>CM046661.1:51611995-52887829 GCA_025594165.1 Tamias sibiricus
CTTCAGTAATGCCTTATATTTTTTCTATTAAAATTTAATCATTTAGCCGGGCGCGGTGGCGCACGCCTGTAATCCCAGCACTTTGGGAGGCTGAGGCAGGAGGATCGCGAGTTCAAAGCCAGCCTCAGCAATGGCGAGGCACTTAGCAACTCAGTGAGACCCTGTCTCTAATAAAATACAAAAAAGGGCTGGGGATGTGACCCAGTGGTCGAGTGCCCCTGAGTTCAATCCTCGGTACCACAAAAAAAAAAAAAAAAAAAAAAAAAAATTAATCATTTAAAAAATACTGTTGCAATTTAAATTTTATAAGGTATTTAATACTTCGTTGATATGATGAATTCTGTGTTCTAGTTGCATACAGCTATTATTTGTTTGATTCCTTTGATATTTTATGCAAAACACATTTAAATTTGTCTGTATTCCCTGTTTAGGAATAGAGGTGATATACATAACCCTCATTATGTTTCTGCTTTTTAAGTATATTGGCTCAAATGTTTCAGACTCTAGTTTTTTTTTTTTTTTTTTTTTTTTTTTTTTTGCTTTAGTTGTACACAAAGCCTTTATTTTTACATGGTGCTAAGGATTGAACCCGGGCCGTGAACGTGCTAGGGGAGCGCTCTACTGCTGAGCCACAACCCCAGCCCCTCTAGTTTTGTTTTGAGAAGGGGTCTTGCTTATGTTGCCCAGGCTGAACTTGAACCCCTGGGATCAAGTGATCCTATGCTTCAGACTCCCAGGTAGTGTGTGCCACCATGCCTTAGTGTTTCTTCATTAATGGGGTTTTTAAACATTAGATTGTACAACTACTTCTCATCATTTTCATTAAAAATAATCTTATTTTAAAGTTGTATAAGAACAAAAATAAGTAAAATACAAAAATACGAAGAACAAAGTTATAAAGGAGCAGTGTTTTGAGTGGTTCAGAGGTCACACTGACCTTGTTTCAATTGTTCTGTTATATATTGGATATGTGACACAGGGCATATTTATAACCAGACTGGGTTTTAATTTTGTAATTTATAAAATGGGCATAATATTACCTACATAATAGAGTTGTTATGAGTATTTATAGCAGTTAACATATGTAAAGTGTAAAATGCCTAAAATAGTTTGTGGTACACAATGAAGGTTTGGTATTGTTTTTATCATCATAATAACTAACTTCAATAACAAATTTTTTTCTCAGTAATATTGGGGATTGAACTCAGGGGTGCTCTACCCAATCCTTTTTATTTTATTTTTTAAATTTTAAGATAGTATCTCACTAACTTGCTGATGTTGGCCTTGAAGTCATGACCCTTCTGACTTCATCTCCCAAATCACTGAGATTACAGATGTGTACCATAAAGCCATTGATAAGTCAGAATTTTAACCAAGGAGTTTTTTAATCCATACTTCCTGTCAAGTTACATTTGTTATTGTTTAAATCAGTAAATTCTCAGGGGTCTGTTTATGTAACTTCTGGATTGCTTGCTTTGATAGTAGCATATCTTCCTTTTACATTTTAGTAAATATATTTTTTCTAAGTTTTTATTTTTTACCTATGTTATTTTTACCATTTTAATGATTTTCATAACTTTACTTCAAGGGTCCAACCAAACAACACAGTTTTGACAAAAGCAAAACACTCACTAAAACTGAAGCAGCTATCTCTACTCTGTTACATTTTAGCTGATTCTTATTCCTTCCTAGAGAGTAAACTGCAAGTCAACTGAGCACAAGGTTTGTGAAGACCTGGGTTTAAATTCTAATTCAGCAGTGGCTCGGGAGGCTAAGACAGGAGGATGGCGAGTTCAAAGGCAGTCTCAGCAATGATGAGGCACTAAGCAACTCAGGGAGACCCTGTCTCTAAATAAAACACAAAATAGTGCTGGGCATGTAGTTCAGTGGTTGAGTGCCCCTGAGTTCAATCCTGGTACAAAAAAAAAAAAAAAAAAAAAAAAAATCTATTTCAGAAGCCTGGGGTTGAACATTAGATTAAATCCTAGCAAATACCATATGTGGAAATTACTAACAAAATATCTGGCACATAACAGACCCCGAATAAAAGCTTACTGCCTCCTTTGTCTTTTCCTTTTCTTTTTCTACAACTCAACTAAAGTTTTTAACATTCACAGGAGCCTTCTG
Organism: Tamias sibiricus; assembly: GCA_025594165.1. NCBI lineage: Eukaryota > Metazoa > Chordata > Mammalia > Rodentia > Sciuridae > Tamias > Tamias sibiricus. The sequence continues at coordinate 51,614,123 of CM046661.1, forward strand.
CCAACCTACAGGAGCCCTCTGAACAATTCATTCTCTGTGCTGCTAAGGTGTGCCCACTATACAGAGCTTATGGCTACCAAGGTTTTTCATCAGTCACCTGTATCTGGTGGTTGTTATTTTTGCAAATTCTCCCATAAAAAGAGAGAGGACCAAAGTTAACAAAATCAAAAACTGCTGGACAGTCAGACTGAGGTGGGAGGATCCCTTCTGCCCAGGAGTTTGAAATCAGCCTAAGCTATACAGTGAGATCCTGGCTCAAAAAAACTGTGGACAACATCTATAACAAAACTATGCGATAGGGCTGGGGTTGTGGCTCAGCGGTAGAGCGCTCACCTAGCACGTGCGCGGCCCGGGTTCGATCCTCAGCACCACGTACAAATAAAAGAATTGTGCACAACTAAAGCAAATAAATATTAAAACAACAACAACAACAACAACAACAACAACAACAACAAACTATGTGATAAGGTGTCCCAAATAATTGAGGAAAGCCATAGTCAGCTACAGGGCTGTGTGGTATTAGCAACTGTGTAGTAGAAAGCAGACAGAAGCAATGAGGCACCTATAGTCTGAGAATCTCAAAACAGCCACCAGGTGCTCAATGGAAAGCTTAAAGCTTCAATTTGCGGACCGCAGCTGAAATTGGAAAAGGTTTTGCACATTCCAATGGCAGGGAAGTGCAAAGTGTCTGGAGGGGCACGGTGAGTCTTCAAAGTTAATGAGCCCAAATTTCTACTCCTAGACAAGCACTGCACAGAGAGAAAAAAAAAAAAAAAAAAAAAAAAAAAAACTTCTGGGGAAAAAATGCTCATTAAGCAGAACAGGGACGATAAACACAAAGGAAAGAGAGGGTCCAGATAAAAACAAGGAAGGAGAACAGAGTCAAAAGATCTCAAATAGTAAGCTGCTGTATTTTTTTATTTTTATTTTTATTTTTATTTATTTTATTTTATTTTATTTTTTTGGTACCAGGGATTGAACTTAGGGGCACTTGACCACTGGGCCACATCCCCAGCCCTTTTTTGTATTTTATTTAGAGACAGGGTCTCACTGAGTTGCTAAGTGCCTCGCCATTGCTGAGGCTGGCTTTGAACTCACGATCCTCCTGCCTCAGCCTCCCAAAGTGCTGGGATTACAGGCGTGCGCCACCGCGACCGGCTGCTGTATTTTTTTAAAAAATATTTATTTATTTACTTTAGTTGTACACAATGCAATGCATTTATGTTTACATGCTGAGGATCGAACCCGGGCCGCACACCTGCAAGGCGAGGGCTCTACCACTGAGCCACAACCCCATCCCCAAGCTGCTGTATTTTCACACCCTACACGGAAACAACATTTTTGTTGTACAAAATTGCAAAGTCAGCAAAGCTATCTCAAATTCTGTTTCCTTTCAAAAGTTTAGGAAAATTATTTCATATTAAAAGTGACTTAGCCGGGCATGGTGGCGCACGCCTGTAATACCAGCACTTTGGGAGGCTGAGGCAGGAGGATTGCGAGTTCAAAACCAGCTTCAGCAATGGCGAGGCACTTAGCAACTCAGTGAGACCCTGTCTCTAAATAAAATACAAAAAAGGGCTGGGGATGTGGCCCAGTGGTCAAGTGCCCCTGAGTTCAATCCCTGGTACAAAAAAAAAAAAAAAAAAAAAAAAAAAAAACTTGCCAAGGTTAAATCCCATACACAATTACTCTAAGGAAAAAGAGGGTAAGAAACTGAATAACATTTCTATAGTCAGTTGCAAAAATGCCCAAAAGACATATCTGTAGAATAGAAAAAAAAAAATTGCATTATTTCACCATAAACGGAGAGATGTTAAAGAAATCATATACAATATTAAAAGACAACAAAAATGAGAATTGGGAAATCTCAGAAATGATATAATAGAACTCTGATAAAATATGTATAAATAAAGTCAATTCAGAAATGAAGATTCAGCTAAAAGCAACACAAGAATAAATAAACACATTGGATGCCTTAAGAACACAAGATAAAGGAAATTAAGGGAAAAATATGAAAGGAAAGCTATAAAAAGGATTGGAGAGAAAGAGCCAGATTTATACATAGGCAAAGAAGATATAACACGTTTAATGAGAGTTCCTAAAGATGAAAAAACAAAGGAAGACACAGAATAACTACCAAAAAAATATAATCAAGAATACTTGTTTGAAATTGCCAGTATATTTAACTGAAGCTACATATTAAAAGTTATACTACATACTTGTAAAAATTGAGCCAGGGGCCTGGGGTTATAGCTCAGTGGCAGAGCACTTGCCTAGCATGGGTGAGGCACTGGGTTTTGATCTTTAGCACCACATAAAAATAAACAAATAAAATAAATACATTCTGTCCATCTATAACTACAAAAAAAAAAAAAATAAAAATTTTAAAAAATTTGAGCCAGAACTAGCAACACTAATACATCTAATACATTTTACAATAAAATTACTAGATTTTAAAGGAAAAAAATATTTTGGTCATCCAGCCAAAAAATAATCCACAAATAAAGGAAAAAAAAATCACATTTGTTATTAAACAAGATTCTCTGTGCAGAAAACTTATACATAATCTATAGATATAATATACTGCCTACCTCTTTCCTAGAAATAGTAAGTTTCTAGGAAACTCAATTCTAGGAAATTTCAGTGTCCAGGAAATTCAATATCAGTGAATTTCCTTAGCACCAGATTGGGGTCTAGGAAAATACTTTTCCACTGAATGAAATCACTGAATGAAGCTTAAAGAAATGGCTAACTCCAAGTCAGGGCTAGAAAAAGTACAAGATAATCCTGGAAAAGACTGTGTTAATCAGCTTTCCATTGCCATGACAAATACCTGAAAAAAAAAAAAAAAAAAAAAACTCGACTTAATAAAAGGAAAGATTTACTTTGGCTCACCACTGCAGAGGTTTCAGTCCGTGGTGGCTTGACTCCTCTGCTCTGGTCCTATGGCAGCATAGTACATCATGGTAGAAGCTTGTGGTAGAGAAGGCTGCTTACCTAATGGCAGCTAGGAAGTGAAAGAATGAGCCAGAAGGGTCCTGGGTCCCATTATCCCTTTCTAGGGTGCAACCCCAGTGACCTACTTTCCTTCCACTCTGCCTCACCTCCTAAAGATTACACCACCTCATAGTAACACCACATGCTGGCAACCAAGCCTTTTTTACACATGGGCTTTTGGGGAGCATTTAAGGTCTACATCCTAGCGCTGTTATATCAGAGAGCAAGGAAGCTCTCAAAATCTACGAATATCATGATAAGGACTCAGGAGCCAACTTGAAGCTCCTAAGGACAAAGGTGAAAAACTAAAATTAATTAATGGAGTGAAATGCATAAGTTCAGAATTTAACAAACAAATACCCACTAGGTTACCTTTGTAGAATTAATAAAATACAAATTATTATTTTGTTAAAATTAATAAATACCGGGCTGGGGCTATAGCTCAGTGGCAGAGCACTTGCCTAGCATGTGTGAGGCACTGGGTTCAATCCTCAGCACCACATAAAATAAACAAACAAACAAACAAATAAATAAAATAAAGGCATGCTGTCCATCCTCAACTATATAAATTTTTTAAAAAATTTAATAAATACAGGGTAAGAATTTAGTCCCTTTTCTCGGCCGGGCGCGGGTGGCGCACGCCTGTAATCCCAGCACTTTGGGAGGCTGAGGCAGGAGGATCGCGAGTTCAAAGCCAGCCTCAGCAATGGCGAGGCACTTAGCAACTCAGTGAGACCCTGTCTCCAAATAAAATACCAAAAAGGGCTGGGGATATGACCCAGTGGTCGAGTGCCCCTGAGTTCAATCCCCGGTACCACAAAAAAAAAAAAAAAAAAAAAAAAAAAATAATAAATACAGGGTAAGAATTTAGTCCCTTTTCTCTTTCCTATGTGAACCATTTCATTGGGTAATTATATGATAGAGGAGGTAAATTTTTTTTTCATAGAAAAATTGCGACTAATAATTGAAGAAGAAATGATTCAATTAGAATATCATTATTGCCCCCTCTGATGAATGGATGGATGTAGTTAAGTATCAATGACTACTACCAGCAAAATTGAGTCAAACAGTTGTGTGTGCCTTCAGGTGAGGAGAACACAGTACCATCAGTTACATATTCTTCCTCTAACCAGAATCAAACCTCAATCTACTAAGCTTGTCCCAACGACATGTTCTAGAGATAGAAAGGACAGAGGAATATGGGGATAAATCAACAAAACCCAGACACTGAGAATTCTACAGTTCAGATGATCCCATTTCTTCAACAAATACATTGCATGGAGAATGAAAAAGAAGAGTGGGAGAGAATATGTAGACTGAAATAACATTTTATAAAAAGGCAAAACAATAGTGTTTAGCAGTGGATATATGGATGATGAAACTACAAATGAAAGTAAGGAAGTGATTACCATAAGAGCCAGAATGTGCTTACTGAAAGGCTGAAGGAGGGGGTCATGATTCAGATGGGTGCTTGGCTACTTTCTATTTCTTTCTTTTTTTTTTTTTTGGTACCGGGGATTGAACTCAGGGGCACTCGACCACTGGGCCACATCCCCAGCCCTTTTTTGTATTTTATTAGAGACAGGGTCTCACTGAGTTACTAAGTGCCTCGCCATTGCTGAGGCTGGCTTTGAACTCACGATCCTCCTGCCTCAGCCTCCCAAAGTGCTGGGATTACAGGCGTGCGCCACCGCGCCCGGCCCGGCTTCTATTTATTTCTTAATCAAGGTAATTGTTGGGATATTATAAGGGTTGGGGTATTTAGCCCCCGCCCCCATACCCGGGATGGACCTCTTTTGTCCAGCAAAAGAGGCTAGAGGGGCCTACCTCAACGATGAGACTAGATTGGGAAAGTAAAGGCCGCTGGCATCCCCTCCCCTGCCTTTAGAAGACACAGGAACATACCAGGGAGCCCTGTCAGCGGTCAGCGCTGGAACTCGTTTATTGAAGGGGGTGGACAATGTTTTATAGTGGACATCAGCCAATCAGTAAGCAGATAGAAAACAGGTAAAGAGCACGGGCACACCTCATAGGGCAGAATCCTCTGCCCTATGCTTAGGGTGGTTTCGGTTCTCACGATAAGTCACAGCCACGCCCCTTGCTTAGCCTAGGTCCGTAACAGGGCGTGGCAAGCAGCCAGAAAGCCAGAGCTTTCCATCCCCTTGGCTGACAGTGTTCAGAAGTGTCGCTGCCTGAAGCGATTGCCGCTTGGAGCAACGACGCCGCGGGAATAAGTTCAGAGGCAGACTGGAAACGAACAGTCTCTTTATTCTGCTAGCTTCTCTCTCTGGCTCCAACAACAACTCCAACACCCTCCACACTCCTCCAACCACCACAAAATGGCGCTGACCCCGTCCGCAATGTCCCGGGCCAAGTCTCGCGAGATCATGGAAGGTGGTAATGCTTGAACATCTTTATGGCTCACAGCTAACTGCAATCTTAGCTATCTCCTTAATTAGGGCTCCTACACAGAAGGCCTGACAGGCAATGGTTTAATAGATGTTCACTTTATAATATTTACTAAGCTACAAATTTGTTTTATGCAGTTTTCTGTGTCTGTGTTATATTTTACAATTAGGATTAAAAAATCCACCCCTTTCTGGATGCAAGGTTTAAGTTCAATATTTAAAGGGCTGCTTCCAGGTATGTGCATTTTAAGGGAAACTGATTAAAGGGTTAACTAGAATACTAGAAGGTCAAATAGGTAAATCTGGATTTTTTATACTAAAAATGACATTTTTGTGTCTTTTAATTTTCATTATTGGAAAATTTTCTATACTAAAATCAAGAAAGACAGGGGATAGTTGATTGGTACCAGAGAGTACTTGGTAAGGTGTGAGAAGAAAATATGAGATTTATCTATCTACCTACCCATCTACCTACCTATTTTAAAATTTTATCTTTTTCTAATTTTTATTTAGGTATAATTTATTGTGTACATAATATATAAATATGCTATTGCTACTCTAGTGCTATACAAAGTTTAATAAATAAATATCGGCCATAATACTTTATATATAAATAAGACTTCATATATTTACTTTAACATATACTTTATAGATAGAGAAGCATAAATTGAAAAAATTTAGAGACCACCAGTTTGCTTATTTGAGTCATATGGCATGAAGTGAAGACCTGAAATCAGGAAGGTTGGCAGGTCTTCTTGGATGGGAGGGGATGTTGTTTTGGAAATGTGCATTTTTCCATAGGTTTGCCTTTGTAGACGAATTGAAGCCAGAATCTGACAGGCAGTCAGTATAGATAGGTAAATCAAGTCAGGTCTGATCAAGAAAGCCAATTTTGAGTGAGTCCCGGGAAGTTGGAGACTTATCCCAGAGGGATTGGAATGTTAATTCCTTTAGAGCCCTTCCTCCACCCTTATCAAGAACTTGCCCCTGCCCCAACCTGTTGCCAAGGTAACCTGTCCCAGGAACTGCCCCTCCCAACAGGGAGCTATAAAGTTGTTAATATGTCCTGGGCTGCACCATCCTGCCCTTCCCCCTTCAGCCCATCTGCTTCTCACCTTTTGGCCATCCCACCTAGCATTCCTGAGCCTGGTCACTGGGCCTGGTCATGTATGCAGGAAGGAGAGAGATAAGGGGAAGAGCAGGAGAACAAAGGAAGCCTGGGACATATAAAAAAAGGCAGACCTGCCTCGCTTCTTGGGATACCAGAATACCAGCAATGGCCCCCTTCTCCCTCCGGGGAGTAGTCTATGTTACCCCTTTTAAATAAATCCTGCTTTATATGCTTGCCTTGGTGTGTTTCTCTAATGTTCAACCTTCAACATTTGGGGGAGCAGAACTCGTCACCTATAACCGGCCAATGAGAATGGAAATGAGCAATATTAGTAATTCTAAACATGAGATAATACATAAACAATAAGCATGTTAATAATAATCCCTTGTATTTAATTCTCAAAACCACCACATGAGATGTAATGAACTAATTCTATAAAAAAAGAAATGAGATCTGGACAGATCAGGTCAATTAAAGCATAATTAGGTCCCAAATCTAAATTTTCAAATTCCACTTTGCATCCTCAGTTTTACAGTAATAATGATATTTTACTGTTTTTATTTTCCTGTCACAGATCTGAAGATAATCAGTTTGTAAATTATTGGGGATTAACCATAATTTGTAAGTATTTAAAAAGAGATGATAAGTATACTTGTCCAAAATACTTATATCTTTGGTGGTATTAAGTTACTAAACTGGATTAGCCACTGGATTTCTCAGTGTTCAACATGCCCAAAGGTAAGATTGTCTTACTTTCTGATAACTAACCTAGCACTAATTTAAAATGCTGGCACACTGCAATGTGATTTAGGCAGACATAGTTCACACTCACTACAGAGAAAATAATGACAACATTTTCAGTGTCTCCTGAATCACGTGCCCATGTTAAAAGAGTGATTATATTTTGAGGAATGCTTATGCAACAACAGGAGGGCTAATTGCTGTTCATTTAGTGTATTGCTCTTCTTACATCATCATCATTTGCAAAGTTTTGTTAGAACTAGAGCACTTTGGGCTATTTGCATACCACTTGCAAGATTTCAGAGCCAATCATACATCAGAAACCAATAATCAAGACCAAAATTTGTAAATGGAATGAACCAAAAGTCAATCATAAACCAGGACTGTACTCTGGCTCCCTAATAATACACAGCAAGACTGAACCCATCAGTCTTCATGACTCTTTGCACTATTTTTGGGTGATCACTGATAGCCCAAGGGGATGGAGACAAGTTGGAAGGCTGCCCCCAGGTTTCTCAGAGCTTACATTTGATCAAGAGAACAAGGCCAGAGGCATAAACTGAAAACAAATTAAAAATTCTAGGTGGTCTGTAATAATCTCAATTGTATGAGACCTTGAAGCCACAGATTTGTTGTAATATTTGTCATAAAGCAGCAAATTCTTTAAAATTCAAAAAACTTCCTCTTTTTAAGGGACAACTTCATCTGATTGGAGCAAAGCCTAACTAAGTTCAAGTGTGACACAGTTTATGATTCATGGTCAAGAGTGGATTAGACAGCCCAGTAGTTTCTTTGGTCATGACATTTTAAGCACTCTAAGTAAACACTTTCAAAGTGGTTGCATAACAAACTGGTAGTGCTATATTTTTCTTAATTTCTTCCTAATATGAGGAGGCCTACAGAAGAATTATAGAACAACTTGTTTGTGCATGAACTAAAATAATTTTAGCATCATGCTATAAGAATGGTTCCTTCTAAAGTCTATAAATGGAAGAGAAGGACTGTTGAAGGTGGCATTCACAGTTTGGGGACATGAAAGAGTTCCTCAGATGCTCTCAGGTTATTTTGATAGAAGAAAGCTACATTTCCTCATTATTGCTACTGCTATGAACTTGGAATGAGAAACTCTTTTCTTGATAAACTCTATTTACAAATGGGAAGACTTCTGCAAGAACAACCCTACTCTGATAGTCCCAATTCTGGAACATTAAGAAAACAGTCCAATTGAGTTTCCACTAAGAAGCCCACTAAGAAGACTAGGTAATAAGAAACCTGAGAGTTATTTATAAGTAAATCAGGGTCATTCACTGCTCTTATTTTCTTGTTATGTAGTCATTGCTTCAGCTGGGTAGTTTGTGTATTTGATCAAATGCAGCCCACCATCTTGGAATATAGGAGTTAAAAAGTCCTGTGGCAATTCGTAACATAACATTTTTTTGTTGTTGTCACGAAAATAGAGAGAAAAATCAACTTTATCACAAAGTTCCAACATTTTGGGAATTTGTCGAAGATTACTACAACTTGTACCAATTCTCAGCACCCATCAAATGGCTGGCTGACTGGAAAATTTTGGGAATGTTACATAAAGCAACTGTGTCCACCTCTTATGCAAGAGATTTGTGGAGATGTTAGAACTTTACCATAAGCATATCTGACTTTAAGAAGTTTATCTGGAGGAGCTGCTGTCACACACGTCTATTTATAGCCCATCTCTGATCCCTTTATACAGTTATAGACCGAGAGGACATTAGCCTGGTCCCTGACTGGATGAATACCTTCCTTCAGTGGAGTTTAAGTATCATGCTTTTTGGTTTTTATTAAAGCCACTATGAAAAAAAAATTAAAGTTTCTTACAATATCTTAATAATATATTGGGCTTTTTTTTTCCATTTAGAAGTCTTGATCTAAAAAATGGGAGAGAAAAAAAATTTCTTGGAATTCACTGCTTAGAAGTAGTTTTGTTTCTTTTATGGAATCAACCTCTTTTGAAAATGGCAATTATGTAATTGGTTGGGGCACTGGGTTACCACAGTTCAGTGTTTTAACTTGTTCAATGGTATTTTAGTGCTTTTCCTGGGACCCTATATACTAAAAACACTGTACTTCTAAATAGTTATTCTTTAACATTTACTGTTCCTTTTAGAGTTGTTCAAATCCCTGCTCAATGAAGCGGTGGTAGAAATAAATATTAAGAACATAACAACAACAACAAAAAAGGCCCTGGATTGGGAACCAAGTAAAATGACTCAACAGAATTCCCATGGAATTACTTCCTCACTGCTCATCAATGTATGGAAGTTTCTCCCTTGAGAATTGAGCCTGGGGTTCTTTTTCCTTTCTGATTGAATGTGATTCTGGGAAAGCTGGCTGGAAGCTCTACCCTGGGGAGATGTCAGTGCTAATAAAATTCTAAGGAATTTGTTAACTCATCATTTCACTACCCTCACAGCATGTTTGTTAGAGTTGTGTCTTAAATTCTCCCTTTTGGGGCTAGGGATATAGCTCTGTTGGTAGAGTGCTTGCCTCGAATGCACAAAGCCTTGGGTTCCATTTCCAGCACCACACACATACACACAAAATCTCCCTTTTTGGATGAACTGTTGTACCCAATTTGCAGGAAAAAAGTCTCACGAGCCACTCATGTAATAGCCAATGAAGGCTTTATTCCGGCCGGGGGGCCACCAACTACGTCCAGAACAAAGCAGGAGAGTAGAAAAATGGCGCCTGCTCATAGCAAGGGCAGGGTTTATAAAGCACAGGGTTGATGTGCCCTCAAGTCCTCAGGTGGAGATGGTTTAAGGGTGGGTTAATGGACCATCGGGTGGAGACAGTTTAAGTCCAGTTTAAGTCGCCTTTGCTTATTACAGAACTAGAGAAGGAATAGGGCTAAAGTTAAAGAGTAAAAATAGGCTGATTAGTTTCTTTGGCCTCTCATTAATGCATGAGAAATTTGATTATTTGCTTTTCTATAAGTGAGATTAGTTAAGAAACATAGTCACTCCTGATAGCAAAACTTCCAGTGGTGAAGATTTTAAAATATTGGAAAGGGTAGTATTATTTACATGGTTAAAAATTCAAAAAGTACAAAATTATATCTCATAGAAAGTTTCTATTCAAATTTGCCCTCAAACCGTCCAACTCCCTTTCCAAGATGCAACCAATCTTTATCAATTTCTGGTAGTGTATCCTTTTAGATATATTATGCTTATACAAACAAAAAAAATGCATACATGCAAGCGTATATTAATTTTCCCTGATTTAATGAAAATTGTAGAATACTATTAGATAAGTGTTATGTGTTTTTAAAAATTGCACATAAAGTATCTTGGAGATTATTTCATAGTAGTATAAAGAACTTTCTAGTTTTTTTTAAACCTTCATAGGGTTTCATTTTATAGTTGTATCATGATTTCCAGCTTTTAATTCATGAACATTTATACTGTTTTTAATCTTCTATTAATAGAAACAATGTTGAAATATACAATGTTTTTATATAAACAATGTTGAAATATACAATGTTCCTCAGAGAGCATCTGAGGAACTCTTTCATGTCCCCATTTCTTATGTGTATTGTAAGATGAATTCTTATATGTGGACTTAGTGGCTCAACGAACATATGCATTTATAATTTTGTTAGGTATTGTGAATTACTCTATGAAGGTTATTATAATTTATATTCACATCTGTATTGCTATTGCCTGTTCACACTTCTACATAGAGTGGTATCAAACTTTCTAATCTTTAAGTGAAAAATTATTTTTCAACATAGTTTTAATTTGCATTTTCCTGAAAATATATGCTATTTTTTTTCTTATGACAAAGAGCCATAAGTTATGTGGAGTTCTTACCTGATCCTTAATGTTGTTCCTGTAGTCTGTGGCAGGTCAGCATTAGAGATCAGAGATCAGGAAAATGGCAACATACCCAGAACAAAGATGGAAGGAAAAGCCAACAGGCCCAATTTCATGAATATTTGCCTTGACCAAGTCCCTGATGATATCCTTAGAAGATAACTTCTGTTTTTATGTGGGTGCAATTAGAAGTGAAGTTTCAGATTTCCCAATGGCCAGAAAAGTCGCTCTAATTACTTAGCAGAGGGTGTTTTTTTTGTTTATTTTTCTTTCAATCTATCCCATAGAAAAATGAAGTAAAACAGGTTCTATATTTATAGGTATAACAATAGAACTGTGGGGGGTTGTACCAAGTCCTCTGGGTCACATGAGGGTTATAAAGATTAAATAACACGTTTAACATAAGGAATATTCTGTTTAGGGAGGAGGCACGTTGGTAATTAGCATAATTGTCTCATGACTTGCAGAAACATCATTGGCTTCTTTTCCTTTTGCTTTGTTTTTTTGGTGTGTGTGTATAAGGGCAAATCATCCAATGGTGCTTAATGTTGTTTCTCTTTAAAATTAATCACATTCCTTTTCTTAAAGTCATAGATCATGTTAGTTTTGTGTCTTTGTAACAGGGACCTCAAAAACAAGTGAGGGGTGTCATTATATAATAGAATAAACTAAGACTAGGAGTTGGGCCTCCTGGGTTTGCACTTGCCCCTCACTAGTTGTATGACCTTGTGCAAGTCACTTGACCTTTCTGAACTTCAATTTCCTCACTTAGAATAATGAAATAATAATCTGACCTATATACAACTGGGTCTCATGAGGAAATAATGGACCATTGTATATGTGAAAAGAGTGTACAACTACAAATGACAACATGTCTGTTGGTCTGTTAGTTCATCTAATATTCTTGGTATAGACAACTATAAAATACAGCATCTTCAGATATTATTTTTCCTCAGAAAAAGTTTACTTGAAGAGCTTTTAGCAAACCCCAGTGAGGTAATTAAAATGCTTTTAAAAATTGGATTCAGGTTTTCTGACATTCAGTGGTTCATTAACGTTATATCTCTCATAGGCAGAGTATTGTCTTTGGAAAAGTTTTGTTTTTTTATTTTTTGTTTGTTTGTTTGTTTTGTGGTACCAGGGATTGAACTCAGGGGCACTCGACCACTGAGCCACATCCCCAGCCCTTTTTTGTATTTTATTTAGAGACAGGGTCTCACTGAGCTGCTAAGTGCCTCGCCATGGTTGAGGCTGGCTTTGAACTCGCGATCCTCCTGCCTCAGCCTCCCAAAGCGCTGGGATTACAGGCGTGCGCCACCGCGCCCGGCTTTTGGAAAAGTTTTGTATTAGAAATATACCTTATAGAAGAAAACACTTTATGGGCCGAAAATAACTTTGGATGAAATTAGCTGAGTTAAGCAAAGAGCAAGGATTCAGTTTGTGTTTAGGGAAAAGTGGGTGGGCCCCGTTCCTCTCGCAGGTGTTCTGCTCTCCTTTCCACTTTTTATCTTAAGATCTAACAGCTAGAGGGCTCGTATCTTTAATCTTTAGTAGGTGCTTGCTAATAAACCTCTCGGAACTATGAAGACAAATACAGACCGCCAGTCGGACCCACAAAGAGACAATCACTGTTGGTTCCTTGCAAGTCTCCACCCTCACAATTCTGCAACCTTCCGGCCTCCCATCTCCGACACCCCTTGATGCACAGACCCCACCGCTGTCAGGAGGAGGTCAGAGGGCTCTTAAGAACACTGGTGTCCAGAGGGCAGGAGCGGGAGGCTGATCCTCTGTGTAGCCCGGCTAGCCCTAGGGCCCCAGCACTGGCAGAGCTTTGGTCGCCCGCGGGGACTCCTGTGGTCTAGGGACTCGCGGTTCATTCAGGTGCGCAGGCGGCAGCTCGCGGCGCAGCGGCGCACGTGGCAACAGGTGAGGCACCTTCCTGGGTAGACGGCTGAGGCGTGGGGGCGTGCTCGCTCTTAACCCGGGAGCGCGCGGGGCCTCGGGACTGGGACACGGGAGCGCGGGAGGAGGGAGCCGCAGAGCCCGCCAACCTGCCGAGAGGAGCTAAGCCGAGCCGAGCAAAGCCGGAGTCTCCCTGGCTCGCGCCTCAAGGTACTGCCTCGCGCGTCTCTCAAGTTTCTCAGGGTGCAGCCTCCTTTTAACCTCGCCCGTCCTTGGTCTCCCCTGGGAGACGGGGGAGGGGTCCGCTCCGAAAGAGCCGCGGCGTGTTCTGGCGCTGAGGCCGCTGAGCTTTTCTATTGACAAGTTTTCCGAACTCCCCGCCCCTGCTCCACACCCTGGCAGCTCGGGGGGCGGGGAGGCTGAGGCGCCCGGACTCCGGGTTCCCGCTTGGCGGCCGCAGCTGCAACCACCAGAGTGCTGGTGGTTTTGGGGGCCGTGCTGCGCGCCTCAGGTGCACACGCCGCCCCGCCGTCCTCCCAGGGTGGGCCTGGAGCGCCCCAGCCTAGAGTGCCAAGGGCGCCCGGGCTCCAAGCGCGGTCTCCTCCGCTGCTGCCCCGAGGGCTCGGCGTTGGCTCCCAGGCGCTGCGGGTAAGTGCTGGGCTGAGGAGATTCCCGCCGCCCCGCCTGGCCTCGGTGGCGATCTCTCAGAGGGTGAAGGGAGGACGCGGTGAATGCAGCTGACTTGTGGTGACGGGACTAGTTTTCGAAGAGAGAGGGGCGCGTATTTCGATGTGCCAAAGTTGGGGGAGAAGGTGGGGAGGCAGCCCCGCGGAGCCGAGGCAGTTCTCACGTGGGGTCAGTGCAGCTCCTGCGGAAGGGACGGATGCGGATCTTGTAGCTGTCACCTTGAAAGTGACCGGGTGGTGGTGGTGGGGGTTTTACAGTAGACTGCGTTAAGCCGACCGTCCAGCTTGCACCCCCAGCCGGAAGCCGCCCACTCAGCCCTGGACCCGCCCGGGCCGGCGACCCCAGCCTTCCCGCTGGGCGGTTTGCTTGGGAATCTGGGCTGAAAATGTGGGAGAAATAAGGGTTGCTGTAATTCCTAGGTCTTCTCGCTATGCCTCATTGCTTCCTGTGGCTCCTTTGTACTTTTCAAGCTCTGTAGATAGAAAAATCCACTCCTAGTTAAGGCCACTTTATTGACTACTCAGTAGTAACTAGTGGATTTAGGAGTTTACTTAGCTAAATCTTTTTTTGCCCTAATCCTCCCCCTCTCCCTAATCTTTAAATATACTCTTTTCTCGTAGGTCATTTGTAGATTTTGACTTGGAATAATTAACCTTAGAAGTAGGAATGAAGAGGTTAATTATTCATTCAGCCTACATAGTTGCACATATTCCGTTAAATACTATTTTAAGCAGTCAGTGTTCTAAGCAAGGAAATTCAGTGTATTTTGTTTGTTTGAATAAAACCAAAATCTTAGGCCAAACAAGAGGGGTGAGAGCTTTCATGTTTTGCCAGGTGATTGGAATTCAATCATCACACTAAATCACAGCTGTGGGGATGGTGGGTGGGAGTGGAGTTGTAAGGAGTGAATTCCTGGGAGAGGAAGAAATCTATGGGGTGGGGGGGATAAAAAAGAAATGCGAGTCCTTGCTACCTGGAACCTATGACCTTTTAAAGAAATGTAAATACATCCAGATAACAGTGTGTGGATAACTCTAAAAGGAACTGCATAATCGAATCACTGTTACATAGACCAACGTTTTTAGGGATGATTAAAGCGGGAAATGATGGACTTTAAATTAAAACGATACCCTATTTACGTAGCTTTACAGTGTAGAAAATTGCTCTTATAGATTTTTTTAAGTACTATAGTCCATAAAGAAAGTTATACCAAACCCCCTATTTGCTTATTATTAAAAAATAAAAACCCTGTAGGAGTTGAATTTAGTTTAAAATAACATGCAACAGCCGGGCGCGGGCGGCGCACGCCTGTAATCCCAGCACTTTGGGAGGCTGAGGCAGGAGGATCGCGAGTTCAAAGCCAGCCTCAGCAATGGCGAGGCACTTAGCAACTCAGTGAGACCCTGTCTCTAAATAAAAATACAAAAAAGGGCTGGGGATGTGGCCCAGTGGTCGAGTGCCCCTGAGTTCAATCCCTGGTACCACAAAAAAAAAAAAAAAAAAAAAAAAAAAAAAAAAAAAAACAAACAAAAAAAAAACAACAAAACATGCAACATACAGTTATTAGTGTGATATGCACCAACTTTTCCCACCTATTCTTTCTGGCTTTTTTTTTTTTTGGGCGGGGGGGTGGTGCTGGAGATCGATTTTGTGCCTGTCATCCATATACTCTACTATCAAGGTATACCCCCCAGCCTCCAACATCTGTTCTTGTAGAGAAAACAGTGTTTGGTAGAGGTCTGCATCATTTAATTAAATGTCAATAAATCAAAGTTAACTTTTGGAGTGTTTAGTAGGATTATGAAATTATAGATAAATTTCCTATAGTATTTCTTGGAAACTAAGCTCCAATTATTAGACTTAAGCATTTGTTTATTTTTTAAATATTTATTTGTTTTAGTTGTACACATTGCTTTTATTCTTACCTGGTGCTGAGGATTGAACCCGGGCCATGCACTTGCTAGGCCCCGCTCCACCACTGAGCCACAACTCCAGCCCTAGACTTAAGCTTTTAATGTCATTTAGTAGTACTGTTAAATTTCTTATGATTTCAAAAGTAATGTGTACTTGATATATAAAAATTAGTAGATTCAGAAAAGTGCAAGAATTAAATAATCTTATTATTTAAAAATATAATTAACATTTTCTTTATACCTGTTAATATATAAGACAAAATGTTACTATAATATATAACAATATACATGCCATTTTTTTTCTGCGTAGCATATCATGAAAATTTCCCATGACATTGTCTTCAGAAATCTTGTTTTAGTGTCTATACTATATTACATTCTATGGTTGTATCAGTTTATTTAACCATTTTCTCACAGCTGAACTTTTGTTTATTTCCAGTTACTATTATTAAATATACTCTTAGAACAATCATCCTTTTAAAAACTTTGGGTACAGGATATATTAGGAAGGAGTCCTTGAAAAAAAGTTCATAGTTAGTTCAAAGTCTCTTGATACATATTTGCTATTCACTTTCCAAAAAAAAAAAAAAAAAGTTTAACCAAAGTATGCTTATCAGTATTCTGTGAGAGTGCTTGTTAACATGGATCATTCCTAAAAAGGAAGAAATATTCTTGCCAGCTTTATAAGGTGAAAAATGCTATCTCTATTTGTTTCCATTTTCTTTGATTATAAATGGTATTGAACACACACACACACACACACACACACACAAATAGTAAAGAGAATTTTGGTTTTATTTCTTTTTAAATTTTTGTTAATGGGAATTGGACTGAGGGGCACTTCCACCACTGAGCTACATCCTCACTTCCCCACTCATTTTTTTGTTTTGTTTTGAGATAGTGTCTTGCTTGGTTGCCCAGACCAGTCTCTAACTTGCAATCCTCCTGCCTCAGCATCCTGAGTTTCTGAGATTAAAAGTGTGTGCCACTGTGTCCAGTGGTTTTCTTTCTTTTTAATTGGATGTAGTGTCAATTTTTTTCTTAGAATATTAATGTTTTTCTGTTAATTCATAAGAGCTCTTTTATGGATTGTTAGAAAACTTTTGCCATTGTATTGAAGATATTCTCTCCATTTTGGTCTTTGCCTTGAAAACATTTATAGTGGTGTTGACTAATAAAAGTTCTGTACCCAATGTTACTGAGTCTATTGATGTTCTCAAAACAGAATTTCTTGCATTTTTGGTGAGAAATTGTCAAGTCTGGCAAACAACCTTCTTTGAAATCAAAGCAGAAAGTTTGAAATCCCGGGATTGAAAACCTTTCAGATTTGTTGTGATATGCAAAGCAGGTCCACAATTCCTTTATTTCCAATAGTCCATTCCTAGTGTAATTTTGTCAGACTCTTTTGCTATTCATTATTGTAGTTTCTCACAGAATTGTTATGAGTCTTTTGATGTCCTGACAGTAACGTTTTTCCCAAATTAATTTCCAACACTGTTTATAGATTAAACTGTTTGAAGGGGACTAAAAAAATCTGATTTCCCAAACTTATCTGTCTCTACTATGGAAGCTTAAATATTTCCTGAGGACTTTTCAAAGGCTTCACTGAACACCATGAGTTCTCCATCACAGCTTGAATCCCTCCATCTCTAGAGCCCAGGGGTAAGCCACAGGGCACTATTTGGGCTGTGGGGATGAGGTTAGTACTCAGGGTGTGTGTTTGGGGGCAGTTAAAAATGGCCCCAGACTGTCTCTGGAGGTGAGTAGGCCTAAGAGGAGGTGGCCCTCTAGCTGACAGGTACATGGGCAATGATGACTGTGGCCTACAGAGGAAGTAAGCAATAGGAGCTGAGGATGAGTGATCACATTCTACAGAAAAGAGGAATCAGGTGGGATGGTTAAGAACTCAGCTAATCTGAAATATGATTCTGAAAAGCGTGCTTTGACCAGAGGTCTCCATGCTTGGATTATGACAGCCTAGTGTAATTGGAGCAGCAATTTCTTACAAAAATTTTATTCCTAAGCCAAGTTTAATTAAAGATTGCCCTGATGATAGTTATTTTATTTTTTTAAATGCTCTCAGTATTCTTTCAAGTCAGCAGTTACTACTACTCTTTCATGTGGGCAGTTTTCTATGATGATATTAATGAATAACTTTCTTGTTCACTTGGCCAAAGATAAAAAAGTTTTTACATTTTAGGGACATATTCGGGGGGGTCTATATTTACTATGTGGATAAATACTGTAAAACTTCATTTTCGTACACCATAAACTGATTTGTATTTGTGATTTTCTGATATATAGTGTTACACAATTGAGGAAGAAAGATTTGCTCAAGAAATTGAGTGTAAATAAGGTGGTACATAGAGGTACTTTACTTTTATAGCTTTCAAACACTTCAGAAGTACATATTTCCACATAAATCTTAGATTTACAAGGCAACTTAATTTGTTCATTAAAGCTAGTAGGTTTTCCTTGGATTGTAGCTTACATACAATATTGAGTACTGAAAATGTATTTATTCAAAGATAAATGCATTTAAGTTTTGCTGTCAGATCCGTGTCTCAAGGATGTTCACGTGTACACATTAGTTACATGAATAAAACAAGAAAAACCATAATACATCTTACCTTCATTATAACTTAGGAACTTAGTTTTACAATTTCACAATGAAATATAGGTTTTTTTTTTTTTTTTTTTTGGTATTGGGGATTGAACTCAGGGGCACTCAGCCACTGGGCCACATTCCCAGCCCTTTTTTGTATTTTATTAGAGACAGGGTCTCAGTTGCTAAGTGCTTCGACATTGCTGAGGCTGGCTTTGAACAAGAGATCCCCCTGCCTCAGCCTCCCAAGTGCTGGGATTACAGGCGTGCCCCACTGAGCCCGGCTGAAATATAGTTTTAAAGTTGCTTGAAGTTTCTCTTTAGGAAACATGCTTACTGTTTCTGTAAAGTTGACTAAAAAAAAAATTTTTTTTTTTCTTTTTTGCATTGGGGATTGAACCTATGGACTTTACCACTGAGCTACATTCTCACTCATTTGTTAGTTTTATTTTTGAGGCAGGTTCTCCTCACATTGCTAAGGCTGGCCTTGAATTTGTGATCCTCCTGTGTCAGTTTCCTGAGTCGCTGGGATTATAGGCATGTGCCACTGTGTCTGGCTGAGTAGAATCTTTTTGAGCAGTGAAAGAAGATGAAGTGCAGGTCATAAGTTCCTTAGACTAGCTAGAAAGGGGCAAAGAGGTTGCAAGGAATGACTTCCAGGTATTGTAATTGTGCCTGAAACTGTACTGATTTCATGTGCCAGTAATGACTGTGCCAAGAGGAAGGGTAGTTGTGCTCGGCTTCCCACAGTGTCAGCACAGCAAAACAGGGGCACACTAGGAACACACAGGTCTTCTAGATGAAATGCTTTGGAATGGGTTTTTATTTTCACTTTTAAAAATATTTTGGGTGCTTGGGATTGTGTTGCCGCCTGAAGCGCTTGGAGCAACGGAGCCGCGGGAAAAACTTCAGAAGCAAACTGGAGACAAACAGCTTTTTATTCTGATAACTTTTCTCTCTGGTTCTAACAACAACTAACACACGCCAAACATAGCACTAAAATGGCGCTGACCCGATCAGCAATTTCGGCCAAGTCACTCGAGATCCCGCAACAAGTCCCGTGAGACTACGAGAGGCGACAAAGCCCAAATCTCCACGGCTCATAGTCAACCGCAATTCAAGTCAATCCCCAAACAGGGCTCCTACAGGATTGAATCTAGGGGTGCTCTACCACTGAGCTACATCCCTAGTACTTTTTGTTTTCTGTTTCAAGACAGGGTCTCCCTAAATTGCTGAGGCTGGCCTTGAACTTGTGCTCCTTTTGCCTCAGCCTCCTGAGTCACTGGAATTACAGGTATGCACCACTGAGCCTGGCTGGAATGGGTTTTTTTTTTTTTTTTTAATATTTATTTATTTTAGTTGTACACATGCTTTTTATATTTTTGTACGTGGTGCTGAGGATCGAACCCGGGCCGCGCACGTGCTAGGCGAGCGCTCTACCGCTGAGCCACAATCCCAGCCCCTGGGATGGGTTTTTAAAACATTAAATTACCTTATTATCATTCTTTAAGTTATAAATCTTTGTCCCTTGTAAATAAATTGTGTGCTAAGAAAATTGGATGCAAAAGAAAATTTGAGGGCCTATCGCGATTACCCTGATGCTCTACAATTAACTAAAACATTGCAGAAACTTAAATTGGCGTTATGAAAGGAGTCCTTCTGTGAATTATCCATACTTACTAGAAGAAGAGGAAGAAAAGGTGTAAGAGTATATTCTTGTGTAAATAAACATATAGCTTAAATCACATTTATGACTGTGTTCATCAAGTCTTGACTGTTGGCTTGTTAGCTTATCTCCTATATTTTTTCTACATTGGAGCCTTGGTAATAATTAACTCAGGTGTTATTTACGCATATACCAATCCTGAAGGAAAAGTCAATATCTCCTCACCTTATTTCAGATAAGCAGTTCATATGAGGTGTTTAGTTGTGTTCAGTGGCATATGAGAAGTTAATTTTCTTTCATATTTATCTTTTTTTTTTTAAAGTCACTATTAACAATTAATGATAACATGTTGAAACTGCAGGTCCTTTTCTAACAGAGCTCATTTGGCTAGCTTGATGAAATAAAAATAGAAGCCAGTATAGATACAAGCAGTCTAAGGGATGGCATTCAAACATAGATCTGCCCTCTTCCCGCCACCTCTCTGTCAAGTAGTTGAGTTGTACTTACCTGAATACCAGTTAAAACATCTTGTGTCATAAAATGTTGTATTCTTTTTTATTATACAGTAAACTGCTATAGTGTAATCCTCTCATTCTTAGGCACATTACATAATTGAACCATATTGACCTGTCACTAATCTGATCCAATAGGCTTTAACTGAAGTGAACCTGGCAGAAGTATTGCATGCTGGTAGAGAAAGATGGATTGGAGAAATGAGAAGTGGATTAAAAAGGCTGAGTTATGTTGGGACCTATTTATTAAGAAAAATGCACTTGTTTTATTAGATCTTCCATGTCAGCCTCACATGCAGAACCAAGCCATTTATGTATATAGTTAGAGTTATGTTTTCATGTTAAATGGCAAATAAAAGACATGAGGAAAAAATCTTTACTGTTGGAATATTATATTTGATTTTCATCATCTGCAAGTTCTGATTCAAGCACTTTATATGGTCCAAACCTTTACCAGAGCACAGATATGGAAAGCATTTGGCCCCAGTTCTGAGTTACTGTTTTTGTTGTTGGAATTATTCCCCAAGTTGTTATTGTGCCATAAAATGCCCACCAAATTTTGGTAAACGTAAGGCTGTTTTGATGTTCTTGATTATAATCATCATTACTCTTTTCCAGAAGAGCTGAAAAGCAAAAACACTTAGTACTGTACTCTGATCTAACTTAATTTCTCTGAATACTGGTTGGTAGTTACTTTTTCCAATACATATCCATTCATATATATTCTCTTTGTGTAGGTGGAGAAATATCTATATATATATCTATATATAGATATATATTTATATATATATTATCTATAGATATGTATCTATATATATATCTATATATCTATATCTATATATATATTTCTATATATTTAATATACTGGGGGTTGAATCCAAGGCCTCAAGCATGCTAGGCAAGTGCTCTACCACTGAGCTAGTTCTCCAATATTTTCTTGTTACATTTTGTAAGCCTATTGAAGGTAGAGTTTGAATCTTACAGCACTGGGAACATTTGTACTTTTATAATTATTTGTGACAGATGTAGCCCAGAGTAAATAATTTAGAGTTCTGATGGCATGGGCATTTGAAATTCTTTTTTTCCAGTTAATTAGTAGAAAGTCTTTTAAACCAGAAGTATGAATTTCCTTACTCATTTTCCCCACTTTCCTCCTTGACCTCTCCTCTTGCTCTCACCCCTCATCCCAAGTTACATACTTGACAAGCAAAGGGACAAGGGAGGTCAGCCTGCCCAGTGTCCCTCTGGAGAAGGATACTCTTGGAGCAGAGTAGCAGAGCTGGAAGGTGCAGAGGTTCCTGTTCCTTCTGAGTTACTGCTCTGTTAGGAAGAGCCTTTCTCAGGACATCTGGCATACTCATGTGCAATCACTTACACAGAATTGATTCCACTTGTGATAATTTATTACTTTCTCCACTTATGCAGACAATCACAAGTTGATGATTTCTCTTGAGTACAGACTTGAGCTGTTTTCTGTTTAGAAAACTATGTCTTTACAACTTACAGAGGAATTTAGATGACTTTTCATGCTGAGATTGTTCTTTCTCCTATAGTATTTAATAAGATTTGTTTCAGAGTAGTTTTGCATTTCTATAAAACCTTTTGGTAGTTTGGTAGATTTTTGTTGTTGTTGTTGTTTTAATACAGTAATGGCGATTGAACATGACCTGGTGCATACTAGGCATGTGGTCTATCATTGAGCTACATTCCTGGCCCTATTTTCTTCTTTTTCTTTAATTTAATTTTGAAACAGGGACTTGTTAATTTGCCCAGGCTGGCCATGAACTTGTGATCCTCTTGCTTCGGCCTCCTTAGTGGCTCAAATTACAGGCATGAGCTACCTCCTCTGGCTTCTAGAATTCTTGATGATTGAACTCAATATTTGTTGCTTTCAAGGAGTAACAAATTTTTTGTTTAATGTTTAGGAAATATTTCTGTCAACATCTCACTGATGTTGCTTTATGAAGACACTAATGGTAAGTATTGCAGAGGGATTTACTAACTTAATTCAATATGAAAATAAGGATCTAGTCAATGAAAGTGGAATGGAGGTAAGGAAAAAACCTGCATTTCTTTTATTATGAAAAAATGTAAACCATTTTATATTGCAGATTGGACTATCTATCATAAAAATGTGGGTTTTAGCTTATCAAATGAAATTTAAAAACTTATAACCTTACTGATATATGATCATAGGACAATTATTTTCTACTTAAATATTAAAAGGTATTTTGATCTTGAATAATTTGCCCTCTTCCCCACCATCCAGTACTGAGTATTGCTTTTTAAAATTTGAATTTGGAATACTAAAATAGAGGTATTTCTACACTTAGCTAGGTTTTGCTCACCCTGACGTCAGGTCTGAGACCTTGGAAATATACTTTGTTATAGAATTGGAAAAAGTATTATAAGTATCAGAACAGTTGGAACAGGAATGTAATGGAGAGTGCACAAACTGAGCAGTTAGACACAGTCGGGTTCATGTCTCAGATCTTCTATGTCAGCTGGGTGACATTTGGTGAGTTACTTCATTACCTCTGTACCTCAGGTGCCTCATCAGTACCTAAGGGGTAAGGTACTATCTCTTTTCTGTCAGAGTGCCAGGTTTATAGAAGATCAATAGGTGCTAATAATCTCCTTTGTTTTAAATCTCTTCTGATTTTCTGTAATATCCTTGATTTGGCTTTGGTGAAGGTGTTGCTTAAATCTGCTGGTGCTCTCTATTGGAATCAAATTATATAGGAACCTGATAACTTTCCCCTTTATTTTGAAAGACTTGGTTTATACAGTAGCATTTGACATTTATTCTTGGACTCTTGTTTCGTTACCTTTTGGTTTTTTTTTTTTAGAGCTGTGAATTTAGTGACCTGCTCATATTTTGTTAGATTGGAGCTGTATCTTTTTAAATCCAAGCAGATACTTTCCTCATTGCTAAAGTCTGTAAATTATGTTGCCAGTTTTCTATCTGTACATTTTAAAAGTTGAGTCATCACTTTGTGTGTGTGTGTGTGGTGGGGGGGGGGGGGGGGGGGGGGGTACCGGGGATTGAACTCAGGGGCACTCGACCACTGGGTCACATCCCCAGACCTTTTTTTTTTTTGTATTTTATTAGAGACAGGGTCTCACTGAGTTGCTAAGTGCCTCGCCATTGCTAAGGCTGGCTTTGAACTCGTGATCCTCCTGCCTCAGCCTCCCAAAGTGCTAGGATTACAGGCGTGCGCCACTGCGCCCACCCGGCTGAGTCACTTTTTGAAGTAATAATGCTCTTGTGGATTTTAAAGTACTGAGGGCCCCTATTCTAATGGTTAAGCTCTAACTTAGTCCAAAACGTTCATGTAAACGTAAATTGTAAAATCTTACTATTTATATATTTAAATACTAAAGAAATTCTGAACTTTTATTTTTGAGGCAAAGTGAAATAATTTCTTATGTTTTTGCAAAATACCTTGTAAATATAACACATTAAGAACATTTTCATTCAGTAAGCATGTCAGCTCTGTGATTTGTGCAGAGCAGGTCATGAGAGCTCTGAAAATTGGGGACCAGAACTATTTGAATATATGTTTTGTCTTAATGGTAAGTTAAGGACTGGTACTAAGGACTTCTGTTTATTCTTTCTCTAATCCCAGCATGATACTCTTACTTGACTAGTTTTAATGTCAGTAAAATGTAATAAATTAGTATTGCAAGGGAATTTTCTATATATCGTTGACGTGGGATCCAAGTTATGCAATAGTTTGGATATATAAAAATTCAGATGACACAGCTTAGAGTTATGGTTCATTATTTTTCCATTTTCTAACCACAGAACAGTAATACTGAATGTTAAATGTTGGAAGTCATTTAGATTAGTAGCACAAATGGAAATTTGACAGTTACAGATTGTTACAATGTATTTCATTGCTATAGGAATTTAGCTTTCAGACTGCTTTTTCAAAGAGGACCTAATAAAATTCTGTAAGAACAATCTTTTGGATCTTCTGATTTCATCCTATTTTCCTATTTCATAGATTAGCTGTCCAGTCATGTTGAATAGGGACTGATACATGAAATATTTTCTTCTGTAAAAATACTGAATCCTATCTCTTTATTTTAAGCTACACAGAGGCAGGTAATTATTGGGGTGAATAGGGATAATTCCCTGGAAATTCAACTAAAAGGCCTGATATCAGTTGAAACTAGGAAGAGATGAATGCCCCATGAAACCAGTTATACCTGAGAGTCTCTGTTGCATTTCTAGCCCTGAAGGTCATCAGCGCTCTATTACCAGGTGTTGTCTAAGAAAGAGTGTTGGGACTTTTAACAGTGGGCCCTTTTCTGAAGGTTGGCACTTCCTTTGCCTAACAAAAGTGAGTTATATGTGTACATATGTTGACCTTCTGTTCAAAAACTTTTATTGGCCAATGGAAAGCCTAACTTAGGTAATCATTTTCAAGTGAAGGGTACAGGAAGCCGATGTTTAATAAAGGTTGGGAGATACTAGGTGAGGTGCCAACTTGCGTAACCACACACACAGTGACGATTTTCAGTTGGTCTTGGCATGATTCAAGTGGAAAATTATTTCCTTTAAGCCAAGTGAACTTTGAAGAGATGTGACTTCTGTCCGAAGGTTCTGAATGAACAAGGAGCTATTCATGGTCATATAGCCCTTTCCGGAATAGATTTTATTTTAGCTTTAAACTCTGCCCACCTACCTGGCCTACCTCATTTCCCTCAAATTGCTTGTGCTATTTCTTGGGTAATTTCTTTAAGGAACTGTATGTAATTTTACAAACAAAAAGCATGTGAAGTCTTCAAGTCATTTCTTTCTTTTTTTTTTTTTGGTACCGGGGATTGAACTCAGCGGCACTAGACCACTGGGCCACATCCCCAGCCCTTTTTTGTATTTTATTAGAGACAGGGTCTCACTGAGTTGCTAAATGCCTCGCGATCCTCCTGCCTCAGCCTCCCAAAGTGCTGGGATTACAGGCGTGCGCCACCGCGCCCGGCTTCAAGTCATTTCTTTAGCCCAACTGTATACTCCTTGACATTGTCCTTCATGGGCACTGGGTATGCATGGTGGTTTAGTTTTACTTATTTACTTATACAAACAGTTCTTTCTTTTCTGTTTATTTATTTAACTTTTGGTACTGGGGATTGAATCCAGGGCCTCTCTACCACTGAGTAACATCCTTAGCTTTTAAATTTTTTTATTTGGAGGCAGGATCTCACTATGTTGCCATGAGGCTGGCCTTGAACTTATGATCCTCCTGCCTCAGCCTCCGAGTCACTGAGATTACAGGTGTGCGCCACCATGCGCAGCTTGAACAGTTCTTTCTGTAGTGGCTCAATACTGCCCTTGAACTTGGTTTTGTTGTTTTGACTGTCATTTTTAGTGATTTTTCATGGGGGAAGAGATCTACTTTTTTATGAATTCTGAAAATTATCTATATTATGATGTAATAGCCAAAAGAATAAGACCTTAATTTTGTTTACTTCTCTATCAGTAGTACTGAGACTAGTGCTTTATATTTATTTGCTCGGTAAATAGTTTCAGGGATTTTGACTAAGACTGAGAAACATGTTAGATTCTCAGAAGTCTGTTGGCTTGAGACTGTAGGCAACTGGCACATGATCCTGACCTGCTTTTTAAGGAGATACAGTCTGTGGCTATAGTGCCCTTAAAGAGTTGTGTCCAGAGACCTACATTTAATAGAAGGGTTTAGGTGAATATATTCTAGGTGAATATATTTAGGAGTAACAGTAAAGCTAAAATTCTGAATAAGTGGAACAGATAAATATAGCAGTTAATTGGTATAATGAACATCCAGAAGTTTCAAATGGGTAGGAAGGATTACTTGGAAAGCAGATTTCAGAACAAGAACCAGAAAAAAAAAAAAAATGTGAATTTTGACATGAAATAATGGATTTTTCAGAATGCACATTGCTGTTTTTTTTTTTTTTTTTTGGTACCAGGGGTTGAACCCAGAGGCACTTAACCACAGTGCCACATCACCAGCCCCTTTTATGTTTTTTTTTTATTTTGAGACAGGGTCTTGCTAAGTTGCTTAGTGCTTCACTGAGTTGCTGAGGCTGGCTTTGAACTTGAAATCCTCCTGCCTCAGCCTCCCCCCAACCCCCAGGTTCTGGGATTATAGGTGTGCACCACTGTGCTTGGCTGCACCTTGCTGTTTACTGGCCATGTGGTATTTGGAAAAAAAAATTTTTTGAGATAAAATTAAATACCATGAAATGAAATGTACCTAGTGTAAGTGTATAATTATGAGTTTCGATAAATATGTCTTCATGTAACCATACATCAGTTAAGATTTAGAACATGTCCATCACCCCAGAAAGTTCTCTCAGGTGAATGAATGAGATGTTGAGCTTTGGTCATCAGCAGAGTGAGGATGATTAATAAAGCTTGTCAGACAAAGTTGTCAACATTATAACCACAGCAACTAACGATGGGTATGTTAGAAAGTTTACAAAAATGTCGTTTAACTCTAAAACAACCCTGTAAGAGGGGTTGTCACTGTTATGTTGATTTTTGTAGATGAGGAAAATAAGGCCGAGATTATTTTTGGTGTGTGGGAGCTCCTTGAGGAACACCTACCCTCCATGTCCAGGTGGCTTTGGGGTCTGTGGCTCTGTAGATAGAGCTACCAAATGTTAGGTGATTTTGTTATTGTGGAAAGGATCATGGAAAAAGAGAGACTACAGTCTCACCTACTGAGGAGGAAGGAGATTGCTTGAGCTGAGGAATTTAGGACTAGTCTGGTTAATATAGCAAGACTCCTTTAAAAAAAAATTAGAACTGGGCTTAATATCCACTGCTGTTATTCATTAACTGTTTTCTTGGGCAAGGTACTATTCTCCTGGAAACATCAGGTGAACATCTCTGAAAGGAGGAATGGGGAAGGTGACTGTCTTGTGACCTGTCTGTCCAGTGGACTCTGAAGAGCTGAGTCCTGATGTTATCTTTGTCCATGGAAGAGGTGGCTGCTCGCTCTCCCATCCTGGCCTCACACAGTGCTGACGGTGGACAAATTAGTGGGCTTTACGATGTGTCAGAGTGAGGGGGGTCCTCATTTGCCAGGCCCTTGACGTGCTGAGCACTGTGTTGGCCAGCTCTTTCTCTGGCCAGTCCTCCTGATGTTCAGAAGCTGCAGGTTACTCAGATGTTAGGTCAACCTCGCTCCACAACACCTGTCAACTGTGTTAGGAAAGAGCCTTTTTAAAAAAATTCTATTTTTATTTTCTTCCCATGGAGTATATCCTTGATATGGAACAGTATGTGTTGGTTTGAGGTGGGTGACTTTTTAAGTGATCCAACGAACTGTGGTGATGTCCTCTGGTTCAGAACTGCCTTGTGTTCCCGAGCACGAGCTGCTCCTGGAGTGTGTTTAGATGCTGGGTATTAAACAAGCTACCCTCACTTTTCTTAGTATTAAACCTAGAACCCTAATTCCTTAACAGTGCTCAGGGAGGGTCTGTTTCTTCCAGTCCCAGCCACCGTAGCAGCCACAGGAGCACTTACACAGTATGATTTTCACAGTATGACTCAGAAGTGGAATTTATCTCTTTCTAACCCAACTTGCTCACAGGTCTTCATTTCATCTCTTTTGTAGAGAACACATAGCAACCCCCAGATAACTTTTGGTTAAAACCATCACTCCCAGGGTTTTTTTTTTTTTTTTAATATTTATTTATTTGTTTTAGTTGTACACAATGCCTTTTATTTTTACGTGGTGCTGAGGTTCGAACACGGGCTGCGAACATGCTACGCAAGTGCTCTACCGCTGAGCCACAACCCCAGCCCCACTCCCAGGTATTTGAATTTGGTCAATTTAAACTTCCTGTCTTGGGCTGCTCTCTCTCTCTGAAGGTGTCTTCCCCTTCCGCAGTACAGCCCTTTTGAGTTGATACCTGGGTTCTGAGGAGCCTGATTAACATGGTGGCAATGGGTGAGGGTGGTCTGGTCCAGGTGGTACCTTTCAGGCCTCTGGTCTCTACTGAGGCAGCTGGTCTTGGCTGGTCCTTGATGCCTCTGTCCCCGTGCATCCTGTGGGGCTGGTGCGTGTGCTGGTGAATGTGGTCTCTGTTGTGGATTCTGCTGGCAAGTTCAGCATATGCTGCCCTTCCCTGAAGTGTCCTAGGCCTTTTCTGATCCACCAAATTTCTCGGCACCAGCCTTTGTTCGTGTCTTTCTCTGTGTGTCTCCTGCTTTGATCTTCCTGGAGGTTTGGAGACTGTCCTCCATATCTCCTTGCTGCCATTTTTTTGCTTAGTTCAGAACTTCCAAATGCAGATTATGAATTGGACATTTGGTGACAAAATGTTAGCTAGGATGCAGCGAGATGGAGAAAATACAATGTAGTAAGGTTTTCACAAGTCAGAATTCATAGAACTCAACTAAAGGGATGGTCTCTATTCTGCAATTATGTACTCCAGTTTTTAAAATTAGAGCCTTATGTTTATACAGAGTAGTTGGGTTCACTCCCACAAACTTGTACACACATGAAAATCTATTTCAGTTCATGATTTCCCCTCTTTTCTCTCCCATCCTCTCTCCTCTCTCCCATTCTCCTTCTTCTACTTGATTTCTTTTCACTCGTCTGTTAATTTATATTTGATTGGTTCTTTATATTATCCTATCTTTCCCTCCCCCTTTCCTTAATTTTATTCTAGCTTCCACATATGAGATAAAACATTCAACTTTTGATTTTCTGAGTTTGGCTTATTTCATTTAGCATGACATTCTTTATTTCCATCCATTTATCAGCAAATACCATAATTTCATTGTTTGTTTGTTTGTTTTTTTTTTTTTTTAGGACTGAATAGGACTCTATGGCATAGATATACCACAGTGTCTTTTTAAAAAAAATATTTATTTATTTGCATTAGTTGTACACAATGTGTTTTTTTATTTTTACTTGATGCTGAGGATTGAACCCGGGCTGCGCACGTGCTAGGTGAGCGCTCTACCGCTGAGCCACAACCCCAGCCCTACCACAATGTCTTAATCCATTCATCTATTGATGGGCATCTGGGTTGATTCTGTAATTTTGCTATTGTGAATTGTGCTGCTGTAAATATTGAGGTTGCAGTATGGCTGTAGTAATGCCAATTTTAGATCTTTTTAAAAATTTTTTTTGAAGATTTTTAAAATTTGTTGGTACCAGAGATTGAACTCAGAGGTGCTTAACCACTGAACAACAGCCCAGACCTTTTAAATTTTTTTTTTTTTTTTTTTTTTTTGTTGGTACCGGGGATTGAACTCAGGGGCACTTGACCACTGGGCCACATCCCCAGCCCTTTTTTGTAATTTTATTTAGAGACAGGGTTTCACTGAGTTGCTAAGTGCCTCGCCATTGCTGAGGCTGGCTTTGAACTCGCGATCCTCCTGCCTCAGCCTCCCAAAGTGCTAGGATTACAGGCATGCGCCACCGCACCCGGCTACCTTTTAAATATTTTATTTGGAGACAGGGCCTCGCTGAATTGCTTAGGGCCTCGCTAAGTTGCTGAGGCCAACTTTGAACTTGTGATCCTCCTGCCTCAGCCTCCTGAGCCACTGGGATTACAGGCGTGTGCCACTCTGTCTGGCTCAATTTTACATCTTTTGGGAAAATACCAAGGAGTTGGATAGCTGGGTCATATGGTGGTTCCATTCCTAGTTTTTTGAGGAATCTCCATACTGCTTTCCAGAGTGGTTTATGTACTCTATTTTTGTGTTAAAATATCCTTTTGGGCTGGGGTTGTGGCTCAGCGGTAGCGTGCTTGCCTAGCACATTCAAGGTTCTGGGTTCGATCCTCTGCACCACATAAAAGTAAATAAATAAAGGTATTGTGTCAAACTACAACTAAAAAAATATTCAAAAAATTCTTTATAATGTGTTGGTAATAGTTAAGACTTTTGTCTGATATGCTCTTGGTGGCAGAATTTAAAGCTGGTATTCCCATGTTGTCTCTCCAGAGTTCAGAAGGGAAAGTTTTTACTAGTCCATAAAATCTGAAAGGCTGAGAAGCACTCATCCTGAGCTCAAGCTTCCCTGTCTTCAGGGAGCTGCACTCAACCATTCCCTCCATATCCATGGCCTAAGTTCCCTGGAGGTCCCCTTAGGTTTTGGTCACCTCTGCTTGGGCACTTTTTGTAATTGTTTGCTTGTACTTTCTTGTCTTAACTGTAGGCTCATTGAAAGCTCCTTGAAGGCAGGGTCTGTCTTGTTCACCACTTTGTGCCCAACACCTAGCAAAGCAGTAGAGGATTAAGGAATATTTGTGAAGTGAGTGAAAGCCCTTGATGTAGAAAGATTCCTCTGAAACAGGGATAAGGAGGAAACTGGCAGAAGTGCTTCTGAGGGAACCAACCCCCTTTGTGAACCCCTGTAGTTTCTCTTGAGACTGTTCAGAGTGCTATTGTAATAGGTTCCTCCTTATGTACCTAACTGGAGATTCTGACTCTAATAAAAATTACATAAAAATTATTTCATTCTCAGAAGTCTGTAATAGGAAGAGAATAGTGACAAAGAAATTGATAAGGTTTAAGTTGCTAACTGAAGCACTTTATATAAAGGTAGAGAATAGCATTATCCTCGATTATAATCCACACTGGGTTTAGTTTAAACCACACTGCTGTCTTGCCTCTAACAGCTAAGTTAGGGAGTTAGTATCCAAAAGGAGAGAAGTTATTTTATTTAACATCTGATTAAAGTACTTTTCACAGGGTTGAAATCATTTGGAGAAAAGCATGAGTAAGGACTGGAATTATTCATTTAAAAATTGTGGGGCTTAAAATTCTACAGATATTAATTGGATTAGTATGGTAGGAGGTTTCTCTCCCTTCTTGAAGTGAAAATCCTTATCACCTGCAACTCTGTCTTTAAACTCTGAGCTGATGCCAGGCATGGTGGCTCATATCTGGAATCCCAGTGGCTCAGGAGGCTGAGGCAGGAGGATTGCAAGTCAAAGCCAGCCTCAGCAATTTAGTGAGGCCCAAAGCAACTTGGTGGGATTCTGTCTCAAAATATAAAAAAGGGCTGGGTGTGTGGCTTAGTGGTTAAGTGCCCCTGGGTTCAATCCCCAGTAACCATTCTCAGCCACACACGCACGCACACAAAAAAAAACAGTTCTGAGCTGATCTGTCATGTCCTCAGGGCTCACAGATCTGTGACACTAGCAGCAATGACCCTGGCCCTGGTCAGTTTGAAATTTGTGGGCCACAGCTGAGGACGAATTCAATATATTATTTGTTTTTGTTGAGAATTTATTGCCAAGGGTAGTTATCGATGATGTTTCCGTCTTGATTGACTTTCACATACCAATGATTTTAAAGTCTGTCAGTTACGACATCGAACCAGGGGCTGGGGTTGTGGCTCAGCGGCAGAGCTCTCACCTCGCACGTGCGTGGCCCGGGTTCGATCCTCAGCACCACGTAAACATAAATGCATTGCATTGTGTACAACTAAAGTAAATAAATAAATATTAAAAAAAAAAAGACATCATACCAGAGTCAGATTCAAGGACTATTTTCATGTAGTTAAAGGCTTTGAATTAAACACATTATCCTTGCAAATGTAAAGCTGACAAAGCCTGATTCGTGAATTTCTAAATTCTTCTCATAGCACAACATGTATATTATAATTATTTTTTTCTTTCATAAGATATATCATCTGCCTCTCTGTGTCTATTGAGGACAAATTCTGAGATCTGGTAGGTTCCCTCTTTCTGTGTTCCCATCTAAGAAATGCAAAAAATTGCTAATGTTAGAGCAATGAGATTTTTGTTTTGCTTGTGAGGGTAAGGAGGGGTTTTGTTGCTTCATGAGGTCCATGTGGTATTTCTTTGTTCTCCCAGGCTACTCTCTCACGTTTAGCAATCTCTGATAAATCCCAGCATCCAAAGTGGATGCAAGGAAGGATAACTGACAGAGGTGTACTCATATTTAGAGCCAGAGACTTCTCAGTAAACGGATGCTAACTACTAGCCTAACTACTAGAGCTGGGACCAGGGAGTGAATCTTTTTTATTTAATGTATTTGAACCTGAGTCAGATACAAGAACCACGGTGTTGTCTTCAACGGTTTTATAAGGTCTTCATTTAATGTTATCAGCAGAAATCTGGAGAGCAAATTTTTTTTTTTTTTGGGGGGTTACCAGGGATTGAACTCAGGGGCACTCAACCACTGGGTCACATCCCCAGCCCTTTTTTTGTATTTTATTTAGAGACAGGGTCTCACTGAGTTGCTGAGTGCCTTGCCATTGCTGAGGCTGGCAGGCTGGCTTTGAACTCGCGGTCCTCCTGCCTCAGCCTCCCAAAGTGCTGGGATTACAGGCGTGCGCCACCGCGCCTGGCTGAAAGCAGATAACACCATAGGCTTGTGGCTTCAGAAAAAAAATATTCTGATTCTTGACAAAATCCAGCTTGGGGATAAAGAACAGAAATCAATTTTGATATGTTAAGGTATCTTTGGAGGGAGCTTGGTGTGGTGGTGCATTCCTGTAATCCCAGCAACTCAGGTGGCTGAGGCAGGAGGATTGCAATTTCAAGGCCAGCCTCAGAAACTTTGTGAAGGAGCTGGGGTTGTGGCTCAGCGGTAGAATGCTCGCCTAGCACGGCCCGGGTTTGATCCTCAGCACCACGTAAAAGTAAATAAATGCATGTGTACAACTAATAAATAAATATATATTAAAAAATTAGTGAAACTCTTACAATTTAGCAAGACCCTGTCTCAGAGGTAAAAAGGACTAGAGTTGTGGCTTAGTGGTAAAGTGCCCTTGGGTTCAATCTCCAGTACCCCCTCCATGCCACACAAAGTCCTTGGAGGAAAGGTGCAAAATGAAATATGTAAACTTCTCCCCACATTTTAAGATATATTCTCCCATGAAATTCCAGTGGGTATATTTAGGCCTAGTTTAAGGTTCTTATATTCATTTTAGTAGTAAGATGGAAAAGCCAAACAAATATTTATTTTGAACTTAGTTCTTTAAATTCATATTACTGCAGTTTTCTTTTATAGAGGTGTATCAGTAGATAAAACATTTTAGCATCAGATGTATTTTGTGTTTCCGGAATGCCTGTTCCAATTAGAACTGATAGGTGTTACATGTATAAATAGCACAGGGGATATTTAACTTACTACATTGTCTTGGTATGCTCTTCTTTTTATGAAGGATGACTAAAATTTTCTTTGAATTTTTTTTTCAGTATCTCTTTCCAAGGCTGTTACACAAATCTGAAATTTCAGTGTCAGTAGTGCCCATAATACATTCTCATCCATGAGTTGTTTTAAATTTCCTGGCACATGGTTCAAAACCTCCATAGATCAGTAGTATCTCTCGTCCAGCCTTGATTTGCTAACCTAATGAAATCCTGGATACCAGGCACCATACATGTGAAACAGGAGCCCAGTCTGAGGTATGGCCCTCTGAGGACACTCAGATTTGATGAGGCTTTCCTCTCCTTTGTGACCCTTTGGAGATTCTTGCTGTGTTAGCAGAGGAGTGTTGCCAATTGTATCAGGACTTCCCTGGCTTCTGAAGGGTTTCTCTCTAAAGATTGCCTCATGATTATCTAGGGCCAAGTTAGGAATCAGAGAGGGGCCACTGGCCTAAAAATAGTCAGAGCTTTCAAAGAGAGCCTGAATGACACAGCTCCACCATGGCCTTCCTGCTGCCAGAAGATGATCACATAAGAAAGGAGGTGATGGGGGAGGCTGAGGCAGGGGATGTTCGTCCAAATGACAGATGTGCAGTCTCTAGGGAGAGAAAATCCTGATTTTTCTTCCTGGCTTTTGTAGGGGGAGATAGAAGTTTTAGTGGTTGACTTTAAAACAAATTTTAGAAATAGTAACAGTAAATACTGAGGCCATTCCTTTTATGAAGCTGGGCTCACTGGCATGTGTTTCTAGGTGATTCTAATTTGTAAGAAACTCTTTTGTATTTAAAGTTAATCACTGTAAGTCTGAGGAATCTAAACAGTAGCACGTCCAGTTTTAGCATCAGATGTATTTTGTGTTTCTGGGAACACAAAGTGAAGCATTGTGTGACAACTTGCAGACAATAGAATGTTTAAAAAGAGGCCAGTACATTTGAGATTGAAATTTAGGGGAGGATTATTTAACCTTCTTACTTATACCTCTTTAGATACAGTACTGTATAAAAATTTTCAGTGGAAGCCATATGGACTAGATGACTTTGAGTCATCTAGTGAATAAACATGGTCAGAAGGCCTAGAGCAGCACCCTTCTCCCTCAGCCTTCAGAGTCATCTTGGAGGTCTGATGAGATGGGGGAGGAGTATTATGTTTGAACTCATTGATTTAGGAATGGTGGTCATTGATTTTTGGAGATTCTGCTACAGCATCTCAGCATTGACTGCTGGGTGTATGCAGTGTGATCTGATTCCCAGGACATCGAATTTGGGGGGATGGCAGTAGACTGCTGTGCCTTTGAAAATGCTTCTTGTCACCTTTAGCACTAAACTTAATTTGTTGTCAGTTATTGTGTTCATCAGTTTTTCGTCACTATAAGGAAGTACTTGAGGCAATTAACTTAAGATTTATTTTGGCTCATGGTTCTGGAAGTTTCAGTCTACAGTCAAGTGGCCCCATTGACTTTGGGTCTCTGACAAGGGTGACACATGGCAGGATCATGTGGCAGAGTAAAGCTCTTACATCATGAGTCAGGGAGCAAAGAGAAAGAGAGGTTAAGTAGGGGTCTCACATGAAGGACATGCCCTTAATGATCTGAGGACTTCCCACTAGGCTCTATCTTCTAAAGGTCCATAGCACCTCCCAATAGTGCCCCCCTGGGGACCAAACCTTTAACACATGAGCATGAATCCAAACCATAACATCATGCTAGAGCAGTGGATCCTTTTTTGGTTAGTGTGATGGAAGGCCATTACAAGGCTTGGAGAGGCTGGGATGTAGCTCAGTGGTAGAGCTATATTGCCTAGTGTGTATGAAGCACTGGGTTCCATCCTTAGCACCATGAAGAAGAATGCTTAGAGAGGCATGAGCTGAATTACAATTCAAAAATGATCATTTTGGTTGCTAAGTGGAGAGCATATGGCAGTTCAGGAGAGAGAGAATGTGGCTTGGCCCAGGGGAAAGCAGTGAAAGTGAGGAATGGTTGCGTTGAGGATGCATTTTGTTTATTTAGTTTTTTAATGAGGTGCTGGGGATCAAATCCAGTGTCTCACACATGCTAGGCACTGAGCCCCAGCCCCAGCCCTGAGGATGCATTTTGAATGTGGCACCTCATGGAGTTATTTTGGTGGTGAAAAGGAAAGGCCAACTCCCAGGTTTTTGGCCTGAGCAACCTGGTTACACTGTGGTTGGTGCCTTTTTACTGAGAACGAGGAACACTGTGGAGAGAGGGAAGCTGGCAGAGGTCTAGAAGCCAGGAGGTCTTTTTTAGACTCAATGCTTGTTCAATATGTGAATGGAGGTGTTAAATGACAGTTGGGTACTCAAATCTGGAGCTTTGGGGGAAAGATCAGGGGTAGAGAGATTCTAGTGGGAGTTGTTATCACACACAGAGTGTTTAAAACAAGAGGGGCTTGTAGGGAGGGAAGTGGGGGAGGGGCTGAGACCTGCCTTACTCCCCGCACTTGGAGGTTGGTTAGAGAAGAAAGAGGCATTTGCCAAAAAAGAAAAGTCTTGACTTTAGGAGGAAAACCGAGAGAGCACCTCTGAAGCCAAGTGGAGGAGGTGTGCTTGAGCTTGATACCAGAGTGTGAAGAGTTTTGCTTCCCAAACTGGGAACATTCTGGTTAACTTTTGGCAAGTGTGTGTGTGTGTGTGTGTGTGTGTGTGTGTGTGTGTGTTTGTGTCATTATTTAGAACCTTTGATTAACTTCAGGAAACCATGGTAAGTCACGATAAATTCAGCCAAAAGTCAAAACGAGTACAGCACATCTTTTAAAAAACACCCAGAACATGGAATTTAGTTATCCTTAGGTCACCTCATTTTAGGGAAATCTATACATTTTGTCTATCATTTTTGAAATATTAACAAGGGATGGAGGAACTATAATACTCTTTGAAGTAAAATCCAAAAGATTCTCTATCTCCTGGTCACTGCCTGTAGTACTTTTGGTGGGGGGGTGGTGGGCGGTGGTAATGGGGATTGAATTCAGGGGCGCTCAACCACTGAGCCACATCCCCAGCCCTATTTTGTATTTTACTTAGAGACAGGGTCTCACTGAGTTGCTTAGCACCTCACTTTTGCTGAGGCTGGCTTTGAACTTGTGATCCTCCTGCCTCAGCCTCCTGAGCTGCTGGGATTATAGGCATGCTCCATTGCATCTGGCCTGTAGTGCTATTTTAAGATCTTTATCCATAAGGACTCTTTCTTAGGCAGCTCCATTTCACATCCTACCAAAATATTAAAATGTAACCATACTTCATATATTCAGTTGAGTTGCTGTTGACTATTGATATAATGATGCATTTAGAATCCTTTCCTTGCTGCTTGTGCCTCAGATCTGAGCTGAGTGTGACTCAGAGAGGTTTTTCCCTGACCCTCTGTCCTATAACAGTCATCAGTGTTCCTGCTTTTCTGCATTGACTACAATTTATTTGTGTAGTTGCACTTATATTTTGTCTTTTTTGTGTACTCTGTACTAACTCCTGGTGGAGTGTTTGGCTTGTTAAATGTGATAAATCAATGTCACCCAGTATTAGAAAACAGATGTGTTAGAGGTGCCTAAGTAACTTTGATTTGATTTCCAAGCTCAATGTCTTCTTTAAACCTGGTTTATTTAGGTGTATTTTATATATCAAAATTTGTCCATACAGTACAGTTAGTGGAATTTTGTTAAGCACATATAGGTTGTTATGTAACCAACCACCAACCACAAAGATCCATCATGCCAAGAAACTTTCTTGTATTTCTGAGTCCTCTTCCCCCATTCCCAAGCAAACACTGATCTTGTTCTCTTACTTTTGCCATTCTTGATTTTACATGAACAGAGTTAAATGGTATATAGCTTTTTAAAAATATTTTATTTGCTTTAGTTGTACACAATTTGTTTTTACGTGGTGCTGAGGATTGAACCCAGGCCGCGCACGTGCTAGGCGAGTGCTCTACCACTGAGCCACAACCCCAGCCCCGCTTTTGTTGTTTTATTTGGCATCTTTCACTCAGGGTATTTGAGATCCATCTATGTTGTTACATGTATTGGTTTTCCTTTTTTTTTTTTTTTTTGGTACCGGGGATTGAACTCAGCGGCACTCAACCACTGGGTCACATCCCCAGCCCTTTTTTGTTTATTTATTAGAGATAGGGTCTCACTGAGTTGCTAAGTGCCTCGCCATTGCTGAGGCTGGCTTTGAACTCACGATCCTCCTGCCTCAGCCTCCCAAAATGCTGGGATTACAGGTGTGCGCCACTGCGCCCGGCTGGTTTTCCTTTTTATTGATGCCTGGTATTTCATAGTATAGACGTACTGCAATTTAAAAAAATCACCCATCAGTGATGAACATATGCTCTTTCTCTAGTTTTTGGTAATTCGGTTTCTCTTCCTAGTTTTAATTAACAACAGAAGAAATTAAAACCTCATCAATAACCAATAGCCCCATGCCTCCGCATCTACTGTTTCCATTACCCTTGTTTTTTTTTTGTGTGTGTGTGTGTGTGTGTGTATTATATTTTACATGGCTATAATAAAATTTTACATGGCTAGTTTCATAAACTGCATAGGTATTATTATTATTATTATTATTATTATTATTATTATTATTTGTACCAGGGATTGAACCAGGGGTGCTTAACCACTGAGCCACATCCCAGCTGCCCGCCCTCCCCCTTTTCTTTTTTGATACTGGGGATTGAACTCAGCGGCACTGGGCCACATCCCCAGCCCTTTTTTATATTTTATTAGAGACAGAGTCTCACTGAGTTGCTAAGTGCCTTGCCATTGCTGAGGCTGGCTTTGGACTCGTGATCCTCTTGCCTCAGCCACCCAAGTGCTGGGATTACAGGTGTGCACCACCTTGCCTGGCTCCCCCTTTTTTAAATGTTTTATTTTGAGATAGGGTCTTGCTAAGTTGCGTAGGGCCTCACTAAGTTGCTGAAGCTGGCTTTGAACTTGCCATCCTCCTGCCTCAACCTCCCAAGCTGCTGGGTTTACAGGTATGCGCCACCACCGGGCCTGGCATAGATTTTAAATGGTTTTATTTCATTGACTTGTCGTACTGTAATTTTCTAGTTTCTTGTTGACGTTTAGGTTGTTTCTAGAAAAATCTTTATAGTTGTAGAAAATATGCTAAAAATACTCTAAAGTTTCTCCTATGGTAAATTCTCAGTAACAGTTTGAGATTCTTAGCTGAAGGTAATAGAAATCAGTTCAGGGAACTGGCAAGACAGGGATAGGTGTGATAGGGTGTGGAGTCTTTCTCCAGGCTGAGTCTGGGAAGTTGCCAGGGGCCACGTCAGTTGGGCAATTGGCCCTCCTTGTTCTCCATTTCTGCGTCTCTCTGGACATTGGTTTCATTCCTCTCTCTGTGGAGACTTGCCTTCTCCCCTTCTGGGAGCATGAAGACAGGAAGCAGGTGCATGAGGGCTGGGTTTATATGTTCTTCAGTCCCAGGACACAGTGTGCCTGGACTACTGTTTCAAATCTTAATGCTGGAGATTGGTGGCGGGAAGGGGGTTTCTGATTCCATCTGAGGTAGGTGTCTACACCAGGGCTCATTTACTAACTCACAGAGTGGAACCCACCTTAGCAAGTAGAAGGGTCTGTTCTCAGAGACGGGGCTTGTGGTGAACTGAGCCCATGCTCAAAAGTTTTCCACATAAAGTAAGGTGGTATAAAAATCCATTTTTCCATGGCTATTGAAGTAGCTTTCCAAAAGGGTTGTCTTTTTTACTTTTTTTTTTTTTGAGGCAGGGTCTTCCTGTGTTGCCCAGGCTGGCCTCTATCTCCTAGACTGAAGCGATCCTCTCACCTCAGCCTCCACCATAGGCATGTGCCACTGTACCCTTAACTGTCTTAACAGAGGAGAGAGTTGAAGGAATATCACACACATCTACTTCTTTATATTTGTATAATGAAAATAGCTGTTTACCACTTCTTAATATTGCTCTATCACTTATAAGTGACATTTAATGTCTAGCTAATGATATCTAATTCAGTCAGTGTTTATCAAATGCTTACTTTATTAAATGTTGTGCTTAAGACTTTCATAACTACAGGCAAGGCAGTGGGACAGCTTTTACCCTCAGAACCATGCATTCTACTTGTGTTTTATTTAACCCTGTGTAAGGAGGGCCTTGAGTGGGAGTGTTCCATGCAGAGGTGGTCACATCATCCTTTGTCTGGAAATAATATCAACACTGGTATTGGATGTTTGGAGGCCCAGTCACAGCCTGAGCATCCTGGTTTTACTCTGAAATGCCTGCCAAGAGCCTGTTCCTAAATTGTGTGCCTCAGTATCGAATTGTGTGTCTGTGGTCACTTTGATTTTTATGCTCCAATGGTACTCTCCTACATTGGCCAAGCTGTTGTACCTAAAGTCTACACCTGAGTTCTCCTGGGACTTGCTCAGTTATCTGTTGGCCATGGGTCCTGATGTTTGTGTTAGTAAGTTCTAAATAGCCGTGTCTAAAAACATCTTTGTCAACAGATATGCCCAATTCACTATGATAATTTTTCTCTTTCCTGAAATCATTTGTCTGTTTTGAAATGATATGTCTGTTTTTAAGTTAGTAGTGAGTACATCAGTAAAGATTTTAAGAACAAAACTTGCCAACTTAAGGAATATGTTCATGTGTACAAACTGGTTCCTCCTATGTGACTCAGAAGGTTCTAGCTGTCAGCAGTTCTAGCTGCCACAATGATTGGTAAAGAGGATGAGTGCTACAGTGCACAGCACTTGAGGATTTAATGTTTGTGGTCTGAAATATTTATGAAGCAGCCTGAAGTTCTAAGAAAGGTGGTGAAGTATTTTTCACTTATTCTGTAGACTGAGAAAATTGAAGTATGACGTCAAGCCATTAGCTCTGACACTTTTAATTTGTGGAGTTGCTTTACTAAAAAGTTGTGGTAAAATGTAAATTAAAAAAGTTAACCCTTTAAACTATTTTTCCTTTTTTGTGTGTGGTACTGAATTGAACCCAGGGCTTCATACATGCTAGGCAAGCACTCTACCACTGAGCTACATCTCCAGCCTCACCCCCCCCCCTTTTTTTTTTTAGTTACACATGGACACAATATCTTTATTTTGCTTATTCATTTTTTATGTGGTGCTGAGGATCAAACCCAGTGCCTCACATGTGCGAGGCAAGCACACTGCCACTGAGCCACAACCCTAGCCCCTCTTTTAAACTATTTTTAAGAGTACAATCCAGTGGCATTGAGTATGTTTGCAATCTTGCATAACCATCACTGCTTGTTCCAGGACTTTTCCCATCATCCCAAACAAAAACTCTGTACCTATTAAAAAAATAACTCCTCTCCCTGGTAACCTTTTAAAATCTTTCTGTCCTTCCTTATGAATTTGGATACTGTAAGAATTATTATACAGATGGAATCATAAAGTATTTGTCCTTTTCTGACTGATTTATTTTGCTTAGCTAATGCTTTCAAGATTTATCCATGTGTAGCATGTGTTGGAATTTCACTTTTTATGGCTGAATAAATATTTCACTTATGTATTACCCCACCTTGTTTACCTGTTCATCCACGGATGGATGCTTGTGTTGCTTCAACTTTTTGGTTATCATAAATGCTGATGTGAACATGGGGTGCAAATATCTCCTGCAATCCCAGCTTTCTTTACTTTTGGAGTGTGATGCTAGATCATGTGGTAATTTTGTGTTTAGTTTTTTTGAGGAACCACAGAATTGTTTCCCACAGCTTCTGCCCCATTTTTACAATCCCATCAACAATGCAGGAAGGTTCCAGTTTCTTCTCACATTTTGATATTAGCCATTCTGGTGGTATGAAATTGTATCTCATTGTGGCTTTGATCTGCATTTCCCACAAGACTAATGATAAGTTTCTTTTCAGGAGATTGATCCCGACACCCTGACACCTCCCAATACCCTCCTTTAAATTTTAGGAAGAAGAAAAACTTCCTTTCATTTTCTTTCCTACTTCCTACCCTCTTCACACTTCTGAGATTGAGGTGGTGGTAGCCAGGGTCAAGTAGGAAAAGTATCTTCTTTGCTTTTCCAACTTGAAATGAAACAAAGCCATTATAGATATTGACTTGTTGGCCTTCATAGAGATGTTAAGGACTGATGTTAAGTTTTTCTGAGCTAGTAGTGGCTGCATTATGGACTAAAGGGATATCAGTTTGGAGCCAGCCTGGGAACCTCAGCACTGTTAATTGCATTTCTCTAGAAAACAAGTTTCAAGTAAAGTAAATCTCCAAGTGAACTTTTCAAAAAGATCACATGGGGACTGCGTTTACCTGTAGTGTAGTTGGAGGTCCTGTGATGAGGCGATGGTATTGAAGGAGTGGGAGTGAGGGCTGTGGGATAGGAAAGAACATGACATCCCCATGGTTTGCATCCCAGTCCTACTTCCATGTCATGCTTTTGGCCAAGTCTTCACCTAGGAGATACTAGCTGTTGAACCTGAGTGTGGAGATGTGTGTCAAAGCTGGTTGTCATAAGCAGGAATGATTGAGAAGATGTCAGAGGCTTCTTCTTGGGAAACCCTGTTGGGCTTTTGTGCTATCTCAAAGTGCAATATCTTGCCCTAAGTTTGCTATGTATAGAAAGGCCACTGACATAAACACTGGGCTCTTGGACTTGCTTCGGGTAACCTCAGTGCACCTCCAGGCCATCTCTGTGGATGATGTGGCCAGCATGACTTACAAAGACTCTCTTCCCAGTGCTAAACTTGGGTTTGGTAATGGAAGAAGATATTTAAGAAATGATT
Organism: Tamias sibiricus; assembly: GCA_025594165.1. Taxonomy (NCBI): domain Eukaryota; kingdom Metazoa; phylum Chordata; class Mammalia; order Rodentia; family Sciuridae; genus Tamias; species Tamias sibiricus. The sequence continues at coordinate 51,656,391 of CM046661.1, forward strand.
TAAAAGTTTGGTTTAGGGGGCTGGGGATGTGGCTCAGCGGAAGAGCGCTTGCCTCGCACGTGCGCGGCCCGGGTTCGATCCTCAGCACCATGTAAAAACATAAATGCAATTTCATTGTGTACAACTAAAGTAAATAAATAAATATTAAAAAAAAAAGTTTGGTTTAGGACTGGGACTATATAGCTCAGTGGTAGAGTGGTTGCCTAGTATGCTAGCATGCATTCACATGTGCACACACAAATTCAAAGACATTATCTTTTTTCTTGGGTTCTGATTCCTATTTCTTTTATACCTTTATTTTGTTTGTTTATTTTTATGTGGTGCTGAGGATCAAACCCAGTGTCTCACACGTGTGAGGCAAGCACTCTACCACTGAGCCACAACCCAGGCCCCTGATTCCTAATCTTTTATATGTCACTATATGCTTTTTTCCCTCTTGGATCCTCATTGGCATGTCAGGATTAAAGAGAACTAAATGTTGCTCAGCCTAATTTAACTTTTAAAACCACCTAGGTGAAAAAGGGGGAAAGGTATATGTGTGTTTGTGTATTGCACAAATTTAGGAAACTAGAAGGATCCTTTTGTTCATGGCAGATAGTTTTCTTATGAACTTGCTTTTTCGAGTTTAATCTCCTTTTGATTCTCTAATAGGGATTAGCTTTGTTGTGTAATTCTCGAGTAGTTTCTATGCCAGGGCTTTCTCAAAGTCACCTGTGTCCACTTTATTTCTCTCTACTTTTCATCCCTTTGTGTTTTGGCGTGGTGAATCATAGGTGGTTGTACGGTTTCAGATACTGGAAGAACTACACTAATCTGAAAACATTTTTACTTAGTGCCTAGGTGTCTCTATCATCAAGTGATTGTGGGCTATAAAAAAAGGTTGAACACACTGAGTGTAGTTTTTGACCTAATTTCTCTTTGTAGAAAAATTTAATCTGCTTTGTGACCCAGTGCAGTACTGAATGTACTGGTTTCTTATCTTAATTGGCATCAAGGATTATAGCCAATACTGCTTCCTTGATATGACATCAATACTGATGAAGCTGGCCTCTTCCACTGGCAAGCAAGATCAGATCATTTTGTTTTAGCAGACACAGTATGACAGTCATAATTATGAATCCCTTTATTTAAATCCTCCATGGTATAATCAGTGGGGATATTGCAAACAATAGGGATTCAAGTTTGGATTATACAGTTGAAATATTTACTCTTGTTTTTACCTGTGGCTTTGAGACACAGGCTATTTAGTACATTATGTTGATGTGGGCCATTTTTTTCCCCTTGTTATACATGCTTTGAGTGCAATTCCTTTCATATTACATATAAAGAGCACAGTTTTCCAAGTCATTGGTTTTACACAAAGTATTTTTGATGTGGGCCATCTTTAGGTTTTTTTTAAATAAGGTTGTTTTGTTTTGCAAACTTGTCCCTCATTTCTGGTTTTACACACACACACACACACACACACACACACACACATATATAATGTATGTATGTATATGTATATATAACGTTCTTCATGCAGGATTAGTCTATGGCCATTTCACTTACGGGACTTAAATTCACAGAGTTAAGGAGGATAAAATTTAGGGTTTTATCCTAAGTCATTTAATTTTGTTTTCTTTCATAATTTTATGAGGCAAGATGATGGTGAGCCATAGAAGTAGTGGGAGATAATTCTAATCCTGATTCTGTCTCTAAAGGATTGTGTGAATTTCATAGCAGTCAAGAGGCTGCTATGTTGCTCAGGCCGGCACCATCACCTTTTTTTTTTTTTTTTTTTTTTTTTTTTTTTTTGGTGCACCATCACCACTGGGTCATATCCCCAGCCCTTTATTTTATGTCATTGCCACCCATTGGAGGCTGGCTTTGAACTTCCTCCTGCTCAGTCCCAAAGTGCATTACATACCGCGCCCGGCACCTTTAATGTGTGAATAGACCTGTGTGAAGTGTGTATCCCAAAGGTATTCAATGGAGGCATTACTAGAAATCTGTACTTACTCGCTCCAGATCTCACTTTTCTCATATGTGGAATCTGTAGATTGGATTAAATGAACTCCTGTGCTCTGAGACCTGGAAGATGATTCAGGAGCGTTAGTCATCCTGTCTTCCATGAGTGGGCCCTGCTTTAGGAGGATAGTGAAGTTATCTTTAAGAGTAGTAGCTTATTTCAGGAGAGGTTCCTCTGTTTAATGTTTGTTTTCATGTGTAGACTGACTGCTGGCAAGACTTCTTGGCAAGCATTTCAGGTGTCTGGATCACACAATCTGTTGTTAGAATTTGAAAGACATTTATTTAAGGAACTGCAGTTAACTTATTTTGTGAATCAGCAGCTTTTGACATAAGTTGTGAAGAGCAGACATACTGGCCCATGGTTCTGAATAAATGATTTCTAGATCTTTTAATTTTAGTTCCTATGTATGAAGCAAATGTTGATCAAAAAGGTAACAGTCCATATGAAATGTATTTTAGTCCATTGGAGCATAATATGCTTTTAAAAATATTTTGATATCTAAATAAAAATCCAAAGAAAATGTATAAAGCAAATATGATATGAAATATACCTCTACTTGCTTCCCCCTTAAGATAGTGAACCATCATTGTTAATGGTACATTACATCTTCCTAGAACTTTCCTGTATACATATTATATAATTTATTAATTTGAATATTTGCATATTTAGAACTTCCTCAGCATAAAGGATATGAAATTTCTAAGAATTTGTTTGTATGGGAGATAAGTAAAATTGTAGATGGGTTGATAAAGATTACACTTTTAAGTCAAAGTTCCAGTTGTGGTATAGATACATACTTCACATCTTTCCATCAGAACTTTTTAAATGGGCTGGGAGTGTGGCTCAGTGGTGGAGCTCTTGCCTTGCATGTGTGGAGGCACTGGTTTTGATCCTCAGCACCACATAAAAATAATAAAAGGTATTATGTCCATATACAACTAAAAAAAATTTAAATTTTTAAAAATTATCCGAGTCACTGGAATATTCTGATTTTTTTTTTTTTTTTTTTTAAATCCAGAAGTAATCACCCAGTACCAGTGTATGCTGATTTAATCTGACAAGCAAAAGTCCCTCCTGTTTTGAGAGACAGTCTGGATAGACCAGTAATTGCTTACTTTACAAAGCTTGTCATTTTTGTTTTGAGTTTTACTGTAAGTGATGTACAGTAAAGCCAAGAAACATCTGGGTACAAGTTTTCCGCCTATTAAGCCTCAAGAAAGTCTGTAATGTTTCATTGGCAAGGAATCCAGGGAACATTCTTGTGGGGGGGTTTTGTCCTTACACTTAGTTCTGTTTTTGCTGCAAGGCTGAGCTGGTCTTTGAATAACTGTGGGCTCCTGAGAGGAGACATTGTATGGTCTGGAGTTTGCATTTCTTATGGTCTAATTGTAGTTTCTGCATTGCTATATAAAAATGTCAGTATCTTAGGTCCAACCAAAAGTGGTTAGTTTTTTGTTGTTTTGTTTTTTTTGCAAATAAATAAGACATCTCTTGCTTACTTTTTCAAGATGTTGATTTCAGTATTCTGAGGAACATAGGTAAGTTAGCTGAATATAGTTGATTTTTAGCATTTAAATTGGGGAAAAAAACACTGAAGTTTTAAAACTGGTAAATAAGCTGCTGAGTCTTTTTTTTAATTTATTTTTTATTCTAAGTTGTTATAATTGACAGCAGAATGCATTACATTTCATATTACACATATAGAGCACATTTTTACAAATCTCTGGTTGTATGCAAAGTATATTATACACCATTACTTTCCACTCCTTTACATTTTGCTTATGGAATTTATCATATTAAATTACCCCTACTACAAGGATAAATTCTAGAATCTTTGAAAATGTAAATATCATGATTAACAAATTACCTACTTTTTTTGGAAAGAAAAATAGTCAAGTGTGGTGCTTGATTTGGGCATAAATTGTCAAACACAAAAATGATTAAGTAACATAAAAATTTTACATATTGTTACAGCTGACCATGGTCATTTTATGGTTAAACTGACAACAACATGGAGTATAGTAGGAAATTATTACACACTCCTCTCTTTATCTCTCTCTCTCTCTCACTTTAGTTTACTGTGTCATCTGATGTGGAGCAGCTAACACCTTGATTATTTGGTCAACTTTGCTTTATGGTTCAGGGTATAGTTGGGTGTATATGTGTAAACAAAGTGAATGAAGCAGAGTGGAAGGGAGGGAGGGATGGAAGAAAACTATAACAACTTTAGCTTTTTATGATTTAAAATGCTGTGGTCTTGTTCAACTTGGCAAGTTGGCTTTCAAACTATCTTAGCTGCAGGAGAGGATTGAGGGAACACAACTTTGTTATTTATGCTGTATTTTATAATATGAGAATGTAGGATGTCCTGAAGTATAGTTGTTTATAAAAGGCCAATGTTAAAGCATTTTACTTAGTAAGATTATTGACTAAGCTCTCAGGAATGCAGTTTAAAGGCTTGGTGAATGTGTGGGGTCTTTCACATGCTGGGTTGGAGGTCTTAAGTTCTTGAGCCAGAAAATTTTGGAATAAAAGCATATTTTTGGAACGAAGTGCAGGAATTGGAATGCTTGAACCTTGGTAGACTGGTTAATTGGCCTTGTGTGGACTGTGTATTTCCAGCTGGCTTTAGCAGGGAGCTTTTTGTCAGTGTCCTTGGGGCCTCATTCCTCCCAGCCTCCTCCTACCCTCCACCCTACTCCAAAAGGCTCTTAATTGCACAATGTGAATTTCCTAAGACTGTACTGTAGTATTATCAGAAGAAGTCACTTTCCTAAGCCAGTGTTTATTTAAATTGTAGCCATAGGTTCAAAAGCCTTTATAGGGGCTGGGGTTGTGGCTCAGCGGCAGAGCGCTCGCCTTGCATGTGCGCGGCCCGGGTTCGATCCTCAGCACCATGTAAAACATAAATGCATTGCATTGTGTACAACTAAAGTAAATAAATATTTTTAAAAAGCCTTTATATATGAGGCTTAAACAATATGAGTGAGTTATTTAATCTCTGTTAGTGTAAAAACAATTATTTTCCTTTGAAATCTGCTTTTTATTTTTCTGGTATTTAAAAAAAATATTTATTTACTTCAGTTGTACACAATGCAATGCATTTATGTTTACGTGGTGCTGAGGATCGAACCCGGGCTGCACACATGAGAGGTGAGCTCTCTGCCGCTGAGCCACAACCCCAGCCCTCTGGTATGTTTTATATCAGTTTTAGAGGTATGTGCCACCACACATGCCATTATCTACTGGTAGTCTTAAAATGGGTCTGTTTTAGAAGTGGGGACGTCTCTCTGCTTTGAAAACACCTGGTAATATTTAATCTTATAAAATATTTTAATTAGCAAAATATAGGACCTTAAAGATATTTTATTTATTTTTTAAATTTATTTTTTAGTTGTAGATGGACCCAATATCTTTATTTTTTAAAAATATTTTCTATTTATTTAATATTTTTAATATCTTTATATATTTATTTTTATGTGGTGCTGAGGATTGAACCCAGAGCCTCACACATGCTAGGCAAGTGCTCTACCACTAAGCTACAACTCTAGCCCCTAAAGATATTTTAAATACAACCAACCCTTGTTATGTGGTTTTGAGGGTAAGTGGGAATAGGGAGTGGTATATATTTTTTTTTTTCTATGACAAACAGTTTTTTTGATAGCATACTTTGTCGATTAGTATTTTCTCTTAAAATAAAAAAAATTGTGTTTTAAAAAGCAGTGAACTGCCTTTCCTTGGTTAATTATACGAAATATTATCATACCATCTCTTTGTTTGAATACATTATTCGTTTTAACCCAGATCTCTTATTCATTGTATGGGGGCGGCTCTATTTGTTGTTTGGAATGGGTAATAAATCTTTCAGCCTAGTGCACCTAGAATTAATATCCTAAGCCCATATATTAGTTTAATTAAAGTTAAGAGAAAACGTAAAATTCTGCTAGTTTATACTAAAAGTTTAAATCCTTTTTGTATCTTCCTAGGATATGATAGACTTTTAAATGCAGCTTTCTTATCCTATCTTCTGTGGGTTTCTGCTTTAAATATTAATGTTGCAAAGTAGCCTCTTAAAATAATTTTAAATTGAGCAAACACTTATTGGGCACTGACTCTGCTGCTAGGTGTGGATAGCACAGAGATGAGCCTTTTAAGCTTGTCAGCTTTTTATCTCCTTTCCCTCTCCACCTCTCTGTTAGGTCAGATCCAGCCCAACAGTTTCCTGCTTACAGCATCTCCTCTCTAGAACATCTTCCACACATCAGCCAGGTGTTAGTATCCATAATCACAGCTCTGCAGACTCGTATGATGCATAGAATTAGAATGCAAACTCTAGAACTGACCCAACTGCTGCCCCTTGTTCTACCCACCTGCCATTTGGAGCTTCTTCCTGTCTCCAAATGTCCCAGTCTCTTTCATATTTCTGGCCCTGTGTGGTTGCCTCTGGCAACATTGCCTGTCTCTCTCTCCATTCAAGAAAGTCCTACCAGTTTTCCCTGACTTCCCTAGGCAAGCATCAGTAGCCCCTCAGTTGTGGTCTTTTTGTTACTTATGTGGTATGTGGATCTTTAGGAAGGCATTTGCTCATTTGTTGTGCCTCACTTAATACAAATCCAGTCTGTAGCAGCTCTAGAACTAAAACCACTCCCAGCACATGGTAGATGTCAGATTCATGTTTCAAATAGTTTCCCTAATTGTATTCATTATGACAAAATATTACCAGTATTGCCATTCCACAGTTTGTGACTGAATACACATTTTAGTTCAAGATCCAGAAGCACAGTTGCCAGTAATCACACTTAAGAAGTAGACCATTTAAGGGGCTGGGATTGTGGCTCAGCAGTAGAGCGCTCGCCTAGCATGTGCGCGGCCCGGGTTCGATCCTCAGCACCATGTCCAAATAAACGCATTGTGTACAACTAAAGCAAATAAATAAATATTAAAAAAAAAAGGAAGTAGACCATTTAAGGGGCTTTATTCATTGAAAAGTAAAAACCAAAATAGAAGTAGACAGATCTTGTTTATGGAAAGAAACTAAATTTTTCTGTTGCATCAGGTTGGTTCAGAGTGATCTGTGGGTTTTCTGTGGGATCTACAAATCTACTACCATGGTTGTCATAACTTGGGGGTGCCAGAAGGGCCATCTTTTCACGAAGATCTGGCTCCCATGCCTGAATCTGGCAGGATACCTTCAGAATGAGCTTGAGTTTAAGGCATTCTGATTTCTAGAAAAGCTCTATTAAAATGGAAATAGAGCTGGGCGCGGTGGCGCACGCCTGTAATCCCAGCACTTTGGGAGGCTGAGGCAGGAGAATCGCGAGTTCAAAGCCAGCCTCAGCAATGGCGAGGCACTTAGCAACTCAGTGAGACCCTGTCTCTAATAAAAACACAAAAAAGGGCTGGGGATGTGGCCCAGTGGTCGAGTGCCCCTGAGTTCAATCCCCAGTACCACAAAAAAAAAAAAAAAAAAAAAAAAAAAAAAGGAAATAGATTTGTACTCAGAACCCCATGGCTATCTTCTTATTAGTGAAGAGCAGTGTCCTTTGGAATAGAGCGTTGGATATCTGTGCCAAGTGTGGCATAGATGAATATTTGTCCTTCACTTTCCATTTTTTTCTGTTTCTATGTTTGTAGAATTATTATCTGGGGATACAGGTGGCTGTCAATGTTGCTATCTGTTTCCCAGCCCTCCTCCTGGGCAGATAAGGCCATGTGAATAAGTCATGGACACTGGGCTAAGTGTATGTTTTTGGGGGTAGCTTCCATCCTTGTTATTCTTCATGTTCCTTCTTCCCTGTCCAGTGAAACACAGATGGTGCTATTTTGGGCCACAGATTGAGGTCATGCTTAGCTGAGGAATGAGGAAGGTGCAGCTTGGGTCCCTGATAGCTAGCTGGCTACCTCCATCCTGGACAACCTATGCAAACTTCTGCATGAGACAGAGATAAATTAACTTTTGTTTGTCTTCTGCCACTTATTTGAGGTTCTTGTCATTTGTGACTAACTAGATTTTGGATCCTAAATTCAAAGGCATGCTTTACGACTTTGCATAGGGAGTATGTAGATGGATGTAGGAACAGCCAAGAACATTGTGCATTTTCTGGAGTGGGTAAAGATTTGTTGGGTTTCAGCCTAAAAGAGAATTAAAATATTGGGTCAGTGTTAAAATTCCATATATGAGTTTTAAAGTTATTTTCTAACTCTTGAGAGTCGATGGCTTTGTAGTGAGTTTGTTTTAATAATTTATTGGTTTTTAAAAATCATTTATGGACAGGGGGGGTATAGCTCAGTGCTAGAGCACTTGGCTAGTATGTGTGAGGCCCACCCTGGGTTTGATACCCAGTACCTCACAAAATAATCATGTCTGAGATGTATTTTCACATTTTAATGCTGTAATTAGGATATATTTTATAAGCCAGCCTTGTAGCTTTGGCATATATTTAGAGCAGAATTTCACATTTGACCTCGATCATCCATAGGTTTCCCATGGTGGCTAGAGTTACAAAAATGTTTTAGCATGAATATTATCCTAAAATCATCTGATTACAGTATCCATTTTAAGATTTAGAGTATAGAGCAGCAGTTGAAAGAGTTACTGATTATACATTCAGAAAAAGGCCATTTGAAGTCTAGATTTCCCAGTTTCTTCATGGAGCCCCATTTGTAATTCAATTCATCCTTTCTTGACTCAGATTAGAAAAGCTAAGCTGTTGGTTTAAAAGCAGAACCAAGAGCTGGAGAGGGAGCTTAATAGTAGAGCACTTGCCTAGCACGCACAGGGCCCTGTGTTCAATCCCCAGCATCACAACAACAAACAAAAGGAATTAAGATCGGTGCTTTATTTTATAATATGATTCTAAGTAGAAAGAGGAAATAGGCTAGAGATTAAAGTTTCCATGTCATCTTTTTCTATAATTCTTTAATTTTTATGAAAGGCGCAGAGTTTAAGAAGATGAATACAGTCATCTCCCCTTGTCGGTAAGGGACACATTCCAGGACCCCTGGTAGATAGCTGAAGTCATGAATAGTACCCAGCCCCATATACTTTGTGGTTTCTCATAGTAAGAGATCAACAGTAGTAACTAATAATAGAATAGTTATAACAATGTACTGTTACAGATTATTTAAAATTTATAAATTGTTTATTTCTGGAATTTTCCACTTAATAGTTTTGGACTGAGGTTGGCTGTGGGTAATAAACTGTGGAAAGTGAAACTGTAGATAAGAGAGGAGGAAGGACTTCATGCCCAGAGGGTTCTATCCAAGGGCAGCCCATTCTTGTTCTCAGAGCTAGTTACTTTCTCATTGTGTTTACCCCTATATTTTAAAGCAGTATTTATATATTTCTGTCTGTGAACATATTTTTTTAACCTAGGGCTTTGTGCATGCAAGGCAAGCACTCTACCATCTGAGCTATATTCCCAGCCCTCTTAATATCTTTTTTTTTAATTTTGGTACCAGAGATTGACTTCAGGGGCACTTGACCACTGGGCCACATCCCCAGCCCTTTTTTTGTATTTTATTGGAGACAGGGTCTCACTGAGTTGCTAAATGCCTCACCATTGCTGAGGCTGGCTTTGAACTTGAGATCCTCCTGCCTCAGCCTCCCAAGTGCTGGGATTACAGGCATGCGCCACTGTGCCCGGCTAACATCTTTTTTAAACATAATGTATTAACTTCTTATTATTGATGAGGATTTTTGTCATCCCTTTAATTTCCTAAATCTTTCTATTATAACCATAAAGCAATTTTTTGGTGAAATTTTATTGTTTCCATGAATACGATGATGTTAATGTCCTCAGCAAGCCATGTGGTATATTATGATGTTTTCTCTATGTATAGCTGTGTGTTTTTCTTAAGATTAATAATTGTTCCTCTCACCCTGCTGTGTACTTTGTTTTCTTTGACTGTCCTGGAGAAGCATCTTACATCTCCAAAAACTGATTTCTCTCTGTTCAATTTTTCAACTTGTTAAAGTTTTCCAATATTTATTAGTTCTCTGTTTTCCCTGGACATTTTTTTTTTTTTTTTTTTGGTACTCAGGGGCACTCGACCACTGAGCTACATCCCCAGCCCTTTTTTGTATTTTATTAGAGACGGGGATCTCACTGAGTTGCTAAGTGACTCGCCATTTCTGAGGCTGGCTTTGAACTCGCGATCCTCCTGCCTCAGCCTCCCAAGTGCAGGGATTACAGGCCTGTGCCATTGCGCCCAGCTGAAATTGATTTTCTTTAGCACAGCATTGAAAAGATGAACACACAACCAGAGTATGTAGTTTGCAGCCTCCTTGCTAGTTAATTATGGCAAGTTATTTAACTCTATATGCTGCAACTTCCTCATATGTATAGTTGGGCTCCTAGTACTTTATACCTCTCAAGAGTTGTTTGTAGAATATGTGAAAATTTGTGGAAAGCACTTAAAATAGCTTTTTGTGCCCAATCGATAGTCACATATTGGCAATTAATCTTATTTGTTCAAAAACATCACACTGACATATATCTGTATGTTTCACAGCAGTTTTTATGAGTTTCAAGTGAAAAGAATAAATTGTTGAAATTGAGTCTAAGTGGAAATCTGGTTTTTGACTTAAGTTTATACCCATTGAAATTCTAAGTTCAAAAATAATAATCTTGCGCCGGGCATGGTGGTGCACGCCTGTAATCCCAGCACTTTGGGAGGCTGAGGCAGGAGGATCATGAGTTCAAAGCCAGCCTCAGCAATGGTCGAGGCACTTAGCAACTCAGTGAGACCCTGTCTCTAATAAAATACAAAAAGGGCTGGGGATGTGGCCTAGTGGTCAAGTACCCCTGAGTTCAATCCCCGGTACCAAACAAACAATAATAATTGTAATCGCCGGGCGTGGTGGCGCACACCTGTAATCCCAGCACTTGGGAGGCTGAGGCAGGAGGATCATGAGTTCAAAGCCAGCCTCAGCAATGGTGAGGCACTTAGCAACTCAGTGAGACCCTGTCTCTAGTAAAATACAAAAAAGGGCTGGGGATGTGGCCCAGTGGTGGAGTGCCCGAGTTCAATCCCCAGTACAAAAAAAAAAAAAAAAAAAAAAAAAATTGTAATGATCCAGATTTTCTGCTGATTTTTCTAAAACTCCATGGAAAATTAGCGTCTCATGATTTACCTGAATCAGAATTTTCTGCTAAGTTATGGATGACCTTTTTGCGATACTACATGGGCCGTAGCAGATATCTGTATGAACTCAGGTTTCTGCTGGCAGATAGGGGCAGAATGAGCAACAGATAAGTGCCTACAGGTGTCTGACATGAGATCACGAGTTAAGGAAACTTGGAGGCACAGGGTTTAGTGAACTCTGAAGAGGCAGAAAGAGATATAATGAAGGAATGGGATTTGCATGTGGCCTCTGGGATGGGTGGGAATGTTAAATTTTCCTGTCAGTGTCTAATCAAGGATGGTGATTACTTGTGTACTGGGTGTACTCACATGTGATGCTTTGCAGACATTTAATTACTCATTAGTTGCCAAGTTTCTGTTCTTGTCCTTAAAACTGCACTGATACTGATAAGATTTGCTTTTGCTAATGGAGTGTGCTTTCGGTTTTATGATCTTTAACAGCTATGTCAAACTTGAGCTCGTCAACAGAAATTCAATAAACGGGCACTCACTGTCAACTATGCTTAAAATGTATCTCTAAAGTCACAATTAGGCTTTTTTTTTTTTTTTTTTTTTTACACAAAGGTAAACTACTGCTAGCACAGAGATCACTTAATTTATAATATATAACTTTGTGATAATTGGGAGGTTTTATGAAAGTTAAGAGCCAATTTTCAGTGCAGCTTTTCATTTTTGTTAGGTAATTTAGAAGCTGTATTTCATCTGATTTTTTTTTTTTAATATTTATTTTAGTTGTACACAATGCGTTTATTTTTACATGGTGCTGAGGATCGAACCTGGGCTGCGCATGTGCTGGGCGAGCACTCTACGGCTCTGAGCCACAACTCCAGCCCCTCATCTGATTTTGTGAGTGGATGTGTTGGATGTGTTCTCTGCCCTACTCTACTATACTGGGTATTGACCCAGGGGCACTGTAGCACTGAGCTACACCCCAAGACCTTTTTATTTTTTAGGTCTTGCTGAGTTGCTTAGGTTCTTACTGAGTTGCCCAGGCTGACCTCAAATTTGAGATTCTCCTGTCTCAGCCTCCTAAGTCACTGGGTTTATGAATAGATTTTGTGTGTGTGTGTGTGTGTGTGTGTGTGTGTGTGTAGATGTTTTTACAGAGATAATTGTTGATTGTTCTCAGATTCAGTCTGTGCTATCCTTGCATTGAGATAACCTCTCTGAAAGAGTCAACAAATAAAAATGAAACCAAAAGAAATTATCATTTTAAGGATGGTGAAATGCAGATGGCAGCTAGTCCTGGTGCAATGGAGAGCATCCATGAACATGAGAGGTCTTTCCATCTTCTCATGTCTTATTCAATTTCTTCAGTGTTCTGAAATTTTCATCATAGAGGTCTTTTGCCTCCTTGGTCAGGTTTATTCCTAGGTACTTTTAAAAGTTATTTGGAATGGAATTGTTTTCCCGATTTCTTTTTCGGTGGGTTTATTATTGGTACATAGAAAGATACTGATTTTTGTATATTGATTTTTTTTTGTGTGTGTGTGTCCTACTTTGCTGAATTTGTTTATCAGATTTGTTTCTATCATATTTCTTAACAGAAATAAATTCTTCCCTTACTACCTTAATTCTTTGCATAGCTGTTTCTTGTTCTCCCACTCCTGGGCAGAGGGTAAGATTGCGCTTATGCACTTTCCTGAGGTTGGATGTTATCCTATGGCCTGTTTCATCTGGTGACATCTACTTCTGTAGCAGAAGTGATGTGTGTCACTTCTAGGCAGGAGTTTTAAAAGAGAGTGCATTGTTTCCTGAGGAACTTTCCCAGTGCCTAGTGACCTAATGATCATGGAGCTTTCACCGAGTGACACTGCAGTTAACCTGGATTCCTGATTGACCAGGGATGTGGGCAGAGCTCCCTGCCCACATCCTGACATTTGTGTGAAGTCACTGAAGTTTGGGTTATTATCACGGCAGAACTGAACCTATTCTAAGGGGTTTGTCTTATGCTTCAAAGTCGGTACTCATCTAGGTCTTTAGTTTCCAAAATAGCATACTTATAAATATTATAAAAAATCTTTTCCCTTAGTTTCCAATATTGCTAAACATTTGAACTATTAGTTGTTATCTATATAAGCTTCTTTCAAAGTTGGGATGTTTTTGGATTTGTACCAATATTTCCACCTCAAATAATTTTTTTCCACTGCTACTAATCCTTAAAGTGAGGGACTGTTTTACCTTTGCTGCAGTTACAAGTAGGGGGAGAGAAAAATGTGGAAGTAGTCATTTTGTTTGTGTGTGTGTGTGTGTGTGTGTGTGTGCGCGCACACGCTTGTACATATACAGTGCAGGTGTAAATGAAGGAACGAGAGTAGAGACCTTCTCACCATCTGGGCAATGCAGAGCAAGAGTCAGTTTCTTTGAGTGGTTGTGGGAAAGAGTGAATATTGCCTCCACTTCACCCATTAGAGAGGGAGAGAAAATTTCTTTATCTTAGAGGCTGTGGCTATGGCAAAGGGTATGTGTTTCTAACATTTAGGGATCCGTGCAGCCATGCATGCTGGCTGCACTTCCTATAATCTGGAAATAGTACTACTGGACAATATTCATGCTACATTTGTAAATTAAAATACCAAGTGTAAGTTGTCCAGGAACCTCACAATTGTTTATGCAGATGTGTATGTGTGTGTATGTGTGTATATATATGTGTGTGTGTGTGTGTGTGTGTGTGTATATATGTGTATATATATATATATATATATATATATATAAAAACATCCTAACTTTGATAGAAGCTTATATAGATAACAACTAATAGTTCAAATGTTTAGCAATATTGGAAACTAAGGGAAAAGATTTTTTATAATATTTATAATTATGCTATTTTGGGAACTAAAAACCTAGAGGAGTACTGACTTTGAAGCATAAGACAAACCCCATACACACACACACACACACACACACACACACACATATATATATTTATTTATTTTTTTGGTAAGAATGGAAGCTGTGTTGTGAATTCCAGACAACTAATCTATAAAAGGGCTTGAATTCACTTATTTTCTATGATTGGAGTTTATTAGTTTCCTAGGGCTGTCATAACAAAGTACCACAAACTGGGTGGCTTACAATAACAGAAATTAACAGAAATTTATCTTCTCACAAATTGGAAAACTGAAGTCTGAAATCGAGGCCTCAGCAGGACAATGCTCCCTTTGCTATATATGGAGGAGGACCCATTCTTGCCTCTTCGCAGCTTCCGTCAGCTGACTTTTGTCTTACCTCTTTGAGGGGCACAATTCAACCCATAACAGGAATTAAACAAGTTCCCTTCTCTAGCATACTGTTTTAAGTCAATTATGCTTCCAGAATTGGATCACTTTTTTGAAAAAAAAAAAGAAAAAAGAAAAAAGAAGTGTACTAACTCAACAGCATTAACAACAAATCCCCACTTTAAAAAAAAGTGGACAAAGGACTGAATAGACCGTTCTCCAAAGAAGATATGTACTTGGCCAAAAAGCACATTTGAAGATGTTCAGCATCACTAGTCATTATGGAAACACAAATCAAAACCACAATGAGATACCACTTCACATTTACTAGGATGCCTGTTGTAAAACAAAACAGAAAATAACAAGTGTTGACAAGGATATGGAGAGATTGGAACACTTGTGCATCGCTGGTGGGAATATAAAATGGTGTAGCTGCTGTATAAGTCAGTATGGTGATTCCTCAAAAATATTAAAAATATAATTCCAGTATGATCCATCAGTTCCACTTCTGAGTATATGCCCAACCTAAATGAAAGTAGGAACTGGAACAGATATTTGTACACCCATGTTTATAGCAGTGTGATTCATAGTAGTCAAAAGAAGTGTCCATCTGTAGGTGAATGGATAAACAAAATGTGGTAATATTATTATTATTCATATTTTCCTACAATAATAAAAAGGTGAACCTTGCAGAAGTCATAGATTTAAACTAGGAATTAAAAATAAACAAAACTGTAATATTTGCTATGAATAGAGGGTCCAACATCCTCTTTCTGATCTGAGTTCAGGAAAATACAATAGGGTAAAGAAATTGCCATTCAGACAATTAAACTATCTCCATTCAAGGCTGCTCTTGAAGGATGTAGCTTAGTGGGAGAGACTAAGGAGCTTTGTAATGTCAAAGCCCAGAATCAGGTCCTCGCAGTCACTGCAGGGCTGCCCGGGTCATGGAGTGCACCTGTGATCTTCATGGGCCGACTTGCCCCCAGGAAGACAGCAGGAGGAGCTCAGCCAAGAATGCGGGGTTTATTCCTCCCACAGTTTCTCATTAGATATGTTACTTCACTTCCTCTGAGCAGGATGAAAACAAGGGATCAGACTGAAGCAAAGAAAGATAACACTAGTTGAACTCCAGCATGAAAGGACACAGCACGAAAAGGGAGGAAGCATTCATCTCTAACATCACTACTTCTTATTCCCTCAAATCAGACTTCTGGCTTAACCCACAACTTCAGGAGGCTGCTCCTTGGTGAAACCACTGTCCCCCTGGGCATCCTTCTAACCCCTCTTAGGGGCAGTTGAGATCTTGTTCCAGAAGTCTGTGATGGGTACATTAATAAATTGGTTCTGAGGTCACTCTGTGCCCAGGCCATAATTTTATTTTCTTCTTCCTAGTTTTAAATTATATATAACATTGTGTGTGTGTGTGTGTGTGTGTAATATATATATATCACACACACACATATATACATATATAATAGATTTTTGGAGGAGTACAGTGGGATCTGATGAAAATGTTAAGATGCCAGTGAAATAGAGATGCCTGCATTTGAATATTAACCCTTTGCCATTATCAAGTTCCTGGGGAAAAATAATTTTAGGATTGATTTTTTTCTTACACTTTAAAGCCCACATGTGCTAAAAATCCAAAGGAGTTCAAGTCCAAAATCAAATTCTTTTGGCTCTTCAAATGTTAATTCAACAAATATGTTTTGAGACCCCTCTTGTATACTCTTCTGAGTATTGTAAATATATTGGTGAATAAAACAAATGTCTTGCTCTCTCAAATCCTGTCCATCTGGACTGACATCTTGGTGACATGCCTTGTAATGATTTGCAAATAGCCACTGCCTGAAGCCCCATGTGCTTCTGTGGGTGGCTGCAGCAGCCTCTGCTGGGTCATCCCTTGGACCTCACGGAATCTAAAGCCAAAGGTCAATGCCTGGATCATCAGGTGCCTGACATGCAGGATCCTGTTTCAGTGCTATAGCCAGCACATTTTTAGGGTCAGTTCCTAATTGTGTTAGCTTTCTGCCACTATGACAAAATACCTGGGAAAACCAACTTAAAGGAAGAAAGATTTATTTTGGCTCATGGTTTCAGAGGTTGCAGTCCACAGTCATTTGACTCCATAGTTTCTGGACCTGTGTTCAGGCAGAACATCATGGTAGAAAGTCCTGTTCACCCCTTGGCAGACAGGAAGCAGAGAGAGGAAGAAGCTGGTGACAAGATACACCTTTCAAAAACATGCCTTGTGATCTACTTCCTCCCACTAGGCCCCGCCTCCTAATTTTCTACAACCTGCCAGTAGTGCCACCAGCTAGGACCAAGCCTTCAACACACGAGCCTTTGGTGGTACATTCCAGGTCCAAATGATAACATTAATTCTTGAATACTATTTCTACTTTCCTCCTCTCCCTAGTCATGAACTGATAGAGTTGGAGTGTGTCTCCCAAGGATTCATGTGCTAGAAATTTGGTCCCCAGCATGGTGGTGTTAGGTGGTAATACAGTGGGAGGTAATCAGGTCATTGGGGCATCACTCTCAGGTTCATTAGTTGTCAAGGGACCCTGGTTAGTTCCTGCAGGAGCATGTTGTTATAAAGAGTGAGGTGGCCCCTGACTCTCTGGCCTCCTGTCTCACCTTGTGATTGCTTCCTCTCTCACAAGGTACTGATCCTGTCTTAAAAACCTTTCTTACCTTCCCTATTCCTGACTCTAGGGGGCAGTTCATTCCTGAGTGGAAACAGGACAGTGCTGGGCCATTCTGAGCATGTGCACCTAATTCTTCCTAAATTTACAAAACCCATTAAAGTCACTTTATTTCCGAGTGGAGTGAGTAAAAGAGCAGAAAAAAGGCAGGAGTGCACCCTAGTTCAGCTCTCTCTCCATGAATAAACTAAAGAAGGATAGAAGCAACACTCTCCATGAGCGTACACTCCTGCCTTCAGAGGAAAGTTCGAAAGCATAAATGAAGGTTCAAATGTGGGGAAAATATTCTAATTAGAGACATTGTACAGTTGGATGTGAAGACAGCCACCTGACAGCCACCAATGTTGTTGATCCAGTCAGTTCCTTTCTCAAAGCTCTCTGCTATGTCCTGCTGCTTCTGGGTGATGCATGGACTGAAAGCATCAATATCACTAGGGAGGTGGGTAGAAATTGCAGAATCACAATGCCCCCCACTAAGAAATCATTTTCTTATACATGAGGCTCAGTCAATTTGTATGCACATTAAAGTCAGAAACACACGTTTTAGAAGAATAAGAATAAAAGCATATGATTTCCAATTTGTACTTTCTAAGATATTTATGATGCTGATGTTGCTTCCATAGCCTTCTATTTTGCTATCCATTAAACCTGTTCTAGCTTTCTCCTGTTATACTGGCTTCCCAAGAAATCATTACACTTTAGGAAACTGAGCACCAGGTAGCTTGTCCTTGGTTCCTGGGTGTAAGATGGGCCTTACTAAACTTGGTGTTTGAGGAGTTTGTTGAGTTTGTCAGAAGACAGGCCACAGGAGCTAATTTAAGAACTTAAACCTGAATTGTGAAAAATGGTAATAAGCTGAGGTTTGGGGAAAAGCAATTAGCTACCTTGAATGGTTTTAGCAGGAGAGTAGAGACTTATGAATATATTTAAAAATAATGCATACCAATAATTTTTTGTTCAACTGCTTAATTTTTTAATTTAGAGTAAAATAAAGTTCATAGCTTAGATATTCTGCTGATGTTGTCTTTATTTTAGTTTAAAGCAAACTGAAGATCAGATAATATTTTGGGTTTCAAAGCCTAGAGAGCTAAATTATGGTGATGTGTGAGTTCTTAAAAATACTTTTAAGAAGACTATTGAGATTTTATGATTGGCAACTATAAATTACAACTGTTTGTATTCACATCTTAAAAGAATAGCATCCCATATATTGATATAAATAGGAGTAAAAATAAATTCTGGATGATCATAAAGTAATGAAGCTAGTTTTATGTTTGATTTTTAGAAACAATTTTTTCATTTTTATAATTATCACATGGTACAGCAAGTTTGGTCCTATAAATATTCAAATTACAGAGCTAGCCATGGTGGGTCATAGGAAGATGTAGCAGATATGGATTGTTACAGAAGCCTCAGTTGCTACAATAAGGCAGGACTGTTGTGTAGCCTGACGCTAACCTGCTAATGTCTGAATTGACCACCACGTGCTGTTTATTCTCCAGAAGTTTCCTCATTTGTAAGATGAAGTCTGAATTGAATCTCTAAAATTTCTTCCAGCATTCATATGACAGATAATGGATTCAATTATATGATTTAATTAATATGATAATGATTCAGTTTTTCAGATGTATCTATTCATTATAAGAAATAATGTAATTTTTATCTTTGGACAATAAATAGTCATTTTTAAAGCTAAGATTTAGAGAGGAACCTAAATTATTATTACCTATATTGTTTTTATTTCAAATATATTAAAATTCTATCCTAGAACTTATACTAATAGTTCTTTGATCTTTTTTTTTTTTTTAGTACCTGGGTATCAATTTTGAACCTTATAAATCATTATGAGAATACACATTTTGATAATCTTTTTATTCAAGAGGAGTTGCTGTATTGTATTCCAAAGTTTTAATTAATGAGGAATTGCTTTCTTGTCCAAAATTCTCTCAAAAAAGATATATTTTTTTTAAGATTCTCTTTAAAAGGAAACTTGATCATTATACTTTGTTCTTTTAGTGCTACTGAAAGAGAACTTGAGAATTTATCCTTTATGGTGAGAATGATTTGTTTCAAATTTTTCTTTTTCCTTCTTTCTCTTTCTGCTTTTGCTTTGATAAAAATATTTCCAAGACAATAACTTTGTCTTTTTTTGAGGTAAATTATATTGCAACTATAGGCATATGGAAACTGTAATGAATCAGGTGAGATTAATTCAAAGAATATGTGTCTAGCTCATAGTGAGTGGAAGCTGAGGTGTTATTTTTAAAGCAGAAGAGGAATGAGGTTGAGCCTAAGACAGATGGCCAGCTTTCAACTAACTGGAAAGGCTGGCCCTTTTCTGATCATGGCTTTATTTTCATGGTAATGGTGAGTCAAGGCATTGTTTTCTTAAGTGAATGGTGCAGTTGATCTTCTAACCAATCCTGGAACTGATAAGGTTAACTGCAGAACCTTTTTGGTATCCAAATCTCTATCACTAATTCTTTTATCTAAAAGACAGAAAATACTTCTGTAAATATGTCATATCAAAATTCTCCTTAAGTCTATCTTCCAAATGCATTTTTGTGTTTCTTTAAAATAGCTTTGCTAACCAATTTGAAATTTGTTTCTGTGAATTAAAAAATCATAAACCCAAGTATACTAAGTGTCATGAAAGTTGAATGGTTGATGAGTTTTTTTTTCTTGTTACTCTCCATAAACCAGTGATTGTTGTAAACCTGCAACATTTAGCCTTAACTTTAGTGAAATTTCATGGCCTTCATAAAAATGCTTGTGAAACCATGATGAACAAAATGCATAAGGTTGAAAGATGGAACTCAGATTAAACTATTTTGCACACATATTAATATACACATTATAAAAAATCTTGACTATTTTTTCATTTATCAATTTGATAAACTATGTCAAAAACCTTAAAATAATTATGCCCTTCGACTCAATAATGCTTTTATTTCCAGGAAGATTTTCTAAAGGAAATGATCAGAAATCAAAGATTGAAAATATATTAGTGCTATTTGTAGAAGAGAAAAACTGGAAACAAATATCAAATGGCATGGGACTGGTGGTATAATTTATCCTATTATGTGTATTTTTAAAATAAAAATGGTTTGACATATGAACAGTTTAAATCAGGTTGTATTTTTTTTTTTTTTTTTGTGGTTACCGGGGATTGAACTCAGGGGCACTCGACCACTGGGTCACATCCCCAGCCCTTTTTTTTTTGTATTTTATTTAGAGACAGGGTCTCACTGAGTTGCTATGTGCCTCGCCATTGCTGAGGCTGGCTTTGAACTCGTGATCCTCCTGTCTCAGCCTCCCAAAGTGCTGGGATTATAGGCGTGCGCCACCGCGCCCGGCTGTATTTTGTTTTAATCATCTTTTATGTACTTTGGAAGAGGGAGAGGTTAGATTCAATTAATGGAATTTTTGTTACCTAAGGACCCTGTTTATAAAGGCAAATAATACTTAGTTTGCAGTGTTCTTTGCTCATATTTGCTCATACTAGCATCATTTGAATGAGGATCCATCTTTGTGGAAGCAGAAAGGTGTAATATATTTTAATGCTTTTGAAATTATACTCCATATTTGTGAATGCAAAATGGAGTAAATGTACTTCTTGATTTGAACATTCAGCTTCAGTATATTTTAATAACAGAGAATTTAAAATGTTAATTTGTTTCATGAAAGTTTTTATGAAGGTCCTAGCTAATAAAAATATTGCTTCAGTGATTTCTTTTAATTAAAGAGTCATCTGGTGAAAATAGTTAACTAATTTGTGTTTTCCATCAGTATATAAATAACAAAGTCCTTATTTTAGGATTAGGAGTTTAGAATCTGTGTGTTTGTGCATGCACACATGCACTGTTGAGATAAACATTGCAGCCTTTTAAAAATCCCCTTTAAGGTTGGTTTCAGGATGCATGGCCAGAAACACACAAGGCACTGTTAGAGAAGATACTGATCCTTTCAATTCTTCCATGGCTTCTATTCTGATTTTATTCTTTTTATTCAGGTCACTGAAGTTTCAATACAGAGAAAAGATTGCAAAATGGAAAAATGAGATCTCTTAATTGAAAAATTTATAGATCTCACACAGAGTGTCATTTTTCCCCCTCATGGATATTTTATTCAGAACAGCACTGTGACATTTGGCTGACATTGATTATTAGGATGAGAAAGTCAGTTTCAGTGGATGTATATCTGTATGACTGATTTGTAGTTCTACTTTGAACATTCGGATCTTTCTTAAGCACGTTAATTTGTTTTAAAAGCATAGTAAAATTTTAGTTATTTTAAAAAATCACAGGATTTGAAAGCTCTTATGAGTGCTTTTAATATTTTGCTTTGAGTGCATGATTCAATACTTTTTAGTATATTCATAACATTGTGTGATTATCAGTGAAATATAATTTTGGAACTTTTCATTCCCCCCAAAAGAAACATTATCCCATTTAGCCACTTTTCATTCTCTTTCTTCTATCCTTTCTCAATCTTAGAGAACCACTCACCTATTTCCTTCCTTCCTTCCTTCCTTTATTTTGTTGGAGATTGAACCATTTTAACCTACTTTCTATCTGGATAGATTTGCCTGTTCTGGACATTTCATGTAAATAGTATCACATAATAGGTAGTCTTTTATGACTGACTTTTTTCACTTAGTGTGCTCAAGAATATTATTGTAGGGCTGGGGTTGTGGCTCAGCGGTGGAGCGCTCGCCTAGCACGTGTGTAGCCCGGGTTCGATCCTCAGCACCACGTAAAAACGGATTGTGTACAACTAAAGCAAATAAATATTTGAAAGAAAAAAAGAATATTATTGTATGCATATACAACATTTTGTTATCTGTTCACTAGTTGATGGATATGTGGATTGTTTCTGCTTTTTGGCTATTATAAATAATACTTCTGTTAAGAATTAACAAGTTTTTGTGTGGACATGTTTTTATTTATCTTATTACATACTTAGGAGTATAGTTGCTGTGTCATATGAAATCTTTGTTGGCTTGGACTGCCATAACAAAACATTATGAACTGAGTGGTTTAAACAACTGAAATGTATTTTCTCACAGTTCTGGAGGCTAGAAAGTCCCAGATTAAGCAAGGTTCTGTCAGGATTTGATGTCTTATGAAAGCTCCCGTCCTGTGTAGGCAGCTTGCTTCTTGCTGTGTCCTGACAATATGGGGTCAGAAAGAGATAGTGTGCTGGTGTTGGTTTCTCAGAAGGGCACCAGTTGTCTTGGATAAGTGTTTCACTCTTATGATCTTATTTAACTTTAATCACCTTACCCTAAGGCCCTCTTTCCAAAATAGTCACATATTGGAGTGGGGGGCATTAGGCTTATTGGAGAAACACAGGTTAGTGTAAGCATATAGTAACTCTCTGTTTAACATTTTAAGGAACTTCCAGTAGGGTATTACTTTAAATTCTTGGTGGCACACACCTGTAATCCTGGTGGCTTGGGAGGCTGAATCAGGAGGATCGTGAGTTCAAAGCCAGCCTCAACAACTTAGCGAGGTGCTGAGCAACTCAGTGAGACTCTGTTTCTAAATAAAATACAAAATAAATAGGGCTGGGGATGTGGCTCAGTGGTTGAGTGCTCCTGAGTTCAATCCCCAGTACCAAAAAACAAAAACAAAACTTTTGTCTGGTAATCTCTCCTGAGAAAGGGACACTATTATGAATTATGCTGGGACTACGGGCAGAAGTTGGGACTGTCTTAGGTAATTCAGATGAATGGTCATTCTGTCAACCAACAGGAAGGAAAAACTTTTGCCAGACTTAGCTTTCTTCTTACGATGAGATAGAATTGCTGCAAGTAGCGAGGAGGCATTATCAGCAGGAGGCATATCAGTTGTGATGTGTGTGTCCCAGCTACTATGGCAGTATCTCCAACTTCCATTCTGATGCCTAGTGCCTACCAAAAAAAAAAAAAAAAAAAAAAAAAAAAACCTTTGAAGGGGAAAGACAATTAGCTAACAGTATCTTAATTACCCACATATTTAAAAGTGTAGGTTCTAAATGTGGAAAAAACAGTGATTGAAATTAATCAAGGGGTGACATTAATTTTTCTAATATTTACTTGAGTTAAACATTTTATTTCTTCCAGGGATCAACACATCATTTCAACTTTGAAGCATCTTAGACTAAAAACCTTCCAACTGTGCTGAAAAGTTAGGAGACTGGCAAACATTTTTCCTTCCCTCTCATTTGAGAGGAATTGAAGAAATAAAATAGAAGAGGTTTAATGTCAATATCCAGAATGATTGATGATAATTCAGATGATAAAACAGAAGATGATTCGCATTCCTCATTTATCAGCGATAAAAATGGAAATAGGTATGCATATAACCAAAAATCACCATCTCCCCGAAACTCTTCAACCAATCATGTGAATTGGAATTCTCCCAACCCAGAGGACATGGTGGTCGATTATGAAATGGACCCTTCTGTGGACAGTGATGAAAGTATTTTTTCTAACTACCAATGTGTCGAAGTACTCGATCACCAAAAGTCAAGTGATTTCATTAGTAAGCGGGTGTTAGAAACACATGAAGATCCCACATGTCTGTCTTCTGCACTTATAAATACAGAGAAGCCCAAATACCAGCACTGCGATTGTCATTCCTTAGAAGCAGTTCAGGACCAGAGTATTGAGCCATCCCTGCTTTTCATGTGGAAATCTAACAATGATTTGAACTGTGAAGACTACCCTACTGCCTTGGAATTAAACAAGACCTTTGACATACATGTGAATAAAGTTAACTGCACTTTTATCACACATGTCAGTGAAAAGAGTCAGTCTTTGCACACCTCTGGAAGACCTCAACCAACCTGTGTGAGAAGTGGAAATACATCTTCTGTATCCTGTTCCACTTGGACATCATCCCATTTTGACAAGATACATATGAGAGAAATTAGTTATAATAAAGAGAGCTTTGAAAACCCTCAAATCACACCATCAGAAGCCCCAAATACAGCATTTTCTGATGTGGTAATGCAAACAGATGTTGTTCCACATATTGAAAATCAGTGTCAATATTCTTCAGGAAAGGTCACCAGTGAGTACACAGATGGGTCACAGCAAAGACTAGTTGGAGAAAAAGAGATACAAGCATTAACACCAGTTTCTGATGGCATAGAAGTCCCCAGTGGATCTGTATTACAAGAGTTCTATTGTTTCTCTAAAGATGAACCAAATAGTGAGACACATTCACAAAGCTCATATGGTGAAAAGGAACTGGGCCAAAATCTAAGAGAAACAGTGTCTGATTGTGTTATTGATGACAAATGCCCTTTACTGGTGCCAGCTTTTGATAAAAATAAAGCCCAAGTACTGCATGACTTCACTGTGACTGATGATCGACAAATTGCTTCCAATGATAAGGATTTGGGAACCCAAAATAGTGGTGTAGAACTGATACTAAATAGCTCACCAGGACAAAAGATGGTTTCATCATTGGAACAGAGTTGGGATGCAAGTGATATGATCATTAGCCCAAATGACACAGTTTTCACGTCAACACCCATTCTAGAACCCACAAATGCAAGCTTTTCTATTTTGCCTGTTGAAGCAACAGAGAAATATAATAAAATGGAGAAGACTCCTCAAAACCTTAAAAATTTGCCAAACTCCAAGGGGCCACCTATGAACATGTCTAAGCCTAGCCTAGGAAAATTAGCCACCAAAACGAATAGCCCTGTAGGTAGCAAGGTTAGAAAAACTGAAATTATAAGTTACCCAAGACCAAATTTCAAGAATGTCAAAGCAAAAGTTATGTCTAGACCCGTGTTGCAATCCAAAGACCCTGTGGTACCAAAGGTCACTCCCAAACCTCAGTTGAATAGTGTCTCGTCACCCTCAACAGTGTCTTCTACAAGACAGTTGACAGTTTTGAGCAAAACACCAAGATCTGACTTGAACTCAGACACAAAAGCAGAAATCCTAATTAACAAGACGCACAAGCAGCACTTTAATAAACTCATTACTGGCCAGGCTGTACATGTTACAACTCATTCTAAAAATGCTTCACGCAGGGTTCCAAGAACAACATCTGCCATGAAATCGAATCAGGAAGATGTTGACAAAGCAAGTTCTTGTAATTCATCATGTGAGACTGAGTCTGTAGCTGCGCTTCTTCAGAAGATCAAAGGCATACACCCTGTTAAAATGGAAAGTGCTGAATGTTTGACATATGTTCCCAACATCGATGGGATTAGCCCTGAAAAGAAGGGTGAAAAAGAAAATGGGACACCTATGGAAAAACAAGAGCCAAAAAAGGAAGTTCTGAATCAGACTTTTGAATATGGTTCCCTGTTTATGGTAAGTGAAAGCTTTTGTGTATTTCAGGGAGTGTAGAGAAAACTGAGGTCTATTAGCAATATTGATCTATTAATATTCAATAATATGGCAGAACTAGGTGTGCAAATTTGCTTTCAGGTATTCTTTGTTTTATCTGACAACACATGCTAGAGTAGGCCATAATACAACAAACCTGCATGTTGGAAAAAAATCCTCAATTTCAGTGTTTTGTATTGAATATCGATGTTCCTTAAAAGTTAGTGTGTTAAAAGAACAAGTTAATTTAATATTTTAGTATAATTGGTTATTTGAAGTTAAATACCTAATATAATCAGGTTATATTTCATTTTTCTGAAAATAGTTCATAAACTTTCTTGACCTACATTAAGAAATAGCTAGGGAGTACTAGTAAACATAAGAATAACTCTTGATGTCTTATTGAGGACCTAGCTCTGGGAAGTAGAGCCCTCTCCTGTGAACAGGGATGTGAGTCTTGATTCTGTCTCTGTCAAGCTAATGTTACTTTGAGAGAGTAATTTTTGTGGACCCAAAGGTCAAAGGATTGGACTAGCAGATTTCTAAGGTCTCTTACATACCTAATGCATTGATTTCTGGTATATGAAAAAAACAAAATCCATTTTATCTATGTTTAGTGAACAAGCAGCGTGTTACCCATAGCAACAAATGTTTAGGGGGACTAGATCAGTCCATTTAAAGAAGAAAGAACTCATGTGCAGTTCAAAGGTTATTTTTCTATAAACTTGCATATATTTTGACAACAGTATGAAGATATTAGTTTTCTGAGTTTTGAAAACACTTGACAGGCGACTGTTGGGGTTGTGTACTTGTCTTCAGGCCTATTTTTGGCAGTGGGGACTTATGTGTATTTTCAGCCCCATTCAGGCTGTCCTTGGGTGCCTGTCCCTGGGGCCCGGAGTGGAGCTGGGTACAGGGGAGGAAGGTGGATGTGACAGACAGCCTGTCCCTTGGAGGGCTCATATGTAAGAGGGATGAAGTATGTACTGTGGTCAGGCGCTGATGAGCTGTTTCAGAGGAGTTTTAAGGGTGCATGGGGGCCACACAGGAGGGAATTATAAGGTTCTTTTAGGTGATAAGGTTAAGAAAGACTGAAGATAATCTTGAGCTGTGTCAGCTTAGAGGTGTTTTGGCTTTTAACAATAAATCTGTTAGGAAGAATGGTACACCAGAGATTTGCAAACTAATGGTTTGGTTCATCCTAAAGCTTGTATTTTGTTTTTTAACTTTTTTTTAACATCAGGACTAGGGTTGTAGCTCAGTGGTAGAATGCTTGCCTAGCATGTGTGAGGCACTAGGTTTGGTTTCTCAGCACTGCATAAATAAAGGTCTTTCAACAACTAAAAAATTTAAAAAATTTTATATCAAATTGAGCATATCATTTATAATTCTAATATTTTGCAAAATTGCAGTAACATCTAGATTCCAACCTGTGATTTTAATTTGGTGCTTGTTGATATGCATAAAAACAGAATACTTATTCCTTCTTGATTTATGGGAGACTTTTATTTCATATCTATCCCTGGCTACCAGAAAAACTGGTATAAAGTTTCTTTAAATATTTATCTTGAATATAAATTGGTTGTATACTTTTGAAACTAGAAGATTTTTTCCCCCAAGATTTATGCATTCCGTCTTAGCCTTATATTTTCCCCCCATGCAGAATGAAAGTATGTTTTTCAGGCCCATGATGCAGTATTAAAGTGAGGTAATAGAATCCTCAGGTTGAAAGGGGTCCTGGTACATCTTGGAGATAAGGTGCATTTCACCTTTGGAATCCTGCAGTTAGGATTCATAATTAGATATGAGTCCTGAAGGACAGTCCTGCATTCTGTACTTGTGCTTGTACTTATCAACTGCTGTAAAGAACTCATTGTTTCCACGACCCCTGTGTTAAGCACTGTGCCTTCTGAGTTCATTAGTTTACCTCTCCACATATCCCCCTGTCTGGAAGGGAAGGTGGGGGTAGGGCCAAGCATTGACCACCTTAGGCTTTGCTTGGCTCTGAAAGCCAGGTGGGTGACTTTGGCTGTGTGCTTTAGTCACCTGCAGTGTTTGTGGGTGACTTCAGCACTCCCCAAGGGCTCTGCTTGCCCAGGGTCCATGAAGAAACAGTCCTGGAGGGATGTTAATTTTCACTATGCTCTCTGGGCCAAATTAGTTGACTTGAGGCTGCCCACACTTTGGGTGGTCAGGGTTTATCTGAAACTTCAGAAAGGTTCTTATTTGGAAGAGGGAATTTTATTTTAATTGATACAAAGGGTGAAGTGTAGTTTCCCATTGAAGAAGTTATACAATTGTGATAATGAGTTAGAAGTGGTGAAGTATCTAAAAGGAAAGGAATTGATATTTATTCAGTGTCTGCTCTGGACAAAGCACTTGGCTCAGTCATCTTATGTATGTTATGTTATTTAATTTTCCCAGTAATGCTAAGGTGCTTCACATACATTGTCATTTATTCTTCCCAGTAACAACTAGGCAGTTATTTAAGAGGTTATTTAAAACTTACAAAGCTGCTAAGTAGAAAAATGGACAATCAAGTTCAGATCCTCTCACGTGAATCATGCCTCTTTCTGTTACATACATCTCACAGCTTCAGACTTTTGTGGAGTGTTGGGTCTGAAAGGCAAGATAAGTGATTTGTTAAATATTTACTTTTGTAAATTGGTGAGAAGTTTGTTTTGCTTTTTAGAAGAAAGTTGTTCTGGGGGATTAGTTCAGCCAACTTTAAGGTAGAGGTAGAAGATTCAAGTGAGTCTGTGCACTCTACCCCGCTTCTCTTGGCCAATTCTGTATTGTTCTCCTATTTTAGAACCTGACCTGCAGCTGTTCCCTTGGGATATTGGTCAATAATTTAGCATTGAGTTCACCTGGTGTTTGGATTCAACAGCCATCAGCATAGGATTTTATGTATTTCTATTGGAAATGATCCTTATGATTTTTTAAATAAAGAAGGGTCTGATATATGCAACACTGAGTCAAGAGCATGGATTCTGAAGTAGTTTCAAATTCTGGCGCCATTATTCACTGCAAAATGACCTCTCTGTGATGCTCAGTTTTTCTTTATGTGAAGGGAGAACTACAGGTGGTAGTTTATAGCATTGGCATGTGTCCTTTGAGTAAGGCTTGACTCCCATTTCCTGAATGTAGAATGGAAACATTTATTAGGTGCTTACTGTGTGCCACAAATATGGTGGCAGTTGGTAGGATATAAAGGACATAGTCCTTGCCCAAACATAGTGCCTAGTGCAGTGGGGAATGTAAGAAAGTAAGCTAGAAGGGCATGTTAAATACAAAGCTGGGAAAATAAATAAATTCCTGTGTTGCAGGAGAGGAAGGAGGGTAGGGTTGGTGGAGAGAATTATCAAGGAAGTTTTCTGGGGGAGATGCAGTTAAATCACTTAACAGAATGTAGAGGGCACATATTCTAGGTGGAGGGAATACTGTGTATAAAGATGAACAAATACGAGAATATATTCTGACTTAGGGGCCTCAAGTAAGTGGAGTGATGGAGCTGGGGTGGTGGAACAGTAAAACACAAGCTGAAGAGGATGGAAGGGGCTACCATATTAGAAGGGGGCTTGATGTATCTTAAAGAGTTGATTTGTACTGGGGTTGTGGCTCAGCGATAGAGCACTCACTTAGCATGTGTGAGGTCCTGGGTTCGATCCTCAGCACCACATAAAAAGAAATAAATAAAATAAAGATATTGTGTCCATATACAACGAAAAAAAATTATATATATATATAAAAAGTTGATTTATTCTGGAAGGTGGAGGTGGAAATAGGTCTGATCCTATTTCAACTTTAGAGAGATTTCCCTGGCCAGGATATGGAAGATGAATGGGAAGCTGGTGAAACCAGAGAGATCCTGAGGACACGGCTTCAGTAATCCTAGTGAGAAACCATGCTGGCTTATTCTAGGAAAGATGGAGAAAAGGGGTTTGAGAGGTAAGAAAGGAAGCAGCCAGAAAAAGCTTTTATGGTGAATGAGAAGAGAGATGTTCTGAGATAGACGTGTAAAATCAGTTTAATTTTAGAAAGTGCCTCATGTTCTTCTTCAGTAAAATGGAGTGTGATAAAGTATTGATCTCAGGATTATTGTGAGGATTAAATGAGTTGATACATGTATTCAGAATTTAGAATGATATTTTGCATAGTGTAAGGACTGTTAGTAAACACCAACAATAATAGGATTATTGTCATTATTAATCAGCGGTACCTAAGTGGGGAGAGGCAGATAGGAGTTAAATATAGGAGCAACTCAAGAGAGAGTGTTGGCTTGGACGTGTGTATTTTTGATGCACCAGTGTGTAGGTGGTGGTTGAGATAACAGATGAGATCATGTGGGGGAACTATGTGGTGGAGAAAAGAGAAAGGACCAAGTCTGGGTCCTGGAGAAGACTAGCACTTAAAGGTACAGAACAGGACCCAGAGAAATAGCCAGAAAACCAGAAGAAAAACCAGGAAAGAGCTTTGTTGGGGAACCAAAGAAAGATGGAGTGGTCAGCATTGGATGCTAGAGAGAGGGCTCTCCAGGAAGCAACTGAACACAATGCCTTGAATTTCACTTGTGGTATGGGACTAGTGGGTCCAAAGGCACATCAGGCTGAATTGAAAAGTCAGCTGTGAAGAGTTTTAATTCCTTCATAGTAAGAATGAGAATTAAATGTTTATCTGGAAAATCTACTAAGACAGTGTTTCTTTTACATAGTTAATAACACATGGAAATTGTACGGAGAAGCTCTGATCTGGATTAAATCTTAACTGTCTTTTTTTCCTAGAGTTCTGCTTCAAAAACTACCACCACCCCAGGGAGGAACATATCCAAACCTGACTCCTGCAGTTTGAGAAAAATACCCACTCCAAAAGGCAAAGTGGGGCCTGCTGCTTCTTGTTTGAGGAGGAACAGCGACAGTCGGAGCTTCAGTTCTGATCGAGCCTTATCTCCTCAGAGGATCAGGCGTGTGTCCAGCTCTGGTAAGAATAAAGTGGTTGAGTGCTGCTTACAGTAGTTTATGAATTATCTGAATGTCGAATTAAACTTGTCAGAAAGCAGAGTGACAGTTTTGGTCACAGCAATAACACCTCTGTCGTGAATGCATTTAGCTTTTTTTTTTTTGTATATATGTATACTTTAAGTTGTTGATGGACCTTTATTTTATTCATTTATTTATATATCTAATCCAGTGCCTCACACATGTGAGGCAAACTCTCTACCACTGAGCCACAACCCCAGCCCACATTTAGCCTTTTGAGGTTCAGCATCAAGCTCAGGAAAAATCAAAAGACAACATAGCCCTTATCTTTGAACAATGCAAAATCTAGTTGGAGATAGATTTATGTGCATAAACTAACTTACAAGCTATTGAGAAGGATGCATATATACAAGCACTTGGGTGGCTGCTGGAAATATGAGTCATTTCATTAACTTTTTTTTTTAATAAATGGTTAATGTTTGACAGTACTTCAGTGTTGTAGATTCATCACCTGTCCTCACCATATGAGAAAGAGTAATTTTTCTATTTGAATTTTGCTGAAAGATGTATTCTATGTAAGTTTATAGGGAGAGAAAGGCAACTAAACAGTTGAACTTTTCTGGTGTGAACTTTCATCTATGCTGGCTTGTATTTTAGAAGGTAGAGTTTTAAAGTTGTGTTGGACAGATGAAATTTGAGAGCTTCAAGAGTAGCTATTAAGTGTCTTACTAAATTTGGCAGATATACAGATTTCTTTGTGTTACAAACCAGGACAGGAAATGGAAAAATTAAGCCCTGTTTCATAGAGGCTAAGACAGAAAGCCTGCCAGCCATTCTAGTCGACTGATCACAGTCGGCAGGGAACACCCCTTATTTATGCAGGTACAACCTTGAGCAAATTAAAGCCATGTCAGATAGAATTAGAAGTCAGTTCCCTTGTTTAAAAAAAAAATAGTGTCTATTATTGAATGGTCTTAAAAAGAAACGTGCCTCTAAAGTCATGTACCCACACATGTGAGAACATTTACAGAAACTAATAAAACCAGCCAAATCCCAGAGGATCTCTTTACTTCACTACAATATAGGATTTTTAGGCTTCGTTTTCCAATCCTATCATGAAGCTGCTAGTGTGAGAAGGCTATAAGACACAGAAGTGTTTTAAGGGACGTTTATTTAGATTCATGGATAACATGAAGATCATGGGGGTGGGGGAGCAGACCTATGAAGAGGTATGAGTGGAAGAAGAGGGATTCACATGGTCCATTTTCATTTCCACCCGTAGAAGAGCTGAGCAGGAAAGAGCTTGAACTTTTCATCGTTTGAGAGAAAAACAAAGTGAAGCCAAAGGACATGAAGAAGCAGTGATCCTTGTTTTTAGGATATTGCCACAGTTGGGAGTCAAGGTGTGAGAGAGATCAAAGCTCTGGTTCTCACTGTTGCTGCCTGACAAGACACACAGTGTTGGCCAGGGTGTGGGGAGTTTCCTTCCTATTTGGATGTCAGGAGCCCCTGTGGCTTGGTGGTATGTGGAGCTATGACCACTGGCACTCTGGCCTGTGGAGAGGAGCCCTGTGTTCCAGTATCACTCTGGTATCCATGAGCTGCCAGAGACAGTAAGTCACTTACCCTTCCTGACCATCAGCTTTCACATCTGCCAAGTGTAAAGTTTGGGACTCTAGGATCCTGTCAGCTTTTGTAGTCCTGTCTTTCTAGGTGCAGTTTGGAGCTCATCTAATTTTCTGAGTAATGGCTGCTACTAGTATGATTCTCTGAATCACATGATGCTTGAATCCCAGAAAATTCAAAGTATACATACACACTTTTAAGAAACCAGGTCAGTACCCAGGGTATATTTTAAAAGAAAAAAAAAATTTTTTTATGTAGGTGACCATTCCCACTAAACTCTGAAATATTTTTTAAATCCTTTCAGTGTGTGCTACATAATGTCATATCTTAGGGAAAAGTGATCTGTTTAGTTTTATGAAGGGAAAGGGAAAATTACTGAGCTTTTGTTATCCTGTGTCAATGAGTTTGATAACTAAGTTATGCATTTCAATTTTTTAGTCTGATCGGGCACAGTGGTGTATACTGGGGAGGCTGAGGCAGAACGATTCCAAGTTCAAGCCCAGGCTTGGCAACTTAGACCCTGTCTCACAATAAAAAGGGCTGGGGTTATAGCTCAGTGGTAAAGCTTCCCTGGGTTCAATCCCCAGCACCAAGAAAACAAAAATTTTTTAGTCTGAGTTAAATTATATTTTACCTGGTGGTTTTTCCATATATGAATGGAAGAAAATTTTATGTAACTAGAAATGGTATGGATTTGAATTAGAGTTTTATGTTTGAGATGTTAGAAGATGTATGGACCAAGTATTCTTATCCCGAATTTGTATGTGGAAGCTATGAATTCTAATGGGATTATCTGGAGCTTGAGGGCCTTTGAGGAATCGATGAAGATTTAAAGCAAGTCATAAAGATGAGACCCTGATCCAGTAGGATTGGTGCCCTTATAAGAAGAGGAAAAACACCAGGATTCCCTCTCTACCACTTGAGACTTGGTGAAAAGGTGGCCAGCTTCAAGCCAGGAGGAAGGTCTCAACTAGAACCAAATCAGCTGATCCCATGAGCTAATAAGACTTCTTAGCCTCCAAAACTATGAGGAAATAAATTTGTCATTTAAAGTACAATAATTTGTGATACTTGTTATGGCAGCCTGAGCAGACTAAGACAAAGTCTAACTTGATTATGCTGTTATATTTTTAAAAAACTGATGGCAACTTACTTGTTTGGATGTTCACAATAAATTGAAAGGTGTTTTTGTGTTGGGGAGAGGAACTGTAATCATCACAGAGTTAAAAGTAGAACAGAAGAATCAAGGAACAAAATGTGCCTTCAGATCACCGAGAGCCTATTGCTATTTCTTATACAATGCAGTGTTTGTGTATTCGAAAATTGAAGCCAAGTGAATATCCACTGTACTCATACAAAGTTACTTTGCTGAAAGGTGAGCAGCAGGAATGTTACAGCCAGTATAGGGTTTTCAATAAATCCTTTCAGAGAACTAAATGGAAAACAAGACCCAGAGTTAAGATAGCCATTTTCTTGAAGGTTTAAAATGAGTGTGAGAAAGAATTATAATTAAACTGAATGGATTGCTTCTGTTTTGTCAAAATGTGAAAATTTATATAAAACTAAATTAGCTTATAACAAACCAAATCCAAACGACTTTGGCTTCTTGGGAGTATGTATTTTTTAACACATTCAGTTAAATAAGATGAGATAATGATAAAACTTATTCCTACAATGCCAGTGATAGCAGCTCACACTGTTGAATGCATACCAAGTTCCAGGTTCTGTTTTAAATCATTTCCCCTATGAATCCATATAACCCTCAGAATAAATTTCTGAGGCTTCCTCCCATATTATAGATTAGGAAACCACCATGGAGAATTTTTCTGAGGTTATGTAGCTGGGAAGTGGCCGAGGTGGGATTCAGACCAGGTGGTAAGACTCTGGAGTCCAAGCTCTTAGCCCTCACATTATTAAAGAAGGGCTATGAGTAGGATTGTGAGTTTCAAAATAAATAAAATAAATAAATAAATAAAATTTTTGTGCTCAACTGAATGGTTTAGAAATTGTGATACATTTCACACCCTTGGCTTAAGTTTCAATGATGTAAATGATTCTACATGGTTATCAAAAGCGAATGCTGCTGAGTAGGTAACCTCTAGGTAGGTACTTCAGGATCGATTCAAGCAGCCTCAGTAGGACTGGTTCTGAGCAGGTTTCCATCCTAAGTGGGTGTGTTTTCCACATAATCATGCAGTTGCCTTTTTAGTGACCACCTTGAGCAAAGTAGGATTCCAGAAGTGGTACAGAAGGCCCTCCCTGCCCTGTGGGCCTTTATGCTGCCTGGGGAGGCCTTTACATGTTCCTGCCTCAGCCACACAAAGAGATGTGTGAGGGTGTGGCAGAGAAAGAGAGACATAAAATTTCCAATGGGTAAACCTTTGTTTTAATTCAGTTTATTGCTGGTTAATAAATTCCTCGCAGGGTGGTGGGACATCTGAAATGTGTAATGACCCGCCTGTTGTTAGGGGTTTCTCTTTTCTCCTGTTCAGTGGTACAACTTCTTGCTTGGTTTATGCAAGCTTATTTTTTTTCATTTACTTAGTATTAAAGGGAATTTAAAATCATTTCAACTCTTATATCCAAAGCCTTTTTTTAAGTGAGAGTATGAGAAGTGAGCAAAATTAGAATTTGTCACCTATTTGTAGAATTAATAATTAAAAATCATAAATGACCACTCAGTAAGTTATTCTAAAAGCTATCTTTAATATTGTGCTAATAGATGTATCTATATTTTTTTAAAGTTTTTTTTTTTTTAAAGATGTTGACGGACCTTTATTTTATTCATTTATTTATATGTGGTGCTGAGAATTGAACCCAGTGCCTCACGCATGCTAGGCAAACGCTCTACAACTGAGCCACAACCTCAGCCCAGGTGTATGTATATTTGTATGTAATTAAAACGCGTTTTAGAGTATGTCTCTGGATTTTTTTCTGTAAACCTACTGATTGTAAGTAACATGTTTATGATGTGCCAGGCACTATCCTATGCTCCCTTAAATCCATGAGCTCATTTAATCCTCACAGCACATGAGGAATAGACACTATGATTTACCCCTACTCTACAGATGAGGCATTTGAGATTTGAAAGCTTAATGAGGTTACACAGCTGATAACTGGTGGAGACAGGGCCAGGGCCAGGCAGTCTGTCCCCAGAATCTATGCTCTTAGCCCCTGTTTGCTGTGCATGCAGCAGCCCTGACACGCTCACTTCTTCATTATTGGATCTGATGGATTATTCATTAAAGGGCATTATGTTCACTGTCCAGTGAATGCTTGCTTGTGCCAGGAACTATTCTTAGTGTTGGCGATGAAGAAGTGCACCGAAGAGACAAATTCCTGCCCCTGGCAGCTTGAGTTCTAATAAGGGAAGTCAGAAAATAAACTAAATAAAATGTTTAGTATATAAGATGATAAGTGCAAGAAGATAAGCTAAAGCAAGTAGGACCCTGTCGGCACTTGAGAGACAAGTATGTTCCCTATTCTTTCTCAGTAACATCACTAAATTCTTGATCTTTTCTAGACATTTCACATACTTCTCGCTTAGTAATGATTCTGGAGGACATTGGTCTATGGAATGACTCATAGAATATGCTTAATATATCACTATAAAGTCTCTTATTTATCCATTCATGAAATGTTTGGGGGACCTGCATGTTGGGAGTTTACTAGACTCAGGATACAAATGATTAAACCAATATACTCTCCTAGGAAGCCCAGTAATTGGAGGGTGGGGTGGAAAGGGGTGTCCAAACAAATCATACAATGAAGACTCTTCATGCTTCAGATCTTGGCAGAACTGCCCTGATCTTTGTGACACTTTGTGTGTGTCAAGCTGTGTGTGGTAATTATTTTCATACATGTCTGTCTCCTGCTAAACTGAGATCTATAGGATAGAGTCCAGGTCTCAGTTATTTTTATATTCTCATGTTCAGTACAGTGTACCTGTTACCCAGCAGATGTTTAGGAACATCATCACTGAGTTTGATTTGAATGGAGACTTGTATGGAGTACTGTGTGCCCTTAGTAAAGGGAACAACACCAGCTTAGCCTAAGGAAAGGCTGGAGAAGAGCTTGGACATTCAAAGGAGAGTTGGAATGTGCCTGTGGTAGTTTGCCTGCAGATAAAATTGCTGGCATTGTTAAAGATTCAGATGTTGAGTTGTGAAAGTATAAGTTGTGTTTGGGGACCAGTGAGGCCAGGGTCAGCATGCCTGGAGCAAAACGTGTTGGGGTCAGTGAGAGATGGCCCGAGGGAGGTTGAGGCAAGTCAGTTCTAGTAGTCTAGACACAGAATTCTAAGATTCCAGCCAGCATTTTGGAATAGAAAGTGGAGCACAGATGTTAGATGTTTTGAAGGAAGACTGTCCTGTTGGATCTGTCATGAATGATCCCAAGTGTCACTAGCATTCTCTTTTTGATGGCTGTGTAGATGGTAGGATCATAAAGTGAGATACCGAATAGAGTAGCCAGAGAATAGAGCAGAGAATGAGGGGTTGGCTTGAGGGATGTTAACCTCGAAGGTACTAAAGTCTGGGGAACACCTCAAAGGGGTGTGTGCATGTTTGAGGTTTAAAACAGTAAAAAGGTTGAGGAAGCCTGTGGGAAAACAGCTGATCTTGAGCAAGAGGTCTGAGCACAACAGCCCGCCGATAGAATAGTCAGAATGCATTCAGTGCTCAGGGAGATATGTCTTTGAAATAGGGGAATGCAGAAGTGTGTAGGAGGAGATGTAACAGGAGATGAAATAGGTTTAAAGAGTGAACATTCAAAGTCGCAGCAGATAATGGGCGGGGTAGCTTCTTGCATGTTTTTCAACTCACTTTTTTGAGGATTGGTGATTTCTTCAAACAAGTTTGTGGATTTTATTGACTGGTCCACTTTTATAAACTTGGGAAAGGAAGTTGATGCTCACTCTTGAGGTCTCAGCGATCTCACTGCTCAAAGGAGCTCTGTCCATGAATCTTGGCTTCTAATGAGTCAGAAAGCTTACTAAGCGCCTTCTTCCATTTTTCTTTTTTGCGCTGGGGATTGAACCCAGGACCTTGCGAATGCTAAACACATGCTCTTCCACTGAGCTACACCCCAGCCCCATCCTCTGTTCTTGTCAGTCCTTGGCATCAGTGCCAAAAAAAAAATAAACTCACTGGTGAACATGTGAAGACCCTGTCCATCTTTGTGTGGTAGCCGGGGAAAGGATGCAGCACTTCCAAGTCTTGGGTTTATCACACTCTGAATTTTAGCTGTTCCCTTAGCTGTGGGAAAATTCCCAGGCCTTAACTAAGAAAGTTATTTATGTTAATCCACACCCAAAGCAATAGTCTTGTAAATGTCCCGGCACAGGCAGGTCCTGACATTCTGTATTGTGCTTCTGTGTGATTCAAGTCACTATGAGAACCTTTGCTTGGTGGAATGTTCTTTTTTCTCTGTCAAATTACCACTCTCTTGGGACTGGCTGTGTTTTTGCTGTGACTCACCTGTGTTTCTGTGGTTTCCTATTGTGAGTTTACCCTGGAATTTAAGCCAGTGTGATGGGTATACAGAGTACAGTTTCTTATATCCTGCTAGTAAAATATTATGTTGGCTAGGGCAAGAACGTGGGATACTAAACTTACATTTCAAAATATAGAAATGGAGCAAGTTACTCAAATTCTGTGCTCTGGAAGGTAATTCATTCACTTCACAGATAGTTTGAGAGTGAATACTATGCAAGTTGTATGCCAGACACTGGAGGATTGTGGAGAGAGTGAGACATGGTTCCTGACTTCAGGGCGTTAACAGACAAAGGGGGAGGGTTGAAGGAGCCCCAATTAGGGAGATGGCTATTGCAGTTAGCTGGAAGCCATAAGTTCCACCTGATAATAATCATACGCACCTGTAAATGCACATGACGCACCCGCAAAGCTAAAAGTATATAACGGGGTGAAAGCGGTCAGAACAGATTCATTTCAGTCAGTCGTGCAGTCGCTCAGTCCGTCGGAAGAAGAGTTCGGGTCGGAGAAGAAGAAAAGAGTCAGAGCGGCCAGAACGTAGTCAGAAGAAGAAATAAGAGAAAGAGAAGGCTGGTCAGAGTCAGGCCGAGGCTGCCAAAGAAGCTGCTCTCTTTCTCTCTCTAAGCTCTTTCTCTCTAAGCTCTTTCTCTCTCTCTAAGCTGAAGAAGAAAGAAGAATCTCTCTCTCTCTCTCTCTCTGCTCTAAGAAAGTAAAAGAAAAGTAAAGAAGTAAAGAAGGAAAGTGAAGAGTCAGTAGTCAGAAGAAATAGAGTCAGAGAGGTTGGTGAAAGAGCCAGTGTTAGAGTTTTGAGAGATAGTTAAAGCCAAAGAATAAAAAAACCTTCTTTCATCTTCATTCTGCCTCCGAGTTTTTCTCCCGCGGCGTTGTGGCTGTACGTCAGGCAGCTACAGAGGGTGCCTGTGGTGAGTCCTTCTCATCACATTTGTCCTTATGACATGGGGGAAAAAAAAAGAAACCCAACAACAACACAGAGGAACAGTGGGATCTCAGAAGAGGTTGAGGTTACAAATACCAACTGGATGGAATTGTTTCTATATAATAAATGTAATTCTATAAGAGATGTATACCCTGACATTGGTAATGGCCAATCTTGGTTTAGTGTTGATGCTTTATAACATTTAAGACTCAGAAATAAATGGAAGAAGCACACACATGGATTGAGGTTTTTTGGGAAAAAAAAAAAAAATTGGCTGGTGTACCAGGAAGCAGAAATAGAGGATTCAGAATATAACACGGAAGACTGATGACCAAAGGAACAGATGTGTGGAAATACTGAGGAGGGCGGATAGTCAATTAGAATGCAGTGGAATATGTTCTGGCGATCAACAAAGAGAGTTCAGGTCTGTTAAGGTCATGAAAAGAACATGGGGGCATCGTTCCAAGCAAGGGAAACCTTATTTTACCCCTTGTCTATCTTGAATTAAATTAGTCAATTTGGGTAATTTTTTTTTTTTTTTTTTGTACTGGGGATTGTCAAGTGTCTACTGCCAGCTTCCCAGCAGGTTA
Organism: Tamias sibiricus; assembly: GCA_025594165.1. Taxonomy (NCBI): domain Eukaryota; kingdom Metazoa; phylum Chordata; class Mammalia; order Rodentia; family Sciuridae; genus Tamias; species Tamias sibiricus. The sequence continues at coordinate 51,695,440 of CM046661.1, forward strand.
TTTTAAGTGAAAAATCAGAAGGAAAAAAACAAAAATGACCTTTAATCTTACTACCAAATAGTTCTCAACATCAGAATTTATAACTATTAAGTGCCTTTTCTTTTTGCACATATGTTTACACATATTTTTTTTTTTTTTTTTTTTTTTTGTGGTACCAGGGATTGAACCCAGGGGCACTCGACCACTGGGTCACATCCCCAGACCTTTTTTGTATTTTATTTAGAGACAGGGTCTCACTGAGTTGCTAAGTGCCTCGCCATTGCTGAGGCTGGCTTTGAACTCGCGATCCTCCTGCCTCAGCCTCCCAAAGTGCTGGGATTACAGGCGTGCGCCACCGCGCCCGGCTACACATATTTAATGGGGACAATTTATACTGTTTTAGAAATCTCATTCCTAGCTGGGCACAGTGGCATGCACTTGTGGTCCCACCTACACCAGGGAATCACTTGAGCCCAGGAGTTTCAGACCAGCCTGAGTAACATAGCAAGACCCTGTCTCAAAGGAAAAATAAAATAAAATCCTATGCTTAATAGCTAGTAGCCACCTAGTTAATTCATTCAATTTTCTTTTTTGTATAGAAGGTATGGTTCCTGTTTTCTTAGATTCTTACATTTTTCTTAGTAACATGGTTTGAAATGATTATAATATTTTATCATGAGAAGGTGCTGTTGTCTTAGTATGTATTTCTGTAACAGAATGCTACCAACTGGAAAATTTATTTGACTCACAGTCTGGAGATTGGGGAAGTCCAAGAGCCTGTTGCTAGCCTCATTTCATGGTAGAAGGCAGAAAAGCAAGAGGACATGAAAGAATAAGTAGGCACGAGGGGGTCCAACTCACTTTTGTTACAAGCCTACTCTTTCATAACTAACCCAAGATATCATTAGTGTATTCCTAAGGTCAGGGCCCTCATGGCCTCATCACCTCTCATTAGGCCCCACCTCCCTACTCTGTTGCATTGGAGTTTACATTTTCAATACAATTACTTTGGGGGACTCATTCAAACCATAGTAGATATGGTTTATTTCTTCAGATGTGTTGAATATTAAGGTAATTTATTTTTTAGTATATTTAACAACTCCACACAGAACTCTATAAGTACATGAACTGGTTAGGTAAATTCCTGGATACATTCATCTAGATGGACCCTGGGTAGGGGAATTTTATTTAAGGCTTTGTCAGAAGTGGCATACAAGTCTGTGCTCCTACTCTGAGCATGTAAGTTTTTCCAAAACTCTTGCCAGTATTTTGACATTTCTAATACTGTTTCCAAATATTCATGTTTAGAAGGTGCAAAATGATATTTCATTTTAATTGATGGGTGCTTGGCATTCAAGTGATCAGGTGACTACAAGATAAAAATATGTCCTCCTTGAAATTACATCTTGGTGAGCTTCATGAATATCTAGATGAAAACTATTCCAGTTAGAGCACATAGCAAGAGGAAAAACCCTGAGGTGGAGCTTGACTGATGTACCCTAGGAATAGAAAGAATGAAGTAAGGGAAATGGGAGATAAGGTTGGAGAGGTAGTGAGAGCAAGATCACACAGTCTTGAAAGTCATAATAAGGACTCTGGCTTTAAACCTGACTGACTTAGATTTTGAGAGGATCCCTCTGATAGTTGAGAATAGATTGAATGAAAGTGAGTTTGGGAGGAAGGAGATCTGCAAGGGGGAGGCTTCGGTAATCACAACAGAAGATACTGGTTTCTTGGACCAGGATTGTGCCAAAGGTAAAGCCAACAGGACTTGGTTGGTTGAGGGGTGAAAGCAGAAAGGAGAGGAGTGAAGGATGACCATAAACATTTGGTATAAGCAGTGGACAGGTGGTGCTGCCATTAATTGAGATGGGAAAGAATGATGCAGACATGGATATCGAGGGGTGGGGATCAGGAATTCAATTACAGAGATGTTGAGATGAATAGTAGATATATAAAAGGTGGTTCATAGAAGAAGTCTGCTGTGGGAATATAATTTGGGATCAGCAACCTAGAGATGACACGTAAAGCCACCAGACTGGATGAGATCATCAAGACAGTAAGTGTAGAAGGAGCAAGTCAAGGGAACCTCTTGGGTACTCCCAAGCTTAAAAGGGTGGAAAGAGGAACAGGAGTCACAAAGGAGACCAAGAAAGAATGGCCAGGGATGTAGGAGGGTAGTCAATCAAGTGTAGCATCCTCAAAGCCTTTCAAGGAGAAAGGAGGAACCAACTGCATTAAATATCGCTGACAGAATATGTCAGTTGAGCATGGTTTGCAGCAGATGGCAGAAAACCCAACCCCGAAGGTTGTGTCTAACAGGAAGTCTAGAGGTAGGCAGACCCAGCTGTGGTGATTAAATAATGTCATCTTTCTGTTTTCTGTGCTTTCACCCCTCCTGCCTCAACCCCCATTGGCTATTCTCAGTGACTTTTCAGTTAAAATATGGTCGCTAAGAATTCCATGTGTAACAGCCTCTTGCCACTGTGTTCAAAGGCTGGAAGCTGACGCTGGTGTCCCAGAGTAGGAGTTTTCTCCTGACATGCCTCTCTACGTTTACCAGGGGGGGAAAATCCTAGTCAGCAGCTTACCTCCTGGCACTCTTATTCTTACCTCTTATCAGCGCAGACTGGATCATATGGTCCCTCCGAACACCAAGAAAGGTCAGAAGCAATTATTTGACTTTTAAACCTTTGTATAGGACATGAACAATGTAGAGGGGGATTGGGAAGCTAGGAAAGGTGTTAGACAAAGTGAGGCTATTTTTTTAAATTGCTTTTTGCTGACTTTTATTTTGGGGCATATGATTCTTGTTGATTTTGTCTTTGTTCTTTGTTTCACTGTATGCCTTTTAATTATGAATATGGTGATTTAAAAAATTTTAAATTTCTGCACTGTCAAATATATCATTTCCTTTCATTTTTCCTGTTTTTATGCATAAAAGGCCTTCCTACACAGAGAAGATTGGCCTATATTTAATTACTTTTTAGTTTATTTTACTTTTTTCATCTAATTTTAATTTGTTTTGATGGCTGGTGAGATCTAGGAGCTAATATTTATATGGTACTAGGTACCAGGCACTGTTCTCTTTTTAAAATTATAAACTTCTTTAACTCTCACAAGGACCTACGAGGTAAGTACAATTATAATTACCCCATTCTTACATAGAGGAAATAGAAGCTCAGAGAGAGTAGGTAACATGTCCATAGCCAGTGCATGCTGGAGTTGGGTTTGAACCCAGGCCATCTGGTCTAGATTGTCCAAATTTTAACCACTACCCCACGCTGCTTCTCAAACTTATATATATATGTGTATATATGTATATATATATATATAAAAAAATGTGTGTATATATATATATATATGTGTGTGTATATATATATATATATATGTGTGTGTGTGTGTGTATTTGTGTATTATGGTATTGGGGATTGAACCTGCGGTGACCTACCACTGAGCTACATCTCCAGCTGTCCCCCACCTTTTTTTTTTTTTTTTTTGGGTGGTACCGGGGATTGAACTCAGGGGCACTCGACCACTGGGCCACTTTCCCCAGCCCTTTTTTGTATTTTATTTAGAGACAGGGTCTCACTGAGTTGCTAAGTGCCTCGCCATTGCTGAGGCTGGCTTTGAACTCGCGATCCTCCTGTCTCAGCCTCCCAAAGTGCTGGGATTACAGGCGTGCGCCACCGCGGCCGCCCCCCCCCCCCGCCTTTTTAAATATTTATTTTTTGTTGTAGTTGGACTCATTACCTTTATTTATTTTTACGTGGTGCTGAGAATAGAACCCAGGGCTTCCCCACGTGCTAGGTGAACACTTTATGCTGAGCAAATACCCCAGCCCTGCCTTTTTGTTTTTGAGACAGGCTATCTCTAAGTTGCTGAAGCTGGCCTTGAACTTGTGATCCTCCTGCCTCAACCTCTTGAATACCTAGGATATAAGCATGTGCCAATGTGTCCAATTCAAATTTTAACTCTTTGAAAATTAAAATATCTTAATACCACAAATAAATTCATTTGTGATTTAAATTATCTCCTTTATCATCTCCTGACTTCTTACATTTCCAATGTTTATACACTAGGTTATTAATCTGTCAATGCAGTTTTAGGCCCATAATTGACTATTTTATGCTTTAATAATATGCCTTATCAACTAGTTGCACAAATTCATTTTTATATATTTTTAACTTTTGAAGATTACAGTAAAATGCACACCATGTAGAATTGCCATTTTAGCCTTTTTAAAATATGCAGTTTTTGTGGAGTAAAGTGCAGTCACGTTGTTGTGCTCTGTCCATCTTCAGAACTTTCTGTGTCTGCCTCAACTGGAATTCTATATCCATTAAACCGTAACTCCCAGGTTTCCCCTTCTTCCAACTCCTGGCATCCACCATTCTGCTTTCTGTCCCTATGAATTTGAGGTACCCCTTATAAAGGGAGTCCTACAACATTTGTCCTTTTGTGACTACCATAGGTAACCTAGCATTGCGTCTTCAAGGTTCATGCAGGTGTAGCATATGCCAAAATTTCCCTCTTGTTAAAAGCTGAATAATAATCCATTGTATTTATGTATCATGTTTTGTTCATTCCTCTCTTTGTGAACTCTTTGAGTTGCTTCCACTTTTGGTTCTTGTCAGTAATGAAGCTTTGGGTTTGGGCATTCAGATACCAGTTCAAATCCCTGCTTTCATTCTGGTTATATGTTCAGATGTGGAGTTGCTGGATCGTATGATAACACTATGTTTAATTCTTTGGAGAACTGCCATACTATTTTCCATAGCAGCCACGCCCTATCATAAACCTACAAACAATGTACAATGATTCCACTTTCTCCACATCCTTGCCAATACTTATTATTTTTTATAGTAGTTGTCCTAATGGATGTGAGCTCATATCATTGTGGTTTGATTTGCGTTTCTCTAATAACTAGTGATGATGAGTATCTTTGAATGTGCCCATTGGCCATTTGTATGTTTTCTTTGGAGAAATGTTTGTTCAAGTCTTTTGCCCATTTTTAAATTGAATTGTTTGGTTCTTGTTGAGTTGTGGATTTCTCATTTTTCTGTTATGGAATTTTTGGCTATTTTTATCTTAATTCCAAACTACAGTGTTTTTAAAAATTAATTGATCTTTTAAAAGCAATTTATTGGAGAATGGGGTGATGACTCAGTGGTAGAGCGCTTGCCTAGCATGTGTGAGGCACTGGGCTCAATTCTTAGCACTGCATATAAATAAATAAAAATAAAGGCCCATTGACAACTAAAAAAAAATGTTTAAAAAAATCAATTTATTGGAATAGCATTCAATTAAATTATTAATTCAGGGCATGTTTAACGTACATATACTTATTTAAACTTCTTATTTCCCCATTTTTATAATTTTCACATAGGATTACCACTTTTTTGATGAACTTCTTCACAGAAAGGTGTGTATGTGCAACTGCTTGTCATTGCTAAAGGACTTTTCTTCTATCTTCCTGGTAGATGAAAAACCTGTTGATATTGTGTAATGTCTATTTTCTAGGCTGCATATCTGGTTTATTTAAGCAATGTTTATATAGTAAAACACTTTCACTGAAGCTAAATTTGTAGACATGTCTTATTATTAGTAAAAGTATTTGGCTCCTTAAGAGTTGGAAATGAACCTGCAGCCACTGATTTGAATATTGTAATTTATTTTCCCCCAAATTGTTAATTTTTTATTGCTTTGGGTAGATTTTAATTTTATTATAATTCTGAGTTGCTGTACACAATTACTACAAAGGTCACTTTCTCTATGTGGTTACACTTAAAGAACCCAAGTTATAAACAGAATCTTACAATTTTGTGTTTTAACTGTTTAGAATTTTCTCTTCCTGACTCTGGTAGTAAGTGATTCTGCTATGTGCATTTCTTATTAATGTTTATATGTTACAAACTGACCTCAGTAATTTTCATTGTCTAGTTAAAATTTCCACCACTCTAGCTTTGGCAGGTACCCCAGACTTTTCTTATTTACTTCCTTGATTTCAAAGTCTTCACTTCAGTCTGTTCTGCACTCCACCACTGCATGATCAGGTCCTGGTGGGAGTGCTGAGGAGGCTGCATAGTTCCCTTCCCCATCTTCCCACCACACTCACTCCTAGCAAGTAAGGTCTAACATTCCCAGCACAGCCTCTGTTGCCATCTCTCTCCCAACTGGAAGCTATCCACCTCTCCAGCTTCATTTTCTTTTTCTTTACCATGACACCTGTGTTCCTACTAAGGAGTGCAAGCTACACAACAACATATCTTATACCAAGACATAAGGATTTCACTAGCAATTTATAATTTTCCTGCAAACATGTGGTAGTGATTTCTGTGGCAAGATGTCAAGTGTTTTCTATCACTACATATTTAAGCTTTATGAGTAGTTGCAGTTGCTTTACTGGGTAAGCAAGTGTATACTTGTATAACACACCCCTTCAAGTGAATCCATTGTCCAGATATTTATTAAGATGAACTATGTCTTCTAATGTAGATAATATAGGAGTTAATATTTTTATATTTAGATAATTGAATCTTCAAAACCCATATATATACACATATATACATATGTGTGTGTGTATGTATACACACACACACACACACACACACACATAAACTGTAAAGAAAAGCCACGTCAGTCTTTCAATGCTGAATAGTCTTTTGAAAAATATGTTAAAGCTGAGTTTGTTTGTCTTGTTTGGAGGTGAGAAATCGGTTTGACTGGTAGATGTTTTTGTAGCTCTGAAAGTTGCTCTTATTCCCTTGGAGCTGTTTCTGGAGCAGTGGTGTGTGAGTCACCTTCTTCCCCAGGCCTTTCCTTAAAGAAAGGAGGGGCCATCTTGGAGGTGTGAGATCATACCACATTACTGGGAAGGCCCTGGAAGCTTTCTCCTGGACAATGAACCACTTAACAAAAGTGACAGGACAAAGGTGTACCATTTCAGGAGTTCATTCCAGCCCTAGGAAACATCCCCATTATGGTATCATGAAGAACTTTCTAGTAATAAAGTGGCCATTTTCCTAATATCCATGTAAAAGCATCAATTAAGGCATGGACTTCTTTATTTTTGTTTCTTAGTAAAACAAAAGGATTGACGAATGGCTGCCACTTTCAGATGCATGCACAGGAGTAAAAATGATCAGTAGAATCTAAGTATTGACTCAATTCATCCTTTCTTGGTTTCTGTTTTTTCTTAGGTATTTTTGTCTGATTAAATTTGGTACTATTGACTTTTATGTTTATAAGTTTTTATAAAAATATGTTCTTCACCAAAAGAAAATTCATATAAATTCATATAATTTGTAAGTACTAAGAAAGCATAATGGGGAAATTTCTCATTTCTGTATCTTTCCTTCTCTTTTCCAACATGTCCCACTTGGCTACTTATACCCTATGACAGTCCATAAAACTGGTACATTTTTCTGAAAATTTTCAATAAAAGGTACGTATAGACTTTAAAAATAGGGTAATTTAGTTTTCTCTTTTTGGGGAGTCATGCAAAAATGGAATTTTATTTCTACAATTTGTTTGTTTTTGGATTTGAATCCTTAGGCTATCTAATTACAATCCAAATCTGAGATTCAGTGATAATTTGTCAGTAGCTTTTGATTGCATTTATTCATTTCCCACCTTTCATGACTATCCCTGCTCTCTCCAACTTGATCCCCCCTTTCTCTTTCTTTTGTTCTTTCTCCTCCTTGCTTTTTCTCCCTGCCCAACCTAGATCTACACTCTTAAATTTTAAGTGTACAATACAGTATTGTTAAACACAGGCATTATGTTGTACAGCCTCTCTTTAGAATTTACAGCACATCTCTAGAACTTAACTTGCCCAGTGAAACTTTATATCCATTGAATAACTCCCCATTTCTCTCTCCCCGCAAACCCTGGCAAGTGTCATTCTACTCTTCTACTGTTTTACCCAATAAATATTTCCATTGGATTTTAGTTTTGCCAGTCCTTCTTTACTGACTTTGTTGTATGCGGAGCTCTCAATCAGGTTTTCCAAGATGGCTCTCCTAATAAATTGGGTGCATGAGGAAGACATGCATGCTTCAAATCCAGTAGACTCTTATTATAACATCAGGCAAAGTACAGATGTTTTTTCTTTTTTTTTTTTCCCCAGGCAAAAGATGGTTATAATTCATAGAATCAAAACAAATCTGTTGTCTGCATGTAAGTCTATGCCAAATGTGTAAGCTCAAAAAAAAACAAAACAAAACTTTTTACCTTTTACACGATGTGGTGTGAACTGGCAAAGGTCTTTTTTTCAGAACTGTAAGTCAGGAAGTTCCATATTTATTTCACTTGTTGGAGATTCTGGTTTAGTCCCTCAATTAGCCCAATGTTGCTTTGTCTTTCTTTCAGTATTGCTGATGATGTGTATGCCTTACTGCTTCACTATATGAGATCCACTTAGATTACTACTCTAGGTCAACTTTACTATTAGACATTAGTACTGTTGGTTAACGGTTAAAGGCCTTTGGTGTATGCCCACTGTATTTACCATTCTACTGTAGGAGCCTTCTCCTCTTAAGAGGTAGATCTCAAATTTTGAATTTGTCTGCCCACAAGCTTGGTTCTTCTTCCTTTAAATGTGATGCGGCTTTTCTGTGGTACAGCAGAAGGAACACTGGGCTGGTGGTTAGGTATTATGACTAACACTACTTACACATGTGATCCAAGTAACACCTTTAACCATCTAGTTCTCTTATTATATAAACTGGGATAGTAATAATAATATACCTCTAGGATTATTCCCAGCATCAAAAAAACTAGCGAGGAGACCTGTGTGGTGGAGTGCCCCGGTAGTCCCAGTACTTGGGAGGGTGAGGCAGGAGGATCACTTGAACCTAGGAGTGAAGGCCAGCCTGGGCAACTTAGTGAGACCCTATCTCAATAAAACAAAACAAACAAAAACCCCCACTAAAAAAGAGCTAATCTTTTGGTGAAAGGCATTACTTAGTACCCTTATTGCTCATTGTAATGATGGAATAAAGATGGGATGGAGAAGACTTTGGCAGGGACTACAAGTTGCCATTAGGTGGAGGGGAGAGACTGAGTGGGGGGGTGGTCAGGGAGACTTGGAATGGCATTTGGGTTCAGGGGTGAGTGGGCTGTGTGTCAGAATCAGCGAAGGTCCAGGTCTGTAATTCTGAGGCATGCCGAGAAGGGCCCGTGAGCCTATGTTGCTTTCAGAAGCAGTCCTGTGAAGCATACCTTTCTGAAGAATAAGTGACTTCAAAACTTGTTGAGCCTTGGCTGCATCATGGCTCTGGCCCGGAAATTTTGGTCTGTTACTTGCCCAGCCCTGCTCACTGTTTCTGACTATGATTCATCAGAATGTTTCTGCTGAAGGCGTAATAGTTTGGGAAATTTTTGTTCCCCAAAGCAGTTTTTCCTTTCCTCTAAAAGCTAGTAAAACTGATGGCAAATATAAATGAAAGATCAGATGGGTATTGGAATATCTGATATTTGCTAACCGTTGTAAAGGACTGAAGAGTAAGTTTGTTCGGAGGGGTACAGTGCTTCATGCTTCATTGTGGATGATGAGGAAACACATTATCCAAATTCATTATTTACTTTTTTAAAAAAAATATTTATGTGCTTCAGTTGTACGCAATGCCTTTATTTTTATGTGGTGCTGAGGATCAAACCTGGGCTGCGCACGTGCTAGGCCAGCGCTCTACCACTGAGCCCGAGCCCCAGCCCCTCATTATTTTCTCTTGGCATTGAAAGAAAGTCGATCCAGCAAACATGTGTTTTCCCCTCCATATTCCACACTCAGTGCTAGGTCTAAGGGACAGAATCGAATCAGGTGTTCTTTGGGACCTTCGTGAGTAGTCTAGGAGACCTGTGGAAGCAGGTGGTGGCAGAAGCCAGCATGTGGCGTGGGCCTCACAGGGAAGGGTGTCCTGACAGAAGAGGCTCAATAATGTTGGGATTGTCAGCAGCACTTCTGAAATTTAATGTGTGCTTTCATTATCTGGGGATCTTGTTAAAATGCAGATTGTGGTTCAGTAGACCTAGGGTAGAGCTGTAAGTGTGTCCTAGCAAGGATTTACAAGAGAATCATCAGCTGACCTTTTATTCAACCAGCAGAAATGGGAACTGGATGAGAGGAGCTCAATTCAGTCACACAGAGGGCATAAGAGGAGAATAGAGTAGAATGACCCGGAAAAAGACAAAAAAGGGTGTGTGTATGTAGAGGGGCAGGAACATAAGGGAAAAGCAGTTGGTAGGAACCAATCCTAGAACTCCCTTTTATGCATTTAAAAATTAAATATTAATTAAGAGGATTAAAAATATTAGCATCTTGTAGATAGTGGGGAATCCCAAACTTTAGCTTGGGTCATACCTTAGTTTTCATGTTCAGGAGATAAAGGTGATAAGAGTTGGAAGGGATGGAAGGAAAGGACTTTAGGGGTCCACTATGGTAAGCTGTCTAGACAAGATATAAGGGTTAAGTGAGAACTTGCAGGACTTGGATTGGGAGGAAGAAGAACTCTTGGGAAAGAAGTGGTGTGCGCAAGAAAGTGGAATCCTGATGTCAGAACACTGGGTTGATTGAAGCAGAGCAAACACTGACATACAAGAACACTGTGGGGTGAGGCTGGTGATGCGGAGAGCCTTCCTGTTGGTGGCTTCAGATGCCTGACCTAAGGAGCTGGAGATTTTTTTCTCCATTAAGATGTGATTTTGGGGCTGGGGTTGTGGCTCAGTGGTAGAACGCTCGCCTAGCATGTGCGCGGCCGGGTTCGATCCTCAGCACCACATACAAATAAAAAACCCATTGTGTACAACTAAAGCAAATAAATAAATAAATATTTTTTTAAAAAGATGTGATTTTTATTACTGAAATTCCTAAGATAAGGAAGTAAGCATGATTTTACTCACTTGTGGTGCCATTAGTAAAACTTGACAATATTCAAAGGTCTTTTTCTACTCTTGGTGTCCTTCGATTATGTGATACTAGTAGCATAGAGTGCCAGGTGGTATGGGGATTTGGGGACAGAACACCATTGCAATGTTTTGGGCTTGTATAAAAGGAAAAGTGGAGCTAGAATTAGCATAGACAGGTAGGAGTTGAAACACTCAACAAGGAATTTAAAACCTGAGTGGCACTGGGATCCAGGAGGGTGGTGCTACAGGGGAGAATTTGAGATTCATCTGTGTAAGGCATTGAGTAAAGTAAATAAAAGAGACTGTCCAAGAAAATGAGTTTGAAGAGAATTGTGATCCAAGACTTGAGCTTGGGCAGGGCTGTGCTCATGCCTTAGTAATAAGGCCTGAGCATCAGGATGGTGTGCTTTCAGAGATGTCTGAGGGTAGGAAGCATGCCTATTTCACAGGTACATGGAAGCTTGCTACAAGGAATAGTTTAGAAAGTCTGGTACCTTTGGCAAACTGGTGAGTAAAGATGAAGAGGTGAATTTAAAAAATATTAATATAGCACCATCTGGTGTTAGGCATTAGGCATTTTCCAAATGAAATTTTTCTCAGATCAATTGGTCTTTCTGTTTTGGTTGTTTTAAAAGTTTTCACTTTTATAGTTTATGTTGCAGCCTTGCATTTGCACGGAGTCATTTATTTTTGTACTAATGTATTGAGTGAGTTCATATCAATTTGTTTCTGCTTTGATTTCAACTTTGCTGAAAGCTTTCTCACAGGATTCTCTGATCTGTTTTTCTACTTCAGAGAGGAGGTGCACGTCAGTTACTTCAGGGTACAGGGTTACAGCCACACTTCTCATAGCCTGATTGCCTCCTCATTCCTGCTCTTCTGTCTCTAAACCCTTGAAAATAAAAAGCCTGCATGAAGCTTTCATCCTTCATCTGAAGTTACATGATCCTGAGTATTCATTTTGTATTCTGACCCCGCTGTTAGTGAAGAAGTTTGAGTTTACAAAACAGAATGTGCCAGCTTTCAAAATGAAATGTGCTTTTTCTTTTCTTTTTTGCTTTTTTAAACCCCAAGGAAAACCTACGTGTTTGAAATCTGCACAGCCATCTTGGGTGAACTTGTCTCGACCACTTCCCAAATCCAAGGCATCTGTGAAAAGTTCTGTGCTGCGGAGGACGGGAAGCAGCCGGTCCATTGCCAGCACCCCCAGTGATCTGAGCACCTACAGCACTAATTGTAAGTTGCTCTCATTCAAAATTTGGGGGTGGTTGAAACAGTATTTATATATTTAAAAAAACAATGCTACATAAACCGTTAGTAGAATTTTTGATTCCGTATTTAGGAGAAAATCCACATAATGCTTCTTTGAAATTGCTCAGAAAGTTTGGCGGGGAGAATGAATTCTTTATTGAACATTCTCTGTTGATGAATGTGCTTTGAAGCACTGAAATGATTATGCGTTGAGGCACCTGTTGTGTTTTTTTCATGAAGGAGTCGGAGGAGCATCATTTCAGTTGGTGGTATTTTGGGGTTCAACAAAAGAATAGCAATGTAGTAGGGGCTCTTGGAACCCAATTGGAACTCAGAGAGATTACCGTAGTTTCATTTACTTTGTAAAAGACTGTCTTGTAGATGTACTTTCTGTGACTTTTACTTTAGATGCTGGATTCATGCGGTATGACTAATATGCTATAACTTCAAGCCTAATTCTAAATAATTGAAATGGAGAATGTTTTTAAAGTTCTTCTGTTTTCTGTGTAAAAAGTTAATTAATAAAGCAAATTAATTGAGCTTTTCATTTGAAAAATGTAATGGATTGAGCACTTTTTTTTTCATTTCCTCTTTAAATTAACTCACAGAATAATTTGTGAACTAATTCAGACCTGGCTACTCTGCCAGGACCCCATCATGATGGGTGCAGTGAGGAATACAGGATATCAAAGAAATGGTCCTTACTATAACAAGTAGTTGAGGAGACCTGTATGTGTATACTGTGCCATGATACAGTCTACTATCATGTATAGCTAAAAAGAACAAATAATTTTTAAAAAGTAGTTGAAGAGAAAGAAGATGTTTGTATTGGTGACTAAAATATCAGGTTAAACAAGATACAAACGTGGGGAGGAGTGGAGAATTCCCTCCCTCTTAAGACCAAATCAGTTTTTTCTGTTTGGTTAGGAGATAAGGACAAAGTGTAATAATGTTTATTGAATCCTTCTGAATATAAAATAGTAACAGGGCTACTATACATTATTTCATATTTTCCCCTCAAATAACGTCTGTTATCTTGATTTTATAAATGAAGTAATTAAGGCTCAGAAATGTTGTTACTGGTCCAAAGTCACACAGCAGGTATGTGACAGAATGGTTTATGGAAGATCAGTCATTGAGTTAATGACAGCACATTTCTGATAAGTCACTTCAACAGCAGTAGCTGGTCTCATACGCAAATTTAAGTAGCAGCAAATGAGCACTGTAGGAATACTGGGATATGTTATCTAAATCTTAACAGGATTCTTATCTGTTTATTAATTGAATTTTGAATTTGGGGCAAACATCAGAAGGGTTTGCATGCAACACATTATTCTCAGAATTTGAAAAGGTAATTCACGCGTGTATTATTTTAAGGTCATTTCCCTTCCAGCCTTCTTTGTTCTACAGTGTGAATTTTAAAAACAAACTGCCAAAACAGGATCACCAAGGTACTCTTCAAGCCACAGGGATGGGGTTTGTGACACTGGAAGCAGACGCGTTCTCTAGTGCTGTCACCCAGTGTTTTCCATCGACAGCCATGTTGGCTTGGCCACTGCCTCAGGACCATGTCTGACACTCCTAAGGAGGCTGTAAAATGCTTTTGTCATTCCTTTTTGTCTTTTAACAAAGGGGTTCACCGTACACCCACAGAGCCTGTCTAGTGGCGATGTGTCCCTGTTGCAGATTAAGCATTCAAATCAGTGAGTCTCTTTCTTAGTTTGATTTGCTAGCTGGTTTAATCTGTTTTGTGTAGTGCCTTGGAGCGCACAGATTTTTTTCTCCCCTCCATTCTAATTCACTAAGAGCAAGCATGAGGGACACGAGAGTGAGCATGGCTGCGGTTTTTCCTGATTGAGCGTGCTTTGATCCTTTTAAATGACTGTACCAGGAGGATTTCGCAGTTGTACAGAAACTGATATTTCTTCAAAAATCTTTATCAATTCTACACTCACCCCACCGGCTGGTTCAGAGAGGCACTATGATGCTACCTTATTGACACTGCTGGTCGTGGGATCCTACAGCCTTTGTATAATCCCTTTGTTAGCCACGTTTACTGGGAAAAGAAGTAGGTTGATGATTTCTGGTTTGATTCTTTTCTTTGTAAGCATGCTTGAATTTCTATTCAATAAATTGGTTTTAGGACCTCTTGATTGTTATCTTTGTAACTTGTAATTTATGTTAACTATAGTATTTCTTAGGCATATTTAAATATATTTAAGATGTGAATACTTCTATATAGAACCAATTCTATTGTATATTTTGTGTATTTGGAGATTCTTACTAAATATAATTTAGAAGCATTGTCAGATTCTTGGCATATAAAATTATATTCTCAAAGACAATTTGATAGTTTAATTTCTTATTAGTAGCTTTTGTGTATGTGGTTCATACAAATATAGAAAAATACCTTTTACAATTAAAATTGAAACGTACATCTTTGATTATTTTCTTCAATTATAATTAATATGTATTTCATATAAAAGTACTAAATATGCATATTTTTAAAGACTACCTCAAGATATGCAAAAACTAATTTTGATTTGGAATTTTCCTGCTTCTCATAGTGGAGGGTCATGTTAGGAAATAATCTATTGATTAATGTTTTGATTCTTATTGGCTTAAGCATTTGAACCCTTTTAAAGGATGTTGTTTTTTTTGCTTTGTTCATTTCTTTTTAATGTGATATTATTGAAGCATCATTTAAGAACTTCTGAGGTATGTAGTGCTATTGTGAAATTAGCATCTGGTTCTCAGTACTCTGGGATCCTATAGAAATAACATAACTGAATGAAGATGTGTGTAAACAGTAATTTTTCTTATTTCAGAGTTTTGGTGGACATTTTATATGTGTATGTCTTTAAACATGGAAAAATTCAAAGTCACAAAGATGATTTCCTTTGGATATTAGCATAAAACATTACACAGTAGTTTCTATAACCAAACATTCTCATTTATTGAGGCTAAATATTATAAGCTCTTTTAGAGTCAGGTATCTAGCATCCAGTTTTTAAGATCATTAAACTAATTGGATAAGGATAAATTATATATTCTGGGTGTTGAATGCCGTTGAAGGTTTACAGACCATTGTGCAATTTAGGTCTCGAGAGAGTGTACAATTTTGCCACATTGGCAGGAATCTGAAGTCCAGAGACTTCCTTCCCTTTCCACCTTGGCCACAAAAGCATGTTTATTTTTGAGAGGCAGATGGTGCAGGGCAGTGAATGAGATGCAAACTGAAGCTGTTTGCACTCTCTTGGAAATAGGAGATCAGGAGACTAAATAAAGAAGTAGGTATTCTTTTCCATCACCTTTATGGCTAGCCTTAGCTGCCAGGGTAGGGGAGTGGCACACATAAAAGGACACTCACCTCCAGCTCATCCTAGTTTTCCTGCCAGCTCTTGTGAAGTTGGACAATCATTCTCTTTGCCTCAGTCTTCTCATCTGAAGAAGGGCTGGATCGTCTTCAGAAGCCATAAGCAGCAAATGTCTGACTTATTCCCTTCATTGCAATAAGAGGGTGCCTGATAGTTTGGAAGGAGAGTGTTTTGAGTTGTTCAAGTGATTAAGCCGGTAGAGAGAAGGAGTCTTGTTTACGCTCAGTTTTTTGTTTGGTTGTCATGGCAGGAATGGCGAGTGAGTATGAACTTGTCCGCCAACACTGGTCAGTTGATAAGAATCGCCAGGAAGTGCAGTGCTGCCACTTTCTCAGGCTGCTTCCAGGCTCAGAGGGGAAGCTTTGTGTTTGACTAGTAATGTCTGCCATAGGTGAGGAAGCCAGGAAAGGCAGCGGGCTCTGCATCACAAGCTAGATTTCTACTTATGCACTTCTGTGTGGACTGTTTAATATGGGAATTTAATCCAGAACACTGAAAAATTTTTTTCCCCTTGTTTTTTTCCTGGTGTATATATGAGACATTCTAAGTATTACAAAGCTGAGTATTTTGCTTTTGAAATCCGAAAGCTTAGGCTTTCAGTAGTGATTTGATTTTAAGCCAGGTGGGCAGATGATCTGGCACAGTGGGGAGTGTGAAACTGATTCACAAAAAAATTCAAGAAATGAACAGAAGGTTGGCTCTGTGTGTACATACATAATTCAATAAACAAAAAACCACACTAATTTCAAATGTATGCTAGAATGTAGTTAGTTTGCACATAACCTGGATTGATGATGGGTTTTTGTTATTTTTGTTGTTTGGTTTATGGTGCTGCTGAGAGTCAAACCGAGGGCCTTGTGCTTGCTAGGCTGACCTACAGCCCCAGCCCCTGATAAATCCTTTTCTAAAAGTAAAATTACTTCTTCTGCTTAGATTTTTTTTGAGAAATTATTTCATTTTCTTTAGATTGCTTTTTTTTTTTTTTTTCCTTCTCTCTCTCTTTCTCTCTCTCTCATTTCGCTTGAAGTACATTTTGCCTTGGGGAAGTGAAAATAAGGATTCCAGAGAGTCCATTACTTCAGCATAATTGAGATGGGACCAAAGATGATGACATAATTTTAAAATTACATATTAGAGCTAAAACCTGGGTGATCACATGTAGAATTCACATATTGACTCCACAGTCCAAGTGTCATGGGGTGGTCATGGCCCCTAGAGCATTGTGCTAGGATGATTCTGAGGATGCATCTGGTTTCTGTAGATCTAAGTACCATGATGGGTTGGTGGGCCCATGTATAACAGCACAGGGAGGCAGTGGCCAAGTCAGGACCAGAGCTTGGATATTCTAGCTCCTGTTCCATTGCTTGAAATGGTTAGGCTTCTCTTACTATATTGGAATCATTTCCACCAAAGAGTTCATCTGGGAATAATAACTCTGGCCCAGGAAATGTTCAGATAGCATCAGGATACCAGACCAGCTGCCATGTTAGGAACTGAAATAGAGGGTAGGAGAAATATTTTAAGGGCATCATGCCTCATCCTTCAAGGTAGCATTGACTAAAAAGCAAGGGCCAGCTGGACTAGAGTGTTTTGAGAATTGAAAGGCATTTGGGTGTTGGGTCATTAAAGTATGTTCAGTTTAATAATTTGCCTCACTAAATGAGGCCTATATAATAGATCACCATACACAGTGTACATATATTTTTATCTAAATATGTAAATAAATCATAAAGATACAAGTGTGTTTGTAGCTGAGTAAGATGCAGATGTTTTATGCCTGAAATATGGATTTTGATTTTTTTATGTTCCGAGGTTGATGAGGGATCTGATGCTAGAGCTGTTGTATTGAGCTTGTTCTGCATGTGATAGAGAACTAGCAGACAGGAATGTCATGTCTCATGACAAATGTGTCCTTCAGTGAGAAATTTTTTTTTTTTTTACTAAATTCTTTTGCAAAGTGCAGGTCTAAAGCTTAGAAAAGAAAAGCATGAATGCAAAATCACACTTTTATATTATTTTCATAAATTGAACTGAACTTAATTTTTCAAAATATGAACACGTGGCTTGGTTTATTTGCTGCTAAATATAACAAAAAATGCTTAAAGAAAGGCAAGACTAAAATCCCAATTGTTATTAATCATGGTTAAGACTCTAATAACATCATTGTCTTCCTTTATTGGATTCAATTCCACAAAAACTAGAATGCTCATTGAAGCCTGATAACCATTTTATGTGAAAATATAAAAAATAACCTATGAAATTTTGTATCTGTTATTTTAAGACGATAACATCATTCCCTGTCCATCTTCTAGAAAGTTATGTTGAATTTCACAGTAGTAGGGCCTTTAGGTCTGTCATTTCCCTTAGCTTCCTGTTGACTTTTGGAAAAACAGTCTCTAGGTGCTGGGGAAGGTGAGAATTAGAGAAAAGGTCAGGAAAATGACAGAAGCTTGTCAGCAGGAGGGAAGGCTCTGAGTTATTTGTCCTAATATTAGAAAAGTTATCTGTGCACAAGAAGATTCACAGATGGCTTATTGTACAGGAATTGGATGAGGACCAGGGGAGCATAATAGCTTGTCTTTTTACAAGTTTCCAATGTGACAGCTATGAGCACTGTTGTAGGAATTAGGATAATTTTTCCTAGCAAAAACTTTTAGCTGTCTTCACATTTATAATGTATTTGTAAACAAGGTAAGCATCTTACTCTTTGCTGAAAGTGTAAGATGAGGGAAGGCATCAAAGGGGTAATAAAGAAATGTGTGAACATAGTGCTGAATAGCATTAGATGTTTTTGAATTAGATATTGAAAATTATTTGAAAACAATAAAAAATCAAGTTGGTTGGTAGAGGAGAAACTTTTCCATGTAATAGAGAAGGCGATTTTTATTTAGATCAGAGTCCCTTTGATCTTTTTTGCTTTGGGGATAGGCACCTTTGTAACTGGGCAGCTGTTGGCATTTCAAATTCTTACTGCAGCAACCAGGGATCATAACCAGATCTCATTTTGGAACTTGGAGTTTGTCTGTGATTGTTCTTGTGTCATTAATGTAACTAGCTAGCTGCCTCTGCCTTATACCCATGGAGATGTATGCTTCTCCTGCCTGCACCTTGGGCATGATTGTTACATTGCATGGATGGCCATATGATCTGCCTCCCAATTTTTATCTGGGATGAAGGTTGAACTGTACAAGATACATAAACTTGGATAATGCCAGGCAAGCCAGAATGTATTACCCCCCCCCCCCCCCCCCCCCCCCCCCCCCCCCCCCCCCCCCCCCCCCCCCCCCCCCCCCCCCCCCCCCCCCCCCCCCCCCCCCCCCCCCCCCCCCCCCCCCCCCCCCCAACCCCCCCCCCCCCCCCCCCCCCCCCCCCCCCCCCCCCCCCCCCCCCCCCCCCCCCCCCCCCCCCCCCCCCCCCCCCCCCCCCCCCCCCCCCCCCCCCCCCCCCCCCCCCCCCCCCCCCCCCCCCCCCCCCCCCCCCCCCCTCACACTGGTTATAGCATTACTTTGTGTCCTTGAAGATACAAGATAGAGGACATGAATTCCCTTTGTATTTCCAGCACTCAGTAATGATTGGCAGGCACATTATAGGTGCTCAGTAAGCATTTGCTGATTCAAGGAAGAAGAATTAACTGTGAAAGATTGATACTTTATTTGGTTATAAAAAGTACTTTTTTATTTTATTACAGCTGGTAATGCTGCTGCCATCAAGTATGAGGAGACACCTCCAAAACCAGCATTTCAGAATGGCTCGGGGTCCTTATATTTGAAGCCTTTGGTAACCAGAGCTCATGTGCACTTGCTAAAAACTCCTCCAAAAGGTATAGTCTTCATTATGGATAGAAGAAGAGTAAGACTTGTGAAGTTCTTGACTTGCAGGAAGTTAAAATTTGACAATTATCTTTATAGTATATTTAGCATTTTTTTTTAAAGGATCGTCTGTTGAATAAGGAGATAAAATACATTTGACCCCTGAGTTCAATCCTCAGTACCCAAAAAAAAAAAAAAAAAAAAAAAAAAAAAAAGTCTGTTGACCGAGGGAGTTGTTCTTGTTATGAGACTTAGTAGGTTCTGTAAACAAAACCTGTTATATAAAAATCCACAGGCAGAAGAAGGGTATAAGGTGAATAGCAAAACTTGTAACACTCTAGAGCGTGAGACAGAAAGGAGTAGAAATTTATGATTTGCTTTTCATCTGTGTCAGTGTTTCATGGTTATTAATTTCTTGTCTTTGTTCCAAGACTGTGTTCTTTTTTCTCTGCTCTTTATCTCTAATCTTTCCTGTGTCACTATAAATTGCTGTGGCTGCTAAGAATAATTTTTCAGGTTTATAAAACATGCTTGTATATACTTCACATGCAATGTTTTCACGCAAGTTTCTCACAGTGGGTCTGACACATATCAGAAGTCATCTTTGTTTTTTGTGAATTGAAAGATTGCTTAACTGAATAATTGTAAGTAAGGGAATCAACCCACAAAATGAGACCTGTTTTTATATTAGAGATTTGGAAAACAGAAACATGTAAAGTCTTTGTTTATTCTGTCAGCCACCAATTACTATTGCATTTCCTTCTAATTGTTTTCCTGTGCATATAAACATGGTTTTGTTTTTGTTCGAACAATATCAAGATCATAGTATATTCACCCTTCAGTATCTTGCTTTTTATTAATTAATGATATATCATGAGAGCTTCTTCACTTTTAATGGTGTTGTACTTTCCAATTCTATAGTGGTCCAGTTTTTATATTGGATAGAGAACTGCTGTGTTGTGTTCTCTGACTTCTATTGTGGTGCATAATACTGAGATGAACATATTTCAGTATGAATCACTGCTCATTATTTCAGATTCTAATTACTTCCGCCTGATATTCTTGAAAGGAGAATACTAGGTTTAACTGTATGAATCTCTTTGTATTACTAAGTAACTTTCTAAAAAGGAGGTACTCTCTCACAGCAGTATGAGAGTATCCATTGCTCAGAATTCTGAACAGTTTGTGTGTGTGTGTTACACATATATATATATATATACACACATACACATATATTATATATATACACACACATCTCCGTGTGTTTTGTGTGTGATCATGTGGTAACTTAACACTTTCTTCTTGCCACCTAAGTGAAGAGAAAATATGCACAAGTATTAGAACAGAGATTCTTGAGTGTGCCAGCAGGTTCTCATGTGTCCATGTTCTTAAATACATTTCTGAGGTGTCAAACGGCCCTTTCCTGGGATAGCAGCATTAGGATGTAAAACTGGTTTTTGTTGATAATGATAAAGCCCCATAACCCACACAACAGAGACTGAATAAAAAAATCATTGTCAAACTCTGATACTGAGGTAACTTTCAGAAAAGAACTTAGAGCTTCCCCTGATGATTTTGTGGACCAGGGAACTCCAGCATTCTGAAGTGCCCCACAATTGAATTTATAAGTTTTGTATCACAGAGGTTTGATTTGAGGGGGAATCAGTGCTTTCCATTTATAATGGCCACATACTTGAAGAGATAATCATCTCTGTAAAGTTACATAGATAGAATATGGCAGCTAGTTTTAACTAGTAATTGGCAGGTGGTTATGTGCTAGAGACACTATGACAAGTAGAGCCCTTGTAGTTTTCTTCTAGTGCTTTATAGCTCCATGCCAGTTGCCATTCCTGGTTGTATTTTATACTGTATCAATTTAGAGAAAATGCGTTAAGTGTATTTTTCTTCACACCTGAATAGAAATTGGTACTTTGAGAAAGTACCCTATTTTTCACCCTGACAGCAGTGGGAGATAATACTATGTGCTTAGAAAATGTGTGAATTGGAGCTGGGGTTGTGGCTCAGTGGTAGAATGCTTGCCTTGTGTTTGTGGGGCACTGGGTTCGATCCTCAGCACCACATAAATAAATAAAACAAAGGTATTGCATCCATCTACAACGAAAAATTTTTTAAAAAAGAAGAAAAAAGTGGGGAATTCAGTACTGTTTTTTAAATTTTCATTTTTTAATCATCTGCACCTCCATTTACTTTTCATAATTCAGTGACATTTAAAAAATGAACTTGAGCTGTTATTGGTTTAAAAAAAATACTGTGGCTTGTCCCATTAAAACTGCCCATTTTAAAACTGTAATTTGTGATGAGTTCATATTACACTTAAACTATCATTTTGGATCATACTTGGAATATCATTTACTAAAAACATGCTTGATAAAAGATGATTTCATCTCAGTGGTATTTCCTACCTGAAACCTAAAATTTAGGTTAGTGGATTATTTTTGCCCAATGGTTTTATTACAAAATAGTTTGATTTTTGTGTAGTATTTCCAGTAAAACATATGTGCATTTTACATATATTTTATGTTTCAGGTCCTTCAAGAAAAAACTTATTTACAGCTTTTAATACAGGTGAGTGGCCATTTTAAATATTGATGGAGACAAAGAATCTTTTTATAAAGTCATGTTATTAAAAGGATTTAAATTTATTTAAAGCAATTGCTCACTGATATGCTTATAAATAAAATTTTAGAACTTGAGGTATAAATAACTGCTTGTGATGTGGACCTGTAGATTGTTAGTATTTGGGAAGCATGATTGACAAGATTTCTGATACATTAAAGGACATTTTATAAATAATGGGTCATTTCGATTTAAAAAATGATTTTGTTAATATAGTTCTTATGAAACAGAAGATACTTTTTCCAAGATAAATGCAACTTTAAATTGGATAATCTTAAATTGCTGAATAGTCTCCAAATCTGGTTTTAGCACCTTTTGTCAGTTCAGCAGCTTACATTTTTCTTTCTTTCTTTTTTTTTAATTTTAAACAATTCTGTTGGGCACACATCTTTCTCCAGTGCAGCCTATGACTTCAACCATTTGAACCACACAGAATCAAAAATTTAGTCTCTTGAAGTCACAGATTTCACAAAATGGATTCACTGTAATTCCTATATACTCTGTGTATCTGATCAGGTCCCCCATGTACTATCTGCAGTCTCTTACTTTACATACAGTGGCTTCTAAGTCCCTTGCAGAGAGATAGGCACTGTTACAGCACCATGACCATAGTTCACTGTTACAGCACCATTGTCTGTGTGACAGTGTCAGGTTAGGCTGCAGTTGTGAGTCCAAAATGAGCAATGGTGTTGTCTTCAGGGAGCTGACAGGGCAATCACAGAATTAGCAAATAAACATGAATCACAACTGCAGTAAGCGCTAGGAAGGAAGGAAGGCTACATGCACCTGGGAGAGGTCTGGTTTGAAGGATTCAATCTAGTGAGGAAAACCCAGGCAAGAAGTATAAATTTGTGAGATTCCGTGCAAAGAAAATAGGGCAGATGACAGTGCACAGGGAATAACTAGAATCTTTGAAGACACACCAAACACACTCAGTTTAATAAGGCAGGGAAATGTGAGGAATGCTATCAAAGTGGTTAACCTTTTGCAAATTCTTGAAGCCAGAGAAGACAGCCATGCAGAATGATTTAAATTCTAAAGGTCCCCAATAGCCTGAGTATATATGGTTCTAATTTAAAAAAGCAAAAGAAACTGCTCTGTGTACATTGAGGTTTTATTTTCTTCTGTTTTAAAATTTCTAGCACATACTAACATTTAGAAGAAAAAGATAGCTTTGTTTATGTTGGAAAACCAGTTAGCCATTATCAGAAAGCTGGATCATGTGGTAACTCTTCTGTATGTAACATGGTTGAGAAACTTCCAGACTGTTTTCCAAAGAGACTATACTATTTTACATTTTCCACCGGCACTGTGTTTACAAGGGGTTCAATTTTTCTACCTTCTTGCTAACACCTCCTTTTGTCTGTCTTTTTGGTTATAGCTACCCTACTGGGTATGAAATGGTATCTCATGGTTTTAGTATGCGTTTCCCTGAGGCCTAATGATGTTGAGCATCTTTTCATGTTCTTATTGGCCACTTGTATATCTTCTTTGGAGAAGTGTCTATTCAAATCTTTTGCCCATTGAAAAAAAAATGGGTCATGAGTATTGTTGAATTATAGGAGTTCTTTATATATTGTGGTTATTAGACTCTTTTCAGGGATATGATTTGTAAATATTTTTTCCCATTTTGTGGACTATCTTCACTTTGTTGCTAATGTCTTTTGAAGCACAAAAGTTTTGCAAGGTCCAGTTTGTCTGTTTTTTTTCTTATGTTGTTTTTGCTTTTGTATCTTAGAAACTATTGTCTAATCCAAGGTCATGAAGATTTATGCCTGTTTTATTCTAATATTTTATTATTAGCTCTTACACTTAAGTGTTTGATCCATTCGAGGTGTTCTGTTTTTGTTTTAGTGCTGGGGATTGAACCCGGGGCCTCATACATACTAAGCTATGAACTCCGAGTTAATTTTTTTTATATGGTGTGAGGTAGGGTATCCAACTTAATTGTTTTTCATGTGGATATGAGTTGAAATTTTTTTTTTTTCCTCCATTGAAATGTCTTGGCACCTTTGTCTTAGATAATTGACTAAAATTTGAGGATTTATTTCTTGCTTTTAAATTGCATTATATGGATTTATGTATATACACACACATATATATCTTTCTTTGCCAATACTATATTGTCTTGATTACTGTGATGTAGTCAAGTTTTTGAAATCAGGAAGTATGAGTCATCTAACCTTGTCTTCTCTTTGAAGATTGTTTTGGCTCTTCTGAGTCCCTGAAATTTTCATATGAATTTTAGGGTCAGCTTATAAACTTCTGTAATGAAATCAGCTAGGATTTTGATAGAGATTGCATTGAATCTATAGATAAATTTGCAGACTATTGGCATCTTAGCAATATTAAGTATTCTAATCCATGAATATAGGATTTCTTCCCACTTATGTGTTCTTTGATTTCTGAAATATTTTATAGTTCTCAAAATATAAGTTTTCAACATGTCTTTCTTAACTATTATTTCTTGTGTGTGTGACTTTTCTGTGCTTTGTGTGCTGTCGTTGGTACCAGGCACAGTAAAGTGGCTAGTTAAATTAATCTAATACACCTATTTTGCTCTACATTAAATATCAAACTTGGAAATACAATCTTAAGTCATGTCTCAATTCTGTGACCATATGAACTATGATAAGTATATTTCTGACAGACACAGTAAATAATAATGCCTCAGTATATTCTTCATTTACTATAGAGAAAAGCTGTAGCATCAGGCATTTTCCATTGTTAGGTTGTAGGACTGACATTGTACCTTATTTCAGTGACAGTTTATCAGAATGGCAAATTTACACCTGATTATGTGAGGAAAGAAATGGAAAGTACTGTAGGCTTGTTTGACAAAGCCTTTGACCTTGGAGTAGAAATGGGGGATGTGGCAGAGTTCTGGAACACCAGACTCATATTAACCACTAACATTTTTAGCTTAATTTTAATCAATGCTCTAATTGCAGTATCATCTTTTAAGAGGTTGACATTGATCCAGATTATGTGGTACATTCATGTATTTTCCTAAAATCACAAACATGACTATTCCAGGTTCTTTTACTTGATTATTAGTTGTTGTGACCTGGTATTATGAATCTAATGAGGAAAAGTCTCCATGTGTCAGTTTGGGGAGGCACAGCTTTGATGCTAAGAAATGGTGTCCCAGTAACCAATGACTTTGGTTGGTAAGCCTCTTTAATGATAGTTTTCTCTTTCCATATAACTGGAAGGGTGAATTGATAAAGTTGGTGTTTTTTTTTTTTTTTTTTTTTTTTTTGGTACCCTGCCATGATATTCTGTGACTGTAGATCACCTTGATTTTCTTCATACTCTGCTGGAAAATCATCAAATTTTAGATGATACAAAAACCATTGTCCCTGCATAAAAACATTTTCTCTGAATACTGTATTTTAAGTCATTGTACTAAGCCTTTGTGATAATTTTATTTTTCTAAGCAGTGAATAGTGGCAAAGGTTACAGATAACCAACTTCATATCCTTTAATTACAGTAAAATAATCACCTTTAATTATAGCAGTTTTCCAGATTCCAAAAAATATTTAGCAAGCAGAGGTTTAGAAATCACCCTTCAGGTTTTTTTATGGCAATTTTTTACATAAAATCCAGATAGCTTAATATTATTTTTGTTGCTTAATACATAGTGATCAATTTTTTCCCCTAGTACTGGAGATTGAACCCACGGGCGCTTAACCACAGAGCCATATCTCCATCTCTTAATTTTTATTTTGAGACAAGAGTTTCACTAAGTTGCATAGGGCCTCTCTGAATTGCAGAGGCTGTCCTCAAACTTGTGATCCTCCTGTCTCAGCCTCCTGAGCCTGTGGGAATACAGGCATGTGCCACCACACCTGGCCACAGTGATCACGTTGAATGATGGTCACATTCAGTATATGCAGGAATATTTAGCAACTGCTTTTGAATATTTGGAGTGCTTCTATATTACATTCATTAGGATTCTGCAGTGAACAGCTTTACACTTATTGCTTTTAAAGTTTGGAGAATTTTCTTGTAATCGGATTCTTAAAAGTAGTATTAGTAAACATACACATATGTTAGTCACTTCACTTAAATAACAACGTTGTTTTCCAAAAGCTTTGTATTAGTTTGTGCCATGATTGACAATGTGAGAGTGCTGGCTTCACCATCTCCTAGTCAACAGTGGATACTATTTAAAAATATTTTTGGCTAATATATGAAAATGTTACATACTTAGTTTAGTATTTAATCAGTTATTTTTTAAAAAAAATATTTTTATTTATTTGCTTTTAGTTGTACACAATACGTTTTATTCAATGTGTGTTATTTGTACGTGGTGCTGAGGATCGAACCCGGGTCGCCCACGTGCTAGGCGAGCGCTCTACTGCTGAGCCACAATCCCAGCCCTTAATCAGTTATTTTGAAGGAATTCCCTTCTCCCATAAGACAGGAGAGCAGGAAGAGAGTAAACTTGTGAGGCACTGGATGCTGGTATAAATCTTGGGCCTGACACTTTCTATTTGCGACCTGACCTCAAGCTAGTTGCTAAGCTTCTCCACGTCTCAAGTTTCTCATTTCACAATATGGGAATATTTAGGGAATAATTTCCAGTTTGGGAATAACTCGGACGTGGTAGGATTTTTATATTCGAGGTCCTCAAATGGTGGCTCCTTCTGTGAGGGATGGTGATGACCATGCTCTCCATGGCTTTTACACTTCTGGTGGCTTATTTTTAGAGTTCTTTTCCAGGAAGTTGTATTACTTTGAATTCATAAAGCGAGCAGGAAAGACCACTTAAAGTCAAGAGGCATTCTCATAGGGTCTAGCTGTTGTAATTTATTTAAAGGTTATGATGCTATAAGATTCTGGGCAACACTGACTGTAAATAAACTTGGCTTACTGTTTACTAGGAAGATATCACACATACCGCAGCGTACTATTATTATGTTTGTCCTTTCACACAGGGAAGCTCTCTGGGACACCAGAGGCATCAGAGTTGTTTCTCCTGCTCCCTGATTGTTTTGCA
Source organism: Tamias sibiricus (assembly GCA_025594165.1). Classification (NCBI taxonomy): domain Eukaryota; kingdom Metazoa; phylum Chordata; class Mammalia; order Rodentia; family Sciuridae; genus Tamias; species Tamias sibiricus. Next base: position 51,722,407 of record CM046661.1, read on the forward strand.
CAAGATAGTCAGTCTCAGGTGCCAGGGTGTCGCCCCGGAAAGTATACATGCGCTTTTCCTTCCATACCCATTTAGTAAAGATAGCACATGGCAGGGTGGCTTTCTGTAGCTCCTTTTCCCAAGTATTGGGAAGTGGTTGGAAGTTGCAGCCCTGCTCTGAGGTGGTGCTGATGTTGCCAGAGTGATTGTCCTCTGGTGAGGCCAGAGATGAGGCTCACTCTCACCATAGCCACAGGATCATCATCACGTGCTTGTCATACTGAAAAAGGCAGAGCTATTTAGATACATGACAAATTGGCTTTTTTGAATTGGGGAGGAGGTGGGGAACGGATTGTTTAGTAAATCTTGTTGAGACAATAACTGCCTTTTTAGAAGGAGCTAGATATCTCGGCTTCTTCACTTGTATTCCAGATGGGATTAGTTCTTTCTTTTTTTTAGTTGTAGATGGACACAGTACCTTTGCTTTGTTCGTTTATTTTTGTATGTGGTGCTGAGGATCAAACCCAGTGCCTCACACATGCTAGGTGAGCACTCTACCACTGAGCCACAATCTCAGCCCAGGATTAGTTTTAAACATAAAAATTAAAATAATAAAGTACTAAGATTGTAGACTTGAATAGAAAAGACCTTTCTGGGAACACTGGTATAATAGATAGTATTAGTAAATGTAGCTGTTTTCAGCTTCTCCTCTGTTAAAACCACTATAAATATTACTAATAAGCAAAGAACAAACATATCAGCGCCCTATTGACCCTGGAGCTCTTTGAAATCTGCAAGATAAAGACAACTCCACAATAAACACTAAATGGGTATACTACCCAAAGAGACCTAGAGTCCATGCAATCCCCATCCAAATCCTGATGGTGTTTTTTTTAGAGACAGGAAATAAATAACCTAAAACTAATGTGGAACCATATAGAACCAAAATGGCTAAAACAATCATAATGCCACAAGCTGGAGGCTTCATAATTCCTGATATGACACCACAATCACAGGCAACAAAAGCAAAATTAGACAAGTGGGACGACACCACTAAGACTTTTCCACAGACCAGAGGGAACAGTAGCTTGAAAGGCAGAATGGGAGACAGTATTTGTGAAGCATGGCTGTGATAAGGGGGCATTTATCAAAACAATACCAGGATCTGCAAGAGAGAGGCACCCTCAAACATTCATTGCAGCATTACTCAGGGTAGTCAAGATGTGGGAGCAACCTAAATGCCATCAGTGGATGAGGACAAAGAAAATACATACATGTACAATGGAATATTCAGCTTTCAAAAAAGCAAATCTGGCCGTGGAACAATGTGGATGAACCTTGAGGAAATTATGCTGAGTGGAAATAAGCCCATCACAGGGCAAATGCACAATTTCACTTACACAGGGTACTTAATCACAGAAGCATAATGCAGCATGGAGGTCCTGGGAACTGGCAGGTGGTTGCCAGGAAATGGAAAGTTGTTGTTCAAGGGGTATAGATAGAGTTTCATTTGTTCAAGATGAAAAAGATCTAGAGATCTGCTGGACAACATTGTATAATATTGTACACTTAAAAATTTGTTGAGCCAGGTGCAATGGTGAATTCCTGCCTGTAATCCCAGTAGCTCAGGAGGCTGAGGCAGGAGGATCTCAAGTTCAAAGCCAGCCTCAGCAACTTAGTCTTGCCAGCTGCCCATGCTGATGAGATGAGCTGGGTCCCAAAGAGCTGGCTGTGACATTAAGATAACAAAATGGCGAAGAAATCATGCAACACATGGACATAAGTTTCTCAGGTCGAGGGTAGAACAGCTCTGTGACCTTAAGGGTCAGCTTACATGCTGGGCAGCGCTGAAAAGACAGCGGAGGACACACAAAAGAGCTTTGATGGAATGTTCTTCACCAAATAAGGCAGGGGATAGGTGTCAAAAGGGGGGGTCATCCAATCCCATTGGGTAACGCCCAAGTCCACGGCTAAAGCAAACTTCTTTGCAGAGTGAAGGTGGGGGCCACTTGCTTCTCACAGCCCTTGGTGTTCGATGTCAGACCAAACACCCCCCTTACTCCAGGCTGAGAAAAATGTTCAGCCCATGGGCAGGGCAGCCTCCCACAATTTAGCAAGGCCCTAAGCAACTTAGCAAGACCCTGTCTCAGTGGTTAAGCACCTTTGGGTTCAATCTCTAGTATCAAAAAAGAAACAATTTATTGAAAGATATATCTCAGGTTAAATGCTTTACTGTAATAATAACAATATAGACTAATACACAAACAAAAAGGAAAAATGAGTGGAAAGAAAAGAAATATGTAGGGCCAAGGAACATGAAAGAAGTTTACCTATTGAATGAAAATAATGACCAGGTGCTCCTACATACTCTAGAGTAGAAATTACAGTAGTTGTGGTATATAGCCAAGGCTTTTTACCTAGCAATTTCATTATCAGAAGTGATTATAGGAAAAAGATTGATTTACTTACTGCTTTTCAAAATTGCTTAAAATGGGGGGAAATTGGAAATAACCTGAATGTCTTTACAGGTGTTGATGTTCATCGACACTTTAATAACCTTTTTGAAGCTATCAAATTAACAATGTAGGGGGTTATTTAATCCTTTTGTAAGGTAAGTATTACATTTTAAGTTTAATAAGTTTACTAAGCAATTGCAGAGTGGTCTGATATACAGGCAATTTAATTTTTTTTTTTTTTTTTTTTTTTTTTTTTTTTTTTTTGTACTGGGGATTAAACTCAAGGGCACTTGACCACTGGGCCGCCCCCAGCCCTTTTTTGTATTTTATTAGAGACAGGGTCTCACTGAGTTGCTAAGTGCCTCACCATTGCTGATGGCTGTCTTTGAACTCACAATCCTCCTGCCTCAGCCTCCCAAAGTGCTGGGATTACAGGCGTGTGCCACCGCGCCCGGCTTAAATTTTATTTTTAAAAATTAAAAATTTGTTTATAAAAATGAACACGTTAGGGTTTTCTTCTAAACAAATGTTTAAAAACATGAAATAATTACTGCTTTTAAATTAAGCTCTTATTTTGGGTGACCACAGAAAGGAAATTACACTGTTCTTGAATATCTGATAATCTTATGGGTGGGTAGTTTGAATTTTTATTGTTTTGTGTGAATTTTTGAACCAATTACAATACGGTATATCTTCTTCCTAAGGAAGAGGACATTATGAAAAAATTGGACCTTGGGTTGAGCATTCCACAACTGAAATAAAGAATTTAACTTTCTATGGTAGAGATTGTTGCAATTTGTGTTAGGGAAAGTAATGTTATGGCTGATGTTCTATTAGGTTAAGAAGGTTGCCCGGACAGAGAGGCTGGCGTCTCAGAACTAGCCAGCTGATTCTTTACCATGATTAGCAACAACCCAGTCCTACTTGGAATGCATTTCCTGGCATTTCCCTTGAGCAATATATGCTAGAATCATGAGATCATTGTTTTCTAAATTGCTGATTTAAAACAAAACAAACAAAACAGACACACATTGCCACAGTACAATTTATGCAATACAATTTTGATTTCTGTTGTTTGCATACTCTGTGATATTACAACATATTGACCTGACCAACACTCATACTGTCTTCTTCTGTTGTTTAAGCTTTACTGCAGACTTTATACTTATGTTTTATTGTTTTCCTTTATCTGTGTCATTAGTAGAAACTCCATTTATTTTGTAGGCTTTCTGCAAAACTATTCTAATATTTAATTTAATTTTTTATTTTTTATTTTTGGTACTGGGGATTGAACTCGGGGGCACTCGACCTCTAGGCCACATCCCCAGCCCTTTTTTGTATTTTATTAGAGACAGGGTCTCACTGAGTTGCTAAGTGCCTCACCATTGCTGAGGCTGGTTTTGAACTCTCGATCCTCCTGCCTCAGCCTCCCAAGTGCTGGGATTACAGGTGTGTGCCACCGTGCCCAGCTTAAATTTTTTAAAAATACTTTTTTAGTTATAGATGGACACAATACCTTTATTTAATTTATTTATTATGATGTGGTGCTGAGGATCGAACCCAGTACCTCATACTTGTGAGACAAGGGCTCTGCCACTGAGCCACAATCCCAGCCCTAATGTTTAATTTTTTTCCCTGCATCTGATGTCTCTGTTTACAAAAAAAAGGAAAATACCAAAATATATAACAAAGAAAAATAAAAGTTTTCTGAAGCATTGTTGATGTTTTTATATATATGCTTCAATATTCATCCTTATTTCTGTTCAAAGTTGAGATTCTATGTTGAAATCATGGTGTTACTTTTCTACTTACTTACAGTAACATACTAACTCATATTTTAATGTAAGTCATAAAAACTTATGTCTGTTATAACTGGAAATTGTTCCATCTTAACTATCAAATTTTCTTGACTTTCCCCCACCACTGTCTGCGGAGAGCCTTACCATGTGCACCTAAATCAAATTAGGACTTTGTAAACTAACAGAGCCTGATACTTTCTTTTCTTAGATATTTCTTCCATTTTAAATATAATTTCAGAAACAGTAGATAGTGTAGAAATGGTAGGAGCTGACCTATTAAAATAGCCAAAGAACTTTTTTGAACAAATTTTTGAAAAATTTTGCTCCCCCAGAAGCATGTATGTGTTGATAACGTATGCATACATGTATTTTTAAAATAATATAGTATGTGTTTATTATGTATATGCAGGTGTGTATTTTAAAAATAGTCAAAACCTTAAAATATCTCCATTTCATAAGTGAGCAATGACTGCAGCATGTGCAGGAGCCCCTGAGGAGCCTGGTGGTCTGACAGCATCCCATGGCACAACTGTTAATGGAGAGCATAGCAGCCCCATTGCTGTGGTGCAGTTGTGCTCTTTGGCCACCAGGTGGAAGACTGCGTTTAGGAAAGGATGGAAACTCAGCCTGAGCAGTTCTTGGTCTCTACCTAGTATGCTTTTCTCTACCTAGTGTGTACGTGCTTATAAGAACGGCTTTTGAATTTTCCCTCTCACTGGCATTATTTATATCTATCCTTGTACCTTCTTGCTCTGATGTTTTGAAAAGATCATTAATAACATTACTTTTAAAGTATGCAGGATAGTTCAAGTAAAAATTTTAATGAAGATGACCAGTTGGTGACTAAATGGCTGATTTCTTCTTTTGGGAAGTCTAGGCTAAAGACAGGGATAATTTATATTTTGCTATTAGCAAATAACAAAGCCTCACCACCACCAAAAAATGCAGAAACATTTCCAACTATAAGGACCATGGCATATCTCTTTAATATTAATATTTGATTTGATTATTCTATTTATAATTATGATGCTGGTTGGTATATTGGCTTTTACATAGTTTTGGGAGGTATAGGAAGAAAATCATGGTATGTTACTTATTTATTTGGTACAATGGATTAACCCAGAGATGCTTAACCACTGAGCCACATCCCCAGCCCTTGTTTATACTTGATTTAGAGACAGGGTCTTGCTGAGTTGCTTAGGGCCTCATTAAGTTGCTGAGGCTGGCTTTGAACTTGTGATCCTCCTGCCTCAGCCTCCCAACCCTCTGGGATTACAGGTATGGGCCACCAAACCCGGCCTGGTTTTTTTTTTTTTTTTTTTTTGGTATCGGGGATTGAACTCAGGGGCACTCGACCACTGGGCCACATCCCCAACCCTTTTTTGTATTTTATTAGAGACAGGGTCTCACTGAGTTGCTAAGTGCCTCACCACTGCTGAGGCTGGCTTTGAACTCGTGATCCTCCTGCCTCAGCCTCCCAAGTGCTGGGATTACAGGTGTGCGCCACCGTGCCCGGCTCCTGGTATGTTTTTAATATCCAGAATCTGGGTCAAAGTATTTGGATAAAAAAAATAAACTGATAAAATAGACAACATCTAGTATTTGGATTTTAAAAAATAAACTGATAAAATAGACAACACCTAAAAGTCCATTTTTTCCGCCTCGTTCCGTGATTATTTGTGCTTCAGTTGCCACAGATGCTGCGTGCATCTGAACACGTTTTCTCTGTCTCACAGTGACCTGGGGCAAGTCAGTGGGTCTGCCTCTCTTGTTGACAACCTCTGACATGACAGGCTGTGGAGTGTTGAGTGAAGAGGGTGGAGGAATTATTCAAATTTTCCTTTCCTGCCTGTATTCTTCCCTCTTCAAACCCTAGTTTGCTCTATAGAATTTCTAAAAGAATAACTGCTTCTTCTCTATTTTAATAGCATGAGGTAGGGTTGTTTCTGGTTACCAGTTTCTCTATTTCTTTTGAAGTCTTTTTTTTTTTTTTTTTTTTTTTTTAGGAAATCTTGGAAACAGGCATCAATCATTTTTTAAAATATTTATTTTTTAGTTGTGCACAATGCCTTTATTTTTACATGGTGCTGAGTATCGAACTTGGGCCGTGTACATGCTAGGCAAGTGCTTTACCACTGAGCCACAACCCCAGTTCATCAATCATTTTTTATATATTGCCTTTTTTTTTTTTTTAATTAATGTTGAGGGCTGGGGTTGTGGCTCAGTGGTAGAGCACTTGCCTAGCATGTGTGAGGCACTGGGTTTGATTCTCACCACAGCACATATAAAAAAAAAAATTGAGGGCTAGGTTTGTGCCTCAGTGGTAGAGCACTTGCCTAGCAAGTGTGATGCACTGGGTTTGAGTCTCACACCACATATAAATAAGTAAATAAAATAAAGGTCCATCAACAACTAATAAAAATATTTAAAAAAACATTGAGTTCATGCTACCCTTGGTTTAATAGAATTAACTTGAGTGAGCACATTGCACGTGTTTCTTAATCCATACCTTTACCTTTCAACTTCTTTTGACTTTTGCTGTCATACTTTAATATACTTTTTACAAACCAGTCTGCTGAAATAAAAATTAATAGGTACCAGTAAAACTGTTCCCTGCCCACATTCCTAGTCTCAAAAGATCACAGTAAGAGATCCCCTTGTGTTGCTTTTCCCCACCTGGGGTTCATACATGCTAGGCAGGTGCTCTACCACTGAACTACGCCCCCCGCCCCACCTTGATATTCTACCAATGTAATAAGTGTATTCCCTTTGACACTGCATATCTGGTTCTGCTCCTCTGTTAACACCTGGTTAAAAAAAAAAAAAAAATTGCATTAGCGTTTTATTCATTTTTATTTAAGTCCTAAGCACATGAGAATTAAACTTGAACTTAAATCTTTCATCACTCTTTCATTAACATATTAGAATAGAAATTGTATTAAAGATTGAGAACATTTGTTGCTTGGAGGGTTTTGCTGTTTTCTTTATCCAAGATATCAGGTTCATAGGTAAAAAATATGGGGGGGAAATGCCCAGAGTTCTTAGTGTAGATATTCCTAACTTTAAAATGTTGAATCAGGACACAGATTAATGTTATATTTTTTCCTAATTACTGAACAAACATGAGGTATATGAGGTAGTTAATTTCCCTCCATCTTCCAAGTAGAACAGGACCTGCAACAGCATTGGCTGTTACATAAAGCTCCTAAGACCACCCACTTTCTCCTCCCCTTTCCCATCTGATGAGAACCACAAGCCACCCCAGGCACAGTGTGATGTAACTAAGCAAATCCAGAGGCCAGCAGCCGCTAAGAGGAGATCTTACTCAGAGGAAGAGCATTGTTTTGACAACATCTGTGAGTGAAAGCGGAAGCCAGAAACCCTTGGATAGCGCTGGCTTTCTTTCTTTCTTTTTTTTTGTGAGTCTCTGGTGGAATGACATTAGCTATATAGGCATGTTTTCTCTGCTGTGCCTCTTAGCCCCGAAGAGTGCTGAATTTAAAAAGATAGCATGTGATAGTCCACGGAAGCAGCTTCTTCTGTGAAACCCTTCCACCTGCTCTGAAGACATGTTGTTGTCACCCAAATTCTCCTTATCCACCATCCACGTCCGGCTGACTGCCAAAGGATTGCTTCGAAATCTGCGGCTCCCTTCAGGGTTTAGGAAGAGCACTGTTATTTTCCATACAGGTTAGTCTTGCCTAGATCTCTGCTGAGTATTGCGTGGGGGACATCTTGATTAACTTGCAGATGTTTATCAGAGATTTCTAAGGAGACAGATAATTGGGGAAATAAAGCTCTCTTTAAGGAAAGAAGTCAGCTGAATTGGTGAAAATAAGCAGTTTTCTCTTGGTGTTGTACTTTGTTTGCAAGTGGATGTGTGCTCTGTTTGTGTTTATGGGATGCAGAATTGTTGCCTTGGTGCTCCCTGGCTCTTTTCTCTGCCACCAACCAAATTTCTAAAGATCGGTACCTGTTAAATTACATTTGACTTCAAATGATTTTGGAAATGGGACACAAGCAAATCAAAAAGACCATTTCTCTTTTTATTACAAAGGGAGATAAGAGGATTTCTGTAGTTCTTCATTTATGTCATTTCTCATTGAGAGTGGTAGGCTATTTTAATATCCTGAAGGAGTTCTATGTTCTAAAAACTCATGAAATAAAACATCTTGATATTTGTGGGGAGCTAACAAGCAAACCACAAATTTAGTTTTCCAGTCTTGTTAAGTAAAAAGGGTTTGCAATCACAAAATACTGCCCCCGGTGTTTGTGTTCTCATCTGATGCTTCCTTTTCTGTGCCTGAGATGGAAATAAACTCCATGTGTATTTTGGGCATATGTGAACCTGCCGGCTCACTTGTAGGGGATTTGGTTGCCTCCTGCTTTTGCCTCTTGTGCTGCTGCCTCCTGTGCTGGATGATAATTACAGCTGTGGTCAGTGAAGTTGCTCTCAGCTGTGAAAACCAGGGTGCTGTTCTCCTTGTTTTGGGCTGGTTGGTATTGACTTTGTTTTTTATTTTTTTTTATTTTTTTTTATTCAAAGTTGTATTTTAATAGTAGTATGCATTATAATTCATAATAAACATATAGAACATCTTTTTACATGACACTGTTTGTATACAATGTATATTCGTACCATTGAAATCTTCAGTCATGCATTTAGGATAATGATATCCATCTTACTCATCCACCTTTTCTTTTTTCCTTTGATAGCAGGCATCCGCCTGCCTATGTCTTGTTTTTCACTTGGCTCTGTCCCTGGTGATTGTTTTCAGCTGACTGTTTTCCCAGAGGCATCTGCCTTCTCTGTGGGATAATTCTCATCTTTTCCAACACCTCTTTCTCAGGTTTCATAACTCCCCTTGCCCTGTCATTTGCCTTTGGCAGCCTTTCCCTCTGGATCTGAGCTGAGGGCCAGAGGTAAATGAGGTAAGCTGCAAGGGACACAGTGGCCCTTCCTTTCCCAGCCCCAGTTCCTCTCTCCCTTCTTCAGTCTTAAACATGAAATGTTGGGAGAGCTGGGAGTATAGATCAGGGGTAGCATTAGGCCCAGGGATCAATCCCCAGTGCCCCTCAAAAATAAAAATTGAAATGAATTTTAAAAGTGGGGATAATTAACAATAAACAGGTGCTCTATATTTGTAATAATTTATCTAAAATAGGGCCAAATAACTTTTAATTTTAACAAGTTTTAAAATATTATAATCCATATCCCAGGTTGAAAAGAGAAACAGTCCAGAAGGCTCTAGGGTCCTGAGTGGGCCTCTGTCTAACCCAGGCTCCTTGCCCTCTCCACGGAGCATTCACCCTTGTAGTTTCTTGGATATTCTTCTAACTTTCTAATCATATGCAAACTTATATAGGGCTTTTATATCTTTTTTTGTTATACAGAACTGGAAGCATAGTATATAACTTCTGTACTTTTTTTTTTTTTTTTCCCCCTCTCCCTCTGCTGGGGAGTGAACCCAGGGCCTCAGGTAGGCTAGGCAAGTATTTTACCACTGAGTCACACCCGGCCCCCATAGGATGTCTTTTAAGATTACTACATCCTAGAGTTTCGTGTTAACATATGAAACATGTTAATACATGTTCATGTGCCTCATTGTTTGTGATAGTCCTATAATAGCCATTGTTGGCTGAGCATGATTTATTTAACCAGCTATTTAGTTGACATTTTGTGGTACTACTTTGAAGCAAATAGCTTTCCAAGAAAACCTGAGCAAAAGAGACAAGGCTTTAATTACCCAAGTTTAGTTAATATTGATTTTTAGATACATTTTATTTTCTAAATATCTGTAGTAATATCTTTAAAAAGTTATTTGCTTGCAGTCATGACTTTTAGAATGCGTATAGCAGTGATGTAGTCTACCTTATTTTACATCAGGAAGTCCAAGGCCCAGAGAAGTGAATTAACTTGCTCAAGGACACACAGTAAGTGGCAGCAATGGGTCTAAAACCTGGGAGCTCTGTTTAGAACTGTTGACTTTCAGGTTTTTCTGACTTTTAATGTTGTTATAATTCTGATAGAACCAGGGAATGGTAGTGACATTTTTTTTAAGTGATATAGAAAGTGTTGGGTGGAAGAAACATTTTAAAATTATGTTAAAAAAATGTATTTCTACTTAACCCCCAATAAGAGTCTTGAGAGCTTATGTCATTATGTCATTTTAAGGTTGGAGAAATCTTCCCAGATACATATATTAAAGTCATTGCACTTATTCTTTTTTTTTTCCCATTTCATCATGACTCCTTAGGCACAAATATATTTTGCTTTAGTCCAATGAAGCAACACCTTACAACTTAACTTTATGATTTTCTTTTTTCTTTTTATTTTTTTGATGTTTCTTAAGTTTAGCTTTATTTTTTTCCGTCTACAAATCTTTTACTGAATCAGTATTTCTAATTGTAAACAATAGACTTTGCAATTTTTTTTTTCCAAGTTGCTGGTTTAAAGTGTTTTTTACAACAACTGTGTATTTAGGGTAATCATGGATAACTCAGTCTGCCATTATTCCTATCCCCTTGTCCCCTCCCCTCCCTCCCCGCTCTTTGTTCTATTTGAAGCTCTTTCATTCCTCTCATTCCCTCTCTCTTGCCTTTATAAGTTAGTATCTTCATATCAAAGAGATCATTCGACCTTTGTTTTTTTGCACTTATTCTTAAATGATCTAAAGGCAGTAACTTGTTTGTATTCTTAGCAAAGGAAGAGGTGTTGGTTGCCTTAGTGGCAGTGCTCTTGACCTGGATTCCAAGAGTCCTGGGTCAGAGCCTTGGTTCTACTAGTAAATAAGTGAATGGCCTCGATCACTTAACCTCACTAGACTGCAAAATAAGGGACTCAATAAGATGTAACCTTCTGCCACCTCTTTGTTATCTTGCTATGAATCCAGATTCTTCTTTTTGGCTTCCTTGAAAGCAGACTTGATAGTTTTCCTGGTCTCTTGACATACCGTTGGGCATTTAGTAAGATATGGTGTTATAAATGACATTATGCTACAAACATTGCCATAGATTGACAGAAGCCCCTGTAGCTATGGTGGTATTGTTACTATAGTTTTGCTATGACATGAGAATTTGCCTTTCCTAGTTATAGCATCCTAATTAAGAAAGCAGTTAAGTGTTAAATGACTTTTCATTCATTACAAATAATATTTTGGTAAATTTTTTAAAGTTCAAGGTTGAAGCTGGGTATGGTGATGCACACCTGTAATCTCAGTGACTCGGGAGGCTAGATAGAAGGATTGCAAGTTCAAGGCCAGTCTCAGCAATTTAGCAATACTCTAAACAACTTAGTGGGACCCTGTCTCAAAATTTTTTAAAAAAATTAAAGGGATGTTGCTCAGTGGTAAAAAACCACTGGGTTCAATCCCCAGTACTGCAAGTGGGGGAAAAAGTTGAAAGAGACAGCCAGTGCATCTTAATCTGACAGGTCTTAGATAGTTAAAAAAGTTTTACTGCACTAAGTTGTGTTTTAATGTATCTACATGCATACGAAAATGGAAATTAAACCATAAATTAAGGTTCGGATTTGGATTTAAGAGTATAGCAGTGTTTTTCATCAGGCAACAATGGAAGAACATGGTAAACTATACAAAGGAAATGCTAATTTAATTAAAATAATTGAAATATTCCAGTAGGTTGAGTTTTCATTAGTAGAGAATCATTCTGTATATAAAACAATATGCATTATACTTATTGTTAGCTCTAACACATATTTTGGAGATAAAATATTTTATTAATAGTATATGCATATTGTTATCCTAGGTAAAAGAGCATCAGATATGATTTTAAATGTATCTAATGTTGAGTATCATTTTTCTGTATTTGTCTTAGGTGATACTTTGGGTTTAACACATTACGATCCCTATAAACTGAGCGATTATATAGAGTTGGGGAGAATTAAGACTAATAGAGCTTTCTGTGGGTGCAAGGTTTGCCTTTTTCCTGTTGCTCACTGGTGACCTGAGATCTAGGCACTACCCTCTTAACTGGTTAATATTTTTTTTTTTTTTTTTTTTTTTTTTGGTACCAGGGATTGGGGGCACTTACATATTTTTTGTATTTTATTTAGTGAGTTGCTTTCGCCATTTTTTTGAACTCATGATCCTCCTGTTTTAGGATTACAGGCGTATGATAGCTATTTCTAATGTTAGGTGGTTTTTTTTTTTTTTTTTTTTTTTTTTTTTCTTCTTTTAACCCATTTTGGTGTACACCCCTCCCCCCCAACTCATGTTATATGTCTGCATGTGCCTTGGTTCAACCATGCTGCTTTTCTGGGGGGTTCTGTTAGAAAAAACATTATTGCAACATGTCTGGGAATGTGGGGGTACCATCTGTGGCTCTGCAGTTCTGAACCACATGTTCTGGCCTTGTTGGCACCACAATGACATTGCCTGAGCTGACAAGCTCAGATGTGAAAATCAGGAGAGACAGCACTTGAAATCATAAAATAATAAGGGCCCTGGAGGCAGTAACTGCAAGGAGAAAGGTCTTGAAGACTTTCCTTCTTGCTTTGGGACAAGTTCCTACTGGTGATAATATTGTTTCTGGTACTGTATTCAACCATGTGTTAAGTTTTAAAAGATCCTTTGTTTTGATGCATGTTGTTGTTGAATTTTTTTTTTTTTTTTTAAATGCTTGGCATAGCCGAGCACAATGGCACATGCCTGTAATCCCAGCGGTTTGGGAGGCTGAGGCAGGAAGATCTCAAATTCAAAGCTGGATTAAGCAATTTAGCAAGGGCCTAAGCAACTTAGTGAGACCCTGTCTCTAAATAAAATATTGAAAAAGGGATGTGGCTCAGTAGTTAAGCGCCTCTGGATTCAATCCCCGGCACCATAAATAAATAAATGAAGCCTGGCGTGGTGACACACGCCTGTAATCCCAGCTCTTGGGAGGCTGAGGCAGGAGGATCGCAAGTTCAAAGCCAGCCTCAGCAATGGCAAGGCACTTAGCAACTCAGTGAGACCCAGTCTCTAAATAAAATACAAAAAAGGGCTGGGGATGTGATCCAGTGGTCGAGTGCCCTTGAGTTCAATCCCCGGTACCATTAATAAATAAATAAATAAATAAATAAATAAAAGAAATATGAAGTATGAAAAATGCTTGGCATAAGCAGGCTTTATAATACTAAGCACATTTTTTAGGTATCTAATAAAATTGGTGTGTCCAAATGACCATTAAAACAAAGAACATAGGTGCATAAGAAGGCTGCTGTTGAATATTTTAGGGTGAGAAACCATAATTTGTATGCTAATAAAGGGAAAAGCTAGGATAGGTGGCTACTATCTTCTGAAACAGCAGTGTGCTGAACCAACATATTGTTCTCTATTCTAAATTGCACTGTTTTCTGAGAAAAGACCTATTCAGTTTAATATACAATGTGAATAAACATAACTCAATATACATGTTTCCTGATTAAAATTCATATTTTTAAAATTAAAATTCATGTTTTTAATGAAATTGTTACATTATTGAAATGAAAATACCTTTGGAATGTTTAATGTTAATATAAAATTCTATTACTTGCACATTTCTTGTTTTCTACCTTTATGGTATGTTCCTTTTAGGATTGAAACAAATCCAAAAAATCATCATAGTAAGATGTACTTTTAAGCTATTTAAAAAGCCGTCTGATGGAGGGAGGCAGGACCTTCTTTCAGTACTTTTGAAGGAAATGAATTTGTGTTCTTTCGTAATTGCTAGTCTATTTTAGGTACACAAGAACATGAGAATCCAGCTTTCTTCCTGTCAAGCTACATAGAAAATATTTAAGATCAACTTTGGACTATTTGGGTTTCTTCCAAGAAAAATTTTCAAGCATAATTAACCCAAAACAGTCATTTTTATGTGAATTTGCTTTCTATTTTCTAATCTGCTTTTAACACAAAAACAACAAAAAAAGTAAAACTGTTAACACCTATAATATAAGCTTATGGCAACAAATCCTACCAAAATAGTAAAGTAAAAATTTAAATGATGATCTCGGGGTGTAGCTCAGAGGTAGAGCACTTGCCTAGCATGCCCAATGCCCTGGATTCAATCCCCAATACAGCAAAACAACAACAACAGCAAAACCTAAGGATTCTTAAAGTCTCCTTTCCCCCAAAGAAATTCTGGGTTGGGTAATTTTAAAACTCTGAACACTTATACTTTCTTGAGCCTGAATTGTTCCATATTAAGCAAATACCACACCTACCTAGGAATAGAAAAATGTTTACATGTATCTCTTAAATTATGATTACTAACTTTTCAGAGCAAACAAAGAAAGGAACACTAGAAAGCTTTGTATAAATTTAAACTAGTATTTATAACACAAATAATAATAAAAAAAAATGTTGATAATGTTGCACGAGTTACCATGGGGTTGCTGTTGAATTACTACAACTAGAAAGTGAGCCTTGATACTTGTGGGTTAGAGGCAGTCTTCAAGACAATGGGAAATAAGGAGCCAGTTGCACCTTGGAAAAATTAAATTATATTATATGACCACTGATTAAATTTGGAAAGCAGGTAAGATTAGAATAGACTGTTTTTAGAGACTCTAGAGCAGAACGTAGAGAAAGTCATAATACCACCTTCAACACATTCCACCCCAAACTCTTTCCCCTCTGTGCCCTCGCCCTCATTCCTCTTGCTAATCTCCTCCCGATGTTATTTCCTAGCTGGAAACCTGTGACTCACCCTGGATGGCTCTTGATCCAGCTGGCCATACAGTCCTCCTCTTCTCCCTCATGAGCAAATTCCTCTTTTCCTGCCTGCTCTCAGTACCAAGGACCCTGGAGTTTCTCTTCTGGGCTTCCCTCCCAACCTCTCTGCTTCTGGTCCTGCTCCCCTCAGATCTTCCTTTCCATGCCTCCAGGACCCCACTCAGCCTTGTTCTCTGTCTCCTACAAGATAAAACCTTGCGTGGTACACATGCTGCCTTCCCTGTTTATGTTTCTAGCAGTTTCATTTTACTTTAATTTTGGGATTGCTGCCTGTGTTGTGATATCAGGGCGTCCTCTACACCTTTGCATTTTCTGGCTTTACCTGCCTGGAATGTCCTTACCCTGATTCTCCTCTGCCTGCCTATCTGTCTGCCAAATGTGCAAATGTCCATAAAGACTGTGCCCCTGGGAACTCTGTCCCAGATCTAGGCGTTTCCCTGCTTGTGCTCCCACCACACTGTGTAGATTAGTACCCAATTATCAAATCATGTTGCCACTATTGGCGTATTTCTGTCTCTGCCAAACAGAACTTTTTTGAGAGCAAGGACCAGTTTGTTAGGAAGGCATCCCGTAGACCCTTATAGACAGAGCAGTAGATACTTGGGTGACCGTTTTATATTTTGATACTCCCTTTTATTAGAAAATATTTTCCAGTAATTCCCATTTTAATGCTTTGCTCTCACGAAGAATCCTGTAATAAACACCCATCATCAAATACTGAGGGAACACTGATTGAAAGAAATTGTGTGTGGGTATCCCAATTGGGGCTTTTAGACACACAGGTTCAGATTAAGATAGAAAGAAGGGAGTTGGCAGTCTGCTCAGGCTGGTAGAGATTCATGACCTACATTTCATTAGACAACACTGGTTTTCAATGCAGTGTGTGGTGTAAGCACGTAGTACCCGGTGCCTTTGTCCAAGGAGGTTGATTTTTGAGAGTTGAAGAGGATGACACTAGGGAAAACCTGTCAACAGGGTCCCGGTATCGACATGCTTCAGGTGCAGCACTGCCTCCCCTCCACCATGATGCCTCCCTGGCCCCCAAGGCACCAGGGCAAGTTCACTAGCACCTTATCAATGCTATCATGGTAGATTTTGGTAAATAGTTGGTGAGTGAGTGGCTCAGTAAGTACAGAAATAAAACTAGTTAACATTACTGAATCCTGCATTTAGGGTTGTGATTCATGGAACCCAAGGCAAATTCTCTTAGTAGTCTTGAGTCCAACTTGATTTTAGTAACTTGGAAAACCAGCAGATTCAGTAAAAGTATGGCTTATTTGACTTTAGGATGGATGTGTCCTCAGCTCCTTTCTGACTTGTCTCAAATTTTGAGATGGGAGTCAGTATACCTGGGTGACTGTGAGCCTGATAAATGGGCCTGTTCCTTCTTTGCCCAACTGCCTTCTTTTTCTTTTCTTTTTTTTTAAGTATTTATGTATTTGCTTTAGTTGTACACAGTGCGTTAATTTTTACGTGGTGCTGAGGATCAAACCCCAGCCACGCACATGCTAGACGAGCTCTCTACCACTGAGCCACAACCCTAGCCCCCCAACTACTTTCTTAAGAAGACGATAAACCGGTTCACTGGGTTAGTTTTACAGTTATTAAGTTAAGGTTTCTGAGCAGAAAGAACAAAGATGGCAAAGAGTGTTATTATTCAGCTGTTTTAGTTGAGCAAATGTCTTTTGATTCGAGTGTTTTCCTGATGGAGGTTTCAGTTTTCATTAGAATGAATCCCTGTAAAGTTGAATCAGACGTGATTGTGGTAATTGTCTTTTTTGAGGGAAATCTGAATTGATGTAGAAGTTAACATATAATTTTAAGGTTTCTTATTAAATTGATTCTTCGAAATCAGAGCATGTTCTGTTAATAGATATTGTAAACAAAATAGTTTATTTTTTAAAATACAGCTGCATTATCAACATAGTAACATCCCAATAAATATGTAAGGGCATGTAAGGAAAGAAGGGAAAAGTTTGGCTCATGTTGTGCTTAGCTTCATATAAATAATAGATCCCGCAGGATTTAAGGGAAACCCATGGTTTTTCAGTAGTATGAAGTATCCTATTTATATGAGCCTTTAGAGCTTTGAGCATCATCGGAGATTTCTGCATCATCTCTGATCTTCAGTTGAACTGGGAATGAAGAGAGGGATGGATATGCAAACTGGGTCATCAGCTACCACGTGGTACAATTTTGTCCTTAGGGAGCACAGTATGTGGAGCGGAAGATTGAGGTCACAGCATGCTTTTCTAGCTCCAGGTAGAGGGCACTGTGGACAAATGAAGACATGTTCTCTTGGAATAATACGTCAGTGTGTTCTTTCTTCCTTAATTACAAATCGATTCTAAGTCACTAATAAAACCCATGTTATTTAGATTCCTGTCTACTCCCCAAGGAAGAATTCTGAATAGTCTGTATCTTCTTAATGGCTAAGTGTTAAATAAGGAGTTCAGTGCTCAAAATTCATTTAACCATTTTTTAGAAATAATTATGCTTACATTTTAATTTTATATTTAATTTTTGGGTAGGCAATACATTTATCCTATGGTTTAAAAGTTAAAAAAAAATGCTTTAGAACATCTTTTACCTCTCTGGTTCCTGTACCTTAACCTCAAAAGGCAAACATTTTTAGTAGGTATTCTGCAATATTTTTGTCACACATTTATAAACAAAAAAGCAAGAATCTTAGTATTTTCTCAAAAAAATGTTAATATTAAAAAGTTCTCTCAGATTTTGTAAGTAATTGTCATCTGGCAGTTTTAAAACTCTGATATTGTGTTAAACAATAACATTCGAGAGAAATTCTAGAAAGAGAATCAGATGCTATTAAGGACTCAAGAAATGATAAAGCAATGTACCAAAAATAAATGAATTTAAGGCTGGCATGGTGGCGCATGCCTGTAATCCCAGCAACTGGGGAGGCTGAGGCAGCAGGATCGCGAGTTCAAAGCCAGCCTCAGCAAAAGCGAGGTACTAAGCAACTCAGTGAGACCCTGTCTCTAAATAAAATACAAAATAGGGCTGGGGATGTGGCTCAGTGATCAGGTGCCCCCGAGTTCAATCCCTGGTACCAAAAAAAAAAAAAAAAAAAAAAAAAAAAAAAGAAGGAAAGAATTTATAAGGGAATATTGGTGGGATGCAGAACAGTGGTATCAGGAGAATGAACTTGTATCTAACCTGAATATACTAAAGTAATATATTGTTTATTGCACAAATTTTAATTTCTGTTTATATAATATGTTATATCTACACCTAATCCACTTTCCAAAGTGTGTGGGAACAACAGAGGCTTGCTTAACAGGCCTGGATTCTTACTGAATCAATCCCACAGAGGCCATCAACACCTAGGGAAGTTTTTCCACATCCTTGAGCCTTCCCTTCTCTACCTAGGTTACTGGAAGGATCAAAAGAGAGGGAAGCCAAGGTCACAGCACACGCCTGTAGTCCCAGCTACTCAAGAAGCTGAGGTAGGAGAATCACGTGAGTCCAGTAGTTTGAGGCCAGCCTGGAAAATGTAGTGAGACCCCCATTTCAAAAAAGAAAGGGAAAGTGAGAATATTGAACTGTAAAACACAATTATTATATATTATGTGGCAAATACAATTTCTTAGAACATTTAGAAAATGACATAAAATGAAGGAATACTTTATTAATGTTTATTTTCAATATTTTGGCAAGTTGTCAAATATTTGCATTATGTTTCATTTATATAGTAAGTGACTAATAATTTGTTCTTCTGGACTGCAATATGACACTATCAAGTTGGATAATTTCTTTATCTGCTAGGAAAGTGGAAATTATTAATAAGCAACTTAATAACTATTACCAGTAATAAGGCACAATGGCACACACCAGTCCTAGGGACTTTGGAGGCTGAGGCAGGAGGAGTTATTTGTGTTTTTCTGCAAACTTGAGGCCAGCCTCAGCAATTTAGCTAGATCCTGTCTCAAAATAAAAAAGGCTGGGGATATAATAAGCTCCATGGCAAAGCACCCTGGGTTAAATCCCCAGTACCAAAAAACAAACAAAAACCTATTACCAATAAAGAACAGTGGATACTTTCCCCTTCTCTTCAAGTATTAATAAAACACAATGGATATTTTAGTCATTTTAGAACTGAGGATTATTAAGTATTAACATAAATGTGAGTTTGTTTAACCATGTATAGAAACCACAGGAAATAAGAGCCTTTTTTCTGTTTTATACTTGAAAGGTATATTGAGTGTATTTTGCCATTGGTTCTTGGAACATGAATACGAAGTTTTATTCAAACAATCACAGTAATGGTTTGCTTCTCCCTGAAAAATTAGAGAATATAATCACTAGTTGCTTGAGGTTGTCTTAGATTTGTTTACTACAAAATACAGATGCCACAGGAATGCCTATAGGATAAGGAAACATTAGTTTGTGACCCCCCCCCTTTTTTTTTTTTTTTCAGATTTAGATTTGTTTTGATCATTTGGCCTCTTTATTTCAGGAAGCTAAGCTGCTTGTTTCCTGGTTTTCCAATTCTGATTATTTAAAGTGACTGGGACATTTGGAGTGGTTCCAAAACTGAATAGTTTTTCATTTAAAATGGAGTTATTCCCCGGGGCAGGATGGCATAGGAAGTGAAGAATCACTTAGTGTGACATCTTAGGTGGATTTGTAGTGTTAGCAAGTGCTTTTAAAAAATACCTCGCCCGTTATTGCTGCTTGCTGGGGGAGGGGAGAATGAAGCTTGCATTTTGTAGAAAATGGAGTGGCATGGTCAAGCACATATCTCTTCTTAACAGTGAACTTGAAGGGGCAAAATGTGAGTAGATTTTTAATGTAAGTGCTGACTTATTAGAGACTCAGAAATGGCATATCTGCAGTATAAATCTTTGAAATGACCGGGCCATCAGCAAGGAAAGGGTGAGTCATTTGTGCAAAATGTACAGGAGGAGGGAAAGTCCAGTTATTTGTGTTTTTCTTTCAGCATATGTGATGAGAATAGTAGTCACTGTCAGGTTTCTCTACCAATTTAACTGCAAAATTGAAACCAACGTTATCTTCCACACAACTTTCATGTTTCTGGGTTGCTAGATGTATTTGGTTTATGTGCATAACTCTCTGCTCCAAACAAATCTTTAAAAGTCAGCACTGATGCCTTAGTCTGCATTTACAAATTCCAGACATCTAGATCTTTGATCAACCCCATTCTCGACCATATGCGCTCCTTGTGTAAACATCACATAAATGCATTTCTGCGGCTTATTGAGTTGTTTTTGAACCCATGTGTTGGTGATTAGGAAAAGTTAACCTAACACATCCTTGTGCCTGTGTTAATTCCTCTTGCAGTTGAAAAGGGCAGACAAAAGAATCCCCGAAGTTCTTGCATCCAGACACAGACATCTCCAGATGTACTGTCCTCGGAAAAATCACTCGAATTGGCCCAATATAAAACAAAATGTGAAAACCAGAGTGGATTTATCCTGCAGCTCAAGCAGCTTCTTTGCTGTGGTAACGTCAGGTTTGAAGCCTTGACTGTTGTGATCCAGCACCTCCTGTCTGAGGTAAGGGTGTGCACCCTCCACTGTTGGTTGTCTTGCTCACTAAGGCAGGAGTGTGGCGAAATGGGGGAAGATTGGGGGCATGCGCCCTTGTGAGTGTGCCTGAGTTAATGAGTGGGAAGATCCAGTACAATTCCTCCAATTCTGCTTTTGTTTACTTAATTGATACCTGAGTTCCTCTCCTGAAATTTAGGATAGAAACATTTTCTTAGTAATTCCCTTTCCCAGTCTCTTGATTAGAATGACAATATCAAAAAAAGATAATTGCCTGTGGTACTCTAATGCACCTACAATAGCATTAAGCCTTTTTTCCCCTCAGTTCATTTTTTTGCCTAATTATATGCAGCTTTCCAATATCACACTTAATTTAATGCTTTGAAAAATGAGGTTGATTATATTTTGGGTCATATAACTCTTTTTTAGGTAACTCCCTGAATCATATCTGGAGACTCTTCAAAGTTTCCATCCATGCCTAAAATAATCTGGCACATCAGAAGCAAAGCAGGTTTTCTTTGTTTATTTACTCTTCCCTGATATTCTTACAGGGATGTTAATTCAGGAACTGGTTAAAATTCATTGAGAAACCAAGTTTAAGTGAACATTTGCTAAGTGAACATTGCAGACATAGCTCTTCAGGTATATTTTAATCATGGTTTTAAAGATGGATACCTTCCTTTCTCAAAAGAAGAAAACTGTTCAATTTGGTTCTGTAGTTCAGTTCAACGCAGTAAACTCATAGTGATCTTAATACAAAGGTCACTGTGATGTGGATGACCACCTAGGGAGGGGCAGACAGAGGTGAATAAGACTTGGCCTGTGCCTTTGAAGAGCTACCAAACTAGTTTACAGTTTAGACCAATATTTGATGAATATTTTGCAGTTTTGTCTATATAAATGTGGATGTTGGTTATATACAAATATATAATATCCATATCAATATTAATTAAAATCTATACAAAGTTGCAAAATGTTATATATATATGATATATATACATACACATATGTATATATATTTTGTGTGTGTGTGTTGCTAGAGATGCAACCCAGGGCCTTGCACATGCTGAGCAGGCACTCTAGCACTGAGCTACATTCCCAGCCCCTTGTGTGTGTGTGTGTGTGTGTGTGTGTGTGTGTGTGTGTGTGTGTGTGTATCTATCTATCTTTTGCCCCTGAGGGGGAGGTAAAGACATTTACCTACTTTTTTACTTACAGTAGTATGTAGTGTTTTTGCTTCTCTTTAATATGTAAGGAAGGAACTCAATAATTAGTTTATGTAACTCTGGTTTACAATTAGTTTATGTAACCAAGTAGAATAAATTAGAAACCACAGAGGGAACATTTAGTTTTTCTGTTTAGAGATAAACCAATTATTTTGTTTTACTGCTTTCAGCCTAACAGCACCATCCTCAACTCTCCTTTATCTCCTACATAAGTCAATCATTAGGTCCTGTGAGCTCTCAACTCAGGGTTTCTCCCCTTCCTCCCATCTTTGCCATTCCTACCAATTGTCACCCTTGTTCAGTCCCTGAATCCTAACTGTCCACTGGGTTCTGATAGCAACTTCATAACCAGCCTTTATGCTTGTAAGCTTTTCCCCCTATAATCTCTTCCAAACACTACGATTTCATTGTTCCAAAGCATTCCCATTCTGCCGAATAAATCCTCCAGTGTATCTCCATTGTCTACAACTGATCTGGCCAATACGATAGCCACTAGGAGGCTATTGCGCATTTGTAATGTAATCAATCTGAGTTGAGATGTGTGGTAAATACACATGGATTTTAAAAACTTAGAATGAAGCAAAAGGACCTAAAATGCCTCATTATTAATTTTTATAGTTACTGTCAAAATGATATTGATAAATATATATTTGGATTGAGTATGGTATTTAAATTATCTTAAAAATTTTTAAAAGGTGGCTGCTAGGAAATTTTGAATTACATGCATGACACATCATATTTGTCACTCTGGTTTACAAGTTGGAATGTAAGGTTCTCTATAATTTGTCACCAGCTGCCATATATATATAAAACTTAGTTGTAGATGGACACAATATCTTTATTTATTTTTATGTGGTGCTGAGGATCGAACCCAGGGCCTCATGAGTGTGAGGCAAGTGCTCTACCACTGAGCTACAACCCCAGCCCACTAGCTGCCCTTTTAATGTAAGTCTCACAGTGTCAGTGCTCAACAATATACTAGGAAAATGGAGGAGGAGGGAGAGGGATTTAACATTCGTTGAATATTTACTAAGATACCAGATATTCTTTCTTACCTTGTTAAATCGTCATCAAAAATCACAATAAGTTGGAATTTACAATCAAGAAATTTATATGTATAAATTTGTGTACTAAAATTAAGGAATAGAGTTGGGAAGTAATATCAGGTAGTAAGCAAGAGGAGGACCAGGGCTTAAATTTATGGCTAGGACTTTATGAACTTAAAACATCCTCTCTTTTCATCCTTTGTTCAAATACTGTTCCTGGGCTACTGCTCTCCCCTCTAAAACCTACCCACATGTTAAGGACTTTTTTTTTTTTTTTCTTTTACAAAATTCTCATATCACCTAATTTATGCAGATTTGTTATGCAAACAACCAAAGTAAAAATGCAAATTAAGTGAAGAAGGCAATGCTGTCTTCTATTTCATTGGTGGGGTGGGGGGCAGGAGTGATTTGAGATGAAAGACAGGAGTCTGCTTTTCAGGCATCTTCTCAAGCCCTGAGTTTCGCTCCCTTGTGACATGAACATTCTCCATTATATTCAATCTTTTAAAGTATTTTAAGATACTTTTTTTTTTCTCATAAAACCTAGCTCTTAAACTCAAGCCAAATAATTTATTAGGTACTCACTTGCGGAAAGAGCAGACCCAACACTAGATTAAAAATTCGCTGGGTTGGGTATACTGAGAGATGCTTTGATAGTCCATAACATGAATGAATTCCAAGGATATTTTTACCATATATGAATTTCACTCACACCTAAATGTGGGTCCTAACACCTATGTAATTGTGACTCTACTGAACAAAGCTCAGAAGTGAAGATTCTCCTCAGTTTTCTAGTTCTCTGTTCAATTCACCCTCTAGATTCCAACAGCATTTCTACTTCCCTTTTATTCTTTATATTTAATTTTCCAGTAAGTGCTTGTTTCTGCTTTTTAAGATAGGAAGCTCACTGAGAGCAGGATCTGCCTCTAGTTCATTATTAGGAACCTACCCAGCAGCTGTGATAGACACACAGTATATTTGTGAATGAACTAATGAATGGAGAGGATGAAATTCCAGATGGAAGACATACAGCAAGTCTTTATGTAAATGTCCTTTGCTCCTTTTCTCTTCATAATCAGCAAATATTTACTGATTGCCTAATATGTACAGGTACTGTTATAAAACAGTTGGAAAGAAAAGACATAGCCAAAGGGAAAGTTAAGCAACTAGAATAAAATTCCCTTCACCCTTTAGAGTATGTGTATGTGCATACACATATGTTGTGTGTGTATATTTATAAATGTACAAAATGTGTGTACATATATATTTATATGTATAAATGTATGTACCTATATGTGCACATATATATCTTGCAATTACTAATCTTTTCTAAATGATTTTGAAGCATTAGGTTATGGGTAAAAATGGTCGATTATAGTGAGTCCCAGAACTCTCTCTTATCCTTCTGTTGCAAGTGTATTTAACAATGGGGACACATTTCATTACACCTTCATTAGAAGCTCTAATAAATGTCTCATCATTCTGGAAACTTACGTCATGCCCTCTCTTTCTCAGAATACACACCATTATCTTTAGTTTGTTCTCATTCTTGGCGTATCCTACACTGACAGCCAAAGTCAACAAGATTGTTGATGACAGTGATCCCAGTGTCTTTTTTTTTTTTTTTTAAGCATTTATTTTTTAGTTATAGGTGGACACAACATCTTTGTTTTATTTTTACGTGGTGCTGAAGATTGAACCTAGTGCCTCATGCATGCTAGGCGAGCGCTAAACCCCTGAGCCACAACCCTAGCCCCCAGTGTCTTTTTAAAAGGGTCTGTGTGGGTTTCTAGGTAAACCTATACAAGACTGAGTTCTGCCCCTCCCCACAATCTCTTATTTTAAGTGCCTTCAAATTAAGCATAGACTAGTGACTAAACAAAGGTGAATTTTGAGTGATGCTAGGAGTCTACTTCAAGTAAAATTGCCTCAGATCAAAAAAAGTAGCCATACTGACAAATTCACTGTGTGGCTCTTGGGGAGGTCAGACATAGCTACATCAGAGCTGTCTGATGTGGCTTTTTTTTTTTTTTTTTTTTTTCCCTGCAAGATCCCATGCTGTTGATGCTACTCAGTAGCTAGCAGAATTCAGGCACACTGATGGGACCACAGCCAGACACTAAGTGCCTATGTCCTAGGGACCCTTAATTAAATTATGGCAAATCCATATTTTTTCTTGGAGCATTTCATATATTTAATGCATGAGTATAAAAGCTTCTTTCTATCCAGATTCCCCCTTCACTATTTTTTCCACATTGTGTGTGTGTGTGTGTGTGTGTGTGTGTAACTCTGCTGTTACAGTAACAAAGAAAATCAAATAAACTTGTTATCTGGACTATAAAGAGTTCATTAGCTAAGACGTAAACACTGATCTGGGAACATCTGAAGAAAAACAGTGAATCAGAATCTGACAAAATATATTTTATTATCTACAAGTAAATAATGAATACATTTAAAGGGCAAGCTACCAAGAAAGTCAGGCAGAAATGAACATATTTTTTGTGTCAGTTATGGTATGGGCCCTGTGGTTGGCATTTCACATAAATATCATATTTAAAGCCTTTAGTTTTTCCATTATCCTGTACTGCTTCCCCTCAGATGAGGTCATCTATTTTGATTGATAACCAAGGAGTTGGGTCTGGACATTTTAGTACTACCTAGAACCCAGGCGCCTTGAAGGCGGAGACCATGTCTTAAGTTTCTTACATTTTTTTTTTTTTTTTTTTGAAAGCATGTGCTATGAAAAACGCTTAGCTAATTGGTAATGAGTAACAACTTGCCTACCAATTCAGAAGCATAAATGCCCCTTTGAGGCATTTGGGGTAGGGGACGGTGTCTCTGACATTTAGCATTCCCAGAAAGTTTCTGTAATAGGCCAGGTATCCAGAGAGGGGAGGCTTTGACAAGATAATGGAGGTGGTGTATGCTTCCATCAGACACTGGTATGATGCTAGTAACGTGCACAGACAGAAGCAGTGAGTTTCTGAATAGGAAGTGGGTGGTTCAGGTGCAAGGTGCACAGAAATCAGTGTTTTTTTTAATTTTTTAAGTTTTTTTGGTGCTGGAGATTGAACCCAGGGTATATGCTCTGCCACTGAGCTATAGTGTCCTATTTTTTTTTTTTTTTTTTCTAATTCAGTCAATGAGAATGCTCTTTGGAACAAGGGAATTTATATGTACAAAGACTGTGGAATAATAATTTATCAGCCCTCTGAAAGTGGAGCTGGCCTTCCTATAGTGGAGCACTGGGTTGGCCAGGGTCAGGACTAGAGTGGATGTATCACACAGAGAAAAGGCACAGCAACCTTGAGATACATTATATGAAGGAAGAACCAACTGACTTGCTCAGCCCATTGAGACAGGAGAGGATCTCTTTTTGCTATTACTGTGGCAGAGTTTGTAAGATATTTTATTTATTTATGTTTACATGGTGCTGGGGATTAAACCCAGGGCCGCACGTGTGCTAGGTGAGCCCTTTACGGCTGAGCTCCAGCCTCAGCCCCAGAGTTTGGAAGTTATAAATGGCTTCTGAGACACTGAGAACAGGACAGTGGAGTGCAATGGAGTTGGGGAAATGTCCACATGTGTACTGAAATTCCTTGTCCCCAAAGCCCTTTTAATAGTAAACAGAAATATCACCTGGTGTGTATTTGGTAGAACATAATGGTTTTTACAGAATTGTTCTTTGAAATTATACCATCTGCAGTATGGGTTTCCATACATTTGAGAGATGGTTTGATTTTCTTGCATCCCTTCTCTCAGCTGTTATTGGCAAGAGCACTTGACCTCTAGGCCATATCCCCAGCCCTTTTTTGTATTTTATTAGAGACAGGGTCTCACTGAGTTGTTAAGTGCCTCACCGTTGCTGAGGCTGGCTTTGAACTCGCGATCCTCCTGCCTCAGCCTCCCAAGTGCTGGGATTACAGGCGTGCACCACCTCGCCCGGCTTTGCAAATGAACTTTAAGCAAGTTCACTGACTGCTTCAGGATCACTTGTGGTATCTTCTGGTTTTCCTGTTGCTTCAGGGACAAAACATACAACCATTTATCTGAACTAGATTACCAAACAAAATTAAGGCTGAAATTGAGATTAAGAACATAATTTAAAAATTATATGCATTTAAAAAATTTTTTTCCATTATTATCCCTGTTGATTGTCCTCAAACTTTCTGTGTTAGGAAACCAATTATTTTTGTTATTTGCAGTGCTGGGGATTGAACTAGTATTAGGCAAGCTCTTTGCCACTGAGCTACACCCCCAGCCGCATTTATTATTTTAAAACTTGGAATCACGGATTGGTGATTTCAAAACAATACCACATTTTAAAAAATTCAGGCATTGAGGGTACTATTAAAGCTAGAATGTACTCAGTGAATAAAATGAGTCTTCAGTCTTGGTCACTATTATCCATTCATAAGAGAGTTAATTTCCTTAACTGAGTAGTGAGAGACTAGTGCAAGATAAAAGTGATAAAATATAAATGATCTCCAAATCTTGAATTGGCACACTTTAAACTTGTATACATGTACAAGAATGTAGCAATAAATCCCACTATTTTGTATAATTATAATGTACCAATAAAAAAAGAGGAAAAAATCATCAGTAGTCCATGTCCTATGCAATCAAATCAAATTTTGAGAGAAACACCATTCATTTTACAACATCATTTAAAATTCTGCAGCACAACATGGCCCCTTTCACTGCCCTTCGCCTAGTTCATAACCTCATTTAGTATATGGGTTTTGAGGAACAGGTTTCCCTTCTTTATTAGCAAGTGTGATAATCTAATGACCTCAATTAGAGAGGGGAATAACAAGGCTCACAAATCTAAAAATAACTCCATTATCCATGCAGAGAGGGTCAGTTTTTGTTTCCACCGTCCCAGCTGATATTTAAGTAAGTGGCAATCGATCAGTCTAATGTCTGGCTCTCGTTTTTCATAAATGAAGGGCTGTGGCTTTAAGTAATCACAGGCTGCTTGTGCCAAAGGCAGAAGCTGCAGTATCAGCTTCTGTGGGGAGAGAGGAGTTTGAGGCATACGGTAACCTGCAGGACGTTCAGGAAGGCCACCAGGGCCAATGGCGCTCCTCCTGGTAGAGCTTTGAATGTAGACAGACCTGACTGGTGGGTGGCACAGCCACCTGTGCACTTCTTGGACAGTGCAGGGGGTGGGGAGTTGGAGACAGAAGCTGGAAAATGGGCTGCCCCAGCAGCAAAATGTGCCTCTATTCTCCATGTGCAGCAACAAGGGTAATTAGTGTTTGTTTATAGTGCTTTTCTGGAAGAATGTCAGGGACTACAGCAGAGGGTGTCTGGAATCGGGAAATGCTTTGAATGACAAGCAACTCTTGCCTGCAAAGGCTGGATCTTATGATCTCTGCAATACTGCAATCAAGATGCGGTGGGAGCTACCTCTGGGGCGATACTAGTGAGGGCATTTTCACAGAGCTTGGAAATTGTACGTCTTCCTTAGTTACGCCCTGATACTAGGGAATCCACCTTATAAGGAACTGTGTCTGATAAAACTGTGTCTGTGTAAGTATGTGTGGATGTGTGATTGCTGCGAGTTGCTGGGAACTTGAAAATTATTCTGTATTGCAAAGTTGATGATTGCTTCTGTAATGCTGAAACAGCTGCCTGTTTCTTTTGCTTCATTTCTTTAACATCTATTTAGAATTATAGCTGCTCCAAGATACAATAACCCTTCAAAACTAGTGTTTTTTTTTTTTTTTTTTTTTTTTTTTTTTTTTTTTTTTTTAGTAGCTGAATAAATTCAATTTTAGTTTGTCTTTAAATGCTTATTGTTTTGTTGTTGTAGCTTTGTAACAAACTTTTTTTGTTTTTTAGAAGTAAAGGATTGCCCTTGTAACAAAACTTTTTTATTTGCAAATATAGGACAAAGTACATATATAAGTGCCGATGTTTAAGACATTAAATATTTATCTTAAACTGATTAGGCCTTTTATTGCCCATGGGGAGAATGTGTTTTCTCCTAAGTACAGTATGCATTAGCTGAAAGGCTGTATGGATCAGCCTAGAAGCATTGGCTCTAAGCAAATATTTTTTTAAATGAGCAATTCAGTTCTTCAAAGGAAAGTTTCACCAGGACCTGAGAAAATACAGATTTTTGAAACACAGATTTCCTTTACAACTAAGGGACATCTGTGGTTTTCTTCTTCTTCTTCTTCTTCTTCTTCTTCTTCTTCTTCTTCTTCTTCTTTTTTTTCCCTCTAACAACACACACTCAATTAGCTGAAATGATTCACATCTTGGCTTCCTGATCTTGGGTCTCATTTTCCTAGTGATAACAAATGTGTACTTTATTGAAAGGGACCCTCTTGAAAACATTAGTAACTTGATGTGTGTTTTCCACAGCGGGAGGAAGCACTGAAACAACACAAAACCCTATCTCAAGAACTTGTTAACCTCCGGGGAGAGCTAGGTAAGAGCCTGTTTTTTCTTTTTCTTTCTTTCTTTTCTTTTTTTTTTTTTTTTTGGTTGGTTGGTGTGTGTGTGTGTGTGTGTGTGTGTGTGTGTGTGTGTGGTGGTACATTGTGTGGGGTGAGGGGAAGGTTGGAGAATTTGGACTTCCTGTCTGCATCGTGTCTGGAGTTGCGTGCTGGCGGCTGTCAGCTCTCCCACTCCAGTATCTGTGCAAACACTTACTATCGACATTTCTTTTGAATCTTGGCAGCTTGACCTCAAGTTCACAGAATTCCTGGCACTGATCTCACTAAAGCCTAGCAGAGCCTCTGATGACCAAAACATGTCTCTTGCTGAAGAGAGAGGGACAGAACAATTTCTTTTTAATTGCTTGAATTTCTGTTAAATAATTCCATCATCTTTTTTTCTTTTTTGAACCACTTTTCATATTAAAGAACATTGCGGAAATTCCCTTTGATAACAGCAATTACATTACACTTCCTAGGGGTAGTTTGTGAGTAGTGAGTATACAGTTAAAAGGATCCTGCTCATCAGGACCATCCATCTGAAAAAGGCATATTCTATTTTGATCTTATGATTTGGACAGTGCTTAGGGTGAATAATTGCCTGGCTCCACAGGGAGCCATGTCTGAATGGCTCACTACCCACTCCTGCTGTTCAAGGCAAGACTATTTTAGTTCAGGTCTGTCCTAGAGGTCATGGGAGAGAGACAAAACTGCCTTTTCTTCCTCAGCTACTGTGTTGGACTGAGCTGGACTGCTTAGGGATACCCTGTTTTTGGGGGCTCCTCAGCCTAGAGAACTGGCTTCCTACTTTAGCACCAACCGTTCCTAGAGTTGTCCATCCAAAAGCTGCCTTCCTTGCCCTTCGCACTTTTCTGTGTGTTCCAGCAGTCTCCACTGGAAGCATGGGTAGGTATGAGTATAAGTAATGCAGAGGTAACAGCTAGAAAAGGAAATTATGCTCATCCAGTTCTGAGAGAATCTGCTTGTTTTTCTTTGGACAAGACCAGAGTTTAAGCATTGCCAATCTAATTTGCTGAACTGAAACTCTCTTGAAACAACCACTGTCACCATGCCAAGCCCAACCAGGGCAAGAATCTAAGGGCAGTGCCTATGGGGTCAAGATTTGCTCTTCATGTTACTTTTCTATTTCCACCCTCCAAGAGGAGGGAGGCCAAACTCCTGGCTAACTCTCTGGATTCATAATACCTGGCCAAGGCAATAGTCTTGACCTTGTTTTAGGATGTGGAAATGAAGTACCCTTTATGGGAAAGTAATTTTAAGACAAATGAAACTTCAGAACCTCAAAGACTTGACAGTTCTAGTGAAAGCATTCAAGGAAACCACAGCTGAGAGGTGTTCCAGCCTCAGGGACTTTGAGGGCTTCCTGCTGTATTACCTGACTGCTGCCCTTTTGCTTACACAGATGACCACCTTAATTTGCATTTGTGCCTTAAATAACGTAATGGATACAGAGTTACAACATCAGGAAGGAGGCCATTCTGTGTGTTTCAGCATTCATTGTACCCCAGTGAAGGTGGAGCTGAGCCTACCAAGTGTTCACATTTCAGCCTCTCTTCAAGGCAAGGAGGAACAAGAATGGAACACTGTGCTCATTCACTCTGCTTGAATGGGGGATCCTCTTTTTTCCTTTTAGTAGATGGCACAATTAAACAGTTTAAACCGGGGCGCAGTACTCGGCACCTCCAGTCAATCACATAGTCAGGAAGTGTAGCCATTGGTTTGTACCCACTCTCACCTTCTGTCTGTGATCGGAAGAGTGTGTCCTGGTGTGCTGCCAGACTGTCAGGATGTAGTGGGTAGCCTGGCTGTATCCTCCTGTCACCCAAGACCCATCTCAGGGAATGTGTCATTGTTGCTATTGAATCCAGCAGAACTGCTCAAGTAAACAGCATAAAGCGTTTTGGAAAAGGGTTTGGTTCTGTCAGGCGAGAGAAGATAATCCCTTCAACACTTGTGATGAAACTGACCAGGAAGAACATCTCAGAGCACACAGTTGGATTGTTGGTTTTAGCCTGAACTGAGATGGAAAATGGTAGGTTTACATAACAAAGTTTAAAGCTCAGTTTTAAAATCTGAGGCAGTAGAGAAGAACACCGAGGACTGTGTTGTCATGTATCCTTGTTCAAATCTGTAGTAGCCGGATGTCCTAGAGCAAGTCACATTCTATCTCTGCTGTCCCAGTTTCATTCTCTATAAAATGGCGGTAGTGATTGTCTGCCCTGAGGGTGGTTATGAGAATCACATGGGCTAATGATACTTTGTGAAGTGTCTCGCACCAAGTGTTATCTGTCATTAAATAATAGGTGTTGAGATACATGCAGTTTTCCAACTGGGTAGTGATTGACCACATTTGCCATTTGTAAGGGCATAAACCGTACTGTGGATAGGAATAGTGATTAGATGAAATGTTATCAGATATACCTCAGGACAGGCTCCTTAGACTCGAGTGGAAGTGGTGAGACCTGACCCATCCTTTCCTGATGGTGGAGTTTGATGTGTGGAGAGAGAGAAGCGTAGGTGTTTGTCCTTCCACTCCTTAGAAGTTACCTGACTTCTTTGAGTACAGATTCATTGTTGGTGATATGAAAGTCTATAATTTGCTGGGCAATTGTGGAGCATGAATAAAATAGTAATATATAAGAAACAATGGCATAGCACCTGGCCCATGACAGGAAACTCAAAAAGAGAGAGATGCCATCATCCTCATCATTGCAGTATCCACCTTTCCCTCCAAAATGATGTGGGGTCATTGGTGTTGCTCTCCAACAGGGTGATTTTTCTTTACTTTCTCTATGAAAACTGAGACCAGTTTTCCCAAACTACTGTGCACTGCAGAGAATAAAAGACAACTCATAAACTCAGAGGCACTGTGCTTTTGACCTTGAGAATCTATAGCCTCATTTTGTCCTCACCATTGACTTTCTCATTGCCATCTCACGAGTACACTCTGCCAAGGTAAGGCAGCTTCCCTCGACCGCAGCATGCATGTTTCTGCCATCTGAGCCACACCCCTTCATGGAATGATTTGCTATTTGCTTCTGCAATAACTCTTTTTAAAAGCTCAGAAAGAAACCATGGGCCTCCCCTCACTCCAGTGACCCCTTGAGATTTTACACCTATATGTCTGGTCTATCTTGTGTTTTCCTGTTATCTTCAGACAGTAAAGCCCTAAATTGCAGAGATTCTTTCCTGCCTCCTGCAGGGGGTAACTATAATATTATTCCCATTTTCCTGAGTGATAAATATTACTGGCATTGGAGGTTTTAAAGTTCCTTTTGTATTTAAGAACCTTGTATGAAAACAAAAATTTTTTAAATGTTTTTTTAGTTGTAGATGGACACAATATATTCATTTTTATGTGGTGCTGAGGATTGAACCCAGTGCTGCACACGTGTGAGGCAAGTGCTCTACCACTGACCTACAACCCCAGCCCGAAAATAAAATTTTTAAGCAAGAAGAAAATAGCCCCACTCTGCTATCCAGATACAACTTTTATATTTGCATAGTTCCTTGTCTCTGTTTATATGAATACATACAGCTTTGTGCTCTGGTTTTAAAATTGAGGTATAATTTACATACAGCAGCATTTCTGTTATTCCATCTGTTTTGATAAACATATTCTCATATAACCTATACCCTTGTCAAGACATAGAACAGTTCTGTGATCCCAGGAAATTCCCTTGTACCCTATTCCAGGGGGACCTCCCCAACCTTCAGAAGCAAACACTGATTTTTATCAACACAGGTTAGTGGTGTCTATTCTAGCATTTCAGATGAGTGAAAATACACAGTATACTCATTTTTGTGTCAGGCTTCATTCACACAGTATGATGTTTTTAAGATGCATCCATATTACTGTGTGTATCCTCTGATCTTTTTAACTTAACAGATCCAGTGTTTTTCCATTTTTGCCTGATATTTTTTCCCATAATGCAGGCTGTCAAGTGGATTTACCACAGATTCACTTACCTCTTAAATCGCCTTTCAGTGGGTTTTCTCATCCATTCCCCTGGTTTCACCTCCATGCTATACAGCTATGATTCACAGGTGTATTTTCCTAGTGCTCTCCTTCCTTAGCTGCAGGTGTGTTCTTCTTCCTCCAGGGCTGCCTCTAGGTGAGCCAGTCCACTGTGATTAAACCTTCTTAGGCTTCCTGATCCTCTGCTGTCTTTCCTCATTCAAATCCATTCCTCACTCAGCCTCTGGTGGCATTACTGATTCACTTTCCACCCAAGCTGACGACTGATCACACTCCTTTTCCCATGCTCTACCTGCGGGGCAGTCTGTGTCCTAAGTACTACCCAAACCATCCTTCCCTAGCATTCTGGCTGCCACTGTTCTAATATAAGCTCCATAATTTCTTACCTAGATGATATTGCAGTGGCCACCCAACAGGATGCCTTGTCTCTGGGCCTCCATCTCTCCTCCTTGCATGCTGCCAGTACTTTAACTTATAAATCCAACCTGTGTCCTCCACTTGATGCAGGTCCAGACCTACTGAAGCACTCTACCAACTTGAATGGCCACGACCTTTCAGATTGGCTCCATGACTGTATGCTCTTTCTCCTTGCTTCACACCTCCTTTCCTGGCCCCGGCCCCAGATCCACTGCTCCTGCATGTGTTACCCTCTCTGCCTGCGGTGCTCTCTCTTCTTTCTACCACCCTTCTATTCTTGTCTCTTCATTGCCTTGTGTTTTAAGTCCCAGCTAAAATACCTTGTCTTCAGGGGAGTTTCACCCAAATTTTTTAAGAGAGTGAATTTCATTTTTCCCATGCCCTTCAAGGTACTTTATCCGCACTGAAGACTCTGTTTTGACAGTTATTTGTTTATAGATTGCCTTCACCATCCAAAACTATGAGCTCTTCAAAGCCAAGGTCAATATCGCCTTCATTTTTTTTTTTTTTTTTTTTTTTTTTTTTGGTAGTTCTGCCACCTTGTGCTTGGCACGAACCCAGTAATTAGACCATAGTGAATGAGGGGATTTTGTGACCGAGGATGGGAGCTAGGGAAAAGGGGTTTTTCCTCCTTTTGATACACAAACACTTGATGGGTTTTGTGCACAAATGTTTTCCTATGAATTGTGTTTTGAGAGCTACATTTCTATCATTAGAAGTGAATAATAATAAAGGTGAAATATAATTTTCTTGGACACATTGTGTCTGATAATCTCAGTTAATTAGCAGATCATTTTGAAATAGTTAAACTTAATGGTCTACATCCACAGCAGATATTTTGCCTCGGAGAGGGGGGTAAATGTGTCATCCTGATTCTTTCTAGAGCTGTGTTGAATAAAAACTGGTGTATAGAGGG
The DNA here is from genome assembly GCA_025594165.1 of Tamias sibiricus. NCBI lineage: Eukaryota > Metazoa > Chordata > Mammalia > Rodentia > Sciuridae > Tamias > Tamias sibiricus. The sequence goes on from CM046661.1 coordinate 51,756,938, forward strand.
CCATCATTATGATCTATTAGGGGTTTCTGTTGCTCTTTAAAGTCAATCCTGGGGATCACGTTTTAGTCTATGTCAATAGAGGAAGGTATTTTGTGTTCAAAATTATTTTTCGGCCATAAGAATTAACATCTTAACCAAATCTCAAGTAATTTTGTTAGTCCTCCTTGTTTCTGTTTTCATGAACCAAATGATGCTTTAACCCTTAGTTCACTAAACACTTCTGTAATTCCCATAGTATGTAAAAGATTAGTTAATTTTGCCCTCTATGTGTAAAAATTATGAGATGGGTATGACTGTAACATTTATTGTTTATTCCTTACAAGCAATGTTCAGCTCTATAAGTAGTTCACATTTTATAAAGAAAAAAGAAAATGAAACTCTAAAGTGAAGCCTTTCCTAAGGCCAAATTGCTCTGTAGCAAAGGGCTTGGATTAAAAACCCAAGTAGATTACCAATCTCCTGTCAATCACAACAGGGAAAGCTTCATGAAAAACATTGGAAAATCCTTTGAAATAAACACTAGTTTGCATTGGTATCTACTTTTGGAACTTTTTCTTCTGATCGAAAGTTTAAGCAGTATTATTAGAATGTCTTGTTATCTACTTTTAAAAAGTGAATTGTCAAAAGTGCTAAACAGATCAACACTTACCAGTGGCTCACACCCCACAGAATGTGTTAATTTTTTCCCTGTTCCAGTTCTGGCTATTAGTTTGGTTTAACAAGGCTGTGAATTTAAAGTAACTTAAAAACTCTTCATATAGTTAAGTTAGTTCTGAGTTAAAAATTTTCAGAAGTGATTTTTTAAAGTAGGCTTTATTGAAATGCCTGTCAGTGAAATGAAAAACAAGTATACCCCAAGCAGAGCACTTTATCTGGCTGAGTTGTTTGAAGATGGAGTTGATAGACACCTCAAATTTAGCTCATTCTTATCTATATCTGTCCTAAATTTGGACTTTGGCCAGCCACATTTATAAGTAAAAAGCCATGTTCTTTCACCTGTTGTAATGTAAAATGTTACCACTGGCATCTGTTTATGAAAGCTCTTGAGTGTTCCTCTTTGTCCTGGTTCTTGTCTTAACTCCAGACTCTCACCTTTTAGTTTTCCTAATTTAGCATCATTTGTCTAGAGCATGCTTCTCAAACTTCATTGTATAATGAAACAGACCTTTTTTAAAATGAGACTCCCAGTTCTCACACCCGTTGACTCTGACTTGGGATGGCGCTCAGGGAATCTGTGCTTTTAATAATCACCCAGTTGATTCTGACATAGGTGCTCCCAGGACTATACTTTGACAGTGCACTAGCTATCTAGAAAGTTGTTTCTTTCTTCTTCTTCTTCTTCTTCTTCTTCTTTTTTTTTTAATTTGCTTTAGTTGTGCACAATGTGTTTATTTGTATGTGGTGCTGAGGATCGAACCCGGGCTGCGCACATGCTAGGCGAGCGTTCTACCGCTGAGCCACAACCCCAGCCCCTAGAAAGTTGTTTCTTTTATGTTAAAAAAAAAATTTTTTTTAAATCAAGTAAGCATAGTAAGTGATATCACCTTGCTCTAACTGAATTGAGTCCATTCCTGTCAATAGGCATCCAGATTTCATGCATAACATAGACTTTTACCAGTGCTCTTTACCCTTGGACCCTAAAAATGATTCATCAGGGAGGAGAGGCAGAATAGCTAGTGACTGACTTGAAATCACATCTTTATTGACACTACATTAATTCTCTTGATTGAAACAGGGCTTTTTCAAAGTCGAGCTCCTTTTCCTCAGGCCTGCACTGTGGAGTACGTTGCCAGTGACCAGGCCATGCTTTTGTCTTGGGTCCACTTTCATTCCTAGATGTTTTCGTTTGCACGTGGGATGTCTGCTGTTGTGAAAAGAAGAGCATCTGTTTTGCAGCCTGTTGTTGGCCAGTGAATGAGCTGAAAGCCAGCAAAGCCTTTTCTGACCTGTCTTCAGGGGTGGGGGGAAGAGCAAGCACTGGCAGGAAGAACCTGCAGACTCCGTAGAGACCCAGCTGGTGGAAGATGGGCTGACTGGGCCCGATCATCCCCACCTGCCCATAAGACTTTGTCGGGACTAATCAGAGTACGGGGAGGGAAGAAAAAAAAGATCATTTTTTTTTTTTTTTTTTTTTTTTTTTTTTTTTTTTTTTGTGGTACTGGGGATTGAACTCAGGGGCACTCGACCACTGGGTCACATCCCCAGACCTTTTTTGTATTTTATTAGAGACAGGGTCTCACTGAGTTGCTAAGTGCCTTGCCATTGCTGATGGCTGGCTTTGAACTCGCGATCCTCCTGCCTCAGCCTCCCAAAGTGCTGGGATTACAGACGTGCACCACCGCGCCCGGCTAAAAAAAGATCATTTTTAACTTGACTGATTTTTCAGTCTTTCAGCACCTCTACAAGATGATTAAGCCCTAATTCCTTGAGGTGTCCATTGGAGGTCTGAGTTAACTTCTTTCTTCTGCATCTCATCAGGTTTGGAAATTGCGGGTCAGATCCTTTCTGTTTGGTGTTTTGTGCTGTAGAACTCAAAGGCTTGAGATCTCCAAGACTCTAAAATCTCAATGTCTTCCATTTTAGCTCCCTCTTTGGTAAAATGAGATTTGTGGGAATAGATATTTACCAACTCAAAGCATTATTATTATATTACATGAAAAATAAGCACCAGAAACGCTTTGTAAAGTCTGAACTGATAAGGTAGAGGGGTCTTACTTATGGGAGAGTTGATTTGATAGTGCAGGCATCTTGTAAAAATCGATTCTTTGTAAGTTATGATCACTGGAAGACTTTGAAATTGGTTCATATTGAGTCATGGGTACAATGCCCAAGAGCAATGAGAAAAACATTTGCAGCTAAGTCTGAAATTTACAAATAGATCCTTGTCCACCACATGTCTGCCAGATTTCTTGGTCATGTGAAGAAGGAAAAAAAAAAAAAGTACCTTTGAGGAAGAAGCAAATCCTGGGGAGCTCTTGTGATTAGGTATCATTCCATAGATAGTCTGTGAAGACTTTCTACAAAGTTTAATAGTAACTATGTATTTCACTTTCTTAATAAACTATAAGGTTGGCAGAACAGGTGGTATTTATTCCTACCTTGCTAATCACAACCTGGAAGCCCAGGAAGTTGGAAAAGCCTGTATGTCTGATGGTCTAGGCCCCACCCTTTGTTCTTCTACAGAAGACTGCCTTCCCATAAAGTATCAATGTGCTTTTCAAAAAGTGCTTATTGGCCTGTAATCCCAGTGGTTCAGGAGGCTGAGGCAGGAGGATTTGCAAGTTCAAAGCCAGCCTCAGCAATTTAGTGAGGACCTAAGTTACTCAGTGAGACCCTGTATCTAAATAAAATATTTTTTAAAAGGAGTGGGATGTGGCTCAGTGGTTAAGCACCCCTGGGTTCAATCCCTGGTACAAAAAAAAAAAAAAAAAAAAAAAAAGGGTGCTTATTCGATACTTCGTTGAATACTACCACCTCCAGTTTTAAAAGAGCCCACCCTGTTTTAAGAGAGTCACCAACATCATTGCTGGGCCTGGAAGGGTCCGGTAGGATTTCTCTTCATAGAATGATATAATGAAGTAATCCCATTACTACAGTAGAAGGTAGTATCTCTGTTCTTGGTTCTGAGGGTGGGGATAGAAGTTGGATAAAGTTATATTGAGAATTACACCGACTGTGTGCTGTTGGAGAAAGGAGTGAAGGAGACCAGAACTAAGAGCAGGTGGCTTGTTTCCCAGGCAGCCAAAGAGATTGAGAGAGGGATCCAAAGCAGCCCAGCCAAGTTGGTCCCAGGCTTCCCTCGTGGGTGGTGCAGAGAAGAGCTCAGTGGGCTTGCCGGGATCTAGGGAAGGTGTGCATCTGCAGGTGGAGAATGAGTGAAAATCTTGATTGACTCTTCTTTTTCTCTTACATAGCACCACGAAAATTTGCCTTACCTTCCATGTGAACGTACCTGCCTTAAAACTAGGAAAATTCTTTTGTAGATAATGTCAAGAGCAACCATAGTTGATGAAGGTTTGAGATGGAGGTACTACACTAGCTCCCTTGTCATCTGTGGGCATGCATGCATGTTTCTTCTTTTGAAATCCAAACAAGAAATGTGCCTTTTTAACTGTTACAGAATCCCAAGCATGCCTTTGAGGACCCTCCAAACACATCTGAATCAGCTGGAAATAATGCAGTAACATTTATCACACTCTCATTTGGGCACAGGGCCAGGCACTTCACTGTTGTTGGCCTATTTAATCCCATAGGGGAAACACTAGTATTATCTCTATTTAAGAAATGAGGAAACATACGCTTGAAAAGCTTAAGTAATTTGCTCAAGTCACATAGCAGATGAATGGTATGACAGATTTCAGCCTAAGTATTCTGGCTGTACTCTCTTAAGGCATTTATTTATGTTCTTGAGCATTAAATTTTTTTTTTCTCATAATGGAACATGCTTCTATGAAATGACAGTTAAGAAAGCTCTGTCATTTCAAAATAATATTTTCAGGCCATGGATGTGTACTGTTCTCCTCTGTAAACAGAACATTTATCGGCCAACAAAGGGAAACTTGTCTCTCTGAGATGAAAAAGGTGAAAATAAATCTGACCTTTCCCTTTTACAAAAACCTATGAAGACTCTTGCTCCATAGTGACAGCTGCTAAAGGACTAGGGATAAATCTTGCTCTTTTTTTTTTTTTTTTTTTTTTCTTTCCTGAGGTTATGTTTGACTGTGGCCTGGGACCTTTTCTAGATGTCATGCAAATAATTGTTTGAAAAGCAAAGCTTCAGGTATTTCTCCACTTCTTAGGGTAAGTTTCTCCCTTGCTCAGATAGCTCAGGTAGACTATCCGGGCAGCTCTCTTTTTAAGTTTTTTCCTGTACTTTCCTCAACCTAGAATTCTTCTCAGTGGTGGTTTACCCCAAGGTCAAAGTATCAGATTTCTGCTCTTTAATTGGTGTTAGGTTTTAGAGATGATTCTTTAAGTAAGCCAGTATCTTTTCTGTAAATTCTGAAAACCATATTTCTCATTTTTAGGAAGATAGCTGTTGGTGAGCTCTCATAGTTTACACGTGTGTGTACAGAAGTCATAACCGGTTCTCCTCCAGGCCGTGGCCCGTCGGAGGCTTTAGCCATATGTGTGCTTTTTAAAATCTTTGTTTCAATCACTCTTAGATTGAAAAAAAAGGATAAAAGGCCTCCTTTGCTCCAGCAAGTGGATTTAGTGTTCATGTAGTAACTTCTTTAAAACGTTGGTTGTCTGATGAACTGAACGTGGGAATAAGCAAGAGGAGGGTAGACTGAGGACAGGCGTGGGAGGCAGCGCGGGCATATTGTAAATCTCTCCTGTGCTGTGATAAGTACCATGGCCTTAAATCCTGAGGTGACTGTCCCTCCACTCCCTTCCCCTACAGTGTCTCCCTGCAGAGAAGAAACACTCTGCAAACCCTTTATACAGTGTTTACATGTGCATCCTTTTAAAAGTAGCTCTGGAGTCCTCATGCCAGTAAATGTTTCCTTACGAGCCCAGGCGAGGAGATTCAAACTACAGCCATTTGTGTGAATGATAATTGCACCCCAGCTGTTCTCCACACAGCACACCACAGTCCAGTAAACAGAGCAAAGGTCTCTGCACAGCTGCAGGCTGATGTCACCGTTCGGGGCTGGGCGTGCAGATTCAGACCAGACCGTTGGAATAACAGCAGTAAACTACCCGCTGCCCATCTGACCCTTTTTTTTGCCTCTTTCCTTTCCTGTTCCCTCCCATCTGTCCTCACCTCACCTCATTCATGGTGGCCAGCAAGAGTGCACATTATTTGGACTTTTTCTTTTTGGTTTTTCTAAACAGAGGAAACACCCTATCTGGTGGCTAATGTGAAAGGATTTCTGTATGCCCTATTTGATTTAAAACTCAGATGGAGGGCTGGGATTGTGGCTCAGCGGTAGAGCGCTCGCCTAGCACATGCACGGCCCGGGTTTGATCCTCAGCACCACGTACAAATAAATGCATTGTGCACAACTAAAGCAAATAAATAAATATTAAAAAAAAAAAAACTCAGATGGACCATAGCTATATAGTGAAAACAGATGGTAGTTTGATTATCAGCAAATGCATTGAAATCTACCGGGTGTGGCACCTGTTAACTTCTACTTAGAAGCTCTTCTGGCTCAAGGTATGGAGACAGGTTTAGTTTATTACTGAGTTATTGGGTTCACTCAGGCACTTCTATTTCTGATATGAGCTTTCAGAGAGCTCAGATCATGTTAGCACTTTTTCTTTTTTTAATTTTGCTGATATCTGAAATCCCAGAGGAATTAAGTGAAAAGGCCATGTCAAACCAAGATTTCTGTGATGTGAAGGCTGTTTGATACCTTCATTGAAAGTTTGCAAAGCATTTTTCTATTGGCTACGTCCATATAAATGTCTAATATGGGATGCACACAAGGAATCTTCAGAGAAAGTTTCCCATTGTTATGGTCCTATCATTTTATTTGTAGGCAGAAGCTAACATTATATTTACTCATTTGACTAACATTTGACTTACTGAATCTTTTTGTTTTCTCCTTTGACAAACAGTGGAATCACAGTGAATGGGAAAGGTGTATTTTGATACTGGGGAATCAAACCCTCACACATGCTAGACTCTACCACTGAGCTATATCCCCAGCCTAAGAAAATCAGCATCTTTTACAAAATTTTTTAAAAATTAATTTCTAATATTTAATCCCAATGAGCTGGTTGTCTGCTGTTCCACATGATAGCCCCTGTAATCTGGCCTTTGTCTACTTTTTGGATCTTATCTCCAACATTTCTGCTTTGTAAATTTTTTAGTCCCCAAGGCACACTGTTTGTCTTTTGCTACTGCTCATGTTGGAGTATAATTTTCATTCTTGATACCAAAATTTATTTATGTCACATGGCTTAATTAAAAGATCTGTTGACTACATTGAAACCATAATGACATACCACCTCGCACCCATCAGGATGGCTGTCATATGTCTACTAGAAAAAAACAAAAGATGTTTTGGTGAAGATGTGGAGAAATCAGACTCTTCCATACCGCCCAATGCAGCCACTGTAGAAATGAGTTTGGTGGTACCTCCAGTAATTAAAACTATAATCACCATATGATCCAGTAATTCTATTTCTGGATATATACACAGAAGAATTGAGAGCCGGTATTTGTATACACATTCCCAGCAGCATTATTCACATCAGCCAAACGGTAGAAGCAACCCAAGTATCCATCAACAGACAAATGTGTAAATTTGTGACATATACATATGATAAAAATGTCATTTGGCCACAGGAAGGAAATCCTGACCATGCTACATCATTGGTGACCTTGAGGGCGTTATGCTAAGTGGTGTAAGCCAGACAAGAACCGTGTGATTCCACTCCTGAGAGGTTTCTGGAGAAGTCACAGTCGTGGAGAATGAAAATGAAATGGTGGTCGCCAGAGGCTGGGGCAGGGGCCGGAGGAGTTATTTAATTGATATGGATTTTCAGTTTGGGGGGGATTTGGAGAGAAAAGCTCTGGAGATGGATGGTGGTGACAGTTGCACAGCAATGTGAATGTACTAATCCCATTGAATTGTACACTTAAATTTATTAAAACCAGTAAATTTTGTTTTGCCAATTTTACCAGAATCCTCAGCACCATGTAAAAATAAATGCATTGTGTACAATTAAAAGCAAATAAATAAATATTTAAAAAAAAAAACTATTTTAAAAATCTGACCAAACCTTCTGGTTCCCCCCAGCTCTGACTGGATGGGAACTCCCTTGGGTGCCTGCTTCTAGTGTCTGCATCATCTTAGACAACGAGCCTCCCTGGACAGGCACCATCCTGTACCTCACCAGCTCCTGGCACAAGAGACAGCTTGAGGAGGGTAGGAGAGGCAGTCTCTGGCACAGATAAAATCAGATTCTAGGCTGCTTACCAAAATCCATCCCTCTGCCATTTACCAGCACTGTGCCTGTGGGCGGATTATTTACCCTCCCTATGTTAGGTCCCTTATTTGTACATTTAGGAATTGGGTTCTCATGGGATCTCAGGGTTCAACAAGTATATAGCCCCATTCTGTGTCAGTCACTAAGTAGCTTTTCTGTTTCATTAAACGTTCCTTTCCCCTTGTGTGAGACAGCTCTCGAGCACTTGGACAAATACCTGCGATAATTAACTTATAAAGAGAAAAGGGTTATTTTGGCTCCCAGTTTTAGAGGTTTCAGTTCATGATGTGTGGGCCCTTTTGCGTTGAGTGAGGCCATACATCACGGCAGAGCAAAAACCATTTTGTAACTGGGGAGTGAGAGAGGAAGACACTGGGGTCTCACAGTTCTCTTCCAGAGCACACCCCAGTGACCTCCCGTTAAGTCCAAGAGGTACCCCTGCTTCTCAGTAGCACCTAACTGGGGCTAAGCTGGTACCTCATGGACCCCTGGGGGACACTTAAGATCTAAACTATAGCACCCCTTCAATAAATGTTTATAGATTTATTTAAAGAGTTCTCTTTGGTAGAGATTATTCTTGGCCGTTATATCAACATGCCCTCTTTTACCTCTGAAAGAATTCTGATTTGGGACAAATTGCTTTAGTTGTTTCTACCACCACGTGGCAAATTCCTGGAGAAACAAGTCTACAACATTATAAGAAGTTCATCCCAGGAACCAGCCAATTTCACATTCTTTACGTAGACTAATCATTGATCTAAAATATCCTTTTCTCCTCCCTGAAACAGTTTTTTTTTCTTCTTTCATAATTCCTGAAAGGTATTTTTTTTTAACAAAAAGAAAGGTAAGGATTAATTTAACAGATTCACCAGTGACTGTTTTGTGTTAATCTGTGGGCACTGTGCAGTATTCAAAATACAAATCAGCTGGGCATGGTGGCACACGCCTGTAATTCCAGCGGCTCAGGAGGCAAAGCCAGGAGGATCACAAGTTCAAAGCCAGCCTCAGCAAAAGTGAGGTGCTAAGCAACTTAGTGAGACCCTATCTCTAAATAAAATACAAAATAGGGCTGGGGATGTGGCTCAGTGGTTGAGTGTCCCTGAGTTCAATCCCTGGTACAAAAAAAAAAAAAAAAAAAACCCACAAACTGGCTGATGTTCTGTTTACCTGGATTTACACAATGGTGAAGGAAGGCTGGGAAATCTTGAAGTCAGGCTTCCTGAGACATTTGAGGTCTTCTAGGATTTACTAGAGTGTGTATGTAGGTATCCTGTGTTATGCAATGTATTATATTGTGTGTAGTCCTGTTTTTAATAGTGATAGGGAAGAGGTAAGATGTCTCAAATTGTGTTTATCATATTACTTTGCTTTTTAAAAATATGTTAACCTTTCAGTATATTTATGTGATATAAAGTTTTTATGTGATTTGTGTTCAGTATATTCTGATAATTTGTTTTTTTACCTGTATTTTTGAAATAGCAAATTACCATCAACTCAAATTCAGTACAAGTTCAAAGTCCATTTGTTTCTTTTGTGTGATTGCTGCTGCTCATTCTGTGTCTTAGCTTCTAACCCTGGCTGGTCAAGAGTTACTTGTCATCAGAAATACTTTGGCCAGAGAAAGGCTGAGGGTGTGGCCCAGTGATCTAGAGCATTTGCGGAGCACGCACAAGGCCCTGAGTTTCTTTCCCAGCATAGTATCACAAAATAAAAGAAAATAAAGAAAAGCAATACATACATACATACATACATATATTGGCCAATATAGGCTCTTTGTGGCCATTACCCTGACTGGTCATTGCACAAAAGAGTGATCTTTACTTGGGAACCCAGCTCTTCTCATACTACTTGGTAGTCGGTCTTTTGGGATATCTTTGGGTTTTTTGTTTTGTTCCTTCCAGATAGCATTCCTTTTTGTTCTTCTTACAGTTTAGTTATATACTATTCTTGAAAATCTGGTTTTGTTAGCCAGCTTTCTTCTCCATAACAAAAACACTTGAAACAATCCAGTTATGAAGGAAAAAAAGCTTATTTTGACTTACAGTTTTGTAGGTTTCATCTTGTAGAGGATTGGCCTCATTGCTTTGGGCCCATGGTAAGTCAGTGTAGCATGGTGGGGAGGGAGTACATGGTGGAGCAAACCATTTGCCTCATGGCTGGGAAATGAAAGAGGAGGAGGAAGGTGCCTGGGACCCCGCCATCCTCTTCAAAGGCATGACCCAGTGACCTAAGACCTCCCCATCAGCCCCCTTCTATGAGGTTTCCACCAGCACCCAATAGCACCAGAGCTGGAGACCAATCCTTCATGGGCCTTTGGGGACATTCAAGATGCAAACTAGCACTGGTCACCAGAGAAGTGAGACCTTACTGTGTTTAGGCCTCTGGAGTCACCACCGTGGTGTGTGAACATTGTGAATTTAGGACATTCAACAAATTCAGCGGCAACTTTCCCTTTCTCCTTTGTCTCCTCTTAGTTGCTGCTTCAACAACCTGTGAGAAATTAGAAAAAGCCAGGAATGAGTTACAAACGGCCTATGAAGGATTCGTCCAGAACCTTAACCAGCAGCACCAGACTGACCGGGCAGAACTGGAGAATCGGCTCAAGGAGTTTTACGCCGGAAAGTGTGAAAAGCTCCAGAACATTTACATCGAAGAAGCAGAGAAGTATAAAGTCCAGTTGCAAAAGCAGGTCTGTGCCCTCGCATGCTGTTCACATGTCTCGAGGAGTTTCCCTTGGTCTTTTAGTTGAATATAAAAGAGTTTTTCTTAATTGAATTTTTCTTATGATCAAAGCAATGTATATATGTTGAGTTAGAGAAGGGAAGAAAACGAAAGAAGGAAAAGATAAAATTTAAAACAGCCCTTTTTTGGTGTGAGAGGGGTGGTGTGGGCGATTGAACTCGGGGCACTCGTCCACTGAGCCACATCCCCAGCCCTATTTTGTATTTTATTTAAAGACAGGCTCTCACTGAGTTGCTTAGCACCTTGCTTTTGCTGAGGCTGGCTTTGAACTCTCGATCCTCCTGCCCAGCTTAAAACAGCCCTTTATCTAACTACCCAAATTTGGAGGTTTGAATTTCTTTCTTCCTCCTTCCTCCCTTTCCTGTCTCCACCCCCTCCTCTTCTCTAACCCATTTTTTCCCCACTGACTAGTATATTGTAAACCTCTTTTCAGCTTAATTTTTCACTTAGCAAGTATTTGCATAGTGTCTATTACACATGCCAGTCCTGTGCTAGGGGCTGAGGGTGTGGTGGTCAGTGTGACAGGGCCACCTATTACTGTCACTGTGAAGCGTCCTTGGGATGGACTCTGCCATTACCAGCAGTGGGCCCTGGGGACAGGAGTGGAGCAGCAGATGCACATTGGGCCACTCTACACATGTTCTTTCCATGGCTTAGGCAGCCCTTAAGCTCTGGAGCAACTTTGTGTGAAGTCACCTAATGTCGCTGCTTATTTATTCAACATAGGACTTTTGGTTTTACCAGGAAACTGTTGTTCTGTTTGTTTCTTATAGTTTGACAACTTAAATGCTGCCCATGAAACCACTAAGCTGGAAATTGAAGCTAGCCTCTCAGAGAAAGTGGAATTGCTAAAGAAGGCCTATGAAAACTCTCTTTCAGGCAAGGATGCTATTTGCTATTTAAAAATGAGATAATGGAAAAGTATGACATTTCTTTAATCAGAAATGATTCATACTTTCCCCTCCAGAGAATGCCCTGTGGTATTCATCTTGGGGTGTTCTTGATTTCTTTTTATATTGTTCATTGTTAATGGAGGCCCTTTCTCCCTAAGGATACAAATAGTCATTTGTTATAAATACCAGTCTTTTTAGGAAGTAGTATGAACTTTTAAAGATTTTAAAGGCCTTTTTGGTGGTGGTGGTTGTGGTTGCTATTTTATGCTCCTGGGAAGTTGAAGGCATCAGTTTTATTTCATGCCATGGTGAAGGAGCCACACTAGCCCCTCTTGCACACCAGCACTGCTGTGAAATGTAGGCGGCGCTCACTGGATCAAGAAAGAAGCCTTTGTTATTATCTCACCTGTCATCACTGGAAAGGTTGAAGTGGAAGGAAAAGAACAAGAAGCCTTTTCTTTCAGAACTTGGCAGCATGGCTGGAGTCTTCACACCAGCCAGGGGCATCTTAGGGAGGAGCGCGCGCGTGCACACACACACACACACATACACACACGGTGGGAACTGGCTGTGTGACTTTTAGCAAGGACTTTTCTCATCAGAAATATAGAGCTGTGTGGGGTCAGAGATGACGATAGGTGGAGATAACTGGCTCACGTAGACATTTAGTAAACATTGTTTTTCCGACTTTGTGCTGGAAACGAGCTTAATTTTAGCGGGCTATTTTGTTCAGGAAGCGCACATTGAAAAGAACACGGGGACTCCAGACCTAGAATCCACAGCCCTTGTTTTAAGACCCTGCCCTTTATATTCTGTGTTTTCTAAAGTCTCTTGGCCTCTGTGGGTCTCACTGTTCCCAGTCACAATGGGAATCTCTGCCCTACCCACCTCATAAGGCCGTTCTGAGAACAGGTTGCTTAATTTATGGAAGGCATCATGCAGATGTAGCACCGTCATAACTTTATGACGAGCTCATACATCTATATGCTTCAGCAGCTGTGGAGTGCAGCAATCATAGAATGTTATTGCCTTAAAAAAAAATTCTCCTTATTTTCAGAAATCAAGAAGAGCCATGAAATGGAAAAGAAATCACTTGAGGAATTACTTTGTGAGAAACAGGAATCGCTAGAGGTGGGTGAATCTCAATATCCTCCCCCAAAACAAAAAGACGCCATTCTAGATGTCTGTGTGGCCTGGGTGTGTCTGTGTACAGTCGCTCTGTGTTCTAGCATCTGCTGGTTAACCGACACCCTACACATCATTGTTTGTGTTTTAGAAACAAATCAATGATCTGAAGAGTGAAAACGATGCTTTAAATGAAAAGTTGAAATCAGAAGAGCAAAAAAGAATATCCAGGGAAAAGGCAAATTTGGTGAGTTGTGTGCTGTCAGTCACTACTGAGTTTTTCTTCTGCTCCGTTGCCTCTCAGATTCAGTGTTCAGCAGCTGGAGAAATAATGCAAATTTGGAATCCTCTTCGTGTCTTGCAGTTTTTTAAAATTATGTAAAATGGCTTCTCTTTGTTTACTGGTATCTTTTTCTTTATTACATCCTAAAAGCTGACAGAAAACCAATATATTCAGGTTGGTCTGAGCAAATACATACAGGAGACTATCAGTTAGGGTCAGGGTTTCATGTGAAAACCATCCTTTTAAAAAAAAAAAAACTATTGCAGTGTGATTTATTACAGAGTTCCCCCTTTTTAAATTTCCAGTTCATTTTCTAAGATATTCATTATGCATCACTCACCAGTATCTAATTCCAGAACATTTTTTATCACTTCAAATAGGATCCCTGACCCATTAGCAGTCGCTCCCCACTTCCCCCCAAACCTCCTGCAGTAAGAAGCCAGGCAGCCTTCCCTGTCTATGGAGTTGCTTGTTGTGGGCATTTGATGTAAATGATCATGTAGCATGTGGCCTTTTGTGATGGCCTTCTTCTCTCAGCATGATGTTCCCAAGGTTTGTCCATGTGGGAGCACATGTCAGTACTTACTTAACTTTGTTTCCTTTTATGAGTGAATGATGTTTCTTTGTACAGATAAACCATTACTTTTGATACATGAATTTCTCTTGTAAACTTGACTTTCTCTTGCAGTGTGTATCCTTACTCCCCTGTCCTTTCCTTTATTTATTTTAAAAAGTGTTTTTTTTTTTCCTTGCTGCTCTTAGTACCACTGTTTCTATTACATATATTTGTGCTCTGTGACTGCAGAAGCAAAGCTTTGTGCCAGTTAAAATCCGTTGCCAAGCCAGGCACAATGGCACCTGTAATCCCAGACACTGGGGAGGCTGAGGCAGGAGGATAGCAAGTTCGAGGCCAGCCTGGGCAACTTATCAAGATCCTTTCTTAAAAACTAAAAAGGGTTGGGTATGTGCCTCAGTGGTAAAGAGCTCCTAGTTTAAATCGCTAGTACTACATGGGTTGGGGTGGGGGGAGATGAGACAAGATTTGTTATTTTCTGGGCAAAATGTTATGTGTATAAAGATCATATAATATAAAATTTAAGAGCCTAGAGTTGAAGATCCAGGTGTCAGTCCCTGTTCAGATCCTTTCTGGTTGGTACCTTTCCAGACCTTTTCAGAGTGGGTCATTTGACCGGTGGAATGTATTTCCTCTCTCTCTGTGAAGTCAAGGTTTGGAGGCTGGGATTAAATAATCCCCAAGACCTGCTCCTTGATTCTCCCCAGGGTTGGCCCGGAATGGGAACCACTGCCCCATAGGGTAGTTTTGATCATCCAAACCACTGAATCTTGAATTTTAACAAAAATGTCTTTTGTTAAAGATCTGATTAATACATATTATGCTGTTAATTAGTATCACAGATTTTGGATAGTTCAGGTGAATTTCCATTGATAAAGCAAACAGTAGGGTGTGGGGTGGTGTGGGATCCATCCTGGTGGTGTGATCTCTGGATGTTTCCCCTAATGACTGTTTATTTTGGGAAGAATAGTAATAGAGAATGTGCTGTGTGCCATGTAGTTGATGTGATGTCAGGATACAAAATGATAGTGTTATGGCCACCCTAGAAGTAGGGCCAAGCCAGTACCATCAGAAGAAAAATCCAAAGACTCAGGACATGATTACTATTTCTGTTGTTCTCTAGAGAGCTCTATAAATGATCTACCTTTTTATTCCTGATCTGGCACTGCCTTTTCTTAGAGCTGTTTTTCTTTTTTCTCCTTCTAAACACCACCAATAATGGACTTATAGATTGCTTGATCTCTAGCCAGAGCTCCATTTGTATCATAAAATAGTTTTGTTTCCAATGACTTTTTTTTTTTTTTTGTACTGGGGATTGAACTCAGTGGCACTCAACCACTGAGCCACATCCCCAGCCCTATTTTGTATTTTATTTAGAGACAGGGTCTCACTGAGTTGCTTAGCACCTCACCATTGTTGAGGCTAGCTTTAAACTTGAAATCTTCCTGTCTCAGCCTCCCGAGCCGCTGGGATTATAGGCGTGTGCCACTGAGCAATAACATTTTTGATACTACCAATATCTTTTGTGCATAACGTTACTAATAATTGAGTGAAATGATTATTTTCAATATTACAACCAAAGTCCTTGAGATTAAAATGATCTTAACTCTTCTTTTTTACCTATTTCTTTGAAATTGCTCTAAGAAGGAGGAAATGGCTTGCTACTTGTTTTTCTAATGTCTAACTATAAAGGATTCTTTATATTAAGCGTTTGGACTCTGTGTAAAACAAATCAGAACAATG
Organism: Tamias sibiricus; assembly: GCA_025594165.1. Lineage (NCBI taxonomy): Eukaryota > Metazoa > Chordata > Mammalia > Rodentia > Sciuridae > Tamias > Tamias sibiricus. The sequence continues at coordinate 51,772,242 of CM046661.1, forward strand.
TTAGGCTCTGTCTTTTCCAGAAAAACCCTCAGATCATGTATCTGGAGCAAGAACTAGAAAGCCTGAAAGCTGTGTTGGAGATCAAGAATGAGAAATTGCATCAACAGGACATCAAGTTAATGAAAATGGAGAAACTGGTAGGTCTTCTTTCAAGAGAGTAGTTTGAAGATCTTACCAAACGTGTTAATACCTGCAAAATAGAAATCAAACTCTGAGTCTTACAGCTGTGGAGTTTGGTTATCCACTGCTTAGATGTCTTTGGACATTATACAAAAGGTAATTTCATTTTCTTTTCCAAGTTTGATCAAGGCTGATTCATTGCTGCTTTCTAGAATATTTGTTTCAAGAAATATGTAAAGGAGCATTGGTTCTTGGAAAAACTATAACAAAAATGAATCAGACTCATATTTCAGTGGTGTGTGAATCTTCACCATTTAAGAAAATTTTTTGGATAACATAAAATTAATAACCCCCAACTCTGGGTAGATTACTCATGCCCAGAACAGTTGGGCATGTAATTAATTCCATTGGAGTAACATATCTAAATTCTTCATCTCTCTTCATGTAAATTAGAGTATGATTAAAGAATTGTGCTTTTATAAGATTAATCCACTTGGACGAATAGAAAAGATCGTGAGAAATAGGAATAGAATTTAGTTTGCAGCCTCTAGGACAAAGCCCAGTTGCCCAGTGCTGTGTGTTTGAGTGGCGAGCCACTGTTCACTTAACTCAGCCTTGAAACCCAGCTGCCATTATCCAGGACTCTAACTAAGTTGGCAGGTTCGGCAAGGCAGCTTAAGTGATCCCAACTGTTGCTGTACTGTGCTCTTGAAGGAGCCAGCTGCCAAGCTCTGCTTGCCTCTTCTTTCCCCAGTTATGGGTGACTCGTTGTCAAATAAGTTCCTCATTCAAACCCAGACCAGCCGTGGACAATAGGAGTGTGGAGGCCACTCTTGGTCTATCTCACATTTTGTTTGTTGGGAGTTTGGGGATTTGGCTTGCCTTGGTTTGGTTTGGTTTGGTTTGGTTTCCTATAAGAGACTATTATTTGTCTTTTGAGGAAGGTAATGGCTAAGCCCCCCACTTGGATATATGGGCACTTCATATCATCAGGAAATCTTGGTTTTATTAAAGGAATGAATAACTCGTGGTTATTAATGGGCCCAACCTAGTAGCCATACCAGTTCCTGCCAAGGATCATCCTGTTATTCCAGATTGTACAGCTCTGCTAATCAGACAGGTAGTGATGAGAGAGATAATCCTTTTAATAATTTGTTGCCCCATATGCCGTTCATACAGCAGAATTTTTCAGAGATCATGTGTAATAAAATCAACTCTGCTGTGAAAGTACCAGCACATTTTTTTTTTTTTTTTTTTTGTACCGGGGATTGAACTCAGGGGCACTTGACCACTAGGCCACATCCCCAGCCCTTTTTTGTATTTTATTAGAGACAGGGTCTCACTGAGTTGCTAAGTGCCTCGCCATTGCTGAGGCTGGCTTTGAACTCGCGATCCTCCTGCCTCAGCCTCCCAAGTACTGGGATTACAGGCGTGCGCCACGGCGCCCGGCAAAGTACCAGCACATTTTAGTTTTTGTTGATGTGTCTTTCGCCACAACCCAGGGGCATCACAAAAGTATCAGCCAGCTTCACGCTGATGAATGTGCAGGAGGATGGGTTGCTGCACTGATGGGCACAGCCACTGCCAGCTTACTTACAGCAAGTTCCAGGCCTTCGAAGAGACTGTCTAAGGAAGAAAGCAGTGGTGTGAAAACCAGCTCTGTCAGTAGTTAGATCTGTTAGCCAGGCACAATGGCACATGCCTGTAGTCCCAGCAACTTGGGAGCTGAGGCAGGAGGACCACAAAATTGGGGCCAACTTAGACCCTATCTCAAAATAAAAAAAGAACTGGGGATGTAACCCAATGGTAAAGCACCCTTGGGTTCAATCCCCAATACCAAAAATAGACAAATACTTAGTTCTGTGACATTATCAGGACTATAAAAATGAAGGATTGAATGAGATGATATTTTTTTTTGTCGTATGGTTTATTCTTTTTCTTTTTGTTTTTCATATATTCACATACCCCTAAATAGTAAATCATTCAGTTTTCATAATTTTAATATTGTATATATCTGTCTGTAACTTGAATTTTTTGTTCGTCATTATTTTAATGACCCATATTTATGTGTATAATATTAACTAATTAATTTTTACTTCTTGATACAATTCCACAATCACAATATGATTTATGTATAATATGCACATATAAAATATATGCTGCACTTATCTATTTTGCCATTACTATCTAGCTTTTGATTTTCTTTGGTTATTTTAAGCATTGCTGTCTTGAAATATTCTTTTTTTTTTTTTTAGATTATTTATTTACTTATTCATAATGCACAAGTATATCATCTTTTTACATACAACTGCTTGTATACAAAGTATATAAGTACCATTCAGATCTTTAATCATGCATTTAGGATAGTGATGATATTTTAATACCAGTCACCACCTAGTCTCTTAAGCCCAGCTTTTCCCACCTCTTTCATCTTGAATTTCTTTATAATTACTAAGCATTTTAAGGTCACCTTTTTCTTTTATTCTGTAGTCATGTTCTGGAAAGTTATTTCACCTGAATGGCTTGTGCTGAGCATTTCCTGGATACGAGGACATTTTAGGAGCAACTCGGGGCTGAGGATATAGCTCAGTGGTAGAGGGCTCGCTGGCATGCCTGTGGCCCTGGGTTCTGTCCCCAGCACTGCCAAACAAACCAAAAATGACAACAAGCCTCCAAACCAGGCACTTTGATCAAAGTGGATTAGTCATAATACTGCAATGACAGAGGTTTGGGTTAATTCTGACCAAACTGTGATGTTGCCTCTTAAGCAAGCAACAAAATTGTACCTTTGAAAAGTGAACTGGATGGAATTGGCTCTCCATCGTGTTAAAGTGATTAAATGTCTTCAGGGATCTTATCCTTTAATCTCTCGGCTGATCAGTTTGTTCTTGAAAGTTTAGCCTGGGCAGGCCAGCATCACTAATGTGTCTTGAACTGAGAGGGAGTGTTACCCCTTCTGTTTGCTGCTCTGCTCCACTGTATTGTACCTTTGGCCGTGCAGAGGCAACTAACAGAGAGTCGCCATGAGATGCATTTAAGGCCTTCTTAAACATGGCCAGTTTTCATTGGATGCGAGAAAAATTTTATTTTTTTATTTTTTGCAAAACTCGCCACGAGATGTAATAACTTTGGCAAACACTGGCCATTCGGCTGCACTATTTATTTTACCACCTTGAAAGGGAAAGAGAGACCTAGCGCCAGTGTTTCCCAGGACAGGGAACCAGTTCTCAGGAGGAATTTGAAACAAGAAAGTTACCACTTTGGATGTGTCAGTAGTGAAACAGACCATTTTCAAAAATACATAATCTAGATGCTCTGTTTTGCTGTTGTAGATTAATTCCTTTTGCAGTATCCCCAGTGTCTGAGTACTCCAATATGCTATTAAATTTCCCTAATTCAGTCTCCCCAAAGTGTGCTTGTATCAGGAATGTGCCTGAAGAAATGGGGGGGGGTTCTCTTTGTTTTTTATTACTGCATAAATGTTGGAATTCTCGTTTTTCACCAAGGTGGACAACAACACAGCCTTGGTCGACAAATTGAAGCGATTCCAGCAGGAGAATGAGGAATTAAAGGCTCGGATGGACAAGCACTTGGCAATTTCAAGGTAAAAACGAAACGGCCCATTCTTCCCCGGCCCCTCCCATCCTTGGCTAGATGTAGCCTTACTATCTTGGCCCACTCCACTATGTACCTCCTAGGCATGTGACTGAGGCTGGGGGTTACAGAGGCGCTGATCATCTGGAAAATGGGATCATAGGTGTCCATGCTGTTACAAAATGGCCTGGACCCAACACAGACCTGGGCAAGCAGCCATCTCTCAGAGGCCCTGCCTAACCACTCTGAATGTTTTCAGACAAAGAGAAAATAACCCTAGACATCAGATGGTCACAAAACATGTAAAATACTCACAGAAGTGTCACAGCCTACTATGAAGTTGCCCCCAAAATACAATTTTTTGGGGGCTCAGGCTTATGCTTCCAATATTTGGATTTCTTAGCCACCTTAGTAACCTTTAGCCACGTGTAGGATTCTGTTTCATTGCTGTAGGTTTTGGAGCTTTCAGATTGTGAGTGGTAAGTAATTTTTTTAAAGCTGTTTTTTTCTTTTTCTTTTTTCTTTTTTTTGTTAACTTACACCTGCATGGTTTCCGGCTTTTTTGTTTTGTTTTGTTTTTAAGGCAACTCTCCACTGAGCAGGCCGTGCTGCAGGAGTCGCTGGAGAAGGAGTCCAAAGTCAACAAGCGCCTCTCCATGGAGAACGAGGAGCTACTGTGGAAACTGCACAACGGGGACTTGTGTAGCCCCAAGAGATCCCCCACGTCTTCAGCTATCCCTTTTCAGTCACCAAGGAATTCTGGCTCCTTCCCCAGCCCCAGCGTTTCACCCAGATGACGCTTTCTGAAAGCCAACAGACTCTCTAAAGGCACCTGGGCGCAGGTTTGCAGGACCCACCCCAATAATGATTGTGGGAGCAAAAGCTACATTAGCTTATGTGGAATTACTGCAGAATAACTGGAAAGCACCCGCCACCAGAGTTGGCTAGTTATGAGACGGGGGACTCTGGAGGAACACTTTTGACTCGTTGCAGAAGACTCCTCCAAAAAAGGATTGCGGGATCGATGTGGACATTGTTGCACAGAGCACTTAAGGAACGAGAGAATCTTTGTTCATTGCCTTTTTCACTTAAGCATAAGGGGAAAAACTCTCAGGGGCCTATTAAGATAAAGATTTATAACCTTTATAATGTTCTTCACCACAGACACCTTCTTGTGGTTTTTTATTTCGGTCTGACTGTGGATAAGGGGTGTGAATGAAATGGGTGTAACAGTGTCCTGTGTCCGGGGTAGCCTTCTTTGCTGCACATTACAAAGTCAAAAGCTGAACATAGCTGGGTATAGACTAATCAAATCATAGTGTACATGTTTCAACAAAAGCCATAAAAGAAAAAAGCAATAGTTGCTTAGATTATAATGATCTACCACCAACTCTCCTCAGCCCTGTGATGTGGTGGGGAGAGGGTGCGACAGGAAAAGCTTTGACTTGTCAATGTCTGTATGTTCTCCCTATCATATTTTGGAGTAAACATGTTGGCAGTTTTTCAATGTTCAGCCCTGTCAGTTGAAACTTAGCTTGATTTTCCTGTAGATTTTTGACATATTCAACACTATGCTCACACTCTGCTATGATCCATTTTCTCAGGCTACGAGCAAATGTAGAACCCTAATTTTTCTAAAAAAAGAAATCTGTATAAAGAAAAAGGGCAGTAACAGTGGATTGTTCTGCCTTATTTTTACCTTGATCTAAGTTCTTCTCACAGATTTAAGCTGTTGTCTTCTCTCCCATTATTCTCATTCCCCCCTTTTTTCCTTTTTCCATCATCCAGAGTCACCAAAGCAAACCTACCTCCTACCTGCTTTTCTCTGGGACAAGGATAGAGGAATATGCTTTTCCAGAGTCAGCTCTTCTTTAAGGTGCTTGAACCATTTTTCCAAGTAAACCAAGGCCTGGATCTGAATTTATAAATTTTGGGAAACCTTTGAGAAAATAAATAATAGAGAATGTCATTGGCTAGAACCAAGATAGTGTTCCAGCAGTCTGTGAACATGGAACCTTGATTAAGCTAGTGATGCAGTGTTTGCTAGAACCAAACAGTATGGGAAGATAATGCTATCTTGGGGATACCCTTTAAGGATTCCTGCTGTCTTTGGGAAGGTAGCAGAATGGCCAGCCAATGAGAGGAAAATGTGGCTTTTACAACTTTCGTCCAAATTGCGTTTCAGTTTCTCTTCAAAAATTCACTTGTTACTTCCCTCCAGTTTTAGGACTTTGGGGAAGGTGGAAGGACAACTGTGGCTTTTTCCCTTCTCCCTACATGTGTCAACATTGTGATGTCAGTATTTACTAATCTGCATTTGATGACTGTGCAAATAACCCCTGTAGTAAGAACAGACTCGGGATACTAGAGGTAGATATTTGAGTCATCACCTTACCTGTACACTACATAGCAAATTGATATTCATGATGCATGTTTTTTCATTAGTGATTGTGTTTGAAGTTTTTAACCTGCAATAGTTTGTTATGAATGTAATCTTCCATGTTTGCTTCTGATGATTGGGAATGTAAGTTCACTGCCACCTCCTAGAATCTCTGCTCATGCTTCCAAGTTGTTCTCAATGACATTAGCCAAAGTTGGGTTTGCCATTCACCCCCTATGCATGGTTAATCTTGTGCTATTCTCTGATGTCCTCCATACCATTTAGATGTCTGGGAAATAAATCATATAGCAATTAGTTTAACATGTCTTCAGAGGATGGGAGACAACAGGAGAGAAGATAGGAAAAAAAATAGAGAACTTTTAAGATTTTTTCCCCCCAAACCAAATGTTTCATGTAGGATGCAAAATGTTGGCACATCCTAAAAATATGGATGTGTAAACAACCGTGGTTGTGCTCAGTTTGTAGTGATGTAAAGTGTATTTTACTTTGATTAAATAAATAATGCTGGAATATTCAATATAAGAATTGCAGCCTCTGCCCTACTTCACTCCTCAAAGTGTTACCCAGGCATAGCCCCTCTCAGCTCAGTAGTTCAGATCGTGTTTCCTATTTCACAGGAATTTCCAAGGCAACCACAGAATTCGTCATGGGCTGAAATTTGGCTCACAGAGCTAGAGTTAGAGCTAAGCTTTTCTAAATACAAAGATGTGTGCTGAGAAATATTTTGGCTTGTTTTAAGAATTTCTATTGTGTAACATAAAATTGGGACAGCTATGGTCTAAATATTTTTGGAGATGGGTCTAGACAGTCTTATCTTCCTTAATCATGGTATCTACTTTATGTTAAAAGTTAAACTTTTAAAAATGCCTTTTCTGGGTCTTATGAAATAGACCAGAATTAGTGCTTTTGAGCACAGCAGTTTAAAAAAAAAAAAAGGCATTTTTTTATACCTTCATCAATAAGTCACATTAGCTTTAAAGTTACTACTGAGAAAAAGTGCCATTTCTAAACATTTCAATTTTGAGTGGCCACTTGTGGCTAAGTAGTCAAACTATAAGCACATTTTAAAATTGTAGTGTGGTTGTTACATCAAAGAATACTGGGTATTGACCTGAGTATTGCTGCAAAGTCATTCTGGATATACTTCAAGCCTGTTTAAAAAACAAGCATTTATTCTGCAAGTATGTATAACAAATTAGAATTTTAAAAAATTGAAAAAGAAAAGCATTTAGCCCATTTTCTATTATTTTTTTTTACAAAAACTTGCTCATTTAATAGAAATGATTATATAAACTCGTTGACATATATGCTTAGTATAAAAACTAGAAACAGTATAAAAACTAGAAACACACAGGTAAGCAATCAAACTACATGCTTTCTGTTAGAAAAGTTAACATTTCTATTAATAGATGGATGACTTCCTTGTAGTTTGGATGTCTGAGTCTGACTCACAGGCAGGGGTTAGGGCTTGGCACTTGGTATCAGCTTCTGGCAAAGCACTAATAGAAAGAACCCCAAAGCCAACTGTGTACACAAATGGGCTTTCCATCAGTCCATTACACTTCACTTTCCAAGTCAGGAAAACTCAACAGTGGTAGCTACTGTAGTCTGTCCTCGGAGATTCTGAGCAGTGCAAATGTAATATCCTGCATCAATGGTCTCAAAGTCTTCAACTGTAATAATGCTCTGGGAGATTCTTGTGGTGTGTCCGCGTCCCCTGTGGATCAGCCTCCAAGTGTCTTGGATCGCCACAGGCCTTTCATCCTGTTTAAAGACATCCACACAGATTGAAGCAGGGCAGCAGGCTGCTCTAAACAGCTCCTGTGCATCCAACACCACTGAGTTTCCTTTCAAAGTGCAAAGCACTTGCTTAGAAAAGACTATTTGGTATGCAGAGCTTGGAGGCTCTGGGAGCTTTTACACTGTATAATCATTCAAAGCTGCATTTTTTTTCCCCAGCAGAGTTGAATTTCAGGATACTGTTTGATGATTTCTTTGTGCCCTTGAGTAAGTTTCTACTTAGTATAAAAATGTCTTTTTGAAACTCCATGTGGAACTAGTATTAAGTATAAAAACGTGAACAGAATTTCCTGCTGATCCTGTCTTCACGTTCCCCACCTTCATCCCCTCAGGTGGCTTTTATTTATAGAACTTAAAAGTGGGACACCCAAGCACTCATGGCAAATGAAGAACTCCCAAGAATTGACATATGAGAGAGTGAGAAGTACGACCAGGCAAAAGAGAAGGGCTGTACTGAGAGAATGGATAAAGTAACCCTGTGGATAATGTGACCCCTCTTTCTAGAAGGAGATGGTCACTTTTGAAATATTTCAGCCCACTTTGGTGGTAAGAACGTAGTGTTTTCTGAATTCATTTAATAAAAGTAATATATTTTAATAATAAAATAGTATATATTACTAAGTTAATAGTTTTTCTGCTCACAAAATACCACTTAGCAATGAAAAAAAAAAAGCCCTCTATTGAAAATTATTAATGCCTTCCAAGTCTGACAACATTTGTTTAAAAGCAAGCATCAAGTACCAGGATGCTAAAAAATACTATTGTCCAGGGGTATTTATTCTCCACCCATCACAGCCTTAGTCCAGAAGTATACTGGCTACTGAGTATGTCTTGAGAGGCCAAATCTCCTCTGGCAACAAAGGGCTTATTCCATGTTGGTAGTGGAGCTATTTATTTTTGCAAGCAGAACATGCACAAAGGCTAAATATGCCTATAATCGCTTTTATGGAAAGTCTATTTTTAAATGGTCTCTGGCCTCACATCACCTTTTGGACAGGGCCACGTTTATATGTCCAGTTGGTGGTTATCTGCTCAGAGCTCCTCACCCCAGGGCACAGCGTGTACAGTGAACATTGTGAAGATCAGCCTCTGGCACACCTGCGAGGTTGAAGACTGAGGGAGTTTCTTCCTTTCCCTTTTGTCCCTTCTTAATTAGGGCAATGAAGAAAAACTGAATATAAAGAGGGCACATTGAGTGACTTACCTAATGGAAGCAATCCCTTTTATTGTCCTTAAAAATAATTTCATTTGGAAATATACTACAGTAATTTAGAGGAAAACAAGCTTTGGTCCCTACCATTTTCCCATAGGTTTCTTGAAATTCTTAAATTATGGATTGTGTCAAGGATAAAACCATGAGTTAAAATGGTGGGCTGAGACTGGGGTGTGGTGCTTACCTTCTGCCCTGGAAAGATCCACCTGAATTCCACCTCAACATCAGGCTCCCCTAGGACAGTGCAGAGCACACTGATGTCATCGCCGCCTTTCACTTTGTTTGAGGAGGCCAGGATGGTTGTGGATGGAGGGCCACTGGGAACTGGAAGTAAGCAGGTGACAGTGTGAGGCAAGATCCATGAGTGAGCATGGGATTAAAAACCTATAGACGTCCTCTTTCCTTTGGAGAGTGTGACATTTCTGCCTTCCTCGTGGCTTCCCAACCAGCACTGAGGCTAGCCCACCACTTTGGGTCTCTTTTGGCACTGCCTCTGCCTCTCTACCTTGGTGGCCTAGAATAGGGTAGTCACCTAGAACTGCAGGGTCACGTGAAGGGAAAAAAAGATGAATGGGAAGAAGGTACTTATGGAAAAAGCAAGTGGAACATGATGAAGGTAGTCTGGACAGCAGCACTGAAAGGAGTGGAAATGAACAGACAGGCGAGGGGTTGTCAATTCTCAGGAAAAAGAAATAGAATCTAAGTATCTGGTTGAGAATGATGTTTCCAGGAAAGTCAGAGTTATCTGTTTGCAGTGCCTTTACTTCATACCATTTTGAAAATACATGTCTTCATGATGGTCAGTTCCCTCAACAAGTAATTTTGATGACAGCCTTGAGTATGTGCTAGGAGCTGGGACCACAGGAGCAAATGAGGCTTAAGTCTTTGGGGCCTGCATTGCAGTGGTGGGGCAGCCACTACACAAGTAATTGTATGGTTCATTCAAAATTTCAACTGTATTGAGAGCTGTGGAAGAGAAGCCCAACGTTCTCTGCGAGTTCAGAATTGTCTGAGAGCCAGGAAAAGTTTCCATGAGGAAGCAGTGTCTGAACTAAAAAAAATCTCAGGGATGAGCTTAAAAGACAAGGATGGAAGAAGGGGGAGGCATCAACAGGCCAGGAATGCCCAGGAGCAAAGCCCATGAGGTGGGATGAAGGCCTCCTCCAGTGGAGGGAGGCAAGGGCAGGCTGCAGAGAGGGGAGGAGAAGAGCCAGACCAGGCTGGTGAGGAGGGCAGAGGCAGAGGCAGAGGTGGGCCACGAGGAAGGTATCAACTGTGGTTCTAGGAGATGTGGTTTTGTTGGAATTATAATCAACATCAGTGTGGAAAACGCACTGGAGAAAGAAAGGGCAGACACAGAGCTCATAGACCTAGAGCTCTTCCTGGAACCTTACATAGTGCAGATCTTTTTTTTTTTTTTTTTTGCAGTTGAGGGTGGAGAGAAAACAACACCCTTTGAAAGTCAATCTAAAGGACTAGAAAAAGATTGGGCTTGGCTCCCAGCTGTGGTCCTGCATTGAATGGATGCAGTGCCATCACTGTGGCAGCGAACGCAGGAGAACCGGGTCCAGGGAGGATGATGCTGAGTTCAGAAATGAGCACACAGGGCAGAGGGCCACAGGGCATCTAAGTGCAGATGAGTGCCAACGCTAGTTGGACACACGAGCTTGGTGCTCACAGACTTGAGCCACAGATAATCATTTAGGAGTCTTTAGTGACTAGATATGAAGGGGAGCCGTGGATATAGACAAGTTTGCCTAAGAAGATATCTAGGAGCGAGAAAAAAGGAAGCCTGGGGGAACTCCAACACTTAAGAGCTGATAGAAAGCAAAGCAGAGTGAAGAAGTGGAGCCAAGGAAAGGGGGATTCATGAAGGAGAGGTGGAATCTCTTAGGATAAGGACAGACACTACACTGCCTTCTGAGCCTAATGGCATGGGAGTCCCTGAGGACCTTGGCCAGGGCTGTTCTGGTTGAGTGCAGGGGAAAGAGCCAATAAGAGTGGGCAAAGAAGTGTGTGCTGGAGGAAAGGAAACAGAGACAGGGAATACAGAGAGCTCTTTCAGGGAGTCTGGCTGTGATGGAGAAAGAGAGTCTCAGCAATGGGCTGAGGGTGCTCAAAGAGTTGTGAGAGTTATTTAGTGACAGTATGAGAGGCCTGCTGAATAAGTCCCATGGCTGTGGACAGGAGACCTCAAGGAACCCAAATTCTAATTTCAGAAAGCAGCTACCTCGGTCCCACTCATCTCTTCAGAGAATGGAGAAGCTCCACTGCAGTGGAAGGAACGCTGCGCCTCCCACAGACCACTCACCCTGTCAGCACAAGAGTTCTCAGAGAGAGAAAAGTCATCTTGAAGGGACTGTAATGCACGAAAAACCATCTCCTTGCCCCAGGTGCAGGGGGCTGGGAGAGTCAGTGGAGGGTGGGAGACTCGAAAGAAGCACTTGTCAAGGAAGGGAGGCAGCATGTCCTTCTGCAGTAGATCTGCTCACTGGCCTGACCTGTGCCATCTGCCCAGGGTAGAGGAGCCCTGGAAGAGGCAAGAGGGTGAGGGCTACCAGGAGAAGAAGGGAACTAGCTGTAAGTTTCTGTTTGCCACATGCTCCCATAGTCAAGGGATCAGAGGAACACGAGATTCCAGGGCTACAGTCTTTCTGGGAACACATTGCACCTGAATGCAAAGAAATGCATGCTAACAGCGGAGACCTGCAGCCAGGGAATCAGCAGGAGAATGAGACCACATGTGAAGTGGGACCTTTGGCACCCAGGGACAAAGCTTGGGATGAGTCCTTTATAAGTGTTAGAGCCACAGCCTGTCTCCATTGCACTCATAGACAAGAAGCCAGGTCAGCATTGACTACCAGGGGACCACCACCTTTGGGCTCCAGTCTCTCTCCTTCCCCAAGGCTGACACCAAAGTGGGAAGGAGACAGAGCCAAGGTCAGCTACTCCCTCTCCAAGCAGCTAGCCTTGCTAAAGGGGAGAATAGGAGCAGGTTTTAGAGTAAATGTGAACTTAAAATATTAAATGAACAGTCTTAAAAACTAGAATAAGGCTGACTTACTAACCCGAAGTGTGTGTTGGGTGAGAAATTTGACTTAGCTATCACCAGTGGATCTCCCTACCCTTAGGAAAGGGAGTCGCAGACACAGCAGAATTGATGGAAGTTACTATGGAAAAAGGCATTTCATGTATGATGCATTGAGTTGAAACTCCCCCCTCAAAATGTCACATTTTTAAAAAATCCATTTTCAATGGAGAGATTTGATCTTGGTTCAGTTCTGTCAGGACAAAGGACTGAGGCCAACTGAAAGCAAATGAAGTGGGCAGAAATGTGAGGACTTCAGGTTTGCAGTACACATTTGAAGATAAATTTCTCCAGAAATGCAGAGACTGCCAGGCAGCAGAGACTGGAGACCCAGAGTTCATAGCCAGCTCTCTGGGTATGGGCAGGTAGAAAAGGCATACCTGTGTTCAGCTAGGAGGGTGTGTTTCCTGGACAGGTGAGAGGAGGGTACAGAGTGTAAGGAGTTCAAGGTGGCAGCAGAGTATTGAAGGGACAGTCCTGGAATCCAAGCCATCTGGGGTGGGGAGGATGGGACAGTGCTGGAGGTAGTGGAGAAGAGAGTGGAGAGGGGAGGATCCCTGCAGGAGGAGTTGCTGGGTCAACCTGGGAAGGTAGGAGCCTATGGTCAGAGTTCAGGGTTGGACTCCGATTTCTATGGAGAGCAGTTATGCCTGTTGACATAATAAAGCCATGGCTGAGGGAGTCAGTGAACAGGCCAGTGGGTTCCAAGTGGACACTGAAGTGACCCAGAAAATTCAATGGCAAGCAGCAACAGGAAGAGATGAGAAATCTGGTGGAATCTCGAAGGAGGTTCCTACACTGCAGAGAGAAGAGGTTCTAACAGGTTGAGAGAATGACAGTCAGGATGGGGGAATGGGCACAAAAAGGATGTCAACCTAAAGGTGGGGAGGAGATGGTGCTCCTGGGAGATGGCAGATTTTAGTTAAAGAAGCCTAGAGGATGTTCTAAGGGGAGGTTGGAGATAGAGGAGACTTGCTGGTCAAACGCACAGGCAGTACCAGAGCCAAATGATTTGGTTGGGTCAGAGGGCAAGGATGTAGAACATTCTAGAAGTGGTGTTGTAATGAAGGAGCCTATAAGGAAAGCATTTTGTGCTTCCTTATTTCCACCTATAAGAGGGAACTGCAGTACCTACAGTGGACCAGCTAGAAGTGACTAAAATCTAGGCCCTATGGGGTAGCAGACTTACCTTCTACGTAGAGCAGTTGGTACTTGACAGAGATCTGAGACTTGCCCCCGGCCTCCGCCTTGCAGTAGACCACCCCCTGGTGGTCAGAATGAGGTTGCAGATACACAAAGCCTCTCTTCATGTCGTAAATGATGTCGGTTCCATTGGCTGGGATTTCCTTGGCGGGGAACTCCCTGTGGAGGGTGACTTTAGCTGACAGCACAGTCACTCGACAAGGAACCACAGCCTGTCTGTCTGGGTTCAGGTAGACGACATCAAAGTAACTGGGAGAAGGTACAAAGAGCTCTCCTTTCTCTGCAAAGGGGGATACACAGGCTCATTGACCCAGGAGAAAGAGCAACTTAGGGATCCTCACACTCCAGCACAAAGACGAGAGGGGACTGGCAATTACTCAGAACACTGGGTAGAAAAGGATAGATCGTCTGTGCTTTTCACTTTTTGGAGGAAAACTACTTCCTACTATGGTTTAGATGTTGAATGTCCCCTAAAGGTCCATGTGTTAAAGGCTTGGTGCTATTGGGAAGTGGCGAAACATTTAGGAAGTAGGGCCTAGTGGGAGGTCTTTAGATCACTGGGGGTGTGCTCTCAATGGGAATTGTGGGAGCCCAGTCTATTCCTGTTTTGCTTCCTGGCCTTGAGCAGTTTTGCTCTCCAGTACACTTTCTCCAGGACATCTGGCAACAGGCTTAAAGACTTGGGGCCAATTTTTCATGGACTAGAATCTCCAAAAGTGTGAGCCAAAATAAACCTTTTCTCTCTATAAGTTAATTATCTCAGATGTCTTATTGTAATGATGGAAAGCTAACATACCTCCTCAAAAGAAATTTTAAAACCCTATGCGCCTGCAATCCCAGTGACTCCGGAGGCCGAGGCAGGAGGATTGCTAGTTCAAAGCCAGCCTCAGCAACTTAGTGAGGCCCTAAGCAACTCAGTGAGACCCTGTATTTAAATAAAATACAAAAAAGGGGCTGGGAATGTGGCTCAGTGGTTGAATTCAATCCCCAGTACCAAACAACAACAACAACAAAACCTGTTAGTTCAAGTCCAAATCAGATCTGTGGATCACCTACGGAAGCAGGGAAGAGAACTAATTTCCTTAAGTTAAGAGCAGTTTTACACTTTGGAACAATATGGGCTTCTGTGTGGAGAAATTAGCCCCAGAACCCGCAGTCAGTAACTGCCAATCAGCAGCATTTCTCAGCACATCAGAGTTCCTCTGGGAGACCCCATATAGTGACAGCACTGGTGTCCCAACCCTGTCCTCGCTCTCACCTCAGAGGACCTACTGCCTGCCAACGTTAGTGTGAGGAAATGGGGCAGGGATGGAGGAGGAACCTGCTGGTCCCAGGTCTGGGTCTGGACTCTGCCGGGCCATCACCTGGCCGAGACCTTCAGCCAACCTCTTGGACTTCCCCTGTTCCTTCTGAAGTGAACTGCACTCTGCCAGACCCTTTAATTCAAAGATGGTGGCATTTTTATCTTACAGAAATGGGAAATACTTTATATAAAACCAGCAACTTGAAAAATTGTGCTCTTTATATGTAATATGAAATGAAATGTACTCTGCAAACATGTTTAACAAATTAGAAAAATAAAAAAATTTTAAAAAAGTTGTACTCACAAGAAAAAAAAAAAAAAAGAAAAAAGAAAAGAAAAGAAAGAAAGAAATGGGAGAAATGAGAACTGGCTCAGCCATAGTGTCCCCAGGACCGCCAAGGGACTCTGAGATGGGCATTTTGTTTTGTTGAAGGGGTGTGTGTGTGTGTGTGTGTTGTTTGATTCATTTGGCATGACACATTAAATCCTTTGTTTTCTGGATCATTCTGTGAGAGGAATATTATAAGAATTTCTAAAAGAAATCTTGGGGCTAATCTCACTACAACACTTGTTATATTGTTTCCTGGGTTCTTACAGTGTTCCTGAAATAAGTACTCATTCTTGGTTTTCTCCTCTACTAGCTTCTGTGTCACCACTGTATAATGTTTTAGGTTGGGCACAGGATTCCTGGCAGCAACATGGAGAGTCTTCCAGGGCCAAGCGTTCTTTGGTTTGGAGTACCAAGGTACTAGCATGGAGGTCCTTCTTCCTGTCTCTAAGGTGATGAGAGTGTCGCATAGCTTCAAGAGTCTCCACCATTGCAAGGCTTTATACCAACCAGAACAGGCAGTTTGTGCTATTTTGTGATAAACTGGCTTTTCTTTTTTGGCCTCGGATGTGTCACTTTATCTGTGCTTCAACAACCCTTTGTAAAAAGAAGACCCTGGAGTCAATACCATTAAAGACATCCTAGCTGGGCATGGTGGTGTATGCCTGTAACCTCAGGGACTCAGGCTGGGGCAGGATGATATCAAATTCAACTTAATGAGACCCTGTCTCAAAATTAAGTAAAAAAGGGTGGGGGTATAGCTCAGTGGTGGAGGGCTTCTGGGTTTAATCCCAAGTACCACAATTTTTTTTCTTTTAAATATTACACATATGTTGTTAGCAATAACACCAGGATTATATGATTATAAGATTATAGAGGCAACATTTTTAAGGGTTTGTAGAGCATGAGCAAAGTCTGTAGAATGAGGGAACAGTCTAATTTTCAGAACACAAAAACTGTCTTATTTCTCATACTGTAATAGATGCTTTGAAATAAGTGACCCTACCAGTTGTTTTAAAACATATTTTCAGGGCTCAGGATGTAGTTCAGAGGTAGAGCACTTGTCAGCATGCACAAGGGCTTGTGTTTGATGAGCAGCACCACATACACAGATAAAAAACAAGTATGTTGAAATTTCTTTTAAAACATTACAGGCTATATATATATCCCATGCAAATGTGTTTGCATCTGTTTTTATAACATATTATTTTGGAAAACTGAACACATGGGATTCTATATTTCTGAAAAATTAATAGTCTATAAACTAAAATCCAAATTACAGCCAACTCAGTATTTAGTAAAGTACTTAATGTGGTTTTCCTACATATGAAAATTACTGCCCAAGTCTTTCACTATAGGGAAGCCCTCCTGCTGGTAATGTTCTCCTCCTTGATCTGTCTGGGTGGTGGCTATGTGTGTCTGTTCCTTTGAGGACAACTTATTGAGCTGTATACTTAGGAATTGGATGTTTTCTTTATGTATGTTATGCTTCAATAAAAAGTGGGAGAGGGAAGAAAATCTCCTGGACAAAGACCAAAGAGGAAATATATGTGGTAGCTGCTTAATCAAACACTGCACAAATTAACAACAGTCAGCCCCCAGAAAGAAGCTTCAAAATATTTTCAATCAAACTTTAGAAAACACAAACATAATGAACAGCAGACGTTTCTCTGCACGGGTAGCTGAGAAGCATATGTTCTGAAAGAGTCAGTGGCAGGAACCTCAGCTTCTGGAATGGCCCGTTTTGGTTTTTCAAACCCACCCATGCTTGAAAAGACAAATACTTTGTATACAAGTATTTGTGAAAAGAGGCTCTATATGTGTATTATGAATTGTAATGCATTCTACTATTACAAATACAACAACTTTGAATAAAAAAAAAAAGAAAAAGAAAAAAGAAAAGACAAATTGCCAAACCCTATCCTGAAAATCCAACTGGACTCTTAGTTTAGTGTAAAGGAATTTAAAACTTATACAACTCATTTGGTAACTTCCTGGTTTTACCCAGGTTTCTTGAAATCAATGGTTTAGTTCTCCTTTGGTTCACAAAAAGCCTTCAGTGAAGACCTACAAAATTCAAAGAGAGCCTATAAACCGTCTATTCAAGTGAAACCTTCAGGTCAAAACCTGGAATAATACTTTGGGAAGACGTGATGAGCAGTGCTTATCTCAACAAAGAGTCTTCATTCTGCGGTTTGAAAGATGGTGTCCATCCTGGAATAGGCTCTTACTTATCTTCATTGGCTGCCTTTTCCACTGTTGCTTTGCAGTATGGGAGAATACACAGGACACATGGGCAATTTTATGTAGTATACCAGAGTGAAGACCCAAAGGGATTGCCTGTGTACAACTATTAGCAATTCTCCTGACAATGCAAGTTATGCTAGCTAGTGTCTGTCTACCAGCCCATCTACCATGTTGCCCTTGTTCTTTAAAGAGTCCAAGCAGTAATTGCATGGGTCCTATGTCAGAAGAACATTAAAAGTAACAGAACACTGGACAAGTCACTTGCCTTTTTGAATTTCAGCATCAGCATTATCATTTCTAAAACATTTAAAAAAATAGATTTTATTCATTTCCTAGAGATGTCATGGAAAGGAATTATAATATAACCCCCTGCTAATGTTACTTCTTGCCAGAAAGGAGCTATTTGGGAAGAAAGGGGGAAACCCATGAGATATTACTAAATCATTAATTAAGGGCCAAGGCATAAGGTCATTTGGATCATAGGCATAAGTCACTCTAGGTCTGAAAGACAGATGAACTGAGGATATAGACAAATCTCATGAAAGTCCCTTCTTGGACACCAAGAAAAGATTCTGGCTTTATCTGAAATACCTTGGACACAACAGTACCAGGAGGGGGAATGTGTAAGATTCGTGACCTCTGAACACTATTGGAGAATTACACCCCTCTGCCCCAACTTCAGAGCTTAGAGAACTCTTTGGAGGAAGAAGGCTAGGGGACCACTGTGCAACACCTGTCTCTCAAAGTACAAGCTCCAACTTGCACACCATATCTGGCACTGTACCTGCATGCTTTCGGTCACCCTGCTTAGGCTCATGGACAGGGACTAGAGCCACAAGGGCCACAGCCATTGGGAATCCTTCCCACTAAACTTAAGCTCATGTACTCATAAGAACAAATGTGAGGAGGTCTTTCATCCTGTGACTATGGCAGTCCCAGAGGAGGTCCTCACAGGTTCTGAGGTTAGGGTGATAAAGTCAAAGCAGTGCCATCCAACAGAACTTGCTGTGGTGATAGAAATGTTCCCTGTCTATGCCTTCTCTCTAGTACCATAGCCACTTGGTACATGTTGCAGTTGAGCACTGGAAATGTGGCAAGTGTAACTGAGGAAATGAGTTTTAAATTTTCCTGGATTTTAATTAGTACTCAATTATATTTAAGTGACCACATGTGTATAGTGGGTACCATATTGGACATGGCAGGTACAGACCCCTGGAATCAGACAGTTCATATCCTGGTACCATCACTTCTTTGCTGTGTGATCTTGAGGATTTATTTAATCTCTCTAAACCTCCACTTTCCCATCTAAACACTTTAAAAATGGAAATGATATTTGTACTTACCCTGAAGGGTTGTTGTAGGACTTATGTGAAGTAATTGATTTAAAGCCCTGAACCCAGAACAGGGAGGGCTCTTACTGTCAATATTGGCTATTCAGCATGCAGTGGAAACCTCTAGTTCTTTGCCAACTGCAGAAGTTTGAAGGTTCCATTAATGTACCAAACATGTTACCTGTAAAAAAGATGTAGGTGGAGCCCGTTTTGGCCTCATCCTTCCTGCAGATGTAGCCATTGCAGAGTTGTCCCCAGCAGCTGAATTCACCCGTGTCAGCCGCGGTGGAGTTGACCAGGGTCAGCTGGCCATAGCGCTCATGCTGCTTCACACTATGAACACAAGAGAGACAGGCAGGTCAGAGCCAGGCCAGGGGCCTTCCAGACACCACTCTTCTGTTCTGTTGTTCTCTATGTAAACACCCAGTGACTTGAGGCACTCTTAGACGGCACAAAGCAATCAGAGTGTGTTTGGGGGGAAATGGGGCGTGGGGGAAGCAGAGAGAAAAGCCTTTCCTAAAAGGAAATAATAAATGACAATTGTGTTTTCCAAGGAGAGGAAATTCTCTTTGGCCTCAGAACTGGGGTTTTCTTAAGCAAGCTGATGGGTCTGTTAGCAGCATGACCTCAGAAGCTCAGCCAAAAAGCCTCAGGATAGTGTTTTGCTTTTAGCCTCGGTTTTTAATGAGTTCTTTTAAAAGCAAACAATATGAATGAAAGCACAAGAGCATTATCCAAAATACAAAATCCTCTTCATTAATAAGGATAAGTCTCTACAGTAGAATGAATTGGACATAATTTTCCTATGTTCACATATGAATACATCACCAGTGAAACTCCACATCATGTACAACCACAAGAATGGGAACCTAATTAGAATAAGTTATACTCCATGTACATATAATGTCACAATACACACTACTGTCATGTATATCCAAAAAGAACAAATAAAAAAGGATAAGTGTCTGATTATAAGCTTGAAATCTTAGAGCTGCTACGTCATCATATTAAGAAAAAAACAAAAAAATTAAACTAAAACTACCACCAGTACCACCAGCACCACCAGCAACACCAGCAACACCTTTCCTTTAGGGGGGAAAAAAAAGAATTGGCTTCTAGCAAGCTGAGCCCCAGGTCTGCAGCCCAACTCTGGTAAAATATTTAATGTCTTTGGACCTTTGGGCTTTTTCTCTGGTCTCACCCTATTACTTTTATTTTCTCTCTTTCTCTTATACTTTCACTTCATTGCCAGGGAAATATGTTTGCAAACCCCTTCAATTCCTTTTTAAAACCAAGAGAGACATATTTGTTATTATCAAACACTAGTACTGACCAATTGTAATGGTAATCAGTTCTATTATGTTGTGACAGGAATCCAGATGTATCATCCTAGCAGTGAATGCTGTCTTATCTTGAATGAGTCTCAGCACATGGGGATGCCAAAATAAATGGTTTAAATCTGAGGATTCTTTTCAAATATCCAAATGTTTCACTCCTCTGAAGCCACATACCTTTCTGATAGAGTCAAGATTCTCTTGTTTTATCTTACAGCAGTATCAGTATGGTCAGTCATCACTTTAAATTTAGCACATGTAAAAGGCTAGTTGGTCCTAACCACAACCCTGTTCTAGTTCACTGCTGAATAGCTTGTTGTGCTTAACAATCCTGCCAAGAGGCGTCTCTGTACTCCCACTTTATCAACTACCTCCTTTAAACGGAACGGAAATCTCTCCTCCCTCAGGAAGCTTCTAATTACAATAGACTCTCAGGAATCTCCCCACTTTCTCCTAATGAAGTCATTGGCTCCCTTGTTCTCTACCACTCAGATACCCCTGGCTTCCTGTTATTACCCAGATGGTAGTAAGGGAAGGGACTGCACCATATCTGTGCAGAGCACAGAGTGACAAATCTGTGCAGAGTGCACAGTGAGGATTCCCTAAATACGAGTGAATTGCAATTAAACCACAGAGTTGGAAGTGGAAAGAACTTGAAAAGCAGTTCTCTATTTGCAAGTGCTAGAGTTTGGATCTAGACTGTCCCCCAAAGGCTCATATGTTAAAGTCTTGGTTGCCAGCCCAGGGAGGTGGTACAGACTCTAAGAGGTGGGGCCTAGTGGGCATGTCACTGTGGGCATGCCCTTGTAAGGACAGTGGGACCCTAGCCCCTTCTTCTGCCTCCTCTTCTTCTTTCACTTCCTGGCCGTGAGGAGAGCGGCTTTGCTCCACTGTGTGCTCCCACCATAATGTGACATCATAGGCCCAAAGCAGTGGGGCCAATCAATCATGGACTGGATCCTTCAAAACTGCAAGCCAAAGTAAGCCTTTTCTCTTTTCAAGTGTTTTACAATAATGGAAAGTTAATGACCATGCAAATGAGGAAACTCGGTCTCAGAAATGACTTCCCTGAGACACCACAGCTGGTGACCAACCGAGCAATTCTTCTTACGTTACTGAATATACATTTATTAGATAAGCAAATGCATATCAAGCACTTCATACAATGCCTGGTTAGGTGTATTATCCTAATTATTTGTAATTACACATAATTAAAGATTGAGAGTAGTTATTGTGAACAATACATAGCAATGACAAACAGCACACACTCAACACGGGGAGAATTAGCACAGCAAATAAAAATAGTGAACCTTAAGGAGATTACAATCTGGTTAGGGAGTTGAAATCAATCAACACAAAAAGATCCAGGAAGCTGGGTGTGGTGGCGCACACCTGTAATCCCAGCACTTGGGAGGCTGAGACAGGAGGATCGAGAGTTCAAAGCCAGCCTCAGCAATGGTGAGGCACTTAGCAACTCAGTAAGACCCTGTCTCTAAATTAAATACAAAAAAAGGGCTGGGGATGTGGCTCAGTGGTCCAGTGCCCCTGAGTTCAATCCCTGGTACCAAAAAAAAAAAAAAAAAAAAAAAAATCGAGAAATAACTAAAGGGGTCTTCAGGACAAGAATGACAGAATTGGGCCTGGGGTTGTGGGTCAGTGGTACAGCGCTTGCCTGGCATGCATGAGGCCCTGGGTTTGATTCTCAGCACTGTATATATACAAACAAACAAACAAATAAGTAAATAAATATCCATTGAAAATTAATATTTTTAAAAAAGAAAAAAGAATGACAGAGTTTCTAAAGGGTCTGCTCCCTGTAGATTGAACAGGTCGAAGGCAGCTTTGAGGAGGAAGTGAGATAAACTAGACTTTGAAAGGGAGGGGAAGGAGGGTGGACACAAGGGGGCTGAGAGGCACACAGAGCACACTGCTCAGGAAACCGCAAGCCACACCAGGGTCTGCAGCCTTCACTGCAGAGGCCCTCATGTGTGGTGGGTAGAAGAAACCCAATAATGACTTGGGGGTTTCATCCGTTACAGAGTGAGACAGAGCAGTGGGTTGGGAGCCAGGGGCATGTTGCTGAGAAGAGCAAGAGAGTTGCAGAATTCAGTCACCAAGCAGCGGGGACCAGCCCCCCCCCCAACCCAATTTGGGAGATAGGAAATTATGGGACCACAAAAGCCAAGGTGTGGGCAAAGTAAAGGAAGAACAGGGAGAGCCTGGGACATTGCTGCCACTGCTGCAAAGAGAAGCACAGGGCACTGGGGCCTGGGCTAGAACCTAAGCAAATCCAAGGTGGGGGAGTTTTAGGACAGACTGGGTTATAAGATGCATCAGGGATGGCCACTTGATTTGTATTTTTGTGTCATAAACAATGTATCTATCATGGACTGGAATGGAATAGTTGGGAGGTAAATGAAGATTTGGTAAAATAATAATAATAATAGATTCCCCATGGGAGATTTTTTAAAAAATATTTATTTATTTGAGTTAGTTGTAACACAATCCATTTATTTATTTATACGTGGTGCTGAGGATCGAACCCGGGCCGCGCATGTGCTAGGCGAGTACTCTACCGCTGAGCCACAACCCCAGCCTCCCCATGGGAGATTTTGAACTTGAGATGAAATGTGGGTCACTTAAGTATGATTTGTATTTGTGGGAGTCCATCTACATAGGGGTAAGAGGAGAAGCCAGCAGAATAAACACATTTAAGAAGAAAAAGAGTAGAAGATGCTGAGGACAAAACTAAGAGGTGTCTGAATGTGGTGGCACATAGCTGTAATCCCAGCAGCTCAGGAGGCTGAGGCAGGAGGATCACAAGTTCAAAGCCAGTCTTAGCAATTTAGTGAAGTCTTAAGAAACTTAGCAAGATCCTGTTCCTATTTTTTTTTAAAGGGATGTGAATGTGGCCAAGTGGTTGAGCACCCCTGGGTTTAATCCCTGGTACCAAAACAAAAAAACAAAAACACTATGGGGTCATTGGGAAAAGCATAGGTGGACAGAGGGGAGGACAAACTGAGGAAAGGGAATCATAAAGGAATTCACAGGAAAAAGACTCAAGAAATGGATACCCGACAGACTCAGATGCCTAGATGAGACATTCACACACACACACACACACACACACACACACACACACACACACACACACTTTATTTGGCAGAATGAATATCTCAGACAACTAGCAGAAGATCAGTTTCAGCTTTAAGGATGGATCTGGATTTCATCAGATAAAAAATAACGAAGGGAAGAGAAAATGGAGGTAGAGGTCTCCTCATCTGGACCATGATATCATCAGGTCATATCCCTACAGAACCCAGAACCAGGATACAAAACTAGCAGGTAATCAATGAATTTGCTGAACACCTTCTCTGGGCCCAGCACTTGCTCCTCTTGTAAGTAAGTATGAGATGATATTCCTACCAGGAAAATAAACAGGCACATAAAAACCTAACACCTGGGAATAAGCCTACTGCCACCATGAAATCCTTGTGCTGTATCTTTAGCAGGATTGGGGGCGGAAGGAAGGAAATGCACTGGAAAACATTTCTACATTTTTCCACCCCCTCTTCTGTGCAAACCATTTAAAACAGGAAACAAATTATTTAGCAGGATTACAGTTTAAATACCTGGATTCAAAATGTCCATTTCTACTAATGGTCTTGCATAGTTCAAGCAGCATGCTGCCCAAGGGGTTAGGATGTGGCCTAAGGCCTCCGGGTGCTGCATCTATCATGAAGTGGAGAAAAGGACTCACTGAGCCCTACAAGAGCCTCTATTTGTAAGGAAGCACTTTATCCTAAGACCTTTTAACCACTGAATAACACCTGCAGAAAAGGAAGAAGTGAAGGATGTAAATTTGAGTGAAGAAAATGAGATGCTGTGACAAAAGTGGAATAGATTAGAACTGGCATTAACTGGAGCACCTCCAAACATCCCTACACATCAGCTCACCTTGGTTTTTGTCTTCCACACTAGCACTTCTAGCCCTGACCTGCAGAGAGCTCAGTGACAGACAAGGCCAGAATGTGGACATTATTTGTTCAAAATTTCAGACTCATGAGGATTGGAGGGTTCTTCCAATGGGCTCCCATGGCCTTTGCTAACACAGTCTTGTTCTCATCAGTGGAGGGCTGAAGCTTCTTGCATTCAGCCCAACCTACTCTTTTCTGGAGGTGGCCAAGTCCAGGGATGGCACAAGGGAAGGAGCTGCTGCCAGTTCCCAGAGTTAGGGGCCAATATGCTGCTCACCTGAGCAGTGACCAGGTAACAATTGTGGGATCCTCTCCTCAGATTCTGCAAGCTAAGAGCCGGGGTTAACTCTGAATTATAAGGTAATTATTCATTAGTACCATAAATACTTTATGAGCACAAATTAAATGGGAGGCACTGGAGCAGAGAGGAAGAAGGTAAAGATGTCTAAGCAGCAGTTGTCTACTCTCAAATTCCCAGTAGCAAGTATCTTGGAATTCCAAGGATGGTAACCAGGAAAAGCTCCAAGGCCCAGAGGGACTTGTGATAATGGAAGGATTTCAACATGTACAAAGAGGAGACATGCATTGCAAAAGAAAGGCATCTCCTGTGAAGAGAAATAAGGAAGATCAGTGCACAACAAAGAAAGTTTTGACTGGACACAGGTTGGCTGGGCTATGGTGAGAGGGAGTGGCCATGTAAGACAGTGGACTTTAGATGCAGCCTGACCAGACTCAAATCCCTGCTCCACCATAACCTGTAGACTCCTAAGCTAGAGGTCCCAATTTCCAGAGTCTGGCTATACGTATCTCTTCAGACTTGTAGTAAAAATGGTCATTCATGGTGTTTTAGTCAGATTTTTTTTGCTGCTGTGACTTAAAGACTCAACCAGAACAATTTAAGAGGAGGAAAAGTTTATTTGAGGGCTCGCAGTTTCAGAGGTCTTAGTCCATAAAAGGCCAGCTCCATTCCTCAGGACTTGAGGTGAGGCTGAATGTCATGGTGGAAGAGTGTGGAGGAGGGAAGCAGCTCACACCATGGTGATCAGGAAGCAGAGAGACTCCACGCTCTAGATACAACATATATACCCCATAGCCACACCCCCAATTAACCACTTCCTCCAGCCACACACCACCTGCCTCCAGTTACCACTCAGTTAATCCCATCAGGGATCAATTAACTTATTAGGTTGAGGCTATACCTCAATAATTTCTCCTTCACACCTTGCACTGTCTCACATGTGAGCTTTTGGGGGACACCTCACATCTTAACCATAACACATGGAGTGCTGGGCATTGTGTAAGCTCTTCAAATAAATTTTATAACTGCCCAATGTCCTGTACAAAGTGCTTCATACAGTTTAGAGATTGTCATCATTATTATGGTCCCTTTTAATTCTCACAACCACATTAGCATGGAGGTACTATGTTTTGCTCTTTGCTAATGAGGACATAGAAACTTAGAAAAGTAACTTGTCCAAGGTCCCCAGCTGTTTAGCAGCAAAACATCTAATCTAGAGCTGTATAGACACAGGTTATGGATGTTTGTAAGTGAAAAGGGTATGGATTTCCATCCAACCAAAATGAAATGAACTAAGCAATTTTGACTTGCTTGTACAGCCGATTAACTATGGTCATACCTACATCTTCACATGACAAACAAAAACATGGGTAATCTGATTAAATCAGCCCAGTATTAAAAAATGATGCCCCATTTTATTTCATTTATTTATTTATTTTTGCAGTGCTCGGGATCAAACCCAGGGCTATGCAGATGCTAGGCAGATACTCAACCACTGAGCTTCACCTTCAGCCCAACTGCTTTCTAATTAAATCCACACTTAATCGTCCAGTAACTGATTGAAGCAAACAATGGCAGGAAAACCAGTTATTAAGAATCAAGTACAGGGGTTGGGATTGTGGCTCAGTGGTAGAGCACTTGCCTACCGTGTGTGAGGCACTAGGTTCAATCCTCAGCACCATATAAAAATAAAGGTATTGTGTCCATCTACAACTTAAAAAAAAATTAAAAAGAATCAGCTGGGCATGGTGGTGCATGCCTGTAATCCCAGAGGCTTGGGAGGTTGAGGCAGGAGGATCTCGAGTTTTTAAGCCAGCCTCACAATTTAGCAAGGCCCTAAGCAAGTCAGTGAGACCCTGTCTCTAAACAAAATACGAAATAGGGCTGGGGATGTGACTCAGTGGTCAAGTGCCCCTGAGTTCAATCCCTGGTATCCCCCCACCAAAAAAAAAAAAAAAAAAAAAAAAAAAAAAAAAAAGAATCAAGTACATAACTGATAGTATCCAAGATACAGGTTACTTTTTCTTAATTCTATCAGCTGGTGATGATGAAACCAATTACAATAATAAGTAAAACTTAAGTCGAGCCTAATATAAGCATTGACAAAAGCTCTTTGCCCATTTTGACTTAATTGACCCTCATGAAGCCCTGTGAGGGAAGTGCTATCTGTCATTCCCATGTTGAAGGGAACAGCTTAGGAAACTTTCCCGAGGTTATGCAGGAAGTGCTGGAGCCACAGGAGAATTGGAAGCTCAGATTAAATAACTTTCCCAGGGCCACTTAGCTATCTACACTCATATTTTCTGCCTTGGACACTCTGAGTTACCTACATTGGCATAAAACAAAAATGTAAGGGGCAAGGTGAAAAGATTTTGTAATGCATCCTTTTATTTCAATGTTCATTTCAACAACTAATTGGTTAGCTTCTACCACATGTGAAGAACTGTGCCAGGAACTAAGGGAGATAAAGACTCGTGGGTATTTGCTGGCCCATGTTTCAAGTGTTTGTTGAGGGCCTGTGTTTACTCTGAGTCTTGATTTAAGAAAGTGTCAGAAAAGAATTACTCCACGAATGCTGCAAATGGAGCCATATGAACAGAACACAAACCCTGGGAAACAGACAGCTGGGAAAAACACATTGAAGCTGTCACCATTTACATTAAAAAAAAAAAAAGAAAAAAAAAAAAAAGACATGTGGGAGAACTCATGAAGAACCAAACATGCACACTAAGGAACTTCAAAGCAAACAGAGGTCCAATATCAGAAACTAGGCTGGAATCTAACTGTCTATCACCTATCATCTGTCATCTTGATCTATTATCTATTATCTATCTCCATGTTTGAGTGCTATCCAAGAATCTTCTCCAAACTCTTGCACTATTACAATATTTCTATTCCAACTACAAGCTGTGCTAATGTATGGCAAAGGCAACGAAGTTCTGTCTACCATAAAAACTTTTGCCAGTCCTTCTGAATTGTTGGGAAAGAAGTAACACTAGGCAGTCTTCCATTTTCTCACAGGAGACCACATATGTGGTGTCCATCTGGCCCTGCCAGCCTCTTTCATTTCTCCAAGTCCTTTCCTTGGCACTGGCTGGGAAGTGCCAAGAGCTGGGAGCTCCCCTTCCTGCTTCCTCCCAGCCTTCCAGCCACCTGATGCTATCATTCTTTTTGCTTCTCTGTCCAGTGTATCTGACTTCTCTACTAAGGGAAAGCTCCTCTTCCTCCTCAGATATTTCCCAGATTCTGAAAAAAAAAAAAAAAAAAAAAAAAAAAAAGAAGTGGCTATTTCCCTTTGACACCAGAAACTAAAACCAGACCTGACATATCAGAGATTCACCCAACTGAAACTACCATCAGACCACTTAGAATAAAACACTTGTAGCCTGGGACCAATAATTCCACCCATAGGAACAGGTCATTGCTACCTTGATGTTAGCTGTGCAATAACTGTGATAGCAGAAAATGGGACAGAATCCAAGAGTCCACGAGATCCAAGACATTTAGTTAAATGTACTCTGGTATTATAGCCACAAGGCAGAAAAGTATTCATGATACATTAGGGAAAAGTTAATCATAAATGTGTGTATAGATTTTGATAACATTTTCTTATATGTAAAATTAAACCCGGAAGATTTTACACTACAGAACTAATAGTGAGTGTGTCTGGGATTTTCGGTGTCTTCCTTCTTCTTTTTGCTTTTCTATAGTTTTAAAATTTCTAAATCAAATAAGCACGTATTGTTTTGTAATAAGAAAAACTAATAATAAAAGCAAAGCAAATTAAACCACTTATAAAACTGCAGAATTGATTGATGCTCTATAAGTGCGTAATCCTGGATGGCTCCTGTGTACTTTAAATACCTGGAGGTGACTTTTGCATCATATTGCCTTTTTTAGAACATGAATTTCCAACAGGGAGGGCCAGCAGGAATACTTTTGCAGGTCTAAAAAAACCTGGGATATCATTTTATGCTGGTTAGTAAAAATAATGCCCATGGGAGTGCAGCCTGACTTTGTTCTCAGACTGGCTCTTACACAGGGGGAGCTCCTTAGACTGGGCCACCCTGTGGTTTCACCCTGGCCCTGCAAGCTCCTGGATCTTCGCAGGCCTTCCTTCTTACTCATTGGCCATTCTAATCCTACCATGTAAAGTAAGCTCCTCAGCACTTCTCAGTGGGTGATATGGGAAAAAGATCTCCCAGCTCTGCTCAGCTGAATGCCCACAGCCATGCATCCTGGGAAACATAGGCCCCGGAAGAGGAGTGAGAGCCAGCAGACAATGGAGCAAGCCTCTGCCACCCTTGTTGGAAAAACAATTGTTAATAGGCAAGCCCACAGTCACAATGAATGTATTATGGCCAAGTCAGAATAGTGAATTCAGAGGCCAAGGAGCCCAGGCCCATTCACATGTGGCACAGTGAATTTACTATAGAAAGAGATCCACCATACCTCCTCTTGCCAACTTTTCTACAGTACCTACACTTACCAGAATGCCCAAGAAATGTAATGTTTTGTTTATTTAACATTGTTTTAAAAAAGCAGCAAAAAACATTTCCCCCCCTTTTTTTTTTTTTTTAAATATTTTTATTTATTTGCTTTTGGTTGTACACAATGTGTTTTATTCAATGCATTTTATTTGTATGTGGTGCTGAGGATCGAACCCGGGTCGCCCACGCGCTAGGCGAGCGCTCTACCGCTGAGCCACAATCCCAGCCCCTTCCCCCCTTCTTAATGGCTAGAATGGTGGGGGTGGGGAGCGTGCTGGATCCTAGACTACCTGAGGAACATTAGCATGAATATCCATCAGTGTGCCAGTGTCACAGACAGTGTTAGTCAGCTTTCCATCGCTGTGACAAAATATCTGAGATAATCAACTTTTATGGAGAAAAGGTTTATTTGGGCTCAAAGTTCCGGAGGTTTCCATCCATGGTTGGTTGTCCCCTTACTTTTGGGCCTGTGGTGAGGCAGTACATCATGACAGGAACACATGTTAGAAGAAAGTACTCATCTTTTGGCAGCCAGGAAGTAAAGAGAGAGTAAAGAAGGGCTGGGGTCCAATACCCACCTCAAGGCCAAACTCCCAATAACCTTCCACTAGGCCAATGTCTTAAAGATCCCACCACCTTAGCATAGCCACACAGGCTGGTAACTAAGCCTTTAACACCTGGGCCTTTGAGGGACATTCCAGGTCCAAACTAATGTGAACAGAGTTTGTAGGAGATTGACACATGAGTCTGAAACATTTTCTTAAAATAGATAAATAATTAAATAAACAATTTTCTTAAAACAAAATTCCTGAAAACCCAGCTGCTTTCTTATGATTTGCCTCTTTGGGGTACAGTAATGTGAATAAATATAGCTCCTCATCATTGAAATAGTTGACCACGTGTGCCAACCACTTTGCAGGCATGACCTCATTCTCTCCAGACAACACAATGAGACTGGTTCTATTATTACCCTCCCCCACCCATGTCCTGGACGGGACACAGCCGTGTTTTCCTGAACACTGAACAACCTGAACACTGTCAGAACATTTAGTACACTGGAGAAGTCTTTCATCCTGTCACCCTCCGCGGTCCATCTCCAGGCGCATGTTGAAGGGCCTGGTGCTGGTGCCACAGAGTCTGGGAGCAGAGAGCTCCACCTTTGGGATTGGATGAGTTATTTGTTTTTAATTTCTGGGGTAGAAAGTCATTTGAAGAAATGCATCAGAGTTTGGCTGCAGCGTTGGCTTTAAATTGGCCACTGCAAACCGGACCCAGACTGTACCTCCAGGTAAGGACAAAGACAAAGGGAGAAGAAAGAAACTCATTAGAAAAGAAAAACCAGCTTTAAAGGAAAGTAAGTTGAAACTTAAAAAAGAGCCGGGTGCAGTGGTGTGTGCTCGCCCGTAATCCCAGCGGCTTGGGAGACTGAGGCAGGAGGATCACAAGTTCAAAGCCAGCCTCAGCAACTTCAGGAGGCCGTAAGCAACTTAGTGAGACCCTGTCTCAAAATAAAAAATAAAAAAAGACTGAGGATGTGGCTCAGTGGTTAAATGCCCCTGGGTTCAATCTCTGGTAGCAAACAAACAAACAAAAAACTTACAAAACAAAAAAACTTACCTACCTAACAATGTAAATGTACTGTATATTTAAAAAATGACTAAGCAAATCATATATTTTTAATAACTTTTTAATTATATTTTTATGTGGTGCTGAGGATTGAATCCAGTGTCTCACATGTATTAGGCAAGCACTCTACCACTAAGCCACAACCTCAGCTCTCTTATATATACTTTATCAAAACAAAATAAATCAGGGGGAAAAAAGGTACCTTCCTCTTACTCTACACTCTACACTATTTACCAAAATCTGTGCAGATCCTCAACAGTGAGATTCTTCTCTTTATAAACACTTGTTAGCATCTTTCTTCTTTTAAAATGTGTCCCAGACCCCTCTCTTCCCAGGCTGGAGAAACTGCGTAGACTGGCCAGGATCCCGCTGCCTGCTTCCTCAGCCCACCCGCCTTTGTGTTGTCTGTGGGTGGAGTGAGCTGCTGCCAACTGCAGCCAGATGGAAACCCAGATGCCTTCCCTTCTCTCTAGAAGCTATTTATTGTTTTCAGAGGAACCAGCCATCAGAGAGATCTCCTGTGCTCCACCCACTGCTCCGACTTCCAGTTCTTGACTGAAAACACCAACATCCCACCAGACACCACAGCAACATCCTGAAAGACAATGCCAGGATGCTATTTCCTAGGGAGCAGGACCAGGGGGTACCACCCCATCAGCCCAGCTAGTCTTCATAATTTCCAGCTCCAATCTCCAGCATCCCCTGGTTCCTACCAGCACAGATTGACTTAAGCCATTGGACAGGCCACCTATTCTGTATTTCTTGTATTCGTCCTTGACTCAGCGCTGTGTCAAGAATTCGCCTGCTCTCAACTCTGGCAGTGTGTTATGATAAGGTTGAAGAAATGAAGTGTTTCTGGAGAAGATGGAAAGGAATATGTTGATGGACCAATGGGGCTCAACCAAATGATCTGGAATATTCTTCTGATGTGTTTTCTGTTGGCAGCAAAATAAAAATAAAAAGTTTAAACATTCTTGTTGAGAAGCATTAGGTCCATGAGTATGTGTAAAGGCCCCGGTTTGAGGGAAGCAATGTGGGGTGCGTGGAGGGAAAAGGGGCAAACCTGGGACTGGGATGAGACATCGCTGTCTTTGTCCTAAAGGCAGCCTCTGTGTGGAACACCAGCTCTCACACTGTGGATTTATACACCTCTGAATTTTTTATGTGTACACATTTGTAAAGGCCTTGAGTCAAGAGCTCATAACTGCCCTAGATTTCACTCCACATTGCTCAACTTTGCTAACAAGGCCCTGCGTGTTCTGCTTTCTGCTTACCTCCCAGCATCCTCTCTCCTCCTTAGTAACCTCCTTCTCTGTGCCTTGCCTCTAGCCACCACACTTTTCCCCCTCAATGTTCCAGGTGCTACACTCTTCTCACATCTAGGTACTTCCTTCATGCTGCTCCCTCCTTCTGGAATTTTCTTACCTTCTTCTGCACCCCCCTTTACCTGGTTGCTCTC
This sequence comes from Tamias sibiricus, assembly GCA_025594165.1. Classification (NCBI taxonomy): domain Eukaryota; kingdom Metazoa; phylum Chordata; class Mammalia; order Rodentia; family Sciuridae; genus Tamias; species Tamias sibiricus. The sequence continues at coordinate 51,804,054 of CM046661.1, forward strand.
AACCCTCAGATATCAACTTGGGTTTTCTCCTCCCTGATGTTGTATTTCTGTAAGTAAGGCATTCACACAACGATATTAAAATTGCTTATTTGACAGTCTGTCTCCCCATAAGATTAAAAATCCCATGGGTGGAGAGGCTCTATCTATTTTACTCACCAGCTAATTTCATATCTAGCATCTACCTAGCACAGGACCTTGAACATAATAATCCTTAAAAAATTTTTTGTTGTTGTTGGAAAAGAGGGAGGGGGCAGAAGACCCAAGAAACAGTGTTAAATAAATGATCATAACTACTATCAGGGGGGAGAAAACAAAAAACAAAAACAACTGGGTCCCATGGCTCACATCTATAATCCCAGCAACTAGGGAGGCTGAGCCAGGAGGATGTTGAGTTCAAGGCCAGCCTTGGCAATTTAGTGAGACCACAAAATAAAAATATTTAAAAAGCTGGTGGGGCAGGGTGTAGCTCAGTGGTAGAGCACCCTGCATTGAATCTCCAGTACCACAAAAACAAAACAAAACAAAACAAAAACCTCTTTGCTGTTACTGATTCTTAAAGAGGGGTGTTATCTGTGTGACCAGGATGCACTGAGTGTAGAAGTGAAAACTGAATCAGTTTTTAGCATCTGAAAATACAGAATCTTCATTGTGTTACTCTCAGCCTCGAGGAAGCGACAAATGGTTCAAAGTGGCCACTGCTCTTGAAAGATGCAGCAGGGCTCACAGCTATTCATGACAATATTCCTGTGTGGATACATAAATTTACAACAGCCCGTCACTTTTTAAAACAGACTCGCTGAGTTGGAGATGTGGCTCAGTTAGTGGTAGAGTGCTTGCCTAGCATTCATGAGGCCCTGGGTTTAACCCCCAGTACCTCAAGTAAATAAATTTGTTGGTAAATCTAATTCCTTATCAATTAAAATTATAACTTGAAACTATGACTACTACATACTCTTAACAGGATAAAAGGACCACAAGCACAAGTGTGCATTCTTAGCCAATCTCTACTCACTTGAAATCTTTTGAGAGAGGACAATTATAGCACAGCTGAAGCCTGCCACCTAGTGGGCATTCTAATGATGACATGGTTTTTGTAAATTCTATCACTTTCAAGGCTGTCCCAAGCAGGAAGTAAATGCAAAGCTCTGCATAAATATCCTCTTTTTTTTTTTTTTTTTTTTTTTAGTGGTGGTGCTGGGGATTGAACCCAGGGCTTTGTGCATGCACGGCAAGCACTCTACTAACTGAGCTATATCCCCAGCCCTAAGTATATCCTCTTAATTTCTGTTTTGAACCTTAAATTTAAAATCAGATTCATTAGTCCGATATAGAGCTATAAAAGTAGTCAACAAATCTATCTTCTCTGAAGCTACCTTCCACAGGCCAAGGGTGACCCTGGAGCTAAATTTATCCCACTGGACATATCCCAGAACCCTGGAGAGGTCAGCAGCTATATCTCAGGAACCAGGGCCTGAGTTCTAGAACTCACACGCACCATCCGTTTGTCACTCTGTGTCTATCTGTCCTCTATGACTCTGTTTCCTTCTGAGTGGTCATCAGAGGCTGGGGAAGATAGAAGGGAGGGATAGGGTGATTGGGCTGCAGGTACAATGTTACAGTTAGATAAGAGGAATAAGTCCTGGTGTTCTGATGCACAGCGGGGTGACTATGGTTGCTATAGATATTTCACAATACCTACAAGGGAAGAATTTGGATGTTCTTACCACTAAGAAAAGATAAACATATGAGGTGATGGGTATGCTGAATATTGATTTGATTATTTTAAAAAAATATTTATTTTAGTTGTACACAATGCAATGCATTTATGTTTGCATGGTGCTGAGGATTGAACCCAGGCCGCACACATGCTAGGCGAGGGCTCTGCACTGAGCCACAACCCCAGCCCTGATTTGATTATTACACAATGTGCTGGGTGCTTGAGAAACACAGTGAAAAAGCAGATAACATAATTAGTAAGATAGTAGGGTCATTGTAGTTGTTGTAGGAAAAAGTGAGAAAATTCTAGAAATAATTAGACAGTAGCAATATTGATTGGATGTGGAAGTGAGAAAGATGCAAGGGTCCCAGGTGATTCCCAGGTCTTGGGTCAGAGGCAGCTGGATAGATTATTGCCATTCACTGAACTGAAGGGCACAGGAGGACCAGGTGTGAAAGAAGATCATGAGCTCAGGTAAGTTTGAAGAAAGGCTCATGGAAGACCCAAGGGGATATGGTGAGCAGGTAACTGAAGAGACCAATCTGTAGCTCAGAAGAACCGTTCAACTCTAACACGTGATAAGTTGATGGCATTTGGCCAAATATAGTGAGAAGAGGGTACAGAACCAATATTCAACGTCTGAGAAAATTGGAGGATTGGGAGCAGGTGAAGGAGACTGCAAAGAGGGGCTAGTGAGACAGAAATAAAACCCCATAAGAACACAGTGCTGTAGCAGCCAAGAGGAGAAGGCTCGCTCCCATGAATGGACCTGGTGGAGCAAGTCACAAGGGGATGGAGAGTGAACTCTGGCTTCAGAGACCTTATTGGCCTGGTGATGCCAGGTCTGTGGAGTCATGGAGCCAGGAGGAGGTGGAAGGAAGGGTGCACAGGAGAAAAATGTGAACCCAGGATTATAGGGTCTGGCAGTGAAGGTGAGAAGAGAGCGGAAGGTGGCTATAGGATGCATGGTGGTCAAGGCCAGATTCTTAATTTGGTGAAGACTTACAGAACAGATGGACCCAGTCAAGATGGAGAGGTTGAAAGCCCAGATCAGAGAGATAATAACTAATTTGCACCCTTCCTTCCACCTCCTCCTGGCTCCAAGACTCCACAGACCTGGCATCACCAGGCCAATAAGGTCTCTGAAGCCAGAGTTCACTCTCCATCCCCTTGTGACTTGCTCCATCAGGTCCATTCATGGGAGCAAGCCTTCTCCTCTTGGCTGCTACAACACTGTGTTCTTATGGGGTTTTATTTCTGTCTCACTAGCCCCTCTTTGCAGTCTCCTTCACCTGCTCCCAATCCTCCAATTTTCTCAGACGTTGAATATTGGTTCTGTACCCTCTTCTCACTATATTTGGCCAAATGCCATTAACTTATCACGTGTTAGAGTTGAACGGTTCTTCTGAGCTACAGATTGGTCTCTTCAGTTACCTGCTCACCATATCCCCTTGGGTCTTCCATGAGCCTCTCTTCAAACTTACCTGAGCTCATGATCTTCTTTCACACCTGGTCCTCCTGTGCCCTTCAGTTCAGTGAATGGCAATAATCCATCCAGCTGCCTCCGACCCAAGACCTGGGAAGTACATAGGGATACAGGGCACTAATACAGCTTTGACCTTAGGAGGCGAAACCTTCTTCTGCTGTAACTGAAAGAACAGGGAAGGAGAATATGTGATAGGAGAGGTTAAGGTAACTTTAACTCCAATTTCTCCATAAATTAGGTGATAACTTCTTTAGCTCAAAGTGAGGGAGATGGGGGGAAGCAGAGGTTTAAGAAAACAGAACACGTGGGCTCTCTAATGAAATGTATTCAGCTTTCCAAGGCTGAATTAAGGTGACCACAATCTAACGGCACCCATCTGGGCAGCTCTGTGGCTTCCTCCAGCAGAGCTCAGTGACCACATGCTGACAGAGAGGGCAGATGAAGAGGTTCCATCGAGATGAGAAGCTTCCAAGCAGGAATGAAGGAAGAACAGAGAGCAAAAGAACTTAGAACACATTCGAGTGTCCGTTAGAAATGATGGAGCCCAGAATCTAAGATGAACAGAAAGAAGTGAAGACAGAACAGGGCAGGGTGGATAAAGGGAGAGAAAAGAGGATGTCAACTAACAGCTCCACAAAGTCAAGCAGTGATAGGCTCTGAGACATGGGGATATGCATGTGGCACAACACTAGGCATTAAATACATTATGTTGCCTATCAGACCGTCCTCTCACTATATGGAGCGCACACTTGAGCTCAAAGCAATTGTTTTAAAATATCGAATGAATGACTGCATGACGAGGAACTGGCTACTGACATGAGCAGGAGCCCCCAAATAAACCAAAAAACATTCCCTGAGGTCTGGTGTGTATCACTGTTCTGGGTGCTCAGAATCTGATCATGAGCCCAACAGACATGGGTTTTGTCCCAAGGGGGCTCCCTCTTCTGTGAGGAAAGACAGACATAAACGTCACATCACAAAATATCAATTGACATCAGTCCATACATTGTTGATAAAGTGGTATGCAAATCTTCTTGGATCCTCTATATGAGCAGCCAAATTGGCTATGTACAATTCTGATTTGTGTGAGCTCTGGGCAGAATTAACTATCCCAAAGAATCAATAGACTATAGTGTCCTTGGGAAATATACTTTTCCTGGTAACAATTCGTTAAAATTCATTGACCGCCTACCATGGCTCATACATTCTATTGGTAGCACCTACCATGTGTAATATCATCTCATATTCCAGATGCAGAAACTGGGTCCTAGAGAATTTACTAATCAAAAATCACTTTTGTTGATTAGTGGTAAAGTCAGGACTCTAAACTTTAGCTGTGCCTCAGTCTGGCTTCTTTGTTCCAGAACACATTCACTCTTCATTCTCATAGAGCACATGTGTGAAATAACACATTTTCTTTCCTTAGGATTTGGTTAAGGAAATTGAATGTTTCTCTCTCTCTCTCTCAGTGTTAGACATATAAACAATCACAGCAAGATATTTATATAAAAATACTTCAAATTGCACAAATTATGATAGTAAAATTTCTCTCAGACAGCTACAAACTGAGAACCAGGTGAAAAAACAATGCTTTATTACATTAATAGAACACCATATTATTATTAAAATGATAAATAGGTAGACTACAAATATGTATATGTATACATATATAATTACTGTTGGTTAAAATATTTATGCCAATGTACAAATATTGATTTCAAAGTTCATTTTCTCAAATCCCAGTTTCATAGTTGTGAGGGTTCTTAGAGACCATCTTGTTTTATAGACTAAGAAACTGGAGCAGTATCAAGGCTAAAACATCAGAGTGAAAAATCCAAGGGTCTAGAGGGATTTCTGCATCCTTTAGTTATAAGGAGAGGCCAAATTATACTGGGATGGGTATATTTATTTTCTTTATATCATGTTTAAATTAACTATCAAAAAATGTTATGCCATGTATATTAATTCATTCAAACATTTAGTAAGTGACTATGACATGCCCAGCACTTTGGGGAAAACAAATGTACATGACATTTACATCCACATAGCTGCTGTTTCACTTACCTGGTGCTCTGCAAGTTAATTAGACCCCTTTCTTCTTCATAAATTGCTCCCTCTCTACACATGCTTTTATAGATCAGGGAAAAGAACAGCTCACAGTTTAGTGGGAAAAGATGAAGTATTCAGAAGATTGTTTGGATAAATATGGTAACTAACGTGTAAACTTGGTTCCAGAAAGGTACCAATATCAGTTAATTCCACCAGGCTCTGTTGGAAGCACACTTGGGGAGCTTCCAACCCCAAAGCAGTCATAATGCTGGAAAGAACTAATTCCACAGGAAAAGAAAACATGGGAAGAATTTTTCTCTGCTGTCCAAAGGCACCATGTTCTGGGAGCAATGTCAAGAGTCCATTTCTTGAATCTTTAGTGTCAAATAAATTGTGACTTTTTTGTGGTTGATAGAGAGCTATGAGTAGATGTTTTTCAAATGTTTCATAAGGTCTTCGGGGGGGCCCCCATCTGTCTTTACTTTCTTATAAGGCTCCAACTGTGCATTGAATGAGTGCTATTTAATGTCAAAAAGTCAAATGGATTTTTTTTTCAACTCCTATGTATTCCTTTTCAATTCAGATTCATGCTCAGTTTGAGTCCTTAAAATGTTTTCAAACATATTTTATCACAAAATTTAAATGTAACTTTGAAAATATTCTTAAAAATACTAAATCTTCAAGCACCAAACCCTCTAGATTTAGGGTACTTTTTATAAGTTAAAAAACTAAATGTTCAGAATAAGTTATCTCAATTCTGGTTTCAAAGAAGAATGTAAATCTGATTTTGGTAAATTAAGTCATTTAAAATACATGTGTGATAAATCTCACTTCTGGGAATATATACAAAAGAATTGAGAACAGGATGTCGATAATATATATGCACATTCTTTCACTGCAACTTTGTTCGGAATAGTCAAAATGTGGAAGCAATGTAAATGTCCATCCATGGATGAATGGATTAAAAAAAAATATATATATATACAGTGAAATATTATTCAACCTTAAACCAGGAAGACATTCAGACCTGGGGTGCAGCACAGTGGTAAAGTGTTTTCTTAGTATGCTTGAGGCTGGGGCTTAACTGCAACACCAGAAAAAATTAAAAATAAGGAATCCTGTCATGCTACCATGTGGACGGACCCTGAGTACACTACACTAAGTGAAATAAGCCAGTCACAAATAGACAAGTAAGATGTGGTTCCACTTCTATTATGTTATCTAAAGTAGTCAAACTCATAGAAACAGAGCAGCCTGGTGATTTCCAGGGCTGGGGTGGGGAAGAGAGAAAACAGAATTGGTCAGTGGGCATAGAGTCTCAGTCCTGCAAAGTGTAAAGGTTCTAGAAGTCTGTTGTATTAAAAACTATTAAGAGGGGGCTGGGAATGTAGCTCAGTGATAGAGCCCTTGCCTAGCATACCCTGGGTTTGATCCCCAGCACAACACACACACAAATTATTAAGAGGGTAAATTTACATTATGTATTATTAAATACACAATACACATGTATTTAAAAAGCAAAAATATGTAGTAATAAATCTCTCCAGATTTGTACCAAGCAGGATATATACACATTCTCTCTCTCTCCCGCCACCCCAATACACAAATTCTTCAAGTATGTAGAGGGAAATAGGGAAAACTGACTGACTCTCTCAATTTCTGTTCACCATTCAACCAATCAAATCTTAAGAAAGACTCCACAGTGGCTGGGGATGTAGCTCAGTGGTGGAGCGCTTGCCTTGCACATGTGAGGCACTGGGTTTGATCCTCAGCACTACTAAATAAATAAATAAATAAATAAATAAATAAAAGTGTTTTTAAAAAGACTTTACAGTGTTATGTCAGTGATGCTGAAGGGTAGGGTCAGAATAAAAATGCAAAAAAGAGGTCTTATATAAGAGGATTGATACATAGATGCATGTACTTTATTTATTTTCTAAGGTGTGTGCGTGTGTGTGTGTGTGTGTGTGTGTGTAAGAAAGAAGGGTGTATGTATTGGGAGAATGGGAGGTTATTGTCATTTGGTCATTAAATAGATAAAGCTAAGTACTTAGTACTCAAAGTTTCAGTAAAAAAGTGCAGGAGCCCTGTTTGGGGAGATGGCTAAGATTGCGGTTGACTACGAGCCAAGGAGATGTTTGGCCACCTTCCGTAGTCTCACGGGACTTGGCCAGAGATCTTGAGGGACTTGAGTGAGATTGCTGATCGGGTCTGCGCCATTTTTGGTGGTGTGTGTGTGGTGCGTGTTAAAGTCATTGTTAGAGTCAGAGAGAAAAGTTATCAGAATAAAAAGCTGTTTGTTTCCAGTTCACCTCTAAACTTCTTCCTGCGGTTTCGTTGCTCCAAGCGGCCATCGCTTCAGGCGGCAACAAAAGAGTAGGTGCAGGTATGAAGAGAGCAGGAAGAAGGAAGGCCAAGTACCACGGGACCGCACACCCAGAGCAGCATGTCTTGGGCTTCACTGAGAAAGCCAAGACTAGGCTGAAGGGAGCCAGGTGAGGAGACGCCAAGAATACTGCAGCCAACAAAAGCAGCAAGTTTTCCATACCCAGGGTCCTAGTGCTTTTGACATCCCTGAAGCCCAAGTCAGGAGAGAAGAGATATTCATGTGGGGATCAAAGGGGACGCTAGGAAGAAGTAGAGATCAGGGAGGGTCTCAGTGCTTGGGGTAGGCTCCACTTGATCCCAGTGGAAACCACAGAGTGCTAGGAAGTGACATGATCAGCTCTGCCTTGTAGAGCATCACAATTACTGTTGGAAGAAGGGGATCAGAGGGGGACACCCCTGGGTGTGGCTAAGAAGGTGCCCCAGGGCCTGGATAAGAGGGCATCCCTGGGTGTGGCTTCTTGCAGGAATAGGAATAAAAACATGGGGAAAGAGCAAGAGCACAGGTTTATGTTTCTTGAGAAAGCTGACTTCCTGGGGCGGGAGAGGGGGGGGTGGTGTGGATGTGGCGTGGGAGGGCGTAAGCAAAGGATGCTGCTGAGTTTTCTGGCTGAGCAACTGAGAGGATGGTGGTGTCCTCACGGGCTTGAATTTTCGGCAGAGGAGGGATTTATACAGAAATATGTGTCTGGTATGAACAAGCAGAGTTTGAAATGCATGCCTTCTACCTTCTTTCTTCCTCCCATTCCAGTCATCCCAGACAATACTCTGTATTTCTTGTCATAAATCATAGAAAATGAGGCTGGAAAGAACCTTGGAAATCGTGTGATTTCATCCCCTTCATTCTGTTCATGAGGAAACTAAGATCCAAAGGTTTTAGGAGAATTCTCCAAAGATAGACGGGATTCTAACACCAAACAGACTTCCTGATCCATAGCCAGTGCTCAGGCTCCTTCCTAGTACCCTGTGAAGGTCCTCTCAGCAGTTTTTGTTGTTGTTGTTGTGATCCTGGCGATGGAACCCAGGGTCTACCACTGGGCCACACCCCCAACCTCTTTTCATCGTCATTATCTTTTTTTCTATTCATGATACTGGGGATTGAACCCAGGGGCACTCTACCACTGAACTACATCCCTAGTCCTTTTTATTTTTTTATTCTGAGACAGGGGCTCACTAAGTTGCTGAGGTTGGCCTTGAACTCGTGATTCTCTTGCCTGAGTTGCTGGGATTCCAGGCCTGCACCACAGCACCCAGCTCATAGTCATCATCTTGACTAACTTGCCCTGAACGAGAAGCTCAGCCTCCTGAAGTACTTGCTTCAACATGAGAAATCTTTAGCCTTCTTACCAACTCAGGCAGCTCTGTGTGTGAAAGTCCTATGTTCACAAAAGTAAAAATAATCAGATGGAGTAGAAAATCTTAAAAATAGTTAAAAGTTATTCCATGGTCAATTTACCCACAGGAATCTCATTAGGTCATTTCAGCTTTCACTATGATTATTTAAAAATGACACAAATCATTGAATACATTTTCACTAATCTACACATCAGTTTTGACTAAGGAGCTCCTTAAATCTCCATTTCTATGCATTATAGTTGCCCATAAAATTTCATTCTTTCCACCAACATCAATAGGATTTGCAACCATTCTTTTCTGAAGATATAAAATATACAGCTTTTGCTCACTGAGCTTCCATTTTTACAATTTATGAGGGTGAAATGGTAGATGCCAGAAACAAAATAATATTGAACGAACGTAAATTAAAAAAAAAAATAAATGCTTACCTGAGGCGGGAATCCTTAAAGGTGTCAAGATATGCAGGGTAGCTCCATGCGATTTGACTTCCCTTACATCGAAGCTCTACCGTTTGGCCTGCCATCAGACTCAGTGTAGCAGCGGGTTTCTGGAAGCGACCTTTTTCCATCACTTGCATCATGATAGACTGAGTCTTTGGTGTGGAGTCAGCTGAGTCCCTGTCTTTGATCTTAGGAATTTTTGGTTTTACCTTTTTGTTGGTAGGTTTGATTCTGTTCTCTCCTTGCTCTTTTGGACGCTTGTTCTTGGGAGGGTCGTGGCCACCAACTGTACAAATGGGAGGAGAGAGCAGGGGCTAGCATGGTGAAATCCTCGGAGTATGTGAAAGCCCGAGTGGATCATCTTTTAATACCCCTCTTCTTGGAACCTCCAGCCTCCAGGACTGAGAGAAAATAAATGTTTGTTGTTTCAGCCACTCAGTGTATTTTGTTACAGTAGCCACAGTGTTATTGGCAGGAGTCAGAGTTGGGTTCATGTTCCACAGAGTTGAAGAATGAACACTGGGAATGCCACCAAGGGGTTAAGAAGATTCTAAACTAGGATTCAGAAGAGCAGATGGTACTGGCTTTGGGCAACCCCAAAATGAAGCATTAACTCCTGACCCAGAGGAGCCTTAGATCTTCCAGCCTCCAGGGCAGAGGAGCCTCTACACCCACTCCCCCTGCTATGTTGGGTCCCAGACCAAAGAAAGAACCCCAAATCTGGTTTGGCAGGAGGAGCTTCCTAGTAGACCCTAGGAGTACTCTGGAGTACTGCTGTTGATCGGTGCTGGACAGCAACACAGACAGGTTTCTGTGAGAATCCACAGCAGGGAACTTGGTCCAGAAAGTTTGCCTGGAAGAAACGACACCTGCACGAAGGCCTGGAGTTTGGATACCTGTGCACTGCGTCTGAGTTAGACAGTCCTATGCTCCTAGCTAGCTCTGGGAGTGACAGCAAGTCAAGGAGTAGCCGAAACCACTAAGGCAAGGGGCAGATCTAATGGCCTTAATATGTCAAGGCCTGGCCAGATGTCTCACCTTCTCGAGACCCAAAGAGCAGTCAGCCATTCCAAGAAACGAGTGATCATCCCTGCCCAGCTGTCCCCTTGGACTCGGGGTTGGACCTTTGCATTGCCTCTGGCTGATGAGGATGGACTTCTGCTAAACTGTCTGCCCCCATCACTTTAATAAGAAGGAAAAAACTCCTGGCAAACACCAATTTAGGAGGCTCAAGGAGGAAGGGGCCTGTGATTGGACCACTGCTTTCCTCTATACCAAGATGGTTCTTCCAGCTTTGCTTATAATCAAATGCAGCAGAAATGATAATTATTCATAAAGGGAAAGCCAATAATACTAAGCAGCCATTAAAAAGGAGAACCAGCTTTTCCTCTACCAGAGGTAAAATAAGACTGCCTGTGGAAAGGAAGAAAGAAGGAAGACTGGTTCCAGGAGGGGGACTGAGAAAATGGGTGAGGGTGCAAGGACATGGGAGAGAGGAGCCAGGGAGAGGATGGGTACACATCAAGTGTGGCTTCATCGCCAGCTCAGCTCCACAGTCAACATCTACCTGCTGTTCAACAGCCCCAGGCACTTGTGAGACTTCCAACAGGATGAATGAGCAGTTAGGATGGGCTAGATTATGCTGCAATAACAACATGCCTCTCCCCCAATCTCAGTGGCTCAAAACAGCAAAGTGAGAGGAAATATCTATACTCACAGTATCTTGGCATCAAATGTATGAGTTTTCCCCATCAAGCAATTATCCAAGTCTCTTGATACTAACTAACAAGGTGTCCTATAATTCACTTCAGTTCTGATACTATCTACTTAGAGTGAACACAGACCCTATGTTTCCTGGCAGAGGCCTGGCACTGAAGATCTCAACAAATCAGGTTCAGTAACGCTCCCCAAAAAACAAATGGAAAAGTAATGGTGAAAAGCAGGAAAGGAACTTTAATTAGTATAGCTATACTGGGAAGACAAAAGGGATGATTATTTACAGTTCTGTCTTCCAGAATACTGACAAGAACTTCCAGATTATATAGATAAAAAGAACTAGAGAGATGCACAGTCAAGCAGTCTTGGGCAAACTATGGTCTGGTTGATCATTATCTCAGGATTAGTCAGGTGGGGTCTGCTCTAAGATAAGAAAGTTGCTGTTGTCTGAGGAGGAGTTTGCACTCAGGCAAGATGTTTATCACTCACACCCATCCTTCCTTGAATCCAAGGTGACTCAGATGCAAAATGGAGACAGATACCAAGTCTTAATTTTGCTTTTAGTTAACCATTGGACATTTTCAGGCCCAAGTGAACAGCCTAACTCCTTGTTACAGCCACAGGTTAAGAGCCCAGTCACAGGGGACTGCTCCCATGTTAGTCCTGAGTCTCTGGTACTTTTGGCCAACTGGGTTACAAATCAGGGATTCCCATAACCCCCTCCTCATGTTTGATAATTCGCTATAATGACTCATAGAACTCAGGGAAACACTTTACTTGTGTTTACCAGTTTGTTATAAAGGATGCAAATGAACAGCCCAAAGCAAGGTACACAGGGCAGTATGGAGAAACCTTGTGTTTCTGTGCCCTCTCCAGGCACACCATGCCCCAGCACCTCATGTGTTTAGTTCATGAAGCTCTCCAGACCCTTTCACTTATGGTTTTTAATGGAGTTTCCATTATGTAGGCATGGCTGATTAAATAATTGGCCATTGGTGATTTAACTCAATCTGCAGCCCCCTTCTCCTCTCCAGAGCTCAGGGAGTAGGGCTGAAACTTCTAATCCTCTAATTACATGGTTGGTTCCTCTGGGCCACAGCCCCATCCTCCAAAAGTCACCTCATTAGCATAAACTCAAGTATCGTTGAAGGGGCTTATTAGAAATTTTTTTCAAAAAGGTATTTTCTCATCCTTGTAACTCAGGAAGCTACAAGGGTTTTAAAGACCTGTGCTCAGAACTGGGGACGAAGACCAAAAAAATATTTCTTCTTAGATCACAGCATCACAGAAGGTTAATTTTGCTCATTGTACATATCTGTAAAGTGTTGACTGAACAGGTCATTCTTACACAAGGACCTCTTCTTACCCCAGAACCCAGGCTAACAGAGCAGCCACCAGAACACCGCCAGGCATCAAAGCAGAGGCAAATAGAATGTGTAGAAGATTGCTCACTGCTCTTGAAGCTTCAGTCTAGAAGTACAATATCATTTCAATTCACCTGTTATTGACCCAAACAAATCATCTTTAACTCCATGGAAGGAAAATGCAATACTACCATGTTCTTAGAAGAAGACCTATAAATTATGGTAACCAGAGCTATGAGAGCTCATACCCAGGGTCATCTGCAGATGGAGCCATGAAGGAAAGAGTAACTTCCACTGAACAGGTGGAACTGAACAGGTCATGATTTTCTCTATGAGCAGGGCAGCAATGGACCCTCCCTGTGATTTATTTGTATATGCATAGGAACTTGGAGGAAGCAAGGAATTTGTTTGCTCCCAAAATGGAGAATGTAAAGAAAAATCTTTGGTTTTTCACTTTATACTATTTTGTAATATTAGAAATTTAACCACAAAATTAATTTGTGTAAATTGATCTATGAAACCCAGCACACCCCCCAACTATTAAAGAATTGAGTGCTTCAGTTCACAATAGCCAAACTATAGAACCAGCCTGTGTGTCCATCAATGGATGAATGGATGAAGAAAATGTGGTGCATATACACAATGGAGTTTTACTCAGCCATAAAGAAGAATGGAATTATGTCATTTGCAAGGAAATGCACAGAACTTGAGAACATTATGTTAAGCAAAATAAGCCAAACTCAAAAAGTCCAGGGTTGTATATTTTCTCTCAAATGTGGAAGCTAGAGAGGAAAAAGGAAAAGAAAAGTATGTGTGTTGGGGGGTAGGCATAAAAATTTAAGGGAAATCAATAGAGGAAAAGGAGAGGGGTGGTGATGGTGGGGGGAAATACTGTGGAATGACATTGGCCAAATTATATTGTTATATTTTGTGCATCTACAAATATGTTGCAACAAATCCTGCTATTACATACAATTGTAATGCAGGGGGGAAATACTTCCTTTCTCATTGTCAAAACTGTTTTCAGTAATTATCATAAATAATCATTATTTTCTTTATTCATTCTCTAGTTTGAAAAACGTTTAAAGGAATATATTTCAACTTCAAAGATACTATTCAAATTCAGCAAAATATTTCACATATGAACTGAAATTTGCCCTTATAAACAAAAAAATATTATTCCTTGTAGTTCATTCAAGGTCTGCTTTTGGTCTTATTCATCCCTGAGTTTTCATTGTTCAGTTTGAGTCTACAATTTAAATGCAGGGATTTGGAGTCTCATGGGATTGGAGATACAAATCACACCAGAAGTGTACTCAAAAGACTTTGCACCATAACAAACTCTCTTTCAAAATGAAAACGTCAAGGGCTGACAACATTCATGTAGAATACAAGGTATCTTAAAGAATAAGTACTAAACACATGCTAATTTAAAGCTTACAGATAAGTTATTAAAACTCAACACTAACTGTAGCAATGGTTCAGAGTTGAGCCAATAAAATATATTTGGAGGAGGAGGATCTTATCAACAACATTGTGGAGAGTTGGCAGCAAATAGAGATAATAAAAAGCTGACCTACTTTAAGTTGGCTTTCTTATTGTTTTTGCCTTCTCTTCAGACAATGCACCCTTTATTACCTGTCTCAGGGAGGGTTGCTCCCATTGCCCTGCCCTTGGCAAGCTACTGGGCTCCAGAAACCTCAGCGAAGGCCCCTATAGCTATGTGAGTTGTCCACTCACATAGTGGACATATATTTGTCCAAGGATGAAAAGGTGAATGCACACCTAAGTTTCAGCTGGACCATCTGTCTGCATAAGCTCAAAGGGTGCCTTGATATATGCCCGCAGATTTACACAAGCATCCAAACTTATGGGACCTTAGAAATCAATTAGGTAAAGTTCTTGTGCTATAGATTAAAATAATAAAGGATGCTTTAAAAGTTTAAATAAATTGTGCATCGCTCTACTGATAAGTGGCAGATGGTAGAGTAAAACTCAGGTCTCCTGATCCCTATTCCAAAGTGCTCATTTCACTATGTGGAGACAGACATTTTGTATATATTTGCAATAAGTGACTACACGAACATTAGCCAATTGAGGGACTTGCATGGCATTTGTATAAAAAGGGGAAATGATAAATCAGGAGGGAAATCATAATCAAAAACTCAACTAATTTGGGCTGAACTGTGAAATAATAAACTAGGCTTCCCTAGAGGGCTGCCTTTTGACATACATATATTTATATATATTTTTATATTATATATATATATATTTTAATGTGGTGCTGGGGATTGAACCTAGGCCCTTCTTGCATGGGAGGCAAGCACTCTACCAACTGATCTATGTCCCCAGCCTATACCTTTTGATCTTTGAGACAGGAAGGAACCATTTAGCCTCCACTCATTTCACCCTGGGCCAGACTCTGAAACCAATCCTGCTACTGGCAACTCTCAGTTCAGTGCACAGATCCGGTCCTCAGTACACTGCCTTCTTCAGGCTTGTAAGCCTTGCTCCCTGAGATCTGCTCAGGTCTGGTTAGGACCAGTCTCCTCTCCTAGGCCTTAGTTTCTTCGTATTTCCTTTTCTCCCTCTACTCCAGTTCTTCTCGGTCATAGTTCCTGCTGAGCTTTCTCAATCTTAGAACTGTGTCCTTGAACCCTGTTGTCCAAGGCAGAGTCCCCAGTACCTGTTGTTGTACTTATTATTTGCCAAGACTCCCACTGACCCTCAGTATTTGATTTACTCACCACCCCCACCCCTGGTTCTTTTTTTTTTTTTTTTTTTTTTTTTTTGTGGTGCTGGGGATTGAACCCAGGGCCTTGTGCATGCGAGGGAAGCACTCTACCAACTGAGCTATATCCCCAGCCCATTCACTCCTGGTTCTAATGACGGTATACACAGTGGCTACATGCACAGGTTTCTTCAGCCTCTTAGAAGGAGAAGCACTGTAACTGGTGGGAACATATTAGACCAACAGAAGTTCACTGATTCAGCAACATTAATTATGAAGCAGGAACCTCAGCTTTGCAATAGGGTATAATCACTTTTTTCTTTCTTTCTTTTTCTTTTTTTTTTTTTTTTCTTTCTTTTTTTTTTTTTTTGGTACTGGATATTGAACCCAAGACTTTGAATATTCTAGGCAAGCACTGTACCATTGAACTACATTCCTACCCCTAGAAGTCACATTTTTCTCCTCCTAAAGATAAAAATAAAAGCCTACCATGATAATGTCCAAGTTATCTGTGCCCCATAAACATTTTAGTCACACTATTGAGAGCAATAGATCTCTAGACTAATGTCTAACTTGATGTTTTCTTTATCATATAAGAGGAATTCAAGTAATCAAAATGACAATAAACAACTGAGTGTGATGGTGCATGCCTGTAATCCCATCAATGCAGGAGGCTAAGGCAGGAAGATGGCAAGTTCAAGACCAGTCGCAGTAACTTAGCAAGGCCCTAAGCAACTCAGCAAATCCCTGTCTCAAAATAAAAAATAAAAAGGGCTGGGGATGTGGCTCAGTTGTAAAAGCTTTTCTGAGTTCAATCCCTAGTTTAAAAAAAAATCACAAAATGAGAATAACCTTTTGTAAATCCTATGGAATTTAGTCTTTGACTTCTGAACTGTCAGATCCTATGTGGCTGTGCTACTCAGGAACATCAGATTATCAAATTACAGATATTATGCATCCAAATATTTGCTACTATATTTGCAAAATGATTTGACTTTTTTGACCAAATAGACCTACTCATTGATCCAAATGTATCACTGGTCCAGCTACCTAGCCATAAAATTAATCCATGGTTTGATTCTAATGACACTAAATTGAAGAAGCCAGCCTGAGAAGAGTTGGAGAGTAGCTAAGGGAAAGAGCATGAGCTTAGTCATATGGGAGGCCCTGGGTTCAGACACATGTGTATGTGTGCACACTCACACACAACACAATCCCAGCCTAGTGGCCCCACAGATACCCAGAGAATACTGGGATTGAGGAACTGCTAAGATTCATGTCTAATTTTTTAAAAAAAACATGACTTAACTATGCAAATTGGTTATATTCCAAAAGCCTTTGTAAAAATTTGTATCATAACTAAAAGTGATAATCTATTACCATTGCATTTTTGAAACTATTGCATAAGATATTTTTAGAGAAATTGGTGGCAAAATTCACGGACAATAAAATATCATTATTAACTTCAGGTCCCAGCTTACCACCTACTAACTGCGTGTCCTGGGAAGTTATTTGCCCTCTCTCTGCCTGAGCTTCCTCTTCTGTAAATTCAGAATGATATGGTAATAATAACTATTGCATGGATTGTTGTGATAATTAAATGAGCTAGTGTGTTTAAAATGCTGAGACTAGTGTCTGATCCATAGTAAATTCTAGCTAAGTGCTGTTTGTTGCTTTGTAGTTGTCTCATATGACTCCATGATAAATTGGTAGTGGAACAAAGCAGCTATTATTCTTTTTAAAATTTTTTTTAAAGTTGTAGTTGGACATAAACCTTTATTTTATTTATTTATTTTTATGTGGTGCTGAGGATCCAACCCAGCACCTCGCACATGCTGGGTGAGTGCTCTACCGCTGAGCTACAACCCCAGCCCCTATTATTCTTTTTTTAATTAACAGATGCCAAGTTGCTTACTCCAAGTCATCGAAAAGGTATTAAGTGCAAAGGCAGATCCTTTGACTCCAAGTCTAGAGAGTTCTCTGGTGCATGCCATTGTCTTTCCACCAGAGATGAGCATATTGTTGCAATTTCACTTTATTCGCATAAATCTCAGGCATAGCACCATTGTCTAAGTGGATTCTTGGATGGGCCCAGCCCTTCACAAGGAGTTCCAAACTAAACAGAACTTGATGTTGGGGATGAAAACACAGGGGCCGGAGATGACTTTTCCAAGGCATACATTAGCATCCACAAGTGAGGAGATGTGGTCAAAAGCTCCCAGTGAATGACCACATGTTACACAATAAGAAGCAAGCAGGAAAAGGACTGTGATTGTTCAGCATTGATTGAGAATTTCCATTCAGACCTTCTTCATGAAATCTGACCTGGCTAATGACCTCTCTAATGCCATAGGCTTGTGTTGGAGAAGGAAATAAATTCATTAAATGAATCATTGCTGCTTAGAGGAGGATTATGTGTTAACCATAGTCATTAACATTAAAGAGTTACAGTTGTCTGTTTTCCTCCCTGATGGGCAGTTACCGGGAAAGGCCACACCATAAACCCTTTGGAGCAGCTCAGGTGTTCTCCATTTTAGTTGTGTAGACTGGGTGTCCATTCTTATTTTTCCACTCCTCCTGCAATACCTCATAAGAACACAAACTTTTTTAAGATCTGAGAGATAGAAAAATGATAGATAGATTCTAAGCATTTCAGATAAGGGATACTCAATTTGTTATAACAGCTATAAGGAACAAATATACCTGGGTTAATGATTCTTCATTATTGTCAATTCCCCAAATTATTTCTTGTTTATTTATTATCTGTCCTCTCCATTTGATTGTGAGTACCTCTGACTGGGATCTAGGGCAATTTATTCACTGTTTTCACGCCTCAGTTTCATGCTACTGGTGTAATGTGCCCCTCTAATCACCCCACTTGCAGGGAAGCCTTTTCTTCATAAAAACCTCTCTCCCAGATGTGATCTCAAAAACCAAAAGGCCATTGGACAAGTCAAGTCATGGCCTTGGGTCTACAGTTTGTGATTTGGGATCAGCAGCAGGTGGCATTGGGGTCAGTCTGTCAGAGACCAGCATTGAAAGGACTTCTAGTCCACTTCCATTGATTGTTCCTGGTCTGAGCCTGCCCCACAACTCAAAAACAGAAAAAAACAAAAACAAAAACAAAACCAACAAAATAAAACACCAAAAATATTCTGGATAGGCTGGGAAAAACTGTTATATAACTTAATAAAGCAAATTTACTGTTCCAAGTATGTGTTCAACATTTTATCCATAGTCTATAATTCATACATATATACTTTAAAAAACAAAATCACAGCACTATTTTCATACATAAAATTTATCCATTATTTCTTATAAAATATTCAGTCTGCATTCAGCTTTCTCTGTCTCACAATGCCCATTGAATGAATCACATTTTGTTTAAACAGATGCTAATTAATTTAGGCAGATGTTGGTAACAATTCACATGATCTGGGTACACCTTGGCGGAAGACAGCTCCTGAACCTCTGAGACTGGCATCTTGGGTTTAAACAAAATGAATGGGCTATTTGAAATTTTTTGTCTGGCCATCTCCTTCCCTATTAAAAAAAAATGGTACCAAATACTGCATTTCCTCCATTCCAGCAGTCACATACAGGGACCTGCCAGGAGCATTTTAATATTGGATTTTACAAACTGAACTCATGCCAACTCCTCTCTGGGCAAAGAGTAAACATTGCTCCTCCAGCAGAACTCTGCCTACATTTTATTAAACATGGCTCTAGGCTGAAGGATCCTCATGCTCAACTTCAAGTTCCACAAACCACCCTGAACTTCCCAAACTAGAATTTTTTAAAAAATATTTATTTATTTACTTTTAGTTGTACACAATGCAATACATTTATGTTTACGTGGTGCTGAGGATCGAACCCGGGCCGTGCACGTGTGAGGCGAGCGCTCTGCCACTGAGCCGCAACCCCAGCCCTAAACTAGAATTCCCCCCCCCCCCCCCCCAAATGATTATAGTTTCACAGGAAGAAAGGAACTGTTCAGGATTGAGGAGTGTTTAAAATTCTAGCCAGGTTGAGCTGGCTCCAGTGTGAGATGGCATAAGAGCAAAAAGCTTCTTTCCAACCAAATGCAAATGCATAGCTGTAGCCAAGGAATTTCAAGGGAGGTTTGAGGATACCAGGATGTAACCAGATGAAAGATGTACTGTAAAAATAACACCAATTAAAGAAGCAAACTAAACAGCAGATAACACTACTACACAAATAGAATATATGAGCTATGCCATATATTTGTGTTTGTGTGTATATATATATGTATATATATATATATATACATATATATATATATATACACATGTGTGTCTCTGTGTGTGCAATAACACACACACACACTAAAACCTGACCCTGTGGTTTTGAGTCTACACAACAGGATGAACCACAAGCAGGCACGCGTTTTAAAAAGCACAGGAATGTACAGCCCCCTTTGTGTGATACAAAAATGCATTTTTCTTCGCCCTTTCCCATCCCACCAGAAATCTAAGCAACGTGACAGCGGTGGGGTTTAGGTTTAAGGTTTCACAAAAAATTTTGGTCAAAGATTTATGCAGATCTTGCAGGATTTAAGCCCAAACTGGTATGCAAAAATAAATCCAGGACTGTGGGGGAGGACCCTTGGAATTTTGTGCAAGAATTTTGCGTAAGAATCAGCAATTGCCTTGCTTCGGTGGCACCCGCACTCAGTAGCTGAGGTCCCACCACAGCGCGGAAATGGAAACGATCTACCCTCCCGAGCCACCTCCCAGACCGACACGTTGACACCGGGGGCTGGACCAGGCTCTGGCTGGGGATGCTCCGTTTGCCCGACGAGGGCTTTCCGGGAGGACTGGAGCGGACCTGATGGGTTCCTAAGGGTCCAAGTAACTGCCACTTTCCCAGAAGGCTACCAAGGGAGGTGTGGAGCAGAAGAAAGGAGACCCTCTTACCAGGGGACAGGTGCACAGGCAGGGAGTCGTGGGAGCAAAACCACGGACTCCAGAAGTAAGAGGAATTGCTGGCCAGAGCAGGTCGGGGACTGGGGGTCGGCGCAAGCCCGATCGTGTCCCGTCCAGAGTCACTCACCATCCTCCAGAACTTCGAGCACCAGGAGAAGACCAAGCAGCAGCCAAACCTTCATCTTCAGGGCTGGGGACTACGGGTCCGTGGCGCGGCGCTGAGGGCTGCGCAGGACAGGGCAGGGCAGGGCAGGGGCGCAGGGGGAGGCGGCGGGCGAGGGGCGCCGCCTCCGGGCGGGAGCCGCGGCAGCACGGGGCGGGCGGCTGGGACGCTGCAGCTGGAGGATTCGGTTTCATGAGGAGAACCACAATTTGCCGGGAAAGTTAGAGATTTTCTTTCTTTCTTCTCTCTCTTTTTTTAATTCCCTGTGTAATGTGACCTCTCCTGCCCCCTGGCGGAGCGGTGAAGAGCAGTACTACTGAGTTCTGAGGAAGGTCTGAAGGTGAAATGTCAGTGACCATAACCACTCCTTGATTATTCTCCAAGTCTCAGCGTTTTTAGCAAGTTTACAAGTTCAACAAGATCTAGTGTGAATCTGTGGATATGGATGGAGTCATACAAATTTATGCAAATGTCACCAGCGCTCACTTCACCTGTTCAGGCAGGGCCCTGGTGCTCTGTAAAAAGTTCCCCCTAAATATTTTTGATCCCAGAAGGTCAGTGTCTGCCTGCCTCCCGCCCCCCCGCGCCCCCTTTCTCTTGCTGAACTGTTGTCCTTGGTTGTTCCTGCTGTCGCCCTATGTCTGGCCAGAGATGGCCTATGCACCCAGGCCTGAACTTACAGAAAAAGCAGTAAGGAGCATCTTACTACAGCTGAGACATATGAGGGGAGGTGCCAGATAGGGAGGTCTGCATGTCATCAGAGGGACTCACAGCTGGCCAACTCCTTCCCTAGTGTCCCACCAAGATTTTGGAGGAACTGCTTGTTCCTGTTGTATACAGAAACTCCACTGCTCTACAGAAGACAATACAGGTGTTTAGAAGGATCTGTGTCCCATCCCCCCAAATCCAAGTAACAGCATCAGCACTCTCCTCCCAGCTTTTGTCAGTGCTCTGGGCTCCTTGTAAATATAAGATTTATTTTCTCCAAGTAGGCTTTTCAGTTCTAGTAACTGAATCCCACTCTTATGCACATTAAGAAACCCCAAAAAGAGCTAGGTGCTGTCAGTGTAAGTAGTCTCCTCTACTCAGGAAGCTGAGGGGGAGGGTCTCTGGGGCCCAGAAGTTCCCTACCAGCCTGAACAATACTGTCTTTTAAAATCAAACCAAACCAAACCAAACCAAACCAAAAAAGGTTACCTGTGTACCCTTCTGTGTCCTCACCATGAAGCATTTGGAGATGACTAAGATGAAAGAGAAAAAGTTAAAAAATATGAAAATACAATTAAATGCCAAATTGTATGACACATGCTCTTAATACTAGAGAATTTCAGGGAGGTGAGAGATCAGTACAGGATGAAGGAGAATTGGGGAATCATAGAGGCTCGTGGCTTGCATTTGGAGAGCTGAGGGAGGAGGGAGGGCAGAAGAGAGCATCTGTTTGGGCTGGTCAGCATGGGCTAAGGCACAAAGCAAGACTGGCCCAGTAGCCTTGGTTGATCACAGGAGAGGGCAGATTCACTGTGAAAGTAAAGTGGGAAAGATGAATGAATCGACAGTCCAGGGCTGCAGACAGTGGGGCTGCGGTGTGGTGTGGCAGAGGACTTGGGCATTGTGTGCCCCTCAGCAGAGAAAGGTCAGAGGTTCTTGAGTTTGTGGTCCCACAAGATGAAAGCAGTTTGCAGTGTGAGGATGCCAGAGTGTATCCCCCAGGTGAGAAGCAGGGCCTCAGTGGGAAGCCAGTCTCATTGTGGTATTAGCACCAAATGTTACTACTACAGACTGCTGGACTGGAAGTAACAGGAAGGAGACTTCTCCCTTATCCCCGAGGTGAGAGGTGCCAGAACATAGGATAAATGAATGTTTCTCAGTTGTTTCGTGCAGGAAGAACCAAGAATTCTATGTTCTGTTGCCAGCTCTAGCTTTGCCACCCACTTACACCCACTTGTGGGGTAAACTGTTGTCTGGGAATAAAAAAGACCAAGGACTCTCAACTCCTCTCACTATTCATTTAACCTTCTAGGAACTTGCATTCATAAAGGGAGGGAACTAGACTTGAGGATTGTTTGAACAGATGTGTACTGTGTGTTTGATATTAAGGTTATAAAGATTAAGAAATCCTCCATCATGGCCACTTTTAAGGAGTGGACACCAGCCTGGAGATAAGCACTTAGACCACCGCAGAACTGTGTGTCATTGTCATTAATCTAGATCAATGTCAGAATTTATTGACTAACAGTAAATTCATAGGGTATACTATTTTCATCGCTGGCAGTTCACTGAATACTTGTGGGTCACCTGGTAGTCATAAGCTGGGCAATCACAAGTTCTTTTATTCCAGTTTTAATTTCTAATATCTATAACACTCAAATCACACACCATACTTCACACAATTATATGTATATATTTAACACAAAAGCTAAGAAAGGGTTAAGGTAGCCACAGGGGTTTAGTTGGCTGAACTGAGAGGAAAGGCAGAGAGCAGATACAAATGCATTGAGTAAGTGCTGTAGATTAGATGGTCAAGGTGTCAAAAGGCAGGAACTTATTCTATGCCAAGGTCCAGACAGACAGCAGCTTCAGAGTGTCCATTTGGAGTTTCAGCTTGGAGTGGGGTCATGCATAGTTGTCATGGCCAGGAGAAACCATGCTCTCCTGAAGCTAAATGGGGCAGGAGATTGGAGGTTTGTCACTGTGGCAATTTTCATGGGCAGATCTGTTGATGAGTGACCAGGTGGCAGGGTCAGGGTGCTGCAGTGTCCAGTCTCGGGGTGCACCTTGAGTGAGGACCCTTGAGTGAGGAGGTTGCTTCATGTCGCTGCCTGAAGCGATTGCCACTTGGAGCAACAAAGCCGCGGGAATAAGTTCAGAGGCAGACTGGATACGAACAGGCTTTTTATTCTGCCAGCTTCTCTCTCTGGCTCCAACAACACCCCAACACGCAATCCACACTCCTCCAACCACCACAAAATGGCACTGACCCGATCCACAATGTCCCGGGCCAAGTCTCATGAGACCATGGAAGGTGGTAATGCTTATGGCTCACAGCTAACCGCAATCTTAGCTATCTCCTTAATGCGGGCTCCTGCATTTCCCCCCTTTTTGTTTTAAAAGAGGGGATGCTTTAGGACGTCCATGTGTAACCAACATTCTTACCCATCATCGAATAATCAAGGCTGTGCCCTTGACTCCTTTCTTAGGTTGATATGTCGGCCACATGAGACTGTCCCGTGCGACTGTGCCTGTCTTAGGTTGTCCCCATCTGGGGATCTTACCCGTCATTGGCTACCAGCCATCCAATGGAGCCCTTCAGGATCGACTGTGTATGATGACTAACAGCCGTCCAATTGTGGGGAGATGCTGCGGCTTTAAGGCGATAAGCCTTCTGCTGACGAGCCAAGTTGCATAGCATATCAAATTCTTTAAACAAATCAGCTGCCCTGAGTTCTATCAAGTAACACACTGAGTTCTCTAGACAAATACCCGCAAGGCATTGTTCTGTAAAGTCCCAAACAATGAAAGATCAAAATGTCCACTTGTTATAATACGTTGATCTAGGAGGCCCCATGTATGCAGAGCAGAGGCCACACTGCTGGTGAGGTTGTTTGATGCTTGAGCAGCAGGGATGCTTGCAGCTGTAGCAACAGCCGTCTTTTTTTTTTTTTTTTTTTTTTTTTTTTTATGTCTAGACAATGCCACCGGCAAATCTTCAGGGCCCGCTACCTAGAAACTCAAGCATCAATTATTAAAGGAAAGGCAGTGCTATTCCAGCACTGAGGCAAGAGGCGAGTTGTCAAACTAAAAAATAGAATTATTAGATTAGAAGATTAGAGTTGATTTCTGCTCACATACATTGCTGTTTGAGCTCCCACAAACATAAGCTGGCAAAATATCATATTCAGAACAAAACAAAGAAAGACTGAGGGTGTTTACTGCATTAAAGATAGATTAAAGAAAAGCTAAAGGCACTTTGGAAAAATAATTTGTTAGCTGGAATCCTCAAGTCTCTGCATACACAGCAATCCTTTACATGTTGAAATAATTTAAATTAATCAGCTATTAAACAAATGAAGTTAATAACAAATAAACAATCCTATGTCAAAACACCAAAATATCAGGTTATACAGCACTAGTCATATTCTTCACTAAAGAGAAGTCCCAGGGACACCTATAAATCAAAATTGAAAGTACCTTCACTTATAAAATTATTTACCTAAATTGAATACTCTTAAACTAAAATGAATTAAAGTTATTTGGATCCATATATACATTTTTTCATAAGCGCTTTGTTATTTGTGATGTCACACTGGACAGACGCACAAACATACAAACATATATTTGTGATGTCACATTAACATGAAATGTAGACAAATGCACAGACATAAAGACATGTACAAAAAGAAAAAAAAATACAATTGTGTGCACACTAAAGAGAGATCTCCTCGTCCCGGCCGGGAGGAATGACACTTAAGTTGTGAAATATTTTGAAGGACTCTTTTAAGGGAATCATTCCATACCTTCATCTTGGTCCTCTTGATTTTGTACTTTTTTTTATTAATCTTGATTCCTCAACAACTTCATCTTGATCCTTTTGATGTGGTACCTGTTTTATTAATCTAGATGGTATCCATATTGGAGAGGATTCGTGCTTTGGAAAAACACAAACAGATCCTCTCCCCCAAATTAATACTGGATCTGGACCCTTCCATGTACCTGAAAGAACATCCTTCCAGTAAACCAAAGGTTTATGTTGGTGTGGGTTCCAATGTCTGTCTCCAGCAGAATAACCATTAGAGTCTAAAGTTAAGAAATTTAAGGTAAACAGGGCAACTGCCAATCTGTCTCTAGGACTTTTCCAATTTCCTTCTTTTTGTTTTAATAAATGATTTTCAGTGTGCGGTTTGCTCTTTCAATAATGCCCTGACCCTGAGGATTGTATGGGATGCGTGTTTTATGGGATATATTGAATTTTGTGCAAAACTGTTTGAAAGATGAGGATGTATATGCAGGGCCATTATCTGTTTTAAGCATTTTGGGGATGCCCAATGCAGCAAAAGCTTGCAAACAATGAGATGTAACATCTTTAACTTTTTCTCCAGAATGTAAGGAAGCAAAAATCATGCCTGAGCATGTATCTATGGTCATATGAATAAATTGCAATTTTCCAAAACTTGGTTCATGAGTAACATCCATCTGCCACAAATGATTGGGCATTAATCCTCTAGGGTTAACACCATAATGAGGATTGGGCAAATGTGTCATACAAGATTTACAATCTTTTACAATTGTTCTGGCTTGCTCCTTTGTGAGTTTAAACCTACGCTGCAAGGTGGTGCTATTGACGTGAAACTGGGAGTGAAATAAAGTAGCTTGCTGGAGCACTGAAAGTATAAAGATGTTTGGGTACGTTCATCAGCCTTTTGATTACCTTCATGGAGGGGACCAGGCAAGTTGGTATGTGCTCTAATATGCCCTACGAATAGAGGTTCTTTTCTTGCCCACAAAAGTTTTTGTATTTGATAAAACAATTTAAAGACTGGAGTATGAGGTGCTATTGATCCTGCTAGCTCTAATTTTGGGACGGCATGTACAATAGAGTGGCTATCTGAAAAAATGTTCATGGGCTGCTTTCTAAATTTTTCCAGAGCTCTTACCACAACTTCCAGTTCCACTAGTTGAGCTGATTTGTGTCACATTTTCTTTTTTAGTGACTACTGCAGCAGTACCATTTGAGGACCCATCTGTGAATACATTTAATGCCTTAGGAATAGGTTGATTTTTTATTACCTGTGGAAATATAATAGGATGACTGATACAAAAAGATAATATAGGAGACTTAGGAAGATGATTATCAAAATTTGCAGAAGTAGAGCATGTAGCTATAGCCCAATCATTATCATTGAAGCATAAATATTCAATCTGTGATGATGAATAGGGAGTAATAATAGTAGCAGGGTGAATGCCAAATATTTTAGTAGAAGTCTTAAGTCCTTGAAGAATAAGTTTAGCCACCATGGAGGTATAAGACTCAATTATACTTTTAGAAGAGACGGGCAAATGTATCCATAATAAAGACCCTTGTTGCCAAAATACTCCTGTGGGTGTATATTGTGAAGAAATAATAATCAATATCAGCGATTGAGTTAAATCAAATCTATCACAATGAGCTCCTTCAATGGCTTTTTCTACTGACTTTAAAGCTTTCCTAGCATCAGGAGTCAATGTTTGCGGTGAAGATGGATCAGGGTCCCCGCAAAGGATGTCAAATAAAGGTTTTAGTTGGCCAGTAGTGAGGTTTAGTGTAGGGCGAAGCCAATTAATATCTCCCAGCAATTTTTGAAAGTCATTGAGAATGGCCAAATGCTCCTTATTCATTAATATTTTTTGAGGCTTAACAAAAGTGTCCATAATTTGGAATCCTAGATATAATATTGGAGATCTAATTTGAACCTTTTCCTTAGCAATGTTTAGTCCATATCGTTTCAAGTTTTCTGATATATCACTAAATATGGTGAATAAGACTTCTTGATTAGGATGAGCAAGCAAAACATCATCCATATAATGGAGGCACATAAGCTCTGGGTATTTATTTTTGATAGGCTGAATAACTTTATCTACATAGATTTGACACATAGTGGGGCTATTAGCCATTTCCTGCGGCAAAACTTTCCATTGATATCTCTGATCAGGGCCATTATTGTTAATAGAAGGAACTGAAAAAGCAAACCTGGGGGTATCCAGAGGGTGTAGAGGAATAGAAAAGAAACAATCCTTTATATCAAGAGTAATAAGATGGAAATTTTTTGGAATAGCTACAGGATTAGGAAGTCCAGGTTGAGTAGGGCCCATGATTTGCATGGTTTTATTAATTTCTCTAAGATCATGTAACAATCACCATTTTCCTGATTTTTTCTTGATCACAAATATGGGGGAATTCCAGAGAGAGGTGGAAGGTTCTATATGTCCTGCTTCTAGTTGTTCCTGAACTAGTAGGTGGGCCGCTTGTAATTTCTCTTTAGATAGGGGCCACTGAGGGACCCACACTGGCTTATCAGAAAGCCATGTTATTTTCAAAATTATTTTCTCAGTGGCCCCGAAAAAAAATATCTTTTTCCTTTATGATAATGATTATTTTTAGGGTTAAGATTACTCTGTACTTTTTGATAATGATTTCTTTTAGGGTTAAGATTATCCTGTAGATTTTCACATTAATACCTGCAGGCTTGGTTGCAAGGTGTACTCCCATTTGTTGCAAAATATCTCTTCCCCATAAAGTAACCGGTAGGTTAGGTAAAACATAAGGCTGAAATGTTCCTTTATGCCCTTCATCATCCTCCCATTTTAAAATTACCGCACTTTTCTCTGGGAGGTTATTATATCCCAAGCCTCTTAAATTGGTTGAAGCTTTTTGCAGAGGCCAGTGCTTGGGCCATTGCCATAGATTAATGATGAAAGAGCTCCAGTATCTATCAGTCCTTCCATCTCTATTCCTTGGATTTTTATTTTACACATAGTCCTCCTTGAACAATACCGAACCCAGCAAGCCATAGGCCCCGAGTCAGTGGAACAAAATCCTCTATTGTTCCTTTTTTGAGGCATACTCATTTTAAATGAATTATGTAAATTGGGAAGGAGAAGCAACTGAGCAATTCTATCTCTTTGATTAACAGAACTTATACTTTGGGGTGAGCTAAGCATTATTTTTATTTCCCCTTTGTAGTCTGAGTTTATTACACCTGGGGTCACTTGCAAGCCTAATAAGCTTTTAGGACTTCGCCCGAGAATAAGTCCTATAGTCCCTGAGGGAAGAGGTCCCCTGACCCCTGTGGGAATCATTTGAACCCCCATTTCAGGTGTTAACACTATTCGGGCGGTGGAACAGAGGTCTAATCCTGCATTTCCTCCTGTTCCTCTGGCGAGGGAGTGGATGGGTAGTAGGGATTGTGTTGGGGAAGCATCTGAGTGGATGCTTGAGGATACTCCTCCTCCAATGCCTCATACATTTGTGGGCCCCGGGGCATTGGGCCCTGTGCCCCGTTTTTTGAATTCCTGAACAAATGATTTCCATAGATGTCAAATTTTGAATGGCATTTATTGGCCCAATGATTTCCCTTTTTACACCTGGGGCAGTGGCCTGGGGCACGGTATGAGCTTGGTCTTATTTCTCTCTTGGGGTTTTGCCTAGAATAGCCTGATTGATTATGATAATTTTGCCTGGAATATCCTGATTGATTATAATGTCTAGGTTGAGCCCTTGTGAAATTTTTAGGGGAAGCACCTCTCATTGCAGCTGCAATCACATTTCCTGTGACAAAGGCGTCATTTATATCTTTACATAGTTGTATATATACGGAAAGATCCTTTTTATTTCTCCATGGCCTGATGGCTTCCTGGCAGTATTTATTAGCACTTTCATATGCTAATTGAACAACTAATGGCATAGCTTGATCAACATCTGCAAACATTCTACCTACAGTTCTCAAAAGTCGATCAGCAAAGTCAGCATATGGCTCATTAGGTTCTTGAATCACTTTTGACAAGCTACCTTGTAGATCCCCAGGTCCTTGTACAGTTTTCCATGCCTCTAAGGCAGCTGCATTTATCCTGGGTCATAATTTTTTTGAGCCTGTAAGTCTGTGAATTGCCCTTCTCCTGTGAGCATTTCTATGTTATGGTCTCCAAACCCTGAAGCTGCATTTCTTTTAGCCGTTTCTATACAAAGTTCTTGAAATTGCGATTGCCAAACCAAGTATTGCCCCCCGCTTAATGCTGCTTTACATAGACTTTTCCAGTCTGAGGGGGTTAAGCTAAAGGTGTTAAGGGACTCCAGCATACTCAACGTGAAAGGAGCTTGGGGTCCATACATCATTACTGCCTCTTTGAGATTTTTTATTGTTTTGAAATCTACTGACTGGTGGACCCTGTGTCCATTTTTCTTTTCAAATACTGGCAGTTCCCAATGTATCTGTGAGTTACCCTTGAGAGTGCATAAGCGCTCAGAAAGACTTTTTATTTCTGTTTTTAGGGTATGCAAATGCCTAGTAATACCCTTCATATTTTCTGTAATGGATTCCACCCATGGGGGAGTAGAGGACACAAGTGGTTCCTCTACTTGATGGTCCTTGTTTTGGTCTTTTTTAGTTTCTTTTTCCTCATTTTCTCAGGATCACTTTTACCAGATTCCTCACTACTGCTAATTTCACTGACAGCAATATCCTGAGTCCCAGGTTCCATGAAGAGCAAGTATTCTTCAGCTATCTCCAATAACTCCCGAATAGCTCTAACAGCTTGGATTTTTGTCGTTTTTGGGACTCTTCTAATACTCTCTTTACTGGTCTTAGTTGACCCAGTGGAAGCTACTCTTTCTTGATCACTTTCACTTTTTTCTAAATCCTCCTCACTGACAACGGAGTCAGGTATATCAAGGATTCTTTCCATAACCTCTATCATTTGGGATTTAGTTATATTCGAACCCATCTTTAGAGACCTTTCAGTTCTTACCTGTCCACTCCAAAGTCCCCGTACGAGCCACCACCTGTCGCTGCCTGAAGTGATTGCCACTTGGAGCAACAAAGCCACAGGAATAAGTTTAGAGGCAGACTGGAAACGAACAGGCTTTTTATTCTGCCAGCTTCTCTCTCCGGCTCCAACAACACCCCAACACGCAATCCACACTCCTCCAACCACCACAAAATGGCACTGACCCGATCCACAATGTCCTGGGCCAAGTCTCACGAGACCATGGAAGGTGGTAATGCTTATGGCTCACAGCTAACCACAATCTTAGCTATCTCCTTAATTAGGGCTCCTGCAGCTTCATTTGGAGGTCTGGCACGTTTGATAAGCTCATAGGCCTGGCTTTTCTGATATAAGTTTGATAATGCCCATGCATCCCTGTGCTTCTGATTAATTTGATACATTTACAGATGATTATTCTTATTGGTATGATTAATTTATTTGTTGGTTTGTGCCTTATAGTTGTGCTAGGCAAATGGTGGTTGTTTACTTGTGCAACCAAGGTAGACAGTCATTCCAGCTCAGCACTTAAACTCAAAATGAGGTCGCTTACGGCAAGCTGTTTTCCAAAATGGAGTAACTCAGGTGTAGTCGTGGTCTGAGAGCTACTATTCTATATATCATGGAGTAACTCAGAGCAGGGCACAGCCTTTCTCCACAGTCACCTTCTGGGGAGGATTCTGAACAAAAACCTCCTGGAGTACAGACAGGCTTATCTAGATCTGTCCACTGCCCCAGCCTGGGATTCCTTTTCACTCTGAGTCTGAGTTGGGTGCTTCACATTCCCTCTGTGTTGGAGCCTGGGCTTCAGTCTAGATTCCCCTCTTGCTGGCTCTACTGGGTAGGTGGGTCCTGCTCTCCTTTTACTCCACTGGAGCCCTAGGTCCACCCTTCTTTTGCCATGGCATCAATTGTCACTTCCCTGGTTGGACCCACTATCCTTTCTCATTCAGAGTGTGGCTATAGCCCTCTAACTGATCTCTCCATCTCTCCTTCTTGTGCTTCAATGGATTATCTCCCTAGCAATTGGATCAATCTTCAAATAAAACCCTGCCTACAACCTTCCAAGGCATTCCAGCAAGGTTCATTTTCTGGAGTCCTTGGCCTTTGCTTGCCTTTCTAGTGTCCACCTTTGTGGTCACTTCCATCCTGCCCTCCATTCCTCATAGTACTTGCCCCCACTTTCTGCACCCCCAGCCACCGCGCCTGCTGCTCCTTCTACTCCAGTAGTCCCTCCTCCATTTGACCATCTGCCCTTCTTTTTCCCCACCCCACTAATTTTTCATAAGATTAGCAGCCTCACCAATCTTACAAAATTTAGCTCTATCTTACCTCCTCCCAGTTGTCCTAAGTACTTTTCTGGTAGGTACACCTCCACCATAGCACTGAGGACAGAGTTTAGTTGTATAGCTGTTTATGCTTTTCTCCTGCCCTACCAACTGTGAGTTCAAAAGTTGGAAGTTTGTCTTATAAAAGTTGGCATTGTACCACCAGTTCCTGGAAAATAATAATTATTTATTAGGAATTAACTATGTTTCAAGGTCCATAGATTCTTACCATACATTCATTGTTGATCCTATCAAGCAGGCCTGTGAGTTAGGATGTATTGTTATCCCCATTTTGTGGATAAGGATGCCCAAAGTCAAACTTGTAGTAAGTTACAATTCAGGTTTTTTTTTTTTTCCTTTTTCTTCTGTATATGTGGGTCTAAATCTTCATTCTGCTGGTTAAAATGAGCTGTTGATATCCCTACAAATGAAGGCTCTTAAGCAGGGTTCCCCTGAC
This sequence comes from Tamias sibiricus, assembly GCA_025594165.1. Taxonomy (NCBI): domain Eukaryota; kingdom Metazoa; phylum Chordata; class Mammalia; order Rodentia; family Sciuridae; genus Tamias; species Tamias sibiricus. The sequence goes on from CM046661.1 coordinate 51,835,705, forward strand.
CTATAGGCAGGAAGGCTCTAAAGATGCCCTTCTCAAATTCCTGAAATCAGAGGGGAGTACTTTGTGGTTATTCTAATAGACTTGTCAACAGAGAGCTTAAAATTTAAAAGGCAAACAGATGAGCAGAACATAAACTTTCCCATGGAGAAATGGAATACATGCTCTGTTCCACCTTTTGCAGGAGTAGGGAGGTATAGGTACTGCGGTAAAAAGTAGTCATGAAAAGAAAACAGCTGAAATTTTTAATGAATTAAAACCTGAATGAAGACTGACTGACATAAAAGTTGAGGATCCCTGTGAGCCCCAGACACAAGCAGAATCCAAAATCCACTCTGACAAATCTTTGCTGATTGTTCCCAAAAATGAGGAGACAGAAGACCTGAGCAAACCTCCTCCAAGGGTGCATGGGATGAAAACTTGCCTTCTTCCTAAACTTTTCTCTTCCATAAAGCAAAAGCTGAAAGCCACTGGATAAGGGAGGAGAAAGCCTTCCACCTGTGGTCCCAGGCAAATGTCCACCTCTGTGGATGGAGGATTGGGAGGAAGAGCCATCTGCAGTGGGGGTAAGAGGGTCTTTGGTCCAGCATTCTGTACTGACACAAAGCAGAAGTCTGCTACTGTGCTGGGAGGGACAGGAAACTTGCTCCTCCTTCCTCCAAGCCCCTCTACTGACACAAGGCCAATTCCTGTGCCTTTGGGAGGAAGGACAGGAATACTAAGGAAGGCCTCTGCTTAAGGCCCAAGAATAAAAGGCCTGCTTATGACGAGGCTGACACAAGAGAAGCAAAAATGACTTCAGGAAGCTTGGATTGAGACAGAAGCCACTGTGGTCATCATTGCCAGAGGGCAAGAATGTAAAGCAACTCCCCTGGTGACCTAGGCATGCAGCCTGCTGAAAGCTAGCACTTAATCAGGAATACCAAGAAAGTGTAGAAAGTGTGATTGCTGGATCATATGGTAGGAGTATAGTTTTGCAATAAACTGCCTAACTGTATTCTAAAGTGGCTGTACCATTTTGCATTCCCACTAGCTGTTGTTCTACATCTTCATCAGCATTTGGTGTCAGTGTTTGGGATTTGGGCCATTCTAATAGGGAAACATTTAGTGCTATCTCCTCATTTTAATTTGCAATTTGCTAGTGACATAATGTTGAGCTTTTTTCATGTGCTCATGTGCCATCTTTATATCTTCTTTGATGAGGTGTTTGTTCAGATCTTCTGCCCGTTATCCACTTGGGTTGTTTGTTATCTTCTTTAGGGTGAATCCTACCCAATAAAGCTGACATAAAAATGGGGATAGAATAGTGTTAAGACAGCAGGTCACAGACCATAGACTTGGTTTGAATTTATTAATTAATTGTGTGAACTTGGGCAATTTACTTATTTTCTTTGTGCCTCAGTTTCATCATCTCTAAAATGAAAGTAATGCTACCTATCTCACATACTTATTTTGAGAATTGAATTACTTAATGCATTAAATAAATGAACAAGTATAAAATTCTCAGAACAGTGCCAAATGTGCCCAACGCACAGCAAACTCCATGTAAGTGCCAGTTTATATGTGTTGCAGACATGGAAAAATCTTCACCAAATAATGACAGTGAATATATTGCAAGTGTTTGCTGTGTGGTGTCAGGTCTGTGGCAAGCTGTTTATGTCTTATCCAATTTGTATCCAACCTTTCAGTGTGAGGTTAAATGAATTAGTACAATGTAAAATTCTTAGCATACTCCCTAATGCATCATAACCCTTTAATTTAATATGAATCCTCATAAGAAGAGTTATCACAATATTTTGGAAGAGAAAACAGAGGCATTATGAATGCATGTAACTCACCCATGCAACTTACCCAGGTCATACAAAGTCTCAAGTGGGGAACACAACTGGGAATCAAACTGGTATGTGTGGTTGAATCCACAGCCTGGATTCTTACCTTGGATATTGTACTATTGCTTCTACATCACTTAGTGGAAAAGCCAGATATAACACTATGTATGTATGATTCCATCCATGTTGGAAAGAGATTTTTGATGTGTATGCGTTTAACGCTGATCAGAAAGCAACAAACCAAGATGAAACTCATAATGGTTGTCTTTAAATCATGTGATTACAGGAATCCTTTTAAGATGTGTATTTTCTGCTTTCACAAAGTATTCTACTGTGAATAGGAATTGTTTTTATAATTAGAAAAATTGCTTTATTTAAAAAAATGATACATTAGCCAGGAAGTAAATTTAGTTAATTTCTCTCCACCTTCTATTTCATGTTTAATGACTGAATTATGTTTTATTATAATTTATTGTATTCATAATGTATTAATAGCTTTTTGTTAAATCTTTTTGTCTTGTTTTTAAAGAGTGATTCCCTGGAGAAAGAAAAGCTGGACAGAGCACAAAGCTACAAAGTGCATACTGAAGAAGATGCCAGCACACTGGCGACCCTTGAGGTAGGTGAAGTGGAAGACCTGGAGAGAGAAAAATGGTGCCACATTATAAAGAGGTTTGGCATTAATGAAGAGTTGTACTTGGTCACTCCTCCTGTATTTCCTTCCTTCCTTCCTTCCTTCCTTCTACCAGGAATTAAACCCAGGGGTGCTTGACCACTGAGCCACATCTCAGTCCTTTTTATTTTTATTTTTTTAGTTTGAGAGAGGGTCTGTCACTAGATTGCTTACAGTCTTGCAAAGTTGCTGAGGCTGGCTTTGATTGCCCTGCCTTAGCCTCCAGAGTTGCTGGGATTACAGGTGTGCATCAAGGCACCAGGCTGTATTTTCTTTTACATAGAAAAGAACACCAAACAAACAAACAAACAAAAACCACTGCCTAATTAATCCATTCAAAAGTATTGAAAATCCCCACAGAATTATATGACATGAAATGATGAAAATACAAAATACCCTTTCATGTCCATTAGCCTTCCTATTAGCTACAAAGTATTACATAGTAAAGACACACTATCATTTAATTTTCTCCTCTTTATAGACAATTTGGTTGTTTTGAAAAATCCTTTTGTAAAAACTACCACACAAACTTAATCCTTATCACAACTTCTTTGTACCCATGAGTATATCTATAGACACTTAGAAGTGAAATTATTTAGTCAAAGTCCATGATATTGAATATTTTTGATAAATGCTACCAGTTTTCCCTTCTACAAAGCTGTCCCTATTTATAACCAGTTCTACTTTCCTTAGGAACACATATGCTGACCTGTTTCTTTTCATTATTTTAAAATATATTTTTAACCATTCTAGTGTCCCTCTAATCCTCCTATGTACCCCCATCCAACAACACTGTGAACTAGCCTCCTTATATCAGAGAAAACATTTGGTATTTGGATTTTTGAGATTGACTAATTTCACTTAGCATTATATTCTCCAACTTCATCCATTTACCTGCAAATGCCATTATTTTATTCTCTTTTATTGCTGAGTAAAATTCCATTTTGATGGGGGTACATAGGAGGATTAGAGGAACACTAGAATGGTCAAAGGAAAGGGAGGGGAAGGGAGGGAGCAAGGGGGGAGAGAGGGGAAAAAAAAGAAAAAAAAATTGGTGGTTGAATGAGATGGATATCATTATCCTAAATGCACGATTGAAGATCTGAATGGTACTTATATACTTTGTATACAAACAGTTGTATGTAAAAAGATGCTATATATGTGCATTATGAATTGTAATACATACTACTATTACAAATAAAAAAGAAAAAGAAAAAAGGACTTAATAAAGTGAATAGAATTTAAATCATAAAAAATATATATATTTTTAAATTGTAAATGGACACAGTACCTTTATTTTGTTTATTTATGTTTTATGTGATGCTGGGGATTGAACTCAGTGCCTCACACATGAGAGTCAAGCACTCTACCACTGAGCTACAACCCCAGTCTCCCCTGACCTATATCTTTACAGCCCCACCGGACACTGGATGTGACCATTCTTTCAATTTTTATAACCTCATAGAGGCAAAAATCACATTGTGTTATTCCAGTTCCCATTCTGTTTATTATTATTGAAGCTGAGCATCTTACAATGTGCTTATTAGGCATGTGTATTTGCCTATTTTTGAAAATTGAGTTCTTTTTATTATTGCTTTATAATAATAGTTTTTATATGTATACACACACACATATATACTGGCTATTGAGTTTTTGTGTGTTTTACATATTTTAGATCATTTTTATCCTTTGTGTTTTTGTTTTGTTAACGATGCCTTTCTTCAAGCAATTAAAGCACATACTTAGACAATTACATTTTTCAATAATTTCCTTCATGGCTTCTGGGTTTTATGTCTCTTCTGCCTCTAATTATCAAACTACATCATGATATTTTGTAATTTTGTTGTTCATGTGTAGTCTTTAAATCTACCTATAATTTATTTTTGGTACGACTAACTGGTTAGATGTTTAACTTTATATGTTTTTTGTTGGATGGTCATTATTTCACCATTTGGTCCCTTTTTTTGAAGTGGCTTTTAGTATGTAAATGGATCTGTTTTGTTTTATTTTATTCTATCAATATTTTTGTCTGTGCCTATGGAAATACCACACTGTGTTCATTCCTATGGATGTGTAGTGGGTTTTATTCTTTGGGCCAGGGATGTTCTTCATCATTTTTCTTCTGTTGATTATCTTTGTACATTTTCTTTTCCAGATGAATTTAGAATCAGCTTGTTGATCTCCAGAACTGTGAGAAAATATCTTTCTGTTGTTTAAGCCACTCAATTTGTCGTATTTTGTAATGGCAGCCCTAGGAAACTGATATAACCATTCATAATAGGATGGGAGCAGGGTTCCAAGAAATATAGGGGCTTTCTAAGACATGTAGCTTCTTACTCACACAGGCTTATGCTCCTTAAATGGCATAAATCTCAAGATGAATTTGAATTTGAAAAATAACACTGCCAAAGCTATATTTTAATGGGTTTTATTTTACTATAAAATCCTATGTGTTTTGTTTCTGGGATGAGAATTTTATTATTAGAATCACTGTATTGATTTTTTTCATTTTTTTCCTGTAATATGTGTAATGTTAGCTAATTAAAAAAGGCAATATCTTGCAGCTGTAAATCAAATACTAAACTAGAAGACTGGTTTCCTACAGTCTCATTAATTTTTTCTTGTTTAGCTTATATCTAGTCACTTTAATGAACCCCTTGTTACTCTAAATAGTTTTCACAACTTATCTCTTGGGTTTTATATAAATGATAATGTTACCACCAACAACCACTTTTTCTTTCTTTAATAGCTATTGGTTATCAGTTCCCCCCATGCCACTCTTACATTGGCCTTTGGTGTTTTTTTTTTGTTTTGTTTTTTGTTTTGTACCAGGAATTGAATTCAGGAATGCTCAACCACTGTATTTTTTTATTTTGAGACATGGTCTTGCTTAGTTGTCTAGGGCTTTGTTAAGTTGCTGGCTTTGAACTTGGAATCTTCCTGCCTCTGCCTCCTGAGCTGCTGGGATTAGCCTTTAGTGTTTATTATCTACAGATTCCCCAAACCCATAAAGCACAGAGTGACTCAGGAATGGAACAACCAGGGGACCCACACCTCTTCTGAACCAGCTGCTTCCTTATGTGGGATGAATGGAAGGTGAAAGCACAGAACTATATCTTTAAAAGTAGCCAGGAAGCCACTATCATACTTGGGAGGGCACAGTTATTTTACCTTTCACTGCAGAGTGAGATCAACAGCTCCTGGCACTGGCTTAATAGATGGAGAGTTAGAAGAGAGAGGAGAGTGGCAGAAGAAATAAGTAAAAATCAGGAATGGAAGAGTGGGAGAACTGAGTGTGATCCAGCAGTGGAGGGCCACTGCTTATGTCCATAAAGACCTATTCTTTTCAATTTTCCTCAGAAGCACAAATTGGTATATAATGTGGATACAAAGCAGCAATACCAATAATACCTTCAGGTTACTAAAGGTCACAATGAAATTTCATTTCAGCCCTTCCAGTACAATGATTTTCTATTTTTTAAGAATTATTTTATATGCATAGTTATTATAAATTTTAAGTAATGATAGTAGTTTTCTATGACTACTCAGTAGTCATAGAAACATCTCCCTACTCCGTTACCCTATTTTTTAAAAAAATTTATTTACTTTAGTTGTACACAATGCAATGCATTTATGTTTACGTGGTGCTGAGGATCGAACCCGGGCCGTGCACATGGAAGGCAAGCGCTCTGCCGCTGAGCCACAACCCCAGCCCCTATTTTTTTTTTTTTTTTTAACTGCTTTCAAAGTGATAAATGCCATCAGGAATTTGTTCAGTAAGCAAAAATTTAAAAATAGCCCTATATTCTAGCCATTCCATCTTCACACCCATGATAAGACATTTAACTTCTGAACCACAGAAATACAAGATGAATTTTTTTTGCAAGAATTATTGTTTCAAGGTTTAGCAGGATCTAACTTTAATGGCCTTAAATACAATACTCACTGAAAATATCTTTCTAACAGAAATGCCAGGCATTTTGACACTCCTAGAGATACCCATGGAGATACTATAGGGTAGGGCAAAGATCCTAGAAACTTAGACTGCTTAAAGTCAATGACACAAAAGAAATTACCTTCCTAGTTAAGAATGTAGCATGTTGTAAAGGTTGATCACAAGTTTAATGATTGCAAGAACCTTTAAATGGCAGGGGAAAGAGGGACAACTCTAAGCTAAAATGTGTAATAGGAACCTTCTGATGTTAGACTTTTAGCTTTCCATCCTTGGCTTTCTCTTTTTTAAATGGGATTCCCTCCTTCCTACTTCAATGATCTCTACCTCTGCTTACTTGTTCTAAGTGCTTTTTAAAAAGTGTCTGCATCATCATTTACACCTCAGAACTAATTCAAGGCAATGGTTCCCATCAAGAACATTGGCAGTAAAAGATAAACATGTGATTAGAAAAAAAAATAATAACATGCAATTTTAATCTGGATTTCTACCAGGACATGACACTCTTGGTCCTTGTGTAAAGAATTATTAGGCACCAGTGAGCAGGTAGGGGTAGATTCTGGAGACATAGCCAATGGAGAACTGTGGGAAGCCACTGTAGATGCACATGCCTTTAAGTCCTGATGCCTTACTGGGGAATTGAAAGATCATGGAAGCCATAAGGGCTCCTCACTCTGGTGCTTCCTGGGCTCGGATCACAGGGTATGAACCTATGGGTAGGCAACACCCAGAGAGGTTGGGTTACCCACACCTGTCCTTTGATATCCTACCCCTTCTACCTTTTATGGATGGAACATTCTAAGAAACAGTGTTCCCCCCAATAAAAACCGTTTCCTAACCTGTTTTTTTTTCTCTCGCATGCTTCTCGTGAATTTCTCTCGCTCTCCCTTTTGGGGAGGTTGAGGCCGGGAGTCAGGGAAAGCCGCCCTGAAGCTTTAAAGGCATCTGGGTCTGTGTGTGTTTGTTATTTTGTGTCACCTCAAATTCACGAGTGATTCTGGTTTGGCAGCCCACGCTGGACGTGGGCCACAGGGAACCCCAGATTCCTGAACTATGATGCTGCTGTAGTATTTATAGCTTGAAGGACCCAGAGCCCAGAGATCAGGTTGCTTTCCACCATGACCTGGGCCATGACTTAGTCCTGGATCTCTTGGTAATGCAATCTCTGCTTTGTATCTTTCTATTCCTGATGACTGCCCCAGCCTTGGTAGAGTAACAAGGCCTCTTTACCCACGTTTATGACCTCTCAAATCTCTGGTATCTAAAAATATTTAAGAGGTGGCTATCAACTGTTACCAGAAAGGTTCACATAAGTAAATCCGTTTTGCGCCGAGTTTCTTTCCAGTTTCACCCATACTTTGACTTACTTTAAAACAGTTGAGGTAATGTGTTGATGGGAGTTATTTTTGTATGTCTAGGAGAATTTTGTTTTTGAGATACTTAATGGGATGAAATGAATCACTCATCCCACACAGATGGGGACTTCTCAACATAGTCCCTCAGCAATTCGTGGATTGTGAGCCCAAGGAGAAATCTTATCTGTGGTCTTCTTTACACAACACTTAGGTTGTGTTCCTACTCTGAGGGGAGTCTTCCTTCATGTGCTCCCATGGTGCTAAAGCAGAGATGGGGTACCCACACCTACTAGCAATACTAATCAAGCCAACAATTAGATACATCATTTTAGTTATCTACTTAGCAAATTCTTAGCTATTTTAGCATGGTTTTCAGTGTTGGCTAAATTGATATCAAAGTGTAAACATCTCAAGGTGTTCCTTCTACTTTATTAGCATCAACAGAAACAATATACACAGAGAAATTTCAAAATTAAGCTAATTCAAAAGATTTGTAACTTAGAATCATGTTCAAAACACTTTCACTTCTACCAGAGGGTCAAAAGAGTTGAAGCTGGTATATATTTATTTGCCATACTGAAAAAAATTTAGTTGTATAAAAGCTATCACCAGTTATTAAAGGCTATGGTTTGGTGGGATGCCCATTGAATAGCTTCCTATAGGTCAGAGCACTGTGAAAATGACTGGTCCATGAAATGGCAGTTGAGGTGGTAGAATCTCATTTGTGTGACCCTGGAGTGGCATACTTCAGAAGCAACTGATAGTTTTTGGAATGTGCCACGAGGCTTGAAGATATGGACAAACATCTCTTTAATGTCACAGGACTTGGCAGTTATATAGTAGGCCCCAGGCAGCCAGGTGAGTATAGCAAAAATAGTTTCACTGTACATTATATTGTATTTCTGAGTTTTAAAGTTCCCCCAGTTAAAAAGTTATTTAGTCACTATGAAATGCATGCTTTTGGTTTGTGTGATACATATACATACTAAGTTATTGTCACATTAAAAATTTATTTAAAAATACATGATCGCATTAGAAAGCATATTTTACAGTAGTTAAAGCAGCAATAGTTTTTATTACAAATTCTAAAAAATAATCCAACTTTAAAAGTAAAAAGAAACACTGATTATCATTGAAAACATTAAATTTAAAATTATCTCCTAAACAAAAAAATCTTTACATTAGCACGACTGCAATATATTTGTTGGGTTTTACAGACATAGAATTGCTGTATGGTTTAGGCCCTACCAACAATTTCTATGAAGTACAATGGTAACAAAGCAGTAAGACAACTAGGTACTGGCAGTGGATCTGAAAAATAAAGGGTCCATTTACCAGTTGTAGGTCAGAGAAACTTACTCTGTTGGTAATAAGAGGCTCTTATGAATTGGGTCTTGGCCATGGACTTTGTACATCAGTGCTGTCTGTGTATGTGCAGGAAGAGCAGCAGGCCATGCCCTACCAGGCCCTACCCTGCTAGTTCAAGGAAGTAGCCACCTCTTCCATGAGTCATAGATGTTCCTTGGTCCTTATTTTTCTGTACATACTCATGGGATATTCAGAACTGAAATTAAGGACCCCAAAAGAACTTATTTGCATTCGAAGTCTTTTATTTCACATTCTCCCCATTATTCTAAGACCCCATCAACAGGGGTAGGTAGAGCTGCTCACATGCTACAGGCTATCTGACCCTGGAACCAGCCTGGGGCTCTGGTTATGATGTAGACGGTACCATCAGTGGTCAAAGAAGGGTCTTAAAGTCCCAGAGACTTCAGTGACTTCAGTCATGGTAAGCAACAGCTGAGTACAATGCTCTCAGCCAGCAGTGTTACCAACTGGTTTGGGCCATAACAAAATGCACTGAAATCAATAAGTCTAAACTGTATACATAGAAACAATAATGAACATTATAAACCAACAACTACAACAATAACAGATCAGGCCTCTAAAAATCCAGAAACCAGAAAGCTATTTTAAAGTGTTTAAATATAATTATACAAGGAAAAAAAAAAAAAAAAAACCCTCAGCTAAACAACAGTTAAGCAACCTTATTTTCACATCCATACATTTTAAAAAAAAGACCTTTGCTGGCATTAGGTACTATATGATTTTCAGTACTTTTCCCTTTGATATATAAGCAAATATTAGAGGACTTTATAAAGTAGAGAACGTACAGAGAAGGCACTGTTTTGGCACTAACAAAAAGGGTATTTAACTTCACTCACCAGAAATACATGCTAATCATGCGAATCTTAATAATCCATGATGTACACTCTAAACCCAATCCTTGAAAGCCCTGTAGGAACTGTAATTTTGGTGCTGTCACTTGAAGCAATCAGGAGAAATCATGAACAGCAGTGCAGGGAAAGGGAAAGGAGAGCTGGAATTTTGGCACAACTTTGTCATGTAGTTTGCAATTCTGGAATATGCCCTGGTAGAAGAGAGATGATTAGGCTCAACTGCTTTCTCATCATTGGTATTGGAGGGCAATTACTTTCCCTTATTCTCCTTGTGAAGTACTCAAATGAATTTAGAAAACATGGTAAAAACAGATTCTAATTCAAAATGTTTTATCGAAAATAACTGACAACTAACTTGCAAACACTCAGGACTCAGAAAATATTTTGGCTAGTATTGAAAGTAAAAATGTTTAAAAATCTTTTATTCATAAAAATTAAAAACAGGCTCTTATCTTGCCTTTCACTGGTTGATATCAACTTTGGTAATAGTAAAATTTTATATACCAATATTAGTTTCAACACTGAGATGTTGATACATAAAACTAATGCACATGTGTATGTATCAAATGATAATTTAGTTTTCTTGATGTTTATGTTGGGGAAAGTTTGATTAAGCAATAATCTAAATTTTTAGCATATACTGAAGGTTCTAATAAGTTTTTCTCATATGGAGTTTTTAAACTAGAGTTTGCACAGCCATCTTCTTAAATGCAGGGTTAGCATTGCCTTTTATGGTAATTCACAAAGCATTCCTTTTAAGAGAAAAAAATTAAGGAGCCATTATAAGAAGTTTTCATTGAAAAATGTTGAGAACGTAGTTCCTAGTATATATATGTAAAAAGTCATTTAAGCTGCTTTTACTTAATCACAATTAAAAGAATGTTATATACTTTTTAAATTCTGGAGATGATTTTATATAAATTTGATTGATTACTAGTCAAATCTACATAAAACATTTTGGTAATCCTAAAAAAGTAAATGTAACATTTTGTTCCAAGGTTTATGAATTCAAATGCAGGAACTAAGAGATGGCAACGGAACTGGTGTGTCAAAAGGTACAAAGGAAACAAGTAAACAGTGATACCCAAAGTCCCTACCCCTACTTCATTCAGATTACAAAGCACCTGTTATAATGTATCTATAATGTAGAGTTCAGAGATTTTATATTAGAAAAATGATAAATATTTCTTAATCTATCTATAGAAAATATACATATAAAATTGATGGATATTTTTAAATAGTTTAAAACCTAAAATATCTATTAATATAAAACACTCATTTTTCTCCACATCGGTTGACTTTTTTATCCAAATAACAATATCATATCCAAAACCTACCATAAACACAACTTAATACACTGATATTTGAAATACACACACACACATATACATCACATATACATACGTAAATGTGCTTACATACATACAACCTGGCACATCCACTTGAGTCTTCACAGAAAAAAATGTGCTGCCATGACCAAGCATCTCTTCATAGATATTTTTGTCTACCAAGTGTTTCAATGTAGAAAAAAACAATTTTTAACTTAATTCTGCTCCTAATTGAATACAGTGGGCATAATATTTTAGCTGCCTATCACATTCTAAGCTAATTTCTTAATTTTGTTATAGTAAAAGGTTTAAATATTCATATATGAAATTGTGCACATTTCCTGTGTGAAGGGCCTATTCTACATTGATTCTAGAATAAAAGGGGTCTAAGTGTACACTGCTAGGACAGCAAGGATTTCATCCCCCACAGTCCTTAATAAAATATTTTGCCCCTTGCTTATTTAACTCCTCCCCTTCAGTAAAACTTGGCTGGGCTTCAGACTTTACCACATGCATCCTGGAAATTGTGGAATGTCAGTAATGAGTTGTGTTAGGGATGCTAAAACATAGCAGCTAGAAACGCAGGCCTCCTACCTGTTAATCTGATATGCAATTAAAACAACTCCTGGCTACACAATATTTTTGCAACTTGAACAACATCAATAAGATAAATGATCTCCTAGAAGAAATGTCAGAAAACAAATGTTTTCCTTGCCTTTGGACTAGGGGGATTAACCAGCATGCTTGTCGCACTCACCCAGGTGTTCTGGGATGTCACCCCCACCTGTAAGTGTCTAGCTCTAGCCTCCTCTAATGAACCATTTAATTATTTGCACAAAAAGTCATTCATGAGGAGCAAAACACACTGAAGATAAATTTATGATCCATTATAAGGTAAAATATAGAACGTAGAAAATTTTAACATATAAAATTTATTCATATACAAAGGTTATCATGTTTATATAGCTTTAATTCAATTTGGTTAATTTTTTAGTTTAAAGTTTTTAAGTAATCATGTTCTTAATCAAAATAATTCCCCACTTATTGATGGCTATTGTGGAAGACTGGAACTTGTACTAATAGTTTTAGTGTGGTCACTTAAAAGCAAAGGAAATAAAAAATGCTAAAAGATTTATTGGGGGTGGGGGTAGGAGACTTCCCTAAGTGCTTCCAAAAGAAACATCAGAATCAAAATAGATCTTAACTCCTTAACCTGGGTCAAATGCCCATTAGTATCCAAACAGGCGCGTTAATATCAGAATAGGGGAGTTTTTTCTTAAATTCTCCTGTCTTTTCCTCTACTTGGTATTGTAAGGATAGAATTTGCTATGGTATCCCCTCACATTTAGGATAAGACAAAATAATAGAAAAAGAGGAGTGAATTTTGTGCCTGTTAAGTTAAAAACTGAACTGTGATCAGGTCCTATGAAAAATGTATTCCACCAACTCAGTCATCTGTGAGATTCTACTGGTTTAAGTAACTTCCACTTAAACCCGCTTTCAGGCCATGGGGACCACCTTCACTCTTTAGTTTTAAGAGTCCCAAGTAGATCACAATACCTCTCACAAGCACCTCAGTGGGTTGAGGGATACATCATTCACAGCAGGTGCAAGTCTCACCTCTAAGGACCACAGCTTGCAAAGAAAGAGTTCCAGGGGATGCCATCTGGTGACATGGAATGCCACTCTGTCCTGCATAGTACAGCAGAAGCAAATGCTCCCTCTGGCTGAAGTTTTAGCAGACTGTCGTACCACACAGGAAAAAACTGAACTAAACCCATTACTGGTATTTATAACTTACAGAAAAGGCTCATTCTTTATCCCCTTACCCCTACCAGTGATAGACATGATAGTGGGCAACTGTATTAAGGAAGCCTATTAAGGAAAAGCAATCATTATTTCTCCCCACAGAGGGCACATACAAAACACATTTCTATTCAGTGATTTACCTCTATTTAGGTATGTGCAGTATATGCCACCGATTATGACAATACTGGTGTGATGTGACAAAATAATAGTAAAACACCAACTAACTTTTAGCATTCATGTTCCCAAACATATACCTACATACACACATATACTAAGGGATATTCATCACTGAGAAGAGAGCTCAGGAAGTTTCCCCAGGCATATAATTCACCAAGTGAGGAGACAGAATTCAGGTGAACTATGTATGCCACAATTCCATGACAAACTAGCATGATGATGACATCCTGTCATAGTTTATTCAATGTAGGATGAGTATGTAAGACTGTGGACCAGCTCTGTTCCTGCAAGCATTAGCATTCGCTTGTCTTTTCATGGAATATGAAAGGCAAACTGAGATTTCTTTGGTGATGGTCATTTGCTTGAATGGCAGATTTTTCTTCTGCTGCTGAATTAATGTTGTCTGAATAAGCATCTTCATCATCTTCTTCATCCCTTGGGTTACCCTCCAGGCTGTGTCTAATGCCATAAGCAAAGTAAATCAGAAAACCTTTTGGAGGAAAAAAAAAATCAAAGTTTTAGGTGTGTCAGAAAGTAACCCTCCATCTGGGAAATTTAATATAAAAATTAACAGGTTTTGTTTTCCCCCTTCTCTTTCTGTGCTGTTTTAAAAGACTAGGATGCAAATACAAGGTACCCCATAGCATGTCTCCTATATGTTTTTCTGGTAGAATGCACTTCTTCATTTTTAACTTTATAGAATGCATTTTTCTCTAAACAAATGTTTTTCACGCAATGTTTATGTGGAATAAAATTATGTGTATGTTTTCAAAACTCAATACCATACTTTAAACAAAATGACATATGGGTAAAGACTAAAATTACATCTTAAATATGCATGGTGGACTATCATAGTCATGGTTAGTTATTCTGGAAAGCATGTCCTATGTTAACAAAAGGGACATAGACATGCCTTCTGCATGTCACTATCACCAGGAGAGGCCAAAGAATGGTGTACACAGCAACAGTCAATCAATGGCCATGCTAACTGTGTGAGGATAAGAGGTGATGTTTTATGTGTTTTCTTAAGGTAATTACATGTATGCAAGTATTTTGCTGTGTTTTGGTTATATTTCAGAAAACTGGGTGAGAGTTTCGGTTGATATGACATTACTTTTTCCATGCTTCATTTTTCTCATCCCTAAGTTGGAGAAAATAGAATCCAAGTGGTTTTCCAGGGTTATTGGGAGATTTAAATTAAAAAAGGGATATGAGGGGCTGGAGATGTCGTTGGGTGGTAGGGTACTTGCCTAGGATGTGCGAGGTCATGAAGTCTATCCCCAGAACTATAAGCAAAAAAAAAAAAAAAAAAAAAAAAAAAAACAAGTATCTGAAAATACCTGAGAAAGAAAGCACTGAGGTAGTCTAAGAATTGGGATCAGAAGGAACTGAAAAAAAAAAAAAATTCTAAAAGAGGCTTTATTTCCAGGAAGCTGGAAGTTAGAGAAGAAATATTCTCTAATGACAGCCTATGAAAAATGAAAGAGAGGGCCAAAGTTCACAAAGCCAACACATTAAAAGACCTACCAAGAGCCATCCAAATGCTGAATCTGACCCAAGTGTCTGCACTCAACTGGATCATCAGGTAAATGTTCACCAGGATGCTGAATGCTGGCAAAAATGGTAAGAATGGAACCTAAGAAGAAAAGGACATCTTCTTAAACTCGTATTTCTTATATTTGAAAGCATATTCTCCAAATGATTCCAAAGTTATGGCAATAAATTTGAAATAAATATTCTCAAAATGCATCATTAAGTTTATATTATCCCAAGAAAACCAACCCAAGTAAAAAATATCTTCTAAAGACTGCTGAAAGGAGAGTCACATTTTAGATTATTTGCTGAAGCTCAAAGCAATAGGAGAATTATCAAGCCCAATAACTCCTGCATCATCACCAAGATACAAGTGGGTTTAGGGTTTATTGGTCTACTATAGAAATCAACAGGGCATGCCTCTGGAACTCTGGATATACATGGTAACCCTCTTCAAGCCCAAACCTGCTCTCATTTCTAATAGGACATGATTATTTAACTTGCAAAGGAAAGGCTTTTGATGGGAATAAATCCTTGTGAGAGGGCTCTGAATCTCTAAAGATATTCAAATTATTTTTTTTATATTACAGATTAGTAAAAAATTTGTTCATTATCCTATATAAAAATCTTGTGATAGGAGCATATTCAAGTTTTAGGAACGGGGAGTACAACAGTCAACATAGAGGGAATACTGTGACAAAAGGGACATGTCCAGGAATTTTGACATTCTTGTTCATGGGTTAACTTTTTTAAATAACTCACAGTTCCTACAGAGGAAGTGAGTGCACATAATGCTTAGGATCTCTAATCCCCATCACACATACCATAAAGGCTACTTTTTGCTGATTTTGCGGCTGCCTCCAAATAGTGAGGACGACGGCAATGCAGAGAACAAGAAACAGCACCAGAAGAGTGAGGGTCCAGGTCTCCCTCCTGGCAATAGACTGGACTCCATAAGTGGTCAGAATACTCAGGCCCAATATGAGGAATGCTGCCAAGGTGTAAGTATAAAAATGAAGTCAGCACATGCACTTCACTCAGAGTCCTCAGTTCTAACAGTCTATTCAGATACAGCACTGAGTTCTTTACATATGTGCTTCACTGAATATAAAGATTATTTCCTTTCTCCTTTCTTCTTTTGCATTGGGAAAAGAGATGGTTGATGTCACTAATTTAAGAAACTCTGCTCGATTCTGCATTACTGTCTGCTTAGACAACAACCTTCCCACTTGGTGCTACCATTTTGCTTTCCTTGCCCATAGGCCATCTGGGACCTCATTTGCTACTCTGACTGTATTACATGGCCTGATGGGATGTTGTAGAGAGTGGACAGCTCCCCCGTTTTTTTCCCCCAATGAGAGATGGCAAGTGTATTTTAAGCTGTTGTAAACAGATTGACGATGCAGATGAATAATATGTGACCTGCATCATTTCTCCCTATTTCAGACAATGATATGATTCTACCTCTGACCATCAAGTCTATGTTAGAGGGTCCTCCTATTTTCTCTCAGAGAAACCTGTTCTTCCCTGGCTTGCCAGCAATAATCTTGTGCCATAAAGCCTTGTGAGAGCAAGGACCATCTCTCCTACTACCCCAAGTACCCAGAAGAGTGCCCAGCACACAGATGATACTCAAGGAAACTCACTGGATTTATGGGTAATTAGATCACTGGGTGAGCAAAGATTTACTACATTGCCTCCCCATCCCATTAGATTCCCGTTCCATTATTGGAAGAGGTATTTGACTTGATAGACTTAAAGCAGAGTATCCTAACAGCCAATGAAATGTTTCACACTTCTGCAACTCTTTCCTTAGGGAATTTCTTTCTTTTTTCTTCAATTATCAAGATACAATAAATCTATCTTGATAGTACTCATATAATCTCAACTACTCATAACTTGTTAGGTGGAAATTTTAGGACTCAAGTTGGTTGCTAACACAGGTTAGAGCAATGTGAGTCTCACTGTCCTCTTTCTTTCACTTCATTCTGGCTTCATCTACACACATCTGCTGGGTCTTTACAACATGCAGTGAAGAATTCTTACCCAGGAATCCCACCAGAAAGCTCACGAGAGAAGCCGACTGTCGTGTAGGCAGAGCAGAGGGGCTGAAGAGTGTTCGCAGGCTGAAGCCCTGTTCTTGCAGCATGACGACTTGGGACTCACTTTTTGAGGCTGTATCGGCACACGATCCCAGACCTTCTTTCTCAGGGGAGTATTTGGGCTGCTCATAACATAAGCCAGGCTGGTACCTATCCCCAAATAGATACTTGTGTCTTTATTTTCAAATAGACACTTGGCTCAAATGAAACCAGCAGCTACAATTCTTAAGTAAGACATCTTACTAAGTCATACTGTGTGCAGTCAAGTGACTCTTTTCACCACCCAGCCACAGGATGTGCTGACCTAGGTTGCAAACCTTTTCAATAAAATATCTGTAGCAACCCTGGAATTTCTCTGATAGCACTTAATTAGAAAGTTATACAATAGATGCAAAAAACAGTTAAATTTTAAGGTGAGGCAATTGTGACAATAGGATAATTGCTACTGAAATTGTCTAAGCTCAAAGGAAATGTAGTTCACAGAAACAGTACAGAAACTCTGGCTGAATACCAGCTACAGAACAGTGCCATCTCTTCAGGTTGGTATTCAAAGGCCTCATCATAGTCTGGTCTCATTTCCATCAATTTTCCAACCTGACTCCTCTAGCTTAACCCAGACAAGCTCAACTAGCCATTTTGCCTTCTCCCCACCCTGTACATGCCATTTTCCTTTATGATTTGTGCCCTCTTCCTCTATAGGAAGCTGTCAAGATAGCAGCCTATACCTCCTACCATAGGCCCTACCTCCTGGTATCTCCCCCACCCTTCTCCAGTGACGTTTCTTCTTCTGAGAAATCTTTGCTTATTTTAGAAAGTAGTATTTTCCCTCCATATAAAGAAATATGCTCCCTGAGAAAAAAATACACCAAAGTATGCAGAAGAAAATTAAAAACACACCTGGAACCACTCCTAGTGTTAATCACTGTTAGCATTTTGGTACAATTTCATCCAGGCATATATGTGTGTATACACATATATCAATTCTTTATGTAAACATATAAGTTATTTAAATAAGCTCAGATGCTATAAATAGTTTTATATCCTGACACTGACATATATAGCCACATAAATATCATTTTATCTGCTGTAAAAGAATATACTGAATAAATGTATCCTCATTTATCTAACCATTCTCCTTTTGATAGGTTAGTTGCATTTTTTTCCCCACTCTTGTAAATTTACCTTTTCCATGAACATCTTTTAAATCTATCTGTGTATGCTTCTTTGATTAAATTTTTAGTATAAAATCTTAGCACCGAATTATTGGAACAAAAAGTATTGTATTTTTAAGTGTCTTTATACATTATAAGAAATTACCATAGATTGGGCTAACCTATCACTAATGATCAAACTCTGCTCAATTCTTTGCTAAAGACCAAGTATGCTTCTGCTTCTGCCACTTCAAAGTGATGTTTACTAATGGACATGGCCTCTCACCTTGTTAGATGGTTAGCATCCTTGAAAGCAAGGATGGTGAGCCCCATTTTCTTTACTCTGTGAGCCCCACCTGGCACAAACCTTTCAGAACCAGTGGCAACTCACCTGAGGATAAGCACACAGGCTGCGACCAGAGAGTAGGCCATAAGGGTGCCAATGGACATCATGTCCACAAGTGCCTTCAGGTCAAAAAGAAATGCCATCACAGCTATTGGGAGAAGAAAAGGAAAAAAGGTCAAGTTCATGACCTCTGATGAAATTCCATACAGTTAATCACTTGACTCAGGGACAAATGACTGACACTTTTTAAAAAAATTTCAGTATCAATGACAAGTTAAAGTATAGAAAATATATTTCTCAAATCATAAAGTGTTCCTCAGGTCATATAAATTGCTAATAAGTCTTCAAAAACCCTCAGCTGTCTAGGTGTACGAAACACATCTACATTTATTACTTGCAACATGTTTGTCCTGACAAAGAATGAAAATATATGATAGAATACTGTCCTGGGATGTTGCAGAAGAAAAATATTGCTAACAAATACTGGCTAGCTCACTATTAAAAACCATAAAAAAATTTCAGAGAGTTTTCATTATAGAAGTTATATAATCATTTTAATTTCTATCTGTATTAAGAAGTACATACAACTCAAACATTTGAAATGAGTTTGACAAAATTAAACAATACAATAATTTTCAATTCAATATTTCTGATATAGATGAAATTCTACTCTGATTAAAGCTACACATTCTAGGTAGACTAGTTAGTGTGAGAGGCTAGTTTATGGTCCTGCACACCAAATCCCAATGATGTTAACAAGTAAAATATACTTTAATATTAATTGAATTTATCACATAGTAGTCCCTATCCTAGTAAGTAGAGAATGCCACATTTCATTTACATGGTGTTCCAGGCCTTTCTCTGAAAGATTTAGATATCTATGATCTCATTTCATCTTTAAGTCAATGATCCTACAAGATGGGAAGTAATTTCAGTTTAGCTATGTAAAACAGCTGGTATTGGACCATTTCTGACCCCAAACGCAGTAATTGCCCATGGTCTGACCTAACAGGATTATCCCCATTTTACAGACAGGTTAACTTAGCAAGGCTACAATCATCAGGCAGAGGCAGAGCTCCACCTCAACCAATATCCCTGCACTCCTTCTATAATACCTCATCTTTTCTTTAAATGTGTTGTAAGCCTAACTTTGAAAACTCTTCATTGCTAGTGTAACTTAGTTTTAGTATGTTTTATAAGGATTACAGTAGTTAAGAGAGGGAAATCTGATTAATTTCCATATAAGATCTCTTAACTAAGTTAAGGTCTGAGAGTCCAAAATAACCAAAATGTAATATTTCAGAGCATTAAAAGAAACATCCATTATAATTACCTTCTTTCATTATTAACTTCAATATCTCATTATGCTGCTGAATTACATTATTCTCAAGTGGAGAGGGACATATATTACCTTTAAAATTCTGAATACAAAGTATTATTGGGCAATAGTTTTACTTCAAAGAGTAAAAGGTTTCAGAGATTAAATAAAATATGTCATCCTTTGACAAGAAAAATTTATGAACTATCTTTAATACTGTAATACATTGTTAAATAATAAAATGAGCTTTGGGTCATCCAGCTCAATCTTTATTTTATGGGAACAGAAATCCAAGTTTGAGAAAACAAATGACTTGACCTTCTAACCTACACCTTGTCAACTCTCAGATTTTGTTTCAGCAAATACTTTCTAGCTCTGAAATCTCATTTTATATATAATGAAGCATTAGCATTCTCTAAGTTCCCAATATATCAGAACTTTAACAAAATTATTTTGGACATTTAAATAATGTCCACTGCCAAGACTATATCATTTTATATATCTATAAAGCTTTCTATTGTCTTTCTCCTGCTCCTATAGCAGTCCTTTCAGACCATTCTTGTCAAGCTATAGAATCTTTGAAAATTTCTGCATGCACTAAGAATCTGGCCAAAGAAGGCATTTTACAAGGACATTAAGACGTGTCAAAATGTAGGCAATCTGGATTTTCTGAATATAACTTATACATCCAAATTGGTGCAAATACAACAAGATTCCAAATGGGGTAAGTGGATATTGTAAGTCTTAGAGAAGTAGGCACCCAGGAAGCAGGGATGCCACAGTACTGAGGGCAATGAGTACAATAGCCAGCCAGAGGTTATCTTTTATCTTTGACATTTCTCAATACTTGATTAAGGAGGGGTGAAGTTTAGCTTTCCAAAAATCCCAGAATCATTATTTTTAAATTAATATTTCCAAAATTAAGTGATTATTCAATTAAAATATTCTGTATCAAAATAGAATTTCACGTGCTCATTCATCAATGAGAAAAGTGTACTCAATACATAGTGAATATCAATTATAACCTTTACATATCTGTTAGAAGTCCAAATGGTTAAAATAATGACATAATAAAAAAACCCAAAGGATCAGTTAAGAATGAATTTCAATATACCACCACCACCACAAATTTTCAAATGTTAATCCCGATGCTCATACATTAATTTATCCATGATTTTGTTCTTAACTTACATGCACAGCATGCAGACCCACTTTCTAAGTCCATGCATGCGCACAAAATGCTCCAGTCCAGTGCTGAAGAAGCCTATATTTGTAAAGCTTACCAGAAATGACCCCTGCAGTCAACGTGGCAGCAACTGGTGACTGCCTCTTACTCACTTTGGCAAGAAATCTAAACAGTAAACCATCCCGGGCCATGGCAAACAGAATGCGGGGTAAAGGAAACATAGAGCCCAGAAGACTAGAACAGAAAAATTCATAATCCACATTTAAGTTATTTTAAATATTATTCCAGAAAGGTATATACACAGGTAAAGACTAGACATAGTAACATGCAGAACCAAAAAATTCAAAATAGGAGTCACAAAAATTACTGAACTATTGAACTTCATGTCAATCAAAACAGATGACCACCTAACTTTCTATTTTTTTTCAGAGTCCTTGATGAAAAAGATCCCCCTTTTCTCAACAGAAGTCAACCTTCTCTCACCTGCCACTGCACCCGATGATAAAGTAGCAATTATTGGTGTCTTCGTTTTGGAATTGATTTGAGCTAGACATTTGAAAAGCAACCCATCCTCCGCCATAGCATAGATTACACGAGGCATTGGGAAAATGGATCCAAGAAGACTGAATGAAAAGCAAAGACATGCAGTATGGCAAACACATTCATGCAAGATTACACCTCAGAACTGAAATCAAGTAACTGTATACAAATCAGCTTGACAGCTGTGATTATGAAGTCACACTGTTTTTAAAATCCACTATGATTGGGCATTTAAAAATATTTGACAATACTGACCATTGTGCTAGCCATTATTTTGTTCCAGATTATTTGCCCAACCAAATTATCACACTGAAAACAATATTGCAAGTAAGTCATTTGTGTGTACCCTGAGTCTTACTGAATTAAAATGAAATAATTAGACATTATAAAAAAACAAATCAATATCATTAAGACATTTTTGGTGACAAAAATTCAGAAATAAAATTCCTAAATTAACACATAATTAAAGAAGAGATTAAACAACTGTATCTTATAGTAAGCCACCTTATTTATCCAATAACTATGCATTTTTATATCATTATTTTTCATTATATAGACTGATCTTTGATCAAATTGCTAATAATTCCCAGCATCACAAGATAATCAAAGCAGACACAGATTTAAAAAAAAAATCAACTTATTGCAAATGTAGTACAGAGAAGTAGCCACAATTAAAAGTTAGTAACAAAGTTTAATAAAGAATTTTGCTTAAGATTTTTAATTACTTGTGTTTCTAGTGATACCATTCCATGTATCATTTAGTTGTAAAAAAATGACCACTGAAGAGAAAACAAGTAAAATACTTTATTTTTAAAAACCCATTTTCTCTTTTATAATAAGGTGTGTTGAACTTGACCACAGATGAATCTCTGTCCAGCCCTTTTAAGACCACAGTGGCACAATATCTTCACAATTCAGACTTTTGAAACCATTTGAAGGTCTACAAAATAAACCTCAACACTAGCAGATGGCTGAGAAACCCACAACAGTAATTATTTTCTTTTTTTTGAGATCTTACTATGCTACCCAGGCTGGCCCAAAATTTCTGGGCTCAAGGAATCTTCCTGCCTCAGCCTCCTCTGTAGCTACAACTGTAGGTATACACCACTGTGTCCAGGTCACAGGGTAATTGCTAATTGCCATTTAATATTATCTTGTTTAAAAAAAATGAAAGGAATTCTGAAAGGAAAAAATAAAACTACACTGAAAGTTATATTTCTTTTTCTAATTTGACTTTTAGAAAATTATTTTCACTTAAAACATTAGTAACCAGGCAAAAAGATTAATTTTCACTTTGTAAAAATATTCTACAGTACAATGTAGTACAATATTAGGATACAATTTTACTTATGATCATGTATTAACTGAAAATATGAATAACTCAAAAAACCAAGATATGAATCCTCAAGTATTAAAACAAACAGCAACTGAATATGACCATGTAAGATTCAAATACTCTTTCCTCTTCAGATAAATAGGATCTGAACTTCCACCATTAATTTGAGAATGGTAATTTCTATTTCTAGAGCAAATTCATTCTGAAAAGTCTGTGATCGTAATAAAAAGTGTACATTTATATTTTAAAATGATACAACACATATTTTCCACTCACACAGACTCAGTATTACTTTAAGAAACAGCAGGATGTGCCAAGTCTGCATACAGTCTCAGACTGTCTCAAACACTGCAAGCAACACCAAGGCCAGCAGAGAAACATACTACTATAAGTATCCTAAAGTTTTACAACACATACGTATACAAAGATGAGTGACATATATGTGTATGTACTGATGCCATATATATTTCAGTGGAAGCTTGGGCCATCAATATCTTGAAAAACTGATTCTAAACTGATGGGGGAGAAGATTTTTTTTGTTTTAATCAATTAAGATTTTTACCTGGCAATTCAGTGCAAACTGTTTAGTGAGAGTACACAACTGTAAACTATATTCCTCATGTTAGGATATTTTTAGAATATAAAAAGGCAGTTTTTAATTGCACTTTGGAGGAACCCAAACTGCCCCTGCCCCAAAGGCAAAGCAATGTACCTTGTTGACAATGCACACAGAGAGCCTGCTGCGACAACATATTTGGCAGGACCCCATCCAACATACTCAAAAGCCACTGGAAGGGGGCTTTTTTCATCGAGGAGGTAGTAGGGCATCATAAGTGTCAAAGCTGCAGAGACCCCAAAATAAGCCATAAAGCAAACAAGCAAAGAAGTCACTATTCCAATAGGAATAGCTTTCTGGGGATTCCGGACTTCTTCACCTAAGGAAACAAACAAAAGATATGCATGCTTAAGAAATAATTAAGGGCAAAGAACTTAATATGGGTCAAATTCTTCCTGTCCTCCATGATGATTTTACTCTGCTTCTGTCCCTGCTGTTTTCTTAGATTGATCCATTTATTTTACATGAAACTTCTCCTCTCTTCTTGAAGGTACTTAGCTATTACATAAAAAACCTAATTTCCAGAGGGAGAAGAGAAGTCATGCATTTAAAAAAAAAAAACAAACAAAAACAAACCAAAAGTTTCAGCATTCTTAAGTATTTAGGAATAGGACTACAGTCTTAATCCACTTAGAAAATGATTTATCCACAGAGATTAAGTGACTGCCATGACACTCTGTAGGCTCTTAAACATGAAGTCTTCCCATAAGCTTACTTCTAAAGGAATTCTAGTTATAATTTTAAAAAAGAATATTTTGTATCCTTATAAAATTAGGCATTTGAAGTACCCAAAACATGGTCAACTATATCATAAGGCCATGCAATGGTAAGAACCCAGAGGAAGCACTTGGAGAGTGATTCTTTTTTTTTTTCTTTTAATTTGTTCTTTTTAGGTATACATGATAGTAGAGTGTATTTTGACATATTATACATACATGGAGTATAACTTGTTCTAATTAGGATCCCATTCTTGTGGTTGTACATGATGTGGAGTTACATTGGTTGTGTATTCACATATGTACACATATGAATAGTTAGGATATAGGAAAGTTGTATGTACGATTGATTCATTTTCTTTTCTATTTCCAAACCCCCTCCCTTCCCTTTATTCCCCTTTGTCTAATCAATGAATTTCTATTCTTCCCTCCCTCACCCTCTTTATTTGTTAGCATCCACATATCAGAGAGAACATTTGGCCTTTGGTTTTTTGGGGTTGGCTTATTTCATTTAGCATGACAGTTTCCAGTTCCATCCATTTACCGGCAAATGCCATAATTTCATTCTTCTTCAAGGCTGAGCAATATTCCATCGTGTATACATACTGCATTTTCTTTATCCATTCATCTGTTGAAGGGCATCTAGGTTGGTTCCATAGCTTAGCTATTGTGAATTGTTGAGCTGCTATAAACACTGATGTGGCTGTGTCACTGTAGTATGCTGATTTTAAGTCCTTTCATTGAGGAGTGAGATAACTGGGTCAAAAGGTGGTTTCTGAGTTGCAACAATTTGCAGTCCCACCAGCAATGTATGAGTGTACTGGAGTGAGATGAAATCTCAGCATAGTTTTAATTTCTCTAATTGCTAGTGATGTTGAACATTTTTTCATATATTTGTTGACCATTCATATTTCTTCTTCTGTGAAGTGTCTCTTCAGTTCCTTTGCCCATTTATTGACTACACAGTCAATGAATTTGGGTTTTGGGTATTAGGTTTTTGAGTTCTTTATATATCCTGGAGATTAATGCTCTATCTGAGGTGCAGGTGGCTAAGATTTTCTCCCATTCTGTAGGCTCTCTTTTCACCTTCTTGATTGTTTCCTTTGCTGTGAAGAAGCTTTTCAGTTTGATACCATTCCATTTAGTGATTCTTGATTTTACTTATTGTGCTTTAGAAGTCTTGTTGAGGAATTTGGTTCCTAAACTGACACGATGGAGAATTGGGCCTACATTTTCTTCTAGCAGGCACAGGGTCTCTGGTCTAATGCCTAGGTCCTTGATCCACTTTGAGTTGAGTTTTGTGCAGGGTGAAAGATAGGGGTTAAATTTCATTCTGCCACATATGGATTTCCAGTTTTCCTAGCACTATTTGTTGAAGAGGCTATCTTTTCTCCAATATATGTTTATGGCACCTTTGGCTAGTGTGAGATAACTGTATTTATGTGGGTTAGAACATGGCTGGGAATCTGTCTTCTATTCTGTTCCATTGGTCTTCATGTCTATTTTTGTGCCAATACCATGCTGTTTTCTTTACTATAGCTATGTAGTATAATTTAAGGTCTGCTATTGTGTTGTTTCCTACTTCACTTTTCTCACTAAGGACTGCTCTGGCCATTCTGGGCCTCTTATTTTTCCAAATGAATTTCACAATTGCTTTTTCTATTTTTATGAAGAAATCATCAGAACATTAACAGGAATTGCACTAAATCTGTATAGCACTTTTGGTAGTATGGCCATTTTGATAATACTAATTTTGCCTATCCAAGAACATGCAAGATCTTTCCATCTTCTAAGGTCTTCTTCAATTTCTTTCTTTGAAGTTCTGTGATTTTTCACTGTAGAGGTCTTTCACTTCTCTTGTTAGATTGGTTCCCAAATGTTTTATTTTTTTGAGGCTACTGCGAACAGGATAGTTTCCCCAATTTCTCTTTCAGCTGATTGATCATTGGTGTATAGGAATGCAATTGATTTATGGGTGTTAATTTTTATATCCTGCTACTTTACTGAATTCATTTATGAGTTCTAGAAGCTTTCTGATGGAATTTTTTGGGTCATCTAAATATAGAATCATGTCATTGACAACTAGGGATAGTTTGACCCCTTCTTTTCCTATTCATAACCCTTTAATTTCTTTCTTTTGCCTAACTCCTCTGGCTAGAGTTTCAAGGGGTATGTTGAATAGAAGTGGTGAAAGAGGGCACCCTTGTCTTATTTCAATTTTCAGAGGGAATGCTTTCAATTTTTCTCCATTTAGGATGATGTTGGCCTTGGGTTTAGTGTATATAGCTTTAACAATGTTGAGATATGTTCCTACTATCCCTAGCTCTTCTAGTGTTTTGAACATTAAGGGGTGCTGTATTTTGTCAAATACTTTTTATGCATCTATTGAGATAATTATGTGATATTTGTCCTTAAGTCTACTGATGTGATGAATTACATTTATTGATTTCCATATGTTGAACCAAACTTGCATCCCTGGGATGAACCCCACTTGACTGTGGTGCACTATCTTTTTAATATGTTTTTGTATTCAATTTCTTTTTAAAAAAATATTTATTTATTTGTTTTTTTAGTTGTGTACAATGCCTTTGTTTTTACGTGGTGCTGAGGATCGAATCCGGGCTGCGCACATTCTAGGCGAGTGCTCTACCGCTGAGCCACAATCCCAGCCCGTGTATTCAATTTCATTAAGAATTTTTTCATCTATTTTCATCAGGGATATTGGTCAGAAGTTTTCTTTCCTTGATGTGTCTTTGATTTTGGCATCAGGGTGATATTAGCTTCACAGAATGAGTATGAAAGGGCTTCTTTCTTTTCTATTTTATGGAATAACTTAAGGAGGATTGGTGTTAGTTCTCTACATGTCTGGTAGAACATGGCTGGGAATCTGTCTGGTCTTGGGCTTTTCTTTGTTGGTAGGCTTTTAATGGCATCTTTAATTTCATTGCTTGAAATTGATCTATTTAAATTTTCTATGTTGGTGAGTAATTCTTATTTGAGTACTTATTGTACAAGAAAAAAATAAAAGAATCAGTCAATGTTTTGTCTGACTAAAGAAAAGACAATCTAAGAAAATAATCACCTTAAAGTGACAGCACTCCAAATAGAAGGTTAAGGATAATAATTATTACTAACACTAAGTATTTAACAGCTTGCAAAGTACTGGTCCCATATGCTATCTTAGGTAATGTTCACAGTATCTGAGGGTTCTGTATAGCTATAGAAGCCAAGGCTCAGGAGTTTTACTAAGTGCCTTTTTAATCAGATATGGCAGGTGTCACAGATGGATCCGGAACCAGCACACTTCCTACCCAGATCCTACTCTTTCCTTGACTCTCTGCAGCCACACACAGCTACTCCTGTGGTATAAGGAACACCTTTACCTTCTACCTGGAGCTGAGACACTGCTCTTACCAGTTGTTGCAATGCAGTCAAATCCCACAAAGGCATAAAAGCAAGTGGCAGCACCAGCCAAGGTTCCCGCAAAGCCATAAGGCATAAAGCCACCAGCCCCGTAGATGCTTGTTCCATTTTCAGAAGGTGGCTCTCTAAGGAAGAGAGTAAGCACATTGTTAAGTCATTTTCATAGAAACTTACACTTCTGGTGATTTGTCTCAAAAAACATCCTTCAAAAGTTGCTGTATTCATCAGCTCTTTGAAGCTGATATATAAAAAACTAAAACTAATATCTTGCTCTGTCATCCTGTTCTTGAGGATGTGGTAAAGCTCCTCACAATGACCTTCTTGTGTCACTAACATCCAAAGCAGAGGCTGATCAACAGCAAATCCAGACCTACTCTGGCTGGAACCCTCAGGTAGGCAGGATTTTCAGAGTAAAGCCCCCAGCATGGGCCAAGCTCTGTGACAAAGACAAGAAACTTCCTTCTTGTTTTTCCAATATAAATCCATTCTTCAACTCATGAAGCAGATAGGAAGCAGACTACACATCTAAGAAGACAGCTGAAAAAGTAAAACAAAATTCCCTAGGCTTGATCAATAATATGGAAGCTGAATATTTTATTCTATATTAAAATCTGTGTAAAATCAGAAGACACTAATTTCTCCCTTATCAGAAAGACTACGAAAAACATATATAAAGAGAAACATTAACATGTACCTTACTCCATGTAATAGATGTTTTCATAATCTTATTTCTGCTTACACAACTAATATCCTTCTCAAAAAAAAAGTTCTGAAATTTATTAAAAGTCTGAAAAAAAAACGCAAAGAAACTGAATATGGTTCCAAAGGAAGAACTAAGGATGCATGACTCAAAAACACACTCATTGTTTTTTAGAGGTGGCAAACAGCTGGGGGGAGAAGGTCAAGTTCTTCCAGTGGTTAGGGTTTACCCTGGCCCTTCCCCTAAACCTGGAGCAGAGGTTGAGGCTGGGAACCAGCAGCTGCACAGCTTCTCACAGTGGCTCAAGAGGGGAGCACACCTATACCTTTATGTCTGGAGGGAAGCCTGGGAGGAAGAGCCTTGGCATAGAACAGAGCCCCAGAAAGGTCTCAGAAGCAAAAAGTTTGAGAACCACTGCACTAAAGGAAACTTTCACGTACATCCCATTACAATGTAACATTAAAATAAAAATGAAAAGAGGGACTTAAAAGAAAAAAAACCTAAATATTTTACCTGGCATTTGCTGATATATTTTTGAGAAACTCTTCACTAATCTTCCAGTTAGCCACATTTCCTTTCACAAAGCCAGCAACCATGACAAAGAGAAGGACCAGGATATTAATTGCTGTGAAGAATTTATTTACCCAAGCAGACTCCTTTACTCCAAAAGATAGAAGACCTATGGAAAAAGGAAGAGTGTTGTCATTTTACCTACAGGAAAGGCAATGACATTTTGAGGCAAATATAGATTTAGGGATGTTATTGTACCAGCATTCATGTATTTAACTCCCATTTATCCATTTCCATTGCTAGTTCACTCATTGGTCAGCTCATTGTGAAGCTATGTCTTCTGAACACAACCAGTTTGATTTCTGGAGGCAGAAGTGCTCAGCCAGGAGATTCCATACTAAGAAATATAAGTCTAGTAACTCTGGCCATTATTACCAATGGTAGGCAGATGTAAAGCAATACTTCACTCTAATGGAATGCTATTCTAAAAAGCTATTTCAAGCTATTTATTTAATGGTACTGGGGATTGAACATTTTAAAATTAAAAACTCATACATCTGTCATGTATTTATTTTACACACAGTTGGAATATAATTCTTCAATTGTCATGCCAAAAAAGGTCCTTGTTAAATTTATTTTAATTTCAATAGCTTTATTATATATTCAGATGTAAAAATATCCTATACAAGTAATCTTATCAGAAGAACTATAAAAAGAATAAAAGTCAACCATGATGTCTCCTCCAGAATTTTGCACATACAAATACAGAGACATATTTCCACTTCAACAAATACATAACCTCATTTTTAACAGCTGTGTAACCAATTATATGGAGATACCATACTTTAATCTCTTATTTATAGACAATAATCACTCTTCCTTTTTTTTTTACATTTATAAAGAGCAGTGATATCATCCTCTTATAAATATCTCTGTATACTTTCTAATTATTTCTTTTTTTAAAAAAATATTTATTTATTTGTTTTTTTAGTTGTGTACAATGCCTTTGTTTTTACGTGGTGCTGAGGATCGAATCCGGGTCTGCGCACATTCTAGGCGAGTGCTCTACCACTGAGCCACAATCCCAGCCCGTGTATTCAATTTCATTAAGAATTTTTTCATCTATTTTCATCAGGGATATTGGTCAGAAGTTTTCTTTCCTTGATGTGTCTTTGATTTTGGCATCAGGGTGATATTAGCTTCACAGAATGAGTATGAAAGGGCTTCTTTCTTTTCTATTTTATGGAATAACTTAAGGAGGATTGGTGTTAGTTCTCTACATGTCTGGTAGAACATGGCTGGGAATCTGTCTGGTCTTGGGCTTTTCTTTGTTGGTAGGCTTTTAATGGCATCTTTAATTTCATTGCTTGAAATTGATCTATTTAAATTTTCTATGTTGGTGAGTAATTCTTATTTGAGTACTTATTGTACAAGAAAAAAATAAAAGAATCAGTCAATGTTTTGTCTGACTAAAGAAAAGACAATCTAAGAAAATAATCACCTTAAAGTGACAGCACTCCAAATAGAAGGTTAAGGATAATAATTATTACTAACACTAAGTATTTAACAGCTTGCAAAGTACTGGTCCCATATGCTATCTTAGGTAATGTTCACAGTATCTGAGGGTTCTGTATAGCTATAGAAGCCAAGGCTCAGGAGTTTTACTAAGTGCCTTTTTAATCAGATATGGCAGGTGTCACAGATGGATCCGGAACCAGCACACTTCCTACCCAGATCCTACTCTTTCCTTGACTCTCTGCAGCCACACACAGCTACTCCTGTGGTATAAGGAACACCTTTACCTTCTACCTGGAGCTGAGACACTGCTCTTACCAGTTGTTGCAATGCAGTCAAATCCCACAAAGGCATAAAAGCAAGTGGCAGCACCAGCCAAGGTTCCCGCAAAGCCATAAGGCATAAAGCCACCAGCCCCGTAGATGCTTGTTCCATTTTCAGAAGGTGGCTCTCTAAGGAAGAGAGTAAGCACATTGTTAAGTCATTTTCATAGAAACTTACACTTCTGGTGATTTGTCTCAAAAAACATCCTTCAAAAGTTGCTGTATTCATCAGCTCTTTGAAGCTGATATATAAAAAACTAAAAACTAATATCTTGCTCTGTCATCCTGTTCTTGAGGATGTGGTAAAGCTCCTCACAATGACCTTCTTGTGTCACTAACATCCAAGCAGAGGCTGATCAACAGCAAATCCAGACCTACTCTGGCTGGAACCCTCAGGTAGGCAGGATTTTCAGAGTAAAGCCCCCAGCATGGGCCAAGCTCTGTGACAAAGACAAGAAACTTCCTTCTTGTTTTTCCAATATAAATCCATTCTTCAACTCATGAAGCAGATAGGAAGCAGACTACACATCTAAGAAGACAGCTGAAAAAGTAAAACAAAATTCCCTAGGCTTGATCAATAATATGGAAGCTGAATATTTTATTCTATATTAAAATCTGTGTAAAATCAGAAGACACTAATTTCTCCCTTATCAGAAAGACTACGAAAAACATATATAAAGAGAAACATTAACATGTACCTTACTCCATGTAATAGATGTTTTCATAATCTTATTTCTGCTTACACAACTAATATCCTTCTCAAAAAAAAAGTTCTGAAATTTATTAAAAGTCTGAAAAAAACGCAAAGAAACTGAATATGGTTCCAAAGGAAGAACTAAGGATGCATGACTCAAAAACACACTCATTGTTTTTTAGAGGTGGCAAACAGCTGGGGGGAGAAGGTCAAGTTCTTCCAGTGGTTAGGGTTTACCCTGGCCCTTCCCCTAAACCTGGAGCAGAGGTTGAGGCTGGGAACCAGCAGCTGCACAGCTTCTCACAGTGGCTCAAGAGGGGAGCACACCTATACCTTTATGTCTGGAGGGAAGCCTGGGAGGAAGAGCCTTGGCATAGAACAGAGCCCCAGAAAGGTCTCAGAAGCAAAAAGTTTGAGAACCACTGCACTAAAGGAAACTTTCACGTACATCCCATTACAATGTAACATTAAAATAAAAATGAAAAGAGGGACTTAAAAGAAAAAAAACCTAAATATTTTACCTGGCATTTGCTGATATATTTTTGAGAAACTCTTCACTAATCTTCCAGTTAGCCACATTTCCTTTCACAAAGCCAGCAACCATGACAAAGAGAAGGACCAGGATATTAATTGCTGTGAAGAATTTATTTACCCAAGCAGACTCCTTTACTCCAAAAGATAGAAGACCTATGGAAAAAGGAAGAGTGTTGTCATTTTACCTACAGGAAAGGCAATGACATTTTGAGGCAAATATAGATTTAGGGATGTTATTGTACCAGCATTCATGTATTTAACTCCCATTTATCCATTTCCATTGCTAGTTCACTCATTGGTCAGCTCATTGTGAAGCTATGTCTTCTGAACACAACCAGTTTGATTTCTGGAGGCAGAAGTGCTCAGCCAGGAGATTCCATACTAAGAAATATAAGTCTAGTAACTCTGGCCATTATTACCAATGGTAGGCAGATGTAAAGCAATACTTCACTCTAATGGAATGCTATTCTAAAAAGCTATTTCAAGCTATTTATTTAATGGTACTGGGGATTGAACATTTTAAAATTAAAAACTCATACATCTGTCATGTATTTATTTTACACACAGTTGGAATATAATTCTTCAATTGTCATGCCAAAAAAGGTCCTTGTTAAATTTATTTTAATTTCAATAGCTTTATTATATATTCAGATGTAAAAATATCCTATACAAGTAATCTTATCAGAAGAACTATAAAAAGAATAAAAGTCAACCATGATGTCTCCTCCAGAATTTTGCACATACAAATACAGAGACATATTTCCACTTCAACAAATACATAACCTCATTTTTAACAGCTGTGTAACCAATTATATGGAGATACCATACTTTAATCTCTTATTTATAGACAATAAGATCACTCTTCCTTTTTTTTTTACATTTATAAAGAGCAGTGATATCATCCTCTTATAAATATCTCTGTATACTTTCTAATTATTTCTTTTTTTAAAAAATATTTATTTATTTGCTTTAGTTGTACACAATGCCTTTGTTTTTATGTGTTGCTGAGGATCGAACCTGGGTCGTGCACATGCTAGGCGAGTGCTCTACCACTGAGCCACAATCCCAGCCCCATCTAATTATTTCTTTACAACAATTTTCTTTTTTTGATAGCGGGGGGGGACTAAGTCCAGGGACATTTTACAACTAAGCTCCATCCCCAGCCCTTTTTATTTTGAGCTCTTTACAATAATTTTCTATAAGTTAATACTGTATCAAAGGGTATGCAATTTTACCCAATGCTTTTTAGTCATTTTGTGAAAATATTCTACAGAAACTTTGGCCCATTTAAATTGCTCAGGTAGCCGGGCGCGGTGGCTCACGCCTGTAATCCCAGCACTTTGGGAGGCTGAGGCAGGAGGATCGCGAGTTCAAAGCCAGCCTCAGCAGTGGCGAGGCACTTAGCAACTCAGTGAGACCCTGTCTCTAAATAAAATACAAAAAAGGGCTGGGGATGTGACCCAGTGGACGAGTGCCCCTGAGTTCAATCCCCGGTACCACAAAAAAAAAAAAAAAAAATAAAAATAAATAAATAAATTGCTCAGGTTTTCTATCAGTGTCTTCAGTTCATTTTGATTTATAAGATTTATTTATGTATTATACTATAAGCTCTCTGTAATATATAGTATATACTTTCCCTATTTATCATTTACTTTGTTTATTTATTTATATTTCATTTTACTTCTCTGTGGTACTGGGGACAGAACTCAGGGCCTTGTGCACATGAGGCAGGTGCTCTACCACCAAGCTACACCCAGTTCTATCATTTGCTTTTAACTTTCCTATTGATTATATATATGTGTATATATATATATATATATGTACATACATACATATATATAAAAGTTATTCAAATAACCTATATGTTTTCCTTTTTAATTACTATCTTTAATGATTTTTCCTAACATTAACCTGAAAATGTTCATTTGTTTCCTTCCAGTTATTAATGATTATTATATTTATCATATTTGAATATTTAATCTATCTAGCACAAGATATGAATGAAAGACCTAATAAAGTTTTTATTTTATTGTTGGGGAAATGACTGCTATGGAAATATTATGCCACAGATTTACTTGCTTCTTCTCCATATCCACGACACTCTAAATCCCATAAGCAAGATTTTCCAAGCAGAGGTGAGAGAAGTTGAATCTCATTCTTCTGTCTGTCTAATTCCCAGAATCATATAATAACAACTCTATGAATGATACAAAGGATAGCCACAGGGTCAACACAAGTACTGACTCTGTAAGTGTCTGGGTTATGAACTGTTGCTATTCACCCCCGAGAATAACAAAGCCACCATCACATTTTATATCCGTGCTTCCCTCCAGTTGACAAGACAGGTGGTATTACCAAAGGAATAAATATTTATAAGAGGGGGTTCTGACCTTCAAAGACTCTAAGGACAGAGTTATAATGTAAGTTTAGACTATCTTTAAAGGACAGATATGATGGTGAATGAACAGAGGAAAATGATGCAGGCTCAGGCCAAGCCTTAGTCTTGCCATGGAATTTAAATGTGTCATAGCTACATGCTGCTCATCACTGGAGAGATTAAAGCTGAATATTTTAAGTTTAATGAAATCACCTCTAAATAAAATATGATATAACTTACTTAATGTTAGCTAGGCTGTTTAGCAACCACACCAAACTAAACTCCATCATCTGATACAATGGATGCATTTTTTTCTTGCCATTAGAAGCAAAGTAGAAAACAGTTTAGAACTACAAATTTTGTTCATGTTTCTATCCCTATATGATACATTTTATTAAGGACTAAGGATTTTTTTTTTTTTTTTTTTGGTACCAGGGAATTGAACTCAGGGGCACTTGACCCCTGCGTCACATCCCCAGCCCTTTTTTGTATTTTATTTAGAGGCAGGGTCTCACTGAGTTGCTAAGTGCCTCGCCATTGCTGAGGCTGGTTTTGAACTCGTGATCCTCCTTCCTCAGCCTCCCAAAGTGCTGGGATTACAGGCGTGTGCCACCGTGCCCGGCATTTTTAAAATTTTATAATTTTACAGGTAAACATTTCATAATGGACCAAAAGGTATTTTTGTCACATCCTTCTAATCTGGGGGAAAAAAAATAGAGGTAAGGCTGGACAGGCAAGAGGGAGTAGATTACTCAGGGTAAATCAAGTAGGAAGTAGGAACAAATAAAAAATTTTACTTTTAGTGCAATCCTTGATGGGCTTAACCAGGACTTCAGGGCTGGCAGTGTGGCTCAGTAATAGTATTTGTCTAACATGCCCAATGACTCAGTGGTAGAGAGTTTGCCTAGCATGCCCAAGGCCCTGGGTTCAATCCCTAGCAACACATATACACCCACACCCACACACAAGCAAAACCAAGATTGCAGATAGGACTGTCCATCAAAATAAAAAACATTCAAATAATTAAAATAAGTAAAAGGGGATAACAGGAAGCAAAATAAGCCAATCTCAAAGAACCAAAGGCCCAATGTTTTGTCTGATATGAGGATGCTGATTCACAATAGGGGGCGGGGAGAAGAATAGAGGTATTCTGGACTAGATAGAGGGAAGTGAAGGGAGGGGAGGGGGCATGGGGGTAGGAATGAGAATGAATCTGACATTATTACCCTATGTGCATATATGATTATATGACCTATGTAACTCTACATCATGTACAAATAGACAAATGAGAAGTTATACTCCATTTATGTATGATGTGTCAAAATGCATTCTGCTGTTACGTGTAACTAATTAGAACAAATAAAAAATATATTAAAAAAAAGAAAAAAAATGGGGCTGGGGCTATAGTTCAGTGGCAGAGCACTTGCCTTGCATGTGTGAGGCACTGGGTTGGATCCTCAGCACCACATAAAAATAAACAAATAAAATAAAGGCATGATGTCTACCACTACATTAAAAAAAAAAAAAAAAAGAAAAAAGAAGGGGATAGCAGGGATTAGCTATACTTACAAAATAAAGACGCCATCATCTGAGTGTTTACTATGAACCAAGCAAGAGGCATGTTTAAGATAGAAACTGATATCCTTATTTTATGGATGAGCTAACTGAGTGATGGATGGAAAGATTAAGTAAACTGTTCAAGTTCTAAAAGCAGTAAGTGGCAGAGCAAGATTGAAAACTGGACTGTTCCTACTCCTTGTTCTTTGCCTTTTTAAACCACTATGCTATAACACTGATAAAAACTGAAAAAATTTATCAACTATGTTTACTATATAACATCTATGTTAAAAAACAAAAGGTTTGGGCTGGGGTTGTGGCTCAGTGGTAGAGCACTTGCTTAGCACATGTGAGGCACTGGGTTTGATTCTCAGCACCACATAAATAAATAAATAAATAAATAAATAAATAAAGGTATTGTGTCCATCTACAACTAAAATAAATAAATATATATATACACATATATATACATACACATACGTGTGTGTGCATATATATGTGTATATATGTATACATATACATATATATATTGATCTGAATGCCTCCTTTTCAACCAGATGCTTACAATATGCAGATGGAAACCTGAATTTCTTCTAGAAATAGTATACTTGCAAATATCCTTAGTTGTATTGAATAAGATGGAACAATCCCAAGAAATCATACATTTTCCTTATTGAAACTTCATTGCCATTCCTGCAAATGTTCAATTAATATAAAACTGATGTCTTTCTGCTATTACTTGGCATATGCCTTTTACTCAGACATTTTTCTTCTATCATTCCAAACAATTCAGATTCAGATTTTTGGTACTGAGGTTTAAATCCAGAGGCACTTTATCACTGAGCTACATCCCCAACCTTTTAAAATTAAAAAAATATATATATTGATTTATGTGTTTTAGTTGTACACAATGCCTTTATTTTTACATGGTGCTGAGGATCAAACCAGGCCACACACGTGCTAGACAACTGCTCCACTACTGAGCCACAATCCCAGCCCCACCTTTTTTAATTTTGAGAAAGGGTATTGCTAAGTTGCTAAGGCTGATCTTGAACTTGCAATCCTCTTTTTTTAGCCTCCTGAGTTGCTTATTTTTGAAACATTCCAATCACAGAAGATAAAATATGAGTTTAACCAGTGACAATGGCCACAGACATCCAACAGAAACCTAAATATGTAAACATGCTCACCTAATCTGGAGAATTCACACTCTAAATTCAGCAGTAACCTACTTTCCTGAGACTATTAATTTGGAATTTGGCTCATAATAGGGAAAGGTATGATGGGTTCTCTTACCTGCTAGAAGTAATATAAGGCACACAGCAAAAAAGTCTGGATACTCTGCAAGGCCAGTATAATTCATTTTGAAGTATGTTCTGAAAAACTGACCAATCTGCTTGCTAAGAAGTTCATCAAAGGTGCCACTCCATGCTCTTGCCACACTTGATGTACCTTCCCAAAATACAGAACATTCAGAGAATAAAATTCACTAGCAGAAAATTAACATCATATGCTACTTAGTCTTATTCTAGGATTAACTTACATTAAATTACATGGATTGAAAATTTTAATCACATTAGAAAATTATTTTAATAATTTTGTAATTACACAATAGTAATCAAATGCTCAAGTTCAAAACTGTAGAATCAGGTGAGTTTATTTGCAATAAAGAAATATATATATGTGTGTGTGTATATATGTGTATGTGTGTGTGTGTGTGTGTATGTATGTATGTATGTATATATATATTTTTTTAAACGGGATTTTCAAACCCATTAGGAGACATATGTGGTGTTGAAGCAAAATCACAAAATTGGAGCTAGGGATGTGGCTCAGTGGTAAAGTGCTTGCCTAGCATGCATGAGGTGCTGGCTTCAATACCTAGCACAAAAAAATAAATAAAACAATAGATCAGCCGATTTATCAATCACAGAATTGTGCGACTGGAGACATTTTAGAAATGAGAAAAATGAGACACTGGGTTCCAGCGACCCATGGGCAGTCAGGCAGCTGCCAAGGAACGCAGACCCGCACCTGCACCGCCAGGCCTCTTGCTCAGGGGTGCTGCTTCTGCCATTCTACACAATTTAGGTTTATCT
This sequence comes from Tamias sibiricus, assembly GCA_025594165.1. NCBI lineage: Eukaryota > Metazoa > Chordata > Mammalia > Rodentia > Sciuridae > Tamias > Tamias sibiricus. The sequence goes on from CM046661.1 coordinate 51,873,641, forward strand.
GTGAAACGTACCTATCACATAAGACAGAATGAGATTCCAGCCAGTGATGAAGGCCCACAGCTCGCCAACCGTAACGTAAGTGTACAAATACGCAGATCCAGTTTTGGGGACTCGGGCCCCAAATTCAGCGTAGCAGAGGCCAGCCATCACAGATGCCAGGGCGGCGATGAGGAAGGAAACCACGATGCTGGGGCCGGAGTCAGCTTTAGCAACCTCCCCAGCAAGGACGTACACCCCGGCACCCAGGGTGCTTCCCACGCCCAGGGCGATGAGGTCCATGGTGGTCAAGCAGCGGCATAGTTTGGAATCTTCCAGACTGTCCAGAGTGACGATTTTTCTCCGGATCAGACATCGGGCAAAAGTGAGCACTGCTCTGCAGGGAATCATTCTGAACAGTGCAACCTGATGGGAGAGAGGAGGAGGCGGTCAGAGCCATCTGGAACCATCATCCCTCCATCTGGCGACCTGTCCTGTCCAGTCGCAGGGTGGGCGCGTTCGCTTTTTACCTGTTAACACGGGGGTGGCTCAGAGCAACCCGAAGGAGGGTTTAAAGCTATGCATTTGCTAGAGCCCACTGACGCTCCACGCATAAGGATGCCAATGAGTGGCTCACTTGGGAAGCAAAGGGATAGCAGACCTTGGTGTTCAAAAGGATCTGCCACTTTCGTTCACTTACTAAAAGTTTAAAAAGTATTCTGTTGACAGAAATTCCAGGAGGTGGCTAATTTAGTCACTGTTCCAAGGAAGGGAGTGAATTGCCTAATCTTTTAAGTTTATTTTCTGTCTCTTCTTCTTCTTTTTTTTTAATTTGAAAATAAATTTTGATTTATTAAGAGAAATCAAACAGTATGATATGCAAATTTAGTAGTTGAAACATTCTGCAAAGACAAAATCTTTTATGTACACTATGTCATAAAATTGAAAAGGAATCTAATAAAATAACAAAATAGGACTTTCTGTCTCTTCTTTAAGCATTCATTCAACTCGGGTATTTTAGACCTTAATGTCAGGGGTTGTGCTACGAATATGTGCAGAAAGGTGTTACACAGACGTGTTCTCTAGCTTCATGGCATTTACAGTCTAGTTATTGTCTAAAAGAAGGTAAAATGGTGATCGTTATGCAATATCCAGTATGTGTGAACTACTGTTTTCTTTGAAACAATGTAGGGCAGATGTGAACTTGCGAGGACAATAAAACTGCCCCCAAAACATGCTGAGATTATCTCACTGAAACTACTATTCAATCATGTTTTAAGTATGACTTCTTATATTTATTTGAGATTTTCAAAGAAATGAGTAAACCCAACATCCATGCCAATTATTATTATATATTATTATTTATAGTCTCTTTTAAAAATGGAAGATATAAAGAAGGCAAAGAATCTTACTCCCCATTCCTCATTTTATATTGCTAATATCTATTTAAACTTGATTCCAGTGAATATGTACAACCTATGTATAAAATATAAAAATTAGAAAGCTCTACATGGCCTTGTTTACGGAGACATGTGATTCAGCAGACAAATTCTGAAGAATAGGAAATAGAATACAAACTGCTTATCAGTCAATAAAATTTTAACTGAAAAGTCATGTTTGCTTTTACTTCATGTATTGTACTTCTGCACAATGATCTTGTTGGCTTTGAATGATATTTCCTTCAATTTCATTATATTCACCATCAATAACCTCAACTCATAAGATCACAACTTGATACTTGATATCTTCTCTCAACAGCTTAGACCTTTATATACTGTAAAATAAACAAATGACAAATAGGTATACCTCTTTTTGTTGAACATGTCTCAACCTTAATCTAAAGCTAGTATTAAAGTATTTTATTTGTTGTTTTTAGCAAATAAAATAAGGTTACTTTTCTATACTAAATCTAAATGACATTCAAGAGAAAGGGTTATTTCTGGAATGTGAACAAATCAGTATTGCATTAGTTTTGGGAGAAAAAATCAACCCACTGAATATTATTCATTGATATACATATAAGTTCTCAATATTGAAAGCAGCTAATTCAAAGAATATAAAGCAAAAATGAAAACAAAAAATTTCTTGAAGTTCAAAATAAACTTTTACACATCTTCAATTTCTTCCACACTACCTGACAGAAGGTCAAAGCATGGCACTTCAAAAGTGCTTGTTGAAAAATTAGCAAATATAGATGACATCACCAACTCTGTCAATACTATATTTGGGCTTTCAAAGACAAAACCTATCAATACTTTAATAAATCAAATGTGTATCAATGTCTACCACTAGGGGCATTGATAGCTATCCCTCTATAACAGATCTAGAAGATAAGGTAGGTACATGTTCTGCTTAAAAAGAATCAGGAAGTGGAAAATAGAAGTTTTATGTAGATGTCAATTAAGAGGGGAGAGAAATGGGAGAAGGTATTTATTAAACACTGAGTTTCTGTAACATCAAGTATTTTTGTACAGACCTGTTTGAAGATTAAGAATTAGGCACCACTGCTAAATGAATAGTGCTTAGAAATGATGCATGGAATTTCACTAGTGATTTAAGATCATGGGACATGTCACATCCAACTGCAGGAATGCAACAGGTGGGCAACAAAAAGAGGTATACCTATTTTTCATTTAACTAAATAAATGTTCACGAAAGGAGCTAGTACTTGTTTAACCTTGACTTTTGTGAATAAAAGACACAGAGTCTACAACTAAGCATATTTACAGAGAAAAAATATATCAGGAAAGAAGCAAGGAAAACGAAGCAGAGATTTTTGAGGGGAATAAGATTGTGGATGAGCTTTTACTTTTAAAATCTTTTTCTGGTATTATAATCACAACATGTTTGTGAAATTTTGAGAGGATAATATAGCATAAAAATGAAAGAAAATAAGTAAACCAATTGTTATCCAAAATCAATAGATTAGTGATGGTCAGCTCTTCAATATAAAATTTAATGTCATTCACTTCAAATTATGTAGGAAGTAAGAAGTGAACCATTTTAGAAATGTATTGCTTTCATCAGGTAAGACTGGATTTGTCCTGCTAGTCTCCTATTAAAGATGGAAAGTATTTTATGTGTGGATAGCTTTTCTCTGTGGCTCTGGGGAGATAAGACACAGGTGCCATTTGTCAAGCATTCATTTGCTTCTGAGTAATTGAAAAGCATAGGTCAGAAATTTCTCAGAAATGACAGGTTACTCAATGAACTTTGCAAACAATCTCAAATACGCATAGCCTGGTAAAACACCGATTATAAAAGCGGTGACACAAAACTAATTTTGTAGAAATATAATGGGATGGGAGAAAAGGAACATGAAAACATACTGGGTCAACTTAATGAGTCATTCTTAAATAAACATTCATCATGTCCTAGTGGGTGAAAAAAGATAATCTCGTGCTTTTATAAAAAAAAAAAAAATATATATATATATATATATATATATATACATATATATATTTATGGGTTTTTTTTTTGTGGAGACACAGTGATATATGAAAATAGTGTGCCAAAAGGGAATGAGAAAAATGATATCTGTGTACAATGTTAGTGAAATAATTTGCTATCAATACATTTTTTGTTTTATAATTTTTCCTTTAAAAATTAAAAAAAAAACTCTTTGTGAGATAGTTATGTCAACCTTGCTCTCATTTTTGCAAGGCACTTTCAGTGCTAAAAAAATATTAACCCATATTTATCTTTTTGCAACAAACACATATGCAGAGGTAACATGGAGGGAGTTTGAAAGTGATGCTATTGATACAGGGGACTGAGAGTTTTTCCAGGAGTGCACTATGGATCTGCACCATCACACCCAGTGTCAGCATCTTTAGTGTGGAACCTACATACATGTGCTAAAAGACAGTGATCTGACTATGGAAGAGGCCCATGTAACACTCATCCCCATGTCCCTGGCCTTAGAATTATAAAGGGTCTATATATGACATCTCTATATGACATCTATATGTCTCTCTATATGACATCTCAAATCATTGTGGTGGTGATACCAGAAATAGATATATATCCTTCTTCAATGATTTTTTAATAATTGCTTAAACAGTGGCTTCTCATTTGAGGAAGAAAAACAGGCATATATTATCTGAGATCTGAAAATAAAATTAGCCAAGTGAGGACTGGAAAGGATTAACAATACACTCTGCTGCAGAAGGCTCTGGATGATTTCAATGAGCCAATGAGCCTAATGACATATGTGCATCTTCCTCAGCCCACCTTCACCCAGCCCCCCACCTTAAGTATCACGGTTTCTAAGCACCTTATGCCTTGATGAACACCTATTAATTATTTTCTTTAAAGTATTTTTCTTAGTCATAGATGGACACAATTTATTTATTTATTTATTTATTTATTTATTTATTTATTTATTTATTTATATGTGTTGCTGAGAGTCAAACCCAGTGCCTCACACATGCTGGGCAAGTGCTCTACCACCAAGCTATGACCCCAGCTTGCCAAAAAAGTTAAACTCCTTCTTCAGCGTCTTGCAGTTATGACCTTCTAAAACTTCTTCCATCCAGGTTGCCAACTTGACAGCACGGAATTTTGGGATTGAGTAAATCCTCAGCCCTGACGATTTACCACCACGGAGAAGACTTCCTTTCAACTCCTCGAACATCTTTCAAAATCTGCTAATACAGTCAAAAGTCCACCCTAGATTTTCACTTTGATTCAACAGGTTGATGTAGTATTTAGTCACATAGAAAAGAATCGTTCCCCTTCTGTTCTAAGTAAAGGCTGAAATTTCAAACTCAGTCCTCTGTCCCAGTATCAGAGGCCCTGACAATAAATCTTACAGGAGGATCTAGCAGTGACAAGCCAGTGGGGCAAGCATCCAAACAAATCATCCATGAATCAGCTCATTTGAATTATAACCAATTTTTCCTTCCTCATTCCAATCGCTAGTTTCACAGGTAGACACATGCACTTTGTTTTTGGACTGATAGAGGGAAAGTAATTATAAATCATATAGGACAGAGATCCTCCTGGATTTTTTTCTCTGAACCAGGCCCCCCCCCTTTTTTTTTTTAGTTGTAGTTGGACACAATACCTTTATTTATTTTTACATAGTGCTGAGGACCGAACCCAGGGCTGTGCATGTGCTAGGCGAGCCACAACCCCAGCCCTGGCTAAGACCTTTTGATCTTGGATTTTCACACCCATCAACAATTATGTTTCTACAACTTTAAAGTTCCAAGACAATTTTTCAAATTATATTGTAGGTTAAATAACTTTAGTAAAAAGAAAGAAAGGTATGGACAGGATGCCACTAAATTATTGGGTTTTCTCTTGGGGCTGGGGTTATAGCTCAGCGGTAGAGCGCTTGCCTCCCACGTGTGAGGCACTGGGTTCGATCCTCAGGACCACATGAAAATAAGTAAAATAAATAAAGTAAAGATATTGTGTCCATCTTTAAAAAAAATCTTTAAAAAATTATTGGGTTTTCTATTATTCTTTTTTCTTAGCTTTGAGAGATTAATTTCTTAAGAAATAACTATTATTCAGGATAAAAGGCAATCATAAAAGATAACTGTTCAGTATGGGTTTGCAAAAGAACAAAACAACAACAAACTTTGCATTCAAGCCTAAAACTTTAATTTTTATGGAAAATTAAGAATACTTTTTCATATACATTTCACTTATATTTGGTCCAAAATTTATCTTTCCTTCATGACAAATTTTCTGAACAATTTATAATAACTTTAATCTCTAAAGTTTTCTCTAGATAGGTGAATGCCACTGTAGATATCAGTATAAATTAAAACAATTGAGGCTACTACAAAGTTACAACCACTGTGCTAATAAAGTTTATATTTTCTCCCTTTTTATAGCAAGGCAGTACTGTCAGGAGTAAGAGCAAAATGTATTATTTCAAATTTTCTGATACAGAGTCCAGATACAGGCAAGGACTTTTCTTAAGGACATGCAAGAAATAAATGGCTGATGTAGAGATTTGAAGTTTGTGAAGACAACGGGTGCTTCAAAACATGTGAAGTCATTTAATTTTAGTGAAAGCAAAAACCAGTAGCAAAATATACCTGTGTCGTTCAAATAGAGTCAAATAAATAAGTAAATAAAGGCGGCGGGGGGGGGGGGCATGTAACCTTGTTCTTATGGTTGGGGAAGAAGAAAGTGAAATGAAGAAAGCAAGCCCTCAGCACTTTGGTAACCAGAGCAGAGTGCTGCCCAGTCAGCACTCTGCCTGTCCCGTCAAAGAGCTCAGTGGCCAGCTTAGTCCCCAGAAGGTCTTTGCAATCGTTGGCTAATAAATCACTCTGAATGCCAAAGGGTACCACCTGTTCCCTCTCCCCAGGCTGCTGGTACCATCACCCTATGTGTGCCACTGCAAACATTAGGAAACACCCTTTCCAAAATTATTTCACACCCATCTCTAATCTACAAGTGCTACTATTAAAAATACCTAAGGTTTGTGGAGTGCTTATCCTGTGCTGGTACTGAGCTAACAACTTTTTAATTAATTAATTAATTTTTTTTTGTGTGTACCAGGGATTGAACTCAGGGGCACTCGACCACTGAGTCACATCCCCAGCCCTATTTTGTATTTTATTTAGAGATAGGGTCTCACCGAGTTGCTTAGCATCTCACCATTGCTGAGCCTGGCTTTGAACGCATGATCCTCCTGTCTCAGCCTCCAGAGCCGCTGGGATTACAGAGTTGTGCCACTGTGCCTGCTAACTTATTCCTTCACGACCCTTCACACTATCCCTGTAAGACCAGGACTGTTATTAATCTCATAGAACAGATGAGGAAACTGAGGTATAATAGAGTTATGCAATATCACAATCAGCATGTCATGGAAACAGAGATGAAATGCAGCAGGTGGGACCCTCTACTGACAGCCACTATGCTGCCCAGTCATCATACCAGGGACCCCATCACTGCCCACTGCTCCTGTCTCCTCTCCAGAGAATATGCTCTCCCTATAGCACTGTTTTACCACCCCCAAGTTGGCTACAGACAGGCACCTAGCTCAGAGTTAAAGGCTGGGCACATTTAGGAGTCCTTGCAACTCTGAACATTACAACAACTGAACCAATCAAACCATCAAACTCTGGCTGAAGTCACGTGGACTGGGCACCAGTCTGGCACAGTGCAGAAACCAAGAGGCTGGCAGTAGAAGCCAGGCTGTGGCCACTCAGGAAAGAGCAGGGATGACAGAGTGTGTTGCCCAAGCAGAAAGACATGGAAGGGGGGGGCACAAGCCAACTTTTCCTTCCCTCAGCACCTGCTGTCCTTCTGATACTGGGTGTGCCAAATTCCCTTGCATCTTTTTCACAAACCTCTGTGTGCTTAAGCTATGCTGAGTTGTCTTTGGTCAATAAAACCAGAAGCTATCGCTGAAGGTCATGGGGGTAACAGGAGGGCCTGCTCCACCAGTTTCTATACTCCCACTTTCAACTCTTAAATGAAATCTGGACCTTTGGCAATTTCTGCTGTATTTCCTGATAATTCCTCTTCCTTCCAGAAACAGGTGTATGGATGCAATAACTTGAAATCTGTTTCAATATCTTTCCAATAAGGTATTCAAAGAGTTTAATACCCACTAGGCCTGCATTTTACACATACCCACTGAACACTGTAACATTTGGCATGATGTTTTTATGGAGCAAGCTATTTCAGATGAGTAGATTTTCAAGATTACTGAAGTTCATAGCATTAAATCTTTGGCTTCTGTCAATTAAATCTTGCCAGTAATTCTTCTGTAAATGTTGCTGAATTTTATGGTGGCCAATGCAGTGTCCAAACTGCTCCTCTTTACAAGAGGGAGATTCATTTAGTATTATGTCTCAAAGAAACTGTTTTAAAAAACAAACGCAGCTGTTTTAAAAACACTCTATATTACTTTACTTCTACCTTTAATTCACTGCCCATAAAATTCAAGCCAACTCCAGGAGGCCAAGAAAATCCAGATGACCTGGAGGAACCTTAAATCATGTCTTGGTTAGTAGCTGAATTTCTAGGTGCCTAGACTAGGAAGGGAATTAAAAATACATGAAACCTCTCTTTGTCTGAAGGCAAAGAGCTGAGAAATCCTTTAGGATGCTCCAATTTCCTCTACTCATTCTCTTGGAAAGCACCCCTTTCCATCCATCACCCTAACCTCCTTTGCCCCCAAAACCACCTAACAATAGTTAGAATTGAACCACTTTTGTTTCAAGGCTTGGCAAAATTTCTTCCATCAAACTGTGGTAGAAAAAGAACTGAACAAGAATTCACACTCATTTTTAATTCAAGTTCAAGAAATGCAAATGGATATCAAGTTATGGTTTATGGTTTTGCTGCAAAGTCAGTTCTTGAAAAACAATCACTTTTGAAACTATTCTTCAACTTTGAAAAGCACGTCCTGATTTGGTACCTCTTAAATTACAGGAATAATGCATAACCAGAGATTTTTCTCATTAGTATCTTGGCAGTTTGTTGAAACACTACTATTGACTAAGAGAAGTTTTTGAGTTCACACTGGCTTTACATAATTCTGAATAAAACATTCCTATTGTGTGCTCAGAGGAAGCAATGAAAAGGGTGCCAGTTCTCATCACCATGTTCAGAGTCAGTAAAATTTATATTTAGAATATGCAAACTAAGAACAATTTTTAAAATTAAACAGCTTGAAACAATCAGATCCCTAAAACCGAAGACTAACTTCCTTGTCACACTCTATTCTCTTATTAGTAAGCTGTAACTGCAATTTCTCTAAAAAGTGTTTACCAGAATTTGTCTTAATTTTTATATTATTCCACAGACTTGAATTCAACCTACCAGTCCCTCAAGCAATGCCAATTTCTCTAAAAGGTCAAGCCTTAAAAATTTCAAAAATGATGGGGCTGGGGTTGTGGCTCAGTGGTGGAGTGCTCGCCTAGCACATGCAAGGCACTGGGTTCGATCCTCAGCACTACATAAAAAATAAATAAATAAAACAAAGGTATTGTGTTCAACTACAACTAAAAAAAAAAAAAAAAACTAAAAAAATTTCAAAAAAGAAAAAGTCTAAATGCAATTTCTTAACAAAATTCCAAGGGACAGAGGAATATAGACAGAGGGGAATAGACAAGCGGCCATTACCATAGAATTTACTAGACAGTTGTGGGTATGGGAAGTCCAGGCACTACTGCGACTCATGGAAAGGGCTTGCCCTGTTCAGACTGGGGCTGGAGTTGGAGGTAGCAGGGGCTTTTTCCTGGGAGAAGCCGTGACTAATCTTACTAATCCACTATTCCACTCCTGAATCCATTTTTTAAAAAAGTTGAATACAGTTGAGCTACTCCTTAGAGCAAAGAAAAAAAAAAAATAAGAAAACCAACTTTGCATTTTTCTAATAACTAAGCAATATCCATAATCTTCAAAACACATTTTGAATTTTGATGATTTGCATAATCTGTCACTTCTTAAAATACATGTTCAAAACTTTTCCTCAATTTATTTAAAAAAACTCTGAAAAGATTCTTAATTTTTGGGGCTGGGACTGTGGCTCAGAGGTAGAACGCTCGCCTAGCACGTGGGCGGCCCGGGTTCGATCCTCAGCACCACGTAAAAATAAATGCATTGTGTACAACTAAAGCAAATAAATAAATATTAAAAAAAGATCTAGTTTTAAAAAAAGATTCTTAATTTTGTAAAATATTTATTAGCAATTATAGTTATCCCCCTAATAAACAGCAAAAAGGAAAACATTCCTAATCATATTATTCTGCAAATTCTTAATTAAAAGTTCCTGGAAACACCTATTTTGATTTTTCATTTTGAATAGCAATAGCTTAAGTGACTATACAATTTAAGATTCAAATTATCTCCTAATTTAAAAATCTACTGGGTAATCATTGATCAATGAGTTTTAAAGTATTTAATGTTCAAAGAGTAGGTTTATATGAATAAGATTCATAGAAACAAAAGAATAAAGCATTGAAAACTCTGAAATTTAAGAAGAAATTTATATAAAATATGTATTTACATATATTAAATTAAACTCTAACTGCTACTTATGATGCTTCTCATACTTCTTGTTAAAAACATTTGTTTTCAATCTTGTTACCCCAAACTAAAATTTAGGTAGACTATAATTTAGCTTTTTCTCTAAAGGCTTTACAATGGCAGTGGTACACCTGTAGTATTCAAGTAAGAAGAGTGTAGAAAGAATCAAGACTCCACATGTATGCTGCTTCTGTAGAAAAAGCCCTCTGATCTGCCCTTTGGGGCATTCAGCACTAAGATGCAAAGAGAAAGATCCACTCTTTGGCCCTGAATTCTGGCTATGTCCAGGAAACCAGCCCTGACCTTAAATGATGCCCAGGAGAAAAAAGCAAATATTTGAAACCATGTTATATAGAGATGTGTAAATGAACTATTCTGGCTTAACAATTTAGTTTCCATAATTTTATAGAGACTTGAAAATATTTAGAAATATCAGCACATAGTAAAATAAGAGAATTATAAAATGTAAACAATGAGCTTTTAATTTTCAGACTCCGGATCAATTTATCTACACTTAAATCTCATCAGCCTCCTGCCAACTTCAACAACTCCAACATTTCAGCCTGGGTTCCAAAACCACCCCACTGTGACTTGTTCTCAGCAGAACCTCCTAGCCTTATATTCTGTTATTCTCCACATGCATATTGTAGTCCAATCTGTCCACATACTATCCTTAGAACATTTGCCTTCTTGCCCACACAGGCAAAGAGATGCCCTAAGCTCTGTTTCCGGCTGCCCCTTGTTTGCCCCTAGTCCTTCACCTGTGCTCTCACTCCCAGGTCTTCTGAGCTACTGCAGAGACAGAGCGAGAAGGTTCTTTGCCTTCTCTATCAGCCCCTGAGCTTTCTTTTTGAATCTAGGAAAAAAGCAGCCTAAAGAACGAGACCCTCCAGAATATCCACCTGCTAAGTAAGAAGTGGGGAGGAGAGGAAAGAGGAGTGGAATATGGTCATGTCTCCTTCAAAAGATGTGATTGAAGCTGGACATTCCTTTGAAGTTGTCCTTTTGGCAGCTGGTCTGTGCTGCTTCGAGAACATCTCCCTGAAGACATGTGGTAGGGTTCACACGGTTGCTCACACCCTGTGCCCTCTTGCTCTTGCCTGGTGTAAAAGAGACTGTACGTGTTCACAGGCCATCACTTCTAAAATCAGATTTTCTTTGGCTTACCATAAATTTCTATCAGTTGATGCCCAGCAGGGAGTTTGACAGAACACATTAGCTACAGGCAGCTAAGAGGACGCAAGGACAAGTGGGGAGAGGGTTGTAACACAGATGTGAGGTTAAGGACAATTACTGCAACCACTGCAGAGTGTCAGGAAACACAGGTGCTGCTGAGCAGAGTGCAGCAGATTGTCCAAACTCTGCCCAGATTTTTAAATGAATTCGGTTATTTGACAATCCTCCAGTGATGAGTGATTTTAAGGCATTTTTAATGCTCTTAATTTTTAATTATAAAGTACATGTAAATATATCTTAGAAACACTAGCATAACATTTGAAACCTTATGGATGCTCCTTGTAGAGGACTTTCAAGGAAACTGTTCCCGCCTCATCTTCACCACAGAGTTCCATCATCCCTGACAGGTGGCCATCTTCTAGGGGCAAAGAGCACCTAAATTTCAAGACTTCCTGTTCTTTCCTTGTGTAGCTCTCAGTGCTAGAAAACCTTTTATTTCAGGACACTCTCTCCTCCTTTAACTCCTACCCATGGGTCTAATTCTGCCCTAAGGACAAATATAGAAAAGTCTTCTCACATAAGTCGTTTGTTCCAAATTCTAAGCCTTCTCTCCCTGTAGATGAATATATTAATTCAAAGTCCAACAACCACACTGAAAAACACTGATCTAAAATAAGGCACTCCTTACAAGACAAAAGGTTCCAGATGTGGTCAGCCAAGGACTCCATCCACCCTATATACTTGTGTACTTGTATGCTTTTTTGCTTTGTTTTCAACAACCTCACGCTGCCTCCACACAGTGTACGCAGCCCTCCTGCCTCTGCTCCTCCCTATCTCCTCAGCCCATCTTCTGCTCCCCATGCCCAGCACACTGGGTTTCCTATCAACTTCTTCAGAACTTCCAGCCTCACTGCCACAGGGCTCTCTGCACAGCTGTTTCTTCTTCCTGGAAAGTTGCTCCTTCTCCTTTTTACCTGGGAGAGCTCCCAATCACTCCAGACAAATCTCCCTCCCCCAGCTAAACCAGGTCACTCTATTGTTCTGGTTTTTTTTTTTTTTTTGGGGGGTAGCGGGAGTGCTGGGGATCAAACTAAACCCAGGGCCTCACACAGGCTGAGCACAAACTCCACTACTAAGCCACACCCTAGCTCACTCTGTATTTTTAGGTCGCTTTTTCTTTATCACAGATAGTATACAGGTGACTACTTGCTTTCCTCCTTTTTAGGAGTTGAATTGTGTCCTCCCACAAGCTATGACGACATTCTAAACCCTAGTACCTTGCCTGGTGATGTTATTTGGAAACAGGGTCTTTGTAGGTGTTATTAAGTAAAGATAAGGTCATTAGGATGGACCCTAATCCAATATGACCAGTCTTTATAAGAAGAGGTTAAGTGCCATGTGACACCCAGGAAGAAGGCCTCGTGATGAACAGAGGCAGAAGCTGGAGTTATGCAGCTATAAGCCAAGGTACACCAAGACTGCCTGCAACCATCAGATGCCAGGGAAGGCAAGGGAGGATTCTCCACCACAGTGTCAGGGAAGTGTGGCTCAGCTGCCACCTCCATTCTGGACTTGTAGCTTTCAGAACTGTGAGATAATAATTTCTGTTATTTTAAGATACCTGTTTTCTTTTCTTTTTTAGTGGCAATCCTAGGAAATTAACACACTTCTTTATAAGTTTCTGTACAAGTTTCTTGAAATCAAGGTCTACACTGTATTCATTTGTTGCATCTCTAGTGTCCTCAATCTTTGAAATACAGTCAGGAGTGCAGTACATATTTGTCCAATGAATGAGTGAATATATGAATGGCTCATACTTGGTTTGTAGTCAACTAAACTTCTGGTCTTTTTTCTCAAGAATCTTTACATAGAAATCATAATGCACTAATAAAAACATTTATTTTACACTTTTTTTGGGGAAGGAGGATACCAGGGATTGAACCCAGGGATGCTTAACCACTGAGTCACATCCCCAGCCCTTTTTATTTTTTGAGACAAAGTCTTGCTAAATTTCTTAGGGCCTTGCTAAGTTGCTGAGGCTGGCCTCAAGCTTGCAATCCTCCTGCCTCAGTCTCCCCAGTTATTGGGATAACAGGTGTGTACCACCATGCCTGGCCCATAATAAAAGCATTTTTAAAAGGTATCAGCATAGAGTAGGCTCCTTGATTTTCATTTTGTCTCACTACCTTAAAACCTAAATTCATCATTTTGAGTTTTATAGTGCTTGGGATCATGTTGCAGTGCAAGTCCATCAAATTGTGTGTTGAAGCATGCCATCCACCTCTGTGCCACTGCAAATCTGATAAGCATGTTTTCTATCTTAGCCCAAGTAAGTGACCAAAAAAAAAAAAAAAAAAAAAAAAAAAAAAAAAAAAAAAAAAAAAAAGTTAAGGCTGACAGAGCAACAACAGATCACCATGGCATGCCACTGAGAACGTCCCTCTATGATACTGATCTATTAGTCAATATCCTGAGCATATGATGCCCCTCCCGAGAAATCCACATTTCTCTCCAGCTTGTCCCAAGGTTATCACAATACATGGTGCTGAATGCTTTGCTGAAATCCTAACACATTCCAAACTTCCCAAACCCAGCAGTCTGATAACTGTGTTAAAGATGTGGAGTATGTTAGGCACAACTTGTTCTTGGTAAACTCAGGGTGCCTTTTGGGGATCAGTTACTTCTTTTCCAAGTACATACCACAGATTGCTGGAATTCTGCTGATGAACTGTATCCAACTCCCTGTTCTGTGGTTTCCAGACTCTACACTGGTCTCCAGTTTAAAAATAAAGGTGACCACCTCTTTCCTTTCTTGTACTTCAGGGTGAAAGGATTACAGGTGGTCGCTCCACACACCTATCTACAAATCCTCTTAAGATCACAAGATGTAATTCATTTGAAAACTGAACTAGCTCAAAGCAGCTAGGTTCTCGCTCACCAACTTGGGCATTTGGCTTCCCTCGTGGTTATCTGTTTGACCTTCTACTCAGATGGCCACTCTTCCTGGATGGACAGAAGCAAGATAGAGATTCAGGAGCTCTACATTGTCTAGGTCACCTGCTGCTGCCAAGTAAGAATTTGCCCTTAGTTGTTCACCTTCACGATGAAATATTTCATGAAACTCAAACATTTCTTTGTAACTTTTTCACAAATTCATACTATTCACTATATTCTTCTTAAATCTGAACCCCTCAAATGAATTCCCGTGGCAGTGACATGAATGCTCTGGTACCTGCCCCTCCTGTTTCCCATGCTAAGTATTCATTATCTGAGTAGGATTTTGATTGTACTGTGTGGTCTTTTCTTCTTCTCATACAGTATTACCTTTCAGGATTACAGTCCATGGAGTTCTATTCATGTTTTCTCTTGAGTATTTTGAAATCTGCTTTTAAAAATCTAAGTATATGGATTGTGTCCACCAGCTAATCATTAGAGAATGTCCTTGGGTATAAGCAAACTATTTCTGTTATCAGGAGAAAAAAGTATTATGGATAGAAAAAATATAGCTTCTGCAATTTTTTTGAACCTCCCAAACTCTCACTACTCAGCCTCCCTATTTCATTTATCTTCTGTGAACAAAGACCAAGTTTGTTTAAGAATCTTTCATAGGAAGGTTTCAACAAATCCTGCTTGCAGGAATGCCCTTTGCATGCAGCAAAACAATGTTTCATCATCTGCAGCTCCATCACCATCCAGTTGCTTAATGTGCCCGAGTGTGAACTCACACACAGCCCATCACTACTGAGGCATGCAGAATTATACCAGAACAAGTTAAAACAGTTGTCAAACTAAAATCCCCAAAACAAATCCTCCTGCAGTATCACCTGTGTTACCGTTAGGACTTGGCATTCCTGCAGTTCACATACCCAAACCTGTTATCTACAATGGTGCCCTTTTCCTAGGACATCTTCCTGTGAATGCAAAGACAATTTGTTAGGCAATAAAAAGTAAATGCAACAAATGCTAATAATTACAACTAAGATCTCTGGCCACTTTCTGCTTTCATGTTTGGAGTTTTTATTGTATATTCTCATGGCATACAACATGACATTTTTATATACTTATTCATAGTGAAATGGTTACTACCATCAAACAAATTAATATATGCCTCAGATCAGTCACCCTTTAAATAAAAAGATTTCTAAACATTTTTTTTCCAATTAGAGAGATACCTATAATGAAATGATAATTTTAAAAACATAAATGTAGAGGAAATATGTGGAAAATGGTTCCATGTTAGTTTATAATTTTATCTAACCTCAGGGACAGAGTCTGAGTCATCCTTGACTCCTGCCCCAATCAATAACTTTTGGTAGCTTCTTCAATACCGAAAGTTAAGGTGCTATTGCTAAAAAAACAGTAAGCATATGGATATTAACTACAGAGGCTAAGAACTTGTTCTTGACTTCACGTGGTGGCTGTTACTCCTGCAACCAATAAGCCAGGAAGAAAAAAAAAAATCAGGATTAGGTGTGAAAGCTACAACTGTATACATAAATGCACACAAACATTTCAGCTGATTATTTTTACTGATTCTTAAGGTGGGGGTAAAGGAGAAACGAAAGGCAAATTACTCTTTTTTTCTTTTTTAATAATTTGCAAAAGCAACAACAGAACAATTATTCCCAAACTTCCAGGCATAGAACAGAACTTTAAGATGGCACTTGTGCAAAATTAAACACTTTTACAAAATTTCTAATGAGAATCAGGTGTAGTTATATTGCCACCCACACTCTGATTATAAGATTATAAGATAAGTGATAAAAGCGAACTCCTAAAAGCAACCCAGTGTGGGAGCAGCCTGGGGTTTTAGATGCACTCAGACAGGTTTCTACCTCTCAGTTTCTCATCTTCTTACTGGTAAAATGAAGGGCACAGTGTCATTCTTGAAAGGATGCTGAAGTATCCAATGATATAGATATGTGAAGTGCCCACTGCAGAAAAGGCAGGCACACAATAGGTGGCAGAGACTGCTGTTCATTTATTATCATAATATAAACCAAAGACAAGAATTTCAAAATAATCCACTTATAAATACCACCTGCTTTTATTGAGAGGGACTGTGGATACACAGACGTTAAGACTTAGAATGAAAGGGATTGCTGATAACTAAAGAAGAAAGCTCAGACCTAGAGACTTTTTCCCAGGCACAAAGACAACTAATGAGACTAGATCAGAACCCAGGTCTCCCTGTTCTACCCAGTGTTCTGGTAACCTGTGATTGAGTGGTTCTCTAAAGCTCCCACCTCATCCCTTCCCTGCCCCCATGAGATTTTGTAGAAATAGTCTCTCTCTTACATAAAGTTCATTATGCTCAAACACCAGCATATAGACATTAGAGTCTTTTGAAGGCAGGTTCAAAACAGTACAGATAGGGTATCACTGATCTGAAATGCTTGGGACCAGAAGTGCTCCAGACTTTAGAGATTTTGTGACTTTGGAATATCTACAGACTTTCACTGGTTGAACAGCCCTACTCTGAAAATCTGAAAATCTAAACTTTTTGAGCATCGCATCGGAGCTCAAAAAGTTTTAGAATTTTGGAGTTTGGATTTTCAGATTAGGAATGCTCAACTTGTGTTTTAAGTGTCAGGAGACTTGAGAAATCAGAGGCCGAATTTTACAAATATATGTTATTGTTAATTCTTTTTTTTTTTTTTTAATACTGGGGATTGAACCCAGGGGCACTGGACCACTGAGCCCCATCCCGAGCCTTATTTTGTATTTTATTTAGAGATAGGGTCTCACTGAGTTGCTTAGTGCCTTGCTGTTTCTGAGGCTGGCTTTGAACTCATGATCCTCCTGTCTCAGCTCCTGAGCTGCTGGGATTATAGGCGTGAGCCACCGTGCCCTGCTCTCATTAATTCTTATAAAGGATATCCTTCCCATATGATAATACATACTGAAAACTATGAAATATTCATATACTATTAATTCTTGGCAACTACATAGGATTTCCATTTCCAGAAGTATATGGGTGGGATCCTCTGAAGAGCTTTTCTACAAAAACCCAACTAAATTCTGAGTATATGAAAATGTGAGTAGCATCCAGCAGAAAGTAAGAGAAATTTCACAAAAGGTTAGTGGGGGGGGGAGATGAATGAGATGGAAGCAAAAGAGTGGACAGAAAGTTAATGTGATGGAGAGAGATGCCTGGGCAAGTGGTAAGCTGCAGGCCCTCCTCAAGATGAGAAAGTTGAAACCAGACTACAATGCTAGGGTAGGACAAAGAGGACTCAAGTGGTCCAGGTCAGTAGCATTTTTGTGTACCTAACAAAATAGACTTAGCATGTTTTATATACCAATGCATATCCTCACTGGAGGAAAGCCCACTTAATTTAGAATTCCCACAGATTAAATTCAACAAAATATGGGCTCACAATAAAAAAACCCAAACACACACTATTAAAAAAAACACTACATAATAAAGTTAAATCACTATGTGTGAAAGTTAACAAGAAACAACATATCTAACTCTCCTAAAACTTCAGATAAGGAAAATCTCTACTAAGCATAAGGAATAACTATGTAGAAAAGTCTATACCCAAAGGACTTAAAAACAGCATACTAACAGGTACACAGCCATATCAATGTTTATAGCAGCACAATTCACAATAGCTAAACTGTGGAACCAACCTAGATGCCCTTCGGTAGGTGAATGGATAAAGAGAATGTGGTATATATACACAATGGAATATTACTCAGTAATAAAAGAGAATAAAATAATGGCATTCGCAGGTAAATGGATGGAGTTGGAGAATATAATGCTAAGTGAAGTTAGCCAATCCCCAAAACCCAAATGTCAAATGTTTTCTCTGATATAAGGAGGCTGATTCACAGTGGGGTTGGGATGGGGAGTATAGGAGGATTAAAGGAACACTAGAAAGGCCAATGTGGAGGGAGAGAAAAGGAGGGGGCAAAAGAGTTAAAAAAAAAAAAAAAGATGGTACAATGAGATTGATATCATTACCCTAAGTGCATGTATGAAGACACGAATGGTGTCAATATACTTTGTATACAACCAGAGATATGTAAAAAAGTGCTCTATATGTGTAATATGAATTGTAATACATTCTGCTGTCATATATAACAACTTAGAATAAAAAAAAAGAAAAGGCTTTAGGGACAAAAAAAAAAAAAAAAATCAAAATTTGAAAGACTAATCAAAGCAGAAAACTTACAAAATCACCCAGGTAGATTTTAAAAATAACTGAAGAGATCTCCTGGCTAAATATAATCACAGAAAATTTTAAAACTTAGTAAATGAGTTAAATGGCATATTAGATACAGCTAAAGAATTCCTGGACTAAAATGGAACACAATAATTACACATAGGTTATTACCAGGAAAGAGTCAATAGACTTGTTTAAAGCATGCACGGCAAATTTAAGATTTAAGTGCCAGAAGAAAAGAAATAGAGTTCATGTAAGTGAAATAAGTAGAGGAAGTGAATGGAATAATAAAATCCAAATAGTACAAGGAGAAAAAAAAAAAAAAGGAGGTAAGAAATGGGGCACAAATAAAACACAAGTTAAGACAATAGAAACATGTCTAAAACATCAAGAATCCCAGTAAATATGATTGACAAAATTTCCTGTCAAAATCAAAGAGCATTTGTTTGAATTAAAAATAATTGCTATTATATATGTCATTACTGAGATATATCAAAACAAAAGAACAGTGAAAGGTTGTAATTAGATGGAGAAAGAACAACCACAATAAAAAACAATCAGGCAAATGCTGATAATAAGTAGAGAAAGAAAATTCAGGCAAATTCTAATAAAAAAGAAAGCAGAGTTAGTTATGTCAATATACAATATTACATAATCATGTTAATACAAGATACAAGGACTTTGAAGCTAAAGGTCCAATAATTTGAGCTATTATTACATAAATAATTCAAATTATTATTATTTAGTTGAATAAATTCAACTACATTTCTATGTATATGTTAGTCAGTTTTGTTACTATAACAAAATACCTAAGGCTGGGAGCTTCATAAAGAAAAGAAGTTGACTTAACTCAAAGTTCTGGAGGTTCAGGGGCATGGCACTAACATTAGCTTAGTTCTGGAGAAGGTCTCGTATGATGGATGGCATTATGGTAGGAGTGTATGCAAGAGGACGAGATCACAGGCCTAGACGGGAAGCCAGGGTGAAGGGAGAGGCCAATCTTGTTCTTCTTCTAGCAACCTTGTGGGAACTAATTCAGGGTCCAAGGAGAACCACCTTAACCTCTCCCGAGGGCAGCAACCCCAATGACCTGACCAGCTCCAACTCGACCCCACCTCCCAGAGGTCCCACCACCTCTCAACACTGCCACATTGAGGACCAAGCTTCCAACACACGAACCCTGGGGGGACAAGCACATCTAAACTATAGCAAGGTACTAATAAAACAGCTTCAGAAAACATAAAGCAAAAACTGCAAGAAATATGGGGATGAACTGAAGAATGCATGCTTAGTGAGAGACTTCAGCTCACCTCCCTCAATTGTTGATGTTAAAAGCACAAAAAATAACCAACGCTACAGATGATGTGAAAAGCTCACTTAAGACGGTTTTATTTACTTATAAACAGCAATCAGCTCTACTATGTATCACTGTTCTAATCATTAATGACAGAGCAGTAAACAAATCCAAGTCCTCACTCTCATGGAAATTAACCCACAGGGAGAAACAACAAGTACACAAGTAAATGTGTCCTACTAACATGCACAGAACTCTGCATGGAGAAATCAGAGAATCCGCACTCTCTTTAAACCTATGAGAAACATACACAAAAACATATACAATTTTAAGCCGTGAAGCAAATTTCAAAGGAAACTATCATACAAATCCGACCATAATTCGGACTGGTGAGCTAGTTAGGTCAATCACAAATCTACTTTAAAACTCAAATGTTTTGGAAATTTATGGATACACTGAGGAAAGAATTGTAGGTCAAAAAACACCTTTCAAGTTTTTAAATGATTCACTTAATGAGAAAAGCAGATTTAAGCTATACTAGCATAATTGTGCTAAATGTTTTAGTACCTTCATCCCAGAATTTATTAGTCCATTTTATTTTATTTTTTAAATACGGTTTACTGTTTAAAAAATTCTTCAATACTGAAAATCTGAATCTCTCTTGCCTATCTTCATTTTAACTTCCTCTACCACCAAGTCCTCTGGATTCATTAGGATTAGGCTCAAATGTCAGGGACAGAAAATCCAGATGGCAGTGGTTTTAACCTGCAGCTTATTCACTGTCCTGTCAGGCAGGTCTAGAGTTCATCTGCTGAAATCTACAGATCAGTGACGTGGGCTCCTTCTAGCTTATTCCTGTCAACTCACTATATAGCATTAACCTCAGGTCTAAACAATCTCTTCAAACTCCAGCCCTCATATTTGCATTCCAGTCAGTACCAAGTAGGAAGGGATGAAGAAAAGACCTTCCCACACACCTCTGAAGGACACTTCCTAGAAGTCACAAAGGACATTTTCCCTCACTTGATATTAGCCAGAATTCAGGGCTGGGGTAAGTGTAGTTCAGTGCCTCACTTGCTTAGCATGCACAAGGCCCTGGGTTCAATCCCCATTAGGGAAGGGGGAGAAAAAGGATATTAGCTAGAACTACTTCAGTAGCCACAGTATGCTTCATGGGAGACTACAAACCCAGGCTTTATTTTAGGTATTCATGTATATGCCCAGATAAAAACTGGAAAACAGATAAGGAGGACAAGCAGCCTTCTCTATTTCATTGTCTGAGAAAACAGGATAAAACAGAAAGAATCCTTCTCAGTCTCTCCTCTGGACCACTCTCCAGGGTAGGCACAAACAAGTGCAGGATGCACTCAAGTCCCAGGATACACGCTCAGCCCTGCTTCTTGTGGTCAGTAAGGTTTTAAGGCTCTCAGGCCCCAAGTATAGCCTAGACTATTTCCTCCTCCTGCCTCAGAGGCTGACTTGCTGCAGCCTCTGCAGTCATTAAAGGCACAGTCTCAACAACATTTTGTAGCCTCTGTTAAACAACAACAACAAAAAAACAACTTTCCAAATGCAATTTCCCTAAGCATGGCCCCGGGTAAGACTTTCCTGTGATAGCTGCTTGACAAAACCTTCAACAGGAAAATGAAAGCACCGAGAAATTGGCCTCTGCATTTGGGTTTGATTTTTTTTCCTTTACTGGCTGCTCATGAGCAATGCATCATAGTGGGTGTGGACACAGAGCTGGGTTTCCTTCAAGCCTTTGCCTCTTGGGTTCTCCTCCTCCGCCAAGCATGTGTCCCAGCACCCCATGCTAATGAGACACTTGCTGCCAGAAAGCTGAAAAGAGGCCACAGCCTAGTGCCACGTCTCCTTCCTGTGAAGAGCCCCTCTCTGGGGCTACCGGCTCCTCTCTGTGCTAAGTCCTGCCCAGGCTGTCTTCACAGTGTGAAGATCAGGAATGGAATTCCAGAGTCGCCAGATGGATGGCAGGCAGGGATCAGTGTGGAGGAGCAGTAGAATTTTGTTAGTGTAACTCCTTAGTACACACAAACTAACAGGACAGAAACTGTGCCTAGAGTTAAATACCAAGGAACTAGCAGAATACTGCCAAATTCATCTGATGCAAATTCTTAGAACCCTACACTCTGTTCCCTTGCCATCAATCACAAAGAACAAGCACAGGTCATTTACAAGCATTTTTGTACAGGGGAAAAAGAAAGTACACCAAACATTGCCTAAGTTCTACAAGTATTTCCCTCCATGTTTCTGAAATACAAACATTTCTTTGACCTCCTTTCATCAAAAGATACAATTCCATGTTTTAAATATATTTTTCCTAGAAGCAAGTATCTTAAAAAGGCTCAAGGACTACAAAAAAACTCCAAACAGAACAAAACAAAAAGACCCAAAAGATGAATAGGAAAAAAATTGTAGTTACTTGCATATATTAGCCTAATCAATAATATCAACAAATCAGTGAGAGTAAATATCATTATGGTACTATGTGTTTTCTTTCAAAATCAAATTCCATCTCAAAAATGCTGAGCCTGAAATAGATTTACAAGATGTCATTTCAGTAACACGTATCTTAGCTCTAGATGAAAATTTTAAACAACTCTCGAAGAGGTAACAATTGATTTGCTTTTAAGACACTTTCAAAAATCTTATATAGCGTTTTGTGGTCACAAATGAATAATGGATTGTAAAATAAACTAACGTTACTTCATTCAAAAATAAATTCTCTGGGGAGGGAGGGGAAGAAAGGGGGCAAAAGGGTGAAGAAAAAAATTTTAAAAAGATGGTAGAATGAGATGGATATCATTACCCTAAGTGCATGTATGAAGTCACGAATGGTGTGAATATACTTGGCATACAACCAGAGATATGTAAAAATGTGCTCTACGAGTATAATATGAAATGTAATGCATTCTGCTGTCGTTTATAACAACTTAGAATAAAAATAAATTGAAAAAAAATCCTCTTTCTTAAAAGACTTAATTTGCAAATACTACTACTGCTTATGGGGACTTCTAGTATTGCAGATTCCTTCAATCTAAAATTCATCTCATTGTTCTGATTTCACAGAAGATCATTACTCCTTGTTGCAATTCAGATACCTCAGTGGGGACCCGGACATAAACTCTACCTCAAAGTCTTTACCATGACCTCAATCCATATGGCTAGACTTCTCTCTCTTAGGATTAAATCAATCAACACAAGCGTTTGAAACACAGCAAGCTAACAATAAATGGGAACTATTTCAATGATCCTCCTCTTTTTCCCCTCCACTCTGCACAGTCCTGTACATTCCACTTTTCTTTGATCAAGGAGAATTGTGTGCTCTTGCCAACAGGTCCATATTTCCAGAGTTTCTTTTTCTTTTTTTTTTTTTTTTTTAATTTTATACAGTTTTATTTAAAGTGACATTTCTTCACCTTGATATAACCTTGATACAAATACAGGAGGAGTTCTTTATTCATGCTGTCACATAATCAACGATGTCTTTTTTAAAAAAAGATTTTTGTAGTTGTAGATGGACTGCATGCCTTCATTGTATTTGTTTATTTTCATATGGTGCTGAGGATTGAATCTAGTGCCTCACATTGTGCAAGGCAAGTGCTCTGCCACTTGTTGCTGCCTGAAGCGGAAACCGCCTTGGAGCAACGAACGCCGCAGGAAAATTCGGAGGCAGGATGAAAATGAAAAAAGGTCTTTTATTCTTCTTCTCTCTCCGGCTCCAGCAATCACTCCAAACGCTCTAACTCCAACCACCACCTTCTTCTTCCCACACCACTAACTAAACTCACCCAGTTATATACATATCGCTTTAACAAGGACACGTGCTTACAGCTCGAGCTTACAGGTGCGTCACGCAGTGTTCATGGGCATACAAAGATTCTTTGGATAATGTATTACTATCAGGTGGAAACTAGAACATCTTTTATGGCTCTCAGCTAACCGCAATCTTTAGCTATCTCCTTGATTATAGGCTCCTTCATTTCCCCCTTTTAGTTTTAAAAGAGGGGATGTTCTAGGACGTCCATGTGCAACCGACATTCTTACCCGTCATGGGAGTCTAGGCTGTCCTGACTCCTGGCTTAGGTTGACATGCCGGCCACATTAGACTGTCCCGTGCGACTGTGCCGTGTCTTAGGTTGTCCCCTTCTGGGGATCTTACCCGTCATAGGCTAACCAGCCATCCAATAGAGCCCTTCAGGATCGACTGTGTGGTGACTAACAGCCGTCCAATTTTTAGGAGATGCTGCGGCTTTAAGGCTGACGAGCCAAGTTTCCATAGCGTATCAAGTTCTTTAAGCCAATCAGCTGCCCTTAGTTTCATCAAGTAACGCACTGAGTTCTCTTAGACAAATACCCGCAAGGCATTGTCCCGTAATGTCCCAAAATAATGGAAAATCAAAATGTCCATAAGTTATAACACATAGATTCAGGAGACCCCATGCATGCAGAGCAGAGGCCACACTGCTGGTTAGGTTGTTTGATGCTTGAGCAGCAGGGATGCTTGCAGCGACCGCGGTCCCTGCAGTTGTAGCATCAGCCGTCTTTTTTATGTCTAGACATTTCCACCGGCAAATCTTCAGGGCCCGCTACCTAAAAACTCAAGCATCCATTATTAAGAGAAAGGCAGTGCTATTCCAGCACTGAGATCAAAAGGTGAGCTGTCAAACTAAAAAAAGAATTATTAGAGTAGAAAATAAAAGTTGATCTCTGCTCACACACATTGCTGCTTAAGCTCCCACAAACATAAGCTGGCAAAATATCACATTCAGAAATAATCAAAGAGAAACTGAGGGTGTTTACTGCATTAAAGATAAAGAAAAGCTAAAGGCACTTTGGAAAAATAATTTGTTAGCTGGAATCCTCAAGTCTCTATATACACAGCAATCCTATACCTGTTGAAATAATTCAAATTAATCAGCTATTAAACAAATGAAGTTAATAACAAATAAACAATCCTCTGTTGGAACACCAAAATATCAGGTTATACAACATTAAACATATTCACAGCTGAAGAGAAGTCCCGGAGACAACTATAAATCAAAATTGATTATCATTATAATTGATTATCTAATTAAAATATTCTGAACTTATATGAATATCTATTTATCTATCTATCTATTGATTATCTAATTAGAATATTCTAAGCTTAAATGAATTAACGTTATTTGGATCTATATCTATCTACCTAATTTTTTTTTTAAGCGCTTAATTATTTGTGACGTCACACTAGACAGACGCACATATAAAACATATATTTGTGACATCACATTAACATGAAATTTAGACAAATGCACAGACATAAAGACATATATAGAAGAAAAAAATACAGTTGTGTATACACTGAAGAGAGATCTTCTTGTCCCGGCCGGGAAGATGAAATTTAAGTTGTAAATTTAATGGAGGACTCTTAAGGGAATCACTCCATACCTTCATTTTGGTCCTCTTGATTTTGTACTTGTTTATTCAATCTAGACTCCTCAATAACTTCGTCTTGATCCTTTTGACTTTGTACCTGCTTTATCAATCTAGATGGTATCCATATTGGAGAGGATTCATGCTTTGGAAAAACACAAACAGATCCTCTCCCCCAAATTAATATTGGGTCTGGACCCTTCCATGTACCTGAGAGAACATCCTTCCAGTAAACCAAAGGTTTATGTTGTTGGTGTGGGTTCCAGTGTCTATCTCCAGCCGAATGTCCATTAGAATCTAAAGTTAAGAAATTTAGGGTAAACAGGGCAACTGCCAATCTGTCCTTAGGATTTTTCCAGTTTCCATCTTTTTGCTTTAGTAACATATTTTTAAGTGTCCGATTTGCTCTTTCAATTATTCCTTGTCCCTGAGGATTATAAGCGATACCTGTTTTGTGGATAATATTGAACTTTGTACAAAATTGTTTGAAGGATGTGGATGTATATGCAGGGCCATTATCTGTTTTAAGCATTTTGGGGATGCCCAATGCAGCAAAAGCTTGCAGACAATGAGATATAGTATCTTTAACTTTTTCTCCGGAATGTAAAGAAGCAAAAATCATGCCTGAGCATGTATCTATGGTGACATGAATAAATCGTAATTTTCCAAAACTTGGCTCATGTGTGACATCCATCTGCCACAAATGATTGGGCATCAAACCTCGTGGGTTAACCCCATAATGTGGATTGGGCAAAAGTGTTACACAAGATGGACATTCTTTTACAATTCTACGAGCTTGTTCTTTTGTGATTTTAAATTTTTGTCTTAAGGTAGTGCTGTTAACGTGGAACTGGGAATGAAATAAAGTAGCTTGTTGTACTGTAGTAAATATAAATATTGTTTTAGTGAGGGCATCAGCTTTTTGATTACCTCATGGAGAGGACCAGGCAGATTA
Organism: Tamias sibiricus; assembly: GCA_025594165.1. Lineage (NCBI taxonomy): Eukaryota > Metazoa > Chordata > Mammalia > Rodentia > Sciuridae > Tamias > Tamias sibiricus. The sequence goes on from CM046661.1 coordinate 51,899,655, forward strand.
GTGTGAGCTCTTATGTGACCTATAAATAAAGTTTCTTTTCGTTGCCATAGGAGATTTTGGATTTGAGAAAACAATTTAAAAGCTGGAGTATGTGGTGCTATTGGACCTGCTAGCTCCAATTTAGGGACAGCATGTACAATATAGTGGCTGTCTGAAAAAATATTCATAGGCTGTTCTTTAAAATTTTCCAGAGCTATTATTATAGCTTCGAGTTCCACTAATTGAGCTGATTTTTGATTAGTGATATGAATCATTTTTTCATTTTGAGTGACTACTGCAGCAGTACCGTTAGAGGATCCATCTGTAAATACATTAAATGCTTTAGGAATGGGTTGAGTTTTTATTACCTGTGGGAATATGATAGGATGATTGATACAAAAGGACAGTATAGGAGATTTAGGAATATGATTGTCAAAATTTGCAGAAGTAGAGCATCTAGCTATAGCCCAATCATTATCATTGAAGCACAAATATTCAACCTGTGACGATGAATAAGGAGTAATAATAGTAGCAGGATGAATTCCAAATATTTTAGTAGAGGTTTTAAGTCCTTGAAGAATAAGTTTAGCCACCATGGAGGTATAAGACTCAATTGTACTTTTAGGAGAGACAGGCAAATGTATCCATAATATAGGTCCCTGTTGCCAAAATACTCCTGTTGGTGTATATTGTGAAGGAATAATAATCAATATTAGTGGTTGTGCAAAATCAAATCTATCGCAATGGGATCTTTCAATGGCCTGTTCTACTAATTTTAGAGCTCTCCTGGCCTCAGGAGTCAATGTTCGCGGTGAGGATGGATCAGGGTTCCCAAGAAGGATGTCAAATAAAGGTTTTAATTGTCCAGTAGTGAGGCTTAGTGTAGGGCGAAGCCAATTAATGTCTCCCAATAATTTTTGGAAATCATTGAGGGTGGTCAAATGTTCTTTACTTATTAGAATTTTTGGGGGTTTAACAAAAGTATCCATGATTTTAAAGCCTAAATATAGTATAGGTGATCTGCTTTGAACTTTTTCTTCTGCTATATATAATCCATATTTTTTAAAATTTTTTGTTATTTCACTAAAAATATTAAATAAGATTTTTTGATTAGGGTGAGCTAATAAAACATCGTCCATGTAGTGTAGACACATGAGGTCTTGATATTTGTTTTTAATGGGCTGTATAGCTCTGTCCACATATAGTTGGCACATTGTAGGGCTATTTGCCATTCCCTGTGGCAATACTTTCCATTGATATCTTTTATCAGGGCCATTATTATTGATAGAAGGAATTGAAAAAGCAAATCTGGGGGCATCCAGAGGATGTAGGGGAATGGAAAAGAAACAGTCCTTTATATCAAGAGTTATAAGGTAATAGTTTTTTGGAATAGCTACAGGATTAGGAAGTCCAGGTTGGGTGGGTCCCATAATTTGCATTGTTTTATTAATTTGTCTTAGGTCTTGTAATAGTCTCCATTTTCCCGATTTTTTCTTAATTACAAATATGGGAGAATTCCAGGGAGAGGTGGAAGGCTCTATGTGTCCTGCTTCTAATTGTTCTTTAATTAATTGATGGGCCGCTTGCAATTTTTCTTTGGATAGGGGCCACTGAGGGACCCAAACTGGCTTATTAGAGAGCCATGGTATTTTTAAAATTGTTTTCTCAGTGGCCCCTAGAAAAAATGTCCTTTGCCTTTTTTATTATGATTAGGATTTTTATTCTTAACACCTGCAGGCTTGGTTGCTAGGTGTAGCCCCATTTGATGTAAGATATCTCTTCCCCATAGGGTAACTGGCAAGCTGTTTAAAACATAAGGTTGGAATGTTCCTGTATGGCCTTCATTGTCTTGCCAATTTAAGATTACAGCACTTTGTGCTGGGGTATTACTATATCCCAAGCCTCTTAAACTGGTTGAGGCTTTCTGCAGAGGCCAGTGCTTAGGCCATTGTTGTAGATTTATGATGGAAGAGTCAGCTCCTGTATCAATCAGCCCCTCCATCTCTATACCTTGAATTTTTAATTTGCACATCGGCCTCCGTGAACAATCCTGAACCCAGAAAGCCATAGGTCCTGAACCAGTGGAACCGAATGCTCTGCTATTTCTATTTTGTGGCATGCTTTTAAAAGAACTATGGAGACTGGGAATGAGGAGCAGCTGTGCGATTCTGTCTCCTTGATTTACGGAGATGATACCCCTGTGTGTACTTAGCATTATTTTAATCTCTCCATTATAATCTGAATCAATAACCCCTGGTATAACATTAAAGCCTAATAAACTCTTGGAACTACGCCCAAGGATTAGTCCCACAGTTCCTGAAGGGAGAGGTCCCCTGATTCCCGTAGGAATCAGCTGAACCCCCATTTCAGGTGTCAGAACCATCCGGGCAGTAGAACAGAGATCTAATCCTGCACTTCCTCTTGTCCCTCTGATAAGGGCGTTAATGGGTAGGAGGGATTGTGACGAGGAATCATTTGGATCTGAGGGCATTCCTCCTCTAGTGCGCATTCCTCCTCTAGTGCCTCGTACATTTGTGGGCCCCGGGGCATTGGGCCCCGTGCCCCGTTTTTTGAAATCCTTGATAAATCATTTCCATATATATCATATCTGGAATGGCATTGATTGGCCCAATGTATACCCTTTTTGCACCTGGGGCATCGGCCTGGAGCGCAGTATGAATTTGATCTTATTACCCTTGGGGGATATTGCTTAGCATATCTTGTTTGATTATAATACTTTTGTCTGGAATATCCTGTTCTAGGTTGAAACCTTTGGGAATTTTGAGGGGAGGAATTTTTCATCACTGCAGCAATTACGTTGCCTGTGATAACAGCCTCGTTAATGTCTTTGCACAGTCTGATATAAATTGATAAGTCTTTTTTACTTCTCCACGGCCTTATTGCATCCTGGCAATATTTATTAGCATTCTCGTACGCTAATTGGATAACTAGAGGCATAGCTTGCTCGACTTCGCCAAAAACTCTAGATGTTGTTTTTAAGAGTCTATCTACAAAATCAGCGTAAGGTTCGTTAGGCCCTTGTATAACTTTTGATAGGCTGCCTTGCAGATCCCCTGTGCCTGATATTGTCTTCCAGGCTTTCACAGCTGCAGTGTGTATCTGGGCATACACACCTGGATCGTGTTGTAGCTGATTTTGTAGTTCGGCGAACTGACCCTCCCCTGTGAGCATATCTATATTGCGTTGAGGGAAACCAGCTGCAGCATTTCTCTTTGCTATTTCTGAACAAAGTTCCTGGAATTGAGTTTTCCAGATTAGGTATTGTCCCCCACTTAGTACCGCTCTGCACAGACTTTTCCAATCTGAGGGGGCTAGGGTTAGGGTGTTAAGTGACTCTATCATACTTAATGTGAACGGAGCTTGAGGCCCATAGGTCATTACCGCCTCTTTAAAATTCTTTATTGTTTTAAAGTCTAGGGACTCGTGATATCTTTGTCCCTGTTCATTTTGAAATACTGGCAGTTCTAGGTGCTCCTGCGGTCTATGTTGTTCGAGAGCGTATAAGCGCTCAGAAAGGCTGCCAATTTCTACCTCAAGGGCACGTACATTCTGATCAATACTCCTTATTGTTTCTGTTAGGTATTCTATCCATGAAGGAGCAGAGGGCACTAGTGGTTCCTCTATTTGACGGTCTTTTCTCTTTTTTAATTTCTTTTTGTTCTTTTTATTGGAGACTGTGCTCCCTGAATCGCTTTTTGATTCCTCCTCACTACTAGCTTCATAATTCCTAACTGGCTCAGTGGAGGAGACCGTACTCTCATGGTTTGGCTCCTTGTTACTATTATCACTTTCACTAGTATCCTGAGTTTCAGCTTCTAAGGAGAGTACATACTCCTCAGCTAATTTTATTAAGCTTCTGATGGCTTTTGCAGTTCTTACTTTTGAATTTATATTACTGCTCTCCTTGCTGGTCTCAACTGAGTCAGAGGATATGCTTTCTTGTTCACTTTTCTCACTATCCTCTGAGTTCTTGCTATCAAAAATTTCATTCGTGGCTTTTATAAACCAACTTTTTGTTATATTCGCTCCCATATTTTTAAATTTTCTTTTTTCTTACCTTGCCGCCGAATTCCCCGTACGGGCCACCACTTGTTGCTGCCTGAAGCGGAAACCGCCTTGGAGCAACGAACGCCGCAGGAAAATTCGGAGGCAGGATGAAAATGAAAAAAGGTCTTTAATTCTTCTTCTCTCTCCGGCTCCAGCAATCACTCCAAATGCTCTAACTCCAACCACCACCTTCTTCTTCCCACACCACTAACTAAACTCACCCAGTTATATACATATCGCTTTAACAAGGACACGTGCTTACAGCTCGAGCTTACAGGTGCGTCACGCAGTGTTCACGGGCATACAAAGATTCTTTGGATAATGTATTACTATCAGGTGGAAACTAGAACATCTTTTATGGCTCTCAGCTAACCGCAATCTTTAGCTATCTCCTTGATTATAGGCTCCTTCAGCCACTGAGCTACAGCCCATCAACAATGTCTTTTTAACCTCATTTCTAACATGTAGATGTCCTTTTACTCCTCTTTCATGGTCTTTCTCAAATCCCAGCTTCTCCATGAAACTTCCTCTTGGCTTCTGTGAAGGGTTTCCTCCTTTGACAGCCCATAGTACCCTACTGACACCTCTGTGGATGGCATCCATCACTTAAGCCCTGCACTAGAGCACCATCTGTATTTAGCTTATCACCTCATCCGCAACGCATGCTCACTTGATAAAGCTGGAGGCCAGCCTGCTGGATGCATCTTCATATGACCCCTTCCTTTGTAGAGTTTGCCACCTGCCTTTGAATTGAAAAATGATACTAAAATATTTTTAATTTTTTAGAGTGAAAGTACATTTCTGTGTTGAACAATACTGATGATTTTTATTTAAGGATAAGGGTGCATGTATACACACACACACATATAGATTCCTATGATTCCATAAGCATAAAATGACTGCTTTGAAATATATCTTGATGGAACATATACTAATACTATATATAATAAAGTTTCTATCTTTGAGGATTTGATCCTAAAACATGTTTGCTATTTGTAACACAAAACCAATATTTTTAAGACTTAAATACTTTGGTTACTTATTTAAATCTCAAAATGTTCCCAGTTTTAAGTCTGCACCAAACAGCATTCAACAAGCTGAACGTGAACATTTGTCTTAGGAATGTGCCTGCCTGTATTCTGAAAACTGGAAGAACCTCTCATCTTTTTATAATATATGTGATCTTGATGTGAGTGAGGGAGACAAGATGAAGCTGCAGTGAAAGAGTTAAGAGAAACAGACTGAAGGATTTGAAGAAAAGATCAGGAAGTGATGAAGCAGATGAAAATACACAGCTATATATAAGGCAGGACCACAGGCAAAAAAGCCCAATGAGTCAGTCCACAGCCTTAGGAAGGCTGACCTGGAGAATGGCTGGGAGGAGCAGGAGGTAGAGAGGCAGGAAGCTTGCAGCTACATAGGGAAGAAAAAATGGCAGGAATATGGAAGTGTGTCTGATATTGCCTAAAGAGAATTTGATCATCAATTCAAAACCTGACAAGCATCCTGGAATGAGACAGGCTCATAAAATGTACACAGATATACTATCATTGATATGATATTTACTTCTGGTGCCACTACTGAGAGCTAACTTTTATCAAGGGAACACTGTTTTAGGAGCTAGCCTACGTGCATTAAATAGGTTAACCTAACTAAATTACCCAATAACACTATGAGGTAGGTACCATTATTATCTTTAGTTTACAGATGAGAAAACCAAAGCTCAGAGAGATCACTACTAGCTAGTAGTTATAGACTGAATGTTTACATACTCTCCCTCCCCCAATTCTTACGTGATTTTAACCCCCCAGTGTGACAGTATTTGGTGGTGCAATTAGGGTTAGAGGAGGCAATGTGGGAAGGACCCCCATGAGAAGAGCCTGGGCTGGAACTCGACCATGTGAGGGCATAGAGAGAAGATGGCTAGCTACAAGTCAGAAAAAGAGCCACTAACAGAGCCCCACCATCCTGGCACCCTCATCTTAGACTACTAGCCTCCAGAACTATAAGAAGTAAACATCTGTTGTTTAAGCCTCCCATTCTATAGTATTTGTTATAGCACCTTGAGCAGACTAAAACTGTTGGATTCCGGGTAGGGAAAGGCACGCCTCCCAGGTAGTTCAACTAGCCACACCCCCCAGTGCCTTAAGACTCCCAAGCACCCCAGGTCGGCCACACTGCTGGCCACACCTCAGGTTGACCACGCCGCTGACCACTCCCCAAGTGCCTTACTGAGCCAATTGCGACATATGGGCTTGCCTTCTGAACCCCGGCGGCCTATGGAACTGGGGTTCTCCCTGGGGGGGGGTCCCTCAGACCACCGGTCCACTACTTAAGCGCCCTCCAGACTGAAACCGGCCCCCCTTTTTTTCTTCTACTTTTCCCCTTGTCCACCCCTCCACGTGTCCCTTCGGCTGATTAATAAAATCCTCCCCCCTTTCACACCGCGTCCCAGCGTGTGTTTCCTCTACCCTGCAAAAACACTAGTACATATCAAGTTTAAGATCCTAAATTAAGTCTGACTCTCCATAACAGGTTAAAATATACATTAGTATTTAGAAGCAATATAATTTTTTTTTTTTTTTAAATACTGAGGATGGAACCCAGGGGCGCTTTACTGAGCTACATCTCAGTCCCTTTATTTTATTTTGAGATAGGGTCTTGCTAAGTTGCTAATTAGCGAGTCTCACCTAGCTGCAGAGGCTGGCCTCAAACTTTTGACCCTCCTGCCTTACTTAGCATCCTAAATTACTGGGCATGTACCACTGTACCCAGCATGAAGTCTTACAATAAAAACAAAAATAAAATTTTGCTGGCTAATGTTCTATGGTGTTGTAATCACTGAAGTTTTTGACTAGATGTTTTCACCATCTAAGAGACAAGAATGAAGTTTACATTTCTTCCAGAGTTCAGTTTTCCACAATGAACACTGGGTTGAGGAAACTGACTGCTCTGTTGAGCCAAGTGTTAATTACCACATCCCAGGAAGTGAGGCACAGGCAGTTCTCCACGAATAAATAGTCCTGTTATGAAGCACACATTCTAAACTGAGATGAAATACTATCCAGTGTGTGCCTTCAGGAAAGAAACTTGTCGCCATAGCTTGGTGAAGAGCCAATACTGGCTAAAGATTACATCATCGAGCTCAGTATAGTAGCTGAATAGGATTGTGAAACAAGAAGAAAAAGGAATAAACATCTGAGCTATCATATGGGGAGAAAATGTAATTCAAAGGGGGATTTTGTTTTTTAAGCAAGATTTGTCTACGACAGATATGAAAATGATAAGTAACAACTAAGGCTCTTCATTGCTCTTCTGATAAGTGTTAGGCTTCTGGCACATGTGACTTTATTTAAGTCTCACCACCATTCGGAAAAAGCATCCCATCTTCAATTATGAAACTTAAGCTCAGAGATGTTAAGTAATTTGGAGCTAGAATTGGACCTGTGTAGCTTCAACGTCATATCTTTCCTTCTATGTCACACAACTCAGAAGCTATGAGAAATGCAGAATTCTGCCTGCTCCCAGGCTCTTGGCAGCCCACCTAACACTCAACTGATGGACGAAAAATTGAAGGTCATTATCAAGATGTTACCAAAAATACATCTGAAAGATTTGGGAATTTTTAAACTTCATCTCCAATAAATTTTAACCTCCTAAAGTCATAAAAACCACTACTGCCTCAAGACTGAAAATGTAATAGTTACCAGAATGTAAGCAGTAGAGAAAATCAATGTTTAAAGATAAAGAAAAACAACTAGATAAGAATCATGACTTATATCTGTACTAAAAAATTCTTGCACTTATAAAGCTCATTTCTTCTAGCTATAAAAACTCCCATGATGGAATATAAGAAAGCTACCTACAATAAAGGCTGAAGAATTTTACTACAATAAAACATTTGCTAAAAACTGGATATATTTCACAATTTATCTAGTTCACTCCTAATCCATTTTTCACCTTCTCCAATACCTAATATTCTCAATTCTTTCCATCATTCTGAATTCAAAATGTTATTTCAGAACAAATTAAGTCTTTTAGCCCTCCAAGTCATACTTTTATGTTTTCATTTTGCTTAAGGTTTTATTTCAAATGACTTCTAATAATATCAGGAAGCTCTGCTTTCTATTGTCAAAAGATTTTTGTGCCTAGAAATAAATTAGTTTAATTCAGTTAAAATCAACAGTATTTTCTTAAGACTACTGAAGGAATACGTGTCCTGAAGTGATGAAAAGGGATAACCAGGTAGATATCAGATACATAGTGACTGCGTCATTTGAAATTTTCTTGGCAGCCCACCTAACATTCAACTGATGTCACTCCTTAACAGCCACTGTGGGGACAGTGGTTTGACCCAAAATGTAAACTGTAAGAATCTAAGCTCTACAAAGGTAGGGATTTCAGCTGTTTTGTTCTCTGTTTTGTTCTCCCAAATACTTAGAAAGTGCTTGGCATATAGCAGGCAACCGAATATTTTCTCGGCTAGACCCCCATATTCTTCTTGACTGTTAATCAAGTATGCCAGTACAAAGTGTGAATCAGGAGCGGGTGATGGGCCTGGAGACCATGTCATTACTTCAGCAATTAAAGAAACTGCAGATATTTGGGAATAATAAGCAGGGATGTAGCTGCAGCCCAGAGAAGAACCAAGCTCTGAGATTGTTACCATTCAAGCCAGTGAGTTTGCACAAGTTGCTGGAGTCTTGGTCTTCTCATCTTTGAACCAGAACTCAGAACTATTTTAAGAATTAAATGAACAAGAAAAGTATCTGACAAATAGCAAGGAATTTTAGGAACAGAAATTAATATTATTTCTACATTTAGCTTCATTTCATCCTCAGGAAATAAAAAATTAGAGACGAGAACTTTATATCTGTAAGTGGCAATGTGTGTGAAGGCAAGAACTCTGGACTACCCGAGGAGACAAAACTATCAGTAAAGGATACACAGAGTAAAATGCTGGCCTAATAAAATGCAGATCTCCCTAATAAAGAGTATTCTTACTCATAAGAGGCAGCCTACCAATGAAAGGATCAGGTTTCTGCCATGACTTAAACCAGGACCAGTGATCCAGGAATTGTGGAAACAGTTTTAGTTGAAAGGATATTAGCTAAAATATCTGTCAACTCAGATTCTGTGATTCAGTGATATGACTTCTTTTATGTAGCTGAAAAATAAGGCTTAGCTCCTGGTTCCCTGCATGTGTACAAACCAGGAGTGTTGGTAGGTAGTTTACACCAAAGTCAATACTGTCCAAGACTTCACATCCCACTGGATATCCTCATCCTCCAAAAAAAGTGGCAATCATAAGGGATTATGAGTAAGTCCATAGGGATTAGAAAATTTTAAAAACTATAAGGTATATCTGCCTTATTGATGCACTCTGCAAAAGTGTCAAGGGGCATTAAGCCATGATGTATGTACTATTCAGATCAAATAAATATTGATTTGGTAAACCTTTCTTAAGTTTAAAGGTTCATCTGATGCAACAAGTATATTTTGGTATTAACAACAGTAGTTTCCTTTTCTGCCCCTTTTTTTCCTGTACTCCAGTGGCACATTTAGCTCAGAATAGCAGGCACTGCCTTTAATTATAGTTCCACCGATAAGCCTACCCATCAGACATAAAATAATTTCCTACAAGATGAGAAAAGAAATGCTCCATCATTTACCTACTTAGCCCAATCCATGCCATCAGATACTGGGGATATCCAGATCCCATATTAACAGGTGTTTTTATCCTTTTCTTCTCAACCAAGTTTTCATGGAGTCTCTACTGCTTTTATCCTAAGACACAAAACTGACTTTTCTTTCAATTCAAATATACTTCAATGAAATCCAGAAAACTTAAAATTTTAAGTTATCTTAGAATCAGATGGCTTAAAGGGCTCAGTTCTCACTAGCTGCTACATACTTCCCCATCTTTCCATGCATTTTAAGATGGGAATATGTATTTGAAATTGCTTTATACACCAGTGTGTCTGACATTATTTAAAAAGATCTAAAATAAAAACAAGGGTCTTCTGGGTTGCAGTTTACTCCACATCTACTCTTTTGAGAATGTCAGGGACTTTGCAGATTTCTTATAACTGTTTATCAGTCACTGCTTCCAATGCCCAATGTACATCTTAGGAAACATAATGTTTAAATTGATCACTCTCTGGTTCACCAGTTCCCCACATTCCTTACTATTCTGCACTTCCTGTTTCATTCATTTATGTTACTTGCCTGGATCCAGAGAACTGAGACCAAATGGAGGTCTGTTGAGGTGAAGGAAACCTCACAAATATGCAGAGGTGTTTTCGCTCCTAAGCAATCCTATAAGGGCTGAGCTTGTATCCTCATACACCTTCTCTCTCTCTCTCTCTCTCTCTTCTCTCTCTCTCTCTCCTCCTCGTACACCTTCTCTCTCTCTCTCTTTTGATACCGGGGATTGAACCCAAGGGTGTTTAACAACTGTACCACATCTCCAGCCCTTTAAATTTTTTATTTTGAGACAGGGTTTGGCTAAGTTACTCAGGGCCTCAATAAGTTGCTGAGGCTGGCCTCAAACTGGCAAACCTCCTTCCTCAGACTCCTAAGCAGCTAGGATTATAGGCACGCATCACCACACCTGGCTGGGAGCTTGTACCCTTACAGAGAAGAGGGTGTCCTCAATATTTATATGCACCTTTCAGGTTGAGATAAGCCCAGGAGTTTTTTTTTCCCCCTCCTATGCTATTCACTATTATACATATGAATATATATGTATTATCCAAGGAATAAAATGAAACTTCTTAAATCTTGGAAAATAAAGGGTTTAAGTTCTTTATGTGTGTGAATAAAGGTAAAGTGTCACTTTCTTTTTTTAAATTTTTAAGCTTAGAGCAAATTCGTAACTATAAAACGTTTTAAAACTCATTAAGATGGCCATTATCAAAAGGTACAGAGAACAAAGGTATAAGGCTGTGGACAAATTAGAACCCCTGTGTGGTGGTGGAAGTATAAAACAGTGCCACCACTGTGAAAAAGAGTATTGTGCATTCAAAAATTTTAAGATAATTACCATGTCATCCAGCAATTTCATTTCTTATGCACCAAAAAGAAGGCAGGATCTCAAAGAGATATTTGCATGTGCACATTTGTAGGAGCACTATTCACAATATCCCCCCACCTCTCCAAACTAGAAGAGTTCCAAGTGTCCATCAGCGGAAAAAGGATCAGCAAAATGTGGAGTATTCATTTTTTCATACAATGGAATATTGTTCAGCTTTAAAAAGGAAGCAAATTCTGACACATGCTACAACACGGATTAACCTTGAGGACATTATAGTAGATTGAATAAACCAGTTACAACAGGACAAAGACTGTGTGATTCCCTCTTATGTGAGGTACCTAGGGTAGTGATGGAGACAGAAAGCAGAATGGCAGTTACCAGGGGCTGGAGCAGGTGGGAAAAGGGGAGTGGTTTAATGGGTGTATGTAGTCGCCTGAAGCGATGGCCATCGCTTCAGGTGACTACAGGTGTAGAGCTTCAGCTCTGCAAAATTAAAAAGTTCAGAGCTCAGTTGCCCGATATTGTGAATGCACTTAACAGTACTCAACTGCACACTTAAAAAAGCTTAAGAATAAATGATTATGATATGTGTATAAAAATTGTGGTTGACAGAAAAACTATAAAGACCTTAGGAGGGCTGAGAAAAGATTATATTCTTTTTGCTCTAAATCACTTGGGGTCCGATTTTTTAAATTATTTTAAAAAATGATACTGGATTGCTGGGCACAGTGGCGCACGCCTGTAATCCCAGCACTTGGGAGACTGAGGCAGGAGAATCGTGAGTTCAAAGCCAGCCTCAGCATTGGCGAGGCACTTAGCAACTCAGTGAGACCCTGTCTCTAATAAAATACAAAAAAAGGGCTGGGGATGTGGCCCAGTGGTCGAGTGCAAGTTCAATCCCTGGTACCAAAAAAAAAAAAAAAAAAAAAGATACTGGATTGTACAACTCTGGGACTGCAGGGGGAAAAAACCCACAGCTTTTTTTTTTTTTTTTTAATTATTCAGTTTTGGATACAGATGCACTAACATAAGTTCCAAAAGCTCCTTTACATTTGTGTCTATATCTAAATATGCAGAAAAGTTCTGCACTTGTTAGGCATTCCATAGCCAGTGAGCAGTCATAGTATTAAAATCAAGAAAACTAAGATTATAAAGTTCAAAATTTATCTCTCAGCTAGTATGCCAAAGATTTACTTAAATGGACAGATGATTTTGTGAAATCAATGGTTCCACATGTCAGTTTGTCAGGAAGTGGCTTGTAGAAAGAATATAAACTTTAGTGGCCATAGGATGGGTTCCAACTCTAAATTCTAACTTTCAAGAGTCCAAGTTGCAAATGGGAAATTTTTTTTAACTGAGAATGTTGCTGTTTAGGCTTTGGAAACTGATCCAAAGGCTTTGGTAAGCCTTGTAACAGTAAGCTCTTATAAATAATTATTATCCTTGAAAAACCTAATCTAAAACAAGTAGATGCTTATGCATAATAAAATGTTAAATATATGCATAACACTTAATGCTTTAGAGACAGATTATACACAATGCAAAGGTAATCCACTGAATCCTATTCTATAAATCACTTGAACAGTAACAAAAGTTAATAGCAGAATTTTGAAAAGGAGCAACTATATTAGTTCAATTCCAGTCATTCATTGAGCCCTTTCCAGTTCCATTTAAAAGTTACTCAGAAACAATGCTTCCTTGCAAGGTTAACGTGATGGTATAAATGGTTGTAGAAAAGATTTTGAAAGAGTTACGTGAGCACACCCCCATATTCACTGGTTTCTTTCTATCTTCTGAAAAGGTTGTAAATTATCCTAAAGTTAGCATATTTACAGAAAGGATTGAGGGAAAAGGAGTGTAGAAGAACTAGCAAGGGAGAGGACAGCAAGGATGTCCCACCTGTGCCACAAACATGCTGAGTACAGGCCCCTCACACCCTGGCACACTCCCCAGAGCCTGTTCCAGATGCATGTAACCATGTTCTTCAAGGACAAACTGAACCAAAGGAGATGATACAACCTCTAGGCCAAGGACAGCAGAGGTAAGGGACATACCTAGGACAAGATCTACAAAAGAGCTCAGCCTTGAGAGGTGAGCACCAGAGTAGGTTGCCCATTCATACTCTCAAGAGAAGAAGAAAATGGAGGAGAACAGGAGGAAAAGAAGGGGAAGGAAGGAGAAGGAAAACAACCAATAGTAAATTACTTTCTTAAACAGCCACTGCCCCAGGAATGTCCCAGTTACAAATCAGGGTCGTTAACATCTGTGAGTGGCATCATACCCCTGTAGTCAGGAGAGACCACAAGACACTCTTGGTGGGAAAATGTAAGGAATAATGAAAGAATGAAAGAGAACAGACTATGTGCTATATGCATCTTGTTCAGAGCAGGAAAAGAACTTATGGGTTCTTCTGATAATTTAACTATCCCCTCCCTGTCTTCTTAGCCACAAAACTAGTTTGGAAAAATCAGCACTGTAGTATTGGGGGTTAAGATGCTAAGGGGGGAAAAAAGCTGATTTCCCCCCCCCCCTACAGTTATAGATATTCTCAATGTTTTATTGTCTTTAAATATGAAAATATTGTTTATATTACCAGTTGGAAAATTTTGAGTTTTCTGCAGATGTCTGCATATATATATATATATATATAGCAGCTAGCTCACTATATAATACACATATCTATGAGAAATGGTCAGACATGGTTCTGCTTCTTCTGAGTCTAGAATCCTGTGATTTACTAAGGCTAACAAGTAATATCATGTCTTTAAAGATGTGAAAAATGTCAATCCAGGAAATAATTTCAGTAGGTGTTCTATTCAAATGGACACTAGAAGAAAATTAGTCTACAATATTATCATTTTGCTGGGGACAAAGAAAAGCAAAGAATAATTATTTTCCTTTTATTTTATACTTGCATTTTTTAAAAAGAACATTCCCGCCCACCAATTCTTTTTTTTTTTTTGATATTTATTTATTTATTTTAGTTGTACACAATGCAATGCATTTATGTTTACGTGGTGCTGAGGATTGAACCCGGGCCGCGCACGTGCGAGGCGAGCGCTCTGCCGCTGAGCCACAACCCCAGCCCCCCACCAATTCTTGAAAACAACCTGAATTCTGATTCATGCCTACAAAATGAGAAGTAAAATTACATAGTTCAATTTTATTGATTCCCCAGGTCTAATATGTAATGCATGAAAATTACACTGTGAAAACAGAAGGTTTGGGGCTGGGATTGTGGCTCAGTGGTAGAGTGCTCGCCTAGCACGTGCGAGGCCCTGGGCTCAATCCTCAGCACCACATAAAAGTAAATAAATAAAATAAAGGTACTGTTTCTAACTACAACTAATAATAATGATAATAAATAATAATGATGACAACAATAACAACAATAATAATAAAAAAAAACAGAGTTTGAATGTACAACTACTATTGGTCCTGAAGATTAGGGCTGGTGTCTACACTCTGCTAGGAGATTGCCCCCTGCCTTGTACTACCACTAACCTTTTACCACCACACTTGAGAGATGCCCACCATGAAAAGGCCAATCAACAAAAAGACAAGCAATAGATTCAATAGTGGATCAGTACCAAATACTTCAAAACTGGATTTGCAGAAATTATGTGGCTCTTCACAGGTTTAAAAGTTTAAAATCTTTGTAAATAGTGCTTTCCCTTTTTAAAGTCAAAATAACAATTTAGCACTTTGAAAAGAGACCCGGCACACTTAGAGGTAACAATGCAGTAAAAACAGAAAAAAAAATTTAAATAATTTACAAGAATAACTGTTTTAAAAATTATCTCATTCTTTTTTTGAGTTGTAGATGGACACCCAAGGGCCTCACATGTGCTAGGCAAGCGCTATGTCATTAAGCCACAAGTCCAGCCAACAAGAATAACTTTTAAAGCAACAATACTAGGTTGTTTGTCCTTCACATCTCTTTTGTGCTCTGTAGCAAAAAAGATCAGAGCAATGTAAATATGTTATTCATTACCCAAAAAGTTCATATGATCCATTTTAGTGCAGATAAAATGCATTATCAACAGAAATTTTATGCAAAGTCTGCTCTTTTTTTGTTTGGGTCACTGAACTAAGTGCAAACCATCTGTTACCTAGGAAAATCAGAAAAAAGTAAAAATTCACACAGCTTTCTTTTTTAAACACACCCCAATAGCACTCCAAACAGACCTACTTTTTCACAAGCACCATTTACAAAGTTTGAATCCTAATGACTTTAAATGGCTTTAAAACCCATATTTACAATACTTTTATGTTTTAGATTGGCTATATTTTCTCATTTTTCACAAATGTATGACATTGAATAAAACTGTTCATATCCTAAGAATGTCACACTACTAAAATGTCCTATCCAAACATACCAAGCTTCAAGAAATTTTTAAATCTAAAAACCTTTCAGTTAAAATTGTATTTGGATCCTATTTATAAAATTGCACATAGGTATTGTGTTAGAGCTATTACGATTTCCTTTCATGAAAGCAGAATGGCCCGATATAAATCAGGATGTGTTCCAAGTCAAAATGCTTGGTCTATGGTTTTCCCTTGGTCTCTCACTGTCTAACCTCGGCTGACTTACACCTCCCTAGACCTCAGCTTCTTAACTTATAAAAAGAAGAGCTCTAAGATGTCATTCTCAGGAGTTTACTTCCCTTCCAAATGCATCTAGCATTGTGCTCAGCTCATAGGTAGTACCGGGAACTTAGAAACTCTCCACAGGCAAGGAAATGAGAAATGAACACTTTCAAAGCTTTAGAAAGTTACCATAGGGCAGTTTTAAATATTCTGTTTAGAGCTTGAAATACAAAACCAAATACCATGCCCCCTCAGAGGGCTAGAGTTCCACCCCAGAATTTTAGGCATGCTACACCAACACTCCTCAGGTCCCTCATCATTTTCACAGTAAAAAAAAAAATCAAACTATTTCCAGGATACCAAGCCTTAGTCATGCATCACCCATCTAATGAAAAAGTAATTTTGTTTCAAAGGTGAAACTTCCAGTTTCAAAAGAGTTTAAAACAGGCACCAGGCTCAATGTTTTCACAGCTCTAGTACTACGAATTTTATCAACACCCACGATTGTTCCTCAATGGCATGTGAATATGTTTTGTGCTATTTGCTGGATGAATAGTGCACACACAAGCCCTACTCCACCTACATAAACCACCAAATGTGATGAATTTTTAAAAGGTTTATTTTCCCCTTGGTGCAAGAAAACATTACAAATACTAACCATGCATAAGAGAGAACTTCAGCAGAGAATCAACTCTCAGATTCCTCATTTTGCCTTATTATTATTCACTCAGCACATTACTTAACACAAGGAAAAGGGAAGGTCATAGGTTTACACGTTAAAAACAGTGCCCACCATGATGCTTACCTTGCTCTTTAGTGTATTCTACTGTGAGTTTATTAAATTCCAGAGATTTCCACAAGATCCATCAAGGCAGCAAGACTAGATTTCACAGTCACTCTAAAGATGCTTCAACTTTAAAGAGGATACTGACTATTCCTCTTCATTCTTGTTTTTCTTCCTGTTTATGGACACATTTACAAATACTCAAACTAATCTTGGCTAAAACTCAGAATTAATTTACTTCCTGGTCCAGAGGCACATGTTGAAATCTGAGTCTGAGAATTTGGAGGAAAAGATGGTGATGCAGGAAATTAAAGTCCAAAATGTTCCTTTGAGGCCAGGAACAGCTTCTACTGTGGTATAAATGAGAATAGTCACCCCAGTATTACTAGTGTAGCTCTTCGACTCAGAGTGCCCCCCCTGCCACACCTACCACAGAGCCATTCTCTGTCCTTCCGTAAAGTCCAAAATCCATCTTAAATCATAAAGAGGAAAGGATACATGAGTGAGCCCCCATCCTGAGGAGAATTCTCCTATGATATTTTCCCAAGGAGTTGAAATGGCTTCTGACCACACGGGTCTTGTTCTATTATCTCAAAACACTAGCTGTCCACTGGTTGGTATTTAGGGAATCTTGAACTTCCAGAAATCTCACACAAATTGTTGGGTGTGGGGTGCAGTTTAAATGTCTGTATGTGCATTCTTTTTTATGGGGAAGTGAACTGTGTGGAATGGGAGAATATACAATTTCATCAGAAATTATCTATATATTCCACCCAAACATGAAGACAGCCATTTCTACACAGAATGGCTGCTGTGAACTGAGGTTCTTATTTATTCTTATTTATTTCACTGACTAGAAATGTAATCAGAAAGGAGAGCATATCAAGGTAAAGGAGGAGGAGCTCCTTTCTTATTCTATCTTATAGACACAAAGTATAGGTGAAATTACATTAGCTCAAGTACTAAAGTAAATTAATAGGTCACTAAACTAAATATATTTCCCTCTAACATTATTAGAAAAGACTGCTGAAAATTGTTTCATTCATTTTCCATCTGAATCTCTTTAATTCTTCTACTTGATCCAGTTACTCAGTCCTTCAAGATCGGCAGTTAAAAATTTCAGAGATCGCTCAAACAGCATGGACTTAAAAAGTTGTAAATATTAACTATTCTACCTAACAAGAATGTGACCTTTAACTTCTCCAAAACTGTTAATGTAATTTTGTCTATATTATTTGTGTGCAATGTAGAAAAAAGCCAAAGAGAAGAGGATTTGGTAGGAAGATAATTCTGAACATACATAGGTTCTCCAAGGAATTAGTTTAGAAATGTAACAGAAAGGCTTAATAAAGTTACTCTGGCAATTCAAAATGACCTCAATTTTATCCCCAAGTGGAGACCAATTCTATTAATATTGGCTTTGCCAATTATAATTACATAAACATTTTAAAATATTACTACAATTCAAGATTATAAATTGTGAATAAAGAGCACCTAATGAAAAATAAGGTTTTCAACCTTCTGTATTATTTAATATGATCATTAAAGCAGACAAAAAGTCTATACAGAGTAACCTAAATTTTGGGGAATGAAATTTTCCCAGAGGAATTCATATCCAATTTGATACAAACTGTCAGGAAGCTCTTTCATTTGAATATTTATCAGAACAAATACCTAGGGTAAATTACAAATATCCTCTGAACTATTGGCCCCATGTAAAAATACTAAGTGCCCTTTACTTGGAAAGACCAAGAACACTGTTGAAATAAAAACACAGTAAATTTTGGGAGGAAAAGAATAAAAACCCATGTGTGAAGAAAGCCATCCTTCTAAAGGAAAGGAGGAAAAATTCACTCAATAAAAATATTCTTTACTTGAAGGAAAAACACAAAAAAGAGATTTTTTGAAAATTTTATTCACTAATTTATTTAGGGGAAGTCCATGTAAATCTTATTCATATATCAATACAATACAATGAATGCTTACCCAGTATCTAACCCAAGAACTAAAACGACAGTTATTTATTGGCCATTGATGAACCAACAATGTCAAGAAAACAGTGTGTTGCCAAAAATTATGAAGGGAATTCTCAGTGCTCGAGAGCCACTAAACAAAATCTTCATGATGTTTTTTCAATTAGAAGAAATGGACTCACTCCAGCACACCTTAAATAATTTGCCTAGTAGACTGAACTGTAAGTTAATTTCTTGTCCACTCCCCATTGTGCCCCCATCTCAGGAATGATTACCAAGATTTTTTTTTTTTTAAGAACCAGAAACCTGGAAGTTGAGGCAGTAGTACACAGCTTCACTTCTTCATGGATCACTACATTGTCCAAGAGAAGAGCTATGTCTGACAGAATTGAAGGATACAGGAAAACATTCTTTAAAACACACACACACACACACACACACACATTTACCTAATAACAAATGGTAGGTCACTAAACTGTGTAGTCGCCGGAAAGGGATTGCAGCCTGGAATGGCAGCGCCGCGGGAAGGAGTCCGGAGACAGGATGGAGACGAAAATATTCTTTAATCTTACAAGAAACTACAATATATCTATACAATAGCGATAACCCTGTCTTTTCTCTCTCTGGTCTCTTCCCATGCGCCCGAGCAGCAATGGCGCTCGCTCGATCTGCTGAGTCACCGTTCAAATCTCTCGAGATCCTCGACCAAGTCCCGCAAGATCCCAGACCAAGTCCCGTGAGACTACGGAAGGCGGAAATGCCCAAAAATGTCTATGGCCCAATAGTTAACCGCAATCTTAGCTATCTCCCCAAACAGGGCTCCTGCATTTCCCCCTTTTGTTTTAAAAGAGGGGATGCTCTAGGACGTCTATGTGCAACCAACATTCTTACCCGTCATCGGATAATCAAGGCTGTGCCCTTGACTCCTGACTTAGGTTGATATGTCGGCCACATGAGACTATCCCGTGCGACTGTGCCTGTCTTAGGTTGTCCCCCTCTGGGGATCTTACCCGTCATTGGCTAACCAGCCATCCAATGGAGCCCTTTAGGTTCGACTGTGTAAGATGACTAACAGCCGTCCAATTGTGGGGAGATGCTGCGGCTTTAAGGCAACAAGCCTTTTGGTGACGAGCCAAATTGCATAGCACATCAAATTCTTTAAACAAATCAGCTGCCTTAAGTTCTATCAAGTAACATACTGAGTTGTCTAAACAAATACCCCCAAGGTACTGTCCCATGAAGTCCCAAACAATGAAAGATCAAAATGTCCACTTGTTATAACACGTAGATCTAGGAGGCCCCATGCATGCAGAGCAGAGGCCACACTGCTGGTGAGGTTGTTTGACATTTGAGCAGCAGGGATGCTTGCAGCGACCGCGATCCCTGCATCTGTAGCAGCAGCCGTCTTTTTTTATGTCTAGACAATGCCACCGGCAAATCTTCAGGGCCCGCTCCCTAGAGACTCAAGCATCAATTATTAAAGGAAAGGCAGTGCTATTCCAGCACTGAGTCAAGAGGCGAGTTGTCAAACTAAAAAATAGAATTATTAGATTAGAAAATTAAAGTTGATTTCTGCTCACACACACAAAAAAAACAAATGGTCCACAAAACATTTTCCTTTCCTTCTGAAGGTTTTACGATGCATTGTTATCATTAACTAGTCTTGTAGTCGCCGGAAAGGGATTGCAGCCTGGAACGGCAGCGCCGCGGGAAGGAGTCCGGAGACAGAATGGAGAGGAAAATATTCTTTAATCTTACAAGAAACTACAATATATCTATACAATAGCGATAACCCTGTCTTTTCTCTCTCTGGTCTCTTCCCATGCGCCCGAGCAGCAATGGCGCTCGCTCGATCTGCTGAGTCACCGTTCAAATCTCTCGAGATCCTCGACCAAGTCCCGCGAGATCCCAGACCAAGTCCCGTGAGACTACGGAAGGCGGAAATGCCCAAAAATGTCTATGGCCCAATAGTCAACCGCAATCTTAGCTATCTCCCCAAACAGGGCTCCTGCATAACTGAATGTACTTCCTTCTAATAAAGAACTCTTCCTTCTAGAACATGGAATGGATGTCTTCTACCATCAACACTTTATTAGTTCTTCATTCATGCCAAGCTGAAAGCCAAGACTGGAAGATGCTGACTGCTTTCTGGGTGGTCTTCAGAGGGTCTCCTGCTGCAGCAGCAATAATAGAAGGGACAGCTGAAAGCCCCCTCAGGATTTATGGGTGATAAGTTCACTGAGTTTGTGTAAAATCAAGCTTGCCTAGTGTAACAATTCAAATTAGAGTAAGAAATTAAGATATAACTTCACATTCTTAATTTGATTGCAGTTTTGGAATTTTACTCTTTGTGATTTCCATCTAAAATATAATCTCTTGTGTGGGCAAAGTGCAGTAAAGTGTAATCCCAGCTACTCAGGAGGCTGAGGTAAAAGGATTGCAACTTTTTACTTATGAGATCCTCAAAACTAAAAATAAAAATGCTGAGGATATAGCTCAGTAGCAGAGTTCCCATGGGTAAAATCACCAGTACTACAAAGTAAAAATAATAATGAAATAAAATATAACCTCATAAAATATTTGTAAGTTTTCTCTCAGATCTTTCAATAGTTAAAATTTCAGTTAAACAATATTTTGGAACCCTGGGGAATATGAGCAATTTTGACAAGTCATTAATAAGGAGTATTCCTCCCCCCAATGTAAACTTTGATGAATAACTGATCAGACAAAACTCAATTCCTCAGGACCCAAGTTTCATCAAAAAGCAACTGGTAGTGGTTTTAAAATAATAGTAACATTACTGATGATGACAATACCTAAATTTGAGTATTCAGTCTTTTTCAGGATCACAGATATATTTTTAAAAAATATGTTTAGAATAGATTATTACCTCTCCTCTCAATTTTTTTTTTTTTTGTGTTTTTTTTTTCCTCCTTGAACTCTAAGTATACTTGTTGTTTCCTTTACTCAGTGTCAACACCCAGAGGCAGGGAACAAGTGACTTATTCTGTGCTTCTCTATAGACTTTAGACCCAGGGCAGTCACATACAATACACATTCATTCATCTATGATGAATGAACTAAAGTTTGATGATTGAAAACTCCATAGGATATTCTTAGAATCAAAGTTACAAAGTCCTATTTCCTATTCCAAGGGAATTCCAATGTATTAAAATGCCACTAAGTAATTTGGTTGCACATACAATTACTAAATACTATAACTTTTGCACAGGAGTAGTGGTACATTTTATACATTAGTTTCACAAAAATCAAATCAGTTGTTTCCACTAAATGCATACTTTCTTTTAGAAATCATACAGAATGAATAGCAAGCAGGGGATTACAACACAAAGAATCCACTTGCTTTGATAAAATAAGACATTGCATGTGATACATAAATTATATTCCAGTTCTGCCACTCTTATTTCAAATTCTAGACAGTCTAATGTGATTTTTAAGCAGCAGAAACTGTATTGCATTCAGAAAACTTGCCCAAAGTTCATATTAAGGAAGCAGATAATGCAGAAATTGCCAAAAAATTATTATTAGTTTTTCGATTCTATATAAATTAACTGTTAATTCCACTAGTGACTACTGCCAGTCACCATTTACCAAGATAACAGCTAGATACCACAGACAAGGCAAGAAAAGACCCTAGCCAAACAATCTTTATCTTTTTATCGTGATCAAGGTATCAACTTGCACAATATTTTTCTGCCCACAGAGAAGTACAATCAGTAAAAAGTGAGCTTTAAATTTTACTTTATAACTTGACTTTGTATGGAGACAAACATCTGTTTTTCAGAGGAATCTGCTAATCTTAAATATGACCCCTAAAGTGGGTACCAGTACAATACAAAATGAAGGTGTTTGGATTACACCCTTGTTTGATCTCCATGGTGACCCCAAGCTCTATACTCTGTGATCACTACATCTCCCCTAGAAAGAAGTGAGCTTTGATGTTGGACAGCATTGAATTTGATATAATTGTATATAGGGAGCCTTGATGAAGCCAGAATGGGTTAAGAGAATTTTCTTCCACAACTGTGGGAAAAACCAGTAAGAATCAACAAGGAACATAAAAATTCTTTGTTTTGTGTTGTTCACCAAATATTCCAAAAATGAATATAACAGTGCTTTTTTAAAAAAAAATCCTAGAAGAAAGGTCACAGAATGTTCTCATATCATTCGCCTTATTCAGAGGTGCTAGCACACAGCAGCACTTTTCTATTTTCCTAGGATGTGAAGGTATAGATTCATAATTTATTTCATTTTTAAGGGAAAAATAAGAAATAAAATCCAATACATGACATACTGTAGCTGGATGATCCAATCTTGGATGAATAAAGTTCTGTGTCAAGAAAAACCAAGACTTTCAACAATGTATCAAATCAATAGCACCCAGAAAAACAGGGAACCACAGATCTCTCTGAAGACAGAGATTCAAACTAAGCCTAAATAAGGACAGAGGAGATATGACCCACATTCAAATCCAGTCTTTTAAGCAATAGCCACATTCACACATACCTTTCCTTAAGTCAATACTAATTATACTTACCAGTGAGAAGGTTACCATAATGGAAGCGGAGGTCCTTCTCAGAAATAACCTGAAGTTTGTGAGTCCATAAGCATGTGAAAAACAATAGCATACTCCTTGCTTCCATAGATTAACATATACCATTCTGTTTACTAAGTTGGACAGGAAAAATTAATAGATGAATCATGTGCTGAGATTGTTTTGACTAGCTTGTACCTGAGGAAAATGAATTCCCATTTGGTTTGGTTTTGTCAAAATGGTATCCACATACCCATAGCCACCACCACCTCTTCTAAAACAGCCAGAAAGGCAAGTAACAGGAAATAAAAGAGAAGTTAGGATATATTTGTTACTCGCAGTCAAACAAAAATGCTAAGCACATGTGCTTTCAATGATGACACAACATCATCTTCGTAGATATCTTCATAGATCAGATGCATTAATTGCTTGCTTTCTGATGCCCATAGTACCGAAGTCATCTGTTGAGAGGTGGTATTATTTTTTATACAGTTATGACAAATTTAAGAAACTGCTCTTTTTAATTCTCCATCAACAGAGAATTTCCCAAATGTGAAAATAATCATCAAATACCTCCAAGGACTGGAGCTACACATTATTATTCACATAGCGGCATTCGCTCAACCATAGAAACACAATAACCATGTGTTATGAGACGCACTGTGTTGCTAAAGTAGAGAACAATGGAAAGAACAATTTATTAGTTTTTGTTGTTGTTGTTGTTCAAGGTTATATCTATATGGTTCTGAATACTACACAAAAGTTTAGAAAAGTTAAACACATTTTATAAGCCATTCAACAAGTGGTATCAACCTAAGAGAGATTTAAGTATTCAGTCATATTGCAAAGCATTCAAATGATGCACACAGTACCAAATGTGAAAATTCAGAAATATATTCAACTGAAAATTTTACTTTTTGTTCTAAATGTTTGGCATCAGGTAAGCAATAGGAAGTCAATCTTCAAAAATCCATGAGTTCATACCCATTTGGGGGAAAGAGTGAAGCAAATAGCAATAGGAGGGTGTTTTCAAGATTCTGTTTTGAAAACTGGTCACTGAAGGGCACTAACATAAAGCCAGCAGATGGCTCTGAACACACACACACACACACAGGGCAGGGGGCAAACAAATATAACAAACCAGAGAGGAAGACACTAACTAGGCTAAATAAGAGAAGAGATCAGAGAAAATCTACAAGGGAAGAATCATTTGAAAAAAGTACAGCCAAAAAAAAAGAGAAGAAATGGCTACTTGATGTGGGTTCTGTTTCTGGACATAACAGCCAGGACAAACTATGAGCTATGGAGAAGAAAACAGGGACCAGGCACTGTCACTCTGCAAAGGTGAGCATGTCTGTAGTGATAGAAAAGAAACATGAACTTTAAGACTCTTCAGACATGTGTGTTCAAGTGGCAAAAATACACGGAAATTCAAGATGAAAAACTCCAGAGTATGCTCAGACTTCTCAAATTACCACAACTACCATGTCTCTCCTCCCAGTTTCTATTCTCCTTTTACAGATTCCTAACTCTTAAGTCCAGTGACAATGACTGAAGACTCTGGAATCGAAGCTACGCTGACATGCTAAAGAAGTCAAGCATTCTGCAAACAGAATTTCTGCAGATACCACAAAGCTTTAGTCTTGTCTCCAAAGTCTGCCATACCCTAAAAGATTAAAATGGCTTAAGGCAAATGACATTCACAAATCAAGGCAGGAAACTTGAAAAATCAATATATATGTTTATATATAACATGGCCTCCCAGAGTCACCCTGGAGTAGTCAACTAGCAATATTTTAGTAAAGGGAGGAAAAAAGGTTCATATTCTGCACTGAGAGATCATTTCGTGTCTAGCTTCAGTGAAGTTAGAAAAAGGATTTAATATCACAAAGCAACCAAAAAGAAGTATACAACATAGAATGCTTTTATCCTGTATGTGTTTAGAGAAAGACAACAAACACAAAACGTTCACTTTCCTGAGGAGATAATTGTTATTAGTACTGAGGGAGGAAAAAGAAAAAAAAAGTTTTAAAACACAGGCTCAGGAAAGAATGAAAAATTATCAGCCCGAAGGACACATACACTTAATTTCATAGTCCAGTCCCTGGATTCAGGTAGTTCTGTTTCAGTAAGATCTGAAGATAGTCCCTGTTCAAACATCTAGGTCAATCTTATCAGCCTGAAATGAGTCACCCAAAACCCTCTTTTAAAGTTTTGCATAAGTGTTTTAAAGTTTGAATAGAATGAACTTTTTTACTCTTGAAATCTAGGTAGTTTCCACTTCCAAAGCCTTGTATGACTTTGTGACTTTTGCTAAATGTATTTCTTTCATATAGCTACATGGTACCATTTCTGGTTACCTTATTCATAGACTGGATATATGTGAAAACTGAAGGTGTAATATTCTCTGGTTGAACCCGCGTTCTGGGGCAACGGGCTTAGTATGATTGCCTATGCCTCAAGACGTGAATTTCCAGTTCAATGCTGAAGGCTTCACGAAATGGGCTTAAAAATACACCCTATCTCAAACACGTTTAAAACTACAACCATTTACTTTAAAATACCAATTTAAACACCAGGAAGGGGCCATTTTACCTGTCCTACCAGGTCTCCAGCCCGATGTGAAAAGGCTTCCAGCAACCCAAGCCATGTTCCAAATTTAAACCAAGAACCCTAAAGGTGCGGAAGGCGACTTCTGGGACCGTTTGGAAGTCCCAGAGACAGGTTTGGCCTGCCTTTCCGGAAAGGGGTATCCGGCACCCCGGAACAACAGAAACCCCCACGGAGTCCCAGTGACAGGCTCTCTCCCAGTTCTCGAGTCGGGCTGCTGCAGAGCCCGACGCGGCTGGACAAGGAGAGGCGCAGCGCGGTGCGAAGCCCTGCAGGGTCTACAGCTGCAGCCTCAGCCCACAGCTCCCGGGATCTCCTCGTAAGAGTTACTGGAGCGCGGCCTCCAGGCAGCTGCGCGCAGCTGGACGCGGCCTGGGAGCCCCCGCTGCACTTATTCCCCCCCGACCCCCATGCCCAGGCCGCCCTTCCGGGAGGCGGCAAACTTGGCAACTTACTGATGCGCTAGGACAGACAGAGGGGGCGGTGGTGGGCGAGCTTGTCTTTGCGCAAGGCTGGAGGTGGCTGGAAGAGCGGTCGCCACCTCGCTGGTCCGCGCAGAGTAGAGAGCCTGGCGGCGAGCTGCACAACGCGGGCTGGGCACGTGGGCGTCCCTCTGTGTAGCCGCTCCGGGGGCGGGGCGAGGGGCGGGGAGGCACCGCCCTCTCCCGCCCCCGCACTGGCCGATACCCCCCATCCCGATCCCGCCTCCCACCCGGTCGGTCCCGCAGCTGGCCAATCCTCTGGGTGGGCGGTGTCCAGCTCTGCTCTGTTGGGATAGTCGGGGGCCCGCAGCGCTGGCAAATGTGGGCGTGCGCTCGCCTGGGTCCGGGTGGGTGCTTCCCGGTGGGTGGGCGCTGGCCTGGGAAACAGGGCCTTGGCAGGAGAAGCAGTTCTGCATTTCGTTGGGGGGCATAACCTTAGGAGGATTTCCGAAGTTTCTTCTAAATGGACTTTTTTGTCCCCTGTTTACTTTTCAGTCTGAGAACAATTGGGAAATAATAAAATATAACTTTATGCAGAAGCCCAGATGATTATGCTTGTCGAATAGTACTATTTCCAACACGAAAATAAAAGTTCATAAATAATGTGCAGTTGGTATTTTGAAAACTCCAGTAACGTGAGTAGGTTGTCATGATTGTTGGGAATGGGTCTATAAGAAAATGGCATTTTCGATTTCCAGGAGAGCAAGAGCAGAAGTTACACAATCAAGGTCTCTCATACTGTGCTATTGTTTACTTTCGGAGTCTCTGATAAGATTAAAGTCACAAAGTGAAACTCTTGTTATTTTTAATCCAAAATGAAGCAAAACACTGGCACAGACTTGAACAAAACTTTTTTTTCCCCAAATTTATTTTTTATTCTACATTGTTAGAAATGACAGCAGAATGCATTACATTTCATATTATACTTGTAGAGCACATTTTTACATATCTCTGGTTGTATACAAAGTATATTCACACCATTCGTGACTTCATACATGTACTTAGGGTAATGATATCCATCTCATTCTACCATCTTTTTTTTTTTTTTCTTCTTCACCCTTTTGCCCCCTTTCTTCCCCTCCCTCCCCATTGGCCATTCTAGTGTTCCTCTAATCCTCCTATGCGCCCCATCCCAACCCCATTGTGAATAGGCCTCCTTATATCAGAGAAAACATTTGGCATTTGACTTTTGGGGATTGGCTAACTTCACTTAGCATTATATTCTCTAACTTCATCCATTTACCTGCGAATGCCATGATTTTATTCTCTCTTTGCTGAGTAATACTCCATTGTGTATATATACCACATTTTCTTTATCCAGTCATCTATCGAAGGGCATCTAGGTTGGTTCCACAGTTTAGCTATTGTGAATTGTGCTGCTATAAACATTGATGTGGCTGTGTCCCTGTAGTATGCTGTTTTTAAGTCCTTTGGGTATAGACCGAGGAGTGGGATAGGGTTATAAGGTGGTTCCATTCCAAGTTTTCCAAGGAATCTCTATACTGCTTTCCATATTGGCTGCACCATTTTGCAGTCCCACCAACAATGTATGAGATGAGCGTGCCTTTTTCTCCACATCTTTGCCAACACTTATTGTTGTTTGTGTTCTTAATAGCTGCCATTCTGACTGGTGTGAGATGAAATCTTAGAGTGGTTTTGTTTTGCATTTCTCTAATTGCCAGAGATGTTGAACATTTTTTCAAGTATTTGTTGATTGATTGTATATCTTCTTCTGAGAAGTGTCTTGAACAAAACTTTTTATACTATTGTTTTTGTTTGGCAGAAAGGTCTACCTTAACATTGTAATAATGTCGTTTTATTCATCTACTAGGAATATCTTTGACATAGTGCCAGATTCATATTGATGCAGTGATACATACTTTTAATGTTATGCTCCAAACCACTCTTCTTTAAGGCACATTTTTCCAAGAGACTAATAAATGGTGTGGAGGGGGGGACTTCCCCTCAAGAAAATGGTACACACACAAAATCTCAATTACTATCTTCAGAATGCATGTACCCCTTAGTCATCCATGGATTCCTTTAAGGAATTCCAGGCCTAAATGACATTGTGATTACTAGGGAATTACATGTTCAAGTAAATGTCCTAAGTGATGAAGACTCTACTAATGTAAATTTATTTTCAAGGTATAAAATAGATTCTTTATGCAAATTATCACTAATAACATTGAGTAAAATTATAGGTATGAACACTGAGACCAAATTCCTATTCCAATTAAATCCCACAGCTAGCAGGCATTGTACAAAGGAGTGAAAACTAAAAAACTCAGGATGCTCCATCTAATTTTTAAGGGAAAAGATCTGATCTAAAAATTTTCACTTGGTTAAAAAAAAAGAAATTTCTGTTTTAAAATATAAGACACTTTCCCCATATATTTTTATTTAAATGCCCTGTATTTAATCTGTGATTAGGTTGCAGCACAATGATTTGGGATAAACAAATGTAAGCAACTTTTAGAAACTGCTGATTTTGTCAGAATACCAATCTTAGAGTTTATCCATCCTGCCCATCTGATTTTGATACTTCCTGAGACCAAAACCAAGGTGTGTCCATGTGTAAATAATAAAAAGCATTTTATCTTTTAACAAAAATGAGCAAGTTCTTTCTAACAAGTTTCCAATATGAGGATTTTGACACTAGCCTTAATACATGCCATTTCTTATTGAAATTATTGATTAACCCCCAGTCTTGCATTACATCTTTGATAATTTCTCAGCTTTTCAACTTGTGTAGATGTAGAAAGAATAAGATGACCACAGATCTATATGAAGTCTAACATGTACTACTGGAGATAAGAGAAAGTGGAATAAAATTTTATAAGTGAAATATTTGAAATAAGTTAAACTTTAAAAATTTTTTTTATTTTATTTTTAAAAATCTGTCAAGCTTCCTTCTTAGGAATGAAACAGAAACTCCAACTTAGTCATTCTCAGGAGTAACCAAGATTGTTGTCGTCTGAGGATTTCACAAACCTGAACTCCTATGAGTTTATGAAATTGCAGGGAATTTCAAGGGACTGTTCTAGTTGAATATATTCCACACCCTGTCCTCCCACACTAAATCTCAAGTCCACAACAAAGGATTTGCTGTAACAATCAAGGCTGAATGAGTTGATTATTATTAGTTCTGTTTTTGTGACTTTATTATCTTCAAGCTAAAATCCCCCATTTTCCCCCAAATGATTAGACTCTGGATATTGATCTGATACTTGTAAGGGTGACTTTCCAATGGTCACATTCCACATTTACCCATCCCTTAAGGTAAGCAATGAAATGTTGGATAAATGGTTGGAAACGAGTACGAGAAGTCCTTGTGATGACAAGTTATCTTTTAAATTCATGTTTTTCTGCTTCTCTTTTAACTAAGACCAAATAATGGTTTTGCAATGGTTTTCAGTGCTACACTGCTTTCCTTACACATTTCCCTGCATCCTGTCACTTGGCTTCTTGCTGGGTTTTCTTTACTTTGGCCATTAATCAAGAATCGCCCAGAACTCGACCGGCACTGTGCTGGGTTCTGTTTCCTTCTGCCAGGATTCCTGCTGGGACTGTATCTGCTGGGGAAAACAAAAAATTAACTTTCTTCATCCACACTCTTCATTTAGCCTGTGGTTCTAAGGGCTAAAAACTGGGGTTTTGGAAAAGAGCTCAACTAATGTAAATCTTTTGTCCTTCAGCTTTGACAAAGGTCCTAATTGCTCCAAAGATCTCTTCCTAACCATGTCCAGTAAACTGTTCTCACTTTTCATGAGCCTCATATTCTCTCTTGCTTTCTGTTCTGTTCTTTATTCAAATTGCCTCCCACCTTGGCTTCCATGATAGTTTTCCTTCTATCATTCTGGTAACTTTTTGTTTTGCTTGCTAATTATGGCCTTCTTAAGGTTATATTCTTGAATCATTCTTATCTCCATCAACCTTCACAATCTTAGCTGATATCCATTCTTAAAGGTCAACCAACTTGATGGCATGGATCCCCAAAGCTGCCCTGTCAGTCCTCATGTCTCATCTTTGCTCCAAATTGTGTCTCTGGTGAGATAATTTTTTCAAAAACTAGATGGCTGAAAACAAGTTTCTTTCTTTCTTATTCTATCTTCCTCCTATTTCCTTCTTTCTTCCTATTCTCCTGGTACTTCAGGCTTAATGCCTTAGACTTATTGTTTACTCTTTCTTTTTGTTTTTGTGTATTCCCTCAATCACAGACTTCTGCCACCATTCCCCCATTTGCTCTTTATCACAGAAATAACTCTTGATTTCTATAAATTCACCTTCCTAATCTCTACTCTCATTATGTTAACGTAAGTTATTCCAATCTTCACAAAAACTCATGGTATCTTCTCATTGATTATAGAATCCAAATAAACTCCTTAAGTCATGGAAAGTGTCCATCATCCACCTTAGTACATTTTCTTTGACTTACCATTTAGACCTATGTCATACACATGGTAGCCTCTACCACATGTGGTTCTTGAGCATTTGAGTGTGGCTAATCCTAATTGAGATTTATTGACATGTGAAATAAACTCTGAATTTTAAAAACTTAGTACAATAAAAATCATGTAAGAATACCTCAATTTTTTCTGATTACGTATTGAAATAATTATTTGGATATATTGGGCTAAGTAAGATTAAATATGATTAGCATTTATTTAACTTATTTATTTGTACTTCTTTCAATGTGATGCAAATGTGGCTTACTTTATATTTCTGTTACAAACTGATTTAGGCAAAGAACAAACCTACGCTAGGCACTATACAGTAGAACAGAGGAAAGTTTCAAAGAGAAAATAATCCTACTTCATAACCTGGGTTCCTACATAGCCCAGTTGAGGAGATATTATGGTTTGGATCTTTCATGTCCCCTGAAAAGCTCTTGTATTAGGCAATACAGGAATGTTCAGAGGTGAAATGATTAGATATGAGGACTATAATCTCATCAGTGGATTAATCCACTTGAAGGATTCATAGTTTGAATGGACCACTGGCTGGTAATTGTAGGTAGGTATGGCATGGCTGGAGGAAATTGGTCACTTGCGAAATATCCTGAACCATATCGGTCCATGGCCCCTTCTACTCTTTTTCTGCTTTCAGATTGCCATGAGCTGAGAAGCTTTTCTCTGCCGCGCCCTTTCGCCATGATGTTTTGACTTACCCCAGTCCCAGAACAATGGAGTTGGTCAGCCATGGACTGAGACCTCTGAAACTATGTGTCCAAAATAAACTCTTTCTCTAAGTTATTCTTTTTTTTTTTTTTTTTTTTTTTTTTTGTGGTACCGGGGATTGAACTCCGGGGCACTCGACCACTGGGTCACATCCCCAGCCCTTTTTTGTATTTTATTTAGAGACAGGGTCTCACTGAGTTGCTAAGTGCCTCGCCATTGCTGAGGCTGGCTTTGAACTCGCGATCCTCCTGCCTCAGCCTCCCAAAGTGCTGGGATTACAGGTGTGCGCCACCGCGCCCGGCTCTAAGTTATTCTTGTTAAGTATTTTGGTCTCAAAGGTGGAAAGCTGACTAACAACAAGACATAAGGCATTGAAAATCAATTATAGGTAAAACCAGTAGACAAATTCCAAAAGAAGAAAATTATCCCTGTGAGAGCTTTAAAAATGAGGTGGTTGGGAATGCCTTTTCTGAAGAAGTAGAATTTTAAAAGATCCTTGTCTATAGCTAGGAAAGAAAGAGAAAAGCATTCTGGGACAGAGGAAGTGAAGAAGCACTGAATAGGCTTGGGATAAGATGTGTAGACCAATTTGTCTGGGGTGAGTGTTGTGCTTTGATTTGGATTGGGTCCCCAGATATCTTTTGCCTTCAATTACCTTCAGAATGACTTCTCTGCCCTATGAAGCTAGAAAATAAAGGGTATATTTATGTTTCTAGTCAATCCTACCTGCTTTGTTCTGCTTATGACCAAAACTCTAAAACTCTGCTCCAAACATATATTTCTATACAATGGCACAGTGTGACATTTTCTCAAAGGAAATATTGTCCTACTTGAGTAAACCATTTCAATGATGAGACCAACCCATGTGAAACAGAAGTCAGCCTTCATTTAAATTGTTATTTATCCAGTTGACTAATCATTCCCCTCAGTCTTGGGAAAACTGGGACAGCTGGTCTACCTTATTCTGCTGTGTTTCAAGCTCTGATGCTTTTTCATTTCTAACCACTGGCCTTCTGTGAATTTGATAGCCATGACAAAATGACAGAGAAGAGACAATGTAAATATGTTAACAGGGAATGTGGTTGCTTTTTCAAGCTACCTTACTGCCTACTTCACAACATTTTTTCTTAGCCTAAGTTGTGTGATACCCTAGGAGGCTGCAATCCTTCCTACATGTTAACGTTAGATATCTTCCATTTTAAAAATGTGTCTCTGTGAATTCCTCTGCAAAGAAGAGTGTCTTACTTTCAACCAAAGGGACACTCAAGTCTCAAAAGTTGGAGCTAGAAGAAGTCCTACACGCAAGTAGAATTATCTCTTCATAGGAGCCTAACTCAAATCCTTTGTCCATTCCCTGTCATGAACCTCTGAGACCTCTTCCTGGCTGCTTTTAAGCCACACTTGTTTCAAGTCCCTTGCTTATTCTCAAGGGCCATTGGCTTAGTGTCAGCATCAAAATGAAGTGAAACCCCCTACATGGGAAATTCAAGGAAGCAGTTCCAATTCTAAGTGCTTGCAGTAAAGTTACATGAATAAAGGAATGAAGCCACAAGATGAAATGATAAGAGGTTTGAACTGTTAAGATGCTGAATGGGAACCTTTTCATGTCACATCATTATATTGTATATTCATAAACCTAGCCATAGTAGAATTACTCATACAAAAGTTTTAGCCCAAGTTTGGGAAACAAACAAAAAACCAAGTTCCAATTTCCCCTTAGCAAAAACTTCTTACATAGTGCTGTGAATTCCAGATCGCAAAACTTGGGTCTTGAAATATTCATGTGGAAAATGTTACTAACACATTTCAGTGCTTTCCTGTGGCTTCATTAGAAAATTTGATTCTTTGAGATTAAACAGTAAAAACCTCTATTACCCTTTAGTACTGAGGGGAAGGAAGAGGGAAAGTAGTTCCTTGCTCTGCATGACTTTGATATATTTAAGTGTCTGACTTAGAAGCCATCCTTGAAAATGTTGTGAGTTGGTAATGTGTCCTAATGTCCTCAGGCAATGACTGCTTCCGAGAATATGGTTTAAAAGTTCCCACCTGTTTTACTTTTAAATTTGGATAGGTATGAATTGATACCCTGTGGCAAATGAAGCACTCATTTTTTTTTTTCTTCTGTATCCCGGACAAAAAGGTAGTCTATTTAATGATGAGTTGTCTGGTCCACTAGCATCTTTGTAACAAGTCAGTGCATGCTTACT
This sequence comes from Tamias sibiricus, assembly GCA_025594165.1. Classification (NCBI taxonomy): domain Eukaryota; kingdom Metazoa; phylum Chordata; class Mammalia; order Rodentia; family Sciuridae; genus Tamias; species Tamias sibiricus. Next base: position 51,933,119 of record CM046661.1, read on the forward strand.
CAGGCAGAAGGAGAACATCTGAGGCTTTTCCTCAATCATGGAGAAGAGTTGTAACCACTGACTCTGATGTGGATTGTGCCCCAGTCTCAAGTATTGAATCAAACTACACTGTGTGGGGATAATGTGCATTTTCATCAGAAGCTTTAGAGGAAGCTTGTCCTTTACTGCTCTTACCTGGAAAGGGAGAGGGACAGAGAGAGAGAGAGAGAGAGAGAGAGAGAGAGAGAGAGAGAGAGAGAGAGAGAGAAAGACCAGGAGACCTCTTGTAGTACTTATAGTAGTGCTGACCCTGAGTGGGATGCCAGCCCACCCTGGAGAGCATTACAGTTATACAGTTATGTTATATTTTCATTTCAATCTTATCTAAAATTTAATTTGGGGGAGAAATCATGAAATAAAAAGACAGTTGAATTCAGATATGCAGTAAAAAGTCCAAATTAATCTTAATGGTTCCTAACTTAACTAAATGTATGATTTTGAGTAAAACATTCCTTGATTAAATAAATTTTATTTTCTTTTTGCAGCCAGGGGAAATACTAATGCTTATTGAACTCCTCTAAGACATTGTGAGGACATGGATAAGTAAGTGAAAATATTGTGTACAAATTAAACTACTAGGGTTTTACTCTTACATCACTTCATACCTCCACCAATCTAAAATTCAATTCTAAATACAATTTAAAATTTTAAATCTCTTAATTTTAGACAAATGCCTCATGATCTCACTCATATATGGACTATAGAAAGATGATCTTTGTACAAGTTTAGAGTGAATGGAGTTACAGAGAATGAGGAGAGTGGAAGATAGAGAAAACATCAATAGGTACTAAGGTAATATATAGTCATCAATAGGTAACAGTAGTTGGATAGGAGTAAGTACTTCTGCGATGTTGTTGCACAATAGAATGACTATAGATAACAAAAATGTACTATATATTTTAAAAATATGGAAGAAAGGATTGTAAAAGTTTTCATCATAAAGAAAAGATAAAAGTTAGAAAGGATGGTGGAATGAGATGGACATCATTATCCAAAGTACATGTATGAAGACACGAATGGTGTGAATACACTTTGTATATACAACCAAAGATATGAAAAATTGTGCTCTATATGTGTAATATGAATTGTAATGCAGTCTGCTGTCATATATAACAAATCAGAATTAAAAATTTTTAATAAAAGAAAAGATAAATATTTGAGGGGATAAATATGTTTAACTGATTTAAACATTATGCAATGAATTAGATTAAATTATTTAAACATTATGCAATGTATTCATTCATGTATTGAAACATTAAATGGTACCCCATTAATATATGCAATGTTTTACTATCAGCTAAAAGATGCAGAAATAAAAATCTCTTAATTCACAAGTTAGAGATAAATATTGTGATGAATGCATTAGATAAAAACAAATAATCTAAGTACTGTGGGTGTGGATATGGTTTACCCTCCAAAGATTCGTGTTATGGAAATTTAGTTGAGAACATCCGGTGTTAAGCAGAAGAGACTTTAAGAGGGATTAACGTTTTCCTCCTCAGAGTGAGTTATCCTCATGTTGGAAATGACATTGGTTACAGAAAAACTCTGTCTTCCAGTTAAGTTATTCTGTATATTTGACTGTCCAATCAACTGTTTAACCTATTCACTGAGTTCTTATTATGTTTATAATTTTTAGTTCTAAAATATCAGTATTTTCTAATTCACTGATAATATTCTATGTTCTTTTTTACATTTTATACATATTCTCCTATTTTAAGATGTATTAATCATAGTCATAAACTCATATACTCTGGCTCTGCTGATTCACACTACACTTGATCTTATCCAAAAGACGAAGAAACGAGTCTGCTCTTTAGTCTCTTTATTTCTTCCTTTTAAAAAATTCTCTAATAACAAGTAAGTTTTTTTTCTTTTAGCATGAATTTTAGCCTGTTTTCTACTACTATGACAGAATAATACACATTGGATAATTTATAGAGGAAATAAGTTTATTGATCATGGTTATGGAAGTCTGTGAAATTGTGGATTGAGGGCTTCATGTGATGAGGCCTTCCTGGTGCATCAATCAATGATGGCAGATGGAAAGGACAGAGTAGATGCATGAGAGGGAAGGAGATTGCTTTTATGAGAAAGGCAGTCTGTGATAACTGTACCACCCCATAATGATGGCTTTAATCTGTCATGATAGCACTTGCTTATACACCTCAGAAAGACTCAACTCTGAATGCCATCATAGTGGCAATGAAATTTCAACATGAGTTTTGGACAGACATTCCAACCATAACAGCAAGTATAGAAATATATTTTTGCTGTAAGTTGGTAATTGTGCATTGAATCACCAAGGGCTCCACTACAGAGTTCTCATTTCCTGTGTAGGGAAGATGGACTAAGGTGCTAATTAGCTAAATCAATCATGTATGAAGCTAGGCCAGAGATGAACAAGATAGAAATCTTGAACTAATCTTTACTTATAGGGCACTGCTCAGATATGGGCCTAATAGACTTTCACTTGGGAGTGTATATGACACTAACAACTCTGCTTTGAAGGATTATGGGGAATCATCTCTACCATACAAATGGTCACAGTCTAGCTCTTTAGCCTTTTGCAAAATGAAAGGTCAGAATCCACAAAGTGTCTTAGTGAGAAACGGAATGTGCTTGAAACAAGCCACTTTACTGTGTCTTGTGTCCAAAATATAACATGGTTTTAGGAAAATATGCCTTTTAGAAATTTCAGAGTAGCTCACCAACATCTCACAATACAAAAGGGACTTTGGGGAAAATGATTACCAGTTGAAGTCCCCCAAATGTCTAATTTATGAACGCAGTCCTGAGAAGTAACTAAGAGGACTGGAGTTCCTCTGCTTCTCAGCAGAGTTCCGGTCCTCTGGGCCAAAATCTCATCCTCAATTCATATCAGCATGCACTAGTGCTCCAGAGAAAAGAACGCCTGTCGATTCTAAACTCATTTCAGAAGTGTGTTCCAGTTGGAAATTTCAGTTCATCGAGTCCTCCTTGCCTCCCCAGCTCTCTGACAACCTCAAAGTATGGTTTTTAATGTTTAATTGGAGTTCTCTAGGTCTTTTTCCCAGAGAAAACAAAACTTACCAAGACTTAGTACATCCTGCATACAATTGTAAACATCTTCTTCATCCTATTTTATAATCAAATTTGCAAAGGAGTTGAGGGGCAAGTGGTCCTGTTTAGAGATTTCAAAGACATTCTCCCTAAGTTTAAATCATATTCTCAAGAGGGTAGAGGGTAATGGTGAAAAAATTCAAATCTTCGGATGTCTGACTCCTTCCTGTGTTCTCCATCATACCAAGGTAAGTTTTATAGCACTCAGAATTCAGTCACAAAATAAGAAACCACACCCCTGAGATAACCACAAGTTACTAAGTAGAAGGCATAGCTGTCACCATTAGTACTAGGATATCAACAGGAGAAATCTGGGGTATTCAAACCCAGGGCTTTGGAATAGGTTCTGTGTTCTAGGACCCCAACCTCTGAGGATAAGTACAGCCAGTTTGGTGCTAGAACCTCTGGAATCTGGAGGGGGGCTCAGAGAACCAGGACTCAGGACTCTGAGGGTAAGTTGTTTGGTAGCTTTGCTCTATCTCTGGGGCTGATGATTATTTGCTTCTGGAAGTTACTAAATATACACAGGAATAATGTGAAGACTGAAAGCTACTGCAGCTGCCTAGATAAGAACTCTAAACCAAGTGATGCTGATGCAAACTTCAAGCAGTTCCCACAGGTATCCAGTCTCCCTCTGGCTCTCCCAGGGGCAGAACTGCTATGGAGGACTGCAAAGAGGTGTGATTTGTGAGTTTCCTCTCTTCATATGACATAGCAGAGTTTTAAAAGGAAGATGGTTTTGAGAGATTTGAGACACACACACACACACACACACACACACACACACTCGATCCATCCATGCAGTAGGCCTTTGCTCAAAAAACACAAAGAACTATTTCCATGAAAAATAAACCACTAGGACTGGTATTTGGTGGTAGAATGGTTTTCTAGCATGTGCAAGGCTCTGAAATCAATACCCCGTGAGTAAACTAAAAAAAAAAAAAAAAAAATAAATAAATAAAAACAAAAAAACCAGCTAGGTGTGGTGGTGCACACATGAAATCCCACTGGTTTGGGAGGCTAAGGCAAGAGGAATGCGAATTCAAAGCCAGCCTCAGCTAAAGCAAGGTGCTAAGAAACTCAGTGACACCCTGTGTCTAAATAAAATACAAAATAGGGCTGGGGATGTGGCTCAGTGGCTGAGTACCCCTGAGTTCAATCTCCAGTACCCAATAAAAGAAATAAAAAACAAACCACTAAAATTGCTTGAAATAATGATAAGTAGGAATTTGCTATTAATCACATGTATTATGGTGAATGTTTATGATCTTGAAGCAATGATCTCTGGAACTTCCTGACAGTGGTTTCTAACATTTGCAATAACATTTCTACTTCTAGGATAATAAATGTTAATGGATGGGAAATTTCATTGAGATTGGCATTATTTTCTGAAAATGTAAAAATTTTGCTCTTCTGTGTCAGGTAAAGTTTATATATTGAGCTCTTTTTTTGTCAAGTGAAGGGTAGGTTTGAACACACAGCTTTTCCATCGCAGGTGAAGTTTGCACATTTTCCTCTTCTTTCTTAGGCATTATTTATAGGTTGTACTTCAAATACAAAATTAACAAAATCAAAAGCAAAAGACCAAATGGAAATAAAAAAATAAGTGGTGCAGGGAAATTCTTCTCCTCTGGATTATCTTCCTCCACTACTGTTTCCCCATGGGGTGGGCCACTGTCAATACTCCCTCCATGGCCTTCTTCTGTGCAGTTTGGGGGCTCCCAGTTAGAGTCACAATGGCAGTGATGTTTGTTGTTGCAGACCCCATTCATAGCACAGTTCTCTGCTGAACAATTCATTAAATGTCCACAATGACACTTAGAGGAGACACACTTCGGTGGATGCACACAAGTCCATACCACACTCTGTGCCATCTTTCACGTCACCAATATCTGGTACAGTCATCCCAAAATGATAGTCCGTACCCCAGCAGGTCACACCATTGAAGTCATCACAATGTACAGTAGTAGTGATCTTTCAAAGAGGGCATCTCTCTCACATTCTCACACTGAACTCTTCCACAGAGGATATCTGATTTATTACACATTACATAGTCTTCACCACTGAGACCACAGTTACCAAAGCGGTCACCTCGACTGTTGACTTTCATGTGTAGCAACTCTCCTGTGCACTCCTGGATTCCTTGCCAAAGATTCGCGCTACATTGTTCGTCACGTGCATTGCATCTCTTCTCATGGCAGTAGCCACCGTCCCTGCAACGGACCCCATCCTGCACATACACATCTTCTGGACACTCAGGCGAGGTGCCATTGCACCACTCTGGAAGATCACACTCAGTTTCCTTTTCTCTACACACTGTACCTGGTGGCATGAGAAGGCAGTCTTTGCAACAAAGCCCAGAAGCACAAACAGCCCCACGTTTCAGAGTGCAGCTTACTGAACAACATGGATGATTTTTACACAAAGTTGGGGATCCACAGTCACACTCCTCTCCTTCTTCAACCACACCATTCCCACAGCCAGTCCCTCTGAAGATATCCTCTTTTTTTGGTGCATTGCGCATACAGTTCATAAATGGAATGTTTTCCCACATGTAAGCATAACTGCAGTTGCTGAATTTGTGCCATATGGTAGTTCTTCTAGACATCATACAGCGGGTTGCCTGCATTTGCATATCACTGCATCATGGTACATACCCAGATTATGACCCATCTCATGTGCTATGATAAGTGAAAATTCAAATGGTTCATTCCATGACGCGATCCACTCCACATCCCATACCAGGTGCACATACAGTTCGACATAGGCTAAGCCAATATATACCGAAAATCTTGTTTTGCTAAAAATGTACAAGATCATGTTTTATGCGAGATTGAAGGCTGTTTTCTTCCAATTGCAAAAATCATCCAGAAGTGTAGATATGTCATCAGTCACATTTGAACAAGGTTCTTTTCATTCCAGACTTCAATTCCAAGTAAATTCAATTCAACATCCAATGGACTTAAAAGGGAATGTATGTGATTGGCAATGAAAAATACTTCTTCTATCACAAACGAGACATTACTTTGCTTATAAAGGAATCGCTCATAGTCTACAACCAAAACTGTTTCAAGATACCATCTGTGGGTCCACCAGCCTTCATAGCCGCTTTGCCTCAGAACGGAATTATCCCTCCTTTGCAGCTTCAGCTGTCGTGCTAGTTCTTCCTCTGTTAGTCCACATCTCATGGGTGGGAATTGGGTCTTCTCTCTCTCCATCTTATAAACCAGATGTTCAAATGTGGCAGAAAGTCTTTTGGGTTTGATTTCATAAACAGCGTCATGGATCTCTAGTATCCCTTGAAAGCCCCCCAAACAGGTGCTAAGAGCAACCAGGGATTCTGGGTCCCCTTCCACATAGCCATCATAGTAGCAGTCACTCTGGACAAAAGGGTGGTCCTCGAGCAGAGCACCCTGGTCTGTGTAGGTGAACACAGAGAAGGGTTTGGACACCAGAAGTTTCTTGGCCTTCATGTGGACAATGTGTTTCTGGCCTCCAAAGTGCAGATTGTAGGAGAGCCAGTCAGGGGACCTCATGCCTCTTTTGGTGCCAGTTATCCTCAGGGGTATCACTACTTCTGGGGGGCTGTGGTGTTGAGAGTGCCAATCTGGGCCATCCAGAAGGAAAAGCAAGATGCCCAGGCAGAGCTGCAGGACAGTGATCCTCATATGCACCAGGGCCTCACCCATAGCTATCATGGACAATGAGGGCAGGTGAAGGGGCAGGGCAGGAGGTGCTGTTGTCCTGTCTCCTCCTTTTGACTTGGTTGCAAGCAGCATTGACCTTTAGTGGGGTATCTTCTGGCAGAGTCAATCCATCAGAGCAATAGAACTAAAAAAAAAAAAAAAAAAGTAAAGGGCAGAGAAAGGGTGGCTACATTAGGAACTGTCAAAATGGAGGAAAATAGCAGGTATGGGCTAAAATGCATTAGTGTTTGGTATAGCGGTATGACTCTATATGCATTGTTTGCTGCTTTAATTTTGGTGAGGCGGGGTCAGACTGTGGGGGTTGAAAAGAATGACAAGTGCCACTGGTTGAAAATTGCCACACACGGATGAAGGAAATTTGGGTTTAAGGACACATTGGTTCATGAACCATTCTCTAAATACATGTACAAGAGTGAACATTTTCACAATAAATATTAAAAACAAAAGTCTAAATGAAAAGGTGAATCATATGCCTTGTTTTGATGAGGGAATATCGATTTATACAAATTTGCCTTGAAGAATAAATAACAATAGGTTCCCTTTCTATTTGAAATGTTTATGTCATTTACACACATTACTCAGAAGAGATACGTAAAATTGATCAATTCTCACATACATGATTTTTCTTCATGGTTCCCTTAACTATAGACTTCCATGCAAAGGAATTATGACTTTGTTTTTCTGGGTTTTCATTTACTTCCAATCCTGTAGAATTTCAATGTCAAAACATCAATTGTCCTTCAAAAGTATTAGAATCTGCTTATAATGGATACTTTCAGGCATTAAAACAAGCAATAGTGGAATTGGAAGGGGTAATACTTTGTGTTGATAGATGTTATTCAAAGGTGTTTTATGTGATTATACTCATACCAAAATAATATTTTCAAAATCTCTGGCCTATATAAGAAAAGGAATCAAACTAGCTGGAAGAGTAACAGTTGGAAAAGAGGGAGGATGGGAAAAGCAAAATAAAGTGCCTCAGAAATGAAAAGGAAATCGATGAACCCTGGGAGGATGGAGGAAAGCTTCGGTGCAGGTGATGTTGTACCAGAGCAAAGGCATCAAAATCCCTGGCATTTCAGGATGCTGAGGAAACTGCTCCAAGATCAACCTTCCCACGGATTTGTCTCAGAAATGATAAAACCTACAAAAATACAGATTAAACAATCATTTTGAGAGTACAAATATACTATGATGAATGAGTGCAAATGAGAAATCTGATAAAAGTACACTGCCTGGGTGATAATACTGATTTGTTGCTTTGTTATCAAGCAAAGTAGGAATGATACTGCAGAATATGCAGATACTGCGCAGCACACCTGGGAAACATCAAAGGATGACACAGGCTGGAATAAGTTAATGATGTGGAACATAAATTTATGCAGTGTTTGCAGTGAAGATATATTTTAAGAATCTGTTAGAGTGCATTCAATTGTTTCCATATAAAATACCTGTTTTTCTTGACCTAGTGAGAGTATCCATAGTTTTCATGACATCATTAAAGCAATGATAACATAAAAGTGATGAGATTAAGAACCACCACACTGGTTTTGGGGAGAAAGAGCAATAATGCACAGCAGAGGAATGTGGAATCTGGGATGAGGGATCTAAAACATACTGATCAAACACCACTTCCCACAAAAGGGAATTCAAACACAAAAGTGGCCATATTCAGCATGTGTCACCTACCTGGACCCAGGACACATTTCTCCTTAATTTTTCTTTTATCTTGATTCTAAGTTCTTTGAGATTTTTCTTCTATAATAATTTTCCTATCACTATGGAATCTTCCTCTCACAACATGCAGCACTCTCTCCTCTGTTAAAACTTCTTCATGGAGAACTCTTTCTCTTAGTTAATTTTACAAAATTTTTTGAGTCAACAATTTGAAGTGCCCAAAGGAGATTTTTTTTATTCTAATATGATACAAGTTTGCAGAGTACATTTCATTTTTCCTCTTAACCCCTTTCTGTCATACAGATCCGATATTCAGTCATAACTTGTTTTGGTTCCCATAGCCACCCACTTCCAAACCACAAAACTAGCAGCCATCTCCTTCCACCATTATCTTCCATTTTCCTAATTCTTTCATCAACCTCCTGATCAATTTCGCACATGCCAGAAAATGTTGGGTGTCTACTGTTACTTTCTTCTATACCACAATCTTATCTGTGCTCTGTGTAAGCAAGCATGAGGGCAACCCACAAGCTCCCAGGTGTGTGTTTCATTTACAACTTGTGCTCAACCACCTTTGACCACTGACTGAAAGCCGTGTCCTATATCATGTCATCATGCTTGACCCTCTTAACTCTCACATATTAGTTAGCCATGACTTTATTCTTAAGTAAAATGTTACTCATCAGTTTCATAGAGGACACACGTAAGTTTTTCCCCACTTTTCAAGTTTCCGTCATTGACCTGTCATCCCCATATCTCAGCTCTAGACTCCATTGATTCAATTTTTTTTTAAGGGAATTTTTAATATATGACAAGTAATTTCAAAAGTTGGAGTACATATGGACAAAGTTTAGTAATTTAGGATTTACTTTTGTAAAAACTTGACAGATACTAAATGTTTTATTTGCATTTTGAACATTGTAACACAATTATATAACATGAAACATCCAACGTTAATACTGATGTACCATACCCAACTTGGGTTTAGAGCTGAGCATTTTACATTTTATAGAAAGAAACTTTCAAAATTTTGTCAATGTTTATATTATATACTATTCTTCCTACCTAAATGTTCATGAATTTTAAAATGTTTGTATTAAAAGTAGTTATTTGATACATGTGGTTTAAATGAACCATGAAATTATAGTTTGCAATTTAGAATGGAAACATCACTTATTTTTGTTCCTTAAACGAATTCCAAAGGTAAGTGACCTGAAGCATCCAAAATTATTATTTTTGTTGCATAAATGGTATTTTACAGAATCCATTAGTATGTTTTATTTATCTGCAAAGAAATAAAAATAATAACAATAATAATAATATTTCTTCTACCAGCGGGATGTAAAAATGATATAAGTCTTGCAAGCTGGGAAATGCTATTAAAAAAGCAGGCTATTAAAAAAATAAAAGTAATTATTTGCGGGGCTGTTGTTCTGCCTCAGTGGTAGAGCACTCACCTAACATGCATGAAACACTGAGTTCAATCCTCAGTACCATATAAAAAAAAATGTATTGTGTCCACTTTCAACTAAAAAATAAAAAAGATTTTTTTGAAGTAGTTATTTGGGCTGTGGTTGGGGCTCAGCAGTAGAACACTTGCCTAGCATGTGTGAGGAACCGAGTTTGATTCTCAGCATCACATACAAATAAAATAAGTAAATAAATAAAGGTCCATGAACAACTAAAAAATATAAAAAAGAGTTGTTGTTTTCCTTGAATATTCTAAACATGCCAACTGGATTAACTTTCAAAATTTCAGAGCATAAAATATATACAAATAGAGTACTCGAGAATATGTGTTAACACAGTATAACTGTGTTTACAATTATGACAAAACTACCTTCAATTTTCACACATTGAAAAAACAAGCAAACAAAAGTTATTTTGGATCAAGTTATTTCTTAGTAAAATAATACATCATATGTCAATCAAATTTTCAGCCAACAGTATTAAAAATTTGCATTATTCATTGTTATGCATTGTGTTTACATGGTGAAAGAACATGGAAGAAACAAAACAAACAAAAAAAAAAAACTGAAAAGCATTCCAACTGCTAAAATAAGAAGTAGGATATCTGCAAATAAAAAATTTGAAATGTTACCTGGAAAATATTTATGCCTTACTTGTACTCTCAAATTCATTTTAATTGCTTTACATATATAATTTGATACTTCAAAAGACTGCAATTAATTAATAATATCTATAGAATGTTACCTCTCTGGGTAGACATGTTTCATACAATAGTTTTCAATTCAGAAGAAATCACTTGATAGTTTTAATTGCAATTTATGATTAATTGATGAATGGAGTAATAATCTAGGCAGTAATTTAAACCAATACAAGGAATAATCTGATAAAGCTTACGGTGCAATTGTGTCCCTCGTAAAATCACGAATTTGACACATATTTCACTGAGTTGGATTATATGTTTCCACACGTATTATTGATCAACCAAAATAGGTATATAATGTCAAGCTTTCCTCCCACCCCACCCCCGTATCTTTTTTTTTTTTTTTTTTTTTTTAAGAGCAGCTCAATGATTTGAAGCAGGGGTTAGTTAGTACAATACAGAGAACATACAGGAAAAGTACAAAATGGCACTTAACACCAATGCCAGCACTTATTGCATTAGGGCAATAATTAAGGATATTACTAATTTTTGCATTATTTGCTTTTCTTTAGAACATCAATCCAAGCTATTAACTTGAACTTGAGGTATATACATAATACATACACAACCTTAGGAAAACACTTTTTCCATAAGTAACATGATATTTTAATATACTGGAAACAATATCTGTGCTGATTTGTATTTTGACTTAGTGGAACAAGAAGACAACAATATTCAATTAGGGTGGGGTATACTGATAATAATGCTCTTAAAGTTCAAACCATCTTCCTCTCCCTTTGTACTTACCACAGGCTATACATTGTCCTGAGAGGATTCATTGAGTAAAATGTCAATCGCAGCGTTAATAAAGTACTTTGGAAGGAACTAATGAGAAAGCAAATTGGAAGATGAGACTTTTCAAATAAGTGTTTTAAATTTTTCTTGTAGAAAAAAATTTAAATCAGTTCATTATAAATATATTTAAACCATTAATTTTTGCAGCTTTCAGGGAAAGTCCAGCACTTTGTTTATACAAAGTCTATGAGAAGAGCTCAGTAGAGATCATCTTTTTCTTTTATTTTTTTTTTTACTTGTTGATGTACCTTTATTTTATTCATTTATATATATGCGGTGCTGAGAATCGAACCCAGTGCTCACGTGAGTCAAGCGCTCTAGCACTGAGCCACAACCCCAGCCCAAGACCATCTAATCTTAAATCCGACATCCATTCTAGTTCTTGGCATAATCCCTCCCCAGTAAGAGCCTGGGTATGCCACTGATGATCTTTAATAGAAGTTAGCTTCAAAAACTAGGAGATTTTTGCTACAGTCATGCATTCTTTAATATTTGTTTATTAGCAAACACCAGTAATCCAGCTTTTCTTAGTTCCTGATGCGCTAACCTTTCGTAGAGTTCTTTTCTAGTTACAGAAATCCTGTCTGTACTGTGCACAACTACGAGTAAAAACTCCGTGTTGGTGTAGTAAGTATTCCAGAAAGAATGGAGAGATTCTTGGCCGCCAATGTCCCAAGTAGGAAACGCGTATTATTAATCACTCTCTCTTCTATGTAACTTACTATTGTAGGGGATTTATGTACATGTACGACTCCGTTCATAGAAAATTGGTAAAGGATGGTAGTTTTCCTGTACTGTCCAAACCAACAAGGATAACTTTGTGCTCCTGGTGACTGAATAGTCTCCATATATCCTGGTGAAGAGAGTTCCCATTCTCAGGCACGGACCCCCTCCAGTCACCAGCAGTCAGACCTCCTCTGGCCCAGGCAGAAAGGTAGACAGAGACCAAAAACCAGTCTGCTGTGTGGCGCGAGGCCCCTCCACTGACAGCGCCTCACTAGCCTGGCTCTCTGTTGTATCTGGGCTGCTTTGTGCGCTAGGTGCCTCGGAGGGCCACTGCCCTCCCGCAGCTGAAGGGGGCCACCGCCCTCCCTCCTCTGGGCAGCTGAGGTGGAGTCGACGAGGCGACCACGTGGGCCACGGAGGTGAAGAGCCAGATGTTGATTTTAAATACTTCCATGCTTTTAATAATCTGTGCCTTGTTGTTTACATGTTTTCTCAGCTTTCTGGGTTTTTCTTCTCAATGTTTCCATCAACATGTAGGACCCCCAACTGAAAAATCAATATTGTCTTTGTTTTTGCAGGTTGTTATTATCGAATTTCCATCGTGGCAATTCAAGTTGGAAAGCCAAGAATTCTTCATTTAATTCCTCTTTAAGACAGGATCAGGTAATTTTCTTTGTCATGGAGGATAGTGACAGGGGACCAGGCTGAGGCTGGACTCTATCCTCATCTTTAAAGTGAAAAGAGCACCTTCATTGCTTGGGGATGTAATCAAGCAAAATAAGAAGAGGCTAATTTCACGAATGTCAAAAGCCCACAGGAGTAAGCAATATCACTAAGACACCTTTGAAGACTGCTTCTCCAAATCATGAGTAAAATTCTGAATGGCTTCTTTGCTGTCCTTGTCTGTCTTTACATGTATTTAAAATTATGCAGGTGTGTAGACTTTTGTTGTGATGGAAATAGACATTGATTGCTTGTGTGCATTATTGAGAGTGAACAAAAATAAAGCTCTCACAACTTATTCTTTTTTTAAAAAGAATTTTTAGTTGTAGATGGACACAATACCTTTATTCATTTTTTATATGTGGTGCTGAGGATCAAACCCAGGGCAAGTGCTCTACAACTGAGCCACAATCCCAGCCCCTCACAATGTATTCTAAGACCTCACCTTTTTTTTTTTTTTTAAGTAGTTGGACACAATACCTTTATTTTTATGTATTTGTTTTTTATGTGGTGGTGAGGATGGAACCCAGGGCCTCCCACATGCTAGGCCAGCTGAGCCACATCCCCAGCCCTTAAGACCTCATCTTGCAAGCAGGTAATAGGAAAACAAACTGAAAAGAAAATTCAAGCCAGACTCTTTTCACTCATGACGTTGTTTTATACAGTGACTCCAGATGTGAAGACCCTGAGGGAATATGATGTTTTCATTCATCAAGTGGAATAACATTATAATAGTACAGAGGCCTCAGAGTTGATTGTCATATGCCAAAACTTCAAAAATACATCCATCTAAGTGTTCAAGTTATCACCTACCCTCACTCTTTTTTTTGGAGGTGGGTACTGTGGAACCCCCCTTTTTCATCTCCAAGCCTCTTTTCAGTTTAACCAGTTGTTTTTGCTCCTGTGAAATGCTTGGCTTAAAGACAATAGAAGCCAATCTGCTGTAACCTCATTTTGTTATCAGCTGCCTCAAACTGTTGTAAGTCTCCTGTCACAAGGCAGGAATAATCCTGGATATGATAAGCCAGCAATACAATAAAATAGGGCAAGACACTAAAATAGGGCAATGGCAGGGCCCTGCAGTGAACAGTTAGCACATTCCATACTCTGGAGATGACCTCCACTAATGAAAACCTCCTTAGTCACGCATGGGCTCCCCTGGCCAATCAGGGAAGTCCCCCCCCCCCCATCTCCTTGCTTCTATCCCTATAAAGACTCAGTTGTTCCTCAATTCCGGGCTCTCAGTACAGATCCACTGTGTTGGTGAGGTCTGAGAGTCCGAGTTTAAGCCCAAATAAAGGCTCTTTGTTTTTGCATGCATCCGTGTTCCTTGATGGTCTTTGGGGTCCATACTATGGGCATAACAGGTACTGGGTATTGAACTGAGGGGCACTCCACCACTGAGCCACATCCCCAGTAGCATTTTATATTTTACTTAGAGACAAGGTCTTGCTGAGTTGCTTACCACCCCTGGCTTTTGCTGAGGCTGGCTTTGAACTTGCAATCCTCCTGCTTCCACCTCCCATGCAGCTGGAATTACAGGCCTAAGCCATTGCTCCTGACTCCTCACTCTTAATTATAGTCTAATTCATTGTTTTCAGACTTGAGTAACAATACATTAAAAATGGTTTACAGTGTCCCGACCCAATAAAGTAGAATAAGAAATGGTAAAGTGCATAATCCTTTTCAAGATCTGAATAACTCTCAAAAGTCGTGTTTTTTTTTTTTTTTTGGGTGGGGGGTGAGGTGGGGAGGTGGGGGAGTTTGTTCTTCCATATCCTGTTTATTTGAGTTTCTCTTCTTTGGAGCTAAACAGTTGAATAACTTACCAATAGATAAAGTGATGATTCCCATGATCATTTCTAGGCACAACCTTCTTCAAGTCTCATTTCTGACACCCAGCAACAAAGACTTTTTTGAGAACTCTCATGACAAAGAGAAATACAAATCCCTTCTCCTTCAATTGTCTCTCATTTGATTGAGTTCTAGATTGAGCTTCCTAGCAACAAGAGTCTCTCAGAATTCAGAGCATAGCGATGACCCAAGATTCCTCTTCAGTCTGGCTCCATTATCTCTATCAAAGCTGGTTGCTATTACTACTCAGTATAAATAGCCCCAACTTCCTTACCCTCACTGATTGTGTTCCAATAACCATTCAATATGAATAAGACTCATTTCCATACTTCTATTCGATATTTTCCTCATACACACTATGCACTTTTGCTCATACCACTACCCTGGTCTCAGTTAATTTCAACATCGAATCATACTGTGGAACTCTTGAAGGACTTAAAGTTCCATTAAGAAAAATTAATTCATTAAAACATTCCTGAGACACCCAGACATCAGCATTCATCTGCATCTTTATTCCTAAGGCCAATGAATGACTTGGAGACATTGCATATCTGTAGCTGGTCTCTCCTGCCTTTCCCCCTACACTTTTATCACTAGTTCTTAAGGGACCAAACTTGATTTGATGGTTTTCATGTCTGTATAATTTTGCCAGGGCTGCCATAGCAAAGGCATATAATGTAGCTTAACAAGAAAAAGAAATTTACTGTATGACAATTTTAGAAGCCAGAAGTCCAACATCATGGTATCCTCAAGCCCCTAGTTCCTCTAAAGTTGTTAAGGAATGATTTAGTTCAGCCTTCTCTTCCAGCTTCTGGTAGTTCCGTGGTCTGAAGCCACATAATTCTAATCTCCACTTGCTGTTTTCCCTCCATCCAAAATTTCCTCCTTTCATAGGGACACTGAATTGTATCAGACAAGATGGATGCTAAGTCCAAAGCTGTCAAAAGAGATAAAGGAGGTCATCGTGCAATGATAAAAGGTCAATGCATCAGAAAGGTATATGACAATTATAAACATATCTGTGTACAACATCAGTGCACCTAAATATCTGAAACAAACTTTGATCTAAAGAGAAAAATAGGAATATAATAGTAGTGAGTGACTTCAATATCCTACTTTCTTGTGGCTGTAATATTAGGCCAAAAGTTAACAAGTAAATAGCAGATGTGAACAACACTACGGAATAAATAAACCTAAGGGACATGAATAGAACATGCCACCCAATCGCAGTGCATACACATTCTGTTCAAGCATGCAGAGAACATTTTGATGACTGATCACATTACATCACAGAAAAAAATCACAACAATTTTAAAAGATTATAATTACATTAAGTATCTCTTCTGACCAAAACAGAATGAAATCATAATAAGTCAAGAGTAGATGGAAAACTCCCAAATGTGAGGAAAAATCCAACCAATGGATCAGGTGTGAATAAAAAATTTTTAAAAAATATCTTGACTCTCTATTCACCTCACTGATTGTTGTTTTGCTGAGAAGAAGCTTTTTAGCTTAAATCTATCCCATTCATGAATTCTTGGTAATAGTTCTTGCACTACAGGATTCTTATTAAGGAACTTGGGGCCTAATTGGGAACAAATATTTAACACATGCACATCAGATAGAGCACTAATTTCTAGAATATATAAAGAACTCAAAAAACTTTACACCAAAAAAGCAAATAACCTAATCATAAATGGGCTAAGGAATTGAAAAGACACTTCTCAGAAGAAGATATACAATCAATCAACAAATACATGAAAAAATGCTCAACCTCTCTGGCAATTAGAGAAATGCAAATAAAAACTACTCTAAGATTTCATTTCACTCCAGTCAGAATGGCAGCTATCAAGAACACAAAGAATAATAAATGTTGGAGAGGATGTGGGGAAAAAGCACACTCATACATTGCGGGTGGGACTGCAAAATGGTGCAACCGCTATGGAAAGCAGTATGGAGATTTCTTGGGAAAATGGGAATGGAACCACCCTATGACCGAGCCATCCCACTCCTGGGCCTGTTCCCAAAAGACTTAAAAACAGCATATTACAGTGACAGAGCCACTTCAATGTTTATAGCAGCACAATTCATAATAGCTAGGTTGTGGAACCAACCTAGATGTCCCTCAGTAGATGAGTGGATAAAGAAAATGTGGTATATATACAAAATAGAATTTTATTCAGCAATAAGAGAGAATGAAATAATGGCATTTGCAGGTAAATGGATGAAGTTGGAGAATATAATGCTAAGTGAAATTAGTCAATCTCAAAAATCCAAATACTGAATGTTTTCTCTGATATAAGGAGGTTAGTTCACAGTGTGATTCGATGGGGGTACATAGGATTAGAGGAACACTAGAATGGTCAAAGGAAAGGGAGGGCAAAGGGAGGGAGCAGGAGGGGAGAAGGGGGGGGAATGGTGGTTGAATGAGATGGATATCACTATCCTAAATGCATGATTAAAGATCTGAATGGTACTTATATACTTTGTATACAAGCAGTTGTATGTAAAAAGATGATATACTTGTGCACTATGAATAAGTAAATAAATAATCTAAAAAAAATCTTGAGTCGAACAGAAATGAAAACAGAACATACAAAATATTATAGGATTCAGGAAAAGCATCCTATAAGGGCAGTCTATAGCAACAACCCTCACGAAACTACAAGTGTAGGAGAACACTAAGCCCAAAATTAGTGGAATGAAGGACATCACAAAGATTAGAGCAGAGAAAAATCAGAGAATAGGAACAAGTCAATAAAGCTAAGAATTTTTCTTTTTTTAAAGTTAGAAAGGCAGAATCAAACAACTCATTAGCACCAGGCACAGTGGTATACACCTGTAATTCCAGATCCTCAGGAGGCTGAGGCAGGAGGATTACAAGTTCAAATCTAGCCTCAGCAACTTCGTGAGGCCCTAAGCAACTTAGCACAATCTGTCTCAAACAATAAAAAGGCTGAGCATGTGGCTCAGTGGTTAAGCATTCCTGGGTTCAATTCCTGGTTCCAAAAAACAAAACAAAACAAACAAACAGGCAAACAAAAGCCACCCTTTAGCTAAACTAACAAAACAATAGAGGAGGCACAATAAAATTGGAAATGTAAGAGAAGACATTTCAAGGAATGCTTCAGCAAGAATGTGCTGTTATAAAGCCTTCCTCACCTTGCTCTCTTGTGTTCTTTTTTACCATGTGACCTCTTTCCCATGAGCCACTGGCCACTCCTGCAAATACCTGCTGCATGATACCATCTGCCATATTATGTTGCTGTCAGGAAGGCCTCCATAGAGGCAGAGACCATGGAGCTGGTTTGGACTTTTAGTCACCCAAACTTTGAGTTATGAAACTGCATTCATTTATAATTCACCCAGCCTCAGATATTTTGTTACAGAAAATGATATGATCAGTTATTTCCTATGATAAAAACAGTAAGTTAATAAAAGAGTTTACAACTTTGAATGATTTATAGTGAGAGAACAGAAGTGATATAGGATGTGATGACTATGATGAAGAGAGGTAGAAGTAAAAAATTAAAGGAAGAGTGAAAGAGAGAACAAGAGAAATTGGCTGTTAGCAAAAGAAATGAGTGAAAGAGAATCAAAGGAAACATCTAAGTGAGAGATAAAAAATTATATAATGTAAGAATTTTAAAAACTAAAAATAAATATAAAAATAAAAGAACACAAAATAAAACTGAAATATACTAATCAAACATCCTAGTCCTCAAAAACTGATTCATGAGGGGCTGGGGTTGTGGCTCAGCTGTAGAGCACTCGCCTAGCACGTGCGCGGCCCGGGCTCGAACCTCAGCACCACATAAAAACAAATTGTGTACAACTAAAAGGAAATAAATAAATATTTTTAAAAAAATGATTTATGACAAATACCTGGTTTCAGAAATGCTAGAAATGAGGGCTGGGTTGTGGCTCGGTGGTTAAGCCCTTACCTAGGATGTTTGAGTCACTGGGTTTGCTTCTCAGCAACGCATATAAATAAATGAAATAAAATAAAGGTCCATTGACAACTAAAAAATATTTCCAAAAAAATGGTAGAAGTGAGTAAAAAAGAAACAAACAAATGAACATGAATACATATGAATGTCCACGAACCATTAAGCTAACAATTACACAGAGAAAAGAAAAAAGGAAAAAAAAATCTTGATGAAAAGTTATAAAATTATTTCTGTTGGGCTTCAAAGGATTCTCTGCTTCCCTTCTCAGCACTGTTAGGCAGGGTCATCTGGAGCATCATGCTCCACCCTCAGGGTGGGGTTGCTAGGGTGAGAGAGGTAACCTTGTAGGCAGAACTCCTGGGGGCAGGGTTTCGATTTAGGTAGGCTGAAGGCTCTTTCCTGGATGCCAATTTGTCTGAAGATTTTAAACCAGCCCACCTCTAGGGCCCCCAAATTGCTGGTCCATGCTGGAAGACTGTACCTTAGCATCTCCCCTGGGTTCCTCTCTTGTGGTGGAAGAGCCAATTCTTAGTCCACTGCGTCACCTGTGGTCCCCATATTTCTTGGTCTCATGTTCAGTCTTCCAACTCAATCTCTCCCCCTCCAGCCCTTTCAAAACCCCAGCCAGATGCTTCTCTCCCAGCATGTCCTGAAAGCAGTGGGATTGGAGGAGGAGGGGGAGAGCCAGGTGGGTTTCCTAGTCCATGTAGGCACACTGTATGTCATGCAGTGTGGGTTTGCCAGGCCTGTATTTTGGACCAGACTCAGGTTTGCCAGGAATTAGATCCTTCAGCTGCTGGCTGCTGCATCTAAGCTGCAGAATGATTCCTTCCTATGTCCTTTGCACACCACAGGGAGGGATGTGTTTTCTTTCCGGTAGGAGGATATTGTGCACCATGCCTTTCAGTGTAGTCAGCATTGTCTTTGATCTCTAAACTCTGTACCCAGACACACCTAAGAATATGGGATCCTAAAGACACTGTGGTGTGTATGTGTGTACACACACACACACACACACACACACACACACACACAATGGAATATTACTCAGTATTAAAAGAGAATAAAAACTATGGCATTTGCAGGTAAATGCATGGAGTTAAAGAATATCATGCTAAGTGAAGTAAGCCAATCCCAAAAGACCTAAGGCTGAATGCTCTCTCTGATAAGTGGATGCTGATCCACAATTGGGGGTGGGGTGGGATGGGGTGGAGTGGGAAGAATGGAGGAACTCTGATTGGGTAAAGGAGAGGAGACTTGGAGGCAAGAAAGATGGTGGAATGAGATAAACATCATTACCCTAGGAACATGTATGACTGCACATATGGTGAGACTCTACATCATGTGCAACCAGAGAATTGAAAAGTTTTGCTCCATTTGTGTACAATAAATAAAAATGCATTCTGAAAAAGAAAAATGGGATCCTTTAATTCCCTTAAATTTTGCTCCTGGAAGGACAGTCCTGGGTGGTGCCTCTGGCTGGGGCAGTGACAGATGTGCTGGATGTTTTCCCTCATTTTATTACATCCACCCATTGAGTCCCCATCTGCTCTGAGTGTCCAGTATTAAAACAGTAATGTCCCCAAAATATCTCCCCCGCACACACTTTTTTTTTTGTCTTTCACCGTGCCTGTCTGTTTTCTTGGTTTCCAACCACAGAGAATTCAGGAAAGGGACCTTCTCTATTCTACCATCTTAAAACTCCTGACAGTCGGCTTTTAAAGAATTGATCTGTTTGAACCACATTACTCTGTCCAAGCTGTCCTTCAACAACAATTCCATCTATGGGGCCACGTCCACAAGAAAGGATCAGTGGATGCTAGGGATGGATGGTCCATGACCATTACCTGGTCCAAAGAATCCCAGCATGCTGCTCATGCAGCCTCCCCTTTTGCTGGCCATATGTCTATCTTCTTCCTAGCATGTGTATCACTTAAAGAGCTTTGTTGCAAAAATAATTCACAGGGGAAAAAAACAAGACAGGAGAGAAAAATCTTGCAATGACATTTAATTTTAAATGCTTAATTAGGTCACAACCAAGGTAGGTATGTGATCATCATTGGAAATATGCAAAAATCTGTATGTGTTTGTATTAAGTGCTTCTAGTATGGGTCTAGGAAAAATCTGCTGGGCCCCTTGTTTTAATGTAACAATTGCAATCTCAGCTTCTCTGGGAGGCCAGGTAGGAAAATCAAAATTTGCACCTGGTTGAGTATTAGATAAAAATGAGTTGGTGAGAGGAAGCCTATTGAACCAGAAAGCACTTCAAGTATTAAATTCAAAGAAGAAGAAGAAGAAGAAGAAGAATGAAAACTGACTCAGACAGGCAATATACAACACAAGCTAATTAGGCTTTGAGGTTGAAAATTTTCAACATTGAAAGTTTACTCATCTAATCATGCAGTCAAAGGAAATTATTTATCTAAATTATTTTTAAATCCCAAAAGCTGACATTCACTTAGCATAGGCTTAGGATTCTCTTGAAGGTACTGCTTTGATTTTTTAAACAAATAGAAACCTTAATATACATTTCTTTTAAAAAGTTACATAAGCACTTTTCCCAAGAGAAACTCTGCTTGTTTGTGTGAGAGATCATACAAAGGAGTTTATTAGCAATAAAATTGTGCATGATCATCACAATGGTAATCTTTTTTAACTGAATGCATATCCTAATCCTCCTATATGAATTAGGGGAATACAAACTTTGAAGTATTGTTAGGGAGGTAATCTTGACTAAATTGAACTTGACAGTGTCTCTTTCTCTAGTTCCAATGTGCTGAGACTTGGGGTCCCTTACAGAATCATAGAGAATACTGGTTTAAATATGATTTGATGAGTACATTCCAGCATTAGATATAGCAACTCGGGGCAATGAAAACTGCACTGAATAACCATCTAACATTTCCTGTGTGTGCGAGCACATGTGCACATGTGGTAGGAGGTTGGCTTCAGTTTGTTGGGGTTTCACATCCTTTTATATTTAAGAGAGCTTGGCAAGAACATCTAAGGAGGTAGATACCTATTTTTGCAAATGCATGCTTGAGATCCATAAGATTGCTGCTTGTGCCCTGCATGATCCCAGAAGGGTCACTGATGTGGACTAGTGTTTGAAAGGCACCTCTTTAGTTATGCAGAGTCCAACTTAGCCTTATAAGCAGTCTTATTGTGGATTCAAGCTGTTCTTCATAGATGAGCTTCACAGAATGCAGAAATTTGTCCACTGAAGTAACCAAATTGAAAACGCCCATATGCATAGTTGTTGCTATGGCTTGAACGTGGTTTGTCCCCAAAAGGTTCATAGACTGGAAGGTTGGTCCCCAATGTTGAGAGGTAGTAGAATCTTTAGCAGCTGGGGAGGTAATAACAAACAGTGGAAAGTAATCAGGTCATTGGATTGAGACTGTCTCCAGAGTTCTAGCTCTCCTGAGATCAGATTAGTACTTGTGAGACAGACTGTTATAAAGTGAGTTTGGCCTTTTCAGCTCATTCTCTTGCTTCCTCACTCATGCTTCCCCTCCTTGCATACATGCTGCTCCCACAGGTGCCAGCTGAGCCACTATTTAGTGATATGGCCAGGGGGTCCTTTTCAGAGGCTGATACCATGCTGTTTAGTCCTTCCATTTACCAGAATCGTAAGACACAAAAACTCTTTTCCTTATGAAGTACTTGGTTTCAGGTGCTGTCTTATAGCAACACAAAATGGGCAAAAACCATTTGTAAATAAGCCATTTTAAATGGATGTTTAACATGAGTATACAATTTCTTGGTTTCTCAAAGAAGGTAGAACAAAATCTTATTGCATTTTCGGTTCATGACTCTGAGCATGTAACAATTAGAACATTGCTTTGTAATATGTCTGACCCCCGTAGTTATTGATGTGGGTGTAGTGAATGAGCACTACTGCTGTTTTTTTTTTTTTTTTTAAGTTATCAACCTGCTTTTTGTCAAGCATGTTTTTAATGGAAAAGTTATTTTTAAAGGAACCTGCCTTAGTTTGTGATCTCCCAGAGACACTGAAATAAGAATTTGAGTGCAAGAAATTCATTTGGGAGAACAAAGGAAGTAGGGGACAGAGACAAGAGATGGGAGCAAAGGTTCTGTTACCAAGAGGAGTGCTGCATGGACAACTGGAGCTTAACTCTTCTTGGTGACTTTGGGAAACAGAATGTAAATCACATGCCTCAGAATTGTCTCACTTAGCAGAGAGGAAATAAACTATTTACATGCCATGCTTCGTCAGCTTTGATTTAGGGCTTCTCCTGGGGAGTTATTGACACCTCCAGAAAATGGGTGTTCCATTACTACAACTAATAACCAAGATTATCAATTTATAAGGAGAAAATTCTTTACTATGGAAAGAATAAGAGCCAAGGGGATGTGATTGAGAGAATGGGCCATTACCTGCTACTTTTAATCAACTTTTAATTTTCATTTACTTGACTTTATTTTATTGTTATTTCTTAGCTTACAAATAAAAAGCTAATTAATTCCTTCCTTTTTAAAAATTTATTCTAATTTGTTATATATGACAGCAGAATGCATTTCAATTCATATTACACATACATAGCACAATTTTTCATATTTGTGGATATACACCATATAGAGTCACACCATTTGTGTCATCTCTTCATACATGTACTTAGAGTAATGATATCCATCTCATTCCACTGCCTTTCCTACCCCCATGACCCCTCCCTTACCCTCCCTCCCTTAGCCCTTTCTAGAGTTCATCTATTCCCCCAATGTTACCCCCCATTCCCATTATGAATCAGCATCCTTAAATCAGAGAAAACATTTGGCATTTGGTGTTTGGGGATTGGCTAACTTCACTTAGCATTATATTCTCCAACTCCATCCATTTGCCTACAAATGCCATGATTTTATTGTCTTTTAATGCTGAATAATATTCCATTGTGTGTATATATATACCACAGTTTCTTAATCCATTCATCTACTGAAGGGCATCTAGGTTGGGTCCACAGATTAGCTATTGTGAATTGTGCTGCTATAAACATATATAGCTGGGTCAAATGGTGGTTCCATTCCCAGTTTTCCAAGGATTCTCATATTGCTTTCCATATAGGCTGCACCAATTTGCAGTCCAGCCAGCAATGTATGAGTGTGCCATTTTCCCCACATCCTCACCAACACTTATTGTTGTTTGTATTCTTGATAGCTGCTTTTCTGACTGGAGTGAGATGAAATCTTAGAGTAGTTTTGATTTGCATTTCTTTAATTGCTAGAGATGTTGAACATTTTTTCATTGTATTTGTTGATTGATTGTATATCATCTTCTGAGAAGTGTCTGTGCAGTTCATTGGCCCAGTTATTGATAGGGTTATTTATTTATTTATTTATTTTGGTGCTAAGATTTTTGAGCTCTTTATATATCCTAGAGATTAGTGCTCTATCTGATGTGCATGTGGTAAAAATTTGCTCCCATTTTGTAGGCTTTCTATTCATCACACTGATTGTTTCTTTTGCTGAGAAGAAGCTTTTTAGTTTGAATCCATCCCATTTATTGATTCTTGATTTTAATTCTTTGCTATAGGATTGTTATTAAGGAAGTCAGGGCCTAATCTGACATGATGGAGATTTGGGCCTACTTTTTCTTGTATTAGGTGCAGTGTCTGGTTTAATTCCTAGGTCCTTAATCCATTTTGAGTTGAGTTTGTGCATGGTGAGAGACAGGGGTTTGATTTCATTTTGTGGCATATGGATTTCCGGTTTTCCCAGCACCATTTGAAGAGGCTATCTTTTCTCCAACATATGTTTTTAGTGCCTTTGTCTAATAAAAGATAACTGTAGTTATGTGGGTTAGTCCTTGTGCCCTCTGTTCTGTACCATTGGTCTACAAGTCTATTTTGGTGCCAGTACCATACTGTTTTTGTTACTGTTGCTCTGTAGTATAGTTTAAGGTCTGGTATAGTGATGCCACCTGCTTCACTCTTCTTGCTAAGGATTGCTTTAGCTATTCTGGGTCTCCTATTTTTCCAGATGAATTTCATGACTGCTTTTTCTATTTCTATGAGGAATGTCATTGGGATTTTGATTGGAATTGCATTAAATCTGTATAGTGCTTTTGGTAGTATGGTCATTTTGACAATATTAATTCCACCTATCCAAGGGCATGGGAGATCTTTTCATCTTCTAAGGTCTTCTCTAATTTCTTTCTTTAGTGTTCTGTAGTTTTCATTGTAGAGGTCTTTCACCTCTTTTGTTAAGTTGATTCCCAAGTGTTTTTTTTTGTTGTTTGTTTGTTTTTTTGAGGCTATTGTAAATGGGGGTGTTTTCTTCATTTCCCTTTCAGAGGATTTCTCACTGATCTACAAAAATGCCTTTGTGTTTTATGGGTGTTGATTTTACATCCTGCTAATTTGCTGAATTTATTTACTGGTTCTAGAAGTTTTCTGGTGGAATTTTTTGGGTCTTTTAGGTAGAGAATCATATTGTCAGAAAATAGTGCTAATCTGAGTTCTTCTTTTCCTATCCATATCCCTTTAATTTCATTCATCTGTGTAATTGATCTGGCTAGTGTTTCAAGAACTATGTTAAATAGAAGTGGTGAAAGAGGGCATCCCTGTCTTATTCCCATTGTTAGAGGGAATGCTTTCAATTTCTCTCCATTTAGAATGGTGTTGGTCTGGGAATTAGCATAGATAGCTTTTACAATGTTGAGATATGTTCTTGTTAAACCTAGTTTTTCTAGCGTTTTGAACACGAAGGGGTGCTGTATTTTGTCAAATGTTTTTTCTGCATCTATTGAGATGATCATATGATTCTTGTCTTTAAGTCTATAGATGTGATGAATTACATTTATTGATTCCCATATGTCGAACAAACCTTGCATCCCTGGGATGAACCCCACTTGATCGAGGTGAACTATCATTTTGATATGTTTTTGTATTCGCTTTGCCAGAATTTTATTGAGAAATTTGGATCTATGTTCATCAGGGATATTGGTCTGAAGTTTCCTTTCTTTGATATCTCTTTGCCTGGTTTTGGAATCAGGGTGATATTGGCCTCATAGAATGAGTTTAGAAGTGTTCCCTCTTTTTCTATTTCATGAAATAATTTGAGAAGTATTGGTATTAGTTCTTCCTTGAAGGTCCTGTAGAACTCAACTCTATATCCATCTGGTCCTGGGCTTTTCTTGGTTGGTAGGCTTCTGATGGTGTCTTCTATTTCATTGCTTGAAATTTATCTGTTTAAATTGTGTACATCCCCTTGATTCAGTTTGGGCACATCATATGACTCAGGAAGTTTGTTGATGCCTTTGATATTTCTATTTTATTGGAGTACAAATTCTCAAAACAATTTCTAATTATCTTCTTTATTTCTGTAGTGTCTGTTGTGATATATTCTTATTCATCACCTATGTAAGTAATTTGAGTTTTCTCCCTCCTTCTCTTTGTTAGCATGGCTAAGGATTTATCAATTTCATTTATTTTTTCAAAGAACCAACTTTTGTTTTGTCAATGTTTTGGATTGTTTCTTTTGTTTCCATTTCATTGATATCAGCTCTGATTTTAATAATTTCCTGTCTTCTACTGCTTTTGGTGTTGATTTTTTCTTCTTTTTCTGGGGCTTTGACATGTAAGGTCATTTATTTGTTGACTTTTTCTTCTTTTAAGGATGAACTCCATGCAATGAACTTTCCTCTTAGTGTCCCTTCATAGTGTCCCAGAGATTTTGATATGTTGTATCAGCATATCATTTACCTCTAAGAATTTTAAAATTTCCTCTTTGATGTTTTTTGCAACCCATTGTTCATTCAATAACATATTTTGTAGTCTCCAGGTGTTGAAGTAGCTTTCATTTTTTATCTTACCTTTTATTTCTAATTGCATTCCATTTTGATCTGATAGAATGCAGGGTAGTAGCTCTACATTTTTGTATTTTCTAAGAGTTGCTTTGTGGCATAATAAATAGTTTATTTTAGAGAAGGATCCATGTGCTGCTGAGAAGAAAGTGTATTCACTCATTGATGGATGAAATAGTCTATATATATCTGTTAAGTCTAAGTAATTGATTGTATTATTCAATTCTATGATTTCTATTTTTAGCTTTTGTTTGGAATATCTATACAGTAGTGAAAGAGGTGTGTTAAAGTGACCCAGAATTATTGTGTTGTGGTCCATTTGACTCTGGAACTTGAGAAGAGTTTGTTTGATGATCATAGATGCTCCATTGTTTGGGACATATATATTTATAACTGTTATATCTTGTTGGTGTATAGTTCCCCTGAGCACTATGAAATGTCCTTCTTTATCCCTTTCGATTAACTTTAGCTTGAAGTCTACTTTATTTGATATGAGGATATAAACTCCTGCTCGATTCCGCAGACCATGTGAGTGGTAGGATTTTTTTCCAACCTTTCATCTTCAGTCTGTGTATGACTTTTCGTATGAGATGGGGCTCTTGGAGGAAGCATACTGTTGGGTCTTTTTAAAAAATCTGCCAGTCTATGTCTTTTGATTGATGATTTTATGCTATTAACGTTCAGGTTTATTATTGAGACATGATTGTATTCACAGCCATTTTTGTTCATTTTTGGCATTTAACTTGGTTTCTCCTTTGATAAGTTTTCCCTTTAGTGTAATATCTGCCTTTGCTGATTTTCATTGTTGTTTTTCATTTCCTCCTCATGGAATATTTTGCTGAGGATATTCTGTAGTGCAGGCTTTCGAGTTGTAAATTCTTTTAACTTTGTTTATCATGGAATGTTTTTATTTCATCATCAAATCTAAAGCTTATTATTGCTGGATATAAGATTCTTGGTTGGTATCCATTTTCTTTTAGGCCTTGGTATATGTTGTTCCAGGACCTTCTAGCTTTCAGGGTCTGGGATGAGAAATCTGCAGATATCCTAATTGATTTCCCCCTGTATGTAATCTGATTCCTTTCTCTAGTGGCTTTTAAAATTCTCTCTGTATTCTGTATACTAGGCATTTTCATTATAATGTGCCTTGGTGTGGATCTGTTGTGATTTTGTACATTTGGCATCTTGCAAGCCTCTTGAATTTGGTTTTCCAATTTGTTCTTCATGTTTGGAACATTTTCTGATATTATTTCATTGAATAGATTGTTAATTCCTTTGGTTTGAAACTCTATGCCTTTCACTATCCCAATAACTCTTAAATATGGTATTTTTAGGCTATCCCGTATTTCTTGAATGTTCTGCTCATGGTTACTTACCATCTTCACTGTGTGCCCTACATCCTTTTCAAGATTATATATTTTGTCTTCATTGTCTGAGGTCCTGTCTTCCAAATGGTCTAATCTGTTGTTGATGCTTTCAATTGAGCCTTTAATTTGTTTTAGTGTTTCTTTCATTTCATGAATTTCTGTTTGTTTTTTGTTTGTTTGTTTGTTTTCTCAGAACCTCTATCTCCTTATTGAAGTAATCTTTTGCTTTCTGTATTTGCTTATGTAGCTCTTTATCAAAATGGTCTTTTGCTGCCTGTATTTGCTCTCTTATATCATCTTTTAATTTACAGAATATTTTAATTATGTACATCCTGAACTCCTTCTCTGTCATTACTTCTGCTGTGCTGGCCATAGATGCTAATAATGTAGCATCTTTGTTTGTTTGGGGCACTTTCTTTCCTTGTTTTTTCATGTTGTTTGTGTGTGTTCCCTTCTAGCCGTTCAGATCCAAGGTGTTACCCATTTTACCCTATATGCTTATAGTGCCCCTGCATGGTCCCAATACCTCTCCTTTGAGGGGAAGAACAATGTTAACAGATCCCAATACAAGCAATATACAACCTTAAACCAAATAGTTGCTATTAAGTCGTTTACACTTTGGTCACAATATACAGAAATGGTGAGTTTAATTATTATCTACAATATAAATAGTAGGTTTGCAAAAGGGTATACCATTTCTAATGGTAGACAAAGAACCAGGGGACAGGTGTAGGAAGAGATGTTGAGAGGGTAGGAGGTGAGGATATAGAGTTATTAGATCTTATTAGGTGAGGATATAGAGTTATTAGATCTTAGGAAGTGTGAAAGAGGTATCTAAAGAAGATGGTTAGTAGCAGGAGAAGAGAGAGGAAGAGATTTTTGGATAGACAAGTAAGTGGCAAGACAGTAGAGTACCTAAAACAAACACACATAAATATTAAGAAAAATAAAAAATGTAAAAATAGGAGAAAAGAGCCTTTACAAGACAACTGTAATATACTATTCAGACATCCTAATTCTCAGTATCCTAATTCATGCAAAGTACTTGGTTTCACATATGTTGGGGATATGAGGGTGGGAGAATAAAGAGGGAGAAAAAGAAGAAGAAGAAGAAGTAGAAGAAGAAGGAAAAAACCTCAGATGAAGAAACAAGGATTGTTTTGGTTGGAGATCAGTATCCTTCCTGCTTTCCTTCTCATCCAATATGTGGGGTTGTCTGTTGTTTGCTTCGATTTCCACCCTCAGGACGGTTAAGGTTTCCAGGATGGTAGGGTTCAGGGCACCTGGAAGTGGGGTATGGCACCCACAGGTCCCCAATGGGAGAATGCACCCTAAGGATCTCCTTTGGGGCCCACTGGTGTGATATGGGCACCTGGTCTTATCTCCTTATATCGCCTGTAGACCTCAGAGTTCCTGGTCTCTAAATTAGTCTCTAAACCACATCTCACTCACCTTCTCACTTTCTGCTATCTAAGCAGAACTTTCTAACTAATTGGGCCTTCGTAATAATTGTACCTTCTTCCCTGTAGGTCTTGTGGTTTGTACTCTGGGGTTGTGCACCTGTCTTGGAGAGCTGTTTTGTATTGGGCAGTCACAGCTGCCAGGGAGAGGGTTGGAGTTGGGGATTTTAGGTACATGCCCAGCCGGTGTTCCATACTGGGATTTGCCCCAACTAAAAAGGGCAACAAAGGTGACTCAAGATGGAGGTGGCTGCTTTCAGCCATGGGGAGTTGGATTGAGTGCAGTGGTAGGGTGGGGTGGGGGCAGTCGATGATGTGTTGGGTGATGTGTTCAGAGATGCAGTTCTGTGATGTGCAGTGTTCTGGCTCTGCTGTCTTCAGAGCCAGTGGCATGTCTCCAGGTGCAAGAAGGCAACCCGCCCATAGTGGACTATGGCCATGGCTGCAGATTCCCAAGATGGACATGACTGGGAGAGCCCTACATTGGGAGATGGGGGTCTACATGGGAGTGGCAGACGAAGGTCCTGAGTGTGAGCAGCATCCAGGTGTCCTGCATGGGATTGGCATCTGGGATTCCTGCGCAGGAGGACTGCCAGGAGTCCTGCACAGGTGCTGATGCCGGTGGTCCTGCTTGGGCACCAGGGAGCCCTGCTTGGGCGAGTAGTCAGGGGTCCTGCTCTGACGCTGAGGCCTGGAGCACTGCACAGGCACAGTGGCCGTGATTCTTGTGTGGGAGCAGTTGTAGAGGGTCCTCTATCACTCCCAGTGAAGCAGTAGTCCCACTACTTGAATCACAGGTCAGAGAGCGACAAAGAATGCTGCCTCCCTCTAGTCTGCCATCTTGGAACTCTCTAAATCTAACTCCTTTCTTTATATATCTTAGAAACTGCATAACCTACCCTAAGTATAAATTAAAAGTAAATAAAATTGTAAATCAATAGGAATTCGTATTGACAGCACTAATTCAATGTAAGAGATGAATATAGGTGATGATAGTTTGTTAAAACTTAAATGTCAAGTAAAATAATGGATATAACACTGCTAAGACTTTTTCTATTTGGTCTGCTTTTATGACATATGAAGATCCAACTTTTTGGCATTTGTCTTGTCTTTTTTTTTTTTTTTTTCCCAACAAATAAAAGCTTTCATTTGTATAGTAAAACATAGTCACTTACCTTTGCTTGGCTTAAAAGTATTACTTACATATTAAGCTTCTTTTTTGCTCTTACTTCTTGAGCTCCAACAACGCAGGCATTATTATAATATCAGTGTTAAGGCAAGCATTTGAAGGAACATTTAATGCAAACATTTGTTAAGCATTTTCATGCAGAGTTTGAACTCATCAATATGAGAAATAATGCTGTGCAGAAGTGATAGAGAGTATTGGATCCATTGTAAGAATACAGAACTAATGTTTGTCAAAGTGGAAATCGTAGCTACAAAACAAAAATATGAGTTTTATGAACCTTGACATTATAAGAATGTTGCATTTATAAACATTTATTTAAAAGTTTGTATAAATATCAAAACTAGGATGTTGGAGTATGGAAATACAAAAGCCCAAATGTAAGTAATAATTTTGCCATTTTCCATAATATGATTCTATAGTTATCATTAGATATCTGATGTATCTAAATATTAATAAATAAACATTAATTCACAATAAGTAATATATAAGCTATCTGAAGTTTTCAAGAATATAATGATATTTTATAGTTTAATGTTACTGAAACCATGTAAGGAATTTTCTCTGGAATGTTAGAGAGTTTTTTTTTTAAGACATATATTGGGCAATAAACAGATATGAACCTCAAATTGTACCAATTCCTGCAGTTTCATTTCAGAATAATTTTCTTTGGTTGAATTAAAATAAAAGTAAACTGACTACCATTAAGTTTTGTATAACATGTACTCCATAATTGCTGGTTTTTAAAACATCCCTTCTTCCTTACTCCTCAATTCTTTGAACATGATAGATTGTTGAAATTATATTTACTTTCAGCTACTGGTGTTTGGGCCCAATTAGGATTTGGGGGAATTTTAATTTTCTTCTTTTTATTTTTTTCTGGATATTTTATAAATAACAAAAAATTTTAAAAGGATTTCAAATTATAGTACCAATAAAATTTATTTCCATTATTTCTTTCTTCAAATATTTCATGACTTCTGTATTGATCTAAAGATCTGAACATATTTTAAAATCAATCCATAGTAGTAACCAACCTGATTACTGGGGGACAACTATTCCAGGCATAGTGTGTTTGTGTGTGTGTGTGTGTGTGTGTGTGTGTGTGTGTGTGTGTTTTTTGGGAAGGGGGTTAATTAATTGAGATGTTTCTCTTCCACTCAAAATCATGGAAGATATTCCTTTTAATTCTATCTCTATGTGTGATTAACCCATAGTTTGATTCTCTGAAATTTAGGGTTATGATTAGTGTCTTTAAAATTGGCTGACTAGAGCCAATAAAACCACATGTCAGGGTGATCATGGCAGAAGGCACAGGACATTGAGAGATTATTCATCTACATAGTGCTTGACTGCATGAAAATCAAAGCTATATAGGGGAATTTTCCCATGGACAATAAATTGAAATTCAATGTCCTGACTTTCATTCTTTGGTAGTAAGTGAGCAACAAGGAACAAGAATCTTCCAACTCACCAATTCCTAAAATGTCCATATAACTTAAATACTATTTTACCTAAAGTTTAAGAATCTGACTCAACTACAACTGCAATTCCAACCCTTGGTTTCATCAGTTGAAGTTATATTCAGTCATAGGAGTTCAAATGTCAGAACTTATGAAGATTCATCCCTATGAAAAATAACCGTTTGCCTGGAATTTCCAGGTGTTAAGCTGGGCCAGAGTAAGAGAGAGCTCTTCCTGTTGTGTTAGGATTGCAGTTCAAAGGAAAAAAAATAAGTGGAAATGACTGAGTAACCCTCATTCTAAGTTCAGAGAGATTAGAAGTTGAGGATTATCCTTCTCTACCAGAATGAGAAGATCTGGGTATGAGATGTGGGCTCTGAAAATACGAGATTCATGCATTGAAGTTGTTATCATATTTGTCTAAAGCCACGGATGATCCCGCACTGCACCCCCACCCCCCCCAAAAAAAAATCCTCTTTTGGAACCAGGCAATATTGTTGTTTAATTTTCTTATTGACAACAGTCTGTCTGGCTGGGATCATACAATGACTTCTGGAAACAGTAAGGTCATTTGATTAAACATCAAATATTTATCAACCATATGAACGAAACTTTCCTCTTCTAGGCATTTATAAAACAGATACAAATACCAATGTCCATACAAAAACTTGGATACAAGCCTGACAGTAAAGCATGTGACTATAATGCAAGTTATAGAGGAGGCAGAGGCAGGAGGATTGCAAATTGGAGGCCAGCCTTGGCAACTTGGTGAGACCTTGATAGAGAATATACTGTAGTGAAAAGTTGTAGACTGTTTGTTTGTTGTTTACACAGAGGAAAAGTCACACACTGAGTAACTACCACTTAATAGAATTTACATTTTTCTTTATTTTCTTCAGTAGTCAATTGACTTTAGAGGCATATTTTTATATCACCCGCTACCTTTTGTAAATAAATTGGTGGATTAGCATTCAGTCACAAACTAGTACTATTTTTTCCTATTCACCGTGCTCATATCAACATTAGTCTCAACACAAGTTTTGTTCCAGTTGACATCTAGCTCACCAACTAATATGTCTTCTTTACATCCAGTTAGCTCTTTTCCCAATCTTATGCGTCATAACTATGTGTTGGTGTGTGGTTAACTTTGAGTAAAATGTAATGATATAAAGACAAGCAGAGCAGTTCCTATTTCATTGTGAAACCTATTATTAAAAAAAAAAATTGTCTGCCATTATTCCTATCCTCTCCTGTCGTGAAAAATATCCACTGAGAAATTTCCTGTTAGTTAAACTGAGACTTTTACATATGTGCTTAATGCTTTTCTATTGCCATTTTTAGAATTTTATGCCTTGGATTTAAATACTTGACTACAATGTGTTTCAGAGAGCAATTGATTTGGCTGAAACTAATTGGGTCCTTTAAGCTCCATAGGTGTGATAATCTTCAATTTTGCCAAGATTTGGGAAGTTTTCAGTGAGTATTTCAATAAAAAAAATTTACTATACCTCTTCTCCTGTCTTCTTCTACTGGGTCCCTATAATAAGAATGTTTATATCCTTAGTGAAATCCCACAAGTCTCAAAGAATTTCTACATTCTTTTACATTTTTTTGTCTTCTGCATAAGTATGTGGGTGGTAGGAAAGGGCAGAGAGAGAGAGAGAGACTGGGTTATTTCAAAAGACCTATTTATATTTCAGAAATTTTTAATCATTCTGATCTATTCTGTGGTTATTGAGAATCTCACTTGCATTTTTTTACTTCATGCATGGAGTTTTCAGCTCCAAAAATTCTTTCTAATCGTTTCTTAATCATGCTTTACTCTTTGCTGAATTTCTCATTCCTATCCAAATTCACTGAAATATTGAAGCAGCCCCAATCAGGGAGATGGCTATTGTGGCTAGCTGGAAGCCATAAGTTCCACCTGATAATAATCATATGCACGTGACACAAATGCACGTGACGCACCTGCAAAGCTAATGGTATATAACCGGGTGAAAGCGGTCAGAAGCAGCATTCATTCAGTCAGTTGTTCAGTGGGTCTGAAGAAGAGTTCGGGTCGGAGAAGAAGAAAAGAGAGCGGCCAGAACATAGTCAGAAGAAGAAATAAGAGTCAGAGCATTAAGAGTTCGGTCAGAAGAAGCTAGAGAAAGAAATGAGAAACCAAAGAGATATATATAGAGAAGTAGTAGTTGCTGGTCGGAGTCAGTCCGAGGCTGCTGAAGAAGAAAGAAGAAAGAGGAAGCTCTCTCTCTCTCTCTCTCTCTCTCTCTCTCTCTCTCAAGCTCTCTCTAAGAAAGTAAAACTAAAAGAAAAGAAGTAAAGTAAAGAAGTAAAGAGTCAGTAGTCAGAAGAAGTAAAGAGTCAGAGAGGTTGCTGAAAGAGCCAGTGTTAGATTTTTGAGAGATTCCAAAAGCCGAAGAATAAAAAACTTTCTTTCATCTTCATTCTGCCTCCGGGTTTTTCTCCCGCAGCGTTGTTGCTCCAAGTCAGGAAGCAACAAAATATGACCCAATATTCTCTTGTATCTCTCATTGATTTTGTTTAAAATCATTATTTTGAATTCTTTCTCAGGAAATTTGTTGATTTCCTTTTCTTTTGGTACCACTGGTAGAGAGACATTGTGTTCCTTTAGAGATGTCATGTCACACTGCTATTTAATACTTCTTGTGTCCTTATGTTGATATCGGTACATTTGATGAAAAAATTGCCTTTACTACTTTTATAAGGTGGCTTTCATAGCAAAAGACTTTATGTGGTGCTCTGTCCTAGGATGTTGCTTAGGTAGACTATGATGGCTTTGGTTAACGTTGGGAATGTAGTTTCTTCAACTCAAATCAAGAGCAATGATGCCCATAATTGTGTTGGTGAATAAGGCTAGACAGGATTGTGAGATTGCCTTCAGCTAGAATGCAGCTGTCTTAGGTACAGTGGGTTCACTAGCAGCTCTGAATGTGGTACATGAATTTTCAATTGTGGGGTATCTCTCAGTTTCTGCAGGTCACATAATGGTAGGGCTATACTGACAAACCCAATCAGGCAAGGTACACTTGGTCAGAATGCCAAGATAGGCAGGATGCTTATCAAATTCTGAGGGTTGTATGAGAATGGGAGTCCTCCACTGGGCTGGGCATGTATGCCATAGTACTCCTGACAGTAGGGACAGGATATCTGGTAGTGTCTAAGGGTTGCTGGGTGGTTGCATTATACCAGTGGCACCAAGAATGGTTTCTGTCTGTGTATTGAGGGTTTAAGGTACCTTTGTGGGTCAGTGACAGGTAGGCCATTCAGACAAGGCCTCCCAGGATGTGGGTAGATGGGAAGGATCACTCAAATTGTTCACTGGGTCACAAGAGAGTAGACTAGTCTAGTGTGCAACTTCCATGGCTCAAGGGTGTGGACTGGGCCATCCAACTGTTTTGCAGGCCTCAGAGGAGGTTAGGAAGGGCCACATAACTACTTTCTGGGATTTGGTAGGCCAAGGCATTTGAGTGATGGCCACCCTGTAGATTTGTGGAGAAGAAAGAGGGTGGGCATAGTCATAAGGTTAGTTCTCAGGTGCCAGGAAAGCTTGAGTTGCTAGTGCAGGCCATCAGGCTGCTTTGTAGAACATGGGGTGGACAGTGTCATTGTTCAGCATGTCCTGGGTAAAGAGGTCACAATGTGGATCAGGCTCTTTCACCAGGACAATGAAGTGGCAGGGACACACAGCAGCTCCCCAAACTAGGCTCAGCTGAGGGCTGTTATACTCAATGATTAAAAAAAGAAAGCTTTTCTTGGAGGATCAGGAATAAGACAAGGTTGTCTGTCTCTTCACTTCTCTTCAGGATAGTACTGGAAGAAAAGTAGCACTTCAGCTGTGCAACTAGGAAAAGAAAAAAAAAAAAAAAAAAAGAAATGAAACCATCCACATTGGAAAGGAAGAGTCAAGATCATGTCTATGCAGAGAACATGATTGTGCATGTCAAAAATCCTAAACTCTCAACAGAAAAGCAGATGCAATAAATGAATTCATCATTGGCTCAAGGGGATTAAGTATAACTTCTGACCAAATATAGGCTAAACAAATCTCATTCTGAATATCAATAAGGAGATAAATTATATCGAAGAACCCAATGGAAATTCCTGAAACGGAAAATATAATCAAGTTTTTCAAAAATCCAGAGATCAGGAAAAGATTTTAATAAGGTGAGAAAAAACAATGAGCGTACTTGATGATAGATCTTTAAAGAGTTCACAATCTGAAGAAAAGACAAAACAACAGCTAACAATGCATCTGAGAAATATATAATACAGTATGGAGCAATGAGATGAAATCATGCTTCCATTTTTAAAAAAAAACATTGAAAACATCTCGTTGAACACTATTTGGATCAAATCCTCTTTTCCCTTGTTCTGCACTTCAATACTAGGAATTACGTAATTTTTCACATATTTCACACACCTGTTTACTTCTTGTATTTTCTTCCTTTTTTTGTATGCTTCACTATGGGGGTTTTCCACTCTTTCAGTACAGTAATTCTGTATACCTGATTGTCCAAACAACTGTTCAACCTATTACTGACTTCCTGTTATATTTATAATTTTTAATTAAAATTTATTAAGTTTTTAAAATATCTAATTTACTAGGGATATTCTACATTGTTTCCTAATTTGTACATATTCTCCTATTTTGAGATATATTAATCATAGTCATAAACTCATGTACTCTTGTTCTACACTCTGAATCATTTTGGCATGATTTAGTCTGCTCGTCTATGTTTTTACCACTTCTTCGCCCTTTTTTTACTTTCTAAAAGCAAGTCATTTATTTCAGCATGTATGTTAGCCTGATTTCTGCTGCTATACATAATACTACACATTGGTTAATTTATAGAGAAAATCAGTTTTTTGCACATAGTTCTGGAAGCTGTGAAATTGTGGATTGAGGACTTCAAGTGATGAGGAATTCCTGGTGCATCAATTGATGATGGCAGATGGAAAGGACAGAGTAGATAGATGCATGAGAGGGAAGCAGATTGCTTTTATGAGAAAGGCAATCCTGTGATAACTGTTCCACTCCCAGAATGAGGGCGTAAATCTGTCATGATGGTCCTGCCTAAACACCTCAGAAAGACTCACCTCCCAGTACCATTACAGTGGCAATGAAATTTCAACATGAGTTTTGGAACAGACATTTAAACCATAACAACAAGTATAGAAATATTTCTCTGTATGCTTGTAATTGTGATTGAATCACCAAGTGTTTCCACTATAATTTCCCATTTCCTGTGTTGGGAAGATGGACTAAGGAGCTGGTTACCTCAATCAATCATGGATTGAGCTAGGCCAGAGGTGAGAAAGCTTTCAATAAATCTTGGAATAACTTTTACTTATAGGGTGCTGCTCAGATATGGGCCTGCTAGACTTTCACTTGGGATGTATATGACTCTAACTGCTCAGCGTTGAAGGATTATGGGAATCAGTCTCTACCATCCAAATGTTCACAGTCTAGCTCTTTAGCCTTTTGTGAAATGAAAGGTCAGAATCCAGTGTCTTAATGGAGAACTTGAGACAAGCCACATTTACTGTGTTTTGTGCTCAAATTATAACATGGTTTTAGGAAAATATGCCTTTCAGAAATTTCAGACCAGCTCACCAATATCCCACAATTCCATGAAATTTGACTGATGGGACTTGAGGTATCTGATTACAAGTTAAAGCCCCCAAATATCTAATTTATGAATGCAGGCCTGGGAAGAAACTCAGAGGACTTGAGTTCTGCTTCTCTTCCTGTCACTGGGCCAGATCTCATTCTCAATTCACATTCAGTATCCACTAGTGCTCCAGAGAATAGAATGCCTGTTGATTCTCAACTTACTTCAGAATTTCTTCCAGTTTGATCTTTTTAGGTCATTGCATCCTCCTTGCTTGCCGCAGCTGTTTGACAACCTCAAAGTATGGTTTTTAAGGTGTAATTGGAATTCTCTAGGTCTCTTTGCCTAGAGAAAAATAAGACTTACCAAGACTTATTATATCCTACATACAATTGTAAACATCTTCTTCATCCCATTTTTAATCAAAGTTGTAAAGGAGTTGAGGGGCAAGTGCTATGGTCCTGTTTAGAGATTCCAAAGACATTCTCCCTAAGTTTAAATCATATTCTCAAGAGGGTACAGGGCAGTGGTGAAAAAAAATCAAAACTTCTGGTGTCGACTCCTTCCTGTGTTCTCCATCATACCAAGGTAAGTTTTATAGCACTCATAATTCAGTCACAAAATAACAAATCATGCCCCTGAGATAACCACAAGTTACTAAGGATAGGCATAGCTGTCACCATTAGGACTGGAGATTAACAGGATGAGGTCAGGGATATTCAAACCCAGAGCTTTGGAATAAGGTTCTGTGGTTCTAGGACCCCACCTCTGAGGAAAGGTACAGTCAGTTTGGTGCTGGAACCTCTGGAATTTGGTAGCTTTGCTCTATCTCTGGGGCTGATGATATGT
The DNA here is from genome assembly GCA_025594165.1 of Tamias sibiricus. Lineage (NCBI taxonomy): Eukaryota > Metazoa > Chordata > Mammalia > Rodentia > Sciuridae > Tamias > Tamias sibiricus. The sequence continues at coordinate 51,971,645 of CM046661.1, forward strand.
AATAACATGGAGACTGATAGCTACTGCAGCTGCCTAGGTGAAACTCTAACCGAAGAGGTGTTGATGCAAACTTCAAGCAGTTCCCACAGGTATCCAGTCTCCCTCTGGCTCCCCAAAGGCAGAAACTGCTATGGAGGACTGCAAAGAAGTGTGATTTGTGAGTTTCCTCTCTCCATGTGATAGAACAGAGGGCAAAGGAAAGGTGGTTTGGAATTGAGAGATGTTGAGTACACATGCACCCACACATACATACACACTTGATCCATCCATGCAGTAGGCCTTTGCTAAAGAAACACAAAGAACTATTTCCATGAAATATAAACCACTAGCGTGGGGTGTATTTGGTGGTAGAATGTTTGCCTAGTGAGTGCAAGGCTCTGAATTCAATCCCCAGTACAGTAAACAGAAAGTAGTAACAAACTACTAAAATTGCTTGAAATAATGAAAAGTGGGAGTGTGCTAGGAATTACGTATATTAAATACTGAACGTTTATGATCTTGAAATGATCTGAACTTTCTGTCAGTGGTTTCTAACATCTGCAATACCATTTTTACTCTCAGGATATTAACGTTAATTGATCGGAAATTTCATTGAATTGGGATTATTTTCCAAAATTGTGAAATTTTGCTCTTTTGTTCCATGTAACTTAAAACATTGAGCTCTTCTGGCTCAGATAAAGTTGAAGTTTGATCAACTAACTCTTCTATATCAAGTGAAGTTTGATCACGCAACTCTTTCATGTCAGGTGAAGTTTGATCACCCAACTCTTTCATGTCAGGCGAAATTTGATCACCCAACTCTTTCATGTCAGCTAAAGTTTGAGCACCCAACTCTTCCATCTTAGGTGAAGGTTGCACTGGTTGCTCTAGTTTCTTCAGCAGTGTTTTCCGCATAATTATAACAAAAAGCGAAAAACCATAAGGAAAAAGCAAAAAAAGAGATCCAAAAAATGGTTTTTTCCTCCTATTTCTCAATTCTGGCACTTCTTTCCCAGGGGGTGGGCCACTGTCAATACTCCCTCCATGGCCTTTTTCTGTGCAGTTTGGGGGCTCCCAGTTAGGGTCACAATGGCAGTGATGTTTGTTGTTGCAGATCCCATTCATAGCACAGTTCTCTGGCAAGCAATCAGTTGTCCACAATGACACAGAGGAGACACACTTCTGGTGGATGCACACTCGTCCAGTACCACACTCAGTGCCATCTTTCACGTCACCAATATCTGGGATGGTAATCCCAAAATGATAGTCCGTACCGCAGCAGGTCACACCATTGAAGGTAACACAATGTACAGTCGTGTGATCTTTCAAAGAGGGCATCTCTCCCACATTCTCACACTGAAGTCTTCCACAGAGGAAATCTGATATATTACACATAATATAGTAGTCTATCACTGAGACCACAGTTACCAAAGCGGTCACCTCGGCTGTTCATTTTCTGTGTAGCAACTCTCCTGTGCACTCCTGGATTCCTTGCCAAAGATTCGTCTACACTGTATGTCACGTGCATTGCATCTCTTCTCATGGCAGTAGCCACCATCCATGCAAGGGACCCCATCCTGCACATACACATCTTCTGGACACTCAGGCGAGGTGCCATTGCACCACTCTGGAAGATCACACTCAGTTTCCTTTTCTCTGCACACTTTACCTGGTGGCAAGAGAAGCATTCTTCACAACAAAGCCCAGAAGCACATTCAGCCCCAAATTTCAGAGTGCAGCTTTCTGAACAACATGGATGATTATTACATGATATTGGGGATCCACAGTCACACTCCTCTCCTTCTTCGACACACACCATTCCCACAGCCAGTCCCCTCAAGATGTCCTTTTGTTTTGGTGCATTGAGCATACAGTTCATAAGTCGAATGTTTTCCACATTTGAGCATAACTGCAGTTGCTGAATCTTGTGCCGTCTGAATTTCTTCTGATACATTATACAAAAACGTTCCCCACATTTGCATATCCGGCTTACATCATGGTACATACCCAGATTATGACCCATCTCATGTGCTACAGTAAGTGAAAATTTCATACAGATCCATCCATGAAAGCACACGATCCTCCACATTCATACCAGGTATGCATACAGATTCCCACATAAGCTAAGCCAAATACATGGACCAAAATCTTGTTTTACCAAAAAATGTGCAAGATCACTTTTTAGGCGAGAATTAGGTTTTCTTTCTTCCAATGGCAAAAATCATCCATGACCATATATATGTTGTCAGTGATTTGAAAAAAGTTCTTTTTTCCAGACATCAATTCCAAGTAAAGTCAATTCAACATCCAATGGACATAAAAAGGGAATGCACAGTGATTGGCAATTAAAAACATTCTTCTAACACAAATGAGACATTACTTTCTTATAAAGGAATTGCTCATAGTCTACAACAAAAACTGTTTCAAGATACCATCTGTGGGTCCACCAGCCTTCATAGCCGCTTTGCCTCAGAACGGAATTTTCCCTCCTTTGCAGCTTCAGCTGTTGTGCTAGTTCTTCCTCTGTTAGTCCACATCTCATGGGTGGGAATTGGGTCTTCTCTCTCTCCATCTTATAAACCAGATGTTCAAATGTGGCAGAAAGTCTTTTGGGTTTGATTTCATAAACAGTGTCACGGATCTCTAGTATCCCTTGAAAGCCCCCCAAACAGGTGCTAAGAGCAACCAGGGATTCTGGGTCCCCTTCCACATAGCCATCATAGTAGCAGTCACTCTGGACAAAAGGGTGGTCCTCGAGCAGAGCACCCTGGTCTGTGTAGGTGAACACAGAGAAGGGTTTGGACACTAGAAGTTTCTTGGCCTTCATGTGGACAATGTGTTTCTGGCCTCCAAAGTGCAGATTGTAGGAGACCCAGTCAGGGGGCCTCATGCCTCTACTGGTGCCAGTTATCCTCAGAGGTGTCACTACTTCTGGGGGGCTGTGGTGTTGAGAGTGCCCAATCTGGGCCCATCCAGAAAGGAAAAGCAAGATGCCCAGGCAGAGCTGCAGGACAGTGATCCTCATATGCACCAGGGCCTCACCCACAGCCATCATGGGTTACAATGAGGAGGCAAAGGGGCAGGGCAGGAGGTTTTCTTGTCCTGTCTCCTCCCTTTAACTTGGTTGAAAGCAGCATTGACCTTTAATGGGATATCGTCTGGCAGATTCAATCCATCAGAGCAATAGAACTAAAAGAAAAATGAAAATAAGGGCAGAGATGGGTTGGCTACATTATGAACAGGCAGGGTGGAGGATAATAGCAGGGTATGGGCTAAAATGCATTAGTGTTTAATTTATGGCATGACTCCATATTGTGCATTGGATTTGTGCTTAATTTTGAAAGGCACAGTCAGATGGAGGGGTTGAAAAGAATGACAACTGCCAGGTGGTTGAAAATTGCCAGAAATGGACGAAGGACTCATGGGTTCATGAACCATTCTCTAAATGCATGAAAGTAGGAACATTTTCACAATAAATATTTAAAACAAGAGTCTGAATGAAACAGGTGAATAACATTTACCTTGTTCTGGTGAGGGAGTATTAATTTTTATAAATTGACTTTGAGTAAGTAACAATAGATTTTTCTTCCTATTTTGAATGACTATTTACACACATTACTCAGGAGAAATATGTAAAACAACTTTACATACATACATTTAATCTTTTCTTCATGATTTCTTAAAATGGACTTTTTCCATGCATTGTTTACACAAAGTATTTTCATGATGTTGTTGCAATATTGATGTCCAACTCCTTCTGCCATTGTTTTATTCCTTGCCAATTTATTGTCAGATTTTGCAATATCATCATAGCAAAGCATCAATTGGACTCCTTGCAAAATTATGATTTGTATTTCCAGTTCTCTCGGATTTCAATGAAAAGCATCAATCTGCTTATAAAGTGGATATTCTCAGGTATTAAAACAAGCAATAGTGAAATTGGAAGGGGAATACCTTTGTGTTGATAGATTTACTCAAAGGTGTTTGTGTGTGATTATACTCATACAAAAAATAGTATTTTTCAAAGTCGCTGGCCCTATTAAAAGAAAAGAAGATCAAACTAGATGGAAGAGTAACCGTTGGAAATAGGGAAGGTACTAAAGGCAAAATAAAGTACCTCAAAAATGCAAAGAAAATCAATGAACCCTGAGAGGATGGAGGAAAGCTTCCAGGTAGGTGATGTTGTACCAGAACAAAGGCATCAAAATACCTGGCATTTCAAGATGCTGAGGAAATCTGCTCCAAGATCAAGCTTCCAATGGATTTGTCTCAGAAAGACATAAAAAGATACAGATTAAACAATCATTTTGAGAGTACAAATATACTATGATAAATGAGTGCAAATGAGAAATCTGATAATAGCACACTGCCTGGCTGATAATACTGATTTGTTGCTTTGATATAAAGCAAAGTAGGAATGATACTGCAGAATATGCACATACTGTGCAGCACACCTGGGAAACATCCAAGGATGATACAAAGTTGGAATAAGTTATGTGTGCAACATAAATTCACAGCGTTTGCAGCAAAGATGTACTTAAGAATCTGTTAGATTTCAAATTCAATAATTTCCACATAAAATGTCTGTTTTTCTTGACCTAGGGAGAGTATCCATAGTTTTCACGACATCATTAAAGCAATAACATATCCACCACACTGGTTGGGGGAGAAAGAGCAACAACAGCAGCAGAGGAATGTGAACTCTATGATGAGGATCTAAAACACACTGATCAAACACCACTTCCCACTTTAGGAAATTCAAACACAAATGTGGCCAGATTCACACCTGTTGCCTCCTGGACCCAGGACATATTTCTCCTCAATTTTTTTTTTTTTTTTTTTTTTTTTTTTTTTTTTTTGGTACTGGGGATTGAACTCAGGGGCACTCGACTACTGAGCCACATCCCCAGCCCTGTTTTGTATTTTATTAGAGACAGGGACTTACTGAGTTGCTAAGTACCTCACTATTGCTGAGGCTGGCTTTGAACCAGCCTGCCTCCTGCCTCAACCTCCCTAGTACTGGGATTAGAGGCGTGCGCCACCGCGCCGGCTTCCTTAATTTTTATTTGATTTTGATTCTAAGTTCTTTGAGCTTTCTCTCTCTCTAAAATCATTTTCCTGTCACTTATGGAATTGGCCACTCATGAAACATAGCAGCAGTCTCTCCTCTATTAACACTTCTTTATGGAAAACTCCTTTTCCTAGTTAATCTAACATAATTTTATAAGTCAACATTGTGAAGCCCACCAGGGAAATGTCTTCCTTTCTCAGAAACCCCTCTGTCATACAGATCAGATATTCAGTCATACCTTGCTTTGGTTGCTAAAGCCACTTCCAAACCTTAAAACTAGTAGCCATCTCTTTCCACCATTATCTACCATTCTTCTAATTCTTTCATCAACTTCCCGATCATTCCTGCACAAGCCAGAACATATTGGGTGTTTACTCCTTCTTTCTTCTCCACCAATAACCTTATCCATGCTCTGCATGGATTGAGCAAGCATGTGGGCAACCCACAAGCTCCCAGGTATGTGTGTTTGTTACTTTTACAACTTGTGCTCAAGAGTTTTCAGCCATTGACTGAAAGCTGTGTCATATTATCATGTCATCATGCTTGGCCATCTTAACTTTCACATACTAGTTATCCATATCTTTATTCTTAAATAAAAGTTACTTATCAGTTTCATAGAGGATGTACATAAGTTTTTCCCACTTTTCAAGTTTCCATCATTGACCTGTCATCCCCCCTATCCCAGCTCTAGACTCCATTGGTTCAAACACTGTTGACCAAAGTGCTCAACCTAATCTATATTAGTGCTTTCACTACTGTGGTAACACACTGCCAATTCTTCTGGAGAAATAAATCACAGTCTATTTAGGAGGATGTTTAAGAAGGGGAGACACACAGAACTAGAATAAGATAGCCTGATAGCTCAGCCTAAAGGATGAAGTCACAAATATCGATTTTAAATATTTCCATGCTTTTAATAATCTGTGCCTTGTTGTTTACGTGGTTTCCCAACTTTATTTTTTTCCCCAATTCCTTCATCAATGTGTAGAACTCTCAACTGAAAATCAATATTGTCTTTGTTTTTGCAATTTGTTATTATTATCAAATTTCCATCATGGTAATTTAAGTTGTAAAACCAAGAATTCTTCATTTAATGCCTATTTAAGACACGATCAGGTAATTTTCTTTTCCTTCCTTTGTCACTGCAGATAGAAAGCAGGAGATCTTTATGAGCCTGAACACTATCCTCATCTTTAGAGTGAGAAGAGCACCTTGATTTCTTGGGGACATACTCAAGTAATATAAAGGGGACACTAACTTCACAAATGCCAAAAGCCCACAGGAGTAAGCAATATCAGTAATTGACACCTTTGAGGACAACTTCTCCAAATCATGAGTAAAATTCTGAATGTCTTCTTTGCTGTCTATGTTTGTCTTTATATGCATTTAGTAATTATGTAGGTGTGTAGGTTTTTGTGTGATGGAAAATAATCATTGATTACTTGTGTGCATTTTTGAGAGTGAACCAAAATAAAATGCCAGAATGTATTCTTAAGACCTCAGCTTTTAAGCAGGTAATGGGAAAACAAACTCCAAAGACAATTTGAGATATCAAAATTTGAGCCAAAATTTGACTATATTTTCACTCATTATACTTTTTGTCACAGTGACTCCAGATGCTAAGGTCCTAAGGGAATATTATATGTTCATTCATAAAGTGGAATAATGTCCTACTACTAGTACCAAGGACTCAGAGTTGACTGTCATATGCAAAAGATTTATCAAAACCATCAATCTCTGAATTCTAATTACCACCTATACCTCACTCTTATTTATAGTCTAATTCAGTGTTTTGAAACGTGAGCAACAATACATTAAGAATGATTTACAGTGTCCCCACCAAATAAAGTAGAATAAGAAATGGTAAAGGGCATAACCCTCTTCAAGATCTGAATAACTTGCATGAAATCATGGTTTAATTGGGGGACGAGTGTGTTTATTCATGTCCTGATTATTTGAGTTTCTGTTCTTTAGAGCTAAACTCTTGAATGACTTACCAACAGATGAAGTGATGATTCCCATGATCATTTCCAGATATATCCCTCTTCATGTCTCATTTCTGACACCCACCAATAAAGACTTTCTTGAGAACTCTCATGACAAGAGAAATATGAATCCCCTCCTCTTTAATTGTCTCTCATTTGATTGAGTTCTAGATTGAGCTTCCTAGCAACAAGAGTCTCTCAGAATTCAGAAGAACATGGCAACAGCCCCAGATTCCTCTTCACTCTGGCTCCATTCCTCTATCAAACTTTATTGCTACTTGCTACTCAGTGTAAATAGTCTTGACTTCCTTACCATCACTGAGTGTGTTTCAATAACCATTCAATATGAATAAGACTTATTTCCTTACTCACATTCGTTATGTTCTTCATATACTCTATGCAATTTGCTCACACTATGACCCTGCTCTCAGTTTATTTCAACATTGAATCATACTGTGGAACACTTGAAGGACTTCAAATTCCAGAAAAAAAGTGAACCCATTTAAAACATTCTTAGAGACACCCAGACATCAGCATTCATCTGCATATTTCTTCCTAAGGCCAATGAATGACTCAGAGACATTGCATATCTGCAGATGGTCTCTTTTGTGGGACCCCCCCCCCCACACACACACACTTTTATCACTAGTTCTTAAGGGACCAGATTTGATTTGATGGTTTTCATGTCTGTATTATTTTGCTAGGGCTGTCATAGCAAAGGTATATAATGTAGCTTAACAAAACAAAAAATAGAACTCTACTGTATGACAGTTTTAGAAGCCAGAAGTTCAACATCATGGCATCCTCAGGCTCATAGTGCCTCTAAAGTTGTTAAGGAATGATTTAGTTCAGACTTTTCTCCCTGCTTCCAGTAGTTCCCTGGTCTGCAGCCACATAATTCTAATCTCAACTTGCTGTTTTCCCTCTGTCCAAAATTTCCCCCTTTCATAGGGACTCTGAATTATATCAGACAACATGGATGCTAAGTCAAAAACTGTCAGAAGAGATACAGGTCATCATTTGATGAGAAAAGTCTACGCATCAGAAAGATATATGACAATTATAAATATATCTGTGTACAACATCAGTGCACCTAAATATTTGAAACAAACTTTGAAAGATATATAGGGGGAAATAGGAATATAATAGTAAGAGACTTCTTACTATTACTATATTACTATTACTATTGGGATAGTTTGAGTTCTTTTATTCCAATTTATATCCCTTAAATTTTTTTCTTCTGTCTCATTGCTGTGGCTAGAGTTTCCAGGATTATGTGGAATAGAAGTGGTGAAAGAGGGCATCCTTATCTTATTCCAGTTCTTAGTTGGAATGCTTTCAATTTTTTGCCATTTAGAATAATGTTGGCCTTGGGTTTAGCATGTGTAGCTTTTATAATGTTGAGGCATGTTCCTACTATCTACAGTTTTTCTAGTGTTTTGAGCATGAATGTGTGCTGAATTTTGTCAAATGCTTTTTCTGCTTCTATTGAGATAATCATGTGATTCCCTGTAAGTCTGTTGATGTGATGAATTACATTTATTTATTTCCATATGTTGAACCAAACTTCCATCCCTGAGATGAACCCCACTTGATTGTGGTACACTATCTTTTAAATATGTTTTTGTATGTGATTTGCCAACATGTTATTAAGAAATTTTGTGTATATGTTCTTCTGAGATATTGGTCTTAAGTTTTCCTTTAAAAATTTTTTTTGTAGTTGTATATAGACAGCATACCTTTATTTTGTTTAATTTTTATTAGGTGCTAAGGATTGAACCCAGTCCTTCACACACACTAGGCAAGTGCTCTGCCACTGAGCTACAGCCCCAGGCCCCTGAATTTTTTCTGGCTTACTAGCTTCATAAAATGAGTTTGGAAAGCTTCCTTCCTTTTCTATTTCATGGAATAATTTGAGGAGTGTTGGTGTTAGTTCTTCTCTGAAGGTCTGGTAGAATTCGGCTGAGAATCTGTCTAGTCCTTTATTTTTTCCTTGTTGGTAGGCTTTTGATGACATCTTCCATTTCATGGTTTGAAATTGATCTGTTTAAATTTTCTAAGACCTCTTGATTCAATTTGTGTGGATCATATGTCTCTAGAAATTAGCTGATGTCTTCAACATTTTCTATTTTATTAGAATATACATTTTCAAAATAGTTTCTAATTATAACCTGTATTTCAGTAGGTCCATTGTGATATTTCATTTTCATCATGAATTTTAGTAATTTGAGTATTCTCTCTCTTTCCTTTCATTAGCCTAGCTAAATATTTGTCAATTTTATTTACTTTTTCAAAGAACCAACTTTTTGTTTTGTCAATTTTTTGGATTTTTGTTTTATTTTGTTTTAATATCATTGATTTTGGCTCTGATTTTAATTATTTCCTCTATTTTACTGCTTTGGTGTTGATTTGCTCTTCTTTTTCTTGGGCTTTGAGATGTAATATTAGGTTATTTATTTGTTCACTTTTTATTCTTTTAAGGAATGAGCTCAATGCAATGAACTTTCCTCTTAGAACTGCCTTCATAGTGTCCCAGAGATTTTGATATATTGTATCACTATTCTCATTTATATCTATATATTTTCTTATTTCTTCCCTCATTTATTCTGCTATCCATTGGTCATTCAATAGCATATTATTAGTCTCTAGAGAGTAGAGTAGCTTTTATTCTTTATTTTACCATTAATTTCTCATTTCATTACATTATGATCTGATAGAAAGCAAGGGATTATCTCTATTTTTTATATTTACTCAGGGTTTGTTTGTGCCATAAGATATGGTCAGTTTTAGAGAATGATTGATGTGCTGCTGAAAATAAGGTATATTCAGTCATTGATGAAATATTCTACGTATGTCTGTTAAGTCTAAATTATTAATAGTATTTATTAGTTGTAAAGGTTTTTTATTTCTTTTTTTTTGTTTGTTTGGAGGATCTATCAAGTGGTGAGAGAGACATGTTAAAGTCATCCAGTATTATTGTGTTATTGTCTATTTGCTTCTTTGAATTTGAGAAGGATTTTATGTACATAGATGCTCCATTGTTTGAGGCATCAATTGCAATTGTTATGATGCATAATTCCCATAAACAATATGAAATGGCTTTCTTTGTCCCTTTCATATTACCTCTGGAATGATGCCTCTTATCTTATATGATAATAGATATCTCTGCTTGTTTACAAAATCCATGTGAATGATACGTTTTTTTTTTTTTTTCCCCATCCTTTTACCTTGAGTTGTGGATGTCTTTGTCTACGAGATGAGTCTTGGAGACAGCATATTGTTGGGTCTCAATTTTATTGCATCTACCAGTCTGTGTCTTTTGATTGATGAGTTTAGGCCATTTACATTAAGGAAATGATTTGTATTCCCAGTCTTTTTAATTTATTTTTGTTTTTTAAATTTGAATTATTTATCCTTTGATTGACTGTTCTTCTAGTGTATTTCATCCCTTTGCTGGTTGTCACTTTTATTTTTCATGAAATAGTTTATTGAGAATGTTTTGTAGTGCAGGCTTTCTAGATGTAAATTCATTCAACTTTTGTTGATCAAGGTTTTTATTTCATCATCAAATCTGAAGCTTAACTTTGCTGGGTATAGTATTTGTGGCTAATCTCCATTTTCTTTCAGTGTTTGGTATATGCTATTCCAAGACCTCCTAGCTGTGAACTGTGGGTTGAGGAATCAGCTGTGGTCTGCACTGGTTTACCTGTAAATGTGGCCAGTTGTTTTTCTTGGACAGCTATTAAAATTCTATCCTTATTCAGTATGTTAAGCATTTTTATAATAATGTGATTTAATGTGGTTCTGTTGTAATTTTGTATATTTTGGGGTTCTATAAGTCTCCTTTCTTTGGTTTTTCATTTCATTCTTCCTTTGGGGGGAGTTTTCTAATATTATTTCATTGAAAAGTTTTTGTGCATTCCTTTAGTTTGTGTTTCCAAGCTTTCATCTATCCTGCTAAATCTTATATATGGTCTTTTTGGGTATCACATATTGCTTGGAAGTTCTATTCATGATCTATTAAAATTTTTTGCTATGTTCAATTTTATTTTCAAGATTATCTATTTTGTCTCATTGCTTAAAACTCTGTCTTCCAACTTGTCTAGTCTGTTGATTATGCTTTACATTGAATTTTAAATTTGGTTTATTGATTCCTTCATTTCAAGGATTTCTGCTTGATTTTTTTCAGAACCTCTATCCCTTTATTGAAGTGATCTTTCACTTCCTGTTTTTTCTCTCTGATTTCACTCCTTACATTGTGTTTTACTATGCAGATCAGTTTAACTATGTACATTCTAAACTCCTTCTCTGACATTTCTTCCACCGAGGTGTCAATGGATTCTGTTATTGAAGTATCTTGGGTTTTTTTAGGTGATTTGTTCTCTTGATTTTTTATGTTGTTTGGGTGTCTGCCCAATTAACACTATGGATCTGATGCCATAAAGATACTACCCTGTATACTTATAGTGAAGCTGAAATTTTCTAGTACCTCAGCATTTAAGAAGAGACAAACAATAACAACCATTGCAAACAATATACAGCAATAAACCAATGACATCTATAATGTTGTCAAAATAAACATAAATGATATGATCAGTTATTGCTTATAATAAAAATAGTAATTTAGCAAAAGTATTTTCAATTTCAAATGGTTTACAGGGAGATAAGTGATATAGGATGTAATGATTATAATGATGAGGAGAGAAGATAGAAGCAAAAAATTAAAGGAAGAGTGAAAAAGAGAACAATAGAAGTTGGCTGTTAGCAGAAGAAAAGAGTGAAAGAGAATCAAAGAAAACATCTAAGTGAGAGAAAAAAATTTTCAACGTTAAAAATAAAAATAAAGAATACAAAACAAAACTGAAATATACTAATCAAACATCCTAATCCTAAAACAACTGATTCATGAAAAATAACTGGTTTCAAAAATGCTAGAAATGAGAAAATAATGAACACGAATATCTATAAATGTCCATGAACCATTAAGCTCACAACTGCACACAGAAAAGAAAAAAGGGAAAAAAAAATCTCTGAAAAGTTAAATTGTTTCCCACTGGAGTTCAAATGATCCTCTGCTTCCCTTCTCTGCACTGTTAGGCAGGGTCATCAGGAGCATCATGCTCCACCCTCAGGATGGGGTTGCTAGGGTGAGAGAGGTAATATTGGTAGGTAGACTACTGGAGGTGGGGTTTAGGCTTAGGTAGGCTGCAGGCTCATCACTAAATGCCAATTGGTCTGAAGATTTTAAATCAGCCCACCTCTAGGGCCTACCAATTTCTGGTCCACGTTGGAAGACTGCACCCCAGAGGTCTCCCCTGGGTTCCACTCATGTAGAGGAGAAGCCAATTCATAGTCTGCTATGTCACCTGTGGACCCCATATTTCTTATTCTCAGGTTAAGTCTCCAAACTCAATCTCTCTCGCTCCTGCCCTTTCAAAACTCCAGCCAGATGGGTCTCTCCCAGTATGTCCTGCAAGCATCCAGATAAGAGGAAGAAGGGAAGAGCCAGGTGGATTTCCTCAACCAGTTGTCCCATGTGTAAACATCTCTCTGTGTTTGATTTCCTCCTAGTCATGTAGGCACACTGTATGTCATGCAGTGTGAATTTGCCAGGCCTGTATTTTGGATCAGACTCAGGTTTGCCAGGAATATGCTTCCTCACTTGATAGCTGCTACATCGCAGCTGCAAAATGGTTCCTTCCTATGTCCTTTGCACACCACAAGGAGAGATGTGGTTTCTTTCCCATACAAAGATATTGTGCAGCATGCCTTTCAGTTTAGTTGGGCATTGGTTTTGATCTCTAAATTCTGTACTCAGACACACCTAAAAATACGGGATCTTTTAATTCCCTTATCCCTCCGTCTTGCTGGAGGAGGATAGCTCTGGTGGTGTCACTGGCAGGGGGAACAAATGATGCGCTGGGTATTTCTTCCTTATTTTATTATATCCACCTTCCCGAGACCCTGATCTGCTTTGAGTTTTCAATATTAAATTTCAGTAAAGGCCCCTCTTTTTTGTCTTTCAATGACCTGGCTGAGAAACTGCCATCTCCTTTCTTGTTTTCACAACACACAGAATTCAGGAAAATGACCGTCTGTGTTCTGCCTCCTTGAAACTATTGACAGTAGATTTTTAAAGAATTGACTTGTTTGAACCAGATTACCCTGTCCAAACTGTTCTTCAACAAAAGTTCCATCTGTGGGGCCACCGCCAAGAGGGAGAAGCTGTGGATGCTGGAGGATGACCCATGACAGTTGTCTGGTCCAAAGGATCTCAGCATGCTGCTCATGCAGCCTCTCTTTTTGCTAGCCCTATGTCTCTCATCTTCCTAGCACATGTATAATTTAAGGAGCATTGGTACAAAAATAACCCCCAGGAGAAAAACAAAACAGGAGAGAAAAACCTTGCAATTACATTTAATTTTAAATGCTTAATCACATCACAACCAAGGTAGGTGTGTTATCATTATTTGAAATATGAAAAAAAAAATCTGTATTTTTTATTAAATGCTTTTACATTTGGTTCTCAGGAATATCTGCCAGGCACCCTGTTTTAATGTAATACTTGCAATCTCAGCTTCTCTGGGAGGCCAGATAGGAAAACTAAAATTTGCACCTAGTTGAGTATTAATTAAAAATGAGTTGGTGAGAGAAAAATCTATTGAATTGAGAAAGCACTTCAAATACTAAATTTAAAAAAAGAAAGAAAAAATAAAACTGACCCAAAAAGCCAATATACAATACAGGCTGAATTTTCAACATTTGAAAGTTTACTCATCTAATCATGCAGCCAATGGAAATTATTTATCAAAGTTATTTTTAAGTCCCCAAATTTGACATTCATTTACTATAGGCTTAGCGTACTCTTGAAGGTACTGTTTCGATTTTTTTAAACAAATACAAACCTTAGTATACATTTCTTTTAAAAGTTTACATGAGAGAAACTCTGCTTGTTTGTGTGGGAAACTGTACAAAGGAGTATATTAGCAATAAGATTGTGCATGATCATCAGAATGGTAATCTTTTTTAACTGAGTGCATATCCTAATCCTCCTGTATGAATTAGGAGAATACAATCTTTGAAGCATTGTTAGGGAGGAAATCTTGACTAAATTGAACATGACAATACCCCTTTCTCTAGTTCCATTGTGCTGAGATGTGGAGGCCCATATACAATCATAGAGAAGACTGGTTTAAATATGATTTGATGAGTACATTCCAACATTAGGTAAAGTAACTCAGGGCAATGAAGACTGCATTGAGTAACCATCTAATATTTCCTGTGTGAGTATGTGGTGTGTGTGTGCGTGTGTGTGTGTGTGTGTGTGTGCACATGTGGTAGGAGGTTGGCTTCACTCTGTTGGAGTTTCACATCCTTTTATATTTAAAAGAGTTTGGCAGGAACATCTAAGGAGGTAGATACCTATTTTGGTAATGCATGCTGGAGATCCATAAGATCCACTGCTTGTGTCCTGCATGATCCAGAAGGGCCATTGATGTGGACTAGAGTTTGAAAGGCACCTCTTTGCTTATGCAGAGTCCAACTTAGCCTACAAGCAGTCTTATTGTGGATTCAATGATTACATAAGCCATGTCGTTGCTTCTCTGAAAGCAGAAATTTGTCCACTGAAGTAACCAAATTGAAAATGCCCATGTGTATATATGTCTCTATGGTTTGAACATGGTTTGTCCCCAAAAGGTTCATGGGCTGTAAAGTTGGTCCCTAATTTTGAGAGGTAGTAGAAATCTTTAAAAATGGGGAGATAGTAACAGTGGAAGGTAATAACATCATGGGATTGATGCTGTCTCCAGATTTCTAGCTCTCCTGGGATTAGATTAGTACTTGTGAGACAGGTTGTTATAAAGTGAGTTTGGCTTTTTCAGCTCATTCTCTTACTTCTTGTCTCTTGCATGCATACATGCTGCTCCCACAGGTGCCAGCTGACCCACTATTTAGTGAAATGGCCAGGGGAACCTTGTCAGATGCTGATACCATGCTGTTTGGTCCTTCCATTTGCCAGAATCATAAGATAAAAAAAAACAAACAAAAAAACCTCTTTTCTTTATGAAGTACTTGGTTTCAGGTTCTGTGTTATAGCAACACAAAATTGGTGAATAAACATTTGTAAATAAGCATTTTAAGTGGATTTTTAACATGAGTATACAATTTCTCTGTTTCTCAAAGAAGGCAGAACAAAATCTTTTTGTACTTTACTTCTTGACTATGAGCACGGAAGCAATTACAACACTGCTTCGTAATATGGTTATTGAAGTGGATGTAGTGAATGAGCACTACAGCCATGTTTCGTGAAGTTATCAACATGCTATCTTTCAAGATGTTTTCAATTAACAAAATCAAATTTTAAAGGAAACTGCTTAGTTTGTGATCTCTCAGAGACACTGAAATAAGGATTTCAGTGCAAGAAATATTATGGGACAACTAAAGAAGTATGGAATAAATGGAGGGTTGGGAGCAAAGTTTCTGTTACCAAGAACAGTACTGCATGGACAATTGGAGCTTAACTCTTCTTGGTGACTTTGGGAAACAGAACATAAAGCACATGCCTCAGAATTGTCTCACTTAGAGGAGAGGAAAATATATACTATTTACATGCCGTGCTTCATCAACTTTGATTCAGGGCTCTTCCTGGGGAGTGTTGATGTCTCCAGAAAAAGGGTGTTCCATTACTATAACAAATAGCTGACATTACCAACATAGAAGGAGAAAAAAGTTTATTTGGGCTCACAGTTCTGGAGGCTCCAGTCCAGGATCAGTTAATCTATTGCTTTTTCAGTCTATGCTGAGACAGCACATCATGGCAGGGAACATATGGTGGCACAAATCCACTCATTCCACAGCCATGAATTGTTAGCCTTCCATTGATATCTCTGATCAGGGCCATTATTGTTAATAGAAGGAACTGAAAAAGCAAACCTGGGGGCATCCAGAGGATGTAGGGGAATAGAAAAGAAGCAATCCTTTATATCAAGACTAATAACATGGAAATTTTTTGGAATAGCTATAGGATTCGGAAGTCCAGGTTGAGTAGGGCCCATGACTTGCATGGTTTTATTAATTTGTCTAAGATCATGTAATAATCGCCATTTTCCTGATTTTTTCTTGATCACAAATATGGGGGAATTCCAGGGAGAGGTGGAATGTTCTATATGTCCTGCTTTTAATTGTTCCTTAACTAGTAGGTGGGCCGCTTGTAATTTCTCTTTAGATAGGGGCCACTGAGGGACCCACACTGGCTTATCAGAAAGCCATGGTATTTTCAAAATTATTTTCTCAGTGGCCCCAAAGAAAAATGTCTTTTTCCTATATGATAATGATTTCTTTTAGGGTTAAGCTTGCCCTGTACTTTTTGATGATTTCTTTTAGGGTTAAGATTACCCTGTATGTTTTTACATTTAACACCTGCAGGTTTGGTTGCAAGGTGTACTCCCATTTGTTGTAAAATATCTCTTCCCCATAAAGTAACCGGTAGATTAGGTAAAACATAAGGCTGAAATGTGCCTTTATGTCCTTCATCATCCTCCCATTTTAAAATTACCGCACTTTTTTCTGGGAGGTTATTATATCCCAAGCCTCTTAAACTGGTTGAAGCTTTTTGTAGAGGCCAGTGTTTGGGCCATTGACGTAAATTAATGATGGAAGAATCAGCTCCAGTATCTATAAGACCCTCCATTTCTATTCCTTGGATTCTTATTTTACACATAGGCCTCCTTGTACAGTCCCGAACCCAGCAAACCATGGGTTTCGAATCAGTGGAACAAAATCCTCTATTGTTCCTATTTAGAGGCATATTCATTTTAAATGAATTATGTAAATTTGGAAGGAGGAGCAGCTGAGCAATTCTATCTCCCTGATTAATAGAACTTATACTTTGGGGTGAGCTAAGCATTATTTTTATTTCCCCTTTATAGTCTGAGTTTATTACGCCTGGGGTCACTTGCAAACCTAATAAGCTTTCAGGACTTTGCCCGATAATAAGTCCTACAGTCCCTGAGGGAAGAGGTCCCCTGACTCCTGTGGGAATCAGTTGAACCCCCATTTCAGGTGTTAACACTATTCGGGCGGTGGAACAGAGGTCTAATCCTGCATTTCCTCCTGTTCCTCTGGCGAGGGAGTGGATGGGTAATAGGGATTGTGTCGGGGAAGCATCTGAGTGGATGCTTGAGGATACTCCTCCTCCAATGCCTCGTACATTTGTGGGCCCCGGGGCATTGGGCCCCGTGCCCTGTTTTTTGAATTCCTGAACAAAGGATTTCCATGGATGTCAAATTTTGAATAGCATTTATTGGCCCAATGATTTCCTTTCTTACACCTGGGGCAGCAACCTGGAGTACGGTATGAATTTGGTCTTATTTCTCTTTGGGGATTTTGCCTAGAATAGCCTGATTGATTATGATAATTTTGCCTAGAATATCCTGATTGATTATAATGTCTATGTTGAGCCCTTGTAAAATTTTGAGGGGCAGCATCTCTCACAGCTGCTGCAATCACATTCCCTGTGACAAAGGCATCATTTACATCTTTACATAGTTGTATATATATGGAAAGATCCTTTTTATTTTTCCATGGCCTGATGACTTCCTGGCAATATTTATTAGCATTTTCGTACGCTAATTGAATAACTAATGGCATAACTTGATCAATGTCTCCAAAAACTCTACCTGCAGTTCTCAAAAGTCTATCAGCAAATTCAGCATATGGTTCATTAGGTCCTTGAATTACTTTGGACAAGCTACCTTGTAGATCCCCAGGTCCTTGTACAGTTTTCCATGCCTTTAAGGCAGCTGCATTTATCTGAGCATATACTCCTGGGGTATAATGTTTTTGATCCTGTATGTCTGCGAATTGCCCTTCTCCTGTGAGCATTTCTATATTATGGTCTCCAAACCCCGCATCTGCATTTCTTTTAGCTGTTTCTATACAAAGTTCCTGAAATTGCGATCGCCAAACCAAGTATTGTCCCCCACTTAATGTTGCTTTACATAGACGTTTCCAGTCTGCGGGGGTTAAGCTAAAGGTGTTAAGGGACTCCAATATACTCAACGTGAAAGGAGCTTGGGGTCCATAAGTCATTACTGCCTCTTTGAGATTTTTTATTGTTTTGAAATCTATTGGCTGGTGGCCCCTCTGTCCATTTTCATATTCAAATACTGGCAGTTCCCAATGTATCTGTGAGTTACCCTCGAGAGCGCATAAGCGCTCAGAAAGACTTTTTATTTCTATTTCTAGGGTATGCAAACGTCTAGTGATACCCTTCATATTTTCTGTAATCGATTTCACCCATGGGGGAGTAGAGGACACAAGTTCCTCCACTTGATGATCCCTTATCTTGGTCTTCCTTAATTTCCTTTTATTCATTTTCTCAAAATCACCTTTAGTTAATTCCTCCTCACTACTACTACTCTCATTGGTCCTAACTGACTCAGTAACATCCTGAGTCCCAGGTTCAATTGAGACCATGTATCCTTGAAATATCTCTAATAAATCTTGAATAGCTTTAGCAGCTCGGATCTTTGTAATTTTGGGGACACTTCTAATACTCTCCTTACTGGTCTTAGTTGACTCAGCGGAATCTACGCTTTTATGATTGCCTTCACTGTTTTCTAAATCCTCCTCACTAACGACAGACTCATCCATATCAAAGAATTCATCAAGAGCCTCGTACACTTGGGTCTTAGTTATTTTCGAACCCATTTTAACCGCTCTGACTAGAGACTCCTGCGAGGTTTCTCAGTTCTTACCTGCCGTGCTGAATTCCCCGTACGGGCCACCAACTGTTAGCCGCCGGAAAGGGATTGCAGCCTGGAACGGCAGCGCCGCGGGAAGGAGTCCGGAGACAGGATGGAGACGAAAAAATTCTTTAATCTTTCTGTCTCTGTCTCTTGTAATTTCTAACACTACATACACACTCTCACAAGAAACCAACCACGTACTCTTACAAGAAACTACAATGTATCTATACAATAGCGATAACCCTGTCCTTTCACTCTCACAAGAAACCAAGCCACGTACTCTTACAAGAAACTACAATGTATCTATACAATAGCGATAACCCTGTCCTTTCTCTCTCTGGTCTCATCCCATGCGCCCGAGCAGGAATGGTGCTTGCTCGATCTGCCGAGTCACTCCTCAAATCTCTCGAGATCTTGGGCCAAGTCCCGTGAGACTACGGAAGGCGACAATGCCCAAAAATGTCAATCTGCTGAGTCATTGCTCAAATCTCTCGAGATCCTGGGCCAAGTCCCGTGAGACTACGGAAGGCGACAATGCCCAAAAATGTCTATGGCCCATAGTCAACCGCAATCTTAGCTATCTCCCCAAACAGGGCTCCTGCAATGAATGAAAATCAAGGAAGAAGGATCAAGGTTCCAACCTCACCCTCAATAGTCAGAAGACCTCCACCAGGCCCCACCTCTTAAAAGTTTCCATCACCTGCCCACAGCACCGTGGGCTGGGAACCAAGATTTCAGTACATTGGCCTTTGGGGAACATTCCAGATATAGGGTGTAACAGTGGGTGGGCATGCTTTAGTGGCCGAGAATGCCTCCACGAAAAGCTTGCAGGACATCCTTGCCCTTTTCATGTAAATCCTTTATCCTCACGTATATAGGCTTCATTTTTGTTGTTGGTCCACTAGAAGAAGCAGCAAACGGACAATGGATGATAGGTAACTTTAGATTTAGTAGGACCCTTATTGTATTTTTTTTTTGTAGATGGTTTCCTCTTCTTCACAGGATCCAGGACCTCTTGGTAGAGCATGAAGATCTAACTTTTCCTGGCATTTTTCTTGCCTTTTTTTTTTTTCTTTTCATCGACTAAAAGCTGTCATTTATATAGTAAAACATAGTCACTTACCTTTGCTTGGCTTGAAATCATTATTTATATATTGAGCTTTTTATTGACTCTTACTTTCTTGAGCTCCAACAATGAAAGTATTATTATAATATCAGTGTTAATGCAAGCACTTGACGGAACATTTAAGGCAAACATTTGTTAAGCATTTTCATGTAGAGTTTGCACTCACCAATATGAGAAAAAACGCTGTGTGGAAGTGATAGAAAATATTGGATCCATTCTAAGAATACAGAACTAATGTTGGTCAATGTGGAAATCATGGCTACAGAATAGAATATGAGTTTTATGAACCTTCACATTATAAAAATATAGCATTCATAAACATTTATTTAAAAGTTGTCTAAATATCAAAAGCAGGATGATGGGTATGAAAATACAAAAGCCTAATGTCAGCAATAATTTTGCCACTTTTCAAATAAGTTCTATAATTATCTTTATGTATCTGCTTATATCTAAATATTAATAAATAAATACTTATAAGCAGTAAGTAATCTATGAGCTATCTGAAGCTTTCCAGAATGTAATAATACTTTATTTTATTATTACTTAAACCTATTAAGGAATTTTCCCCTTAATTTTTAGAAAGATTCTTGAAGAAACATATTACAAATAAACAAATATTAATCTCAAATTTACGAATTCCTTCAGTTTTCTTTCAATATCACTTTCTTTGGTTGAATTAAAGTAAAAGGAACCTGATTACCATTAATTTTTGCATAACATGTACAACCTAATTTCTGGTTCTGAAAAATTTCCCTTTTTTCTTACTCCCTGTCTTTTTTCTGATCAATGATAGATGGTTGGAATTACATTTACTTTCAGCTACTGGTGTTTTGGCCTGATGAGGATTTGGGGGATTTTAATTTTCTTCTTTTGATTTTTCTGGATATTTTTTTAATTAACAAAAACTTTTATAGGACAAAATTTTTTTTAAAAAGGATTGCAAAATACAGTGTAAATAAACTTAGTTTCAATTATTTCTTTCTTTAAATATTTCATAACTTTGGTATTGATTTAAAGATCCAAATATTTTAAAATCAATCTACAGTATTAACCAACATGATTTCTTAGGGACAACTATTCCAGGCATAGTGTGTGTGTGTGTGTGTGTGTGTGTGTGTGTGTGTGTGTGTGTGTGTATGTGTGTGTGTTGGGGCATTAATTAATTGAGATGTCTCTCTTTCCACTGAAAAACATGGAAATTATTCCTTTTTGTCCTGTCTCTATTTGTGGTTAAAGTCCATCACTTCTCTCTGGTTTAACCCATGATTTAATTCTCTGAAATTTAGGGTTATGATTATTGTCTTTAAAATTAGCCAACTAGAGCCAATAGGACCATATGACAGGCTGATTATGGCAGAAGGCACAGGACACATAGTGCTTGACTGCATGAAAATCAAAGCTATATAAGGGGAAAAAGGAAAATCCTCCTACACTAATATTTTCTATCTCATGGACAATTAATTGACTTTGAAATTCAATGTCCTGACTTTCATTATTTGCTAATAAATGGGCAGCAAAGAACAAGAATTTTCCAACTCACCATTCCTAAAACATTCACATCATGTAATACTATTTTACCCAAAGTTTAAGAATCTGACTCAGCTACAACTGCAATTCCAACCCTTGGTTTAAACCAGTTAAACTTATATTCAGTCATAGAAGTTCAAATGTCAGAGCTTATGAAGATTCATTCCTATGAAAAATAAACATATGCCTGGAATTTCCAGGTGTGTAGCTGGGCCAGGGTATTATATTAAGTGAGATCTCTTTCTGTTGTCTCAAGATTGCAATTAAAACATAAAATTAAAGGAAAAAGGCTAAGTATCCCTCATTCTAAATTCAGAGAGATTAGAAGTTGGGGCTTATCCTTCTCTACCAGTCTGAGAAGATCTAGGTATGAGATATGGGCTCTGGAAGAATGAGATTCACGGATTGAAGTTATTATCATCTTTGTCTAAAGCCATGGATTGAGGCCAACCCCCCCCCCAACACACACACACACACACACACACACACACACACACACAGCATCACTTCTAAGGATTGGAACCAGGGAATATTGGTGTTTAATTCTCTTATCGACAACAATCTGACTAACAGGATTGGTGATAGGACTAGTTGCTGGTATAAAAGAATAGAAGAAGGATGTTGGTGGGCTGCCATGCTCCATGGGGGCTAAAATACTACCCAATCCTTGCTGAGTTCCTTGTTTGGGAAGCAGACAGTACTTGATCATCTGACTCACTGACCACAGAACTGGCTTCATAAGGTCCACAGGGAGTATTGCCAGGACCATGGCCCTGTTGGGAACAAAGAGGTAGACATATGAGAGCAATGTGATATGAAGTTACCAGTTAGATGGAAGTTGTAACCAGCTCTGTAAAGGAGCTATTAACAATGAACAAATCTTTTCCAGAGTGAATCACGCTCTTGAGCCATTTATACTCAGACAATGAGCTAGAACAATAGTTATGGTCATCCAGGGAAAAGGATTGTAATCTAGAATTTAGAATTATCGAATACAGTGAAGAGAAATATTTGTTCTTGCTCAGGTCATACAATGATTTTAAGAAACAGTTGGGAAATTTCTTTAAACATTAAATATATATCTACCACATGAACCAGTCTTTCCTTTGCTAGGTATTTATAAAACAGAAACAAACACCTTTGTCCATACAAAAACTTGGATACAATCCAGATACTAAAGCACGTGGCTGTAATGCCAGCTATTTGGGAGACTGGGGCAGGAGTAATGCAATTTGAAGGTCAGCCTGGGCAACTTAATAAAAATTGTTTCAAAAATAAATTTTTTAAAAAGTCTTTTTTAAATTTTACTTTTTATTTATAATAATTACAATTCATAGTGCACATATATAGCATCTTTTTACATACAACTGTTTGTATACAAAGTATATTCGTACCATTCAGGTCTTCAATCATGCATTTAGCATGATTATCCTAAAAAGCCTTTTAAAAATGTCTAGAGGTATAACTTAGTGGTAGAAGGATTACCCAGGTTGTGCAAGGCCCTGGGTTCAATCCCTTGTACTTCACAAAAGCAAACAAACTTGATGCAAATGTTCATAATAGCTTTGTTTGTAATAACCTTCAAGGAGAATTGACTCAAATGTCCATCAATAGTTGAATGGGTACACCAATGTGGTATATCTATGTATTTGAATGTTACTCTAAAAAAAAAAGAATTGCATTATTGAAACACACAGTAACAGGATGAATCTCAAAAAAATTATGCCAACAAAATAAGCCAAACAAAAAAATACCTGTATACTATGTATGAGAAGGAGGGTGTGGGAAAGGGTATGAGTGAGGGACTACAAGAGGCAAAGGGGAACTTTGGGTGTTAATGGAACCATGAAACTAAGGCCACGTTCAAGGAAATGAGAACCCTTGATTTGATCGTGTTAACAGTTTCCATGGATGCGTACATGTTTCCATATTTCTCAAACAATATACTTTAAATGCGCACTTCATCATATGTTAATAATACCTTTAAGTTAAAGATACAGAATAAAGTTACAAAAATTGAAATGAGACTGAGCTTCTAATCAAAGTTATTGAAAATTATGGAATTGTACTTAGGGAGAATTAGGAAAGTCACTCCATACAGAGAAATGGGTTAATTTAACAAACACTACTTATACTTACTACTTACATTCCACTGAACTGAGACTTACAGTGAATCTTTTAGAAAACCAGCCACTCATTTGCAGTCATCAAATGCTACAGCCAACCCAAGAGTCTCATTATCCTCATATGCTACCTTGATCACCAGGTCTCAGTTCTGCTAGTGCAGTTTAGGAGTCTCTTGGTCCATACATCACATGCTGGAGTTTGAGAATTAATTTCATTTCCTCCCCTTGGATTTCTACCTAATTGAGAAATAGATACAAATGTTGGGGCTAACATTAGCTTTCATTTGTTATAGCTGTCATAGTTGTTATTATAATACTCCTCAGACTTAATTCCTATCCTTATATTATAAACAAATCCTACTAGTACCCTGATAGCTACAGTTCGTTTGTCTGCTCCCCCTGGAGATAGTTGCAGCAAATTATATAAAGAAGCCTGTTCAGAGGAAGAGTGACAGAATCTGTCAGTTCATACATTGAAAACACCATTGAGATGGTGTTTGGGGGTCAGCATGGGCAACTTAGTGAAAACTGTTTCAAAAAATAAACTTTTAAAAAAGCCTTTTAAAAATATCTAGGGGTATAACTCTAGAAGGTATAACTCTAGGGATATAACTCAAGAAGATGAACTTCTTGAGAAAATGTTTAGAATCATAAAAGGAGTTTATTATCATAAACATCAGGCTAATGATGAATTACAAATATTTACAAAGCACTTTGTGTTATGTTAGTCAACTTCTTATTACTGTGAACAAAATCCCGATCAGAACAACTTAGAGGAGGAAAAGTTTATTTGGGGGTTCAAATTTTCAAATGTTCAGTCCATAGCCAGCTGGCTCCATTCCTCTGGGCCTGAGGTGTGCTAGCAGATGAATTACTGATGAAGTTATTACTGTCACAACCTAGTCATTACATCTTTGAACATACCTGCATTTCCTAGCACATAAGCTTTCAGGGGACATTAGATATCCAAACTATAACACACCTTGATAGAGAATATACTGTAGCGAAAAGTTGTAGATTGTTTTTTATGCAGAGGAAAGGTTACACACTGAGTAACAACCACTTAATAGAATTTACACTTTTATTTGTTTTCTTCAATATTGAATTAATTTTGGAGGCATATTTTTATATCACCGGTTTTCTTTTGTAAACAAATTCGTGGATTAGCATTCAGGCACAAGTTAGTACCATTTCTTCTATACACATTGCTCATATAAACATTAATCTCAACACAATTTTTGTTCCAGTTGATATCTAGCTCAACAACTAGTCTTTGATTAACTATCTCCTTTTTCCACACAGTTAGCTCTTTTTCCAAACATATGTGTCAAGAACTACATATCAGTGTGTTATTTAACTGTAAAGTAACATATAATGATATGAAGACATGCATAGCAGTTCCTATTTTGTTGTGAAACCTATTGATGAAAAAGTTTTTTACCCTTGCTCATTTAAGTTAGGTTCATGGAATCCTATGGAGGGAAAGAAAGAGAGAAATTGGAAGAGAGAAATCAGGTAGTGCAATTTATACCCATACCCACTCTATTACTCGGTGTATTTATGACCCACATTCAGCATAATATAGGAGATGAATCTGCCCCTCATTCTTTATCTGGTTGCAGATCCTCTATGTATTTCATCTTATGGCATCAAGTATGATTCTGGAACTTAAAGATATATGTATTTGATACAATGTGGTGCCTAATACAATTCAACTAACTCATCCAATGTCAACCAAAAAAAGCAGCAATATATTCCAATGTTGGAAAAATATATTTTATTATATTAAAATAAGAGTTTGTCTCCAGTGAGGAGACCACAGGTATCATAACAGCACAATCCTAAGCAATTTTCATTCTTATAAGAAATTATTTTCCTTTGCCTTCCATACTACCTACTTAACCTACAAACTAGGAAAGGTACAATGCCTTTGTAATAAAAGCCATTCACAAGTGTCATTAGTAAAGGGATTTGAGGAGTTAATACTATTTTCCCTTTGAGCTTTTGTCATAAACTTTATAGCTGATTTGTCTTGTTGGTTAACATATTTGTAAGTTCGTTTATTTTTCCTTAAACAGTGCAATTTCTTTTTTTCTTTTTGGTACAGGGAATTGAACTCAGGGACACATTACCACTGACATATCTTCAGCTTTTGTTTACTTAAATTTTTTTAAATTTTAAGTAACAAAAGAAATTATTGTTACTTTTCTCTCAATAACAATAAGTCTTTTTTTTTTGTCAGTGTGGTATATGTTTTGTGTACTTTAAAACAAAGAACAAAAATGCATAACATTTTGTATTTCCCTCTTGATTTAGTTTTATTATGATATAGTATATTAATTTTTATTTTGTTACACAGAAAATAATTATTTGATTCAATGTACTTATTTTTTGTTAAAATCAAAAAGAACCATTGTGTGGATAACTCATTCATTAAATCAAAATCTATTTTTATTTCTAAAAAAACAAATTGAGTCAGGCTGGCCTTGAATTTGCCATCCCCTGCCTCAGCCTCCTGAATTGCTAGG
Source organism: Tamias sibiricus (assembly GCA_025594165.1). NCBI lineage: Eukaryota > Metazoa > Chordata > Mammalia > Rodentia > Sciuridae > Tamias > Tamias sibiricus. The sequence goes on from CM046661.1 coordinate 51,997,737, forward strand.
ATTATAGGCATGTACCTCTGTGCCTAGCTTAAGCTGAACAATTTTAAGTATCTCTATTTTATTTGCTTCTCCATCTTTTGCAACACAATTAATTTTATACTGAATTATTTCATGGCTGTGCTTAAATAGGTTCATTAGTGGGATTGTGGCACTTTTTCTTTTGTTGATGTGAGAGCTTTCATGGCTTCCTGCCACTCTTTGACAGTTTTGTGATAAACACTGTCCCAGGGACTGTGGGTGATAGGATGGCTAATCTAATAAAAAGCTGCTCAAATATTCATTATCCTTCCTATTTACTTTTCTCTTTAGGCTGATTGTGCAAACTAATTTTTCAGACTTATATGTCACCACAAATATTTGTTGATGTTTTCTTTATGCTGTGTGTTGGTTTGTTAATTTACATTTATAACTGTACAGAATTACAGTGTTTAAAAATATTACCTAATTATTTAATATATCATTCTTGGTTTATTATTTTAAAATGATAAATAATTTGTGATTGATTACACAAAGAATTACAGTCTTCAAAATGTGATCAAAAATAAAAAAAGCTCTGCACATAATTTTCTAGGGTCCATTAAATTGCCCTTATGACAAAACAAATAAAATCTGCAATATTTGAACACTCCTGTAAGTATATTCCTACATGAACAGGGCAAGAGGCTATTTCTGAGCTTGGATTAAGTGAACTTTAGGATTATTTGTATTATTTTTATTTTGTTTATTTAAGATTTTTAAGATGGAGTGTAGCTATGCTACATAAGTTATTTTCAAACTCCTGGGCTCAAGTGATCCTCCTACCTCAGCCACCTGTGTAGCTGGTACTACAGGCATGTGCTACCTCCCTCAGTTTAAGATTATTTTAATGTGATGCTTTTGTTATTGCTCCCAAGAAGAAAGGGGGCAAGTGACAATCCAAGGTGTATAGTACAGGGAAACCTGAAATTTGTATTGTCGAAGCTCAGTGTTATTCCTGTGCATTGGTAAGCCACTCTATGATCATAGAAACCTAGAACAAATGCGCATCCTAGCTAGGCCCAGTACAGTATTTTATCTGCACAAAAGGATGATCTGGGGATTTAAAATGTCTTTCACCAAAATATTAATGCATGGTGGTGGCAGAGCCAGGAAAGAAAAACTAACAAAAGGATCCCAAATTTCTCTACTGTATCATTGATTCTCAAAGCAAGTCTCATGACTGTTGCCTGTATACAAGGTAGAAATGTTTATGCTATGTAATGATAGCTACTCCTGTTCTTGCTTTTGGTTTCTGCTTGCATGGAATATTTTTATCTATCCCTTCATTTTAAGTTTCTGTGTGTCATTGCCAGCGAAGTGTATATGGGCAGCATATTGCTGAGTCTTTGTTTTCCCTATTCAGACTATATAAATCTTTTAAGTGGGTAATGTAAGCCATGTACATTCCAACATTTTATTGCTAGGTAAGGACTTACTCCTGTCATTTTGTTAATTTTGTGTTTGTTTTGTATATCCTTTGGTTCTTTCCTTCCTCTCTTGTTCTTTGTGGTTGGTTCTTCTTGTGTTGATAAGGGTTGATCCTTTTCGCTTTTGTTTATCTGAGCTACCATTTTTTTTAAATTTGGAGTTGTTGTATATGACAGTAGAATGCATTACAGTTCATAATACACATATAGAGCACATTTTTACATATCTCTGGTTGTATACATTCTTGTCTTCATACATGCACTTAGGGTAATTACATTTCTCTCATTCTACCCCCCTTGCCCTCTCTCTTTCTTTCCCTCCCCATTGACCTTTCTAGTGTTCCTCTAATCCTCCTATGCTCCCCATACCAACCCTGCTGTGAATCAGCCTCCCTATATCAGAGAAAACATTTGCATTTGGAGTTTTGAGATTGGCTAACTTCACTTAGCATTATATTCTCCAATTTCATTCATTTATCTGTGAACACCATTATTTTATTCTCTTTTATTGCTGAATACTGTTCCATTGTGTATATACACCACATTTTCTTTATCCATTCATCTACTGAGGGGCATATAGGCTGGTTCCACAGTTTAGCTATTGTGAATTGTGCTGCTATAAACATTGATGTGGTTGTGTCCCTATAGTATGTTGTCCTTTGGGAATAGACCCAGCAGTGGGATGGCTGGGTCATAAGGTGGTTCCATTCCCAGTTTTCCAGGGAATCTGCATACTGCTTTCTATATTGGCTGCACCATTTTGCAGTCCCACCAGCAATGTATGAGTGTGCCTTTCCCTCACATCCTCTCTAACATTTATTGTTGTTTGTATTCTTAATAGCTGCCATTCTGACTGGAGTAAAATGAAATCTTAAGAGTAGTTTTGATTTGCATTTCTCTAATTGCCAGAGATGTTGAACATTTTTTTCATGTATTTGTTGATTGACTGTATATTTTCTTCTGATAAGTGTCTGTTCAGTTCCTTGGCCCATTTATTGATTGGGTTATTTGTTTTTTTTTGGTGCTAATATTTTTGAGTTCTTTATATATTCTAGAGATCAGTGCTTTATCTGACCTGTGTGTAGTAAAGATTTGTTCCTAATTAGTAGGTTCTCTATTCACGTCCCTGATTGTTTCTTTTGCCAAGAAGAAGCTTTTTAGTTTGAATCCATCCCATTCATTAATTCTGGATTTTAATTATTGTGCAATAGGAGTCTTATTAAGGAAGTAGGAGCTTAATCTGGTCTGATGGAGGTTTGGGCATACTTTTTCTTCTAATAGACACATTGTATCTGGTTTAATTCCTAGGTTCTTTATCCACTTTGAGTTGAGTTTTGTGCATGGTGAGAGATAGAGTTTTAATTTCATTTTGTTGCATACAGATTTCCAGCCATTTGTTGAAGAGGCTATCCTTTCTGATGTATGTTTTTGGCAACTTTATCTAATATAAGATAGCTGTAGTTGTGTGCATTAGTCTCTCTGTCCTCTATTCTGTACCATTGGTCTACAAGTCTATTTTGGTGCCAGTACCATGCTGTTTTTGTTACTATTGCTCTGTAGTATAATTTAATGTCTGGTATTGTGATATCACCTGCTTCACTCTTCTTGCTAAGGATTGCTTTAGCTATTCTGGGTCTCTTATTTTTTTCCAGATGAATTTCATGACTGCCTTTTCTATTTCTATAAGGAATGTCATTGGGATTTTGATTGGAATTGCATTGTATTGAAACTGTATAATGCTTTTGGTAATATGATCATTTTAAAATTTTATTTTATTATTTATTTACTTATTCATAATGCACAAGTATAGCATCTTTTTACATACAACTCTTGTATACAAAGTATATAAGTACTATTCAGATCTTCAATCATGCATTTAGGATAATGATATCCATCTCATTCAACCACCAATTTTTTTTCTTCCCCCCTCCCTCCCCCTTTGCTCCCTCCCTTCCTCTCCCTTTCCTTTGACCATTCTAGTGTTCCTCTAATCCTATGTACCCCCATCCAAAAACACTGTGAACAAGCCTCCTTATATCAGAGAAAACATTCGGTATTTGGACTTTTGAGATTGACTAATTTCACTTAGCATTGTATTCTCCAACTTCATCCATTTACCTGCAAATGCCATTATTTTATTCTCTCTTATTGCTGAGTAATATTCCATTTTGTATATATACCACATTTTCTTTATCCACTCATCTACTGAGGGACATCTAGGTTGGTTCCACAACCTAGCTATTGTGAATTGTGCTGCTATAAACATTGAAGTGCCTGTGTCACTGTAATATGCTGTTTTGAAGTCCTTTGGGAATAGACCCAGGAGTGGGATGGCTGGGTCATAGGGTTGTTCCATTCCCATTTTCCCAAGAAATCTCCATACTGCTTTCCATAGTGGTTGCACCATTTTGCAGTCCCACCAGCAATGTATGAGTGTGCCTTTTCCCCCACATCCTCTCCAACATTTATTGTTGTTTGTGTTCTTGATAGCTGCCATTCTGACTGGAGTGAAATGAAATCTTAGAGTAGTTTTGATTTGCATTTTTCTAATTGCCAGTGAAGTTGAGCATTTTTTAAATGTATTTGTTGATTAAATGTGTATCTTCTTCTGAGAAGTGTCTTTTCAATTCCTTAGCCCATTTATTGATTGGGTTATTTGATTTTTTGGTGTTAAGTTTTTTGAGTTCTTTATATATTCTAGAAATTAGTGCTCTATCTGATGTGCATGTATTAAATATTTGTTCCCAATTAGTTGGCTCTCTACTCACCTCACTGATTGTTTCTTTTGCTGAGAAGAAGCTTTTTAGTTTAAATCTATCCCATTCATTAATTCTTGGTAATAGTTCTTGTGCTACAGGATTCTTATTAAGGAACTTGGGGCCTAATCCGACATGTTGGAAATTGGAGCTTACTTTTTCTTCTATTAGGCGTATTGTCTCTGGTCTAATTCCTAGGTCCTTGATCCACTTTGAATTGAGTTTTGTGCATGGTGAGAGATAAGGGTTTAATGTCATTTTGTTGCATATGGATTTCCAGTTTTCCCAGCACCATTTGTTGAAGAGGCTATCTTTTCTCCACTGTACATTTTTGGCGCCTTTGTCTAATATAAGATAGCTGAAATTATATGTATTAGTCTCTGTGTCCTCAATTCTGTACCATTGGTCCACCATTCTGTTTTGGTGCCAATATCATGCTGTTTTTGTTACTATTGCTCTATAGTATAATTTAAAGTCCGGTATGGTGATGCCCCCTGCTTCACTTTTCTTGCTCAGGATTGCTTTGGCTATTCTGGGTCTCTTATTTTTCCAGATGAATTTCATGACTGCTTTTTCTATTTCTTTGAAAAATGACATTGGAATTTTGATTGGAATTGCATTAAATCTGTATAATGCCTTTGGTAGTACGGACATTTTGACAATATTGACTCTACCTATCTAAGAGCAAGGTAGGTCTTTCCATCCTCTGAGTTCTTCTATGATTTCTTTCTTTAGTGTTCTATAATTTTCCTTATAGCGGTCTTTCACCTCTTTCATTAAGTTGATTCCCAGTTTTTTTTTTTTTTTTTTTTTGATGCTATTGTTAATGGGGTAGGTTTCATCATTTCCCTTTCAGAGGCTTTGTCACTAATGTACAAAAATGCCTTGGACTTATGGGTATTGATTTTGTATCCTGCTACTTTGCCAAATTCATTTACTAGTTGTAAAAGTTTTCTGGTAGAGTTTTTGGGGTCTTCTAGGTATATTATCATGTCATCAGCAAATAGTGCTAATTTGAGCTCTTCTTTTCCTATCTGGATCCCTTTCATTTCTTTCGTCTGTCTAATTGCTCTGGCCAGAGTTTCCAGTACTATGTTAAATAGCAGTGGTGAAAGGGGGCATCCCTGTCTTGTTCCAGTTTTTAGAGGGAATGCTTTCAATTTTTCTCCATTTAAGATAATGTTAGCTCTGGGCCTTGCATAAATAGCTTTTATAATGTTGAGATATGTTTCTGATATTCCTACTTTTCCCAGTGTTTTGAACATAAAGCAGTGCTGTATTTTGTCAAATGCTTTTTCTGCATCTATTGAGATAATCATATGATTTTTATCTTTAAGTCTATTGATGTGATGTATTATGTTTATTGATTTCCGAATTTTGAACCAGCCTTGCATCCCTGGATTAAACCCCACTTGTTCGTGGTGCACTATCTTTTTTATATGTTTTTGTATCCAATTTGCCAGGATTTTGTTGAGGATTTTTGCATCTATGTTCATTAAAGATATTGGCCTGAAGTTTTCTTTTTTGGATGTGTCTTTGCGTGGCTTTGGAATTAATGTAATATTGGCCTCATAGAAAGAGTCTGGAAGAGCTCCCTCTTTTTCTATTTCTTGAAATAATTTGAAGAGCATTGGTATTAGTTCTTCTTTGAAAGTCTTGTAGAACTCTGCTGTAAACCCATCAGGTCCCGGACTTTTCCTTGTTGATAGCTTTTTGATGACATCTTCTATTTCTTCGCTTGTAATCAATCTGTTTAAATTGTGTATAGCCTCCAGATCCAGTTTAGGCAAATCATATGCCTCTAGAAATCTTTCAATGCATTCAGTATTTTCTATTTTATTAGAGTATAAGTTTTCAAAGTAATTTCTAAGTATCTTCTGTATATCTGAGTTGTTTGTTGTGATATTCCCTTTTTCATCACGAATGTTAGCAATTTGAGTTTTTTCTCTTCTTCTTTTCATTAGCATCGCTAAGGGTCTGTCAATTTTGTTTATTTTTTCAAAGAACCAACTTTTAGTTTTGTCAATTCTTTGAATTGTTTTCTTAGTCTCAATTTCATTAATTTCTGCTCTGATTTTAATTATTTCCTGTCTTCTGCTGCTCTTGGTGTTGATCTGTTCTTCTTTTTTTAGTGCTTTGAGGTGTGATGTTAAGTCATTTATTAGTTGGGTTTTTTTTTTTTTTTTTTCTTTTTAAGGAATGAACTCAGTGCAATGAATTTTCCTCTTACTACTGCCTTCATAGTGTCCCAGAGATTTCTATACGATGGATCTGTGTTCTCATTTACCTCTAGGAATTTTTTAATCTCCTCTTTGATGTCTTCTTCAACCCCTTGTTCATTCAGTAGCATGTTGTTTAGCTTCCAGTTGTTGGAGTAGTTTTTCTTATTCCTTGTTTTGTCATTGATTTCCAATTTCATCCCTTTATGGTCTGATAGAATGCAGGGTAGTATCTCTATTTTTTTTATATTTGCTGAGAGTTGCCTTGTGACATAATATATGGTCTATTTTGGAGAAGGAGCCATGTGCTGCTGAGAAAAAAGTGTATTATTTTGCTGAGGGATGAAATATTCTATATATGTCTGATAGGTCTAAGTTATTAATTGTTTTAAGGAGGCCTAAGTTTTCTTTGTTTAGCTTTTGTTTGGATGATCTATCCATTGGTGAGAGAGGTGTGTTGAAATCCCCTAGAATAACTGTGTTGTGGTCAATTTTACTCTTGAACTTGAGAAGAGTTTTTTTGATGAATGTAGGTGCTCCATTATTTGGGGCATATAGATTTATGATTGTTATATCCTGTTGATGAATGATTCCCTTAAGTAGCAAGAAATATCCATCTTTGTCCCTTTTGATTAGCTTTGGCTTGAAGTCTACCTTATTTGAAATGAGAATGGAAACCCCTGCTTGCTTGTGCAGGCCATGTGAGTGATTAGACTTTTCCCAGCCTTTCACCTTCAGTGTATTGATGTCTTTTTCTATGAGGTGTGTTTCTTGGCGACAGCAAATTGTTGGGTCATTTCTTTTAACCCATTCAGATAATCTGTGTCTTTTGAATGGCGAGTTTAGGCCATTAACATTCAGGGTTATTATTGAGATGTGATTTTTATTCCCATCCATTTTTATTTGAATTATGGTCTTTAGCTTGATTTGGTTTCTCTTCTGGTTGGTATTTCGTTTAGTTTAATATCTCCTTTTGTTGATTTTCATTGTTATTTTTCTCTTCTTCTTCATGAAAAATTTTGCCCAGGATGTTCAGAAGTGCTGGCTTTCGAGATGCGAAATCTTTTTAACTTTTGCTTGTCGTGGAAGGTTTTTATTTAATCTTCAAATCTAAAGCTCAATTTTGCTGGATATAAGATTCTTGGTTGACATCCCTTTTCTTTCAGAGCTTGAAATATGCTATTCCAGGATCTTCTTGCTTTTAAGGGCTGGGTAGAAAAATTTGAACATAGTCTGATTGGTTTCCCCCTATATGTAATCTGCTCCCTTTCTCTTGTGGCTTTTAATATTCTCTCCTTGCTCAGTATATTAGGCATTTTCATTATAATGTGTCTTGGTGTGGATCTGTTGTGATTTTGTATGTTTGGTGTTCGGTAAGCCTCTTGAACTTGGTTTTCCCATTCATTCCTCAAGTTTGGAAAATTTTCTGTAATTATTTCATTAAATAAATTACTCATTCCTTTGGCTTGAAACTCTGCCCCCTCCTCTACCCCAGTCACTCTTATGTTTGGTCTTTTTATGTTGTCCCATAATTCTTGGATGTTCTGTTCTTGGTTTCTTACCATTTTTGCTGTGTAAGCTAGATTTTTCTCTAGGATATATATTTTGTCTTCATTGTCTGAGGTTCTTTCTTCCAAGTGATCTAGTCTGTTGATGATACTTTCGATTGAGCTTTTATTTTGGTTTATTGCTTCTTTCATTTCCGGAATTTCTGTTTGGTTTCTCTTTAGAGCCTCTATCTCCCTATTTAAGTAATCTTTTACTTCCTGTATTTGTTTATGGAGTTCTTTGTCAAAATGATCTTTCACCACCTGTATTTGCTCCCTCATCTCATTTTTTAATTCATTCTTAAGTTCCGCAAACATTTGGAATATGTAATTTCTAAATTCCATCTCTGGCATTTCACCAACTGTGCATGCCGTGGAATCTACTGAGGAGGTATATTGATTTGTTTGTGTCACTTTCTTCCCTTGTTTCTTCGTATTGCTTGTGCATCTATTCTTCCTGCACTTTGGGACCTTGACTATTTTGATTTTACCTTAAAACCTTATGTTGTTCCTGTAGTACAATGCTATCAGATCCCCTTATATTTCCTTTACACTTTGAAATCAAACACTTTCTATTCAGAGGATCCCAGTTTGATCACAAAGTACAGATTTAATTAACCCAGATATTGTTTCCAATTTACTCTCTATACTTCTGATGGGGTTTTATAGTTTCAAGTAATGGACACAGAGGTGATATGTTTAGGAAGAAGGAAGTGAGTGTATTGACTTGTTCTTTCTTAGAAAGTTTGAAAAGAGAGTTCTATGGAAGTTGTTTAGTATCAGCAGACGAGAGAGGAAAGAGAATGGAGTGAATGATTAGGTGGAAAGACCGATTTGTATATAAACCTAACTTATGCAGCAGTTGAGAGAAGAAATATAAAGAAAGATGGAAAAGAAAAAAGAAGAAGGAAAAAATGACCAAGGAGTAGAAATTAGTGTAAGAGAGAGGAGAGAGTGAATCTAGAAAATAGAGAACAAACTATGTATAATTCCACTTTGCTATATATTTCAATTGTACCTGTTCTAAAAAATCCCAATTTCTGCATATAACTTGTTTTTGCCTCTGTTGAGTATTCAATGGCAGGGTGTAAATAGGGAAGATGAAGGAAGAAGAAAAAATACAAAAGTGAGAAGGAAGAAAAGAAAGAAAGAAAAGAGGAGCAGAAGCAAACAAACACACTGTTAATCAAAACAAAAACAAAGCAAAAACAAACAAAAAAACCCTAAGAAACAACAAAACAAACAAACAAACAAACAAAAAGAAAAACGTTGAACCCAGGAGTCTCAAACAAAATGGACCCTTGGAAGCCCTTCTTTTTTTCCTTCCAATTTAAGCCAATTGCCTCGGATCATGTCCAGTCAGCAATCCTGTTAGTGGAGTCAAGGCTGCACCTTTGGCCAGATGCAGAATGGCACAGTGGAAGAGTGGAGGGGGCTTATCCTCAGGTTGGGTCCTGTGTGCAGCAGCAGGGAGATGCTACTCTGGGCCCTGGAGGCCAGGCAAACTGGCGGCTGGGTCTCTCCTTCCAGGTGGGCGGGTGCCTACCTCTTGCTCTGGTCGCAGCTGGGCCAATATGATCATTTTGACAATATTGATTCTACCTATCCAAGAACAAGGTAGATCTTTCCATCTTCTAAGGTCTTCTATAATTGTTTTCTTTAGTGTTCTGTAGTTTTCATTGTAAAGGTCTTTCATGTCTTTCGTTAACTTGATTCCCAAGTAGTTTATTTTTCTTGATGCTATTGTAAATGGGGTAGTTTTCCTTGTTTCCCTTTCAGAGGATTTGTCACTGTTATACAAAAATGCCTTTGTTTTATGGGTGTTGATTTTATATCCTGCTACTCTGCTGAATTCATTTACTAGTTCTAGAAGTTTTCTGGTGGAATTTTTTGGTCTTCTATGTATAGAATCATATTATCAGCAACTAGTGCTAATTTGAGTTCTTCTTTTCCTATCTGAATCCCTTTAATTTCTTTAGTCTGTCTAATTGCTCTAGCCAGAGTATCAAGTAATATGTTAAATAAAAGTGGTGAAAGGGGGCATCCCTGTCTTGTTCCAGTTTTTAGAGAGAATGCTTTCAATTTTTCTCCATTTAAAATGATGCTAATATGTGACTTTGCATAGATAGTTTTTATAATGTTGAGATATGTTCCTGTTATCCCTAGTTTTTCTAGTGTTTTGAACATTAAGTGGTGCCGTATTTTGTTGAATGCTTTTTCTGCATCTATTGATATTATCATATGGTTCTTATCTTTAAGTCTATTGATGTGATGAATTACATTTATCGATTTCCATATGTTGAACCAACCTTGCATTCCTGGGATAAACCCCCTTGATCATGGTTCACTATCTTTTTGACATGTTTTTGTATTTGATTTGCCAGAATTTTGTTGAGAATTTTTGCATCTATGTTCATTAAAGATAGTTGTCTGAAGTTTTCTTTTCTTGGACGTGTCTTTGTCTGGTTTTGGAATCAGTGTAATATTGGCCTCATAGAATGAGTCTGGAAGGGCTCCCTCTTTTTCTATGTCCTGAAATAAATTGAAGAGTATTGGTATTAGTTCGTCTTTGAAGGTCTTGTAGAACTCAGCTGTGCCATCTGGTCCTGGGCTTTTCTTGGTTGGTAATTTTTTTTATGGCCTCTTCTATTTCCTCACTTGAAATTGATCTGTTTATATTGTGTATAAACTTCAGATCCAGTTTGGGCAATTCATATGACTCTAGAAATTTGTCAATGACTTTGATATTTTTATTTTGTTAGAGTGCAAGTTTTCACAATAATTTCTAATTATTTTCTGTATTTCTGTAGTGTCTGCTGTGATATTTCCCTTTTCATCACATATGTTAGTAATTTGAGTTTTATCTCTCTTTCTCTTTCTTAGCCTGGCTAAGGGTCTGTCAATTTTATTTATTTTTTCAAAGAACCAACTTTTTGTTTTGTCAATTCTTTCAATTGTTTCTTTAGTCTCAATTTCATTAATTTCAGCTCTGATTTTAATTATTTCCTGTCTTCTACTGCTTTTAGTGTTGATTTGTTCTTCTTTTTCTAGGGCTTTGAGGTGTGATGTTAAGTCATTTATTTGTTGTTGTTGTTTTTTCTTTTAAGGGATGAACTCCATGCAATGAATTTTCCTCTTAATACTACCTTCATGGTGTCCCAGAGATTTTGATACATTGTATCTATGTTCTCATACACCTCTTGGAATTTTTTAATCTCCTCCTTGATGTCTTTTGCAACCCCTCGTTCATTCAGTAGCATGTTGTTTTGTCTCCAGGTGTTGGAGTAACTATTTTTATTTTATTATTGATTTCTAATTTCATTTCATTATGATCTGATAGAATGTGGGGTAGTATCTCTACATTTTTATATTTGCTAAGAGTTGATTTGTGGCATAATATATGCTCTATTTTAGACATGGAGCCATGTGCTGCTGAGAAGAAAGTGTATTTGTTCACTGAGGAGTGAAATATTCTATATATGTCCCTTAAGTCTAAGATGTTAATTGCATTAATGAGGTCTAAATTTTCTTTATTTAGCTTTTGTTTGGACTATCTATCCAGTGGTGAAAGAGGTGTGTTGAATTCTCCTAGAATAATTGTGTTCTGGTCTATTTGATTCTTGAACTTGAGAAGGGTTTGTTTGATGAATGAATGCTCTGTTATTTGGGGCATATAAATTTATTATTGTTATGTCCTATTGATGTATGGTTCCCTAAAGCAGTAAGAAATATCCTTCTTTGTCCTTTTGATTAATTTTGGCTTGAAGTCAACCTTATCTGATATGAGAATGGAAACCCCTGCTTTCTTCCACAGCTGGTGTGAGTGGTAAGATTATTCCTAGCCTTTCACCTTCAGTCTTTTGATGTCTTTTTTCTATGAGGTGAGTTTCTTGGAGACAGCAAATTGTTGGATATTTTCTTTTAATCCAGTCTGACAGTCTGTGCTTTTGAATAATGAGTTTAAATCTTTAACATTCAGGGTTATTATTGAGACATGATTTATATTCCCATCCATTTTTGTTTGTTTGTTTGTTTGTTTGTTTTTTGGTATTTAACTTGATTCGGTTTCTCCTCTGGTTAGTTTTTTTTTTTTTAGTTGAATATCTCAATTTGCTGATTTTCTTTGTTATTTTTCTTTTCTTCTTCATGGAATATTTTGCCAAGGATGTTCTGTAGTGCAGGCTTTCAAATTGTGAATTCTTTTAATTTTTGTTTATTGTGGAAGGTTTTTATTTCATCTTAAAATCTGAAGCTTAATTTTGCTGAATATAAGATTCTTGGTTGGCATCTATTTTCTTTCAGAGCTTGATATATATTGTTCCAGGATCTTCTCGCTTTTAAGGTCTGGGTTGAAAAATCTGCACATAATCTAATTGGTTCCCCCCTATGTGTAATCTGATTTCTTCCTCTCATGGATTTTAATATTCTCTCCTTATTCTTTATGTTAAGCATGTTCATTATACTGTGCCTTGGTGTGGATCTGTTGTGATTTTGTACAAAATGTGCCTTAGTGTGGATCTGTTGTGGTGTTCGGTAAGCCTCTTGAACTTGATTTTCCCATTCATTCCTCATGTTTGGAAATTTTTCTGCTATTATTTCATTGAATAAATTACTCATTCTTTTGGTTTGGAAGTCTATGCTTTCCTTGATCACAATAACTCTTAAATTTGGTCTTTTTAAGCTATCCCATATTTCTTGAATGTTTTGATCATGATTTCTTACCATTTTCACTGTGTGGTCTACATTCTTTTCAAGATTATATATTTTGTCTTCATTATCTTAGGTCCTGACTTCCAAGTGGTCTGTTCTGTTGGTGATGCTTTCAATTGAACATTTAATTTGGTTTATTGCTTCTTTCATTTCCAGGATTTCTGCTTGGTTTCTTTTTAAAACCTCTATCTCCCTACTGAAGTAATCTTTTGCTTCTTGTATTTGTTTATGAAGTTCTTTGTCAAAATGATCTTTTACTACCTGTATTTGGTCTCTTATATCATTCTTCAGGTCATTGAACATTTTTATTATGTACCTCATGAACTCCTTTTCTGTCATTTAATCTGCTGTGCTTGCCATGGAATCTACTAAGGAGGTATGTTGATATGTTTGGGACACTTTCTTCCCTTATTTTTTCATATTGCTTGTGTGACTTCTCTTCAAGCACTGTGGAGCCTTCACTTTTTTGTTTTTACCTTAAAGTCTCATGATGCCTATGTTGTACAATGTTATCAGATCCCCATATAAACACTTTACACTCTAAAACCAGACATTTTCTATTCAGATGTTCACAATTTGGTCACACTGTACAGAATTAGTGAATTCAAATATTGTCCCCACAATGCTCTGTAGGTTTGTAAAGGGGTTTATAATTTCTGATATTGGACACAGATGTGCTATGCTGAGGAGGAAGGAGGTGAGGATTTTGAGTTATTATTTCTTAGGAAGTGTTAAAGCAAAATCTATGGATGTAGTTTAATATCAGCAGGAGAGATAGGAGATGAATTGGAGTGAACAAGCTAGAGGGAAGACCAAGGTGTATATAAACCAAACTTATGTATATGTTAAGAGAAATAAAAAATGTCAAAGTAGTAGAAATTGGTGAAAAGAGAAGAAAAAGAAAGTGAGTCAAAAATAGAAAAGAAACTATATATAACACAGCTTTGATATACTATTCAGTTGCCCCAGTTCTCAAAACCCTAATTCATGCATAAAACTTGGTTTCACATATGTTGAGAGTGTGAGGGCGGGGGAGTACATAGGGAGAGGAACAAAGAGGAAAAAGAAAAATAAAAAGGTGGGGAGCAGGGAACAAGACCAATCAAACAAAATAGAAAAACTGAAAAAAGGAGAAACAAGACCAACCAAACAAAAATGAAAAACTGTAAAAGCATGTGTGTGCATTTACCCACCCACCCCCACACAAAACAAACAAACAACTCCACTAAGACGAACACACAAATAAATCACATACAAGAAATCTTGAGGGAAGATTTCCTGGTTCTTTTCACATCCAGTAGATTTGGTCGTCTGTTGTCGGTTTTCAGGATTTTATTACCACCCTCCGGATGTTGAAAGTAACCCAGTAGTCACAGAACCAGCCCTAGCTTTGGCTGGGGAATTGGAGAGGAGTTGCAATCTGCGTACCTGGTCAGCGGTAGTTCCAAGTTTGGAGTTGGCCTCCCTGATAAATGGCACTGAAAGGTGACCCAAGATGCAGGCATCTACTTTCCATGTCACAATATAGTTGCAGAATTATGGGGCCGGTATGCTGGGTTCAGATACGGGCTCTTTCACTGTCTGTGAGTGGTTTGTGTAGATATGGGCTGTCTTCAGAGCCTGTGTAAATTACTTGGATGTATGCAGGCTTCTGCACGCGTAGGTGATTCCCTTTTTATTTCTTCTTTCTCCCTCTGCTGCAGCCACTTTCAAATATGGAGGTGATCAATCCACCTGGGAGTAATGGAACCACACAGGACCTGACTTGAGTTCCTATGCGTGGGAGTTTGCCAGGTGTCTTGAGTGAAAGCAAGTTGTACAGCCAAATGATCAGCGCCTAAACAGAAACTAATGATCTGTGCTGCTCCCCACTGGTGCTGCTGCTGGAATCCTTGTTTTTCTGCACCATTCCCCACCGGCTCCGCTGCTGATATCTTTGTGCACTGTTTGTCTCCTGTGTGGAATCCACATGAGTCAGCAATTTGGACACTCAACCCTGCTATAGGCTGTTGTCCCAGAGCCCCAGAGATGTATGATGTTCATGGCTCCTTTGTGGGTGCAGGAGTATCGCTAGTAACTCAGCAGCATTTTCACTACTGAACCTCACTTTATGTCACCTCTCTTCAGTCTGCCATCTTGCCAGTCTCAAGGACAGTGATTCTATCTGAGCTGCTATTAAGTTTCATAATTTCCTACTTTCTCTTGATAGTAGTTATTATTTTTTATTTTGATATGTAGAATTCCATTAAGTATTTATTGAAAGGCTGGCCTAGTGATGATGAATTGCCTCAGTTTTTGCTTGTCTCTGAAAGATTTCATTTCACCTTTCATTTTGAAGGATAGCTATGCTGGGTATAGTATTCTTGGTTGGGAGCTTTTGTTTTATTTTGTTTTTTCCTTTAGGGTTTCAAAGATATTGTCCCAATATTTCCTGTCTTGAAAGATATCCACTGAGAAATTTGTTGTTATATGTGCTTTGTTGCTTTTCTATTGCCATTTTAGAATTCTTTGCCTCGGACATATCACATTTACCATAATATGTCTCAGAAAGTAATTGTTTTGGCTAAATCTAATTGGGGTCCTTTGAGCTCCATAGACCTGTGTATCCACATCTTTCCCAATATTTGGGAAGTTGTCAGCTAGTATTTCATTAAATTAGCTTACTATACCTTTTCTCTTGTCTTCTTTCCAGACTCTCTATAATATGAATGTTTTTATTCTTAGTGCAATCCCACAAGTCTCAAGGGCTTTCTTCATTTTTTTTCTGTCTTCTTCTTGTTTTGTATGTGGGAGGGTGGTGACAAGGGAGAGCAGAAAGAGAGATGTGGATTTTTCAAAAGACCTGTTTTCAAGTTCAGAAATTTTTCTTCTACTTTATCTATTTTGTGCTTTTTGAGAATCTCACTTGCATTTTTACTTCATTTACTGATTTTTCAGATCCAAGATTTTTACTTGTTTCTTAATGATACTCTTCACTCTTTGCTGAATTTCTAATTCATATCATGAGTTGTTTTTCTAAATTCATTTATTGTCTCCATATCTTCTCGTGTATCTTGTTGATTTTGTTTTAAAAGTATTATTCTGAATTCTTTCTCACACAATTTGTTGATTTCCTTTTCTTTTGGTACTGTGGCTACAGAGTTATATTGCTTCTTTAGAAATGTCATGTTACTCTGCTCTTTAATGCTTCCTATGCCGTTATGTTGATATTAGTACATCTGATATATCAATTGCCTCTGCTATTTTATGAGATGACTTTCATAGTAAAAGATTTTGTGTGGTGATATATCCTAGGATGTTGTTTTGGTAGGGTATGATAGTTTTGGTTAAAGTTGGGAATGTAGTTTCTTCAGCTCTAATCAAGACCAATGATGCCCAGGAATGTCTTGGTGAATAAGGCTAGACAGGATTGTGGGATTGTTCATTTAGCTAGAATGCAGCTCTCTTAGGTACAGTGGGTTCACTAGCAGCTCTGAATGGGGTATCTCTTAGTTTCTGCAGGTCACAGAATTGTAGGGCTACTCTGGCAGGTCCAAGCAGACAAGGTACATTTGTTTGGCATGCCAAGATAGGTAGGACACCTATAAAATCTGAGGGCTGTATGGGAATAGGATTCCTCCATTGTCTTGCGCATGCATGGTACTATACTCTTGACAGTAGGGACAGCATATCTGTTAGAGTCTAAATGCTATAGGGTTGCTGGGTTATATAAGTGGCATGAAGAATGGTTCCTATCTGTGTCTTGAGGGTTTAAGAGTACATTTGTGGGACATTTACAGGAAAGCCATTCAGGAAATATGGGTAGATGAGAAGGATCACTCAAATTGTTCACTGGGGCCACAAGAGAATAGACTAGTCTACTCTGCAACTTCCATGGCTCAAGGGTGTGGGCTGAGCTATCCAACTGGTTTGCAGGCCTCAGGAGGTTAGGAAGGGCCACATGACTTCTTCCTGGGATTTGGTGGGTAAAGGCATTTGTGTGCAAGCCACCCTGTAGATTTGTGGAGAAGAAAGAGGGTGGGCATAGCCATAAGGTTAGTTCTCAGGTGCCAGGAAAGCTTGAGTTGCTAGTGCAGGCCATCAGGCTGCTTTGTAGAACATGGGGTGGACAGTGTCATTGTTCAGCATGTCCTGGGTAAAGAGGTCACAATGTGGGTCAGCCTCTTTCACCAGGACAATGAAGTGGCAAGGCCACACAGCAACTCCCCAAAATGGACTCAGCTGAGGGCTGTTATACAAAAAAAAAAAAAAAAAAAAAAATTTGGCCGGGCGCGGTGGCGCACGCCTGTAATCCCAGCACTTTGGGAGGCTGAGGCAGGAGGATCGCGAGTTCAAAGCCAGCCTCAGCAATGGCGAGGCACTTAGCAACTCAGTGAGACCCTGTCTCTAAATAAAATACAAAAAAGGGCTGGGGATGTGGCCCAGTGGTCGAGTGCCCCTGAGTTCAATCCCCGGTACCACAAAAAAAAAAAAAAAAAAAAAAATTCCTGGAGGATCTGTAGCACTTCAGTTGTGCACCTGGACATAAAGTAGAAATAAAACTGTCCACACTGGAAAGGGAGAGTTAACTCCATTTCTATGCAGATAGCATGATTGTGCATGTCAAAAACCCTAAACCCTCAACAGAAAAGCTGTTGTAATAAGTGATGTTCATCACTGGTTAAGGGGATTAAGTATAACTTCTGACCAAATATAGGCTATACAAATCCCACTCTGAATATCAATAAAGAGATAAATTATATCAAAGAGCCAAATGGACATTCCTGCAATGGAAGATATAATCACCAAATTTTTTTAAATCATAAAAAAAGGAGATCAGGAGAAGATTTGAATAAGCTGAGAAAACAATGAACAAACTTGAAGATGGTTCTTTAGAGAGGACACAATCTGAAGAAAAGAAAGAAGCAAAGCTAGCAATGTCTCTGAGAAATATATAATCCAGTATAGAGCAGTGGGATGATATTGTGCTTCCATTTAAAAAAGAACAATGAAAACTCCTCTTTGAACATTACTTGCAGTAAATTCTCTTTTCCCTCTCTCTTCACTACAATACTAGGAACCTTATAATTTTTCACATATTTCAAACATGTGTTACCTTCGTGTTTTCATGTTTCTTTTTTGTATGCTTCACTTTGCATTTTTCCACTGACATCTCTTCCAGTTCAGTAATTCTGTACACCTTACTGTCCAATCAACTGTTCAATCCATCTACTAAGTTCATTTTACATTTATAATTTTTAATTCAAAAATATCAATTAGGTAATTTCTAAATCACTGAGATATTCTACATTCTTTATTATATTTTGCACATTTTCTCCTATTTTAAGATATATTAATTATAGCCATAAATTCATGTACTCTTGCTCTAAACTCTGAATCATTTTGGCACTACAGTCTGCTCTTCTATCTCCTTATTATTTTATTTTTTTTAACTCTCTAATAGTAAGTTATGTTTTATTTTTTCTCTTAGCATGTATTTTAGTCTGCTTTGTGCTGCTCTAAAAGAATACTACACATTTTATAATTTACAAAGAAAACAAGTTTATTGCTTATGGTTCTGAAAGCTGTGAACTCGTAGACTGAAGGGCTGCATGTGATGAGGCCTTCCTGGTGCATCAGTCGATTATGGCAGATGGAAAGGACAAAAGCAGATGCATGAGTGAGAAGGAGGAGGTCCTGTGATAACTGTACCATTCCCATAATGAGGGCCTTAATCTGTCATGATGGCCTGTCTAAATACCTCAGAAAGACTCACCTCCCAATACCATTACAGTGGCAATGAAATTTCAACATGAGATTTGGAACAGATATTTGAACCATACCAAGAAGTATAAAAATATTTCGCTGTAAGCTGGTAATTGTGCATTGAATCACCAAGTGGCTCCACTATGGAGTTCCCATTTCCTGTGTTGGGAAGATGGACTAAGGAGCTACTTACTTAAATTAACCATGTATTAAGCTAGTCCAGAGATGAGTGAGCTTTCAATAAATCTTGGACTAATCTTTACTTATAGGGCACTGCTCAGATATGGGCCTGCTACACTTTCACTTCGGAGTGTATATGACACTAACTGATCAGCTTTGAAGGATTATGGGGATTAATCTCTACCATCCAAATGTTCACAGTCTAGCTCTTCAGCCTTTTGTGAAATGAAAGGTCAGAATCCAGAAAGTGTCTTAGTGGAGAAACTGAATATGCTTGAGACAAGCATATTTACTGTATCTTGTGTCCAAAACATAACATGGTTTTAGGAAAATATGCCTTCTAGAAATTTCAGAGTAGCTCACCAACATCTCAGAATGCATTTGGGACTTTAGGGAAAATGATTACCAGTTGAAGTCCCCCAAATGTCTAATTTATGAATGCAGTCCTGGGAATTAACTAAGAGGACTGGAGTCTCTCTGCTTCTCAGCAGAGTTCCAGTCTTCTGAGTGGGCCAAAACCTCATCCTCAGTTCACATCCAGCATGCACTAGTGCTCCAGAAAAAGAATGCCTGTCGATACTAAACTCACTTCAGAATTGTGTTCCAGTTGAAAATTTCAGTTCATCGAGTCTTCCTTGCCTCTCCGTCTCTCTGACAACCTCAAAGTATGGTTTTTAATGTTTAATTGGAATTCTGTAGGTCTTTTTCCCCTTAGAAAACATACCTTAATAAGATTTATCACATCCTACATACAATTGTAAATATCTTCTTCATTCTATTTTATAATCAAAGTTGCAAAGGAGTAGAGAGGCAAGTGCTTTGGTCCTGTTTAGAGATTACAAGGACATTCTCCATAAGTTTAATCATATTCTCAAGAGGGTAAAGGGTAATGGTGAAAAAATTCAAATTTCTGATATCTGACTCCTGCCTGTTTTCTTATCATACCAAGGTAAGTTTTGTTGCACTCACAATTCAGTCACAAAATAAGATACCACACCCCTGAGATAACCACAAGTTACTAAATAGAAGGCATAGCTGTCACCATTAGTATTGGAGATCAACAGGAAGAGGTCTGGAATATTCAAACCCCGAGCTTTGGAATAGCTTCAGTGGTTCTAGGACTTCACCCTCTGAGAACAAGTACAGCCAGCTTGGTGCTGGAACCTCTGGAATATGGCAAAGCGCTCAGAGAACCAGGACTCAAGACTCTGAGGGTATGCTGTTTGGTAGCTTTGCTCTATCTCTGGGGCTGATGATTATTTGCTTCTGGAAATTACTAAATATACATAGAAATAATGTGCAGACTGAAAGCTACTGCAGCTGCCTGGATGAAAACTCTAACCAAAGTGACACTGATGCAAATTTCAAGTAGTTCTCACAGGTATCCAGTTTCCCTCTGGCTCCCCCAAGGGCAGAAATTGCCAGGGAGGACTGGCAAAGAGGTGTGATGTGAGTTTCCTCTCTCCATGTGACAGGGCAGAGTGAAAAGTGTAGGTGGTTTGCAATTGAGAGATGCTGAGTACACACACACACACACACACACACACTCACATACGCATGCACGCACCCACACACACATACACATTTGATCCATCCATGCATTGCTAAAGAAACTCAAAAAACAATTTCCATGAAAAATAAACCACTAGGGTCGGGTGTGTTTGGTGGTAGAATGTTTGCCTAGTGAGTGCAAGGCTCTGAATTCAATCCCCAGTACAGTGAACATATAGAAGTAACAAAACAAACCACTAAAATTACTTGAAATAATGAAAATAAGACTGTGGTAGGAATTACGTATATTAAATAATGAAAGTTTATGATCCTGAAGCAGTATTCTCTGAAACTGTCTGCCAGTGGTTCCTAACATTTGCAATAACATTTCTACTACCAGGATCCTAAAAGTTAATGGATGGGAGATTTCGTTGAGGATTGGGGTTATTTTCTGAAATTGCAAAAAAATTTGCTCTTCTGTCTCAGGTAAAGTTAAACATTGAGTTCCTCTGTCTCGTGTGAAAGTGAAGTTTGTGCACCCAGCTGTTGCATCTTGGGTGAAGTTTAATCACCCAGTTGTTCCATCTCAGATTGTTTTATCACTCAGCTCTTCTGACTCAGGTGAAGTTTGATCACTCAGTTGTTCCACCTCAGGTGAAGCTTTCAATGTTTCTCTTTTTTCCTAGGTGGAGCTTGGCACGACTTTAGAAGCAAAAGTATCAAACTCACAAACAAAATGAAAAAAAGGAAATAAAAAAAAAGGTCCCTTCCTTTTGTTCATCCATTCTTGCACTGTTTTCCCAGGGGATGGGCCACTGACAACACTACCTCCATGGCCTATGTTCATGCAATAGGGGGGCTCTCAGTTAGGGTCACAATGGCAGTGATGTTTGTTGTTGCAGATCCCTTTCATAGCACAGGTCTCTGGTGAACAATCACTTGCCCACAATGACAGAAAGACACACTTCTGGTGGATGGACACAAGTCCATTACCACACTCTGTGCCATCTTTCACATCACCAATACCTGGCATGGTCATCCCAAAATGATAGTGCCTCAGCAGGTCACACCATTGAAGGCAGTCCAATGCACAGTAGTGTGACCTTTCAAAGAAGGAATTTCTCTCACATTCTCACACTGAACTCTTCCACAGAAGAAATCTGATTTATTACACTTTATATAGCCTTTACCACTGAGACCACAGTTACCAAAGTGATCATCTCGGCTGTTCATTTCTGTGTAGCAACTCTCCTGTGCACTCCTGGATTCCTTGCCAAAGATTTGTCTACACTGTATGTCATGTGCATTGCATCTCTTCTCATGGCAGTAGCCACCGTCCACGTAAGGGACCCCATCCTGCACATACACATCTTCTGGACACTCAGGCGAGGTGCCATTGCACCACCCTGGAAGATCACACTCACTGTCCTTTTCTCTACACACTTTACCTGGTGGCACGAGAAGGCATTCTTCACAACACAGCCCAGAAGGACATTCAGCCCCGAATTTCAGAGTGCATCTTACTGAACAACAAGGATGATTTTCACACAAAATTGGGTATCCACAGTCACACTCCTCTCCTTCTGCAACCAAACCATTTCCACAGCCCTTCCACCTGAGGATCTCTGCTTATTTTGGTACATTGAGCATACAATTCAGAATTGGAAAGTGACTCCACATTTGAGAATAACAGCAATTGCTGAATTTTATGCCTTCCATTTCTACTGCATTCATGATACAAAAACGATGCTTGTGTTTACATTGCAGTTCATCATGCTCCATGCCCAGATTATGACCTATCTCATGTGTTGTGACAAGTGAAATATCATACAATTTATCTCCTAGGAATCTGGCCACTCTACAATTATAAGGAGGTATACAAACAGTTCCAACATAGGCTAAGCCAAGATACATACCAAAATCTTGGCATGCCAGAAAATGTGCAATATCATTTTTTATGCGAGAATTTAGACTGACTACCTTCCAGTCGCAAAACCTATAGATGTCCTTAGTGACAGTGAAAAGGTTCTTTTCATTCCAGACTTCAATTCCAAGTAAACTCAATTCAACATCCAATGGACTTAAAAAGGAATGTACGTGATTGGCAATGAAAAATACTTCTTCAATCACAAATGAGACATTACTTTGCTTATAAAGGAATCACTCATAGTCTAAAACCAAAACTGTTTCAAGATACCATCTGTGGGTCCACCAGCCTTCATAGCCGCTTTGCCTCAGAACGGAATTTTCCCTCCTTTGCAGCTTCAGCTGTTGTGCTAGTTCTTCCTCTGTTAGTCCACATCTCATGGGTGGGAATTGGGTCTTCTCTCTCTCCATCTTATAAACCAGATGTTCAAATGTGGCGGAAAGTCTTTTGGGTTTGATTTCATAAACAGTGTCACGGATCTCTAGTATCCCTTGAAAGCCCCCCAAACAGGTGCTAAGAGCAACCAGGGATTCTGGGTCCCCTTCCACATAGCCATCATAGTAGCAGTCACTCTGGACAAAAGGGTGGTCCTTGAGCAGAGCACCCTGGTCTGTGTAGGTGAACACAGAGAAGGGTTTGGACACCAGAAGTTTCTTGGCCTTCATGTGGACAATGTGTTTCTGGCCTCCAAAGTGCAGATTGTAGGAGACCCAGTCAGGGGGCCTCATGCCTCTACTGGTGCCAGTTATCCTCAGAGGTATCACTACTTCTGGAGGGCTGTGGTGTTGAGAGTGCCCAATCTGGGCCCATCCAGAAAGAAAAAGCAAAATGCCCAGGCAGAGCTGCAGGACAGTGATCCTCATATGCACCAAGGCCTCACCCACAGCCATCATGGGTTGACTGGAGGCAAAGGGGCAGGGCAAGATGTTTTGTTGTTTTGTCTCCTCCCTTTAACTTGGTTGAAAGAAGCATTGACCTTTGATGGGATGTCTCCTATGGATTCAATCCATCAGAGCTACAGAACTAAAAGAAAGAAAGAAAAAGATAAAGAAGGGCAGAAATTGGGTGGCTAAATTATGAACTGGCCAAGGTGGAGGAGAACGGCAGGGTATGGGCTAAAATGCATTAGTGTTTGGTTTAAGGCATGACTAGATATTGTGCATTGTATTGTCTGTTTAATTTTGGTGATGGCGAATCAAATTATGGGGGTTGAAAAGAGTGACAACTGGCCAGTGGTTGAAAATTGCCAAACACAGATGTAGGACATGTGGGTCCATGATACCATTCTCTAAATATATGAATATGTAAGAACATTTCCACAATAAATATTTAAAACAAGAGTATGAATGTAAAGGTGAATATATAAGTTGTTTAGTGAGGGAATCTCTATTTATACGAATTGAATTGGAATAAGTAACAGTAGTTTTTCCTCCCTATTTCTAAGGATTGTTTAGTCACATTACTTGGGAGAAATATGTAAAACAATTCTCAGATACATTACTTTTCTTCATGATTCTTAATACAGACTTCCATGCAACAAATAATTTGTTCAAAATTCCTCCAATCCTGTCAGGTTTGACTATCAAAGCATCAATTTTCCTGCAGTTGTATTAGAATCTACTTATAATGGATATTTTCATGCATTAAAACAAGCAATACTGGAATTGGAAGGGGAAATACCTTGGGTTGATAGATTTCACTCAAAGGTATTTATATGTAATTATATTCATATAAAAATATTGTTTTTCAAAGTCTCTGTCCCTATAAAAAGAAAAGATCAAACTAGCTGTAAGAGTAACAGTTGGAAAGGGAAGGTACTAAAAGCAAAATAAAGTGCCTTCAGAAATGAAAAGGAAATCAATGAACCCTGGGAGTATGGAGTAAAGCTTTGGTGCAGGTGATGTTGTACCAGAGCAAAGGCATCAAAATCCCTGGCATTTCAGGATGCTGAAGAAACTGCTTCAAGATCAACCTTCCTATGGATTTTTTCTCATAAATGACAAGACATACAAAACTATACATTAAACAATCATTTTGATTGTACAAATATACTATGATGAATGAGTGCAAATGCAAAATCTGATAATAGCACACTGCCTGGCTGATAATACCCATTTGTTGCTTTGATATCAAGCAAAGTAGGAATAATACTTCAGAATATGTACATACTGTGCAGCACACCTGGGAAACATCAAAGGATGATACAAGTTAAAGATGTGGAATATAAATTTCCACAGTGTTTGCAGCAAAAATTTACTTCGAGAATCTGTTAGATTGCATGCAATAGTTTCCATATAAAATACCTGATTTTCTTGACCTACTGAGAGTATCCATAGTTTTCCTGACATCATTAGAGTAATAATATCACAAACGTGATGAGATTTAGAAGCACCACACTGGTTGGGGGAGAAAGAGCAACAATGGCAGCAGAGGAATGTAGAATCTATGATGAGGGGTCTAAAACACACTGATCAAACACCATTTCCCACAGTAGGAAATTCACACACAAAAGTGTTTGGATTCAGCATGTGTCACCTACTGGACCCAGGACACATTTCTCCTTAAGTTTTATTTGATCTCGATTTTAAGTTATTTGAGCTTTCTCTCTCTCTGAAATCATTTTCTTGTCACTTATGAAATTGTCCACTCACGAAACATAGCAGCAGTCTCTCCTCTGTTAACACTTCTTTATGGAAAACTCCTTTTCCTAGTTAATCTAATCTAACATAATTTTTATAAGTCAACATTGCGAAGCCCACCAGGGGAGAGGTCTTTCTTTCTCAGAAACCTCTCTGTAATACAGATCAGATATTCAGTCATATCTTGCCACTTCCAAACCACAAAACTAGTAGCCATCTCCTTCCACCATTTTCTACCATTCTTCCTAATTCTTTCATCAACCTCCCAATCAATCCTGCACAAGCCAGAACATATTGGGTTTCTACTCCTACTTTCTTCTCCACCAATAACCTTATCCATGCTGTCCATTGGTTGAGCAAGCATGTGGGCAACCCGTAAGTTCCCAGGTGTGTGCTTGTTACTGTTACAACTTGTGCTCAACATTTTTGAGCCATTGACTGAAAGCTGTGTCTTATATCATGTCATCATGCTTTGCCATCTTAACAGTCACATATTAGTTAGCCATAACTTTATTCTTAAATAAAAGTGACTTGGGCTGGGGTTGTGGCTCAGTGGTAGAGTGCTTGCCTTGCATGCATGAGGCCCTGGGTTTGATCCTTAGCACCACATAAAAATAAATAAATAAAATAAAGGTATTGTGTCCAGCTACAACTAAAACATAAAATATTTTTTAAAAAGTTACTTATCAGTTTCATAGAGGATGCACATAAGTTTTCCTTCCATGTTCTCCCACTTTTCAAGTTTCCATCATTGACCTGTCATTCCCCCATACCCCAGCTCTAGACTCTGTTGGTTCAAACACTGTTGACCAAAGTGCTCAACCCAATCTAGATTAATGCTTTCACTACTGTGGCAACACACTGCCACTTCTTCTGGGGAAGTCACAGTACAGTCTATTTAGGAGGATGTGTAAGATGGGGAGACACACAGATAGCCTAATAGCTCAGCCTAAAGGATGAAGATACAGATATTGATTTTTAAATACGTCCATGCTTTTAATAATCTGTGCCTTGGACATGGTGGTGCATGCCTGTAATCCCAGTGTCTTGGGAGGCTGAGACAGGAAGATGTGAGTTCAAAGCCAGCCTTAGTAAGGGTGAGGTGCTAAGGAGGTGTTAAGTAACTCAGTGAGAACCTGTCTTTAA
Source organism: Tamias sibiricus (assembly GCA_025594165.1). NCBI lineage: Eukaryota > Metazoa > Chordata > Mammalia > Rodentia > Sciuridae > Tamias > Tamias sibiricus. Next base: position 52,023,542 of record CM046661.1, read on the forward strand.
TAAAAAGACAAAAAAAGGCTGGGATGTGGCTCAGTGGTTGAATGTCCCTGAGTTCAATCCCCAGTAACCTCCCCCCTAAAAAAATAAAAATAAAAATCTGTGCCTTGTTGTTTACGTGTTTTCCTGACTTTCTGTTTTTTCCCCTCCATTTCCTCATTGATGCAAAGGACCCTCATCTGAAAATCAATATTGTCTGTGTTTTGCAATTTGTCATTTTTATCAAATTTTATCTTGATAATTTAAGTTGTAAAACCTAGAATTCTTCATTTAATGCCTATTTCAAACAGGATCAGGTAATTTTCTTTTCTTTTCTTTGTCACTGCAAATAGGAGACAGGGGCCATGTTTGAGGCTTGATACAGTCCTGATCTTTAAAGCCAGAAGAACACCTTGATTGTTTGGGGCAATAACCAAGTAAAATAAAGGGGAGGCTAACTTCATGGAATGCTAAAAGCCCATAGTAGTAAGCAATGTCAGTAAAGGACACCTCTTAGGACAACTTCTTCAAATCATGAGTAAAATTCTGATCGGCTTCTTTGCTATCCATGTCTGTCTTTATATGTATTTAGTAATTATGAAGGTGTGTAGATTTTTGTTGTGATGGAAAATAATAATTGATTTACTGTGTGCATTTTTGAGATTGGACCAAAACAAATCTCTCAGAAAATGTTCTTAAGACCTAACCTTTCAAGCAGGTAATAGGAAAACAAACTCAAAAGAAAATTCAAGCCAGACTATTTTCACTCATTCATTCTTTTATATAGTGACTCCAGACACCAAGACTCTGAGGGAATATAACATTTTCATTCATAAAGTAGAATAATATTATAATAGTACAGAGGCCTCAAAATTGATTCTCATATATCAAAGCTCATCAAATCCATCAATCTCTGTATTCTAATAGCCACCTAAACCTCTAATTCAGTGTTTTCAAACTTGAATAACAATACATTAAAAATGGTTTACAGTGTTCCCACCAAATAAAGTAGATTGATAAATGTAAAGTGCATAATACTTTTCAAGATCTGAATAACTGGCAAGAAATCATGGTTATATTGGGATGTGGTGTGTGTGTGTGTGTGTGTGTGTGTGAGAGAGAGAGAGAGAGAGAGAGAGAGAGAGAGAGAGAGAGAGAGAGAGTTTGTGTTCATTCATGTCTTCTTTATTTGAGTTTCTCTTCTGTAGAGCTAAACTCCTGAATGACCTACCCACAGATGAAGTGATGATTCCCATGATCATTTCTAGGTATAGCCCTCTTCATGTCTCATTTCTGACACCCACCAACAAAGACTTTCTTGAGAACTCTCATGACAAAGAGAAATATGAATCTCTTCCCCTTCAATTGTCTCTCATTTGATTGAGTTCTAGATTGACTTTCCTAGCAACAAGAGTCTCTCAGAATTCAGGACATGGCAACAGCCCCAGATTCCTCTTCATTCTGGCTCCATTATCTCTTTCAAAGCTAGTTGCTACTTACTACTCAGTATAAATAGCCCTGACTTCCTTACCCTCATGGACTGTGTTCCAATAACAGTTCAATATGAATATGACTCATTTCCTTACTCCCATATACACTATGTACTTTGCTGAGACCGCTACCCTGGTTTCAGTTTATTTCAACATTAAATCATACTGTGGAACACTTGAAGGACTTCAAGTTCCAGGAAAAATAAAATTTGATCCCATTTAAAACATTCTCGCAGACACCCAGACATCAGCATTCGTCTGCATCTTCCTTGCTAGGGCAATGAATGAGAAACATTGCATATCTGTGGATGAACTTTCTGCCTTCCTTGCCCCATACTTTTATCACTAGTTCTCAAGGGACCAAACTTGATTTGATGCTTTTCATGTCTGTATAATTTTGCTAGGGTAGTCATAGCAAAGGTATATAAAATATGTATCCTAAAAAAAAAAGGAAGAAAGAAATTAACTGTGTGACAGTTTTAGAAGACAGGAGTCCAATATCATAGTATCCTCAGGCCCTAGTGCCTCTAAAGTTGTTAAGGAATGATTTAGTTCAGCTTTCTCTCACTGATTCTGGTAGTTTCCTGGTCTGCAGCCACATGATTCTAATCTCCACTTGCTGTTTCCCTCCATCCAAAATTTCCCCCTTTCCTAGGGACACTGAATTATATCAGACAACATGGATGCTAAGTCAAAAACTGTCACAAGGGAAAAAGGAGGTCATCGTGTAATGATACAAAGTCAATGCATCAGAAAGATATATGACAATTATAAATATATCTGTGTACAACATCAGTGCACCTAAATATCTGAAACAAACATCAACAGATCTGAAGAAAAATAGACAGAAATATAATAATAGTGAAAGACTTCAATACCCTGTTTTTAATATTGGATGTAATATTATACAGAAAATTCATAAGTAAATAACACCTGTGAACAACACTATAGAATAAGTAAACCTAACAGACATGAACAGAACATGCCATCCAACCACAGTGCCTACACATTCTGTTAAAGAATGCAAAGAACATTTTGCTAGACTAATCGCATGTTATATTCCAGAACAAGTCACAACAATTTTTAAAGATTGTAATTATGTGAAGCATCTCTTCTGACTAAAACAGAATGAAACTAGAAGTCAACAGTTTATGGAAAACTGGAAAAATCCACAAATTTATAGAAATAACACAATATACTCTAGTCAACCAATGGGTCAGATTTGATCAAAGGAAACAATTTTTAAATATCCTGAGTTAAACACAAATGAAAATGAAACAATCCAATACTTATAGAATTCAGCAAAAATCATCCTATAAAGGCAGTCAATAGCAATAACCATCAAGGAAATAGGAAAACACTAAGCCCAAGTTAGCAGAATAAAGGACATCACAATTATTAGAACAGAAAAAAAAATGGAGAATAGAAAAGAATTAATAAAGCTAAGAGTTGACTTTTTAAAATATAGAAAATCTCAACAAACTTTTTAGCCAAACTAACAAAAAAAATAGAGAAGACTTCAATAAAGTTTGAAATGAAGAAGACATTACAACAGATGCTTCACAAATAAAAAGGATCTTAAGGATCTCTTATAAACAACTATACACCAACAAATTAGATAATCTCAAGTAAATGGATAGACTGTAAGAGACATATTACCTACAAAGATTGAATAATAAAGAATTGGAAAGTCTGAACATACCAATAACAAATAAGAGATTTAATGAGTAATCAAAAAACCTCACAACAATGAAAAGTCAAGACCCAGATGGCTTTACTGGTGAACGCCACCAAACTGCTAAAGAATTAATACTAATGCTTTTCAAACTTTCAAAAAAAAAAAAAAAAAAAAGAAGAAGAAGACATTTCCAAATTCATTTTTTGAGGCCAGTATCACCCTTATCCCAAAGCCACATAAAGTCACCACCAGAAGAGAATGTTACAGATCAGCATCTCTGACAACCTTAGGTACAAGTACTTCCTTGATAAAATACTAACAATCCATACTCAACAGCCTGTTAAAAAGATCATCACAAGGTGATCAAGGATCAAGTGTGATTTATCCCTGTGATGCAAGGAAAGTTCAACATATGCAGATTTAACTAACATTATATGAAGGATAAATAATCAGAGGAACATTTCAATAAATGCATAAAAGGATTTTGACAAAAATTCACCATTCTATGATAAAAACTCTTAACACACTATATATAAAAGGAATTTATCTAGACACAATAAAAACCATGTAGGAAAAGCCCACAGTTAATATACTAAATGAAGAGGGAAAAAAATTAAGTTTTCCCTGTAAGAGGAGGAAAAAGGCAAGGACATTCTTTGTTCTCACTTGTATTCAACATAGCACTGAAAGTTCTAGTCTGTGCAATTGGGCAAGAAATAGGAATGAAATCATCCAAATTGTAATGAAAAAAGTAAGTTTATCTTTCTTTGCAGATGATATGATTGTATATGTACAAAACTATAAAGACAAAAAAAAAATCTTCTAGCACTAATAAAATAATTCAGTAAATTTATGGTATATAAAATCAACTTACATCATTCATTTGTTTCTATATACTAGTGAGGAACTATCTCAAAATGGAATTAAGAGCAAAATTCTTGTTACAATAGCAATGAAAAATAAAACTCTTTGGAATAAACTTATCCAAAGAGGTGAAAGACTTATATATTCAATATAAAAGACTGAAGAAGGAAATTAAAGAAGACACAAATGGAAAGATATCTCATTTAATGGATCATAAGGCTTAATATTGTTAAAATGTCAATACTACCCAAAGTGATTTACAGATTTAATGTGATCCTATTCTGCTTTCTAGCCATGGAGAGGCTAGCCTACAGCATCACTCTATGTTTCATCAGTGAGAAAAGAAGAACATTAAAGCATCATGTCCTTGAAGTACACCTCTCTGTTCCCAAGAACCTCGCCAAGTTAAGGGAACAATGAGAGCAAGTGTGGGGCAGAATGTGCTGATAAAGATTATCTCGAAGGACACTAGCTTTCTCTCATGTATGCTGGGAATTAGGGCAAGTTAATATCTGTAGAAAGCTACTTTCTTGATTGCATGCCTGCCATTGGTGGTCATACAATAGGACAAAGCAAGCTAAGCTAGTGGTGTCACTGTTATAAAACCTTCTCCCTGGGCTGGGGTTGTGGCTCAGTGGTAGAGCGTTCACCTAGCACATGCGTGGCCCGGGTTCGACCCTCAGCACCACGTAAAAACGCATTGTGTACAACTAAAAAAGCAAATAAATAAATATTTTTAAAAAGACCCTTCTCCCTGTGGTAACTGGTACAGAATATAGCACCTATGGACAGGAAAATGCTTGTCTAGTCAGCTGTCAATGAACAAAGCATTGTGAGGGATGAAGGCATTATTTTCTGGTAAAGCACTGGAGGCACCATGTGAATGGAGGTACACCTATCCAGCCCATCACCATTGCACTTTCTGGTGAGGCACCTGTCCAGCCAGATACCAATAGATCTTCTTTTTTTTCAATAAATCTTCTGTCTCACTTCCATCTCTAGGTGTCTTCTTGCATCTCTCAGCAACCTATCCCAGTGCTTTAGTACAACTGAACTGTAGACAGCATACTTTATTAAAAGGACGGTCAACAGGTCTTCCAGACTTAAATATTTGGCTTACTTCTTATGTAGTTCCAATGTTTTTCTTGAAAATTCCCCAGGCTGTAAGATGGGTACAGGCTGGTGATTATCTGCAAAGAGTATTTGGCCCTGTCAGGTACTGGCTTCTAAGCTTCAACCCAGCCAAAACCCAGTATGACACATAAACTTTCCCTAGGTTGAAAGGCGGGGGTAGGTCAGTGATTACCCATGGAAGGAGAAGCTCACCCCACCCAAGTCCAGTGGCCACATGCTGATTCACCTACTTTCAGTGTTCTGCTTAAAAATTACCGAAGGGCGGGAGGTAAGTCGATGCATATGCATATCCATGGTGCAAAGTGTCTGGCCTTGCCTGCTGCAAGTGATTGAGGAGTAATCCCAGAGACCTCACTCAGCCTTAGACCTCAATATGCAACCCTGCTCAGATCCCAAATTATAGCACTGGACAGCCAGAGAAGAAAGCTCTGTGCCTTACAACAGAATCCAGTCTTGTAGTCTTACCAGACTGTGTAGCACAACAGCAGTTCCATTCAACCCCAGCCCAATTAGATCTTGGTCTAGTCAGGTCTACCTGTCCAAGGTCACCACAAGCTAGCCCTATCAGAATCCCATGCTAGATTAACTAGTAAAGGTCTACCATCACCAAAGAACACCAGAAAATGCAGGGAGGGGTGGCTATTTCCACAAATATTCAGGTATAAAAAGATTTTGAAAAATCAGGGAAATAAGAAACCAGCAAAATAAACTAATGTTGTAGTAACGGAGCTGGCAGTAGAGAAGATCTATAAAACGACAAATAAATAATTCAGAATAATCCTCTTGAAGACGTTCAGGGAACTATAAGAAAATATAAATAGAGGACTTGGATTGTGGCTCAGAGGCAGAATAAATAGAGGACTTGGATTGTGGCTCAGAGGCAGAGCGCTTGCCTCACACATGTGAGGCACTGGTTCAATCCTCAACACCACATAAAAATAAACAAACAAACTAAAGATATTGTGTACATGTATAACTAAAATAAAATTTTTAAAAACAAGAAAATACAGACAGAAAACTAAATGCAATTTGGAAAATAATTCATGAACAAAATGAGAAGTCTGACAAAGAAATATAAGCAATATTCTAAAATCCAAATAGAAATCCTAGAGATAAAGAATACACGAAGCTGGGAAAAAAATCAGTAGAAACCTTCAGCAGTGGAATTGATCAAGTAGAAAAAAGAATAAGTGAACACAAAGAAAGAACATTTGAAATTATCCAGAGGAATGAAATGAAAAAAAAAAAAAAAAAAAAAGAATGAAGAAACCTATGGGAATCACTACATATGATTGAGAATCTATATATAACAGGGTTTTATAAAGGAAAAGAAAGCCCAAAAAGCATATTTAAGGTAATATTGGGGCAAATTTCCCAAATCTGGGAAAAGACAACAACATCCAGGTACACAGGAGTTTCCAATTAAATCTAATCCAAAGAGGAATTCACCTACATACATCATAATCAAATTATCAAAAATCAAAGACAAAGAAAAAAGCAACAAGAGATAAAAATATATCACATTAAAGGGAGCCCCTTGACCATGTCATTGCTGTCGTCATGTAGGTGTCAGGGGTCCTGTGGGTCAAGGTTGAGGTAGTTGGCGTGACAGTAGTACCTGCCTCAAACATTCTTCCCTAGACAAACATAGGGTTTCAATACTTAGCACAACTTGTCCTTAACTTTGTACTTTCAGAGATGCTGGTAGTAATGTAGGTAGAAAGACAGCAATACAATGATTAGATGAGGATTGTCAAAAACGTCTGTCAACAAGATGAAATGTGTCACAAGCCCATAAAAATGTAAAAGGCAAAGGACATTATTTAGAAGATACATCTTCTATTGCTTTACCTCTAATCTGCTGCTTAACTTTCAAAGGATTAAAAAGACATCTCTGTGGTGAGGTTTGGGGTTAAAAGAAAAGATTATACAAAGGAGGAAAGGATTTGAACAAAATTTGGTGGAAAATAAAGTCTGAATTGTTGGATTTTCTGTCCCATCTGGCAGCACTTTGATTAGTGACATTAGGGGGCGTGTGGAGGGGTGTGACTAGCAAGCTGCAATCATTGCTTTCTCTCTGGTGTTGACGCAGGTGTCAAAAACCAGTTGACAAGTTTGATATGTTGGGCAATTCTTGTGATAACTCAGTTCAATCTTCTGTTCTTAGGCAACCACCTAAGTGAAAAACAGACTCTAAAGATCTACTAGCTGGAATACCTGGAGACTAATCAGTTTTTATTCCATGTACTTTATACATCTTATGATCTCCAGTGGTCAGGGTGAGGTGGTAGAGAGTGACAGATACTTTCTTATTCTGAGATCCATAAATGACGAATTTTCTGCTTTACACAGTTAACAATAGTTTGATATACGATCATGAAAATGAATGTTGAGCTAGTAATAACATCTCTGGGGAAATACATTAGGGCTGAACAACTTTCCTTTATATTAAATCTTAATCGTGGTAACCTGATTTTGTGAGAGTAAAGAAATGCTTTATAATTCTGTAAAGAAGCTGACATGGCTGGCACTTAAAATTGAGATTTGTAATAGAGAAATAATAAACTATTGGGCCATTGGAGTTTTTAAATTTTTGATGCATTATAGTTATACATAAAAATGCAGTTTATTTTGACACATTCATAAATGCATGTAACATGTTTTTCTCTATTTCAGTTCACAGCGTTACCCCTTCCCTCCCTTCCTCCCTCCTCATCTCCTTCTCTACTCTTTTGGTCTCTACTTATTTAGTTATTTTTTTAAATATATATTTATTTGTTTTAGTTGTACACAATGCCTTTATTCTTATGTGATTCTGAGGATTGAACCAGGGCCGTGCACGTGCTAGGTGAGTGCTCTACTGCTGAGCCACAACCCCAGCCCTATTTATTTATTTTTAATTGGGACATTATAGTTACATATAAATTTGAAATGCATTATGATACATTCATACATGCACAAAGAATAATTTGGTGAACTTTATTACCCAGTTCTTCCACTTTACCTGCCCTCCTCCTCACCCTTGTTCCCCTGCTTCTACTCTGCTGTTCTTTCTATTTTCACAAGATTCCCCCTTTTTAATCCCCTTTTCTCTCTAGCTTCCATATATGAAAGAGACATTCAACTCTTGACTTTCTGGGTCTGGCTTATTTCACTTATCATAATGTTCTCCAGTTCCATCCATTTACCAGTAAATAATTTTATTCTTCCTCATGACTGATAGCATACATATATTCTTCTTGAATATATAGACAACTTTTTTTTTTTATCCATTCATATATTGATGGGTACCTAAGCTTGTTTCATAACTTGGCTATTTTGGATTGTACCACTATAAACATTGGTATGCATGTGTTTTTAAAATAAGTATGAGACTTCTGATGCTTTGACAATTTTCTTAATGTAATTTCATCAATGATTAACCAATTCAAAGAGAAAGATAGAGAAAGATGGGCTTTCTAAATACCATACAAGTGGATGAAGCTTAGTCTCTGTTCTGCAAGGGCTCTCAGAAGTAGGGATCAATCAAATCAATATGTAGAAAAAAATCAGATAATGAATGTGTACAGTAAACCTAGGAATAATGTGGCATGATCCATATTTTTGGAATTCCTTTCAAGAACAGCAGTTGATCTTGTATATGTAATTTTTTTTCTTTCATCCACCCACTTATTCTAAGGGAACATGGTATATAATCCATTCCATTTAAATTAATAAATGTGAATACAGAACTTTTTTTTCTAGTTCCATGTATTAATAGAAAAACATAACCAATATAATGGTCATCCATAAAGCTTGAATTTTAAAATAAGGTGCATTCTCAAATGAAATATTAAAATAGGGAAAAGTTAATCAACACGATGCCAAATTTTTACTAGAATTCATTAAGAAGACAAATGAGAATAACTTCATTGGCTTTGGTTGAAAGAAATGCCATACTAAGCCTTTTCTGGAATGTGCTTTGGCAATCACTGTTCCACTTGATTTCTAAGCTCATCTGTATTACAAAGAAAATAAAACCCATGTTTCTGATTCATTTACACCCAACTTATCAAAATATAGTGCTGCAGAAGCTATTTGAAATTTGAGCAATTTCTAAACCATATTTTGCTCTTATTCAGTAGAACTCAAAGGCAGAATTAGGCTGTATTTAACTATAAAATTATTCTTAGGCTATCTGAGGAATTTCACTGAGCTCACGTGGCTCAGCATGTATTATTATGCTATCTCTCAGAAATAGGCAAACAGTACAAAATGTTTAGCCAAGTGAATCCTCACTGTCCCTTCTGTTCATTGCCTTTTTGCTTCCATTGTTTTAAAAGACAAACAGAATGAATTTTTCCTGCAAAGAAGCTGCTTTTCTCAAGGAACATCATCATGTGGGTGATTACTTCTCTTTCCAATTCTTCATATAAGCAATAACACTAGTCAGCTATAGAGTCAAGTAATCCTCATGCCTTGTTCTTGGTCAGACTTATCCCAATCAGTCTAATTTCTGTCTATAATTGCTTAGCTGGAGCGTTAACTTCATGGAGGTCACCTGTCCTTTAGTCTTGTACTCCCACATCTGGCACAACACCTGGCTGGTCTTGTTGAGGTGGGGACACCCAATGCTTTGTTCCTTGTTCCTGGTAAAGTGTAAGCCAGGCTCTATAATCAACATACTTCAAGTAGGCATGTTTGGGAATAATACACATAACAGAAATCTGAAATGGGTTTTCAAAAGATTTAAAATATTTTAACTACTTAGGTCATTCTATCTTCCAAAATTCTTCAGTCTTTCAAAGCTGCTGTATTGCACTCAAAATGGAATTCAGGAGATTTAACAAATTAAAATTCTATTGGAGATTTTACTGCAGCATCAGTAACTTTCCTCACTGCCACCTGAGAGGTTTCTTTCTCAAAGACACTGCCTTGAGGACCAGGCCTCTCCCAGTCGTCTATTTAGCTACTCAGTGGTGATGAAAGTTCAGCACTAGGACAATCAGCTTCTGTGCTCCGTTATGTGGACGTTTCATGCAGGACTTCATACATTTATCAATATTTTCTCTTTTCTCCTTTGAACTTATTCCATAGATGATGCTACAGTTATTTTCCAGTGTCCTTGAAAGGAGATGTTGTCATTCATTTCCTTCCTCCTAGTAAAATCTGAGTTGAAATGAAACTTAATTATCTGCTTCTGTTGGCTGGTGGAGCCTGTGTAAGCTGAAGGCCTCTGGTCTTTTTGGTAGAAGCTAATTACAGCAGATTTTACTGTTAGCAGCTAATTACAGCAGGGGACACCTCCTAGAGTTGGCCTCACAGCTGGCAAGGCCTGATTCTTCTCCACTACTGTGGAGTGGTGCATTGAAGCTCTCAGCATTGCAGGTCTTAAGGTGAACCATACCCTCCAGCGTTGCAACAGACCCCAGCAGCTCACCATCAACTCCTTTCTGGGGTCTCACAAATCAGAATGAAATTCATGGGACAATGGGAAGCCAGAATGAAAGGAGTAGCATGTATTAAATCGTGAAGGACACAAACAGAACTCTTGCAGGGTCAAGAGGGGACCCCAAGAGGAGGAACTACCTTACTGTGCCAGTCTAGAATTTTATATGGCACCACTCAACCGCTATTGGTCCACATTTATGCTAATCGGGGTTTGCAAAAGTACTAAATGCTAATGATCCAAATTTATGTAAAATCAGGTTGGAAAAGTACCAACCCTATGAGTTAACCCTTGACCCTGAACTTCCATTCAGGTCTACCCCACTTTCCTTGTCAGTGTTGGTCAGGAAATGGGAGGTTGAAGTCCTTGGATGGTAAATACACAGGAGCTTGGCTGTCACACTGTGTGGAGCAACATCCAAACTGGGCAGATAGGTTGCCTTGTCTGGACAGGTTGCCCACCTTGGATCACCTCTGGTTCAGGTAGCATGACAGGCTCCACATGCCACCTGCACTCCAGTCTGCCCTGGCTGTCAGTCCATAGCTCCAGGACAAGGGCCTGGTTTCACTAGCATGATTTAAGAAGGCAGTGAGATATAGGGAAAAACACAAATATTTAAAGTTGGAATAAATTTGGTTCCAAACAAGCTGTGTAACCTTGGATAAAGAGCTCCTTGAACTTCAATTTGGTTATTTCAAAAGCAAAGAAAATTGCTAGTTTGAAGATTGTAATATGAAATAAATGTGAAAACATGTAAAATGCTAGCACCTAATTGATCCTCATAAATATTTTTTATTTGTTCTAATTAGCTATACATGACATGAGAATGCATTTTGACACATCATACAAAATAATGTCTGATTCATTCTACTATCCTTCCTATACCATAATCCCTCCCCTCCCTTTACTCCCCTTTGTCTAATCCAAAATACTTCTATTCTAGAAGCCAGGCTTGGTGGCGCATGCCTGTAATCCTAGCCACTTAGCAACTCAGTGAGACCCTGTCTCTAATAAAATAAAAAAAAGGGCTGGGGATGTGGCCCAGTGGGTCGAGTGCCCCTGAGTTCAATCCCCGGTACCAAAAAAAAAAAAAAAAAAAAAAAAAAAAGTACCTCTATTCTTCCCTAGCTGCCCCCGCCCTTATTGCAAATTGGCATCTTCATATCAGAGAAAACATTTGGCTTTGGTTCCTTGGGATTGGGTTATTTCACTTCCTGTGATGTTGCCCAGCTCCATCCATTAACTGGTAAACCATCATTTCATTCTTCTTTAAGTCTGAGTAATATTCCATTGTGTTTATATACCACATTTTCTTTATCCATTCATCTGTTGAAGGGCATCTAGATAGGTTGCATAGTTTAGCTATTATGAATTGAGCTGCTATAAGCATTGATGTGGCTGCATCACTGTAGTATGCTGATTTTAAGTCCTTTGGGTATAATAAACCAAGGAGTGGGATAACTGGATCAAATGGTGGTTCCACAACAAGTTTTCTGAGGAATCTCCATACTGCTTTCCAGAGTGGTTTCACCAATTTGCAGTCTCACCAATAACGTATAAGTGTACCTTTTTCCCCACATCCTCACCAACATTTATTGTTGCTTGTATTTATGGTAATTCCCATTCTGACTGGAGAGAGATGAAATCTCAGTGTAGTTTTAATTTGAATTTCTCTAGTTACTAGAGTTGTTGAATTTTTTTATATATATTTGTTGATTGATTGTATTTCTTCTTCTGAGAAGTGTCCAGTTCCTTAGCCCATTCATTGATTTGGTTATTTGGTTTTTATAGCATTAACTTTTTTGAGTTCTGGAGGTTAACTCTGTATCTGAGGTGTGTGTGGTAAAGATTTTCTCCCATTCTGTAGGCTCTCTCTTCACATTCTTGATTGTTTACTTTGCTGTGAAGAAGCTTTTTAGTTTGAATCCACCCATTTACTAATTCTTGATTTTATTTCATGTGCTTTAGGATTCTTGTTAAGGAAGTCAGTTCCTAAGTCAACATGATGGAGATTTGGGTCTACTTTTTCTTCTAGTAGGTGCAGGTTCTCTGTTCTAGTGCCTATCCACTTTAAGTTGAGTTTTGTGCAGGTTGAGAGATATGAGTTAAATTTCATTCTGCTACATATGCATTTACAGTTTTCCCAGAACCATTTGTTGAAGAGGCTATCTTTTCTCCAATGTATGTTTATGGTGCCTATCTCTAGTATGAGATAACTGTATTTATGTGGGTTTGTCTCTATGTCTTCTATTCTGTACCATTGCTCTTCATGTTTGTTTTGGTGCCAATACCATGCTGTTTTTGTTACTATAGCTCTATAGTATAATTTAAAGTCTGGTATTGTGATGCCTCCTGCTTCATTCTTCTTGCTAAGGATTGCTTTGGCTGTTCTGGGTCTCTTATTTTTCAAAATGAAAAATGATTGCTTTTTCTATTTCTTTTTTTTTAAAAGATTTCAATTGACTTTTATTTTATTTATTTATATGTAGTGCTGAGAATCAAATCCTTTGTGGAAAATGTCATTGGGATTTTAATAGGAATTGCATTAAATCTGTATAATGCTTTTGGTAGTATGACTATTTTGACAATGTTAATTCTGCCTGTCTAAGAGCATGTGAGATCTTTCCATCTTCTAAGGTCTTCTCAATTTATTTCTTTAGTATTCTGTAGTTTTCATGTAGAGGTCTTTTACTTCTTTAGGTTGATTCCCAGATATATTTTTAAATGATTTTTTTTAGTTGTCAATGGGCCTTTATTTTATTTATATGTGGTACTGAGAATTGAACCCAATGCCTCATACATGCCAGGCAAATGCTCTACCACTGAGCCACAACCTCAACTCCCAGATCTATTTTTAAGGCTATTGTAAATGGGGGTAGTTTTCCTAATTTCTCTTTCACTGGATTCATCACTGATGTATAGGAACACATTTGATTTATGGGTGTGTATTTTATATCCTGCTACTTTGCTGAATTCATTGGTTCTGAATTATTGGTTCTAAAAGTTTTCTGGTGGACGTTTTTGAGTCTTCTAAATATAGAATCATGTCATCAGTAAATAAGAATAGTTTGAGTTCTTCTTTCCTATTTGTATCCCTTTAATTTCTTTCTTCTAATTGCTCTGGCTAGAGTTTCAAGAATGATGTTGAATAAAAGTGGTGAAAGAGGGCATTCTTGTTCTTGTTCCAATTCTTAGATGGAATTCTTTCCATTTTTCTCTATTTAGAATGTAGTTGGCATTGGGTTTAGTGTATATAGCTTTAAAATGTTGAGATATGTTCCTACTATTCCTAGTTTTTCCTAGTGTTTTGAACATGAAGAGGTGTTATATTTTGTTAAATGATTTTTCTGCATCCATTGAGATAATCATGTGATTCTTGTCTTTAAGTCTATTGATGTGATGAATTACGTTTATTGATTTCTGTATGTTGAAGCAACTTTGTATCCCTGGGATGAACCCCACTTGATCATGATGCACTATTTTTTATTATATATTTTTTAGTTGTAGATGGACACAATACCTTTATTTGGTTTACTTATTTTTGTATTTGGTTTACTTATTTTTGTGTGGTGCTAAGGATCAAACTTAGTGCCTCACACATGCAAGGCAAATGCTCTACTACTGAGCCACAACCCCAGCCCCCTGCACTATCTTTTTAATATGTTTTTGTATGCCATTTGACAGAATTTTGCCAAAAATTTTCGCATCTGTGTTCATCGGGGATATTGGCCAGAAGTTTTCTTTCATTGATATATCTATCTAGTTTAAGTATCAGGGTAATACTAGCTTCATAGAATGAGTTTAGAATTGTTCCCTACTTTTCTATTTTGTGAAATAATTTGAGGAGTATTGGTATTAATTCTTCTTTGAAGGTCTTGTAGAACTCAGCTGAGAATCTGTCTGGTCCTGGGCTTTTCTTAGTTGGTAGGTTTTTGTTGGTGTCTTCTATTTCATTTCTTCAAATTGATCTGTTTAAAATTTCTATGTCCACTTGCTTCAGTTTGGGTAGGTTGTAAGTCTTTAAAAATTTGGCAATGTTTTCAAAATTTTCTATTTTATTAGAGTATAAATTTTCAAAATAGTTTCTGATTATCATCTGTATTTCAGTAGTGTCCATTGTGATATATCCTTTTCCATCATGAATTCTGGTAATTTGTCTATTCTCTCTCTTTCTCTTCATCAGCATGGCTAAGGATTTATCAAAATTTAACATATTTTTTCATAGAATCAACTTTTTGTTTTGTCAATGTTTTTGAATTGTTTCTTTTCTTCCAATTTCATTGATTTCAGTGCTGATTTTAATTATTTCCTATCTTCTTCTGCTTTTGGTGTTCTTCTTTTTCTGGGGCTTTGAGATATAATGTTAGGTCATTTATTTGTTGACTTTCTATTCTTTTAAGGAATGAAATCAATGCAATGAACTTTCCTGTTAGAACTGCCTTCATATTTTCCCAGAGATTTTGATATGCTGTTTACTGTTCTCATTTATTTTTAAATATTTTTAAATTTTATACTTGATTTCTTTTGCTATCTATTGGTCCTTCAATAGTGTATTAGTCTCCAGGTGTTAGAGTGGCTTTTATTCCTTATTTTATCATTGATTTCTAATTTCATTCCATTATGATCTGACAAAATATAGTGTATTATCTCTCTATATTTTATATTTGTATTTGCTAAGAGTTGCTTTGTGGCACAAGATATGGTCTATTTTGGAGAAGGATTCATGTGCTGCTGAGAACAAAGTGGATTCGTTCACTGATGAATGAAATACTCTATATATGTGTGTTAAGTCTAAATTTGTATTATTTAGTTCGGTAGTTTCTTTACTTAGTTTGTTTGGAGGATCTATCCAGGGGTGAGAGAGGTGTGTTAAAGTCATCCAGTCTTATTATGTTGTGGTCTATATGATTCTTGAAATTGAGAAGGGTTTGTTTGATGTATGTAGATGATCCATTGTTTGGGGCATAAATATTTATGATTGTTATGTATTGTTGATGTATAATTCCATTAAGCAGTATAAAATGTCCTCCTTTCTCCCTTCTGATTAACTTTAACTTGAAATCCACTTTATCTGATATGAGGCTAGAAACCTCTGCTTGTTTACAAGATCCATGTGAATGATTTGTTTTTTGCCATCCTTTTCCCTTTAGTCTGTGGATGTCTTTGCCTATGACGTGAATCTCTTAGAGGCAGCATATTGTTGGGTCTTGTTTTTTAACGCAATTTGCCAGTCTATGTCTTTTGATTGATGAGTTTAGCCACTTATGTTCAAGATTATTATTGAGATATGATTTGTATTTCTGGTCATTTTGATTTATTTCTGATTTTTAATTTGAATTAGTTTTTCCTTTTATTGGCTATTCCTTTAGTTTAGTTTCTCCCTTTGCTGGTTGGAACTTTTTATTTATTTATTTATTTTCATTTCACCTTCAGGAAATATTTTGTTGAGAATGTTCAACTAGGCTTTCTAGTTGTGAATTCTTTTAATGTTTACTTATCATGAAAAGTTTTAATTTCATCATCAAATCTGAAGCTTAATTTAGCTGGATGTTGAATTCTTGGTTGGCATCCATTTTCTTTCAGAGCTTGGTATAAATTATTCCAAGACCTCCTAGCTTTGGTGGTCTGGGTTGAGAAATCAGCTGAGATCAGAATTTGTTTTTCGCTAAACATAATCTGACATTTTTATCTCACAGCTTTTCAAATTCTACCTTATTCTGTATGTTAGGAATTTTCATCATGATGTGCACTTATGTGTGTGTCTGTTGTGTTTTTATACATTTGGGGTCCTGTAAGCCTCTTGTACTTTTTAGGTTTGGGAAATTTTCTGATATTATTTCATTGAAAAGACTGTACATTCCTTTGGTGTGTATCTCTGCACCATCATCTATCCTGATAAATCTTATATTTGGTCTTTTCATGTTATCCCATATTTCTTGGAAGTTCTGTTCGTGGTTTCTGAACATGTTATTTTCAAGATTATATATTTTGTCTTCATTACTTGAGATTCTGTCTTCCAAGTGGTCTAGTCTGTTGGTGATGTTTTCCGTTGATTTTTAAATTTGGCTTATTCTTTCCTTCATTTTGAGGATTTCTTTTCAGAATTCTATCTCTTTATTAAAGTGATCTTCCATTTCCTGTATTTTCTCTGTGATTACATCATACTTTGCTTCATTGATTAGTTTAATGATGTACATTCTAAACTCCTTCTCTGACATTTCTTCTACTGTGTTGTCAATGGATTCTTTTATTGGAACATCTTGGGTTTGGGGGAGATGATTTGTTCCCTTGTTTTTTCATGTTGTTTGTGTGTCTATCCATCTAGCAGTGTAAATCTGAGGCAGCACAGTTTTCCCCCTATATCCTTATACCTCTCTTTTAAAGGGGAGATGAATAATAACAGAACTCAGTGCAAACAATATACAGCCTTAAACCAAATCGCTCCTATCATGATGTCTACAGTTTTGTTGCAATAAACAGAAATGACAGAAATGATGTGTTCAATTATTGTCTATAGTATGAACATCAATTGCAAAAGGGTTTACAATTTCAAATGGTGGACAAAGAGAACAGAAATTGTATAGAATGTGATATTTATGAGGAAGGATAAGAGAAGATAGAAGTAAAAAATTATAGGAAGAATGAAAGAGGGACTAATAGAGGTTGGCTGTTAGCCAGAGAAAAGAGAGAAAGAGAATTCAGGGAAACAGATAAGTGAGAGGAATAAAGGTATCCCTAGTAAAAAAAAATTAAAAATTGAAAATAGAAACTATATGTATATATATTTATATATTATTTATATATTATGTATATATATGCATATATATAAAATTAAAATTAAAAACAATGAAAATAGAAAGAAAAAAGTATAAGTAAAATAATACACAATAAAACTGACACCCCAGTTCTCAATAAACCAATGTATGAAAAATACTTGGTTTCAAAAATGGTAGAAATCTGAGAGACGAAGAAAAGGAAAAAAATTTATTTTGATGAAAAATTGAGCAACTGTTTTTGTTGAAGTTCAAAATTTTCTCAGCTTCCCTTTTCAGCAGTTAGTGGGGTTGTCTGGAGTATGATGCTAGCTCCACCCTCAGGATGGGTGGGGTTGCTAGGGTGAGAGTGTTAGTCCTTGAGGAGAAGGATCTCATGGAGGTGGGTGTAGGCTTAGGTATGCTCCAGTCTCTTCAACTGGGTGCCAACTCATCTGGAGATTTTAAGTCAGTGCACCTCCAGGGCCCAGCAATTGCTGGTCCGTGCTGGAAGACTGAACCCCAGGGATCTCCTTTGTGTTCTATTGTGTGGTAGAGAGGTCTGTTCTTCACCCACTACTTCACCTGAAGACCCCACAATTCCTGGTTTGTGATTCAGTCTTCAAACTCAATCTCTCCTGCCCTTGCCCTTTCAAATTCCCAGTCAGGTGCTTCTCTCCAAGTTGGTCCTGCAAGCAGCCTGATTGGTAGGGGAGGGGAAGCCAGGTGGGTTTCTACACCAGTATTCCCCTTTGTAAGCCTCTGTCCATGCTTGATTGTCTCCTGGTTTCTTAGGCACACTCTCTGTCACACAGCAGTGTGGGTTTGCTCTGCTTCTTTTTCAAACCAGACTCATATCTGCCAGTAATAGTTTCCCCTAGCTGTCAGCAACCACACCACAGCTGCAAAATGATTCCTTCTGCTGTCTTCTTTCCCATACATGGATACTGTGCAGCACAGCTTACTGTTTTGGGGGGTGGTGACTCTAATCTCTAAACTCTCTGTAGTCTGACAAATCTCAGTCTTCCCAAGAATGGTGGTTTCTTTAATTTATTGCTTTACTGCTCTCACAGGGGGCCTGTTCAGGCTTGTGCCTCCAGCTGATACCACGGCTATGAGGCTGGGGCTCTTTCCCCCTTATTTTATTATATAATATCTCCTGAGTTCCCAATCTGTTTTGAGTGTCCAGTATTAAATTCCAGGAAAGTCCCCCTAATTCTTGATCATTCACCCACCTTGCTGAAAAGCTTCCTGTCTGCTTTTCTTGGTTTATACCACAGGGCCACCAGGGAAGCGACTCCTCAATTCCACCATCTTGCCAAAAATTGATCCTCATGAATATAATGTTTTTCTTCTCCATTCCTATAACCAAAAGAATATCATATCTACTTATGTCATAACATTTATTTTCATAGTACATTGGGTATCAACTTTGAGCTAAGCTGTCTCAGACATTGGAGTGAAGACAAGAAATTTGACGAAGTCCTCTTGGGACATCAAATTGAGTAGAGGAGAGAGACATTTGAAATTACACAAATGGAAATGTGTTTATGGATAAAAACATAAATCTGAAGGAAAAATGGAGTACAAGTGAACACTGGTATTGCCAGATGCCCATTTCTGGGCCAACTGGATTTTTTTCTAGGCAAATATCAGAATTATTAATAACCAGTACATTTTCAAGGTCCTTGATACAGTTTCATGAGCCACTTTCAAATCATGCATAATTTTTATGAAGTAGAAAGGGATCAATTCTTGTGTTTATTAGACATATATAATAAAACAAAAATGCCAGCACCCACTTTAAAGCATTAATGCAAAAAAGACTAGTAGCATTAGTGTTTGCTGATTAAGAAACTGTCAAATTATTGAAGATAGCCTGATGCATCTGCATCATGTAAGATTCTTATTGCCAATATGGAACAGATATTAGCCATCATATTTTGATGCCTGCAAGAGGCAGTACTTGTTTTGGTTTTGTTAAGCAGTGATTTCAAATTCAAAAACAATGCCAAGAGTGGTGATCAGGGGCCAGACTAGCTTGCATGGCATAGAATACCCACAACACAGATGAGTCATGATGGTTAACTGTGCTAAGCTGAGCTCTGGGATGTGTGAAACAGAAATTAGAAAGCAGAGAATATCTTCCTCCTGACATACAGCCCTTGCAGCCTAAATGTAAAAGCAGGCTAGCATGACCTGTGCACAGCTTGCCTTCTTGAGTACTTAGAGCCATAGTGTAAGTTGCCTGGTACCGAAAACCAGGAGGAAAACTCTCGGAGGCAGAGTAAAGCTTTTACTACTTTTACTTCTACTTTCTTAGAGAGAGCTTAGAGAGGGAAAGAAAGATTTTTAGAGAGAAAGATTAAAGCGAGCTTTTCTTCTTGTCTTCTTAGCTTAGAGTCTTAGAGAGAAAGAAAGATAGAGCTTAGCTTAGAGAAAGATTAGAGCTTCTTTCTTCTCTCTTCTTTCTTCCTTATTCTTTCTTCTGTCTTCTGTCTTCCTCAGGAGCCTCGGCCTAACTCTGACCAGTCATTACTTCTTCTATCTGGTTTCTCTTCTGTAACCGCTCTGCCTACGTTCTGGCCGCTCTGATTCTTCTGACCAACCGAGTGACTGCCCGACTGACTGAATTCTCCGTTCTCCTAACTCGGACCACTTTCACCCGGTTATATACCTTCAGCTTTGCGGGTGCCTACAGGTGCGTCACATACATATCAGGTGGAACTTATGGCTTCCAGCTAGCTGCAACAGCCCTTCCTAATTAGGGCTCCTTCACCATAGTGTCATCAAAAATACCTACCTGAGCCTGCTAAAAGTTGGCAGGGGTGGTGGTGGTGTTTATTTATATATATATATATATATTTCTATTTCCTCTTTTTTGCATAAAGGTAATACATACTCATTGCTATCCTGATTTTGTCCACTTTTATTAACTCATGTGAGCATTGATTTCACTACTTTGCATTTTATAC
Organism: Tamias sibiricus; assembly: GCA_025594165.1. Lineage (NCBI taxonomy): Eukaryota > Metazoa > Chordata > Mammalia > Rodentia > Sciuridae > Tamias > Tamias sibiricus. Next base: position 52,043,839 of record CM046661.1, read on the forward strand.
CATCACATTTAATGGCAACTGGTGTTTCACCAGACAAATGAGCATCTTGATGTCTTTAGTCTTTATACTTGTGTTGGAAAATTAGATTGCATCCAATATTTTTTGGCACTACAAGTCATAGTATGAAAAATGTACTCTTGCATATAGCTCTTTTTTCTTATGTAGAATGATATTCTCAGAGTTCCCAAAAGAATGATTTTTAGGTTAAAAAAGTTTTGAAAAAAATTAAGACAAGTTGTTTCATAAAGATTGTGCCTTTAAATTGTCATCAGAAATATTTGAATGTGCCAGGCGTGGTGGCGCATGCCTGTTATCCCAGCACTTGGGAGGATGAGGCAGGAGGATCGTGAGTTCAAAGCCAACCTCAGCAATGGCGAGGCACTTAGCAACTCAGTGAGACCCTGTCTCTAATAAAAATACAAAAAAAAGGGCTGGGGATGTGGCCCAGTGGTCAAGTGCCCCTGAGTTCAATTGCCACTACCAAAAACAAAAAAGAAATATTTGAGCATATACTTCTTTCTTTCCCGTCTTGCTTATTACCAAATTTTAAAAACCTTTTATTTCAAAATAATTATAGACTCACACAAAGCTGCAAACAATTGTATAGAGAGGTCCTATCCAAACTTTACCCAGTTTCCTGTATTTTTAGTATCTTGTGCAAATTTAACAAATTTTGATATAAAATATAATATTGAAACCAGGAAACTGACATTACAATCCATATTCAGATTTCATAAAAAATGTGATTATGTGTGTGTATGATTACCTCTATGTAATTCTACCAGATGTGTAGCTTTATGTAGGTAGCCACCACCACCATCAAAACTCATTACTATCTCACTCTCTGCTTCCTGTTGTCATGTCCTGAACTGCTCCTCTGCCACCCCCTTATACCTTGGTGTTCTGCCTCACCCTGGGTCTACAGCTATGGAATCTGCTGATTATAGACTGAACTTCTGAAACTGTGAGCTAAATAAACATTTCTTCCTTTAAAGTTATTGTTGTCCAGTCTTTGGGTCACAGCAACACAAAATCTGACTAAAACAATATTATTAGTTTACATTTTGAAAGAATGATTGGAAGAGACAAGTGATTATCCACTAACCCAAGTTAACTCTGAATCTCTGCTACAAGTATCAAAATAGTCATTTAGTCTGAACTTGAACACAGTAACAGGGACCTCATCACCTCAACAAGAGACATTCTGTTTTCCTTCATTCAAGATGAACAGTCTTACCCTGAAAATTCTGTCATAAAATGTTAATCCAATTGTGCTTGGACAAGGAGGAGGGGGAACTCTGGCCAAGAAAACCAATAATTACATAAAGTTTTAAACTGTACTGTACAGATGTGTTTGTGAAATCAGCCCCAACTAGGTATTGTAGACCCTGTGATGAATATTATGATGGAATTGTACAGGTGATATATATTTTTTTGTGTAGCAACTCAAAAATATGAGAAAAATGTGATACTTAACCCCGACCTGGGGCTGGAGACTTAGCTCTAGCATGTGCAAGCCCAGGGAATTGATCCCCAGCACCACAAAGAACAAGCAAGCAAACAAGAACAATAAAACATGAACTGTATGTATTGATGATTCTTTTAAAACTTTTATTGCATTGATTAAAAAAAAATACAATAACCCAGTTTAGTTCTTTTAAAAAACACTTTACTATCCACAAAATTCCCTTCTATATCTCTTCATAACCACAGGCATAGCTTCACCCCTGATCCCTAGCCCCTGGCAAGTACTAATCTGTTTTCTTTTCTTATAAGTAAGTTATTACATGAATGTTATAGAAATGTAATATTACAATATCTATCCTTTTGATATTGATCTTTATTTCACTCTTATTTCCTTAAAGTTTTTCCAAGTTGTTGCATGTATTAATAGTTTGTACCTTTTATTGCTAAGTAATGCTCTACGGTATGCATGTACCACTGTTTAACCATTAATCGGGTAAAGGATATTTACTTGATTTCCATTTGGAGGTAATAATAAATAAAGCTTCCATAAATATTCATGTAAATTTTCCCCATGAAAATAAACATTAGTTTTTCCAGGATAAATAATGAAGAGTACAATTGCTGAGTCATAGGGCAATTGTGCTATTAGGTTTAATATTTTGTATTTATATTTGGGTGTGCATGGTGTGTATGTGTGTGATTAGTTTTATAAAACACTGTTTTCTTTCTAAAAATTTTTTTATTTGTTTTAATAAGTTACACATGACAGTAGAATGCACTTATACATTTTGATATACACAGATGAGATATAATTTCTCATTTTCTGAATGTATATGTTGTAGAATCACATTGGTCATGCAGTCACACATATACATAAAGTACTAATGTCTGTTTCGTTCTACTATCCTATCTATCCCCACATCCCCTCCCTTCACTTCCTTCTACAAACTGTTTTCTAAAGTAGCTGAGAATTTAACATTTTCATCAGCAATTTTAGGAGTGATCAATTTTTTTTTTTTTACATCCTCACCGGTACTTTGTGTTATTGTTATTTTTAACTTCAACCAGTCTGATAGTTGTGCAGAATGATATTTTGTTATGATTTTAACTTGCATTTCTCTATTTGCTAATCATATGGAACACCTTTTCATGTGATTATTTGCCATCTGTATAATCTTGGCACAAAATATCTATTCATGCCTTTTATCATTTTCTAATTAGATGTTTTTAATGGTCAGTTTTGAGAGTTCTTTGCATATTTTAGATAGAAGTCTTTTGTTGAATGTGTGATTTGCAAATATTTTCTCCCAGTTGGGAATTTTTATTTTCATTTTTCTAACAGGGTCTTTCAAAGAAGAAAAGCTTTTTACTTCAATAAATTCCTACTTACCATTATTTTCTTTTATGAATTTTACTTTTACTATCAGGTCTAAAAGTTCTGTGTAATTCTAGTTCTCAAAGAATTTGTCTACTATTTTTTTTCAGAAGTTTTATATTTTACACTTAAAAGGTTGGTAAAATGGATGAGATTTAGGACCTAGTTCTTCTTCTGTTTTTTGTTTTGTTTTGTTTTTGTCCATGAATGTCCAATTGCTTCAGTACCATTTATTTTTAATTTTTTTGTTTATTTAATTATTTATTTACTTATTCATAATGCACAAGTATAGCATCTTTTTACATACAACTGCTTGTATACAAAGTATTTTATTAAGAGGGCTATCTCTCCTCCATTGAATTGCTTTTGCTACTGTGTCAAAAATAAATTGGACCAGTGTTTGCACCATCTCTGTTCTGTTCCCCTGATCTACATATCCTTCCTTCTTCCCAAACCACGCTCTTTGGTACCGTACCTATATGGTAATTTTAACTCAGAAGGAGCGATTCCTCTCAATTTATTCTTCTTTCTCAAAATCATTTTGGCTATTCTATTTCCTTTTTTATATAAATTTTAGAATAATCTTGCAAAATATCACCAAATTTTCATATGAATAGTGTTAAACTTGTAGAATACTTTAGAGAGAGTTGTTTGCTATGTCAAATCTCCCAATCCATAAACATGGCTGTTTCTACAAGTATTGAGATCTTCTTTGATTTCTTTAATTGGTATTTCATAGTTTGAATTATCTAGACATAGTGCATGTTTTGTTAGGTTTACATATAATTATTTAGTTTTCTTTTTAGTTATATATAACAATAGAATTTATTTTGACATAATTATAAAAGCATGGAATATAATTTGTTCTTATTCAGTCTCCAGAACTTCCCCTTCCCCTTCCTTTTCCCTCCCTTGCCCTGTTCCCTTCCCTCTAGTAATCTTTCTACTATCACTTATGGTTCCTTTTTTAAAATTATTGTCTTGTGGATGTACTTGATGGTGAGATTAACTGCAGTATGGTCACATATGTACACGGGAATGTTATGTCAGATTCATTCCGCTATCTTTCTCTATCCCATCCCTCCACCCTTCCCTTCATTCCCCTTTATGTACTCCATGGATCTTTCTTATATTTTTATTTTTTATTCTTATCCCACCCACCCACACCTTATTTTGGGTTAGTATCCACATATTAGAGAACATGTTTGACCTTTGGCTTTTGGGGACTGACTTATTTCCCCCAATATTTTCTATGTTCATAATCCTGTTGTCTGCACATAGAGCATTTTTATTTCTTCCTTTTCCATCTATATGCCTTTAATTTCTCTAGTTTGCCTTATTGTCCTAGTTAGAACTTCCAGTATCATATTGAATGATAATGATGAGAACATACATTTTCACTTTGTTCACAATCTTAGAAAGCAATTAGTTTAGTCAGGCACAGTGGTGCATGCCTATAATCCCAGCTTCTTGGAAGGCTGAGGCAGGAGGATTGCAAGTTCAAAGCCAGCATCAGCAATTTAGTGAGTCCCTAAGCAACTTAGTGAGACCCTGTCTAAAAATGAAAACTAGAAAGAGCTGGAGATGTTGCTAAATGGTTAACACCCCTGGGTTCAATCCTCAGCACCAAATAAATAAATGAATGAATAAAAAACAACTAGTCTTTCACTACCAAGTATGATATTAGACATAGTTTTTTTTTTAACAGATGCTTTTTATGAAGTTGTGGAAGTTTCCCTCTATTCCAATTGTATTGAGAGTTTTTTTAAAATCATAAGTTGTTTTGAATTTGTTCAAATGCTTTTTGTTTTGCATCAGTTGATAATAATCATATAATTTTTCCTTGTTTGCCTGTTGACAAGGTGAGTTACACTAATTATTTTTTTTTTATACTGAACCAGCTTTGCATTCCTGGAAAGAACTCTTCTTGAGTTTGGTGTTTCATTCTTTTTATATACATTGTTTGATTGCTAATTTTTTTTTTTTTTTTTTTTTTTTTTTTTTTTTTGTGGTACTAGGGATTGAACTCAGGGGCACTCGACCACTGGGCCACATCCCCAGCCCTTTTTTGTATTTTATTAGAGACAGGGTCTCACTGAGTTGCTAAGTGCCTCACCATTACTGAGGCTGGCTCTGAACTCGCGATCCTCCTGCCTCAGCCTCCCAAAGTGCTGGGATTACAGGCATGCGCCACCGTGCCCGGCTTGATTGCTAAAATTTTGACAAGGATTTTTGCATCTCAGTTCATGAAAGCTATTGGTCTTTGTGTGTGTGTGTGTGTGTGTGTGTGTGTGTGTGTGTGTGTGTGTGTTGTCTTTGTCTGATTTTGATAGTGGGGTAATAATGGCCTCCTAAAATTAATTGGAAAGTATTCTTTCTCTTTCTAACAGAGACTGTATTAAATTGGTGTTATTTATTTGAATGTTTGATAAAATTCTCCAATGAAATTATGTGGGCATGGAGAATTCTTTCTCAGGAGCTTTTAAAATTCAAGTTCAATTTCTTTAACAGTTATAGGTCTCTTCAGATCATCTACCTTGTCTCATCTGAGTGGGAAGAGGAAGGGGGAAGGAGGAAGTATTTGGGTGAAGGCAATATTACCACAATGGTAGGCTAACTATTTCTGGAAATCAGCCTCAAGATAAACAAATCTCACTTGCTACTTCCATCAGTATCAGAGCTTCCAAACTCCTAGGTCTTCTGAAGAATCTATTTTGAGTTTTTGTGTTTTCTTTTTTAATAGCACACATGACAACAGACTTGGTTTAGAGTGGGTAACTGTGCCACTAGTTGTCAGTCTAATGTGTAATATGGAAGTTATAGCTCTGCATTTTTATAATTATAATATGTGCTGGTACAGGCATTCTACCAGATCTAGCACACTGCCAAATTCCCAGTTTTGTAGTGGCTTCCCACTTGAAGGCACATAAACATGGTCATGGATAGATACACAGCGGGCGCTATGGTTTGTATTCTCATTAAAGACTTGGTCTCCAGGGCGGTGCTGTTGGGAGGTAGTTGGACCTTTGAGAGGTCGGGCCTAATAGGTGGAGGTGTGTCCTTGGAGGGAATCATAAGATCCTTGTGTCTTATCCTTTTCTGTGCTTCATGACTCATGTTGTGGGCAGTTTCCTCCCACAAACAACCCCTGCCACCATAATGCAACTATAGCTGGGAGACCAGAATGAGTCAATGCAGGCACTCTACCATTGAATATCCAAAACAGGGCTGAATAAACTTTTCTACTTATAAAGTTAGTTGCCTCAGGTATTTTGTTGTAGTCATTCAAAGTTGTCCCATATAAGGGACTAAAATATAATAATCCAAAATGCCTTAGAAACCAAAATTCCTTAAAACCAACTCCAGTAAAATTGTTCTTTATTTTCTTTAGAATGTTCATTACAAAAAGAAGAGTGAAATTTATTTCTCAGACAAACATACCTGTTAACAAAACTGTGGTTGTTTAATGGGAAGAGCAAGTCTGCGTGCCATTTCTTCCTTCCAACAATGTTCAGAGCATTGTGGCCAAGAGTTTCTGAGCACCACACCCTTGGAAACATGGCCAGAGGCTTTTCCAATGTCTCCAGCCTCTGTGGCACCCGTAATCCATAAATAGAGTTTAGTTACTCAAACCTTTGGTTTTTCAATCAGATAGTTGGTAAGGTTTATATTCATTGCTCACAATGAATTCTATCTGTGAAAACTACACCTGTTGACCTAGAATGGTCTCTTCACATTGGGCTTTCACATTTCACACTTTCTAGCAATTATTTGCAGCATAGGCACCATCTTTCAGAAGGAGATCTGATCATCTACATTTATGAGGAACCAGTTTTGTTAAGGTACTGGAAGAACATGAAATCTCAGAATGTCAACCAAATCCTCCAGCCTGATTATCAGTGGTCATTAGACCATCAAATAGTCAAATACCTTCACTTGTCACAAACATGAGCTAGGAACACCCACAAGTTATCCTGGCTCATACTGCAACCATTTACCCACTAGAAATATGTTTCTCATTCAGAATATCTCCAAGAAGAGAATGTAGTCTTTAAAGGTCACCATAATAGAATTTTTTAAAAGAATAAGACACTGATTATTATTGTAACTGCAAACAGCACTTGGTAGGGTTTTGATCTTCTCATGTTGTACATTACTGGGATTTGGTCATCATAATGCCAGTTAATTACATTATTTATTTATATTTCTACTGTTGTATTTAAAATATTGAAGCAATAAGAATACTTAAATCAGAGATCCACTTCTAAACATTTTATTTAGATTCACCTTTGCTTCCTGGATAAATTTTTAAATTATTTTATAAAACTGAGACCAATGAATAAATTTATTACCTAGTAAGTTTACAATAATTTAAAGTGTTCAAAATATGTAGGAGTGATAATAGTAAAAAGTTTAATTCACTTCATCTATCACCTTGCACAGTATTGCAAGTGGAAAGAGACTTCGTACATAGGTGCAAACTCAATACAGCAGTTCCCTATTATCTATAGTTTTGTTTTCTGTGGTATTACACTCATAGTGTAACTAGGTCCAAAAATGTTAAGTGGAAAATCCCAGAAGTAACTAATTCATAAGTTTTAAATGATTTTTATTACAGTATGTTGTTATGATTATTCCATTTTATTATTTTTTATTGTTGTTAATCTTTAACTATTGCTTGATTTACAAATTAAACTTTATCATAAGTATGGGGGGAATGTCTATGGGGTTCAGTGTTATCTGCAGTTTCAGGCATCCAAAGAATATCTTGGAATGTATGCCTCACAGAGATGGAGGAACAACTGTAATTGCACTAGCTTCAGCCTAAAGCTGCAAGAAAACAGTCCCAATTTCTTCTTCTGTGAAATCATGTAGCTTGTAATCCTCCCCTACATTTTGAGCTTTATGAAATTTTTTAAGTTTGTTCTTCTGGTCCATATTATTATGCCTCTTAATTTCATCCTGGAAAGCAATGAAATCTGGAAGAGAAACATGCTTCTGATTTCCCCAGGCAGAAAAAACACACCAAGGAGAAAGATTACACCAGTGTCCTATCACACCTTCATTCAGTATCTTCCATACTTTCTGAGAGTAAGAATCACTGAGGAATTTGCTAAAAATATGAACTCCCAGTCTATGCCTTTGAGGAGTCTGATTCAATAGGCTTAGGGTAATACCAGGTATCTGTCATCTATTAGGCTATCAAGAATTGTTATCATCACGGCAATTTCAGAAATGTTAAAATAAAGAAGGTTTTTACACTCTGGTGGTCACAAACCACTTTTAAAGAATCAGGAGGACTACTGAGGGACTCTGAGCAGGCTGTGCTCTATCAAACCAAGTGGACAAGAGCTGGGCTGAAATTCCACCAACCCTGATGGCTAAGAAATGCTCACTAGCAGGAAGCTGTGAGCAAGCTTTTCCAAGCTTTGTGGAAGCTGAGGAAGGAGAGTTTTTTAAATTGATCTACCCCAGGGAGAGGCCTTTTTTTTAGTTGGCACCACATTGCACAGGTGCCAGCTGCTATCCCTGAGGGAAAGGGTCTAGAGTGTTGGTTATCTCTACAGGTTGCTGGGTATGGCTCAGTGGTAGAGTGCTTATAGGAGGCCTTGGGTTCCATTCCTAGTACCACAGAAACTAACAAACAACAGCCAAATTCCTGGGTTCTTATCCCAGGTGAGTTGAAAGAGGATCTCTGGATTAGTTGTATCTTATTTATTCTATTATTATTTTTTTGTACTGCTGGGGATTGATCCCAGGGCCTTGGGCATACTAGGCAAGTATTCTACCACTGAGATATATCCTCAGCCCTAGATTGGTTGTATTTTATCAAGCTTCCCTCATTCTCAAGCTTCGTGACTCTTACATATAAAAGTTAGAAGACCACTAGTAGCTCACATCCAAATCTTTTAATTAGCACTGTGTTCCTTTCATCGCTCATTTTTTAGGACTAATATCAGAAATCACAGGTAGTACAGACAAAAATTAGAAAGGACCTGGGATACTAGTGTTGTAATAGTGCAACCAAAACAAACAAACAAACAAACAAAAACTGGACGCCCAGTTCTTTGGGTCGACCAGTTTCTAATCTCTTTGGACCTGGAGTCTTATAAGAAATATTTGCCTAACATGCTCAAGTCCTAGGGCTCAATTCCCAGCGATGCATAAAGTAAAAATGAAATGCAATAAATAAACAAACTTATTTCAATAAATTGGAGGAAAACAACCCAGGAATCTGTTTTTTTTTTAATATTTTAATTTATTTGCTTTAGTTGTACACAATGCGTTTTATTCAATGCGTTTTATTTGTACGTGGTGCTGAGGATCGAACCCGGGTTGCCCACGTGCTAGGTGAGCACTCTACCGCTGAGCCACAATCCCAGCCCTGTTTTTTTTTTTTTTAATATGATAAACACTACACACCCCACTTGTGACTCTTAATGCCAAACCTCTACTGTTCCAACCTGCATTGCTATGTGAACCCAGCACCTGTCTCTCTCTCATTTTCCTCTTAGTTTCTACACTCTGCTAGATTCTATTCCTTGTATTCCAGTTGTTCTGCAAGTGATTTCAAAGTTTGTCTCTATTCTGTACAGATTTTGCAAGGTCCCTGAACCCAACCCCCTCTGATGTTTCATCTTCTATCTGCTGCATTGCGTTCAGATCATTGATTCTTTCTGCAGCCCTTCCTCCTGACTTTTCACCACCCAATTGGCCACTATCCACCCACAGTGCTCAGCCTCATCCAACCTCAGTGCCAGGGACATGCCCTCAGGACACAGTGGTTTCTTTCCTATGGGACAGAACAAATACCTCCTCTGGACACCCCCCATTATCCATGAAGCTCCACACAGGCTGCACAAGTTTAAATACCTGGGAATGGATTTTAGTGAATCATTTATTATTCGCTTTTTAACTTAGTTCTGTGACTTGGCTGTCATCTGCATCCAACACATTTCACCAGGTGGTCTCTGAAATAAGCCTGGTGAAAAGAGACACAGGGAATGGCAAATTGAGAATCAACCAAAACTTAGCAAACTTCAGATTTGCCTGCAAGCCTTCCATTGTGGTTTTGATACTGCTCCCTTTTCTTAGAAGATGGATATCATTACCCTAAGTGCATGTATGAAGTCATGAATGGTGTGAATATACTTTGTATACAACCAGAGATAAGTAAAAATGTGCTCTATGAGTATAATATGAAATGTAATACATTCTGCTGTCATTTCTAACAACTTAAAAAAATAAATTTGGAAAAAAAGAAGAAAATGAAGTTTAGAGGACACTATCTAAAAAAAAAAAAAAAAAAAAAAAAGTAGCCAGTCGGAGTGGCACACGCCTGTAATCCCAGCACTTGGGAGGCTGAGGCAGGAGGGGAAAAAAAAAAAAAAAAAAGATTTGCTAATGTTAGAATTTCCCGTTGAATCTATATCTGAATTTTCCCCTGATGCCTGCCTTTTCAAGCAGTGAATGACTATCTTCCAAAGTCTACCCATTTCTAAACACAATGAGAGATGGCTTTTCTATTTTCAGATTCCTCCCTCATATGCTTGGTTACTGCTGATGCTTCTGCCAGTCGAAATAGAGTCTACCTCCTCCACAGTTCAGATGATGGTATTAGATGTGTTTGGAAAGTAGGACATTTCACTTACTAAAGGAACTGGACTTTAATGTATTTTTGCTTGGTCTCTTAGAACTAGAATCATAAATAACATAGTGGGAGATCAAAAATAATTCTTTAGTAGTTTAAAATGGCTTTCTAAAGGGTAATAGAACCTCAGTTTAGAGGACATCATTGTTTCAGGGACCAAAAGCACCTCTCAATCAACTGATTGAAGCAATTATCTTGTCCAAAAGATTGGATAGAGCAAAGAATTGTTATTAGTCTATGATAATTAGAAAATGACTTTTTTTTCTGAAAACTAAAGGACACATACTATCTATTAGATGTTTTTAATGATATGCACCTTTTTCTTCTACAATATAAAGTTATAGTCTTACAAAGCAATTCCTTTTCCCAGGGAATGTCCCCCCAGAAAGCTGGGTTATGGATGAGTAACAGTGCTGGTTTTCCAAGTACTTCACTGGACTTGAGTAATCACTTCTGACTACTTAACAGTCAAACATCTTGTGACACAGGTGTCCTGAAAAGCTTTGCTACTCGATGCACTTTCAGTGGCCTTGGGTTTGGAGATCAATGAATGAAAACTAACTCTTAAAGTGACGCTCACCTTGGAACAGAATCACTCATCACTAGACAACATTCTACACAGGGTTAAAGTAAGTAACCAATTCCGGTGACAGGAGTGACACATTGGCTCAGGGAGTGACCTCACAGATGAAGAGGAGGCTTAACCTACCTCCCTCATGGTGGGTCATAATTATCAAAGAAAGGGGCTGGACTTAAGCAAATGCTGTTTTGTTTCTCAGCATTGCTTTTCTCATTTGCATCTGCCTTTCATTGCATTTAACGCTACCCAGAGAACACATCACGAAAAGGTACTTTCTGTCTTTGTAATACAGAATTTTAAAAAGACCTTCTCTTACACAGATGATGTAAGAAACACTTCAATGCTGTCCACACTTTGACAGTCTGGGTTAAGGGAGGGGAGCAGCAGGAAGCTGGCAAGCCAGGTAATCTAGTGGGACCGTGGTACCTAGCACCTGGTGTCTCCCTCATCTAGTATTCTGCCCTGGAAAGTCCATAAGTCAGTCCTCTAATATTAAAAGCAATTCCACAGAAAACAAAATTCATAGAAACATAAGCTTTAAAAAGGAGTATTTCCATTTTGAAAGCCTTGAGAAAGTGACCCGTTACCTCTCTTTGTTGGTTTAGGGAGAAAGCAAGGAAACTGATGGGGGTATTTTGGTTAAGGATTTTGCCAGGATAATGGGTGGGCTTGGATTTTTGTTGTCCTCTTGAAATCCTAGGTATAAAGACATACCACCTCAAATTTTTAAAAAATATTTATTTATTTGCTTTAGTTGTACACAATGCAATGCTTTTATGTTTTATGTGGTGCTGAGGATCGAACCTGGGCTGTGCACTTGCTAGGCGAGCGCTCTACCGCTGAGCCACAACCCCAGCCCACCTCAAATCTTAAGGGACATGGGAATGATATAATGACGAGCCAGTGCTCAGTGTATGGGTTCTGGTTCAGAAAACAATTCAGAGTTTATAACAATCTTGTAAACATCTGGAATCTACCAAGCTGGCCTGACATGGTCACAAGAAAGGCTCTCACGAGATTTTTCAGTTATTTCCTGCCCTACTCAGGGCATTCATGTGTGAATATCTTTTTCTGGTATATTTCTACTTTCATTTCCAAGTGAAATGGTGTGTGTAGGTATGATTGGGATGGGGAATGGGAAAGTACACTTCATGTATTGTTAATAGATGATTATTTCCATAAGCTTCTAATAGTTAGTAAAATCTAACAGGCAATTTGTTGAAAATGTAATACTGATAGAGCTTTCTTTCTCTCTTCAGATATATTTTTTCACATATGTGTGTATTTATACTTACACGCATGCATACATATATACATATTTAGAGATGGGGGTATAGCTCAGAGGTGGAGCATGCGCTAGGCACATGCAAGACCCTGTGTTCAGTCCTTTACACCAAACAGCAACAATGGCAAAAACAAAACAAAACAAAACAAAAATTTAGGAAAAAATAGATAAGGAAGAAGGCAAAACATTCTGGTGTCCAGAGATATAGGTATATGAATGCTATAATCTTTTTATGTTCCAAGAAAAATATATGATAATATTTGATGTGAGGAAACATGTTTTACCTCTAATAAAACTTTATAGAGTATGATAAAGTAAATGTTAAAGACTTTTTTTCCTGTATATCTAAAAACTAAATACCCCTGCTGGGCTAAAGTAGGGAAAAATAGATAAGAATAACATTTTAAATTTATGTGCTTTTCTCCAGGTAGCAACTACATAGTATGATGAAGAATTGCAAATAATATTTTCAGTTTACAGGGAAAGCTTAAAACTTATACCAAAAGTTTCAAGGACTGACTTCTGAACTCTGAGCCTTGGCCAAATGAGTACATTTAGTTTTGGCTTCGAGGGTACTTACAGTTTTCTTATACCAAGTTTTGTGCAGGCTTTGATATTTATCCTAAATACTTGTCCAACACTCATAATGAGCTCCCTTCTCTGACAGGTTAGTGGCCTTTCCACAGAGGATAAATGTTTGTCCTAAGTTGGCTCATTTTAAATAAACACATAAAACCAATGATGGCAATGGAAAGAACATACAGGAACTGGTATTTTAAAACTTAAGGTAAAAAAATTTATTCTTGCCAGGCGTGGTGGCACATATCTGTAATCCCTGCACTTGGGAGGCTGAGGCAGGAGGATCATGAGTTCAAAGCCAGCCTCAGCAATGGTGAGGCTCTAAGCAACTCAGTGAGACCCTGTCTCTAATCAAATACAAAAAAGGGCTGAGGATGTGGCCCAGTGGTCGAGTGCCCCTGAGCTCAATCCTCAGGACCAAAAATATAAAATAAAAATTTATTCTTGATGCTGGAGATTAGACTAGAAGCACTGTACCACTATGCTACATTCTTAGACCTTTTTATTTTTTAGTTTGAGACAGGATCTTGCTAAGTTGCTGAGGCTGGTCTTGAACTTGTGATTCTCCTGCCTCAGCTTCCTGAGTTGCTGGGATTATAGGTGTGCATCACTGTGCATAGCTTCTAAATTTTAAAATTTTAAAAACTTGTACTTGGTAGTACTTTAGGTATGTGTGTGTGTGTATGTGTGTGTAGCATACAATCTTGGACTCTATTTTCCCTGGTCCCTATAATACTTGATGGGAGATCTTACAAGTGATGTGTTTCTTAGGGCCAAACATGAGGATAGGAGAATCAAAAAATGTAACAACTCCATTATGAAGCTTAATCATATCTCTTTAGTAAAGGACAAAAAAAAAAAAAAAAAAAAAAAACTTACCAAAAGGCTAAAGTAATCAAACTCTAATTTTGTTTTACTTTAGATTTGCTTAGTTCAGTGATCAAATTTTTCTAAAGTCAAGTCTGAATGACCCTACATGACTTGAATTTATTTGAGTGGCAGATTGTGGTTAATAATTTATTCAACAAACATATTTTAAAAGTTCGAAAACAAGCAACTATATTAATTTATTTTCCAAAAGTTATGGGGCTCAGAATTATTATTCAAGTAATGTTTTCAGTTTAGATATGAAACAGATCTAAGGTTATATGATCAATTTACTGGAGGCAAAGAATGCTGTAGCAAAGTTCTGGCCAATTATATAATCACCGGTTATTAATTATTTATTTATGTGGCGAGTACTGTGATAAGAATATATAATGATAAAAAGCTGTGACCCTTATGGTCCAGGGACATATTATTGAAGTACACACAACAACAAGCGCCGAGGTGGAGATTTCAACTGAGTCGTCCCGGAGAACAGTGGGTCAGGACAGAGAATGGGGAGAAGCTCTATAGGTGGGGGGACCTTTGAATTGGGTCTTGAAGGATGAGTGTTTCCAGGGTGGGAGGACCTGCTCTTTCCAGGCAAGGGCAGCTATCCATGCCAAGACATGGAGTCCCGATATCACCAGAGCTTTTAGAAAAGCTGAATGCCCTTGGAGGGTGGTTTGCTTGGTGAATACATGGTAAGTGACAAAATGTGTTGGGTAGATTGTTCCCTGGTTTTCATTCTTTATCCTCATCTACGCATTTAGTTTATAAAACCAGACTAAGTGATCTCTAAGTTTCAAAAGTCTGATTCTGTGAGATTCAGGGGGAAAATTCTGTTCTTAGTTGCAAGAAATGAACTCTTTGGGGTGAACAAGGGTGTGGGATTGTTTCCATGAAAATGAAGTTTTGCAGCTGCCTCATACAGCTACACTAAACAGTAAAAAAAAGAGGACCTTCTTTTCCTATTCTTAGCACGCCTCCTTGACATATGCCTCTAGCACTGTTTGGAAAGGAGATGACCATTTTTCCCAATAATAGATAAGTTTCTTTTCATTTTCTTTTGTTAGACTTCCTCAGCAAATGGCAAATTTGTGTCTTGGTCTCATTCTTAGAAAAGTTTGTGTATTAAAATCAGCCAATCTACTTCTAAGAATAAGAATTTCTGTTTGCTGTAGCTTAACTATGGATATGCCAGCAACTTAGGACCCACATTCTGGGTGGAAATGCCTAATATCAAGGTTCTTTACAGACTTTGAAATTCAAACTGGACCTGATGTTATTGGGATGACAGAAATGACCTGAAAACCTGATATGCTGAAAGAGAAACAAACAGAAAATGACAATTTCTCATGTAGCAAATAATCTAAGCTGAAAACATAAAAGTTGAAATAAGTAAGTTGGATTTATAAAAGAAAGAAAAAACCAGGGAGAGTTTGTTCCCAATACATCATATTGAAAATTACTATGAACAGCATATTCATGAGGAATAAGTTAATTTGTTGATTATGTAAATAATTGCACTTTAACTCATAAACACAGAGATTGTTGCTATACTTTACATTTTAACTCATAGACAAAACTCCAGGCAAAGAAAATTACTTTTCCAAATAATATTTCTTTATAATGCCATTTTACAAAGTAGTTAAGAGAAAATCAGAAAGAAGTAATCATTTGGTTTTTGGAAACTTGAATTTTAGTTAATTCCCTTGAGACATTTGGCTTTTTCCTGATGGTGCTGGGGATGGAACCCATGGAATCTTTAAACGCTTGTCAAGTGCTCTATCACTGAGCTACAAGTGCTCTATCACTAGCTACATCTCCCAGCCCAACATTTTTCTCCTTTAAATCTACAAAGACCGCTGAATCCTCTGACACATGTAACATCATTGCAAACACCCTTTGGAAAGGAAAGGAAAATGGGTTCTCAGATAATACTTGTGTTTCTCTGTTCTTGGGCTTTATCAGCAGCCTTCTCCTATACCGTCCTGACCCATCTAAGATTCCATCACCCTTTAAAACAAGATTGAAGCACCTATCCCGCCTATAAAATCTCTATCTGATCGTCTCTTCTTGAATAACTGCTTTCTGTTCCAAAATTCTTCACTACCTGTTCCCCATCACTTGACTGGAAATTAATCCCGTGCTATTTCTCTTATTATTACCCTGAATGGTTTTATTGTTGACTCTATATTCAGGTGTCTGTGCTTAGGCTCTTCAACAAGGTCATTGATCCTTGAGGACAGAGACATTTTCTTCTTGATACTTCCACAGAGTTTAGTTCAGCAAATATTTGTTGATTTGAATAATTGGTTAATCCACAAACATTTACCAGGCAGCTACCATGTGAAATGAACTAACGTAGACCATGTATCGTTTTTCAGGTTTGTCATAAAAGCTGCCAGCAGACTCAAAGACATTTAGATATTTAAAAAAAAAATCTTTGGACTTTATATATGAGTTGCTTATTTTTTTAAAGTTAACAATTTAAAAAAATTTTTTGGCAAAAAGGAGGAGACAGGAAGAGAAGGAGAAAAAGAAGAAAGTGAAATATTTACAGGACTTTTAAAAATCTAAATGTTTATATTATTTTGTGTTTATTTAATAGCATTACTATTTATGTCATAGGTTATGGCTAATTTTGTGTTGACAAAAGAGACATGTTCTATCACTGAACTCAGGACTCAAGAGACCTCCTATGGCTCACTTGAACCAGATATGAGCTTCTGTCTGAAATAGCCTAATGATCTATGCAATGGCAGTTTGTCAGCATCAGTTATACATGATGACCTTATCAATAACCCAGTAGGAAGTACAGGCATGGGAACTTGAGTTATATAACTTGATTTTGAATATAACTCTATTGCTTCCTTCCTTAGCTTCACTTCTCCTTGAAAAATTGAGTATTATTACCATGATAATTATAATTAAGTGTGTCTTCATGAAATAAAAAATAAAGGAGATAAGTATATATAAAAAAGTATTTTCAGACTATGAAGTACTATTAGTTATGATTACAGGTTTTATGTTGGTCCACAAGTTTTCCACACATCATTTGACAAATATTAACTGTCTATGTTATGGGCCAATTGCCATATATTTTCCACATATATACATGTATTTTTCAACTAATTGTGGCATTCAGATGACACTACCACCACATCATTTTGTTTTGTTCCTTTGAAGCTTTTGTTTTTTAAGATGTATGGAGGGGAGTTCTAGCTCTTTCCCATTTCACCATAGTTTAAGTAAGGTTGTGTTACGAGTCTGTTTTCTGTTGCTATAACAAAATATCTGAGGCTAGGTAATTTTTAATTAAAAAGATGATTATTTAGTTCACAGTTTTGGAGATCCAAGAGCACCCCTTCTGTTCTGCTCTGGTGAGGGTCTCATAGCAGATGGCATCAAAACGGATGTGAGCAATCATGGGGCAAGATGGGAAACAAGAGTGGGATTGAGGGGGCAGGTTTTCTCTTTTATAACTCACTCATGGGAACTATCTCACTCCCTGAGACCAGCATTAATCCCTTCTGAGGGTGATGCTCCTAAAGACCTAAACACCTTCCATCAGGCTCCACCTCTTAAAGATTGCCCTGCTTCTTAACACCATCACATCGGGGCTAAGCTGCCAGCATTTGAATCTCTGATGGCCAAATCACACTCAAACTATAGCAGGTTTCAATGACTTAGTCATGGACTTAGTCTCTTTATAATTGATGTTGAATATCAGCATAATATATATGCGAAAAAAAACTATAAAACAGGGGCATTACTATTTTTTAAATAAAAGTTTTTCATGCTATCAGTTATGCCACAGAGATGATGAAGGTATTAGATCACCAAACAAATAAAAAAATAGATAAATCATTTATCTGGTAATGAAAGGCTGGAAGCTAAAAGAACTGTAAGTAAACACTATATCCAAGTTAACACCTTTTCTCACAGGGGTAGAAATTAGCAATTCTGAAACTACATACATATATATGAAAATTGAACAAATAAGTAAATAAGTTGTAGCTAATGGGAGCCAGATTTCTCATTGTCAGATAAGAAGTTAAGAATAAGTTAAAAAGGAAGATTAGAAAGAATGCTTGGTTCTTGGTGAGAGTAAAACAATCAGCATGAGTGCCTATTGATTTTAATATATTTTCAAATAGAAATACAACTAACTTCAAGTGTGTGTGTGTTAATTGCATGTATATATTGGTTCAGCAGCAGTAACAAACCAGTAGTATAAAGCACAAATTTTGGTTCCAAAAAATACCATTCTTCAATCAAAGGCAAAGGAAGCAGGGTTCCTTGGAGAAGTGGTTGATTCTAGGGCCGAAGAAGAGAATACACAAGATGAGACTGGAGCACCTTGCAGTACCAGAAAGTAAAGAAGTACTTACAAAGAGGAGAAGGAGGAGGAGGATGAGAAAGAGGAGAGGAGGAGGAGGAGGAGAAGAGGAGGAGGGGGAAGGGCCATATCAAAAGAACATAAAGGCCAACTTGAAAGGACTCCTTATGGCCAATTCTGGAATAATTTGAGCAAGAAAATAAATTATGACAGTATTGGATTGTAGCCAAAACAGTAAAATAAGTGTCAATGAGTCCATGTTAGCATAAAAATAATAGAATAACTTACTGAATGGATGAGGCAGGATATATCTCCTGTATAGAAGCATGTGGAGTAATACATGTACGTACTTTTCCCCAGAAGGAGGAACATAATTCCCCTACCCTTCAGTGTAGGAAGGTCTGAGCGACTTGTTTCCAAAATATAGAGAATGGAAAGGAAAAATAATAACTCCACAGAGTACAAGCTTGGAAGGAGGAAGGTGGTCACCTTAACCAAGTGATCAAGGTTTACTTCACCAGTGATAAGCCACATGGATGTCAACTACTCCCTGATATGAAAGAAGGGAACAGCCCTCAACTCCAAATAACACCAGAAAATCATGATGAGAAAACATGGGACTAAACCAATTGATGAAAATTCTACAAAATATCTGACTATACCTTTCACAATGTCAAGGTCATGAAGAACAAAGAGAGATAGAGACAGAGACACAAGGAGAAACAAAGGAGACATGACTGTTAAAAACAATGTGGAAGAATCTTGATTACATACCAAAGCAGAAAAAAAGACATTTAAGAAAACAGCGAAATAGAACTGGCATCTAAAATTTCGTTAATATTATTTCTTAGTTTTGTCAAATATGGTATTTGACATGGGTATATAAAAAGTTAATATTAGAAGAAACTGACTGAAGAGTAAGGGCACTATCTATGTAACTTGTAAATCTAAAAGTATTCCAAAATAAAAAGTTTATTTAAAAGAAAACCTTCATTTGGCAATAAAAAGGAATGAGGTGTTGACATACACTACAACACTGATGAACCTTAAAGGCATTGTGTTAAGATTTTTTAAAAGCCAGTTACAAAAAGGCAAGTATGATTATATTTATATGAAATTTCCAGAGTGGGAAAATATATAGAAACAGAAATAGATTAATGATGGCCCAGGGCTTGGGAGTAGAGGAAAGGGAATAACTGCTAATGGACATAGGAATTTTGGAGAGTGCCGAAAATCTTCTAAAATTAGCTGTGACAATGATAACCCAACTCTGTGAATATGCTAAAACCCACTGGATTGTGCCATTCAAATAGGTGAATCATATGGTATGAAAATTATATATCTCTATAAAGCCATTTTTAAAAAAATCTCCAGGGCTGTCTTCATTTGTGGCTAGACTTGGGGGTTTAAGCATTATCCTTAGACAGTTTTTCATTTCTGGGTTCAACTGTTCTTTCAGCTCCACGTGGATTCTCCCCACTCAAACTGTACTCTTTTTCCAGCCATCAGGTAGCATGGACACCTCTTTCTCCCTACAGTCCCTATAAAACTCTAATTTATTTTACTGGTTCTGATTGCATGATGAGAAAATTCCAACACGTCCCAATCCTGTGTTTGTGTGCTAGGCCAGGGGTTGGAGGGGTGAATGGGTTTGGGTGGTGTTGATAATTATTACTCCAAACAAACATTGTTCTGTTACCAGGAAAAATGTGAGTGAATGCTGAGTAACAAAGTAAAATATTTATTTCAACTTTCCTCCTCACTATTTAGAAATTGATAAAAGCATCTTTAACTTAAATTAATGAGGTTTCCCTTAAAAACAGAAAAGAACTCTTATGCTATATTTTCTTAAGTTTTCTTTTTGTATTCACCCCCCCAAAAATCAAAAACAAACAGGAATAAGTAAAATTCATGTCCATCTTGATATGCTGTCAATAGAATACAAAAGCATTGATTTTTATAGCAGTTTAATTAATTCCTTAAATTTACACAGGCAGGGCAATATTATACACCACCAACTAAAATACAGACTGTTTCAGGAAAGACTAAATTTGTTCATGACTGTAGCCATTGGCCATATGTCACTATTCAAATACAAATTAAAATAAAATAAAATAAAATAAAATAAAATAAAATAAAAAACACAGTAACTTGGTTGCATTGACCACGTTGCACATATCCAGGGGTCATATTTGACAGAAGCTTATATATTGCACAGTGTAGGTAAAGAATATTTTCATCAGACCAGCACATTCTGTTGTGCAGCTTTGTTTTAAATTATCATATCTATTTCTAGAATTTTATCATACAACATATTCTTGAAAATATTTCACATAAGATTATCAGATGAAAATATTCTAAGTGGATTACAAAGAAAGACTCTTGCTTCCTTATATTTCTCTCACAAACATCTAAATAGCTCTCGCTTTCATGAGGTTGGCTGGATGCTCTTCAGTAGGTGGTATTAACTGTCTCATCCCAGTGTGACATTTGAGTCCTTCATGGCTGGGCCTCAGAGTGTCTCTTGCCAGCAATCAGTTCGTTTTGGGCAGTTCTCTCTCCTGCCTATTTGTCTTAGCCTGCTTTCTGTTACTCTAACAAAATACCTGAGACTGGGTAACTTATAAAGGAAAAAAGTGTATTTTGGCTCATCGTTCTGGAGGCTGGGAACCATAACAGCAAGGTGAGAGCTTCTGGGAGGGACTCCTGTTACTTTAACTTAGGGTGAAAAGCAGCAGGGTGAGTGGGCACATGTGGAAGAGACAGAACACAAGGGACAGCCTCACCTTATAAACACTCACTGTCATGGTCACTGATCCCATCCTGCAAAAGCAGGAACTCACTCATTCCCACAAGACAGCATTAATGTTTTCATGGGGCTTTGCCCCCAGAACCCATGTACCTCCCATTAGACCCCAGCCCCAAACACTGATGCACTGAGGAATTAAGACTGTAACACATGAGCTTTTGGGGGAGACATACAACCAAAGCACCAATAACAAGTTCCCTCACAGTATCATCTTGATCGCTGGCCTGGCTTTGCTGGCTGCAGGCAGAGCCCTACTGTGTTTGACTGGTTGGAGACAAAGTAATTTGTTCCTGGTCACGGCTGCTGGGGCCAGAGAAACACAGTGGCCCTTTCCATGCCACCATTGCCAGCACAATTATCACACTGAATCTTTTATTGAAATTGGCAGAAACACAAAAATCAGTTCCAGAACCACTTGGATGACCTTGGTCCTTTTGCTCTTCTCAGCTTCTCAGGAGACAAGAGAACACCAGGGCTCTCTGTGTTATGGCCTTTTCATTCTCCAGCACAGGGTTTTGTGGCTGCCTTCCCACGAGTTAGAAAGATAAGCCAAGCAAAACAGGGGTTCAGATACTGCCCCTTGCTCTGTGCAGGTGGGGCGGACTGAGGGTTGTCGATTTCAGGAAGACTTGGAGCAAACAAAGCCCAGGTTCATTTCTATTGTCAGCCTCTGGCTACCCTTTCTGCATCCCAATAATCCAAGCTAAAAGTCACATGATTCCTATCTGGACTTTCTTCAAGTTGACACAGTCTCTGGAGTGTACCTATCTCCTGAGCTCCTAGACAAGGCTGTTGCATATTTCACCTATAGAATTCTCTAGAGCACCAGATTATCCTGAATGGTATCAGATATTTGTTGGTACAAATTTGCCTTTTAGAGATCTCACTGTCCAGCTTACTTTTTCAATCACACCATTGAAATGTGTAAATGTTCCTATAAAATGACTGCTTGAAGCACTTCCAAAAAATAACTAAAATTTTTATTTTTATAATTGGTTCTTCTAAGTAATATAAGACAGTAGAATCCATTTTGATAAAAATTATACAAACTTGGAATTTAATTTATTCTAATTAGGACTCCATTCTTGTGGGTGGACACAATGGTGGGGTTCACTTAGTTATTTTCATATGTGCACATAGGAAGATTATGTTAGATTTATTCTACTATCTTTCCTATTCCTACACCTCCTCCCTTCCCTTCATTCCCCTTTGTCTAATCTACCAAACTTCTACTCTCTCCTCCAGCTTTAATGTGGTTTAGCTTCCACATATCAGCAAAACCATTCAATCTTTGGTTAAAATTTTTATTTTAAAAAATAAGATATAGAATTTAATTAATTTTCCCCAATTGAATTCATTAAAATCATTAAATGATTTTTGTATAACAGCTTTACTGAAGTATAATTGACATACATTAGTGCCACATTTAAAGTTTACAATTTGATAGGTTTTGATGTATCCAAAACCTTCAACACAGTGAAGATAATGAGTGACCATTGAAAGTTACCTCTTGCCCGTTGGTAATCTTTCCTTCTTGTCCTCTCTCCCCACACCATAACTTTCTCCCACCATCCTTAGACAAGCACTGATCTGCTTTCTGTCATTATTAATTGGTTTATATTTTTATAATGTTGTTTAAATAGAATTTTATACTATGTACTCTTTTTAGATTGGGGTGGGAGGAATCTGAGTTCTTTAATTCAGCATGAGTTAATTCAGTGTGAGTATTTTGACATTCATCCATGCTGCCTCTATAAATAGCTCATTTCCTTTTCATTGCAGATTAATGTTCAAGACTATGAATATACCAAAACAATATATCCATTTGCCTGTTTGGGTTGTTTCCTGTTTTGAGAGTACTACAAATAAATGTCCTATGAGCCATCATTTTCAAGTCTTTGTATGGGCATATTCCTTTTTTACCCCTTGGGTAAATATATAAAAGTGGATGACTACATCAAATGGTAGGTGTATGTTTAAGTATTTAAAATATTACCTTTTCACATTCCCATCAATGGTGTTTGAGATTTCCAGTTGCTGAACATCATTGCCAACATATGGTCTGGCTAATCTTTTTCAGTTTAGCCATTCTTACAGGGTGATATGGTATCTCATGGTTTTCATTTGCATTTCCATCTTCACTAATCATGTTGAACAGATGTTCATGTTATTATTTGTCATTCATACCACTCTTTTTGTAAAGTATCTATCACATTTTTTGACCATTTTTAAAATTGGGTGTTTGTTCACATATTATAGAATTTTGAGTATGCTTTACATAGACGTTCTGGATATTAGTCTTTTATCAGACATGTGATTTATAAATATTTTATTCCAGGCAGTAATTTGTCTTTTTACTCTCTTAAAGAGTTTTAGAAAGAGCAGAAGTTCTCGATTTTAAGAAGCCAAATTTGTGATGTTTTAGTGGGCTGTGATTTGGGTGGTATAGTTAAAGAAAAATTTGCTTAGCTCTTGATCATAAAGATTTTGCTCCTATGGTTTCTTCTAGAAGCTTTATAATTGTAGGTTCATCAATTGTAGGCCTATGATTCATTTTGAGTCAATTTTTGGATGGTATGAAGTATAAATTGTAGTTTACTTTTTGCATATGAATATCTAATTTTTTAGCGCCATATGCTGAAAAAAATTGTATCCAGGGGATTGTTTGTATACTTTTGTTGAAAACCAATTGTCCATTTATGTATGAATCTATTTTGGGACTCTTGTTTTGTTTAGTTACTCTATTCATCTATTCTTAAGTCAGTACCACATGTCTTGATTTCTGCAACTTTAAAATTATATAGTGTGAATTCTTACTTTTTAAGATTGTTTTGGCTATTCTAGGTCCTTTATATTTCTATATGAATAATAAAATTGGTTTGTTAGTTCTTCAAAAACAGTTTGCTAGAATTTTGATGAGGGTTGTGTTAAATCTATAAATGGATTTTGGCAGTGATATAATAATATTGATTCCTTCAACCATGAAAACAGTATAACTCTCCATTTATTTATTTTGGTATTCTCTAATTTCTCTCAACAATGTTTATAGTTTGTAGTAGACAGGAGTTGCTTTTTTTGTTTTGTTTTGTTTGTTAGATCTATACCTATTCACATGGTTTATGCTACTATAAATGACATTCTTAAAATTTTCAATTTGCATGTAGAAATAGAATTGATTTTTCTATTGACCTTGTAACATCCTTGCTAAAGTTACTTGTTAGTTCTAACACCTCTTTTGTATATTCCATATGATTTTCTGTGGATGGAATCATCTATTACCAAGAAAGAAGTTTATGTCTTTGTTATCAATCTGGGCATATTTAGATTCACATACTAGCCCTATTGCATTGGTTAGAACCTCCAGAGCATGTTGAATAGCAGTGGTGAGAGTGGACATCCTTCACTCATTTCTAATCTTAGAGAAAAAGCTTTCATTCTTTCATTGTTGAGCATAATTCTAGCTGTAGAGGTCCTTTATCAGGCAGAGGAAGTTCTTTTCTCTTCATAGTTTGCTGAGAATATTTTTAAAAATCAGGAATGGATGTTAAATTATGTCAAATGATTTTTCTCCAACAGTTGAGATGATAAATGTGGGGTTTTAACAACTGATGATATAGTGAATTGCATTGATTTTTGTTGTTGTTAAATCAACCTGTGTTTCTGAGATAACATAAACAAAGTTTTTAAAAATAGAGAAATTCATCAAGGTGGATTTGAGTTTAATCTCCTTGACTGCTTAATTATTGTACCACAGTTTACTAATTTGTGAAAGACTATTTTAAACTATGATTATTTTCAATAAATCTCAAGAATTGTTTAATTTTTAGTTTAACAATCTTAAAATGAATAAAATCTGTAATGAGAATTAGTTTGCTAAGGTTAAAAGCAGTGTGTTTTCTTTGGTCCTGCAGTGTCTACTTTTTAGGAGCTGGTAGGCATACCTAGATATATAATTTTTTAGCTGAGAGCAAAATACTCTGTGTGGTTCCACCTGTTTACACAACTCTTTTTTCTCCCCTCTCATTTGTGAGAACATTGGTTGGGAACCAGTCTAAATCAACTCTCTTTTTGAGTCATTTCCTCAAAGGAGATTGCAGGATCACTGCATTGAGTGACCCTGGTAGTCCACGGGATGGGTAAACATAAAATGATTAAACAACAATACCTCCCATCAGCTCATGCTCCCAGAGAGAGGTACAGTAAATGTTCCTGAGCAAATTTCAGTTTAAACTCAGGGCAGTTTAAACTCTGTGTCTGTTCTCACTGTTTTAGTCAGCTTGGCTGGTTGGTAAGTTACCTAGAGCCTCACTAAGTTGCTGAGTCTGGCCTGGAACTTGTGATCCTCCTGCCTCAGCTTCATGAGTCCCTGGGATTACTGGCATGCACCACCATGCCTGGGAACCTAACTGGCTTCTAAGAAAGAATTCTGTTTATTGGACAGGATAGGAAAAGGGAAAAAGGGAACATTCTCAAAGGAGAAACGGAGAAAGTGGATCCTCTCAGAGAGGAGAGGGATGGCACACCTCTCCTGCCCTTTTGTTTTATTGTGGGTTCCAGGAAGTTTCCAGAAAGGCCTGCCCAGGTCCGTCTCTTGACTTTTGACTGATAGCAAGATTGTATCAGATTTTTAAGTCCCCACTGTGCAGGGTCTTACCCTCATGGAGGGGAGATTTTACTATTATAATGACATGTTAAAATCCAAGGCAACTATGGGTCACCTTTGTCTGCAATGACTGGTTCCAATTGGAACATATTCTTACAGAATTTATGGTTGAGGGATATTGTGTCTAACTTTCCTGTCTCCTGGACTCCTGGAATTGGTCTGCATAAAAGTCACAAAAGTCCCCCATCAGAAGCTGGGCATGGCGGCACATGGCTATAATCCCAGCAAGACAGGAGGCTGAGGCAGAAAGATCAAAAGTTCAGGGTAAGCCTCAGTGATTTACTGAGGCTCTAAACAACTTTGACAGGCCCTGTGTCAAAATTTAAAAAGGGGATGGGATGTGGCTTAGTGGTTAAGTGCCCTTGGGTTTAATCCATGGAGCAAAAAAAAATAAAATAAAATAATAAAATAAATAAATAAATAAATAAATAATAAAAAAAGAAGAAGAAAAAAGATAAAAGTCCCTCACTGGGGCAACCTGTGTTCTTCTTATCTGTAGGGAGGAGTCCTTGGACCTGCATTTCTCTTGAAGATAACAGATTGTTTGCTGAGGAATGTAGCATATCCCACTGACTCAAGTCAGGCAGGCCAGAACAGTCTCAGGCAAATTACCCTTCAAAAGACAGTATGTAGGGGTCAGCCCAGTAGATCTAGTCCACAGAACCATCCCCCCAGCCTCATGTTCCCACTGCTGCCACCTATCTGAATGACACATACTTGTGAGTGAACATTTGTAGACCTGACCTACATATTGTACAGGAGTGCAACACTGAAACTTTTCTTTTCTCTATAATTGAATTAGATTCTGAGTCCCCCTTTTCACTTGGTAATGATGAAAGTAATGGTCTGATTTAAGGTTAATTCAGACATGGAGGGCTTACCACTCAGTGGACAATGGCTATCTTCTTCATCAATTTCATATTCTCACTTGGCCCCTTCCTCCCTTCTGCATAGATAGTGATATCACTGAGTTCCATAGTGAAGGGAGTTTAACTATTATTCAGGTCATGATAAGAGGACACTGGGTCCTTGATTACCCATTGTCCATCTGCAGCAGCTACTGAGCTGCAGCTTATCCTCCTAGGTATCTGGGTGCATGGCTCGCCGCACATGCTGAAATGATCACTGTCTTCCCAAGGACTCAGTTTATTCATTCAATACCGGCTACCTGAATCCTTCCCACTGGAGCATAGATCTCAAACTCCTTTATATCCAGTAGCCAGGTGCCATTTCCATCCTTCTCTCAGGGTCCATAGTAACTTTCTGCCACTGTCCTTGTCCTATGCTTAGGCTAGCTGTCTAGGTGTCCTTCTCATAATTTGCTGGCCATTATGGACACTGAGTTCGTCTAAGGATTCCCAGTCTTATTCCCTGAGAAGGAAGGCTAAGTTCTTTCTTGTCTTGAATCCTCCAAACCAATCGTGGATTTCCAGTTACCTTCCCCACCTGGACCCAGCCAGAGTGGGAAGAGGGGCAAGATCCTGCCATACTAGCAAACTCACTCTTTTGCTCTCTCCTCCCCTTTGAAGTTCTTTTCTACAACCAACAAAAGTCTTTCATCTTCTTCCTGTGTCTGAAAATGGCTTTTTCATCTTTATCTTTCCCATGTGTTGTTTGTGGGTAAACTTTATGTCTTATTCCTTCAGGCTTTGGCTCTTGGTAATTAAAGCTATGTTCTCAGAATTCAAAAAAACATGTTCCTTTTTCAGGTGCTGTGGCTCTTAGCTCAACTCTCTTGCTGATCCAAGGCTTTCTGGCTTTAGTTTCTAGCTGACTTTCTCTTCAGTGTGGGTGAAAGATGTCACAGCTGCTGGAACAGAGAAAATTCATCATCAAAGGAAATCTAAGAGAGGGAAACCTCAACTGATAATTAAAACATTATCTGCTACACTAATATGCGTTTTTAGATCAATAGTACTTTGTTGGGTGAAATTGACTCTCCACGGAACCTAAAAATCACCAGTGTGGTCTATATTTTCACAAATACTTGCCTTGTTATATGTGGAAATAGAGATGGGAAAAAAAAACTAGTTGGAAGTCTGAGATGACACACTGTGGAAGAGAGGCAACAGACACTGTGAGCCTACGTTGAAAATACAAGTTCCTACACCATCTAAAAATTTGTAGAAATTCCGACTTTCATATGTCATGGACTGTGGATTCAAGCCAATTTTATCTCAGAGAGTGAAGATATCCCAGTTGATACCTGTGCTAAATAGGAAATGGTGAAAATATGTTAGCTAATTATAGTACTTGATCAGACATAGCAATTGTGGTGGTAGAAACATTCTCGAGGAAGCCTACATTCCTGAGCTGATCCACTGCAGAAAGAACAACATAAAACAAGACTTGCACAAGAGGCAGCTGTGCAGCAATACAGGTTTAGGGTCTCAGGCAAGAAGAACTGAGACTCATGTCCTAACCTACCTAATACCTCCTGTAACTCATTATCTATGATGTAAAATGGTGCTCCAGAGGACCTCCACATGGTAGTCAATGTCTGCTTGGTTGACCTTGCAAACAGGTCATATATCTGGGCATCTGTTTAGATGAGTTATTGTGACTGAGTACTTTGCGGTTGTCTAAAGGAAGGTAGGATAAATGTAATATTGGTTCTGTTAGGTTATAACAGAATGAATATGTTATGGGGGGTGCAGGGAGATAGAAATACAAAGTATTTTGAGTAACTGGCTCCCTTGATGATAGGAGCTGACAAATACAAAATCTGGAGGGCAGGCCTCTGGCTGGAATTCTGGCAAGAGTAGATGCGCATTCTTGAGTACAAAGGCAATCTGGAGGCAAAATTCTTTCTTCTTCAGAGGACCTCAGTCTTTTCTCTTAAGGCCTTCAGCTGACTGGACAAGGTCCACCCACACTACAGAGAGTAATCAGTTACCTGAAGTCTACTGGTTTAAATGTTAATTACACCTAAAATATACCTTCACAGCCACTGGGGTCTGATCCAACAATTGGGTGCCATAGCCTATCCAAGTTGACACACAAGACGACTGCAATAAGCATCTTTGTTTTTGTTTTAGAGCAGGGACATCTGAGTAGGGGAGATGGGCAAGGCCAAGACAGTGGATAGCATTGAGATCGGTGGGTTCTCAGTGAGAGAGAAAAAGATTCTTAGTAAAGGGAGACCTGGATCTATGAGCATGATCAGCCATCTTTGTGTCTTTGGTTAGATGAACAAAACCTCCAGCAAATGCTTGTGCCAGATCAACTAAAACCAAAACAATCAATCTAAATGTCACCAGATTCAAAGACCTACACAATGTGCCTACTACTGATTTATGGCTAGTCTACTTAACCAGCAAGAAATATTCTGAACCCCAAATTCAAATGAGTGACATGATATCTGATTTTCACAAGAGTTTGTCTGGGGCCCTACACTTTTCTTCCCAGGAAAATCCTGTATATAGTCAGAGAGCTCAACTTTGGAGGTATTACTTGTCTTCTCTGAGAGTCTAAAGGCATCCACACCCTGCCTTTGGAGTGTATATACTTTTGCTTTGCTGTCTTTTAATAACTCGTTGCTTGTGCTTGCTTTTGACTTGTCCTAAAATTCTTTTCAGTGACCTAAGAAGCCACCTATGCTAAGTTGAGGTCCCATTGTCCCTTAGAAGAACCTCTTCTTCCTTGACTGGTGACAGCAAGACATAGAAGTTTCTTTCTGTCTAGGCAGACAGGCTTCAGCACCCATGTAAAAATAAGTTAGCCCCAAACTAAAGGAGCTCCATAATAAACTCTGTGGACTGTAGGCTCAAGCAGCATCGTTTTGTGGCTGAGAAAGTAAAATGTGACCCCAAATTGGGAAAAGAGGCATATTCCCTGCTTCTGTGAGAAACTCAGCATGGCTCTGGCCCTTCAAAATGCTTACTGAGTGCCAGAGAACAACTCTCTTGGCATTGATATTAATCTTTTCACTCCAGACCCCAATAGTAATGGCAAAGACGAGGTGTCTCCCAGTTGGGTTTTTTGTATGGCAGAGGCTGGAGTGGAATTTAAGGAGAACAGACTCACTGGGTGTGTCTGAGGAAGCCTCTAGAAATGCCCAGATATGCCTCAGAGAAACTTGCCTGGAGACAGGAATTTCTGAATGAGATAGTAGAGACAACAAGAAGCCATATCCACACATCTGAAAGACCTAAGGACTTGTGGGCTACACTAGCATTACTTTATGGATTGTAAAATCAATTAGTCTTAATACAAATTTTGTGTATTTTATAAGAATTTCTACAGATATTGTTGTCTAAATCTACCTATAAACTTTTTGGACTCTACATCTAATATGGGACTCAGGGCTCAACGTGAACAAAACCAGCTCTGTTCAGACATACAGTATAGTTGTATGGATAAGTGTATTAACTTCATACTGGCACAAACTTTGGTTTGATGGAACTGTCTTGTTTAATTATATTAAAACCACAAGTGATCCAGTTTGATGACCAAGAGCACGAGATTCATAGTAAGATAATCATGAATTCCAATTCCTGTGCTACTTTGCCGCCTTTATGACTTGGATTAGTTATTTAGTTGTTACATCTTAGTTTGTCTCTCCTGATGGGTCTGTTAAGAACTCTGGCATATAGTAAGGACTCAATCATAGTTGTTAATATCATGATTGTCTACTTTATCCAATACCATATCCATCCGTCCCCTTAAACTTCACCTGACATCAATGAAAGTGAATGCTAATATCTATTGTGGTTCTTAACCTTGGTAGGCATTTGGAAGCAAGGGACCTTTGGAGATGCTTTTGGAGGGTCAAGATGCTATTGGTTGTCACAGTGACTGGGGAGCTCCATTTAGTACTTAAGAGATCAAGGATGATAAACACCCTGAAATTTGTGGGTCAGTCTTGCATTATGAATTAATTGTCCCACCAGTGCCCATTAGTGAGAAATGTGTGTTTTCATTTCTGCTTATTTTGAGCTGGAAAAGAGAAATGAAGTAGAAAAAAAGCTAAGCTCAGAGGGAAGGATTCATAAGACAGGCAAATTCTTCTAATTCCTCCAAATTCCTCACAACAACCCAATTATAAATTCCCATTTTACGACTGAGGAAATGGAAGCACAGAGGTTAAGTACATTCCAGGCTTGGGTGGCTGGTAAACTGGAGCGCCTCATGCAAAGTCCATGCGGTCTGGCTCTGGAGCCCCCTGCTCTTAAACACCGTTTATAATGCCTCTCAGTAAGGTGAATTAAAGCAAAACAAAATTAAGTAAAAATAATGAAGCAACACAAAACACTTACTTTGGTTATAATTGCTTTTAGAGTTTCCAATGATAAATGAAAATTCTTTTGTTTTCTTTTCAGCTCAGAAAGATTAAAATAAAGTAATTGTCCTGGGTAGTACCTCCCATCTTGTAAGAGAGAGCAACTTGAGGAAAGAATTAGTAATCCTACTATATGCTTGTTCTTTGCTACATGTAGGTTTGCAGGAAATGTCTTCTCTCAGAGCACAGCCAACACTCTGGGGGTGTGTGAACATCTATTTTTATATCTTCTATTGGTACAGATAAATTTATGTTGAAATATTATTGAATATCTGTAGCATTCTAATGAAAAGTTTGATATCAGAATTTTTTCTGAAAATAAAAATGTGCTTTGTGGTTTGAAGAATGAGGTGAAGGTGTAAAGAGAATACCAGAGGGCGATTTGAAAACAGCCTGTATTTTCATAGATTCTATAATGATGACCCCAATTTGCAGACTTTGAATTTTTACTCATGAACAAATTCAGAGGCATCTCATGGTGACTCTGATGGCCAGTCAGCATATCACCTGAAACTGCATTGCTGTTTTTGGTTTGTTCAGTAGTGTGTGTATAATTATTTGAACATGGAACATTTTGTTGCATTTTGCAATGATCTTAAATAACTATCAATAGAAAAATGACACTAGTAATATAATAATTACAGCAGATGCAAATAACTAGTTGTGAAAAATTGTTCAGCTCTAGTTTTAATTGTGTACTCTTTGAACTTAAGACAGTTAAGTATGTGTTAAATTGTGAGAAAGAAGAGAAAAATAAAATGTGAAAAAGTACTAGAAATAGATTGTTTCAAAGTTATGAACAGTAGTTGAAGTGTACTGTTAGTGGAAATTGAAAAATCCTTAAAATTAAGGATTGGGAGCTGTCATTGAATATACTCTGGAAATTGGAAGTCACAGGACGCTCACAGGGCCACTGACAGCTGTATGACTGGCAGCAGCTTCCTCTTTCAAAGCACAAAGGTGTTCAATTTTCCTTTGATAAATATTTCAGTATGATTGGTGAACTTCCCCACATCTTTCTGCTTAATCCTAGGCATTTTTCTTTTTTAGCCTACCTCTCCTCCCACCATTAAGACAAATTACTTTGGTTTCATGTCAATGCCAATTAACCTGAGCAAACTAGAATTAAGGTAAGAAATTACTATAGAAAATTGTTATTGTTGTTGTTGTTGTTATTATTATTATTGGTGGTGCTGGGGATTGAACCGAGAGCCTTGAGCATGCCTGGCAATTACTCTGCCACTGAGCCACATCCCCAGCCCAGAAAATTAATTTTTGTCTCTATGTATAGAGCTATTTTTTGGTGATTAGTATATGCCCTACATTTCCTGAAAAGAGACAAATAATATCCATTTATACCACTATTAAGGATTTCATAATATTTAAAATTTCTAGTAGTGTACAGTTGATTTTTGGACTATAGTTCTACTTTGGTTTTGAAGGACTCTGGACATGTAAATGTGGGTCCCTAAATATGGAGAGTCATTGTTGAGTCAGTTCCTTCTTATTTCTTCTCTTCTTTGTTTTTTTATTTCAAAACTTTTTTTTTTTCTTCAAATTTTGAGACAAGGTCATGCTAATTGCCCAGGTTGGTCTGGCACCTTAGGTCCTCCTGCTTTACCCTCTGGGTGGGGTGGCCCATACCTGTAATCCCAACAACTCAGGAGACTAGGCAGGAGGAACTCAAACGCAAGGTCAGTCTTGGCAATTGAGTGAGACCTTATGTCAAAACAAAAAAAAAAAACAAGGAACTGGGAATGTAGCTCAGGGGTAATGCACAAAAAAACAAAACAAAACAAAAAACCCCAACCAAAACGACAACAACAAAAAACATAATACTGTCAGTTAAGGTAGAATAAGATCTGTTTTCTTCAATTTTTGGAAAAAGGTAATAGAATGATCTCTAATTGTTTTCTATGTAAATTTCCTTGAAAACTTTTATGTTTGCTGTTTCTAAGACCAAGCTGAATAAACAGATACCAAAAAAACATGACCAGAATATTCAGGAGCAGCTAGCTAACGAAGTAGATGACTCTTTGACACATTATTATGTTAAGATTATTATATTCTGTATATTATTATAAAAATAATCATATATATGTGTGTATGTACACATGTAAAGGTACATGTATATATGTGTACATATATATAAATGTGTAATCCTATCTCCTGGTAGAATCCCATTTCAGAGTCTGTGAAGACCATGGAATCTAAAAGAGCTTTATGACTTCTGTGTGCTCTTTAACCCAACAGCCTAAAGAGAAAAGAATTGTTATTGGTCCTTAAGAGAAGCTACCCCTGATGAAACCCCTGCCACTTAATGACTATCTAGGCCACCCTGCTCTGGAGTTTGAGGAAATGCCTCTTCCTTTTTCTAAGAGATGGGGAGGAAATTTGTTTTCAAAATGCAAACTGAGCCAGTCCCCATGTATTTTGATGCAGATACATTATAAATGGAAACTAGAAACAGTGTCAGTAGTAGCAGCTTTAAGTACAATATTTTGTAGGATGGCCCTGAAACCACGATGGTTTGTGAGGTCTGAGTGCTAAATGACCAATTTGCATTCCAATGTGACTTTTGGAATATAATTCATTCATTAGTTGATTCTTTTGCATTATTATTATTATTATTATTATTATTATAAATTGATTGTCTTAGTTGGTTTTGTGTTTACTATAACATAATGCCATAGACTGGGTAATTAATAAAGAATAGAAATTTATTCTCTCATGTTTCTAGAGGCTGATAAATCCAAGATCAAGCTGCAAGCAAGTTAGGGCCCTGTCTGTTTCCAAGATGATGCCTTCAATGTTGCATCCTCCACGAATACAGCATCATAACATGGCTGAAGAGGAGGGAAGAGAGAGAACTGCTTCCAGAAAGCCCTTTTAGTAAACAGCCATATGTGAGGGTGGAGCCCTCATGACCTGAATGGCCCCCACTGGGACCCACCTCCCAACACAGTAGCTGTGGGGATTAAATTTACAACACATAAATTTGGAAGAACACATTTAGACCATAGAATTGATTATCCCTGCAAAATGGCAGAATGATCAGGAACAAAACTCTGAAATTAAACTTGATTTGTTCAACCTGAAAATAACAGGATTCCTACTGGCACTAAGTTCGAGCCCTTTGAGCATGTCTTTACAGTGACGAGACCGTCAATCATTACTGCCTGATCCAAATGCAAACATAGGTGGCTCTCAGCAATTAGATGTGAATCAAACCATTATGTTATTTTGCCATTTTGAAAAATTCTGTTCACTGCTTTTATTTTTTTAAAAAATATCCTCTCTGCCAAAGAAGGAAGAATTTCCTCATAGAGCCAGCATTGGAAATTACTCATTATCTCCACAAGAAATCCTAATGTAATCCAAGAACTTCTATCTATTCAATAAACACTTCAAATTGTCATGATCATGAAATCCATATTCATATACATTTTGCAAATATTTAGCAACTAATTAAATTTAAAAAAGAAGGGTAGATTAAGGTAAGGTTCTATTAATTATGCAAACTCTATTTTTATATTCTATTACCCAAATATCAATGATGCATTTCAGATTTGTTAATAAAAGTTAAATATAATTTAGCAGATATATATATATATATATATACATACATATATATATATATATAGAGAGAGAGAGAGAGAGAGAGAAAGAGAGAGAGAGAGAGAGAGAGAGAGAGAGAACATTGGCTTTAAGGCACCACAGAGGCACATTCCTTCAAATCTGATTGGACTTTGTAGAAAAATCTTTGGGTTATTTTTTATTTTTATTTTTAATTTTTGGTTGTAAAAACAGTGTTGCCAAGATTCTGACAATTCAGGAGGGAACACCCTTCTCTTTTCTTTTTCCAGCTATTGTTATGTGCTTGGGATATTTGCCTTTATTGTTTCCTTATGGAAAACATGCCTGATTTTATCCTTGAGAAATGATTACCATTCAAAAAGATTATCTTTGAATTGAAATTTTAGTAAGCATACACTTTGTCTCTCAGCTATTCAGAATTCAATATAAGTTTTACACAAAATTTTTTTTATTCTTCCCCAAGGTGTTTACTTTGACTCATGATACTATGACATCATTATTGATTGTACCTTTTTTGAAATGGATTTTTAAAAATGCATGTTCTTTATAACTTTTAAAATCTGGAATACAAATATTTGTAAAATGTTTTTAAAACTTAAAATCACCCATTGACCCACCACCCAAATGTAATTGTTATATTTGTATATTTCTCTCTTCTTCTAGTCTTTCTTTATAGACATACACATGCATTTTTGAAATACATTTTGTATCCAGGTTATTTCTGGCTTGCTTTTGTACCATGAGTATTTTCCTAAGTCATTAAGTGTTCTTTGAAGAAAAAAAAAAAAAAACTTTAAAGGCCCTGTAGTAAGTATTTCATATATGGCCACACCACACTTCAATAATTTTTATTTCTCCTATTTCACTATTTAAAAGTAATGTGATGGGAAGTCATGACTGGCTGATCCGAAGCTGTTACTCAGATGCTTCCAGATTGGTAGTTTTAGGCAAAAAATCCTGCCCCCCCATAGCCATTAGAATGCTATTATTTTGGCCCAAGCTGAAGAGCTTAATGAATGTACAAGAACTTGAACTCTGAACAGATATTTGCAAATGTCTGAAGAGTTAGGGAGTCTGTGACACAGGATAGATATCATCTTGGTCCACAAATACACCCTGTGCCCTTCAAAGAATGAGAGGAACTCATCACAACTGAAAATGGGATCAAACATGAAAAGCAAATGCTAACATCAGGGTTTGATGTCAGAGGGAGAGCGGTGGCTGTGGGTGCCACGTGCTCACTGATCTCAGAATACATTCCACTCATGGAATGTGCGTCAATGGAAAGACTATGAACTCTGACACTTTGGTGACTCAGAAATTCTGCTGTGGCACAAACCCTAACTGAACCATAAGAATGCCTTAACTTTCATTTCACAAGAGTATCTGCAGTGGGAAGATCTTTGACATTGGGGTGTGGTGGCAGCTTTGCAATTTCACAAACATTGAGGAGAGTGTGTTCTCAGCACTGCTGGTGACAATAACTACAGTGAAAGTGACAATGTTAGCAATGGCAGTGGCTAACCCATAATAGGAGATAAATCTCACTTTAGGATTACACTGAATGAAACTGTCATAGGCTTAGATCACCATGGTGGGGATAGATAAAACCCCTTACACTCTGGGAAGTTGACAACATTAGAGTGGGAAATGTGCCAAACTGGGTTTAAGTTTCATTTTTGGATCTGAAGCTAAGGTGGCATTCCTGGTCCCCTGACACCAAACCTTGTATATTTTTCCACAGTCACGTGGCAGGTAAAAAATGGTCAGCCTATATTAAGTCTTTTTTTTTTTAAATTTTTAAAAATTATCTATTTATTCCAATTTGTTATACATGCTTGCAGAGTGCAATTCCTTTCATATGACATATAAAGAGCACAGTTTTTCAAGTCATTGGTTTTACACAAAGTATTTTCACAGCATTTAAGTTTTGTGCCTCGCGCAGGAGAATCCTCACCTGGCCAGAAAAGCACCAGGATTGGCTTGAGAATACACCTTGGTTCCCTTTTAAACATTAGGGAGAAGAGTCCTCTATAAGAAGATGGAGGTTTGGGGTGGTGGGATTTAGGTATTAAGTTAATGTGTCTATCTTTGTACTTGAAATTTTGTAAAGCCTGAAATATTTTGATTTCATAAGCTATGTTGTGATAAATCTCTATCAGGTTGGGACCAGTACAAGAATGAAAAACTGTTACCAGTTTCTGACCCAAATTAGATTCTTTCTCTCTCTTGGAATTGTGGAATCAGTAACAAAACTAAGAGCCAATTATTCAGTGAAGAAGAAACCTGGAGAAATAACTCTCAGATCAGCTTCTTGCCTGAACCAAGGATAAGGATCCTACTAAGAGTAAGGAAAGAGTTTTAATTAAAGGATAGGAAGATCATTCATGACTTCTTAGGGAGGCATCTACTTTCTTTTGGTCCTTATATGGGCCAGTTCAATTAGGGTCAGAAGCAGAGCAGACCAAGAAAGCTCTGGCAGGCAGGAATTTCATTAGGGCCATATATTGAAATGAAATGGTAATGAGTCTGTAGTGAACAGTAGGGCCCCATGGCAACCTTTATGTCTGAAACTTGTTTTGCCTGGTTTCCTTCTGCATCTCGTTTCATAGAAGCAGCCGAAATCCCAGATATACGTCTGCATGGCTGGCTAGGTAGTATCTTGTACCAAACAGAAAACTGGTTAGCAAGGAAAATTGTATCTTAGGGTTTGAGAGGATATATTCCTGGTCTCAAACTCCTCCAAGCATTTGCATTGGTCAGCTGGGATTGCTATAACAAAATACCACAGACTGAGTGGCTTAAACCACAGAAATTTATTTCTCACAGTTCTGGAGACTAGAAGTCCAAGACCAAGGTCTGGTTTAGTTCAGATTCTAGTAAGGACCCTCTCCCTGGCTTGCAAATGTCTACCTTCTTACTGTGTAGAGGGACCAGAGAGCTCAGTTGTATCTTCCTTATTTTATTAGGGCACCAGACCTATTGGATTAGGGCCGCATCCTTATGACTTTATTTAGTCTTTGGCATCACCTAGCAGCCCCTTTTTCCAAATACAGTTATATGGGGGGTTAGGACTTCAATGTGTGAATTTAGTGGGGACACAAACATTCAGTCCATAATAGTGTTTTAAACTAACAAAATTTAATGCAAGGGAGTAGATAGCTACAGAATTAATGGAAGTGGAAGAAGAAAGAGGAGGAGGAGAAGGGGTGGGAGAGAAGGAAGAGGGAGAAGAATGTTTAATAATAAGAAGTGCCATAAAATGAATCATCCTTTCCATAAAATTACTAAGAATGCCACAGTGTCACTGAAGTGGATGCCCTATGGTGAAGATTTGTAGAGGGCACAAATGTTTTCATATTGTAGGCTCATTTTGAGAGATCAATCCATAAATATATTTACTAGTTCTCATTTCCAGTCTCCAATTTTATTTCTTCCAAGTCTCTGACATTTGAACAAAATGCTGGTCTACACCCTAAATTGGCATCAGTCTGTACAGCTGGCCATCTATCCTTCAAAGCATATGAATCTCCTCAAAATTAAAAAAAAGAAGCACAGAGTTCTGCCCACTGGGAAAACTGCCTTCTCCTCCACCCTTTGTGGCCACTCCTGAGTGAAGCCTCAATGTGCAGTAATCCCCTTGTGGCTAGTGTGAGGGTATTGTGCAGAACCATCTACACCAGATGGGATCTTCCTTCATTTGTGAACTAGGGGCATGAAAGTTCCTATAGAACCAAAAGCAAGGATTGAGGGAGGTCTGAAGTGCTTCCTCACTTGGACATCCAGGGTCCACTCCAGGGTCCACTCCAGTGGAATCTTTTTTTTTTTAAATTTTTATATATAATTTTATTTTTATAATTTTTAATATGTACAACTCATAGTGCATATATTTAGTATCTTTTTACATACAACTGTTTGTATACAAAGTATATTCGTACAGTTCAGGTCTTCAATCATGCATTAAGGAAAATGATATCCGTCTCATTCAACCACCTTTTTTTTTTCTCCCCCTCCCTCCCCTCTTGCTTCCTCCCTTACCCTCCCTTCCCTTGACCATTCTAGTGTTCCTCTAATCCTCCTATGTACCCCCATCCAACAATACTTTGAAATAGCCTCCTTATATAAGAGAGAACATTTGGTACTTGGATTTTTGAGACTGACTAACTTCACTTAGCATTATGTCTTCCAACTTCATCCATTTACCTGCAAATGCCATTAATTTGTTTTCTTTTATTGCTGAGTAAAATTCCATTGTGCGTATATACCACATTTTCTTAATCCACTCATTTACTGAGGGACATCTAGGTTGGTTCCACAACCTAGCTATTGTGAATTGTGCAGCTACAAACATTGAGATAGCTGTGTCACTGTAATATGCTGTTTTTAAGTCCTTTGGGAATAGACCCAAGAGTGGGATGGCTGGGTCATAGGATGGTTCCATTCCCAGTTTTCCAAGAAATCTCCATACTGCTTTCCATAACGGTTGCACCATTTTGCAGTCCCACCAGCAATGTATGAGTGTGCCTTTTTCTCCACATCCTCTCCAACATTTATTGTTGCTTGTATTCTTGATGGCTGCCATTCTGACTGGAGTGAAGTGCAGTGGAATCTTTATATCCCACTTCTGATGTTTTGAGTGTTGCTGGGCAGAGCTAACTTTGTGTCAGTATGGATCAAATACTTCATTCATGGACTTCCTCTGCCTCTTTTTAATATAAGCACAACAGACTACCTCACATCCAGTAGGATGGCTACTCTCAAAAAAACAGACAATAACTTGTATTGGCAAGCATGTGGAGAAATTAAAACTCTTGTGTACTGTTGGTGGGAATGTCAAAATGGAGCCACCATCATGGAAAACAGTACGGAATTTCTTCAAAAAATTCAAATATGTCCCAGCCATTCCATTACTGGTTATATGTCCAGAATTATTAAAAACGGGATCTCAAAGAGAAATTTGTACACCCATGTTTATAGCAGCGTTATTCACATTAGCCAAAAGGTTAACCCACCCAAACATCCATTGGCAGATGACTGGAATAAGTAAAACACAGTATATACATGCAATGGATTATTTTTCAGCCTTAAAAAAGAAAGAATGTCTGACACATGCTACAACATGGATAAAACTTGAAGACATTATGCTAAAGTGAAATAAGCTAATTGTGAAAGAACAAATATTATATAATCTCATATTATTTATATGAAGTGCTAAGAGTTGTCATGTTCATAGAGACCAAAAGTGAAATGGTGGTTGCCAGAGACTAGGGGCAGGAAGTAATCAGGAGGATTATGGATGTGAGGTGGTCTGTGGTGCTCATAACAATCTTATGGATACAGAGCTCTGGTTTTACAAGATGAAAAGCTCTGGAGATGGACAGCAGAGATGGCTGCACAAAAATGTGATTGTACTTAATGACATTGAGCTGAAACCCTAAAATGATTAAGACTTCAAATTTTATGTTAGGTGTATTTTACCACAATTAAAAAATTAAAAAATATTAGCACAAAGACATTTTAGGGCCAGTGGTGCCCCCCCCCCCCCACTAACAAGCTGTGTTTCCAAATAGGGCTTGCCCTTGCCAAAGGCTCTGCTCCAGACCCCCCATCTCCTGCAGATCCTGTGAATGTTTTTTTAATTTACTGGGGCTGAAAAAGACCATGTGATGTATCTGTATTTACTACAGCCCAACCGGCTGAAAAGCCTTTTCTTGCTCTAGCCCCATCCAGAGCAGGTAGTCCTTGTGGATACCTTATTAATTGGTTAGTCAAGGAGCCGCAGGGCATAAAGTGAAGCAACTTGCCTTTCAAGTTGGAGGGGCTATTTCAACATTCTCCAGGCTGTTGTTGATCCCTAGAAAATTCACTGTGATGCCAGAATCCCAAATTTTTCTGGAATGTGTCTGCTACCCTCTGATATTTACTTGTCTTACTTGGGCATCTGGTGCTTTTGTTCACCAGATATAATCAGCAACAATTAATAATTGTTATTAGTGTAGTAGACCAGTTTAGTATCCTTGACACAGTCTCCTGATCGAAGTCCCCATGGCTACATTAATAGAGAGGCATATATTTCCAGATGGAAATCAACTGCTTGTGATGACCTCTGCTTATTAGAATGAATAGGTATGACTTATTTTGGGACGATTACATCTGATGGGAATGTTGAAGTGAATTTTGAAATGAACTTTAAAAGATTTGATAGAGGAGAATAGTATAAGCAAAGATGTAGAGATAAGCAAATATAGGGTATAAAAAGTGACTGGATGACTAGTGGATAAATTCAAAATGTATTTATTGAGCACCTACTGAATGCCAGGGATGTACTTTGCTGAGTTTGTAAAAGACAGCAGTAGGATGTGGTTGGGCCTTAAATGACAGGATAAGGAAACAATTCAAAGGCAACTGGCAACTGTAAACCACTTGAAGGCTTTTAAGCTGGAGGGTAATATGATTAGAGTTGCCTTTTATGGAGATTAATCTGGCAGCAGAAACTAATATCCCAGACAGGAAGAAACAATGCAGATCTGAGCTGGAGTAATGACAACAAAGAAGGAAAAGGAAGGGATGAATAAATGTCATGGAGGAGGGATCTACATTTGCCCTGACATGGGAGCCAGTAAGGGGCAGAATCTAAAACCAGCTCAAAGCCCTTGAGCTTGAGCAACTGAAATCAACAAAGGAAATAAGGAAGTCAACACGAGGATTTGGTGTTAGGTGGCATAATGAGAGCTGATAGTATGAGACTGAAGCACCTTGAAAGCAGGGGCTGGGATTGCTCTTGTCTACACTTTTATCTCCAGTGCTTGGCATAAGATGAGCATTCAACAAATATGTGTCAAAAATATGCTGCATGCTTGATCTGGAATTGTCATATCCACCCTGAGGAAGAGGTATAATTATCCCCTATTTTTGCTATTAATTCTATTTTTTTAAAATTTTGAACTAACTTAGGCATATATAAAAATAGAGAATATTGTAATGAACACATACATCTATGGTTCAACTTGAAAGACAATGCATTATATTATCATCTGTCGTAGTCTGCTTGGACTTTAATAACCAAAGAGTACAAACTGAGTGGCTTATAAAACATCAGAAACTGATTTTTCACAGGGCTGGAGGCTGGGAAAGTCCAAGTTAAGGTGTGGGATAATTCAATGTCTGGTGAAGACCTGCTTCCTGGTTCATGTCTTTTCACTCTAACCTCTATGTTAGAGGGAGTAAGGGGTCTCTCAGGGGCTCTAATTTTATTCATGCTAATGGTTCCTCCTTTCAAAAGTTCCACTTCCTAAATCCATTGCCCTGGGGATTTGGATTTATGTATGTGCACTTGGGGGAACACATACATTCAGACCATAGCATTATCCTTATCTCCATTGTACATGTGAGAAAGCTGAAACTGAGAGTGTCAAATAACCTGGTCAAGGTCACACAGCTAATGCCTATCAAAGTTGACTTGAATATAGGTCTGTCTGCCTCCATAGCCCATGTTTGTAACTACACTTGGTTCATGACAAGTGGATTCTTCACTTAACTATAACATGTGATGCAGGGAGAGAATTCAGGACTGCAAACATCAGTATGAGAATTATCTGCATCAAAGTGACAGTTGAAGGGATGGGAGTGAAAAGGGAACAAGTAACAATGATTGGCCTGAGGACATAGACTTAGGCTTGAACAGTAGAGCCTTCCTGGAGTGAGAACAAAATAAAGGAGTCTATTAAAAACCCTGCCTGTTCACAGGGTAAATGCTCTTTTTGGCTGCCCAAGAGTTTCTGTTTTTGGATTCTGGATAAAGGGCAGAGCTGTCTACAATCCACTGAGTGATTTTTCTCAACATCTTTGGCACAAGGCAAGCCAAAGAAGACATTGATATTTTGCATCATTGGGTGCATAAGAATCCTGAAGGTGAGTATGCTGTTTTTTCCATCAGGGAGAATCCTGAATGTATCTCTGACTCTGTCATACTGGCATCACTTCTAGATGAGGTTGGGCTTGTTTGGAAATGGGTATCTTCTACCACACATAGCAGGACCACTAGGGTTTAATATTGCTTAGTAGGATTTTATTGAATTTGTAACCATTAGCAATA
Source organism: Tamias sibiricus (assembly GCA_025594165.1). NCBI lineage: Eukaryota > Metazoa > Chordata > Mammalia > Rodentia > Sciuridae > Tamias > Tamias sibiricus. The sequence continues at coordinate 52,086,430 of CM046661.1, forward strand.
CTACCCCCCAAGGAAACTCTTTTTGGCTTTTCTGCCAGATCAGAAGTTTGAGTTTCCTTTGGAGAAATGTAAGTATTTCAGAAAAAGTCTTGGAAGTGTTTGATAAGTTTCCAAATCTCTTCAGGCCACTAAAGATCACAAGATTTTGGAAAAGTTCCCAGTTAATATCAAGGTTTTTTTAAGTTCCTCTAGCAATATTATTTGTAGCTGAAATATTTATGTAGTAAATTTTTCTTAAGATGTTTTCTAGAAGATGTTTGGTAAAGCATAACAATGCAGTTTAGGTCTTTCTCTGGCAAGTGTCCTTCGATAATGTCTTTAAAGACATTATTAACACCTTTAAAAGATCAGAAACATGAAAATAGAAACAGTATTATTGTTTTGACTCTCAAATTCTTCTTCTCTATAAAATTGGTATAGGCTAGGCTATACTAGAATATTGAAGCAATCTTGAAATCTCCGTGATTCATGCAACAATGACAAAAAGGTATTCTTTTCACTCATGAAAGAGTCTGCTGTGGCTCTTCCAATGGTGACCCCAGGATATAGTCGATTTTCTTATTGTCTTGTTTCAATCTAATGCTGAGTACTTTGGGCCACAGTAACGTAATATATTGAGAGTAAATTCACTATCTTTATTTTCTTTTTAATATCAACATGTAACTTCTAGATCATCAAGACTTGGGAGAAGAGAGCAGAAGGGTTACACGGGGGTTTTGCAGGGGTTTACCCAGGAAGAGGTCCAAGCCACTTCTCACAGTTCACTGGTTAGAACTAGTCACATCCCCCCGGCCCCCCAACAGTTAGGGGGTTGAGAAGTGTGGTCTTGGGATGCTCAGAAAGGACAGGAAAATTACATATTGATTTATGTTTCACATAACTGAAAATGTTGAGACACTGATGATAAAATGCAGACAACCTTGGCAAGGGTAATAGTTCAATGGACATGCAAGTAATTCAGTTTAACTCTGATACTTTCTTTGATGATGAAAATAGTTTTGTTGAAATACTCTTATTTTCCATCTGGGATTCACAAATACTAGAGAAACATAGTTATTTTCCAACCCATTTGGCATATGCTGATTTAATATGAATCTGGGTGTGGATCTATCTGCAAATTTTGTGGAGTTGAAAGCATAATGTTTTCCTTCCCTTTCTCCATCTCCCTCCTCCTTCTCCTCCCCTCCCTTCTATCTTCTTGGTCCAGGGCCAGATGGAAAGATTTTGGAGTGACAACTCGGATGCAATATTCATTCAAATGTCCCATGGTTCATTTCAGGCACACCAGGTATTAAGCATTAAGAACTAACCATCTGATCCCAAGTCTGTCCATTGATTTTTTCCCCCTAAGTAACAGGTAAAATATAACAAGTAGATCATTCTTCTTGAGGCATCAGTTGGAATTTCCATAAGCTTTGTCATCATCTAAGTTAGCCTACTTTTAATTTCTTGGTGTTAGTCATATCACATTTACAGAATTTAGTATCCTCTCATCTGAGTCTCCCTTTACCCATCAACATCTGTCATGATATCCTGAATATGACCAATGAAGGCAATATTTCTTTAGCAAATGAATGGTTATTTTGCCCCCCCTCCTATTTAGTATGAATATAGTTAACCATTTCAATAATATACTATGTCTCCCTCACATTACCAACCCTTGATTCTTGCTGTTTTTTCCCCATCTCTTCTGCCTGCTGGGTGGTGGTTGGGGAAAACAGGGAAGCTTGGGGGATACATGATAGCGTGAGTACCAGGGAGTTCAGTGTGGCTATTGAGGGTCTAATAGTTTGTGATTTAAATACCTCCATAAAGATGGAGGCTGGGGGACAAGGTGAGAAGGATTCCTTGGAGAACAGTTAGATCAAACCAAAATGTTTGTTTATAGAACATTCTTTCCTTATTGTCAATTTATTTCCATGTCATTCTATATTAATTTATCTTAATAATCTGATTATAATTCTTGATTCATTTTAACTCATGCTGAATTTCTAACTTTGATTAACCTAAAATGTATTTTTAACCTGTGAATTATTTTTCTTAGTGGTAGGCTTTAACAGTTTAAGTAACTGTTTAGATTTACATCTCCTCACTGCCAATAAATGTTTTCTTTTAAACTTATGATAATAATACTTGTATTAAAAAATTGCTCATTGAGTACACTTTTGATTAGCCTACCAGTGGAGGGATATAAGAGCCTTGAAAGCATACAATTTCAAGACCATTATCCCAGTCAGAATGATTTCTCCAAAGCAGGTATGATTCTTATATCATAGAAGATGGAATTTAGAGATGGAAGCTACATTTAAGATTATCTGGCCATGTGACTTTCTCATGTAATAAATAGGGCAAGAGAGGCCAGAGTGTTCTTGAGTCTATTCCTGGTGTTCTTTAGTGAAACAACATGAATACATAATAAATACTAGTAAAAAAGTAATTCTTGTTATTTTCAAACTGTGATTTATAGTACTAGAGCTGTAGATGAAACAAGGTGAATGAAAGGGGATCTGGAAATTTTACAATAAACTCAACTCTATCAAATAAACTATTATTTGGAAGACTGTAATGTGCATATCAGGTATTGAAATGGGAGGTAAAATCTCCACTGCCAAACAATGTCATAAAGATGAGTACGAACTAGGAAAAAAAATGAATTGATATCACTCCTACGTACAATCCTATGAAATTTTGGTCATCATTGAGGGTTTTACACTTAGGGCCCCAAGAAAAGAAGGTGGAGGGCATTTCTTCTCTTTGGGTTTCCCTATGGCTTAAGGATACCTCAGAATGGATGCTTTGTATCCGTAGTTTTCAGTTCAGTTTGAGCTGGTAAAGAGAGAAAAATACACACCCAATACAGTGCCAAGGGAAAAGTGTCTCTTGCAACAGTCCCAACAGTGAAGTTGCAGGTTGATGTGAGATGCCTGATTTAATAGCACACTGACTGGGGTGCGAACACTGTTGCTATAATTTCCATTCGTCCTAAATGTTATGCCGGCTGAGTTTGTGTCAAAATAGAGATGGAGCCCCACTAGGCCATACTGCAATCGCAGCTTATGTGGCAGTCCTTTTTTTACCCTGCCCCACCATCTATCGCTGGACACTCTGGAAGGAAGCCAAAGAGGATGCAAAGTGGCGCATATTCCCCATCTCTCCTCTAAGAGGCCACACCCAAAACAAGGCCCTCATTGTGTCTTAGGGAACAGTAGACCCACAGTATTAGGACGGGCTGCCCCTCTTTCATACTTTTATTTTTGAGACAAGGTCTTGCTCTGCTCCCCAGGCTGGGCCAATACTGGGCTTCAGCGACCCTCGCACCTCAGCCTCCTGAGTAGCTGGGATTACAGACACTCCACCACTCCGGTTTTCGGGTGCTCCTCTTAAAAAGAAGCGAGCGCCTCTTATTCGAGCGACCACAGCCACAGAGGAGGTGAAGCAGCTCAGGCCAGGCAGGTGGGAGAAGGCGCAGAGCCGCGCCCTCAGGGCCGCGCAGGCGCCCTGGGTCCAGCACGCCGGGCCTGGCGCGGGCGCGGCGCACCTGGAGGCGGAGCTAAACCTCGCAGCCGCCTGCTCTCGCGCGCGAAGCCCCCTCCCCGCGCCCCTCCCGCCCGCGCCGCAGACGCGCAGGTGCGTGAGGCCGCGCCCGCCGGGGACCTTGCAGACGTGGACCCGCCATGGAGCACATCCGCACGCCCAAGGTTGGTGGCACCCGCGCGGGCGGAGGAGGGAAAGGAGGAGGAGGAGGGATGCTGAGTGCACTGGAGGCTCGACTACCCTGCCCGGAGCTGGCAGAGCTTGGACCGCGAGCCAGCGAGGGAGGAGCAGGCGGCGCTTAAGCATCTCTCCGGTCCCTAGGAGGCCGGCCTTTCTCTGGCTATTTCTCAGGCCTAGCTTTAGCTAACCTCTTGTCCTTGGAAGTGCTCAGTAGACATGGGGTTGAGCAGGAGGGAACCCCGATTATCTGTCAAGTAACAGACTGCTATTAACCGTTTCCATCTCTTCTGGCACTAGACTTTTAAAAATTTCATATGTATTTTTAAAACTGTTGACAGTTCTGAGCAGTTGAAAGGGAGACAAACCTTTCGGTGACAGGTACGAGGAAAGGAGGTATATGCAGGTGGACTGGATACACTTGAAAGCATGTTGAATGTTAAGCTTCAGGCGCACTCTACTCGCCCTTACCTTTCTCCATTCCCAGACTAGCAGCCTCAAGGGACCTTTCATAGAGCTGATGATCAGTGTTTGCCCTAGGTTGAATGAGGGTGTGTTCCTGCCTTTTCCAGTCTGTTTAGTTATTTGGGGAGAAGGATGCAGGTTATAGATCCATCCACTGGTGTATTTTAAACAACGCCACCTTTTGCCACTCCGCACAAGTGACTGGTCCCTGATTATACAGTTAAATAACATTTCCTGGAAACCTTGGCCCAGTACCAAACCTTCCTACCCACAGTTGTATTGGTAATATAATTTAGGATGAAAATGATTGTCATTCCTGCCTGATGAAAACCCTGAACTAGTGAGAGAATACATGTAAAAATCCTATTGGCTGTTTCTTGTTACTACCACCACAGCTCCTTTGTATCTCGAATGGTCTCCTGTTCAAACTCTAAGTCCAGTTAGGGCAAAGCTCTTCGTCCTAGTGGGCAGAGAGCTCAGGTGGCTTCAGGGATATCACTCATTTCATGGGAAGAGGGAAACAATTACTTTGCTTTATATCCAGCAAGAAAACTTCATTCCAAAATTGTAGAATAGTTCCTTAGTATCTATTTCTAAAAGCCCCTTTAAAATTATCTTATGCCAGTGGAAGAATAAATCTTTTACTTTGTTAGAGGATGTTAGTTTCTGTAGTATATTTACATTGTATTGATTTTGCACTATGGAATTAAATTGTTGCTACACAGTCAGGAAATTGTAAACTTAGAAGACAGTGCCATAAACCACAAGATAGGTGGTTCAAAGCTTTCAGAGTTTAAGTGGTACTAAATAATTTATTCCAAAATGACAAATTTAACTCATGGACTCCCTCTGCCCTTGCCAAGGACATCCCTTCTTCTTTAATAAGGAAGAGGGCCCTTTATAAGAATTATATGTGATATGAATGTCAGAAGCAGGAATGAATGGGCAATATGGCATTGGATATCATTTTCTTATAGAATATGAATGTGGGGGAGTAAAAACCTTTTCTAGTCCATATTCACTTTCATCCTGCATAAAATCTCATGTGTAAACCTGATTTTTCTTAAAATTGACTACTACACTCCAAGCAGTGTAGTACTTCAAATTAGAAGTTAGAAATTAGAAATCCTCTTCTATCCAGAAATGGAAAGAAATTGGTGGTGGTGATGTAGAATTGTCTGAAGTATCTCTGAGTTGGGGAATGGTTAACATATAGGGTATTTCAGGGGAATAAATATAAAATTACACAGGTGGGTAGATGAGATTCATCTGTTCACTGATTTCATTCCATAAGCATTTGAGAATCTTTCATATATCAAGCTTGGTGTTAATGTCCAGGAGCACCAAGCATGCAGGAACTCACAGACTGGAAGGGGAGCCACTTGTAAATATGCCATTGCATGATGGAAAAATGTACAAGATACAGTAGGTGGAGAGAGAAGAATGGATAAAGAATCTGCTCTACCATCAAGGGTGAGGAACTTTTGCTTAGAAGAGCTGAGAGTGAACATGGGAGGAGTCAAGGAGGACCAGGAGCATTTGAGACAGCAATCGTGTAGTTGTGTGTGTGTGTACATATGTATTATATAGTAATAAATAATTACAAAGAAGCTGAAAGCTCAAAGAAACTGCAAACAACACTGGTAAAAATTAAAGATCCCTTGTGTTAAATAGCATCCTCCTTTAGGTTTACATTTTTTTAGTCCAAAATTAATTTTCACTATCTAAATGACAAAGAGAACAAGATTACTTTCAGAGCAATGTGTTGTAAAATGATCATATGCATCTTTGTTGTTTGCTCCCATTATACCCTGGGAGAATTGAATAGACAGTTTTCCTTTGATTTCATGGATTCATGTCTTGGGTTTGTGTTGGGTTGATGTTAATGTGTCTGAGATCCTAGCTAAGTAATCTACTTTTTCTGGAAGGCATTTTTTTTTCCCCACCTGCATTTATCTGACCCATTGTAGATGTGGAGCAATATTTACCATGGGGATTACAGGATTTTATTTAAGAGGAAAAGAAATGTATGCATATGTAATGTACAGTTGCTTTCCTATTACAATGCAAAGCATTCATTTAGTCTTCTTCAAAAACTATAGAATAGCCATCACAGCGTCTTTGTTTTGCTTCAGTCTCTAGAGTGCAGTTTAAGGAGACACATGCACATGAATAATTTGGAATGCTTTGTGCACATTTCTCTCTCTCTCTCTCTCTCTCTCTGCATGTGTGTGTGTGTGTGTGTGTGTGTGTGTGTTTAACTGAAGCCTTGAATGCTATGTGCTAAGCAGAGCACTCATCTCCCAGAATGGTTCTTTTGTAGGCAAAATCATATTCTAAGGATGAGCCGGTTGTTGGGTGTAACTGAGGACACCAAGTGCTACCTGTACTCATCGTAGTGAACTTTGAGGTTTCTACTTCACTATCTGCCTTCCTTTAACATTGTGAAGACTTTTCAGTAAGAAATTATTCTGCTAGAAGCTTAGGAATAATTTGAGTTTAGATACTGTCTAATTATATGAAAAGACTTCAGAGGTGCTGGGGTTGTGGCTCAGCGGTAGAGCACTCACCTACCACTTGCATGGCCTGGGTTCAATCCTCAGCACCATGTAAATAAACACATTGTGTACAACTAAAGCAAATAAATAAGTATTTTTTTTTTTTAAAGACTTCAGAGCTCCTAGAAGTAATTGGAAGTGTTTGTGGAACTTAGTTTGCTGCTGGATGGATGCTAATCCATCTGGGATCCTGGATAAGTAAACTTTCTTTGGAATGCATAACCTCACATCTGTAAATTTGAATTATAAAAGAGAATTTGTGATAATCTTTAAAACAGACCTTCAAAACGTCTTCTCTTCTTCTCTGTCCCCACACCCAAGTCTGAGATGTTACTCGAAGAGCCTCCTAAGTGGCTCCTAATTTACTCCTTTGCTCTTCTCTAATCCCTTTTCCACAGAGGGGGCTAGATGATGCTTTTATGACACAGATTGATCATATATTGATTCTCTGCTAAAATTCTTGGGTGGCTTCTCTTTGTACCCAAGATACAAAGTAAGACTCTTCAAGAGGCCCATAGGGCCCTGTATGGACTGATCCCTTCCTACTTTCCTAGCCTTGTTTTGTGACAATCTTCTTTTTAGTTAGCATCTGTCCTCTGATCACAAGTGGTCTTTGTGGGCTTCCCAAAGGTGCAGGTTCTTTTCTATCTTGGGACTTGTGTACTGTTGTTACATATGAGAGGATACTAATCCTTTGTCTTCATATCTCATCTTCCAGTTTCAAATTAAATGTAATTTCCTCAGAGAAGCTGTAACCAACTCCCCATCTTCATCAGACCTGCTTGTCATATTTTATCATAGAAGTTTATTTTCCCTGTATGTTCCACATTACAATTATTGTGTTTATTTGAGTGATAGTTGTTTAATGTTAAGTCCCCTTGTTAACTGGAAGCCCTCTGAGGGTGAGGGTTGCATTATATCCACCCCTGTATCTACAGTTCTTAACACAGTGACTGGTACCCAGTAAGCACGTGGCAAATAAGTTAATAATTGAAGGAATGAATAATTACTGATTTTGGTACTTCATTTTAAAGAATTTGTGTTAGTGTGCATTGCCCATAATTTGACATTATTATGAATTCTGTAACGATATTAGTGTGAAGTATTTGTGGATGTCAATATATCTTACATAATATAGGAATATGACTGTTGCAATATTACAAACATATGTGTAATCACAAAATATATTGTAATGAGATAACATAAATTCACCATTTTTATCACATTAAAGTATAAAATTCAGTGGTTTCAGACATTTACAATGTTGTACAACCATCACAACTATTCAGTTCCAGAATATTTTCTTTTCTCCCAAAGAAATCCAGTTTCCATCAGTAGTTAACCTTAAATTATAATATAATATCTTACCCTATCTATGTTAAATATTGTTTTGTTGGGTTTAAAACTATTGTTTAATCCCTTACTCTGTTTTAGATTCTGATATACATCTGCTATTTCTCTCAGTTTGTTACCTTCCACTATTCAATGTGCTTGCCTCCTATTACCCTATTTTTATCTTATCCAAGAAATAAACTAAATTAGAGGCATGAGAATTTTTAGTGACTTAAGCTACTTACTTCCACCTCTCAGGATCTCTGTCTGATAGCAGATGTACTTGTTCTCTCAGTTTGGTTTCATTTATCAGTTTATAAGTCTGTCCTTTAATACCCCTCCAAATAGCTTATCAGAGAAAGAAAGGAAGTACAATAGTCTGAAATGATTAAGTGAATCCATGATGTTCCTGCTGACTGATGGTTTCCTTTTTTAGGTTTGTGCAAAGTTCCATTAAAGAACTCATTTTAGAATCTTGCTTAGAATTAATGTCAAACTCACCAACTTATTTGCATCCTCCATTTAAAATAGTGATCTCATTTGCAGTTTCTCTATGTGAGGGACAGACATTGAGTCACAGATTTTCTTTCTCTGTTTCACTCACCATCATTATACATTGTATAGGTTTTTGTGTTGAGTTATGTTCTTATTGCTTTTGGATAGAAGTTTATTTCTCCAAGACTAGAGTTGCTGAATTAATTATAGAAAAACTCTATGTTTAACATTGTAAGGAACTACCAGATTGTTTTTCAAAGTAGCCTCACCATTTAAAACCCCACCAACGATGTATAAGGATTCCTGTTTTTTCATACCCTCACCAACACTTGCTATTGTCTTTTTAATTTTATCCATTCTAGTGGGTAAGAAGTGATATTCAATCTGTGGTTTTGATTTGCATTTCCCCAGTGAGTGATGATGATGAGCATCTTTCATATGCTTATTGACTATATTTCTTTGAAGAAATACCTATTCAAATCCTGTGTTCATTTTTCAACTGAGTTATTTATCTTTTAAATTAATAGTTGCAAGAGTCCTTATGCATTATGAATACAAATACTTAACCAAATATATGATTTGCAAATGTTTCCCCCATTCTGTAGGTTTTCCTTTTACAGTTTCGATGGTGTCCTTTGATGCACAAAAGTTTTTAATTTTGTTGAAGTCTAGTTTACTTGGGATATAACTAGGGATATAACTCAGTGGCAGAGTACCTGCCTAGCACATGTGAGGTCCTGGGTTTAATTTCTAGCACTGAAAAAAAAAAGTCTAGCTCATTTCTTTTTTTTTTCCTTTTTGTGTATATTATGTCTATGTATTTTTTTTTAAATCTTCTTTTTCTGGTTACAAAAATGTTGTATTACAGAAAATTTAGTTTAAAAAGCAGATGCAAAACAAAAATCATGCATAATCTCAACACCCAGAAAAGACTACTGCTATGTATATATGTTCAGCCCTTTTTCTCATATATAAATGGAAGTGTAATTTAAAAAAAAATTGGGTCCATGTTCTCTTTCATTCTACCTGAGTGTGCGCATGCACGTGTATGTATGCATGTTGTGTGTATGATTTTAGTGAATGAGAATCTGTTTTTATATGCCATAGTATACCATAAATATTTTTTCTCATTTTAGTAAATGTTCTTCTGAAAACTCACATTCTATGGATGCACTGTAAGTTATTTAGTGTTGGGAAGCAGTTCTCCATGGGTCATTCATATTTTTATAATTTCTTAGTGAACAGTTTGGGAAGAGAGAAGTAGTTTCCTTTTTAGTAGCAGAGGGCATATTTGATTCCTGTCTGGGATAATAAAAGTGTTTCCCTTATGGGCAAAGGTTGAACAGGTTTGTTATCAGCCTACTTACATGATTGGCATTTCTTAGATTTTGAGCTTAAAAGTTCTGCATCTATGACACAGATCCTTTCTGTATGTAGCATCAATATCAGCTGTTTCATATAGTCTTATAGGTCATACTCCTTCCTGTGCAGTGAGTTTAACACCCTTATTTCTCTCCCAGAGAATGGTGTCTTCTGTCAGCACCAATGAAACTGTGGGATGTACTTGTTAGGCTATAAGCAGGTTAAAAATCTCAGATGCTTCATAGTTTTTGACAGTTTATTCTCTAGTATTTAATAATTAATATGTCTCAATTTTTTCACTATAATAACTGATAAACATCACTGCATTTAAATTGTTTTATAGATCTCTTTACTACCTCAAATTAAATTTCTAACGTGTATTTTTTGTTTCCATTTCTATCTATATTTTTAAGATTTTTGTTGCCTTTTCGTACAGTTTCCTCTAGGATTGTGTCTGCTATTAGGATAGCAGAGGAACACTTTTTTTAAAAGTATGGCTTATTCTTATTTTATATTTCTTTGCTTACTGATATGATTGAGCTTATTTTTTTGGTGGTTGTTTGTAGCAATACCAATTCAGTGATGGTAGTGCTGAAAGGAAATCCTTAAATAGCACTATAGCTACTGCTAATAGCACTGTTCTGTAGCTTTACATATATTAATACACTTAGTCCTCACAATTATGATGAGGACTATTGTTAGCCCATTTTACAGAGGAAACTGAAGTTAAATAAATTAATCAACTATAAAAGCCATAAGGAAGATTCAGGTTAGCCAGTGTGGCCCTAAAATTTGTGTTCTTAACAACTACACTAACTACACTATTTTGTGTTTTGATTTTGAAAATAGGACAGACAATGCCTTTTGTTTCACTGTGGCTCAGACCTAGTTCCCTGCCTTCTACAGCCTACTTTTATCCTTGCCTCTAGGTGAATGGTCTGCCTCTGTGTTATCAAACATTCCCCTCACTTTTTCTTAATATTGCAATTTGCTTTTACCAAAAGAATCAAGCTCAACATTGTGTTTTGATTTAGGTTTGTCTAAAGAGAGATTATTGTCCAAGTGTTAGACTCTCTTATTGACCAGTATTTAACAACTGTTGAGGAGATAGTCTATGTAATCAAATCTGCTCTCTCACTTCAAAGACAAAGCTGATGAATTTGTTGTAGTGAACCAGTTACTTAAAAATATGGCTGTGCAATGATGTCTTCTTTAGTTTTCCAAGCCAAATAATCACTTAAATTGTGGTTAATCATTCCCCAGAAATCCACACTTCTTAAAATCCTCACTTCTGATAGGTCTGGCAAGTGTTTGTTTTAGGCCTAACTGTCCTTAGAGGGACTGGGGTGTGCACAACACATAGTCTGTCTTAGAACTTAAGAATCCATAATCCTTCATTCTGTGTTTATGCATAAATGCAGCCAGCTGCCAGGTACCTTTCTAATTAGGTGAATACAGACTATGTGTGTATGTGTATGGTGTGTGTGTGTGTGTGCGCACACACACACACATATATTATAGTCAAAGTGACATGGAGAGAAATAGAGTAAGACGGTTGTTAGGTAGGGGTAAAGTTAGCATTGTTATTTAATATATGATGATAATATAGTCTTTCAGATAAAATGACATTTGAACAGAGATATTCTTACCACCCCAAAAGAAATTCTGCATCTACTAGTAGGCACTTCCTCTTTCTCTCTTCCCACACCCTAGAAAAACACTGATCTACTTTCTACCACTGCCGATTTGCCTGATCTGCATATTTTATATAAATGGAATCATATAATACATGGCACATTATGACTGACTTTTTTCATTCAGGTTAATATTTTCAGGGTTCATTCATATTGTAGCATGTACCAGTACTTCATTCATATATTTGTTTATGCTTTCATCAGTTGATAGATATTTTGAGTTGTTTTCACTTTTTATTATTAATAGTGCAGCTGTGAACATTTGTGTACAGGTTTTTATTGACAAACATGTGTTTTTAATTCTCTTGGGCATATACCCAGGAAGGGATGCATTGGGTTATACAGTAACATATGCTTAATCTTTTGAGAAATTAACATTTTTCCAAAGATGCTACCCCATTCAACAAAGATGTTTGAGAGTTCCAATTTTACCAAATCCTTACTTGCATTTATTATTATCTGTCCTTTTGATTATAGTTATCCTAATAGGTGTGAAGTTGTAGCTCATTGGAGTTTGATTTGCATTTTCCTGATGGATAATTATCTCAAACATCTTTTTATGTGCATATTAATTATCTTATGTCTATTTTGAAGAAATAGCTATTTAAATCATTCTTTTTTTTTGTTATTGAGTTGAAAGTGGTCTTTATAGATTCTGGTTAATAGATCTCAACTGGATATATGACTTGCAAATATTTTCTTCCATTTTGTGGGATGTCTTTTCACTTTCTTCTTGTTGCCCTCTGAAATACAAATCTTTAAATTTTGATGAAGTCCAGTTTATCTGTTTACCTATTTTTTTCTTTGATTGCTTTTGCTGTATATATCTGAGAATCCACTGCCTAATCCAAGTCACAGAAGTTTATACTGTTTAGGTCTTTAATTTACTTACAGTTAATATTTGTATATTGTTTTCATCAGCTTTTTCACTGCTGTGACTAAAATACCTAACCATAACAATTGTAGAGGAGGAAATGTTTATTTAGGGGCTCATGGTTTCAGAGGTCTCAGTCCATAGACAGCATGGCTCCATTCCTTGGGGTTCAAGGTGAGGAGTATGGTTCATGGCTGAAGAGTGTGGTGGAGGGAAGCAGCTCACATGATGATAAGGGAGCAGAGAGAGTAACTCCACTCACCAGATACAGATATATACCCTAAAGTCACAACCCCAATGCCCCACCTCCTCCAGTAACCACTCAGTTAATCCCATCTGGGCATTAATCCACTGATTGGGTTAAGGCTCTCACAACCCAATCATTTCTCCTCTAAACCTTCTTGCATTGTCTCATATATGAGCTCACATCCAAACTACAACATATATGATGTGAGAGGTCATTCATTTTTATTACATGTGGAATTCCAGTTGTCGCAGCACTATTTGTTGAAAAAACTTTTTTTTTTAAAGTCCATTTAATTGTCTTGACTCCCATGTTGAAATCAGTCCACCATAGATACATGTTTCTTTCTGGACTCTTGAGTTCTTTCCTGTGATCTCTATGTCTATCGTTAGCCATTACTACACGGTCTTGATGTCTATAGCTAGGTGTATCATTTTGATTGAATTAACTGAGGTCCTTCAAAGCCTTATTTTCTTAATACATTACTTGTTAGAGACTAAACAGAGAATATAGTTAACTTAAATAATGTGGTACATAGTAACTTTTAGTTGTTTTTATTATTTATCACCATTGCAAAAAAGAGTTTGCCCCAGGTTTATATGCTGAAAAACTTCCATGAAATTTGAGAATAAAGAGAATTTTCTTAATCCAAACATTTCATTTGACCTACTTATTCACTTCCCCACTGCACAATGGGTTTAAATATTTTTTTCCTCTGGAGGCCTTCTACAAAGAGTGGCTTTGTGTAACCCAACTCTAGTTCACACCCATGCTTCAGAGCATATTTTTCTTTAATAAAAACATTAATCTCTACAAGCACATGGATTTTAGGAAAGGTATCCAGCTTTGCTCAGGAAGCCTCTGCAGTGGCCTGTGAGGGAAAGCCTCAGGGACATCGCCCCAGATTCCTGAGGGAGGGGTCTCTTTGGAATGGATATGTGGAGAAGAAACTGGGAAACACTTTTGACTTTCTAGTGGAGGAACAGAACATAGTAACATGGGCACTGCCATTAAAGGGGATGTGGTTAGGGTATTATACACCTAGAAACATTTGGATGCTTGTGAGGAAAGATGTCTGTAACCTCCTGTGTATGTCCACATTAGCCATTATTTATTTATTAGTAAATGTCAACATTTCTTCACTAAATTTGAGTTACTAACTGAGGAGGTTTGGTTGCCACTTCTGTGATTATCTCCCCAAGCAAAACTGTGTCGGTTTTGTGCGTATTTTCACAAAACAGATGTACACATGTTTTCTCATCTTTATTTTGAACTTATTTTTATTTATTCTGAATAGGACATGCTGTGAAGTATGTATAAAATCAAACCTCTTGACCAAACACCTAGGATTCTGAGATTTTGTCCCTGTAATGTTCAGTTTTGTATTCTTATATTGCACTCAGAGGGAGCCCAAAACGCTCATTTTGTACCATATTTCTTAGGCCCGGAACAGTCTCAACTATTTTTTTTTCTAGTGCCCTTTCCCCTGGTGGACAGCTAGTTAAAGCCTTTGGGAGTAAAAGTACTTCCCAGGACATAAACCCAACCCTTCCTCCCACAGCCATTTAAACTAGTTTAAAAATAACTCCCACTTAAAGTTTTGTGGCAGGCTATGACAACTTTATAAAAATTGTATATTTACTTTTCTTCTCTTTTTTCATTTATTAAAACACTGCTTATCACAGATTCCCAGAGAAATAAATTTATTGCCAAGCTATGAAAGAAAGTCTTATTTCTTCAGGCATGTAGCAAAGCATGAGTTATTCTGCACATTCAAGGTGAAATTCAACTAGTTTGAGCAGAGGTAGTTTAAGAAAGGGATTCTGCCTTTTGAGCTAAGCAGATAGATTCAAAGACTTTGTTCTTAAATTTATTCATTCATTTATATTTTTAGCAAATATTCCTTGAGTGCTTTCTAAATGCAAGGTACTGTTTAAGGGCTTAGAGATCCAATGGCAAACAAGACAGCTAGGGGCCCTCGTCTCATGGAACTAACATTGCTGTAAGAATTAAAAATAATATTACGGTTCTTGAAAACAATGTATGTATCATATCTGTATGTTGTCATGTTAGAAGCTCTTCCATTTTTAGAAGATCTATTTTCTAGCTCCTGTTACCCTTCCTGTAAACCTTCTAGTAGCTTCCCACCCCACTCAGAGAGAAAGCCAAAGTGGTGTCATTGTTGGAAGACCCTCTGAGATTCCTCTTCTCTACATAGGCCACCTGGTCACCCACTCCTCACTCCTCACAGATCTGATCAGGCTTCTTCACCTCCCTGTAGGCTGGAATATTTCAAAGCTGCCCCTGCCCAGGGACTGTTCATCTTTTGTTTCTGCTGGCTAGAATCCCCTTTCCCTACATGTCCTCATGGTTGGCTCTCTTGCTTACTTTGGTTCTCTACTGAAATATCTAATCATTATATTTGAGAAGATTTCCCTGAACCCTGCTGTCCCTCACCGCCCAACCACTTACCTGCTTTAATTCCCTCCCTTGTATGGCGTGTGCACATATACACACATACACACATACTTTATTTTTTCTTGCTTATCTGTGTATTGCCTATTGCCTGCCTACCCAACCCCAAACAATGCAGACCCTACATGAGCAGTGACTTATCTTGTCTACCCATGTCTTTCTGGCGTCTAGAACAGTCTATATCTAGTACAGGTAGAAGAGCCCCTTGAGTATTTGTTGGATGACTGAATGAAGGAAATAGTTTAATGTGACTGTGTAGAAGCTTCAGTACCTTTCAATGGCTTTATTTCTAATTATTCTTCTTCAGCATTCTATTTTAGTTCTGTGGCACTAGTTTTGCTTTTGCAGGTGAAGTTCTGCTTTATTCTTTTTGTCTCTGTTCTTTGTTTCCACTACTTGCAACACATTCCATTCATAACTGAATATTCCTCACCTTGTCTGAAAATTCAGATTCAACAATGCAGCCTTCCTGCTTAAGGATACCTAATTCTATGTATAATCCCTCACATACATTGTTTTTACTTATGCATTTTTGATTTTCATTCATTGGACAAATATTTCAGAACATCCCACATTAGAATACAAAGACAAAAAAAAATGTGATGCCTATCCCTAAGGATCCTGCAGTTGAGGGTAGTTGTGATGCTCTGTAATTATAGTGGTTTATTGTTTCTAGAAGCCAGTAAACCAATATCTGTGTCTCCTTTTCCTTTCTTCCCACAATTCTGATGTAAGTATGTATGTAGCATTATTATGGGGCTGTAAGGAATATTATCCAGAAAATCACTAGTGCTTTTCTCTAGAATATATATTCTTGGTAATAATTAGTGTGTTATGATATGAGAATAACATGTAAGAAAGCAGTGAAGGGTGAGTGGGAAATAATGAGACCCCACATGTCACAGTGGTTTAAAGGAAGGAGAATGATCACACCAGACTGGGTGGTTGAGGCAAGATGTTCTTAAGGAGTTAGACCTTGGGTATCAGGCTGAAGAGGGTAATGCTGTGCTGGGTGCATGGTGCCCTCAGTGATGTTGGGAACCTCAGAGCTCTATGACAGAGCAGCAGTGCAGCAATTCTTATTTGGCCCCAGAAGAGGCCTCACATCTTGTGTCTGCACCACAGTTTGCTTTATGTTCATTTCTGAGAATGAGAATGATGGGCTCTTGAAGGCTGTACTGTAAAAGGAAGAAGAGAAAAATATGGTGTCGATTACACCATCTGTCCTTGAGGGCCTGGGGGCCCAGCAGTGAGGCATGGGAACGTGTAGATGGGCTGGAATCTGGCCTTGTCCTGGATGGATGGACTGTACCCCTTCGTCCTCTGGCCCTGATACTGGCCAGGAATTGGTGGGAGGGGTAATAAGACTTGCTTCTCCCTGTTCCTGGACTGTCTCCTCTCTTTGGACCAGCAATAAATTCCATTTGGCACAACATGCTTTGGAAAAATGCTCTCCCAGAGTTCCCAAGGAGATATATAAGTAGGCAGTTTAGTCCCTTTCTATCTGTGCCTTTGTGAAAACTATGTCAAATTCAGAAGCTTTTTAGAATTTTAGAAATATTTTGAGCAAAAAAATCATCATAAAGTAAGGCACTGAATTTGTGTATTGCTTCAATGCAAATTCCTTTCCCTCCCAATACTACTTTGTTTTTTAAGTGACTTTATTGTTTTTAGCCCAACTATCCTTAATAGATCACTCCATACATTTATTCTTTGAGTTACAATGGGCCCAGCATCTGTTCTTAATTTATTTGCCTTTTAACATCTCTCTCTCTTTTTCTCTTATTCGTGCTTTTTGAAAATTGTATTTTTGGTTGAGGTTATTTTAAGGTGGTGTTGAAATAAATCCTGGGACTGTTCTTTTGTTCAGCAGCACATGTTCTTTTAAGCCTACACATCCAGGGTCATCCTACCAAAATAAATTATATGGGCCCTGTGCAAAACTCTCAAGTGCCTGACTTTATTTATGAGTGTCGGTTTCTGGCATAATGTTTGTAGTTTCCTCTGAGCTCAAACAGGCTCCTTTTCCTCCTCTCTGCCTTTTCCAAGAATTCCCCGGACTCTTATTTCTTAAGCAACTATAGCTCTGTGTCTCTAACAATTCTAGCTTTATTATCGCCGTCAGAGAAATCTAAAATTTCGTTAAATATCAGTCAAATCTGCTGTTTTAACAGATGTTTATGTAGATGGAACAGCAACCTTCCCATTTATAGGCCTTCCAGAATCATCAAGGTTTTTTTTCTTGATCTTGATTTAAGTAAAAGAATGCTTATCCACATAGGAAGTCTCCTTGTTCTTTACTCCTTTTAAAAACACATTTTTCAAAGCCTATATTTTTCACAGATAGAGGATCACTTTGTATATAGGATTTATTTGGACATTTGAAGGTGTCTTAAAAAGCTATAGAAATGTGTATCAGGTACTGTATTTCCCACATGGAGGAAAGACTTCACTTTGGAAATTGATAGACTAGAAATCCTTTTAACACATGTACAGTTCCAAGATTTTAATTAATTTTAATTTTTTGTGCAACCAGCATAATAAAATAGTTGGATATACCCATTTATCCTTTCCCACTTAGTTTTGAAAACTATTTCAAGATACCGGGTTGAATTTTTCTGAGTATTCACCCCTGGGTTTGTCTCAACCCCTTGGATTACGAGTCTTTTTCAAACTGGGTCTTAGTCTTTCCAAATCTGAACCCTCCTACTTCAGAGCTGAATCTGGCTCTGTCCAGATGAAAATTGGTACATGAGAAGATAAGGTTTAAGATGTGGGCTCTGCAGGCAGAACAGCTACTGAGAGAGAGGGAAAGAGAAGGGTGATCTGTCCTTACATGTATTCTGGTTTCAATCAGTATGTCTTTGGAGAATTATCTTTGACATGTACCATATGATACTGGTGATTATTTCAGGAATGAAAGGAAGAAACTGCTGAGCAGGTGAGGTGTGGTTGTAGAAAGCCCTGATCAGTAGCAGAGGGTAGACATTGTAGCTCTGAATAGAGAGTGACATGATCAAGGTGTGTTGCAGGATGGCTTTTTGTGTAACAACTTGGGTAACAGATGATGTGGTAGATGTGTGCTGGGCTTTAGTTGCCCATCGTCCATTCTCCCAGGCTCTCTATCAGGATAATTGCTCAATCTGTATGTTTTGGGTATGTCGTGTACTGTCTGACTACTACCCAAATCATGGAATTATGTGAGCACTCTGATTGGTTTCAGGATAAAACTGCAACCCAGCAGAATTCAGTAAACCTTTGCATGGGCTGATGGGGGAGCAGCTGCTGCTTTTCTCCATGCCCTTGGTTTGTGGGAGATGAGGCTAAGGTTGTAGAGCCATCCAGAGCAGAGAACAGAGAGAGCCAACAGAGAGGACACAGCCAGGAGATAGAGGGCGAGGAGCTGGGCGTTCTGAGCCCCTGGCCAGTCTTGAAGCCAGATCTACTACTGACATTTACAGATATATGATCCAATAAAATTGTTTTTGGTTTGGGCATGTGAGATTGATATTTCTGTCCCTTTCTCCTAGAAGGGTCCTGACAGAGATGGAGTCAGGAGATCTGTGTTTAGTATTACCAGTTAGGAGTCTCTTCATCAATAGTCTGGGTATCTAATCAACAAATTAACATAATTAATTAGTAAATTAGAAGGACCTTGATTGGTGACAGCTCTCTGGTTTTCATAGTGTTCTTTCACAGAGAGCTTGCTTTGTATTGGATCTGATTACATTTACTATGCTTTTGAAATAACAGCTTCATAGCAGGATATATTTTTAAGAGAGGTACCTTTTTTGGCAGCTTAAAAATGGGTTCTTTTCATACATCCCAGTGTGTGTTGTATATTCCCACTAACATTTTCCTCAGTGTTGTACAGAAGGTCTTTTATGGATTTCATGAAGGGTGAGATCTGTTTCTTCTGGTTACATGTCATATATTTTCTTGGATTGTGCTCTGTGATTTTTGCCCTTTTCTTAGTTCTTCTCCAATCTCTGACCTTTGAATAAAATGGTCCTGGGAAAAGACTTTCATTAGTTTTATAGTTTTAAACAGATTAAATCTGCCTTTTGGGGAAAAGGATTGATGTTCCTGATTTCCCTACCAAAAAGAGTGGTTAGTGATGGATAGGTTACCCTCCCCCGCCCTCAGAGTTTTCCACACCCTAAGAGAAGCAACCTTGTTTCAAGATGTTCCAGACAGGATGTTCCTTCCCCGGGCAGAATGTTTCTTTTCCCCAGGCAAGAGCCAATAGGCTTAAAGGCCACCCTGTTCTAGTCAGTGGTGTTTGGGGTTGCTCTAGTGCACCCCCCACCAGAAATCCCTATATAAGGCCCTGTTTGAGAGACTCAGACAGAGAGAGACACACGGACACATGACATCGGCTAGTCGCTGAGAGGAGGAAGACAGATACATCGGCTTGTCGCTGCAGAGAGAAGGAAGCCACTGCAACAGCTCCAGACCCATCGCCTCCAGCCGACGGCAGCTGCTCCAGCCGACAGCTCCAGACCGACCACCTTCAGCCCAACGGCCACTCCCAGCTGACAGCTCCAGCCTCCAGCCAGACAGCAGCTGCTTTAGCCGACAGCTCCAGAGATCCCAGCCGGTGCAACCAAGCACCCACCTTCTGTCCAGAGCTTGCACATTCCCTTCTCCCTGACTCCCCTCTCCCACCTCTTCGACCTTCGACCAGAGCACCTCTTTTCCGGTTTTTGCTCCCAGCCATGAAGGCTGTTGAATAAATCTTTTGGCTGCACGGCTGTCCCCGGTGTGATGCTTTGCCCTTCAGTTAGAATACCCTTGCAGCTTCTTGGATAGTCCTTTTTATTTGGTCCTTTTTATTAGTCCTTTTTATTTCCCCTTTATGTAAGGGGGAAAAAGTGCTTTTTGTTTTAAATTTGAAAAATTAAATTTTTTTTTCTTTAATTGTAGGAGATTACAGCAATTCTGAAGAATTTGTTATTGCTTTAATTTTTCTTCTTGCATATCAGAGTGCTTTGCCAACTATAATTGAGTAATCTGCAGTTACTACTAGTTTAACACAGAGGAAATGAAATCACAGATGTGAGGTGAGCATTCAGTGGGGGCAGCAAGCAAAACTGATGTCCCTGTTATGGGTTTCTTTGGTAATAATTACTATTTGTTAAAAACTACCAAGATGGAATCTGTCCCAATTCTGCTGCCTTCTTTCCTGGCAACTTTTCTGTAGAATTAGACTTTACAAAGTGCCCCAGTTTGGCACCAGAATTTAGTTAAATGGCCAGTAAGGGAGTGGGAACTGCTTAAAGGCATAAGAGCTTTCATACCAGGATCATCCACACACACCCCACCTCCAGACTCTCCAGATCCACGGGCATCTCCCCTCCCCACCCTGCAGTGGATGTCCCTTTCTGAGAAGCTGCCAGGCCAGGAATCTGGTTCCTGTGCGTCACAGCAAATGCAGCTGCTCTTCACGTTGCCCTGTCCTGGTGGCTGGCCATTGGACACCGTGGGAGTGGTTGTTACAGCCACTGACCAGAACTCTCATCATTTTATCCTAATCACTGTGCTAAATTCTGCACAGCACAAGAGGACTACATTAACTTTTATGTATTTTTTTCACTGCATGATTACTGCACATTTTTGTGTTTTACACATTTCACATTTTATGGCTGTGTTCACAAATGAAAAAACATTTGGGGAGGAAATAGACTCTGCCAGTACTTTTAGGTTCTCATTACTGTAATTATTTCAACTTTGGTTTCTGCAGAAGTCATCCTTGTCACTCAGGCACTTTCTGACCAGTGAGGAGGGCATGGGGGTAGATAGGTAGGCCCTAAGTGTCTGCCATGTAGTCTGAATATCAACATCAAAGACTGAAAACAAAAATTGATGGATGGCTAATAGTTTGTTTTCAGAAATCAAGTGGGCATTCTGATATACGTGTACATTTTCAGAAATATTTTTCATTGTCTCTTAAGGATCTTTATGGCATTAGATTGATTACGACATCTAAAAAGAGATTCGATCAGATGTCATTTCTTTAAGAAAGCCAACCAAAGGCTTTGTTTTTAATACTTCAACAAGACTTTAATTTAGATTAAAAAACAAATGATACTTAATTATGAGAAGTAGAAGTCTCCAAGAATCTTACAAAAATTGTAGGATTCCTACCTAGTCATTACCTAACTCCTCTCCAAAAGAAGCAAAAAGGAAAATGAGAATTTAAGACAGGGAAGAGTTTAAGACAGGTTACGGGCTGAAAAATACCCAGTTGTAGCCTGGCAGCATCTTACCCAGGCTATCTGGCCTCTGTGCATGGGCTTGGGATGTTCCTGGCCCCACTTGGGTCTAGAGCTGTGGATGTCAGTGTAGCCTCTGTGCCCATTTCAGAGACTGTTGCAGCACCCTTGTTCTGACCCTGGGGCTTCCTTTCCTTAGAAAACCACAAGGGTTTCGTTCTGGAGAATTTAATATTGAAT
Source organism: Tamias sibiricus (assembly GCA_025594165.1). Classification (NCBI taxonomy): domain Eukaryota; kingdom Metazoa; phylum Chordata; class Mammalia; order Rodentia; family Sciuridae; genus Tamias; species Tamias sibiricus. Next base: position 52,108,095 of record CM046661.1, read on the forward strand.
TGCATTTGACCTACAGAATAGAAAGCAAAGATCCATATTCTATTAAGATTGAAATTAGAAGGTGGCACCATCAGAATTGCTGAAGAGAGGCTCTGTCTCTCTGTGTATCTGTGTTCTCACAGTTGCTGTTTTGTGGCACTGAGTCAGAGCTGCAGCCTGCTAGAATGGAGGGAGACATTAGAAACCCTAAGATTCTTTATAGAAGGCAAAACCCAGAAGGCAAAATGCACAACTACCTGTGCCCACAGTTAAATTTCAAAACCAGAACCAGAACCAGGGCCCCAGCCTCCTGACTTGCAAATACTTTTCTTTTCACGTTGGTAGAGTTAGAAAATGTCATGATACCAAATTTAGCATGACAAACTATTTATCTAGCTGCTTTTCTTAGACATTTGACCTACAGAATAGAAAGCAAAGATCCATATTCTATTAAGATTGAAATTAGAAGGTGGCACCATCAGAATTGCTGAAGAGAGGCTCTGTCTCTCTGTGTATCTGTGTTCTCACAGTTGCTGTTTTGTGGCACTGAGTCAGAGCTGCAGCCTGCTAGAATGGAGGGAGACATTAGAAACCCTAAGATTCTTTATAGAAGGCAAAACCCAGAAGGCAAAATGCACAACTACCTGTGCCCACAGTTAAATTTCAAAACCAGAACCAGAACCAGGGCCCCAGCCTCCTGACTTGCAAATACTTTTCTTTTCACGTTGGTAGAGTTAGAAAATGTCATGATACCAAATTTAGCATGACAAACTATTTATCTAGCTGCTTTTCTTAGATTAGAACATAAACTTGTCTTAGGTTTTGGCTGCTGCAGACATTTTGATTTCTCCCTGTACAACGGTCTCTGGATCTCTTCCCCCAAATGATTGACAGTGACCTTTAGCCTAATTTATATGGTACTGAGAACTTGGTCTCTGTCCCGAGCAAAGCTTGTGGCTAGTGCCATTGGTTTTCCTCCTGTTCTTTTCAATGAATGGTAACTCTACCCTGCTCTGTGAACTCCTTGTCCTCCCTGGCAACTTTACTTACACAGATAGTCCTAGATGATTCTGGAACCCACAATCTTCAGAAGTCTACTATTTGACCTACAGGGTAGAAAGCAAAGATTCATGTTCTATTAAGATTGAAATTAGAAAGTGGCACCATCAGAATTGCTGAAGAGAGGCTCTGTCTCTCTGTGATTTATAAGATCCTCCTGACTCCTAGGCAGCGAGGGAAGGGTGAAGAAGGACTTGTGTTCTGCAGCCAGGGTGTCCTGTTTCAGACCTGGCAGTGCTGTGTTGGAGCCCTGTGTTTTGATTGAAGCTTTTCAGCCCTGGCCCAGAAAAGATGACAAAACCTTTTTTCCCCACTCAACCCCAGCAGAGGAGGGATGAGATTAAAAAAGGACGTTAAACTGGGCACAGTCTTTTCCGTTGGATCTGTAAGATTCTAGAGGGTATACAAAGACTCTGTCTTTGTTTTTCTTTTCAGAACCTAACTCAGTGCTACATAGAGGCATTTTGTTCAATGGAATTAGATGCTTAGTGTTCTCTTTTATTAGTTCTGAGAATCCTGAATATCTGTCTGTGCCAATGTTTGGGCTCGCGTATCCTATTTCCAAGGTTTTATTTTTGGGTTTATCTCAAAGGATGGTTTTCTGATAACAGTTTGTGCATATAGTTTTACAATATAATTTTGTCTTAAAGTATTTTATTTTCAAAATCAAATTTCATGTATAAGATTACTTAAAATAATTGCCAGCTGATTATTCTAAACGTTAATTTTGAGTAACAGTACTAGAATGACCTCAGAGACCATGATGAATGAGCACCTTGGGGTTTGGAGTTAGATGAACCTTAGCTACAGACTGAACCTTGCTTCCTGTTCCCTGCATGAGCTGAGGAAATCTGTCAAGTCTCTAAACAGAGCTTTGAAATGGGGTTTATGAAAGAACCTAACTAATGGAGTTACTATGGGCATTAACTAAGGTGAGAGATGCAGAACCATAGAATGATGTGTGGCATAGAGTAAGCACATATTCTAAGAATATTTGTTGTTGTTTTTATCATTGGTTGTTATTTTGATGATTTTTACATAAAACAAGACACCAGATTTGACCTGATCTGGGAGATGTTCTTAGAGTTATTTTGAACACCCCCATTCTCTTCCCCTCTGAAGTCTTAAGGTTCTCCTGAGAATTTCTGCCAGCTTCCATGGCTTCTTGCATTTTTTTCAGTCTTCTCTGGCAACATCTGCTGCTTAGTACAGGGGGTAGGTTGTTTTACCATCCATTTGTGCATCTCTGTCCCATGACAGCTAGCATGGAATCTGCCTTTTCCTGAATTACAGCTCTTCTACCTCCACCCTGACAAGAAAAAGAAAACAACTACAACAAACTATCAAGGAAGGCTTTTTGGTATATAGCCAGCTTGTTCAGATGATTTGGGCAAAGGAAGGATTGATGCTACATTAGATCAAATGGCTTTAAACAGATTAGATTATACATATCCATCCCATCCCTGGGTTTCCTCTAGCACTTCACTATGTAGTAAAACACTTAAAACAAGGTATAAATATTTTCTAAAATTCTCTAAAAGATTAACAGTGCTCGTGTTTGGATTATGGTTCTGAGAGTGATTTTCTTCCTTCTATGTTACTGAATCTTTAAACATTAAATCAATATTACATAATTTTTGAAGATCAGTTTTAAAAACTGAGAAACTTAGCATAAGCAGGAAAACAAATCCTTAAGGATGCTACCCTAATTGGGTATCATCCTTATCTCCTTTTTCCAATCCTTTCAAATGTATTCCTTACAGATCCCTCTAAAGGAGTCAATTTGTTTCCTGTGTGTATCAGTGTGGATGCCCTTGTTGATGATGCTGGGCTTCTGTCTTTACAGCATCTCGATCTGCCATTTGCTTCTGAAAAGCTCTTAGTGTGCTTTTGCCTTGTGCCCTACAGCCTCACTTCTGCATGGAGCAGCTCTTTACCTTCTCAGTGCCTGTGAGTTTGTGTGTCAGGTTCATGGTTATGGCTTCTGATCCTGGTGCTTGCAGGACCACTTCTATTAAGGTTGCTAGTGTGTTTCTTTGGGCAACTTACAGTTCTTGCCTTCCTCCATCTTTCAGCACCATGTGACATAAAAACTCCCTCTCTCTTAAAGCATTTTCTCTGCCATCCCCCTGATAACAACATCTCCTGATTAATGACCTCCTTCTTGGTCACTCCTGTCAACTCTGCTTTTCAGATTCCTCCTCTTCTATGGGACCTTTAAACATTGAATTTCCTTGTATTTCTTCTCTTTCCATTCTGCATACTTTTCCTTCAGTCTCATGGCCTCAAATATCATTTATAAGCCAAATACTATAAATTTACTGCATTTCAGCAAATCAGTGATGGTAAGAGGCAGAAGATTTTATGTCCCACCCAGAAAGAAAAAAGCAGTGCCAATCAAATGACACAGTGACATCACATTAGTCATATCTGAATCTCATTGTCAGAAATGTCAGGAAGTGAAAAATGTACGTAACTTTGCATAGGTTAAGTGCCCTGCCCAGCACATGCATATATAGTGTGTCTTAATCTGTGTTCCCAGGAGCATGTGGCTGAACTACAATAACTTTGTCTCAAGAAATGGGTAGTGGGGCTGGGGTTGTGGCTCAGCGGTAGAGCGCTCGCCTAGCACGTGCGCGGCCCGGGTTCGATCCTCAGCACCACGTAAAAACACATTGTGTACAACTAAAGCAAATAAATAAATATTAAAAAAAAAAAAAAAAAAAGAAATGGGTAGTTTCCTGAGTCTTAGCTCTCCAAGTATGAAAGAAGCCTTATTGCTGTGTAGGTTATTACATATGTAGATGAGATAGAATTTAGGTAGCTCAGCAATGAGGCAGTCATTGAACCACTGGGTTTTTAGGGTGATGCTAGAACTCTTGAATTTTTCATTTTTAAGTTGTCCTGGCTTAGTATGTACCATGAGGTGACCCCTGAACCCTGTTCTCTGTCTTCACAGAATTTATTAGATAACAGAATTTTAATCATTACTGTTCATTTATTTTGTTATTATGCATCACTGGGAAATCATACTGTTGATGTTTCCCTCATTTTTTTTTTTCATTTCTTTTTTTTCCCTCTGTAACTTCAGAATTGCTTTTGACAGCTCTGAGGCCTGTGAGAACCATTGCCAAATTTTGAAATTTAATTTTCCTGCAGCAGCATCCAAAGTTAACAAATAGACATGGAAAACTCCCACTAAGTATTCCAATCTATCAACATCTGTGTACCTTATTCTATTTCACTAGATTTTCTAAAAATAATTTAAGTGGTATGGCTTCTGTCACTTCTGTAGGGAAAATAATTTGTGCTAAATATTTTTGGCTCAAAAATATTCCTTTATATTCAATATATTATCCTAAAAAGGTCTTGTTTCATTAGGTCCAGGAAAAACTATTTGTACTCCATTTCTAGATATTGTTAACTGGTATATTGCCCTTAGTCTTATGCTAAATTTAGCTTAATTTTAGCATGCAAATGAGTTTTTCCTTCAAAAATGTTCTGAAAATAATATATCTCCTTATTTTTCTCTTCCACAGCTCTCTTTAATAATATCTTTCCTTGTAGTTAGTTCAAAATAAAATGTTTAATAACAAAATTTTAAATAAAAAGATCCAACCATGTGGGAATTAAAATTTATTCTCCATAAAAACTCTTGGGTCAAAGAAGAAATAAAAAACTACAATTACAGATTTTTTAGAAAGTATGAAGAATGAATATACAAACAAAACTCAAAGGATACAGCCAAAGATTTACTTGGAGGAAAATGCTTGAATTTAAAAACTTTTGTTATTAAACAAACATAATGAAAATTAATGAAGTATTAAATCTGGGCATTTATAAACAAAAACCATATGATATACCCAAGGAAGGCAAGTCACAACATTTATTAGCAAACAAAACCAGAAATTAACAAATTAGAAAAGAGAAAAATTATAAAGTTAATAATTCTAAGACCTATTTGCTTTGAAGAAAAAACTTTACCTGTCTAATCACAAAATGGTAAAAGCACAATTCACAATATTAAGAATGAGAGAAGAGATGAAAAGAGAGAAGTTTGACCCCAGAGAAGGATTTAAAAATTTCAAGAATTTGAAAATCTACATTAAGAAGATAGTTTATGAAGAAAATAGATTCCAAAACAAGATTTAGGGGGAAAAAAATGGAAACATGGAACAGCTCTGTAACCACATAAAAAATTGAAATCATTATTAAAGACATAGTTCCAGAATAAGATGTATCTTTATTTGCCTCAAATAATAAGTAATGTGTATGGTAAAAGCTTTCTAATTTGTTTAAAATATTAATTTTTTAGTTGTAGTTGGGCACAGTACCTTTATTTTATTTATTTTTATGTGGTGCTGAGGATCGAACCCAGGGCCTCACATGTGCTCGGCGAGCACTCTACCACTGTGCCACAATCCCAGCCCAAAAAGCTTTCTAATTAATTGGTATATTCATAACATGATTATTTTAATTGATAAAATAACTCTTGTTTGATCAGCATCCCCAGTGTCAGTTTCCGCACGTCCTGTGGAGGTTGTCTTGACCTTTCCATGTGCATTTCATGTTGGCATGATCCTTAGCACACATCCTTGACATTGCTCCACACTAAACACATGAATGCTTGAAACAAGAATTGTTTGCAGATATCTCTTGTAACCATTGGATTTTTAGCTCAATGATGAGAAATCTGTCATTCAAAAGATTTTATTCTAAATGAATATGAGGATCTTAAATTAGGAAGGTTTCTTAATATACATTTCTCTGATACTTTTTCCCCCAAAAAATGTATGTCTGTATTTCCTCCTATGGTTTATATGACAGCAAACAACCATAAGGACATTTCTACAACTTTTGAAACACATGGGATCACATATCATTTTCTTTTTCATAGAATGTAGTTCATGCATAGTCGCTGTGTAATCTCAGAGCTTTACTGCATACACTTTCTGCCTTAAATTAGAACATTTGTATAATTACTATGAAATGAAAGCATGGACCTCTTTAAACCACAAAGAAAGGATAGAATTTACAAATGTTTTGTGGTACATTTAAAGTCATCTTTTAGTAATTGGTGAATTTTTATCTTCTGTATACATTATCATATTGAGGTCTAATTAAGGGGCACATTTTGGTTTTTGTTATTGTAGGAATTTTCAAAATTCTACTTCAGAGTAAGTTGGAGGTTGCCTGCTATTTTCTGAATCGCCCTTTTGCTTCACTAAAACTCTTTCCATCAAACTGTTTTCTCTAGGTTGAAAATGTCCGGTTGGTTGATCGAGTATCTTCTAAAAAAGCAGCCCTTGGTACTTTGTATCTGACGGCTACTCATGTCATATTCGTAGAAAACGTACCTGATGCAAGAAAAGAAACATGGGTATGTTTTCCTTGTTTTTGGCTTTCCATATTTTCCGTTACTTGAAGTAAAATAATTTGACATTCAGTTCTTTCACTTGTCCTCAGGGTGAGGTGGGGGCTATTGGGGTCTGGAGGTTCAAAGGACTGTCTCTGGAATGTGTGCCCTGTCCTTTTCTATGCTGAGTCATAGCCACCTGATCAACTTACTCATTGTTAACATTAATCATTTGGACATCAGTAAAGATAGACCGAGATATAGCCTGCAGGTTCAAGTGCTTCATGTTATAGCCATCAAGTAGACATTCAATAAGTTGGCATGCCAGATACAGCATTTTCATAGTGCTTAATTTGTGTATACATATTATTTGCAGGATCCCATAATGCAGCCATTCATTCATTTTATTAGGTTGTTTCTATCTATCTAATGATTTTGAAAAGAAAAGCTAGAGAAGAATCCCATCTGCTACTTAAGAATAGATATATGTTAGATGTTTCTTAATTTATTCTGTAGGCTAACCTTGACCTGATGACCAGACCAGAATCCCTGAATGCAGATATCCCCCTTTCCAGACTCCATGGATGGTGTTATAGTTTCTCAGAGGTGGCAGGCACTATCGGGTGGACGGGAGTTTGGAGAATGAAGTGCTGCTGTGGAGGATATAGCATGGACTTTGAAACACCAGAGAAATGCACTTTAGCATGATTTCTCTTCAGCTAAATCTCTTTCTTAGAGCAGAAAGGGTTACCAGAGGCTGGAAGTGGGGTGAGGAGGGAGGGAATGGGAAGTTGTTAACCCAAGGTACAAAGTTTTAAATAGGAAGTGTAGGTTTTGAGGTCTACTGCACAGAGAGTACTATAATCAGTAATAATGTATATTTCAAAATAATTAAGAGAGCAAATTTCAAATGTCTCACTGTAAAGAAATGATAGCTAAGCAAGGTGATGAGTATATGAGCTTGATTTAATCATTCCTCATTGTATACATACATCAGAACATCACACTGTATCCTAATACTGTACATAATTATGATTTGTTACTTGAAAGTAAGAGAAAAATTAAAAACTAAAATAAATATTGTTTTCTGCAGTTTGCCTGACTGCCAACAGCTCAGAAAACAACAACCCCAAGTTGCTATTGAATTTGAGTGTTCCATGTGGAATTAAGGAGCATGGTGGCACCTCCCAGTGGAGCCATCTCTAACTTCTGTTGATTGCAGAAGTTTATTTTACTAACTTCCCATGACCTTATTTAATTTTAGCCCTTAAGCATATTCAACATTTAACTACCAAAACGTTCTCTTACCTGAAGTTGTGCACAATTATAAGCTAAATAGTTTGTTTCAAAATAATTATCCTGGATATCAGAAAGCTTGATATTAAAAAAAAAAAGCTAAATCAGGACAGTCAGTTCTCACTTGGAACATCTCATTTTTTGTTATCTGGGTACAGGTGGTGCCTCAACTGAAGGTTGGGTTGTGTTTCTTATTCATGTGGCTCAGAGACCTGTGTTAGTCCTTGTCATATTTCTTGGTCATTTGTGCTTAGTGTATCCAAATTAACTTTTGGTTTCTAGATTCTTCACAGTCAGATTTCCACCATTGAAAAACAGGCAACAGCTGCTACTGGATGTCCTCTTCTGATTCGCTGCAAGAACTTTCAGATCATCCAGCTCATCATACCACAAGAAAGAGATTGCCATGACGTGTACATCTCTCTGACACGCCTTGCACGGCCAGGTAGGCCAGAGGACTTGGCGTTGAATGTGGACCCACTCTTAAGCAAATCACAAATCATGTGCAAGAATTTGTTCAGTTTTATAAATGCTAGTGTTTTAGGAATTATATGTCATCCTTGTCCTTAGCTGAGGCCAAGAAGTCTGAGTGATTATCTGCTATGTAGTTCCTTGTCCTTGGGGGTTTCTCCTGAGTTTGTTACTTGATGGGCCTCTTTCATTAATCTTAGTATTCATATTTTCTTGGTGGAGATTGTTGTGTTTTCCTTTTAGGATGAAATCATCTTAAAATTATGTCCTTCTGATATACTATGGTAATTGAGCCACTTGAATGATGGCCCAAGACAGAACTGACAGATTGTTTTGCAGCATTGTTAACCAAATGTTTCTTGTATATTCCTCCCTTCTTGGAGATTTTAAGGTTTGGTTTCATTGGGTTTTGATATAATACATGATTTTTAAGGTTGTGCACCTAACTAGACATTTGTTAGCACCAGTGAATATTCAGGGTATGGGCATGTCAATTCTTTTAAACAAAATGTCCTTAGGTATTGTGGGAAGAATGTCTGTTTTTGAAAAATAGTTTCTTTCATTTACTATCTTGTTCTAGCCTGTGTGTCATGTTGGGATCTTTAGTTTACTATTTACTTCTGCAGAAAAGTTTTTTGTCTTTCTGTGTGGCTTGTGTGTGCTGTGAAATTCTTCTGCTTAAGAGGAACTTCTAGGTTCCTTCAGAGAATATAGTGAGAAAACACCAATTTTATAGAAGTTAAGGGTTATACAGCAGTCCTCAACTAGGGAAATAGGATATGTGCTTATTTACTTTGCCAGATGCATTTTGATTCAGGACAAGAAGTTTGTGAACTTTTCAGGCATTGGTGGGGTCTTGAGTTCCTTATGATATGATCATATCATTTGTAGGTAGCTAAGAGCCATATTTAATGGAAATGATGCCTGCAAGATGTCAAAAATCTGGTAATTTTGACTTTGCTTTGTTCCCCTTTAAAGGCAGTTGGTTGAGGTCTTTTCCTCTAAGTATGTTGAAAAGAAATGCAGAGTAAGCCAGAAAAGCAGTTGAACTTTTTGGAGGGTGCACTATAATTGGAACAGAAGTTCTGGGAAGATGTACATTAGGTTGCACGCAGCAGAGAACGCGAGGAGAATTGTGTGCCAGCAACTTCTGTGTCACTGATTAATGGATGTACTGGGTAATAAATGTGCTCTGACCGGATTAATGGGATTTAGGAATAGCCCAGAGAACTGGGAAAGGGCTGAGCAGCTGGAAGAGTAGATCACAGTGGTGGAGGGGGCTGTGGCCCTGAGCCAGAGAGGGCTAGGACTTTCACTGCAAGGATCCACAGGGAGGAAAACCACTCTGTTCCTCTGCTCTTAAAAATATGTACTTTTTCTTGAAAGGTGATGTTTGGGGAGTTAGGTATTAAAGGCAGCCAGAGACCTGACTGGTTACCTTTTCCAAAAAAGGAAGCATAGTAATTAATTGAATTAAAGCCATCACCTGAAAGGATTTAAAGACTCACTGACAGTTTGAAATATGGGCATTAGAAATGTCAGTTTATGTAACACACAGTGCTTTAATAAGTGTGGGAAGATGAAATAGAACTAAGGCAGTTTCACAGTTTTATGTTAAAGGCAGTGCTGAAGTCAGGACATACTCCTGGCTCCACCCTTGGAAGCTGCATTTTGAGTCTGGGTGGAGAGAGGTAGAGGGAGTCAGATAGGAAATGCCTGCTCTCAACCTGGGGAAGAAGTAGTTCATTAAAACCCTCCAAGGATATTTTCCAAAATGCACCTTCCCCCTCTCCTTCCCCTTTGCCCTGGGCATATCATAGTGAAAGAGATATTTGCAAAGCTCTCAAGATTCGATTTTTAGGATTTCTGGGATGAGGTTAAATCAAACTACTGAAAAATTGGGAGAATTTTTTTTTTTTTTTTTTTTTTTTTTGCCTTTTTTGTAAGAATAATGGTTGGTAAGCATTTGGTCAGGGGCTGTGAAAGATCCTGGTACAAACTAATGTGGCCAAATTCAGTAAGCTCTTTAATTCTCAGTAAAGAAACAGGTTAAAATAAAGGTTGTGACCTAAATGAGAAAATAAGTTAAGCCCCATAGATCCAATGTACGAATAAGGAGATAAAAGTTTTCTGATTGCTTTTCCCATGTTCTCTTAATTCCTGCCTCTAATTTGCCTTCTGCTGTTTGTTTTTATATCATTTATTTTTCCTTCTTTAGTGTTTGTGGGCCCTTTAACATTTAAATAATTATTTTTTGTTTATTTTCCCATTTTTACTAAATTACAGCTTTTTTAGTTCATCTCAGCATCTCAACTGCCAATTCCTCTCCAATTTTTTTTTTTTTTCCTGTGCTATGGATTGAATCCAGGGTCTTACACATGCAAAGCATACGCTATGCCACTGCATTGAGCTACACCCCCATCCCAGTACATTTATTATTGTTTTGTTTTGGGTTTTTTTGGTACTGGGGATTGAACTCAGGGGAACTTGACCACTGGGTCACATTCCCAGCCCATTTTGTATTTTTATTAGAGACAGGGTCTCACTTAGTTGCTAAGTGCCTCGCCATTGCTGAGGCTGGCTTTGAACTCCTGATCCTCCTGCCTCAGCCTCCCAAGTGCTGGGATTACAGGCGTGCACCACCATGCCTGGCCTAGTACATTTATTATGATTAAAAAAATCCCTCATAATTAAGGCAGTCTCATTGCTTAAGTTTAACTTTATATGTTTCTTATCTAAGTCATTGATATTCAAATGGACTTTAAAGTGGAGTTTCATATTATGGTACTAATCTGAGTCTAGTAGTACTTTTTCACTGTGTTAGTGTCAGTCTAATGCTTAATTCAAACATTTGTTTGTTTAAAATAGCTAGGAAAATAGGCATACTCATTACTTTTACTTTAAACATGCAAAGCCCAACAAAAGCTATGTTAGCTTCACCTCACTCTAAATGGTCTTTCAACTACATTTATTTTAAGTTGCTTGAATTCAGCAGAATGCCTGGAGCAATTTGTCTTTCATGAGTTACTAAAACCCCCATATTTCTGTATCCTTCTGATATAGCTTGTAACTTTGCCCTCCTTATCCACCCTTCACATTCTGCTCATGCTGAATTGCTGTTGTTTTTCTTTCAATTTTAAAGTACTTTGGTTTTAATATTAAAGTACCTTCTGCTTTTCCCATTTAGTCTATAATGAGAGGTAGTTCTTCCATATTTTTCCCTAAATAGTCTGTTTTCATAACCTTTTTCAAATACCTGGGAATCAAGCTAGGTTATTTTCCTTCCTTCCCTAATGTTTTGTCTTCCCCATCTCTCTCTTTCCTGTGGCAGAATGAGCATTCTTTCCTTTGTATGGGAGGGAAGGAGCAGAGAGTGGGAGGTGATGGAGGCATCATTTGCTGGCTTGCTTGTTCCAAAGCCTAGAGAAGCCAGAAGCCTTCCTTTCATCTTCTCTAGGAAGTGAGATTATGTGAGAGTAAGGAGGTTGATGAGAGCAATGGAGATGGAACTGGATTGGAGTGATGTTTCCGTAGGTTAAAGAAGACCACCATGAACAGTGCAGAAACAACATCAGTCAAAGCATGCATCTCTGTGCTTGGGTGAAGGTCCTTCTTTTGACTGAAGCACCAGTTAGGCTTTTCTAGAAATGCAGCTGAACTGATATTCACTTTTCATTTCATGTAGCATTTTCGCAATTGTCATTTTGGTTTCTGAACTTTGATTTCCACATACTTTTTCTGAAAAAAATTATTTTTTTAATTTTAAAATTCAAGCTGCCCATGCAGTTTACTCCTTCAGTCCAGAGGAATGTTGAATATTTCCTTTTTTCCTTTTTAATTTTTATTTCTTCTTTTTAGTTACACGACAGTAGTCTATTTTGACATATTTATACAAACATTTTTATGGGAAGAACTCCTGTGCCCTCCCAGTAATGGGGCCTCTTAGAGTGCGGCCCTCAGGGAACATCCTCTTGAACCTGCTGGTCCCTGACAGCAAGAGACTCCAGACTTGGTGATGTGCAAAGACAGTGGAATATCAGACATGTTTTAAGAGTAGGTATTTTAAGAGTGGGCAAATCAACTGAGGGATGGGACTTTTCTAGAGCAGGCAAATATTTTTTCCCTCAGCTCAAATTCTATGAAGATTGAAGATTTCTCTAAAATGAAAAGCTCTGCACAACAAAGAAACACTTAACAGTGAAGAGACAATCTATGGATTGGGAGAAAATATTTGCAAGCCATTTTTTAAAATAAGGATTAGTATCCAAAATATGTAAGGAACTGGACTCTACAGAAAGAAAACACATAATCCAATTAAGAAATGGTCAAGGAGCCTAAATAGACATTTTTCAAAAGAAGATAGATTCATGAAAAAAAAAAAAAAATGCTCAGCATCACTAATCATTAGGGAGAAGCAATTAAAACCACATTGAGAGATCTCACACCTGCTCGAGTAGCCAATAGAAAAAAGATGGATGATGATTCATGTGGATGATGATTCTTTCATGCTAGTAAGGATGTGGAGGGAAAAAAAAAACTCTCATATGCTGTGGGTGGGAATGTAAATTATTACAGCCATTATGGAAAATGGTATGGAGATTCCTCAAGAAACGAAAAACAGAACTACCACATGATACAGCAGTACTGCTTCTGAGTATTTACCCAAAAGATCTGAAATCGGTATGTTGAAGAAATGTCTGCACTCCCCTTTCACAAAGATGGGAGGAAAAAGCCTGACTTTTAAAAAAAAGATGTATTGCACAACATGGCAAACATATCTAGTAATTGAATATTGTACATTTCAGTATTGCTTCAAATGTCCTAATTATAAAAAATGTTAAATATTTGAGGTTAGGATATGTTACTTAGGTTGATTTAATCATTCCACATTGTATTTAAAAATCTCAACATGGCACTGTACCTCATAAGTATATACACCTCTAATTTATCAGTTTTTAAAAACATCTATAACCCTAAAAACAAACAAACAAAAGATAAGCTTTCCATTTTTTATCTTACCTCCCTGCTGCTTGCTAAAAATTTTGTTATGTATTCTTTGGCAACTGGGAATGAGAGGAACAGAAAATTATAAGGTGGGATATATTCATTGACATTTACATTTGTGCTAATATACTTTTTAATTTTTCAGAGCAGACAGTCCTGTTTTCTTCTGGGCAGGCCTTTGCGTAAGAAGCTGCCCACTTTTAACAAGACTGAGCTTTGACTTAACAAAAAGGGAGGTTTTCCTGCTCTCATGTAGAATTTTACTTCAGTTGGGCCTGAGGTTTGGCTGATCACCATTTTCTTTAAAAATATCAAAAAAATGTTTTAAAATTTCAGTGTCAACACATTTTAATGTCTTCAGAGTGATCTTGATGTCCTAAGAGTGTTTTTAATGTCTGTTATAAATTAATTTTGCTTTTGTTTATGTACAGTTTTATTGCCTCTTCTCAGTAGAAACAGGCACCAGCCCATACACAGAGAACTATCAGGAATCCTAGAATGTTTTTCTCTACCTTTAAACCTATTTGTAAATATTTAACCAAGAAAACTTAACTTCTACTATTACCCCATATTCACCAGCTCTTTCTTCAGAGGGAACTGAAGCGTTCTCAAGAGATTGTTTTGGCATCTTAAACAAATTGCATTTGTGGTTAACATTATGGTAGCAGAAGCCTGAGTCATGAAAATGGTACTTAGAGATGGAAAAGATGTGTCAGTGTTGAACCAGCTGTTCCCAGAACAGGATCTCAGTTTTTTTATGCTGTCTCCCAATAAGATGACAAGAAACCATTTTTTACTGGAAGCTCCTGCTCTGTGTTTGTGTGTCCATGCATCTATATGTATTTTATTGTTTGTTCAAATAGTCAGTATTTTAAGTTTTAAAATTTAGAAAGATGACATCAAGAAAGACTGAAAGAGTCTAAGGTATCTAGTCAAGTTCCTTTTATTCATAAGAGAGTGTGTGTGTAATGACTTAAATATGACCATGTCTTTCTTCCACATATATGAGTCACCTCAACAGCAACCAACATGAGTGTGTAACTCATCCTCTTGCTGGTGGTGAGATCATTTATAGGGTCTCCAAATGCATGTGTCTAGGAGCTTTAAATTGTACTTACTGAAGACTATTAGCAAGCTAAGGAATAAATAGGATGTAGGAAAAATGCAAAGATAGAGAAATTTATTTGAGAGAAACAGGAAGACTAAGGGGATGGAACAAGGAAAGTATGGGAAGAGCAAAGAAGGATCTGCATTGGGGGAGCAGTGTGTACAGTGGTCTGGAACCTGCAGTCTGCAGCCAGACAGCCTCAGTTCAGTGTACACTTCTCCCCTATTAGCCTTGTGGCCCTCCCACCCCCATCACAAAACTTCTTTTGCCTCACATTTTCGTCTGTAAAATGAGAACCACCACAGCGCTTACTAACTGGATCAACACACTTATTAGAGCAGAATCTAGAACAAAGAAGGACTTTATTCATTATTATTAGTAATGCTTAGGTCTGAACTGTCCAATATGGTAGCCACTGGTCACATGTGACTGGCTATTTAGTACTTAAAATGTGACTATGTCTGAACTGAGATGTGTCATTAAGTATAAAATACACGTGGAATTTCAAAGACAGTAGAAAATGACATGTATAAATATTAATATATTTTGTACTGTGTACCTATTAAAATGATAATATTTTGGGTATGTTGGGTTATATGCAAAATATTACTAAATTAATTTCATTTTTTAACTAAAGTGTGGCTGCAAGGACAATTTTAATAACATATGTGGCTTGCATTGTATTTCTGTTGGATAGTGCTGGTCTGGACACTTTCCTTCTATGGCAAGAACAGAGTAAGAAAACCAAATCCTAGATTTTATTGCAAAAAGGGAAACAGTGGGGCCATTGGGCTTGGCCTCACGAGCATAAAAGGCAATATATAAAGACAGAAATACCATGACAAAATTGAAAAAAGACTTTGATGATACATCCTTTGACTTGCACTCCATGACTAGGCTGCTGTGTCTTACACATTGATATCTTATTATGAGCAGTAAAGTTATATTTAAATAGTCATTATATGTTCATGTGTTTTTTAAACATAAATGTTTAATATGATTCACAGCTTTTCCAACTGTTTTGTTATTTTATTTTTAGTATTGTGAGCATCAAAATGTGGAAGTGGCCTGGCCTCCTTTCTACCTCTGAGAGGCTACTCCAAACCCAAAATTGAGATATATATCTTGAATTCTTGATATCTAAAGAATCACATATTCTTCATTTTTTTATGCTTCATGTTTTATGTGATTTGGAAAAAAAATTCACTTTTAAAGCAACTGGAGAGGGGAGGGAAGCACAGGGAGAGGCCCTGTTTTCTAAAAGGAAGGAAGCTCTTGCAAAGTTGAGTCCAGATGCCTCAAGACCTTGTCAGGAGGAGGAGTTGGGTGACCCTGGTCACAGAGGGTGCTCCTGGGATTGTGCCAGGGGTGAGAGGCTGGGATGGTGAGCTCCAGCTGGGACAAAATGTTTCTGGGGAGATTTGGTTCTGGCTTTGACTCAGCTTGATTTGGCTTATTCTCCCTTTTCTTGCAGTGAAATATGAGGAGTTATACTGCTTTTCATTCAACCCCAAGCTGGATAAAGAAGAAAGAGAACAAGGCTGGAAGCTGATTGATCTCAGTGAAGAATACAAGCGAATGGGCCTCCCTAATAATTATTGGCAGCTCAGTGATGTGAATAGAGACTATAAAGTGAGTGGAGGCAGTTAGCGAAATCCAAATAGTCAGTCCACATGGAATCATGACTTTTATCTCATTTGGATGTTATAGCTCTTTAAAGATATGTATGTGGGTTCCCAAGCCTCTCTTAATTACTGCTGGCTTTTTCTATCTACTCCTAGAATCAGAAAGTTTAAACAAGGAAACTTTAGAGACAATCACTAATAGATACTCCTCCTCTTACTGTTGAGGAATTGGAAATTCAAGGAGGTCCTGTGGAGACATGTGGCCAGGCAGTTGGAAGGAGGGCTGGCTGGGACCTCATTCTCCCATCACATCTTTTTATAGCACAAGGAGCGATTAGTGGGGAAGTCAGAGAGACTGATGGCAGGTTGGCAACAGCTCCTCAGTGTGCTCACTGGACGTTTGATTGGTACAGAAGGTCACCAAGAGGTTCCCCAGAGAGATGTGGGGAAATGTGTCTACTCTTGTAGGAAGGAACAGAGAGAGGAGGGAAAGAGGAGTAGCAAATGAAACTCATGTTCTCTCCAGTGGTGGACTTCCATGTCAGTGTTGGCTTCACTACTCTTAAAATGTTGGAAGCAATCAAATTAATGTAAGAACCTTCCAGAAAGTTCACAAAAAAAATGAGTGGGGGTAAGTACCAACCCACCACCCCAATATTTTAACATTCTTCTGTGGGTTATTTTTTTCATTCTTGTTATTTTGTAGTGTTGGGGATTGAATCCAGGGCCTTGTTTGTGAGGCAACCTCCCACCCCCAGTCCACTCTTGTATCTTAAAATTTTCCTTCAGTTTTTTTCTCATCTACTTAGTTCAATAACTTTTTTTCTTATCTAAGTAATGCTTGTGTTTTCAGCCATTCACATTGACTCTTCTGTCAATTGCCTGTTCATATTCTTGCTCTTTTTTCTATAAAATTGTCTTTTTTGTTGATTGCTAGAAGTATTTTATATATTCTAGATAATAATCTGTTATAATTTGTATAACTATTGTAAACATTTCCTCTCAGGAGTTATTGATAGTTCCTGGGGTGTTTTGGTTCTTTTTTTTTTTTTTTAATCAAGTTTTATATTTTAGGATATTGTTGAAAAATAAAATTCCTGGTCTATTTGCTAAGCTTTGTCAAATTTAACACTATGTAAATTCTATAATTACATTTTTAGTTATTATGATTATTATAGCTTTATAATAAATCTTAATTTCCTACAGGTTAGGTCCTTCCACATCATTCTTTTTTTTAATATTTATTTATTTTGCTTTTAGTTGTACACTATGCAATGCATTTATGTTTACGTGGTGCTGAGGATCAAACCCGGGCCGCGCATGTGCTAGGTGAGCGCTCTATCGCTGAGCCACAACCCCAGCCCCCCCACATCATTCTTAAGAGTATCTTGAATTTATAGGTTTTTTGGGGTAGAATAGGTACTCAATATACTGATTCCTCTTTGTAACTACACTTCAATTTAACAATTAAGCCTTGTTCAATCATTTTAAAGTATCTGGATAACATTTCAGTCTAGTTTATTCTCATGCTGAAGCCAGCCTTTGCATTGAATTTTTTATCTGGAAATAAAAGGAAGGGAAATCCAAGTTTAAGAAAGAAAATTGGATGTCTTTAAAAAAAAAAAAAAAAAGAAAAGCATGACACATCCTTGGGCAAGGAAGAAAATGAAGTGGAGTCACATCTAGTAGAATAGCGTTTTCTTGGAAATACAGGTCTTTTTCTTTTTGACAAAATTTCTTTCTAGAATTAGCATCACAGACATGACTAATGTACAGTCATTAAAGTCTTACATTGTACAGACTGCAAAACATGTTACACAGCATTTCTTTTCTAAAGTAACACAAAGATAACCAGCAAAACAAAGATAACCATCAACAAACTTCATTAAGACAGAAGAGGTAAAAACCTAGGGAATTTTCTGATTTTGTAAATATCACTGAAATAGGGGGAAAGATGATGTATCCTGATTTATCACCAGTTTAGAAATAGGAGACAAATTGTGTTCTTCCAGAATATTTCTATTAGTCCACTGAGAGAGTTTTGTCCTAATCCCTTCTTTGTGGTTTTAGTCTCATGATTGAGAAAATATCTACTTTATTGCTCCCTTCCTTTACAAGTTATTTTATTTTAATTCTCACAGATCCTTTGAGGTAGGTGGAGCAAGTGGTGTCACATGATGGAGAAGAAACTATTGATGATGGATTGATACCACACATAGAGTATGATGACTTAGGCTCTAGAACCAGTTCTGTCATTTTCTATTTGTGTGGTCTTGGACAGGTTAATTATTAATATTCTTATGTCAATTCTGTCATCATTTCTATACCATTTATAATACTTGCTTATGGTAATTTAAATCTCAGAGCCAGGATTTTGTTTTATACCCAACCTTGGAATTATCTCTCTTTAAATGAAGTAATTGGCATTTGTTACTAGGTTAAATTTTTAGTTGAGCTCTCTTGGACTACAGTTTAAGAGCTATCCAAACCTGGGATTTTATTAAAGCCATTTACTTCAGTGTGCTACACCTATGTTTTATATATTATTATTCTGTTTTATTTATTTATACATAAATCATTTTGTGCTGTTCATATTCTTTTTTCCCTCATTCATCATAAATTTCTTGAAACAAGTTTTAGATTCTAAATGTTTAAGAAGAAACTTTCTGTGTAGATATATCCCAGTTCCTGACAACAAACTCTTATCTGAAAGTTTTTGATTGAGTAATTGGTCTTGAATACAGAGGTCTCAGACCACCTGGATGGCACCTCAGATGGAAAACAACCTTCGACCACAATGCATTTACTGGAAGTTTATAACAAAGATTAGTTGTTCTGGGAATATGAAATCTTCAAGGCCCCAAATTCTGGTATTTATTTCTGCGCCAGTGCCTAAAGACAATGCCTAGAATATAGTAAGTACTCAGCAAAAGCTTATTGAATGGGGTGAAAGAATTACCAAGAAAATTACTTAGGGCAGGACAACACAGAGACATGCAGGCACTCCTAGCAGGCTAGTTTATTTAGTGGAAGGCAAAGAAAATTGATTTCCTTATTTATTAAAAGCTAAAATGATTAACTTTCTAATCTATTTTCACTATTAACTAAGGCACAATCAGAAGAAACAAAATTCAGGAAAAATATCTTCAGAAAAAAGCTTCTTTTACTCTTATGAACTTTTCCTATTCTCTCTGAATTTTTTTTTCTTGATTTTCAAAACCAGACAAAATTGTGAGAGGATTATTGAGGCTAATAGTGACTTATATTGCCAATATATTTTAAATGTCATTGTGCTATAATGTGGTTCATGATTCATTACTAGAATTTGGACTGCAGCTCTGAGCCTGTGGTATAAGTGACAATGGTCAATGCTACCACCATTGTTGTTTATTTGCTTATCTCTAAAATAAAATCAACTTACAAAAACGCAATTCTGTACCTATTAAGCAACAACTCCCCATTCCCCCTGGCAACCATCATTCTACTTCCTGTTTCTATGAATTTGATTATTTAAATAACCTCACATCTAGCATTGTCCCTGTGAGTGGCGTAGGTCACTTAACATAATGTCCTCAAGGTTATAGCATGTGACAGAATTTCCTGCCTTTTAAAAAAGCCTGAGTAATAGTCCATTAAAGATCACTATATGTTGTTTATCCATTCCTTAGATGATGGACATTTGCTTTGCTTTCACCTCTTGGCTGTTATGAATAATGCTGCTGTGAACATGATTGTACAAACATCCCTTTGACACTCTGCTTTAAGTCTTTAGGTTATTTACCCAGAAGTGGGAATGCTGGATCATATGGTAATTCTATTTAAAAAATTTTGAGGAACCTTCCTACAGTTGTTTTCCATAGTGGTTGCTCTTTTTTTTTTTTTTTTTTAACAGTCCACCAGCAATGGGTTCCAGTTTTTCTACATCCTTGCCAACACTTGTTATTTTCTGTTTTACTCTTAATGGTGACAATCCTAACAATTATATCTTCTTTGGAGAAATGTCTATTCAAGTCTTTTGCCCATTTTTAATCATGTCATTTGATTTTGTTGTTGAATTGTAGGGGTTCTTCCTACAATTATTGGTAATAATGTAGGAGATACATGATTTGCAAAGATTTTTTCCAGTTCCATAGGTTGCCTTTACATTGTTTTGATTGTGTTCTTAGACACAACATTTTAAGTTTGATATGTTCCCATCTGTCCCATTTCCCATTTATCTTATTTCTTTTTTATTGTCTTTGTTTTTGGTGTTATATGTAAGAAATTGATGCTAAGCCAATACAATACAACTTTTCCCTTATGTCCTTCTTCTTCTTCTTCTTCTTCTTCTTCTTTTCTTTCTTTCTTTCTTTCTTTCTTTCTTTCTTTTTTTTTTTTTGTGTAGTATTGGGGATTGAACCCAGGGCCACTCTACCCCATACTACATCACTGGCCACTTTTATTTTTTACTTTGAGACATCATCCCACTAAATTGCCAAGGCTAGCCTAAAACTTATAATCCTCCTGCAATAGCCTCTCAAGAAGCTGGAATTACAGTTGTGCATCACCATATATAGTCCCTTAATTACTTTTATAGGAGCTTTATAAATTTTTATCTTACATTTAGGTCTTTAATCCATTTTGAGTTAATTTTAAAATATGGCATAAGATAAGGGTCTGCCTTCATTTTTTTTTTTTTTTTTGCATGTGTATATCTAGTTTTTCCAGCAGCATTTGTTTAAGAGGCTGTCTTTTTTCCTATAGTGGGTTTGACAACCTTACTGAGGATCACTGGGGGGGGGGGGGGATATATATATATATATTTGAAGGTTTACTTTATTTTTGAGTTATTTATCCCATTGATTTGTTTGTCTGTCTTTAGGCCAGTATCATGCTGTTTGATTACTATAAAATTATATTACTTTGTAATATAATGTGAAATTATGAAATGTGAATCATCCAACTTTGTTCTTTTTAAAATTGTTTTGGCTATATGGAATCCCTTGAGAATTCATACAAATTTTTGGATGAATTTTTCTACTTTTGCAAAAAACACTGTTGGGATTTTGATAAGGGATTGCCTCAAATCTGCGGGTTGCTTTGGGTAGTATGGATATCCTAACCATATTAAGTCTTCTCATCTATGAACAAAGGGTGCCTTTCCATTTATTTGTGTCCTCTTCAATTTGTTTCTTCAGTGTTGTAATTATCAGTGTAAGATTTTTACTTTAATTTGCACTCGCGAGTGCTGTCTACTTTGATGATAGCAGGATGAATTTCTTTTCTTCAGCTCTGTGAGAAATTGTATTTTTTAACTGGCATTGAGTCTGCGTTCTTTCAAAGGTGTTTTAACTTCTTAGAGCTTTCCATGAGAAACTCATCAGAAAGCTCTCTATGTACCATGGAGTTTTTCTTCTGAGACCCAGTGCTCTGGGGAAAGCAAGAAACCTTGTAACTGGTATCATCTTCCTGGGGGAGACCGTGCCAGCCAGTACAAGCCTGACTGCTGTTGACTGGGCTCAGGTTGTTGAGTTCTTGGCCCTTGCACACACTAAGCTGTAAAGGTCTACATTTTCCTATCCTGGAGAGTGAGAGGTCTAATACTCTGAGGGCACGGGTCTGTCCTTTCTGCTGCGCAGGTGAACAAAGAGGGCTGTATATGCATAGACAATAATATGGTCTCTAAGTTGGGTTGAGTGTCAAGGATAGTGGGATCTGGATGTTTATCTTCTTTTCTTGGTCTCATTCCATCTGTGGTGCACCCAGGGCCATGACCTGAGCCAAGCTGGGCATTTTCTGACCTTAGAAGACCCATCAAAGGGCCTGGCAAGAACCCCAAAGTTTCTTACTCACCTCTTGATATTCAGAAGCTATATTGAATAAGTATACTGAGAAATCTTGCCTACTACTTAATCTTATTTCATTTAGTCTTAAAACTTTGTAATTCCTTACTGTTTTTATAAGGAAGTAAGTAGGTAATCCCCAACTTACTGAAAACCTACTTATTTCCTCTAAAAAACTGTTATTTTAAGAAAATGTCTGTCTGGTGCAATGACTACATGTCTCTTGAACCTCAGACAAGCAGGAGTGGTCTATGTAGCAATGATCTAGCAGACTGACTTCAGGCAGGTTCAGACACTGGGTTGGCTTGGAGAAGGAAGTCCATGTCTTGTGGCATTCATTCTAGCTGTTCCAGTCCAAGTAGGCTTGGCCATCTGTTCTTGGTATAGGAGTTTCTTCCAGAGTGCTGGTGCCAGAGCCCACAGTAAACTCTTTGGTAATCTTTCCTAAAATATCTTTGGGGAAATCCTAAAATTACGCTTTGGGTCTGTGGACATATCCTTTGTGGCCCTTTTATCTCCTGCTCCATGTTGTCCACCAGTCTGGTAATGAAGACAGTAAAGGCAGGCAAGGGAGGGCAGCATGATGAAACAATTTGTAAGAGCTTAGGAGACTTGGATCTTACATGTAGTTGGCTTGCATTCCCTTCAGTCCCATCTTCCACAATGTTAAGGGTGGGTGGAGATGGACAGAGGATCTGCATATAAAGTATTTCCCCATTGCTACACCTACTTGAGAATTCTTGATTTGCCTAGGAAGATGTGTGACTTTTAGGAAATAAACAGCTGCTTGATGAAGCCTAGGAAACTGCCATTGCAGAAAGGTTGATAGACTGATGCAAAAGCAAAACATATGTTGAGCAGCCGCTATAACCACTGCCATTCCTTCCAGCTCTGACAGTTTATAAAGTGCTTTTCCATGAGTGCTATCTGATTTGATTCTTTTATCAACCCCTCGAGATATTATTGCTGCAGTATTGGGTTTAGAGATTAGAAAACCAAAGTGCTCAGCATAGTCTGGCTTCTCCAAGCTCATCAAGTTGCTAAATCAGAGCCAGGTGCTGAGGCAAATTACAAAATCGTTCCAAGGTACCAGAGTTTCCACTGTTAATTCCTGCCAGAAAGAGTAAATAATTTCTTACCACTTATAAAGTCAACACTTATAAAATCAAATATAAATAAAGCTGTGATATTGTGTGGTAATGAGTGGCACATTAGGAAATCAGATTCAGAAGTCTATATGAACTGGAGGGTCAGAGAGGGACCCCCACTAAGGAAACTAGAGCTTGGTTTGGCTCTGGAAGAATAGATGAGATTTGAGAAGGCAAGACAGGAGTATCCAGGGAGAGCAAAGGAATGTGAGCCTTTGTGCCAGGGACACAAAGGTAATCTGATGACAGCTACTGCGCTTGTATTTTAGGAAAATTGTCCCCAGTGTCAGGCAGTCTTTCAATCAAATACTAGTGGCTTAAGTTTTCTCAGCTGTTAGGATACAAAAATTACAATTTTTTTTCGACTTATGATTATTTTAGTGATGCTTGCTATAAACACTACAAAATAATTTTATCATTACAGGACCTTCAATTTATCAGAATGCTCAATTTTTACTGGACTGCTTCACAAAAAGAGTCCCAGGAGAAAAGGGACAGTGCACAAGGACAGGATGCTCATGGGTGTCTTGTTTATTGTCCAAGTCATTACAAAGAATCAGTGACACTTTATATCTTTGAAGTGGTTTTTGGTTTCCTCAAAAGAGCTTCCTCTGTACCTTAGTTGAGAAAACTTAACATATACAGCCTACAAGTGTGGTGAATTGGAATTTCTGGTGGCAGTTTACAAAAGATTACTCCATTGTCTAAAAATCCTTCTGTATTTTCTGGTGATAGGTCTGTGACTCTTACCCTACTGAACTGTATGTTCCCAAATCAGCCACGGCACACATCATCGTAGGGAGTTCCAAATTCCGGAGTAGACGGCGATTTCCTGCCCTTTCTTACTACTATAAAGATAACCACGTAAGTCTCAAGGCATGCTTTTGTTTTACACTTTGCTTTTATGTTTTATCACCACCAGACCTTTTTCTAGCTGCCTTCTGTTCACAGTATGTTCGAATTCTTAAAGGTATGTGGCTATTCCTGCCTATGGTATAACTCAGTGCAACTATGATGAAGGCTAAAACCTTCATCTCATGTAGAAGTTGACCTCTGTGTTTATTTGACAATAAAGTAATGGGATGGATTCAAACAGTACCCGAGCTTAATCATCCATGATTCCTGCCCTCCTCTAAGCAGTCTTCCAGTGCTGGAGGGCCTTTGCATTTTGATGTTAGAAGAGCCCCTGAAGTCTGTGACATTTTCTTTTTCTTTTTTTTCCCATCACCCCCTTTTTAAAAAAATATACTTTTATTTGTAGACGGACACAATATCTTTATTTTTATTTATTCATTTTTATGTGGTGCTGAGGATCGAACCAGGGCCTCACACATGGGAGGCAAGCGCTCTACCACTGAGCTACAAACCCAGCACCCCTCTCCCCTGGTCCCCTTTTAATGACCATTTTCCTTTGAGTAACCTCACTCTGAGAAATCTTCCTGCTGTCCTTGCCCCTCAAAACCCACACATGGAATAGGCCATCATCCATAAAAAGTTAGTGGATACAAATTCTATAAACTTACTGATATTTCTTCCTTGTGATTTGACCTTTGAGGTTTAAGACTGTGTATCCGCATATCAATAGAATGTTGTGCTTGTGAACAAGAATAACAATTTTATAGTTAGAATACTGACACAATCCGGGGCTACTACCAAAGGGACACTTCATATTTTGATGGTAAGATGACTTGGCTAATGTTGGGCAGTGGGAATTGGTTATTAGATTACTGGGTTAGGTAGAGCCACATGGAATCCCTTTGGAATCAAATCTAACCATGCTCATTTTATGAACCTGAGGTCCTTTTGAGGGTCCTTTGATATAAACCCCTGCTGCTGGTTCCTAATTCCCTTTGGATCCACTGTTGCAATACACAGTGTTGTAGTCATGTCCTATGCACCTGTTGGTGAATCTAGGGTGGCTTAGAGTGATGGGATGGCAAAACTCATGATGTTTCACAATGGTCATAATAGAGCCACAGTAGCTTGAAGTCACATGGACTCAATGCCCAGGAGAGGAGGGCACCACATGCCACAAAGAGCCACTTGAGGGTTGCATTGAGGTCAAAGTGACAAGCAGGGCCAGGCACGGTGGCTCACGCCTGTAATCCCAGCACTTTGGGAGGCTGAGGCAGGAGGATCACGAGTTCAAAGCCAGCCTCAGCAATGGCGAGGCACTTAGCAACTCAGTGAGACCCTGTCTCTAATAAAATACAAAAAAGGGCTGGGGATGTGACCCAGTGGTCAAGTGCCCCTGAGTTCAATCCCAGGTACCACAAAAAAAAAAAAAAAAAAAAAATTGACAAGCAGGATCAGGGATAGGCAGGCTTTATAGCATCAACAGGGTGAGGTTGCCCCTCGCTCCTGTAGGAATCTGTAACAGGCTTATTTGAATAATTCTATGGCCTGCTAGGGAACTGAAACCCCATACTCAGGGAAGAATAGCAGCTGCCCCTACCCTGCTAGAAAAAGGAGGTTTGTTTATCCATAGAAACAGTGTTGAGGGGAACTTGCACTGGGGACCTCTCAGCTTCAGCAGATGTCAAGGCAGCCCATAAGGTTAATTTTAGGGTTTATACCATACCTGGGTTAGGTAGAGTCACGTGGACTCCCTTTGGAATCAAATGGCTTTGCAGATCATAGACAGAGATGTGTAAATGTTCAGAATTCTGTGCATGTTTGTAATCAAGAGCTCTCAGGATTGGTACATCCTGTCTTCTTATTATGTTATGGTTAAAACAAAAGAAGTGTTTGCTTTAAACTGTGCACCATATGGTTTCCTAAATTCCCAGCATAAATTTCTGAGACACGCAACTCTCGAAGATTTTTAATGGAAGTTCCTTAAGAAAAACACAGCCTTTCTTTTTGTCACTTATATTCAGTGAAACTTCTTATGATAAGCACAATTCTGGGAGTATTATAGTGTTATATACTTTATCACGCACTTTGGTTTTAATCTTATTGCCTATTTTATAGATGAGAGAATTAAGATTCAGAGAAGATACATAAATTAGCCAAGATCATATAGTGAGACTAAAACGAGGATTAAAAGCCCGGTCTTCTTAAATGGTGCTCTTGATGCTGTCTGTATTATGCTATCTGGCTTATTTTCTCTTAGGGGCACTACTTTTGGTTAAGAATTTAGGATCAGGGGCTGGGGCTATGGCTCAGCAGTAGTTCACTTGTCTCACATGTGTGAGGCCCTGGGTTCAATTCTCAGCACCACATAAATAAAAAGTAAAGGTACTGTGTGCACCTACAACTAAAAAATAAATAAATAAATAAATAAAAGAATTTAGGATCAGCAAATATATGGTCTGGATGAAAATCCTGGTTTGGCTGGGGTTGTGGCTCAGTGGTAGAGCATTCGCCTAGCGTGTGCGCGGCCTGGGTTCGATCCCCAGAACCACGTAAAAATAAAGGCATTGTGTACAACTAAAGCAAATAAATAAATGTTTAAAAAAATAAAGAAAATCCTGGTTTTACTAATTACTAACTGTGTGATCTTGAACAAGTTTCTTAACCTCTGTGTGCTTTCATCACTTCATTTATAATTAATAAAAGCTCTTACTGTATATGATAATTAGAAGGTTAAATAAAATACATAAAGTTCTTATGATGTCTCTGCCACATATGCATTCAAAACATGGAGCTTTTAATGATTAGTAGCATTGTAAATAAGAAGTTTTCCTGATAGTACCACTGGGGAGGTTTTAATCTCTGTTCTCAGGACCCTGACACCTGTCGCCCATAGGGTTGCTGCCAGGGCCTAGCAATACTTTCTTAACCTCCCGACTATCTAGGGTGTGTATAGGATACATAGAAACTCCCAGAGACCACTCACTGGTACAAAATTGAAAACTGCATGTGAGGAATCACTGAGTCAAGGAGGAATTCTTTTTGAGCACATCATAGGTCAGAAAATGACCCACAAAAAACCAGCATGAAGTCTGTTTAACATGCCTGGTATAATGTATTAACCACATTTCATAGTCAACTGTTCTGACTTGAACCCTCATTTAAAACTAGCTTCTCTCCCCCAGAAGGTGATTGGCAATAGTTGTTGTCACTAATTTGCTTCATTTCATGGTTGGAATCTCACTGGCTTAGTGAGTTTAGATGAGTGCATTGGTAGACCAATCTTATGTTTAGAAAGGTCCCTTTTTTTACTCTTCTGATGGAATCTAATAGGTTGCCTGGGGCTAGCTGTCCTCAACTAATATTTCTTTAACCCAGATAAAATATCTCGTGAAGCCAACTCAGAATTATTCACTCTCTAGCCAGAATTCCCTCAGAGCAGGGTGGCAGACCCTGACCCCATAAAGATGAAAGGAAGCTGGACCCCAGGCCAAGCCATCCAGGCGATTTGTTGGTCCTTTGCTCCCCACTGTCCTTTGGTCTCTTCGCCTTGCCTCTGGGCCTTGCCCTGGCTTGCTGTCCTCTTCTCCCATGTTCTGATCCTCTGGACCCTTTCCTCTCCCTACCTGTCAAGAACTAGACAACTCTGGGGGGACTCAGCTGCCCCTTTGCTTTGCTTTCCCTTTTCCATGCACTTCCCTCCTGAATTCTGAGTGTAGCTGCAGGCCCTGGTTTCCTTGAACTACATCAGTAATGGCCCCTTTCTACTTCAGAATGGAACTGGCATCCTCAGATGTCTACATGTCTAGCCATTCTATGATTCTTGATGTTTATAACTACTGAGAAATTTCCCACCTTCTCCAATGAGGAGCACTGAAGCCCACGTTCTTCTGGGGAAATGCAAGCCCTTGCCAAGTTGTCTAGGGTTGGGCTGTAGGAACTGGGAAGCTAGAATCGGACCCAGAGAGGGCACCTTTTCATGGATGGAGCCCTATATCAAGCCCCTTGGGCAGGTAATGACTTACAGTGACTATTTCCCACAAGGGGTTCCCCTTCTCACCAACCATGACTACTGCTTCCTCCTACCCAGGAGAGTTGCAGTCTTAAGGTAGATTCTTTGAGTCATTCATGTATTTTGTTGGGAGATTTATATATTTAATTTAAACATTAAAACAAAATTTAAATTCACAAAAGAATACTTTGCCAAAAAAACTTATGTTTTGGGCTGGGTTGTGGCTCAGTGGTAGCGTGCCTAGCAGGTGTGAAGCGCTGGATTTGATTCTTAGCACCACAAATAAATAAATAAAATAAAAGTCCATTAACAACTAAAAAATATTTTTTAATAAAATCTATGTTTTATAGCTGCAAGTTCATCTGTACTCACTTATTCACAACTCAAGGGTAGGTTTGTGTTCCTCCACATGTCATTTAACAATGCAGTATACTGCCATCCCTCAATGGGGAATGGTTTCAGGATCCCCCTCAGAGACCAGAGTCTGATGATACAAAAGTAGCATGTATTTGTGTATGACCTGAGAGCATCCTCCTGTGCAAAATCTTATCTTTAGATCACTTAAAATACCCAATGAAATGTGAATACTTTTAAGTAGTTGTTATGCTATATTGTTATAATGACCAAAAAAGTCTGAACTTATTTAGTATAGACACAATTTTTTTTTCTGAATATTTTGATCCACTAATGTGGAACCTATGAATATGGAAGGCTGATGTACTGTGTTAGAATTGCAGGGTAGAGATAGCACAGTGAAGAATGCAGATTGATGCCAAAGAAGCCCTTGTTTCTAAGTATACTGGAGTCAGCACAGATTTGTGTCAAGCTGGTACCAAACCTGGAAGCAGTGTGAGCTTTCATTATAGTGAAAATTTCCCATTTAGAATTATAATTGCTTTTTAATACACACACACACACACACACACACACACACACACACACACACACTTTTTTTTTTTCTTTTACTGGTCTTGCCATTAACTCTGTCCTGTAAATTTGAGAATATTTAGTTTGTATTTTTTCTTTTGGAAGGAAAATGAAACAATATCAGTGAAAAGGAAAGTAGGTTATTTAAATGGCTTTAAATTTCATAATTTTGATTTTATCTAAACATCTTCACACATTCCTAATATCTTACACAGAGAATTTTTGTACTGTTTGCCCATGTAGTGGTTTCTTTGACCTGAATTAAAAATTCAAAAAGTCTTGATTTCCAGAAACAGTGTTTACCATGTTTTCCTAAGTGGGTGTGTGGTATAGGTGAACCAAGGGGTCTCTGCTGGGTGCAGTTGCCTGACATTGCGGTGTCTGTGTGGCCTCTCCCCAGGCCTCCATCTGCCGGAGCAGCCAGCCCCTGTCCGGCTTTAGTGCACGGTGCCTGGAGGATGAGCAGATGCTCCAGGCCATCAGGAAAGCCAATCCGGGAAGTGACTTCATTTACGTTGTGGATACTCGGCCTAAAGTAAGTGTCACCATTCCAATGCCTCTCTATGGCTCTGAGGTGGGAAGTCGGAGACCAGGCAGAGCTGACAGTCCACCGCTGCTCAGTCTGCACAGGGGCTGTCCCTGGTTGCATGGTTAGTGCTCAGGCGCCCTGCTGGACTGCTTTCTGGAGGGCCTGAGCTCCTGCAGGGCTGACTGTGTCAAGCACATTTTCTGTTTCCCCTGCTCCTAGCCTTGTGTGGGAGCATAGACCACATATAAATGAGGCTGGCTTAGTTTTAGAAATCCCCCTCTTCAATACACCCAGGTATCATTAAATTTTTTTTCCAAAACATCTATTTCTGTTCTAACAATATGAAGTTTACTGTGGAGCTCCAGCAGTTCAATTTTTGTGAGATATTCAGATATACTCTTTCAAATTCTACTTGTAGTGATCTATACCTATGATTTGGAAAGCTCTATAAAATATAATGTTAAGTTGTAAAAACATCACAAAATAATATGTATACTATTATGTAAAAAACCTGTAGATATGTAAAAGTAACTAGAATAAGACCTGGAAGGATAAACACCAAGCTATTAAAATTCCATGGAGAAAGGAGTAGGATTTGGAGGGGTAGAGAACTTTTTACTTCTCTGTTGTTAGAAAAATATTATTTTATAATTACCTGTGTATTAATTTTCTAGTTTAGTGAAAGGTATTAATTTATAATTACCCATGTATTAATTTTCTAGTTTAATGAAACTTCCAGTTGAAAGTAGCAGAGCTGGTCATCCAGGGGCAGGCCAAGGTGATCTTTCACTTCCCTTCCATTCAGCTTCACTTTTTAAAAAGCATAGTATTGGGTACAATACAGTTTTCCAGATTAGCTCCTTAGACCCAGTTCTTTCAAGATCAGTCAAAAAATGGAGTCCCCAGAGGAATATGCCATGGAAACAAAACCTGTTAAGTACAGTGAATATATTGCACCAGGTGAGATGACAGAATGAAATTCCCTTTATTCAATATATTTGGCATTGTAATTTCTATCCAATAACGAAATACATTTGGGCTTGACTGATGAGAGAGAGAATGTACATGCAGCTCTTTCTCTCCATGTGGGTACGAAAAGGGAAGGAGTCTAACATGTACTATTAAACAAGAGTAGGATGCAGGAATGGTGTGTAATATAATCCCACTGGGAAATAAAAGAACTGGGGGTGTGGGGAGATATATCAAAACCTGTTAGCAGTAGTTGGGTGAGAGGTGACTGTTAAGAATTTTTTGCTTTTTAAATTACAGTTGGAGTTTTTTTCTTCATAAAAAGGTTTAAAGAACGTAAGTATTTTAAATGTTATAGAATTACAATATGACTAGAATTTCCATTCCTAGGTGTATACTGAGGAGAAATGAAAACATATGTCCACATAAAACCAGTGTATGAATGTTTGTTCATTATTATTAAGAGCCAAAAAAGTGGAAATAAATAAATGTTCATGAACTAAGAATGGATTTATAAAATGTGGTATATCCATTCAGTGGAATATTATTCAGCTATAAAAGGGATGAAGTACTGATGTGCTGCAATATGATGAACCTTGAAAATGCTATGCTAAATAAAAGAAGTCTATGCCAAAGGACACCCAACTGTGAGGTTCCATTTTAATGAAACATCCCAGGCAAATTCATAGTGACAGAAAATAAACTGATTATTGCCTAGGTTGGGGGGATGGGAGGAAATGGTGTGTGTGTGTGGGGGGGCAACTGCTAATGTGTAGAAGATTGCTCTTTGAGGTGATGAAAATGTTCTAAAATTAGATTATGGTGATGGTTGCACAACTATGTGACTATACCATACACCACTGAATTGCACTTTCAATGGGTGAATTGAATGGCATGTGAATTATGTGTCAGTGAAGTTGTTAAGAAATGAACATAAAGGGGCTGGGTATAGCTCAGTGGAGAATAATTGTCTAGCATGCACAAAGCCCTGGGTTCAATCCCTAGTACTGGGTGGTAGTGGTGGGGAACCCAAGGAAATAAAGAGAATCAAAAAGGACAGAAAAATAGGACCCACAGCTTTAGTCACTCAGAAGCATACATTATTAAAAATAGGTATTTATAGATTATTCCATACTCAGTGGCAATATGAGAAAAAAAAAAAAGAGAGAATGGGATGCTATCTTTATGTGGATACTCAGATCCTGGTAATTTTCACTGCTTCTCTGAGCCTCATTTCAACAAATATTGTGATTCATTTTCCTCCATCCCTTAATGTAATGTTTTCCTTGATCACTTAATGCAGTGTCTTCCTCATGTAATGTCAGTGTTCTCAGGCCCTTGGCCTCAGAACAGTCCATTCTGTTTCTGATCAAAGTGTGCTGTGGAATAGCCATGTGGAGTAGTGAGGATGGAGTTGTTCTCGGATGTCAGATCCGCAAATCAATCTTGGAAACCGGCGATGAAATATGCCACATTCTAGTAGATTATACATCCAGGTCCCTTCCTTTTAGATGCATTCTCAAAGCACAACACACAGGCAAAAGCTTCAAAACTAGAAACAAAAATGGCTTTTCAGCTTAAACGATTTTCACTTGATAGATGCCAGAAAACCTCTGACTTGGGCTGTTCTTGTTCAGTTTGTGGCCTTCTCTCTGACTCATGGCTTTAACCCCTTCTGCAAATGTGACTGCCTTCCCTAAGTAAAGTGGAGGTCTTTGAATTCCCTAGTAGTTACAGAGGATGAATGAATGAAAGCCTGCTTCTTAGACATACCTACTGAAGAAAAGAAAAGGAAGACAAGACCAGGGCTTTAACTGAGTAGAGACTGGAAAGCCCTTTTCCAAGATCCTGTTTTTCCTGCTTCAAATAAAGGCAGACAAATTCACCTGCTAATTTAAGAGCCAGTGATCCAAGTTTGCACTGTGTGATGTAAGCCTTCCCTAGAATGTAGCAGCTGTAGGGCCAGGCATATTCCAGATTTAAAACAAATTAATCCAAAGGATTTGATTTGAAGGGTATATTTAGCACTTAGTGTGTTTACTTTCAGAGATAAGTAGTTTGACACTGATCCATTAAAGAAAATTGGTGGCCCTCTTCTCATATTTATCCCTGCACACGTACTTCACAATGATTTTTAAACTGTTTGCTTCGTGCTTTCATTCTTTTAAAGATCATGTCTGTTGATTTTTGTTGCATAGTGTGTTAGGCTTCCTTGGTAGCTGGGAGACTGAGTTCATATTTGTCATAGAAGGTGTGGACAGTGGCAAACCTGGCACTTCCCAAGGTTGCTTACAGGTTTCATTAAAAAGAGAAAGGCTTTGGAGGCAGCCTGAAGGAGTCTGGTCCTTTGGGCAAGGCTAGCCCCACAGGAGAGCTTCCAGAGAGGCTTGTTCAGGTGAAAGCCTTCTAAATTGCTTATTGACAGTACAATCATGGGAGGCAAATGCAGTGAGGTCCTCAAGTACGTATTGAAAAAAATTATGTCCTTGAGGTCACATATTACTGCTAGCATTTGGTGCATGAAGATAATTTGCAAAGGCGTTGATGCAATATTTGTTGAATTGTAAAATGAGGGGTAACTCATTGTATTTCAACCTTGTTCATAACCTTCTCATGTTCTGGATTTTGCTGAGCTTTTAAAAATACCAGGCGCTTTCTTGTTTAACAAGAATCCTGCAAATTAGGAGATATTTCTTTTCGTAGGTAAGGGCTTAGTTCCAAATTCACCTAAGGTCACATAGTCCAGATTGAAATCCAGGCCTGTCTGTTCATGGTGGTTAGATTTTTCTGTTTTGTTTTGCTTTATGTATGTGTGTGTGTGTACACAAAATCTTCCCCAGAGGAACCTTATCCCCACTTTAGGGTTCAGGAGGATTGCTACTTCTGAGCACATACCAAGTGAAGCTGCAGACTCAGACCTGAAGAACTAATTATTAGTTCATCCAAAGTCAGGCCAAGGCCAGAGAAGCAAAAAGGTCCCTGAGCTGTACTCTGAACACCAGCCCCTATGGAAGAAGTGCTGAGCCAGGCACTGGTTTCAGTTGTTGCTTGGCCTTTTGTCCTTGCTGCACCTCCAGAGACTGCTTTGTGGATGTGGTCTCCAATTTCACCTTCTCAATGATTTTTTATGGCACGACATGATGCCAGGTGGGATGATTTTCTTTTTCTCTGGAATTGGTGATTAGGTGGTATCATCTACTCACTGGATGGGTGGTATCTGGGAGAGTCAGTTGTAAAGATTAGGGTTGCCAGAAAGAGGGGAATCTAGGATATCATTTCGTAGTCAGATGTACGTCATGTTTGCTGAGGGCCATCCTGGCAGCAAACAGAGGACAAGAGAATGGGAGGGTGACAGTGTGTGGTGGCTGTGGAGCAGTTCACATTCCTGTTAGGGCAAGGTTCGGGAAATTTCCTGAGTCGAGCTAGACGTGAATTATCGTACTAGAACTTTCTTCAGAGAGCTTGCCCACTGGGCGTGTCTAGCTGCATGTGACTGTGGGGTATCTTTTGGTGAGGGAGGCTGAGGTGGATCTCCATGTCAGTGAAATGTGAACTTCCTACTCCAAGAACCCACATATATGCCCTAGCAGATTCACGGAGATGGTCAGTTAGTATGATCCAGAAAATGAAGGCCAAATCACAGCCTTGCCTAGCTTTGCAAAGAGCTGTTTACCTCTGCTGCCCACCTCTACTACACAGAACCTAGATGAGAAAGAGGAGGAAGGATGTCCCAGAGCAAAGTACTCACCAGTCCACAGAGCCCAGAATGGGGGAGGAAGATTATTTTGCATTATACATGGGTTGAAATTTTAACTTAAGTTGGATGGAGATTCCCTATCTGAATATGTTCCTCAAGCTGTTAAATGTACTTAGGAAGTGGGAAAGGAGGAATTTTGACCAGTTTAGTTGAAGACAGTAGTTGCAAGAAATAAAATTCTTTCATATTTTCACATTTATGCCACAAGTTAAGGTTCTTCACTGAACCAGTTATGGATGGAGGAAGAGAAAAGACCATCACTGGACAAACACTAGGGTGTGGCCCAGTCCTCCTCCTATGAGATCAGTCTTTGTTGTCATTTCCCAACTATGCCAGATGAGGACCTGTTGTTATTTAGGCATAAAATATAACTGCTGAAATCTTACACTTCAAGACTAAGATAGTGACCAGCCTGACCTTTAACTTGATATCAAGATGAACCCTATGTTTTCAGAGGTTTGATTGATTGAGGACTGGGGGGTGAATCTGACTCTGTTCCTTTACAGCCTTGGTCTACTTACCTCTCACCTCATTCTGTTATTCAGTTACTTATCCAGTTGGTCGGTCAGTCAATCAATCTTCATGACATTGTATTAGGGGTATGGCCCTAAATGAGGTACAGTGATATGACCATCAGTGACACTGACAGAGGTCCCCATGGGGCTTATGTTTTTTCCCCCTCTCTCATTCACCACCAAATGTTTCAGTGCCTGCCTCTCTCCACTCTCTTCTCATGCTGGTGGATCCTCTCTGTCGTGGACACTAAATCTCATTTTTTTCTAACTAAGCATGATAAGAAATTCCTCAGTCATTCTCCACTGTCTCAGATAAAAATTTAGATTTCTTAAATGAGTCTGTTTATAGAGGACCCTAAATGCTTTTGAGCTTCCTCTCTTGTTTCTGCTGCCACAGATGAACTGTTGCTCTACTCAGAATGGATGGCTTTTGGTTCTCTGTGCTCTCCTTTCCATTGCAATTGTAAGCTCAGGACAGCAGAAACAGTTTCTTGTGCATCTTATCTTTGTGCTCAGTGCCTGGCACACAGTAGAAGTTCATTGAGAAACAACCAAGTTTTTTTTGTTTGATTTATGAACTTCTCTGCACCCAAGATGCTGTTATCATCAAATAGCATATTTTCCATATATATATGTGTGTGTGTGTGTGTGTGTGTGTGTGTGTGTGTGTGTGTGTGTATTTATATATATAAATTCTAGGGTAACTTTTTGAACATTTGTAATTGTAAAACTGTGTTTCCTGCTTTGGGGGTTCAGCTTTTGTCACGTTATGGTTATAGAGCCTGGAACTCCTGAAAAATTACACTTTGGATGGTAGATTAAATATCGCCACCTTCTGTTCATTATGTGAAATACACACTTGCTCCCAAGGTTTCCCTCTATTTGCTCCATTCTTTGTTTCTAAGGAGGACTACCAATCAGTTCTCCCACCGTCTATAATTGATGGTTTAAAAATGTGAACATGGAGTCTTAATTACAGATTAAAGTAATAGAAATAGTATTTTACTTTCTATCTATTTCTCTTTTTTGAAAGAGTGTCTCTGTGGTATGTGGTAAGCAGGCTTAATTTGAACTATTCAAGAAAACAGGATAAACACAAGGTTCATGTAACATAAGGATACTTGCAAGTATCTTATTAATTGGTTCTGTTTTATGAAGCCTGTTATAAAGGATAAACAAGCGGCTCTGAAAAATACTTATATAAAGCAGTGACATTTTATGATGCATGGTTTCAGAAGAACAATGCAAAGTAATTTTTAAACATTTTCCCTTAAAATATTTAAATTTTAAAAAATGAACATAATTTGTCTTTAAGATACAAATGTTTCCTTGATTAAGGCTAAAGCCTTTTTATTATGGCCTGCTTAGGGGAGAGGTGGCTCTTTTTCAGATGGGGAACAGTGCCCTGAGGAACTGACATTCCCCCCACATGAACTAAACCATGGAGCCAGGTTGCTGTTGAAATGGGAGGCCCTGTGTCTGGCATGGAAGCACATGCCTGTAATTCCAGGGGCTCAGGAGGCTAAGGCAGGAGGATCATGAGTTTAAAGCAGCCTCAGCAACTTGTCACGGCCCTAAGCAACTTAGAAAGACCCTATCTCTAAATAAAATATAAAATGGGCTGGAGGTGTTACCAGTGGTTACGCACCCCTGAGTTCAATCCCCATACCAAAAAAAAAAAAAAAAAAAAAAAAAAAAAAAACTGGGAGCCTCTAGGGTACCGGTTTACCCTCTGCTATTTTATTTTTCACCTTTGATACATTTATATTTGTTATTTAAATTACAAAGTTAATATACATTCTTTGTAACAGTGAAAGAATACAGGAGTATCTAAGGTTTATTGATGGTGTTTCCCTGCCACTTGCCACCCTCTGTCTTTGTGCTATAATGGTTGCCGGATCAGCATATTCTTCCATACATTTTATTTTGCTTAATAAATATGCATAAACATAAATGCATATCTTTAAATTTGCTTTTATTAAAAATGGATGATGGGGCTGGGATTGTGGCTCAGCGGTAGAGCACTCACCTAGCACGTGCGCGGCCCGGGTTCGATCCTCAGCACCACGTAAAGAATAAAGGCATTGTGTACAACCAAAACAAATAAATATTTTTAAAAAATCTTTAAAAATGGATTATTATGTGAATTACACTCTTACACTCTTACACACACACTCTCACATATACACATACATATATCCTTCTTGATAGCTGGTAGTAGTCTAGGGTATAAATATACCATAATTTATCTAGTCACTGCCCTATTGAGGAATTAATGGGTTTTAAGTTTTTCATTATTATAAAAATATTACAATAAACATTCTTAAACTTCTGTCACTATCTGCTGTTACTTTTGATTTTGTCAGATTCTCAGATGGAGGAGATCTGGGTCAAAGAATATATGTGTTTTTAACTTAATTTAACTCTTTGAACTTAATCTACTTTTTTGAAAATATTGCTCTGCATCATGCTCTTAAAAGTGACTATTTTTTTCTGATGGTGTGATCCTGGCATAGGTTCTCTACCTGGGCTATCCCCTCTGCCCTTTTGGGGTGAGCAGAAGAGTCAATGAAAGTGTTTCTGAAGATGTCACGGCCTGCTTAGGCAAACAGCAATGGTGGAGTATTAGCAGACACGTGCCCTTCTAGAAATCAGTGCATTTCCCAGGACAAGGCAGGACTTATCCCCTTCTTCATTGTACTACATAGAACTCAGGCAGAGGGAGTTTGGATTTAATAAATTTCTTCAGAATCCAGTATCAGTTTGAACTAAGAAAGCTCCAACTTCTCATATGCAAAATTATGATAATGATAAGAGATAAAGGGGAGAAAAGTCCATTTATTATGTGTCTGGATTTAAATAAGTTGCTGGAGGAAACATCTTGAGTGTCTGCATTCCTCTTTTCATTTTATTCAGTGATTCCTGCTCAAGGTTTAATTGTGTATCTGGGGGATCCTTGTTGGCAAACTAGAATGATGTGACGTTTGATAACAGGTTTATTGGCAGTATCATACTGGGAGGTTCCATAATTTCACTTAATAGAGCATTATGTTGACAGCTATATCTGCTGATATTCTGCCAACCTGCAGGTTGTAAGATATGTTATTAAATCGGAACAGCTTGGCTTCATCACAGAATTCCACATTCAGTTTGGCACCTCTGACAGGAAACTGCAAGAGGCATCTCCAGGAGGGTTTATCTATAGAATGCTTCCCAGCTAAGAAAATGTTATGCATGCCAACAAATTCATGCTGTTGAAATAAAAGCTCAGTGTGAGTCCCTGGAACCACATAGCTCAGTAGAGTGTCCCAGTGATTTAAATCATATTATGTTTCTGCACATGATTTTGAATGTTTTTATGAATATTTGTAAAATGTTTTGGTTGTTTCATGGCCAGGATATAATTGATAACTCTTCTGTTTTGCTGACCACTGCAGCTTAATGCAATGGCAAATCGTGCTGCAGGGAAAGGCTATGAGAATGAAGACAATTATTCCAATATCAAGTTTCAGTTTATCGGGATAGAGAACATCCATGTCATGAGGAACAGTCTGCAGAAAATGCTGGAAGGTAATCCATTTCCCTATGCACAGCATTAAAAATATAGAGTTAAATATCTCAATGCAAGAATGAAATAGGATAGTCTTTTGATTTTAAAGTTTTTCTTTTTTTTTTTTTTCCAATGATGCTGTTTACGTAGGTGTCATAAGCTTGGAAACATTCAATAGTCTCTTATTTCTTTTAACTATTACTGTGAAATGGTTTCATCACTTGGTTAGCAGTCAGGGACTCTCCAGTGGCACTTAACATCTAAGATAAAAGTGCACAGGGATTTTTTTTTTTTTTTTTTTTTTTTTTTTTTGTTCCCCACATTAGTCAGACCTACATTCAAGGACCTTTGGAGAGAAAAATATTCTACACTTAAATCAATTCTTTATTGATGTTTTTGTGTGGAGATCAGATTTATAAATTGTATCTCCAACTTACTGAGTGGCCTTTAGAAGGGCGGGTATTGGAAGCCCTTGAACTTATTTCAGAACAGCAGCAACTGTTGCAACACACAAGATCCCCTCAACACTAGCACGTATAGCAACAAGCATGTAAGACATGATGCTTTTGTGGAGAGGAAATGAAAAAAGATAAATTATAAAACAGTTATTCACACACCCATAGCTGATCAGCAGAAATTGGGCATTTCAAACAAAACCAGATCCTTTCTCATGCTCCTTTGTGATCATAAAGACCCATGAAAGAATCTATTGCCATTGTTCACCATTTCTGACACCAGAGGCAACTGAGAAGAGAAAAAAAGGATCCAAAAAGGATCCAAAAGCCATGGCTTCATGCCTTGCCTCTAAATGCTGTGTGTGTCCTGGTGAACACGGAGATGGAGCTGAGTGCTAGGAAAGTGGGCTCTCTCAGTAGGAAATGTGGAGTCTGGGTTGAAGAGGGATAAAGAAGGAACTGATTTTTTTTTCCCCCCTAGGAATGCACACTTGCTGTCAGTTACTCATGCAGTTCTCCATATAATTAGTGAGGCTGGGGGATCTTGAGTGTCTCAGACAGACATAACGTCCGTTCTCTTTTCTGGCCTCTCTAATTTATCTTGGTAATTATGAAACTTTGAGCACATCAGTTAATTTAGTTGGGACTCTGTTACTTCCTGTAAAATGAGGGGATTAGATTAATAATTTCTGTGGGCCTTTGTAGTTTCAACAGTTTCTCTAGAAGTGTAAGATGCCTGTGGTTGCAAACACTTTAAAATTGAGCATTTGAGGACAGGGGGTGTAGCTCAGTGGTAGAGCTCTTGCCTAGTGTGTGCAAAGCCCTGGGTTCCATCCCTGGCACTGAAAAGAAAATTTGGGCATTTGAATGATTAGAAGTAAACCTTCCCTTCAACTGAAAAAAAAAAAAAAATCACAGTTCTAGAGTTATATCCATCTGGTTCTTCACATAATTTGCTGTCTTTAAGGTCACAGAGGCAATACTCTGGTTGCGATTATTTGAACTTCTTACACTTCTAGAGGTTTTAATGGGCAGTTTTGCTGTCTTTGATGTAGGCAATGCTTTTTACACATTGAAAAATTGAGCTAGCTTGGTACCGTTATAGAAGATATAATCTTTAGTAGAAACTTCAGTATGAAGAGCACTTATCATTGTCAGATGCATTAAAAACCCTTTATGTTGATAATTTCTATATTTTTCATTTAACAATTTCTAAGATGGCTTTTGAGAACATCTTCTATGCAGAAAGTTGCTCACAGGAATGCTTATCAGATAGAAAATTGACTTCAGCTTTCAAATTGGCATTTATTTGGTTTCTCAATGCTTATCCCTGTGGTCTGACACACTGCTTTTCCTAAGGGACAAGCAAACTGACCACATTCTGGAGGCAGCCCCTCTTTTCATAAAGGCTCGTGGTACTTGTACATAACTTTTCCAGCGACGTGCAGTGCAGTAAGCAAGGACAACTTTCTGGATGCTATTCAGGGGACTTGACCAATGTTTGACTATCTGTTTTTACTGAGTAAATTATAAACCACTTGTGGAGGCTCAGCTGATGATGAAGTGATGCAATCAGAGAGCCACCTGAGGAAGAGGAGGTTTCTTCTTCAAACAGCTGTCCTTGGCATCAAAGAGATGCACGGTTTACACTGGTGCGCCTGGTCGGCCAGAAGAATGCATTTCACTCATGATGTTTATTTTCTTCAATTTTGTCAAACCACTGTTGTGGATATTCTCAGAGTAGATTCTGGACAACAGAAAAGAAAAATTATTTGCATTCTGGCTTCAAACAGCTCTGTTTGTAACAGCTGTGAGATATTTCATCAGGAACACAAATCTAGGACCAAGTTCACATCGTATATAGGTTTATAATAGAACTGATTTAACTTAGATTTATAAGTTCTAAACTAAACTGCATTTGTGGTATTTCTACCCACTAAGGAGATAAAATGATGCCTTTCCATTACATAGCAATTTTGTAATTTATTAAATGTTTTTCATAGTAGTTTCTCTTTTGATCACATATAGAAGGGTTTTCCTCTCCAATAATAGAAGGACACCTGGTATTGTCTTTGGTACGGAAACCGTTAGGGTATTGTTATTGTCAGAGGTGGAGTTTTCCCTCTGAGGTATCCTTGGTGTTGGGGAGGGAAGCAGGAGGAGGGACTGAGAGAGGTGGGCACAGACCTGCTTTTACATCTCCACTTTGTGAGGTGGTGCCACACTGTGATGGCCTCTACCTTCAGGGTAGGTAGGTGCTAATGGGAAAGGTATGGCAAGGACATTGTCCTCCTTTTTCAATCAACATATCATCTTTTGGATGCAACCTAGAAAATTTCTCTTCCTCCCCACTAATAGTTTTGGTCCTACATTCCACACAAATGTTGAGATTGATACTGTTGGCTATTGTATAGCTCTACCTAGCTGACCACATATTTGTTGATTTATCCATTTAACTAAAAATTGAGCAACTGCTATGCACCAGGCTACATAAGTATTTTTACATAAGTAATAACTGTGTTTGATTTTCACAGCAATAATGGATTATTATCTATTATCTGTACTTTATAGATGAAGAGAGTCTTAGAAAGGTTAGACAACATAAGATAATTTTTAAGAGGAAGCAGTAAGTTGAAACAAGTAATCATGTAAAAAGTGAGTATAAATTTGTTCTACAAACAAAAGACATGTTCTCTAGTTATTAGAGCAAAGTACCACTTTTTACCTTTTTAAAAAATTTAAAGTATTCAGTACTAAAAAGAATGTGATGAAATTAGCACTTTATTTCTGGCATCACTTAAGTTGGCTTGGAGAGACATGTTTTCTTTAGAGAAGTATAAGTTTTTTTTCCAGATTGCCTTCTTTTAGGGACTAATCCAAAATAGTGTTTAAAAAAATAAACACATAGACATGCAAGTATTGATAGTAGTGTTTTATTTATAGTAGTGGAAGCAACAATAGTTGACTACTTAAATAATTTTGCTCTACCTTCTTGATAGAAAATTTGGCATCTGTTAAAAATAATTAAATATGAATAATATGTGTACTAATACAGGACAATGGGTATAATGTAAGTAAAAATTTGGGGCTGTGGATTTTATATGAACTCCTGTTCACTGTGCAATAAGTCATACGTATGAATTAAGGCTAGGAGAATATCCAGAATATCACTGGGTTTAGCACAGAAGGATGATGGGTGATATTTTCTATCCTCTTTTCTTATTTATAGAACATTTGCTATGGTTGGTATATTATTCTTTTTGTAAACAATGCACATTTGTTAACTCATAGATTCTGTGGGTCAGGACCCTAAACGTGTGTCATGTGTAAGTGGGAACCTAGAGACTCCCTTCCGAGGGCTGGAGGAGGTTGCAGTCAGCATCAGCTGGGCCGCGTTCTCCTCAGGAGGCTCGGGTGGGGAAAAAGAGCTGCTTCCAAGCTCATTCATGCTGTTGGCAGAATCAGCTGAAGGCCTCACATTTTATTGGCTAGAGGCCACTCCCAGGTCCGGAGGCTGCCACAGCTCTGCCACACAGACTTGCACACAAGCTGGTCACGCATGACAGTTTGCTTTTTCAAGGCCAGTAGCAGTGCCTCTCCTGGTATATTTCAGTTGGAATTAAGACATTAAAAAATAAAATCCTTCCCAGTATTACATAACAAAGCAGGATTTGAACCTTGTACCTTCTGTCATATTACAATGATCCTTGTTTTGTAGTTCTGATATTAGATAGGCTCACAGAAAACCACTCCACACAGAAATGATGACAAAACATTTTTCAAAGGATTACTGTGTACTCAACACCAAAATTTTAAAGGTTTACTCAACTGAGCGAGCCTTAGTGAGATCATGTGATGGCTACTCTTATTTTCTTTTAGATGAGGAAATTAAGGCACAGAGGCTAAGTACCTGGTGCCAGCTCACAATAATAAGTGGTAGAACTGAGATTATCACCTCATTATCTTGAGTTCATTCACTACAGTCTTAACTGCCTCCCTGGTGAGTGGATTAGGGTAGAATATGCCCTGGCCTAAGTATGAAAAGTATTAGTGAAACTAATACTTCTCATTTCCTGTATGTGTAAAGCAACATCAATAATGTGTTTTCCCCATTTAATTCAGGACTTATTAAAATGATTCCTTGCAAACTATTAAGTGCTTTTCAATGTGAGGAGCAAATGCATTCTCTTGGAAAGTAATAGTGTATTTAAAAATAAGCACTGGCAGGCTGGGGTTGTGGCTCAGTGGTAGAGCGTTTGCCTAGCACATGTGAGGCACTGGGTTTGATCCTCAGCATCACATAAAAATAAATAAATAAAATAGAAGTATTGTGTTCATCTTACAACTAAAAAATATTTTAAAAAAATAAAAATAAGCATTGGAATGCTGGGGGGGGGGGGAAGCTAAGTTGGTAGAGTATTTCCCTCACATACATAAGGCACCACCAAAAAAAAAAAAAAGCACTGGATAAAATGGATATGTTGATGATGAATTCATTCAGTCAGGCAAGTATTTGATAGGTCCTTTCCTTCCTAAAAGTAAATTTTCTTAATTTCTCTATTCAAAATATAGCACGATTTTCAGTCATGTAGGTGCTTGCCTCACAGTGTGGTCTGTGTCCACTCGGTGCAAGTTCAGAAAAAATGATTTAATAAACAACATGTCAGGCCTTGTGGGCATTGTCTCAGTAAGTTATTTTACAGAGTTACGGATGTCAGCCCGACAACAGATCAGATGGAAGTGGGCCCAGAGCATGTACAACAAAGGCCCAGTGTCAGTTGGACAATTTGGGCCATAATGCAGTGAAGTGCTATTTGAAAGGGGGCCAGGCTGATTCCATGTAAAATACTGAAGTCTTTTATAGGAGGCCCCAAAATGTAACTTCCACCTTTATTTTGGTCATATTTTCTGAACTTTTGTTCATTAACATTGGAGAATATTTTTTTGGCAAAATCAAGTGTCTTTAGAGATCATATAATAATCTGTTCTTCTTTGTGAAGTTTCTTAGACTTCATTCATCAGAATCTATACTAGGTGTAGAAAGAATGGTTGAAAGGGCAGAGAACTTAAATTAAAAATTAAAGTGTATCATGAGAGGCACCTTCTTGGCAGATATTTCTTGGAGTATATCACAGGAGACACCATGTTGGTAAGTATTACTTGGAGTTTATCACAGGACGCCAGTCTTGGTGGGTATTACTTGAAGTTTTTCATGGGACACACCATCTTGGGTGTATTACTTGGAGTATATCATGGGAGGCCCATCTTGGTGGGTATTATGGTCATATAATTGATTCCTGCTCTGGTCTTCCTGCCAGGTTGCCTTGGGGGCCATAGTCTACACACAGCTTCAAGGTTTCCATGAAATACTTATTTTTGATACTTTCTTCCTTACTCATGTCTTCATGGGTAATGGCT
Organism: Tamias sibiricus; assembly: GCA_025594165.1. Taxonomy (NCBI): domain Eukaryota; kingdom Metazoa; phylum Chordata; class Mammalia; order Rodentia; family Sciuridae; genus Tamias; species Tamias sibiricus. The sequence continues at coordinate 52,151,950 of CM046661.1, forward strand.
AACTCAGCCTTGATGAAATAGAAGATTTCTACCCTTTACAGATATTTCAAATTTAAGTTTTTCAGTTTAAATTAAGTATTTCCCATTATATTATCTGTAAATATATGCTAGGAAGTTTTACTAGATATGAGTTAATGAAAGACTATAAAGTTTAATTCTTTTTTAGTTCTCTACAATATTTTGCCATTATTAATTCTCTGATCACTGAGCTATTAGATGGGACAACCACTAATGACCTAAAACTCTGGGTATTTCTCCTCAGAATTTAGTACCATGTTTCTACATGGAAAACACACTGTGTCTTTAAAGTAGAACTAGAAGACTTCACATAGAAATAGTAGCTGTCAGGATTTGTTATGAGACCTCTCCTGGGCCAATAGATCTGTCTGGTCAGGATTTACTAGTTATCATTGCATGGTCATTTGGAGAAAAGAAAATGGATCAAGAATGTGTACTTGGCCTCTGTGTGCTATTGGATGAGGATTTAGAATTTGGCTGCTGGAGCCCTGGATGTTACCAATGGAGACAGTAAGCTCACTATCATAAGCAAGCATGCCTTCTGTGGATGTATGTGCTATGAATCATCCATGGATGATTCAGTAAATTTCCTTAAGCAACTCTTTCCAATCTGAAAATTGGGAGTAAATAAACCCTGTACGGTAGATAATATATGCAGAGCTTCAGGCATAATTTCTGGTTGTAGGAAGTACTTAATAAAAATGAGCTACCACATTTATCTTAGACATTCATCATTCATTAAACAGTAATTGAGAGTGGTCGATAAGCTGGGCATTGGATAGACAAATGCTTTATTCCTTAATACACAAAGAAGTAGCCAATTTTTATAAAAGGCAAAAAGTCATGATAGGAAGGAAAGATCATGCTTGCTTTAGTAATGATCTCAGCGTAGACTGTCCTGAGTAAGTCATGGCTGGATGTTCTAACTGGATGTCAAAGCCAAAGACTTCATTTCCAGGCAACAAGAGGACAAGAGAAACCAAAATGATTTAACGAGAGAATAGAGGCTATTTTTTTTTTAAATCCACATTATGCTTTCTTTTGAGATTCACAGAGACAATTCAAAGATTAATGTAAAATTTCCCACCCTCACAATTATTGTTCTTTATCTTGTTAATCATGATTGCAAGTTTTTGGATAACTAGGACATTTACAAAAGGAGTGCTTATAGAAGAAAGCAGCTAATTTTAGTGGCAAGATGAACTATTTTTCCATAAAGCTGCAGTTTGGGGTTGGCTGTTCAATATTTGCTTGCCAGTGACAACAGGGTCTCAAATTTGATGAAAGTGTTGGTCCTGGGAGCTTTTTCAGCTGGAATGTGTCCCACCTCCCACATCCTCTGCTGCTTTCTTCACCACTTCGGTATTTGCTGCCAGTACCTTGATCTTACATGATTCCTGGCCTTCTCTCCAGGGCCTCCCACTAAAATCTGATATCTATCCCAGGTTTCTGAGCCTCTCAACACCCCTGTCTCCTCCCAGTCTAAACTCCTGTTTCCATTTTCTTTTAAGTTTCCTATTTTTCCTATTTAGACTTATCATCCTACCTTCTATTTAGTTCCTGTTCCTGGCTCAGTTTGTGTATTGACTTTTAATTGTTTTCTTTTTCTAGTAAAAATAATGGAGAGCAGGAAACTAGATACCTATTATGATATACTTGCTGTGCCTATAGCATCTGAGCCCTTTTCTCCTCAGTAAATTGAGACAATTATATCTACCATCGGTGGAAGGTTATGTGGTCTCAGTGAGAGGAAAGCACCACACCCCATTTGTTACATGTGGTAGAAGTAGTGTTAATGGCCACACACATTTTTTATTTGCTGCAAAGTTTTATGTACACCAGCAGTAGATATTCGTGTCTACTGTTCTTAACATCCATGAACCCTATGGTAGTGCAAGTTGCCACCTTATACTGTAAATTTGTCTTTAGATGCAAAGTTCATACATGGAGCAAATAAATGCTAATGGCATTCCTCATGTGAACCTGCTGCTTGGTTTTCTTCATGCCAGTAGGAATTAGCGTTCATATTTGTATATGTGTGTAAGCACACGTACATGTTTATTACATACATGTGCACACACATAGGTATATTTACTATTGTCTTTGCTAATTCAAGCAATGCTAACACAAGTATGCAGAATTTAGGCTTGATTGCACCTCCTTGGCATTTTATACTATCATCACAGTCTTTCCAAGAAGACAAAACTATATGTAAATGACTTTCATGGCATAATTAATTATATAGAAACGCCAGAAAATGTCACAGAGTTAGAAATATTTTGAAGAATAAGCTTTAACCTTGTCAATATCCTATGGAGAAGCTTGTACGCAGATCTCTGTAGGTGATGCAAATTCTCTATAAAGAGGGTCTGTGTTGGGTGACTTGGGTAGGGAGGAATGTGCTGCTGGCATTAATAAGTTAGATACAATTCCCTGCAGAGCTCAGAAGTTTATCCTGTGTTTCCATGGTGGGCTCTAAGTAAAAGAAGAAGACTACACAAATAGCTGTAGTGATAAACTTCAAAGTCGGCAATAGTGGAATAGTCATCTCTGTATCATTCAGCCAATACTGAAAAAAATTGCTGCCATATTTTATAAATTATTAATCTTAAAATAAAATACATTTTATGCATAAAAAAAGAAGGAGACTACAAAGCAGGCTTGACTAAATATTTCCACTTCGCAGGCCTTAATTAAGTCCTATTCTAACGGTTTCTCTTACTAGGACATTCACTGACGGGAGGTTGCTATCATTTTGCCAGTTCTTTGAAGACTGTCTCCTTAGTCTTGGCTTCTTGACTCCACAGTGGGAAAGAGATAAATCAAACATCAGCAAAACTCAGGCATATGTCAGGGTGGTACATGTGGGGGGGCCATGTACATGTCTACTTTAGGTCTTAGGGTACAGGAGAGACCAATCCCATGGGGTTCAAATGGAGCCTTTCTTTATGTCCTCACTGACATCATCCAGCAGCTATAATTGGGAGAAATGATATTGGTGTAAGAAACACCAAAGTAAGACCAGACAGGGCTTCATTCCTTTTGAGGAAATTTTACATTTCTCAGGTTCTAAAATTATACATCATTTTTCATTATGGTTTATATATGTTTATGGGATATAGTGATCCTGTTATATAAAAAAAAAAAAAAAATCACTAGACCTGCCATTAAATTCCCAGCTAGTAAGTACAGTTCTCTGTAATTTGTGGCATATGCCTCTGATGTCAGCTGAAATGAACTTTGTTCAGCAAAATGGTTTGTAAATATTGGTTTGGGTTTGGCAACAAGAGTGAACAAATCAGTATTTCTGCCTTATCCTGAGTTTATCCAAACAAACCCAATAGTTTTATATTTAAAAAACCCAGGCACTAATTGTTTCAGTCTCAAGTGTACACCCATCTGTCAGGTGTGTTAATCATCTGCAGAGCTGTTTACCTTGAACAATGCCACTGACCATTAGGGAGAGACATCCTCTCACTTGTCACCTGGCCTGAAAACCCTGTGGGTTATTTTACCAAGTGTGTGCAATTTGAGTGTTCCTGAAAACAGAAATGTTACACAAGGATCCATTCTTAGTATGAAAAGAAAGGAACTGATGTGGCAAGAGCCCAGCCACCTATCCCTTGGCCGTGTGAGCTAAATGAACAAGGGAGTGCTGGAGAATCCTCTCTCCTAGGACATTGTAGGGCCTTGTTCTCTTGGTTTAGACACAGGCCATCTCCAAGTTGACTGGAAAGCCTGGTATCTTTATTTTTAAACTTGCTGTCATTTCTGTGCCTTGTGGGAAGAGAAGGTGAAAAGGATCATTTGTTCTTGGGCTGAGCTTCAGAGTTTGGATGCCAAGATATTTCTCAGGCTCCCTGGGCTTTTTGGAATAAACAAGAATGTTAACCAGCCCAGAGCCCTAGAATAACAAACCAAAAGTTCAGCTTTTTTAGTGAGAAAAAAAACTGCAAGAGAATATTATCTGTGGAAGGTTTAGAGGAATCAATTGAGTTCTGCAACTTCACACGGTGTAATGTGTGTATTTTAGCATTAAGTTGAACACTTTGGGTCATGGCCCAGTTTGGAAAGAAAGACCAAGCAGCAGGCATCCAGGGAGTGGCAAGAGCTCACAGAGGGTGCTGGAATTTGCCACACTTCCTGCTGGGCTGTGTCTCTGAGCTGTGTGCACAGGCAGAGGTAAGCCTGCCACTCCGAGGGCCTGTGCAGTATTGCTGGGCAGGGTCACTAGAGGACAGATCTGCTGGGCTGGGGCAAGAACAACAGGGCTCAGTTTTAACTTGGAGTTGGCAGTTGGCCTTTGCATCAGAGTCAGCTCTTTGTCTTCAAATTGTGTCTGTGCTCCCATGAACTCACAGGAAGCTTTTTGAGGTGTGCCATGGATACGTTGCTGTAGGGGGATTGGCTCTTAGATCAACCTCTGTGCACTTCTTCCTAAAATGATGTGACCTGCCTTGGAAGGCTTTGCATGTCCAGGCTTAAGCCAGCCAGCTTTCCCACCTTCTGTTCCTAATTGCCCTTTTGCCACCTTACAAAAGAAAACGCCCTTTACCACAACCCCAACTTTATCAAGATGCTTTATCCCAGAGTGTGTGAGGAGACGTTTTGCAGTTTATTTTAGAGGTACTTGTGCAAAATTGTTTGAAGCTTTCTTAAACTTCCTTGAGCAAACTAAATTTGCACTCTCCATAGAAATATAATGTAAGCCACAAGTACAGACATTTGTTATTTTTTTAAATTTTAATTTATTATATGTGACAGCGGAATGCATTACAATTCATATTACACATATAGAGCACAATTTTTCATATCTCTGGTTGGACACAAAGTAGATTCACACCATTTGTGTCTTCATACAAGTACTTAGGGTAATGATGTCTCATGGGGGTAGGAAAGATGGTGGAATGAGACATTTGTTATTTTAAATTTCTTGGTGGCCACATTGAAAGGAGTGAAAAGAAAGAGGCAATTTAATTTTAATAACACATTTCATTTAACCTAATATACTGAAAATGTCATTTCAACACGCAATCCACATAAAAAAACTATTAATGAGGTATTTTGTGTGCTTTTTCTGTATGAAGTCTAAAATTTGATTCTTATTTTATGCTTCCAGCATAGTTCAACCCAGATCAGCCCCATTTTTAGTGCTCAGTAGCCACATGTGACTACTATATTGGGATAGCACAGTTCTAAGTGATAGAAAGCATAACCGTCAAGCTGATGGTACATATGAGCCAAGTAGTACTTTTATTTGTGTTAGAATTATGAAAAATAAGACACCTGAGATTGAGAGGCCATGGTGAGAAGCACAAACTCAGTCCCAGCCTCATGATGGACCTGCTGGTAGACCTCAGACAAGCTATTTCACCTCTCTTGGTACTGGTTTCCATAGTAAAAACATGACAGTAATACCAGTGCCTTCCTTATAATGACTGTTTTGAGGATTGGAAAAACTTATCTATATGAGGTAGTTAGGAAAGTGGCATCTGGTATTTAAGTTTCACTACGATTATTATTATTCCTAGTACAACCCACCAAAGTAGCCATGGTATGATGGCAAAAACCCTAGGTTTGTCGGCCAGAGGACCTGTGTTTGAGACCTTCTTCTACTGTTGATCACTTTGTGTTTTAGCTTTTCTGAGCCTCAGCTTCCCCTTCAGTTGAACACCTTCTGTCTCCTAGGAAGTTGTTCTGAATGAACAGGTAAGAACATGTATCCCCTAGCTACCATTTTGGGGAGTCTTCATTATGGCAGCATATTAGTACATATAAGTACTACCTTGTTTCATCTTCACAACAACTATTTGAGGAAGGTGTTTTTATTCCACTTTTACATTTGAGGAAGGTAAAACTCAGCTGGCTTCAGGCTGCAGTGCTGGAATTTGAATGCAGGAGTCTCTGACTGCAAAGTGCCTGAATAGTGCTATGTGCTTTCTTAAGAGGATAGAAACATAATGCAGCTATGATGTTTAAAGGTGGGGACTGTGGGAAGTGGTTAGGCTTAGATAAGGTCATCAGGGTGGAGCCTCCATGATCAAATTACTGGTAGCTTTATAAGAGAAAGAGACACCACAAGATGCACACATGCTATGTGCTTTCCTTGCCTTTGACATGTGATACCCTGCTCCATGTCAGGACTTTGACAGCAAGAAAGCCATCACCACATGTAGCCATTCAACCTTGTACCTCTAGAACTGTGAGCCAAAATAAACCTCTTTTCTATATAAAGTAGCCTGCCCCAGGTATTTCATTAAAGTATCAAAAACCAGATTAATACAAAGGAAATCTCCAGGTGCCAGAAATGAAGACTATTAAGACCGTCAGTTATTTCCACGGTAAAAGGATGAGGGCAAAGGTGGAGAAGGCCACTGCCCCCAGTGAAGGCTGAGGACTTCAGACTTTGTTTAAACTTGTTTTTAATTTTTCAGTCAACATTAAAGTTATAGAATGTTTAAAAAAATCAAGTAGTTCCATACAACAAAACAGCAATACAACTGCAGTCTTCTCTGCCCCAGCTATCCCCATCTCCATTCGACTTCCCAGGGACTTTCTGTGATGTTAGGCCTGGCATCCCATTTCTGACACCCCCTTTGTTCACTGCTGTCACCTGATGCTTCCTGTTTATGTGGGCTCTGTTGACCTCCCTCTGTGGAGGAGGAGGAACAGGCATTCATACATGCTTCCCTTAGCCCCTTACCCCTTCCTCATCTGCCTCAGAGTTCGGTCACAGTTTTGATTATTCGGTCACAGCTCCTTATTCGGTGTATACATCATTATTATTTTCTAAATATTATTCATGGCTGAGGGTTTTTTTGTATACTCTGGTTATATTTTCTTTGTGGTACAGCTTATTGTTTTCCCAAAAGTTAATACATAGTCATCTCACTGTTTTGGTTTGCTCAGTTCTCTTTGAACCACTCCTAGTCCTAGGGCAGCAGGACCAGCAGTGGTTTGAAAAGAGGGCTTTGTTTTATGAAGGTGGGGAGTGAGGCTGTGGGGTGGTGATGGTGTTGTTTGGAGGAACAAATTAAGGGCTGCAGAGGGAGCTGGTCAAGATGTTTCTGGAAGGCTTGTCTTGTGTTGGCTGAGGGTGCAGGGCTGAAAGTTGGGAATAAAAGCTGGATGGGAGGTAAGGAGGAATGAGCAGATACAGCCTTCATCCTGCGTGAGTGCTGTGCTGCTTCCTTCCTGTGCTCCTCTGTTTTAAACCCTTACTCCCAGAGGGGAACTGTGGGAAGCCTGGTTGTGAATTTGCTAAGATGACAGGGAACAACCTCATGCCGTGGCCTACACTGATTCATCCACAAGCCACCAGAAATGTGAATCCAAACACACCAGGAAAGCCATCCCTTTGTATTTTACTCCATCTCCTGCAAATATGTTAAAGTTCTGTTGCATCACATTCCTGGGCCAATCCTGTATCTTTTCTTTTCCACTTGCTTTTATTAGGAACACTGTTCTTAGATGTGTAACTTACCTTCAGTAAAGCCTTTTCTGTGGAATTCCACAGAATTATGGAAGTAATGCTCCCAAGCAGTCTTTGGGTCACTTCTGCCAGACTCGCAGCCCAAACATAACCATTTCTCAGCTCACAAGCTCCTGTACATAAGGAAGGTGTGGGCTTAATCCTCAATATGCCCCAGTCTAAGCCCAGGGTCTCAACATCTCTGGGTAAATTGTTATTTTCTTTAGTGGAGGCCAGGCTAAGACTAGCTTCAGGGTCACCATGCTGGGTCCAGGAGTGCATTTTTTTTTTTTTTTTTAACAGTTTAGTTTCATGAGGGGAATCTCAGTTCTACCTCCTGCCCTGCTCTGGCCCAAAGTTGGGTCTCTTTGTTTCTGTTCATTTGAGCATAACCTATATTTACCCACTTCTGACTCCCCACTAAAATGATAACGAAGTAGTTAAAAAAGAAGGGGGGGGGGGAGGGGGTGGCAAAAATACAAAAGGACGAGAGAATGGAAGAGGAGGTGACAGTGACACTAATATGAAAGCTGGATGATAGACAGAAAAGGCTAGAAAAAAGCTGGAATTTATGATTGAAAGGTGAGAAAAAGCAACCACATGGAACTGCAGCTGTTCAGGATCTGGAATTTGAGGTATCAAGTGCAACTCAAATGAGGACTGGCTGAATGTTGGCAGCGAGAAGCAGTCTGTTAGGTCCCAGCCTCTCTGTCCCCTGCACTGCCAGTGAAGCCTCTTCTCACACCTGCACAGGAGAAGATGGTGATGAACACTTCCTGCAAATATTTATCCTCTAGAGGGTCTCTGGGATCAGGAACACCACACAAAGCTGGCAGAGTCGGGAAAGGAATACCAGGATGAAAAGGGATGGGTTAAGTGAATGCTACATATGGGAGAATGAGACCTGTGGTTCTTTCCCCCAACTCCATTCTTAGGACATTGTCATCCAGTCAATAAGACTTTCATACATGCAGGTGTATAAAAATCCCTCCCTGGGAACTCCAGCCATTCTAAGAGAAGGTCTTCCAGATCCTGCCCTCTGAGGTGAGACTGGCCAACTCTCCCACAGCTAAGAAAGCCTGCCATGCACACGGCACTCTAGCCAGCCCTTTTGTGCCCCACTCTCACACGGGAATGCACTGAGATTACCAGAAAATTGAGGAAGGCAAGCAAAATACCAATGACAGAGACCATGCACACACACAGGCAATCTACTACTAAGCAAGCAAACAAAAAGAATTTAGGAGGGGGAAAAAAAACAAAAACAGATTCAATCCAGAGAATAAAATAAAAAGAAAACAATAAAAACTGGCATTAATATCCTTAAAGAAATAAAACTGGTGAAACTAAAAAATGTTATAATGCCAAGTGGTAGCCATGGTTTTGGGAAAGAACTCTCCCACCCTCCTGGCGAGAATGCAAATGAATGCAGCCCCTTTCTAGAGCATTTGGCAATACTTAGTACTAATGAAGATGCACTGACCCTATGACCCATTCCATCTCATTTATGGAAATACATGTATAGAGAGATTTTCCACAGGGAAATTAGAGAAAGATTTTTACTGTGCTGTTTGTAAATATTAGAAAAGAGGAAATAATAGTTAACAGCAGGGTAACAGCTAAATAAGATATATTCATCAAGTGGAATACTATGCAGTTCTTAAAATGAAAGTTATTGATATGAATAGCTCAATGAAATACTGAATGAAAAAACATCAAGTTGCAAAAGGTTATGATTATGCAAATTTTAATGCATATCTATATCAATACATATATATATATATATAAGCTGTATTATTTGGGGATAGTAATAGTAATAATGGCTAACATATATAACTACCTTTGGTGCAGGGGCTTTTGTTCATCCCCATTTTGCAACTAAGAAAAGTGAGGCCTAGAAAGGCTAAATCATGTCCAGGTTCACACAGCTAGCATGTGTGTAGTGAAAGGACAGAAATGTGTGTGCGAATACTAACAGACTGCAAAGGAAGGAAGCAAGATGGCATGGGATCATGGGACTTTTTTTGGTAGCATTTTCTTTTTAAGATATTGGAAGCAATTATAACCTATCTAGTGTCTATTACATTATTTTTTAAAACAGTTTTTAAGAGCAGTTTTAGGTTCTTAGCAAAACCGTGTAGTAGGTACAGAGATTTCCCATATACCCTCAGACCCCTACAGATCCTCCCGACCATCAGTAGGCCCCATCAGAGTGGTACATTCCTAACAATGGATGAACCTACATTGACACATCATCACCACTGTTTACATTAGGGCTCGCTCTTATTCTACATCCTGTGGGCTTGGATAAATATTTAATGGCATGTATCCACCATTACAGTATCATACAGAGGAGTTTACTGTACTAAAAATTCTTGTTCCCCAGCTAGTCATCTCTGTCTCCAACCTGGTCTCTCATCTTTTGACTGTCTCCATAGTTTTGCCTCTTTCAGAAGGTCATAGTTGGGAGGTCTACAGGATGTAGCCTTTTCAAGTTGGCCTCTTTCATTTAGTAATATTCATTTGAGTTTCCTCCATGTCTTTTCATGTTATAATAGTTCATTTCTTTTTATTGCTCAGTAATGTTTCATTGTCCACATGTGTAATATTTAAAACTCATACAAGTTTTAATATTTCATAACTTTTAACGATGAAAAACTTAGCCCCCCTGCTGAGTTCCCAGGGCCTCAGGGCTGACTTGGAACTGTAGTTTCTGTGAATGGCTGTGTGTATTTTCCCCTGGGCTTCAGTAGAGCACTGTTTCCTTTACTGTTTGACATGTACTGTACCAGGTAGTGTGATAGTGTCTTCTGGCCTGTGGTGTTGGGTCTGGAGCTGGGAGGAGATAACACTATGACCAGGAAGAATGACAGTGCTCCTAGCCAGAGTGCTGCTAGAGAGACAAATCTCAAACACCCCCTCACCCTCACCCTCGCCCTCCGTGCCCTATTGGTTATTAGGTGCTTCCAGCAGGTCAGGCTTTTGGAAAGATTCTGGAATTTTACGTAAACATGGTCCTCATATGGCTTTCTTAAGTAGGGCTTTTTGCTGGGAATCTCTGTATTATTTCTTTCATCATTGCTGTCTCTGTAACTCAGAATTTAACCACTTGTGCTTTTCTGTGTGGCTCTTTGGTTGCACAAAATCAGAGTGAATCCCCTGTGATCTAGCATATTTGGGGGCAGGGCATCTGCTGAGTTGAATATTTGTCATTAATCATTGTCACGTGTTCCATATATACAGTGCTTTCAAAGTAGTCAAATCTGGGAGTTTAGCATTGGAAGGATTTAATTCATTATACTTCCCCTATTTTAAAAATGAAGAAACTGAGGCCCAAAGAGTTAAATGACATGTACAAGATAACATAGCTAATTACTGACAGAGTTGAGTAGAAAATAGGGCTCCCTCTCCTCACCTGTGTTTACTTCACTGCAGAGTACAAAAAAAATATACTTAACTAAAAACAAAACTATGGATCATTGTTTAATTTTCATGGTTTGTATTATAAAACTCCTTAAAATGGGCTTTCTGGGCATAATTCTTATAAATATTGAAATGCAACATTTGTGATATATACTCAGAACACTAGTTCTATTTTTTCATACCTTCTATTAAAGATGAAATGAAACTTTCTTGAAATGAAAGTTTCCTGTTGGTGAGGTTATAGGAGTGTTTACACACCTACCTTAGAAATCTATGTGTACACAATACAGATATCATTGGGACACTGGGTTTATTTCAATCAAAGGGAAAGTGTCTAGCCTGCTGCACTGGAGTGGATCAGAGGTACATTTTTAAGTTCACAGGCTTAACTCCCATTGCATTGTTGAGAACAGGAATTGGGTCATTTCATGAAGACTTTTAGGATAGTTCCATTTTATGCTTTTGTAATAGTCTCAATCTGAAGGGGTTGGGTGATGAACACACCCTTTTACCACTGGATAGATCTTCCAAACTAAAGCTGAACAAAGAAACTATAGAACTCAAAAATACAATAAACAACTTAGACTTAACTGACTTATATAGAATATTTCATCCTTCAACGAGTGAATACACTTTCTTCTCAGCAGCACATGGAACCTTCTCTAAAATAGACCATATACTAGGCCACAAAACAACTCTGAGAAAATACAAAAAAGTTGAGATTCTACCCTGCATTCTATCCGACCACAATGGAATGAAATTAGAAATCAATGATAAAATAAGAAATAAAAGCTACTCCAACACCTGGAGACTAAATAATATGCTACTGAAAGAGTTTTAATTGGATAAGTGCTAGAGTTAGTTTTATGTTTTTTCCTCCCTAGTAATCTTGATTCAAGTACTCCTTAGGTATCCATTTTTAATATCTTTACTGGAAAGGTGAATAGATGTTCTCTGCCGAACCTTTACTATAGTAACATTCAATGATTTTCATTAATAGAGTTTAACATCACAGATATGATTCTGGTAAACAAATGCAGCATCCAACATGGCCAATGAAAATAGAAAAACCTTACTTGGAATGGTTCAATAGAACCAAGTTTAATAAACTTGGATATTTGTTTGGATTCAAACCGTCTAGAGAATATCTACAACAAATAAATTATTAACAAACTACCTGTAAGACATGATTATACATAAAATGAGAGATCACCTTAATTTCACTTTTATATCTTCATTCATTTTGCAGTATGTGAACTTAAATCTCCCTCTATGAGTGATTTCCTGTGGGGGCTGGAGAACTCTGGCTGGTTAAGGCACATCAAGGCAATCATGGATGCAGGAATCTTCATTGCAAAGGTATGTGATTGCAGAAAAAAACAAAGGGTAGACTAGCAAGTCATTCTGACATCAGAAAGGTGACCTGTCTCCTCTCCATGGGCTCCCCTGTACTTAGCTCTGTTGTCCTGAGTGGGTGGCTGGCTTTGCAGACCTCCATATGGTTTGCCTTCTGAACATGTAATTCTGCAAGAGTACAATGCTTAATTGGTATTTCAGTGGTCAAATAGACTATTTCCAAAATATTCTGTCTTCTATTAGGCTTAGTGCTGGTGGAGCAAAGAATTTTCTGCAGGAGAGTACAACCAAATGTGTCATTTCAGTGATAGGGCCTCAAGGCTTATATTGAATAGATTGTTTTTTTTAGACAGGACATAAGCAAAAGTTATGTCCCTCAAACTGGCAGATGGATTCACTTTGCCATGGGAGGAATATTGCTGCAACTTTCACATACACTGTTTTTGAGTGCATTCTATTGTGTTGGTCAGTGTTTCTAAAAATAAGTTCCTGTTAGAGAATCATCTTTTCTGATGACATGGTCTGCTCTCTGATGACATGGTCTGCTCCCCTTTATTAGATAATCATTTATTCAACAAATATTTATTAAGTGCCTGGTACTGTTCTAGGTGCTATGGATTCAATGCCGGCTAAGCCAGATCACATCTCTCATCCCTCACAACTGACATTCTGATGTGGGAAACCAAAAAAAGGAGTAAAAAGATAAAAATAAATTTCAGGTAGTGATAGATGCCTATAATGAAATCTTTACCAATTTACATTTCCTGCCAGGATACTTTCAGCTAGAAGTTGTGTGTGTATTTTCAATAGTGAATAGAAAATCTTTCTTAGCAGATATTTCTGGTACAGTTTTTAGCTTTGTTTTTGCCTTCTTTCCCTACTCCTGTATCTATTACTTTACTCCTTTTTTTTTAATCATCTCTTATAGTTTTTTTTTATTTTTTGTATTTATAACAGTAGCATGTATTACAATTCATTATCCTTTTATCTTTAAATTTTGTGTTTTTATAATTTAAAATTTTTGTGCCTTTTCCTTTTTGGAAATGGTTGGGGCCAGTAGTTATTCCAGGATTTCAGTAAGACTTAACATGGAAATGGGAGGGCAGGAGAGGGTGGAGGGTGGACAAGAGATGTCAGAAAGGTATGTTTGCACAGGAAATATACTTTTATTTCATACCTGTGCTAAATTTGAGGTGACTTGAGTGAGGGCTTTTGGATATAATGGGAAGGGCACGACAAGCTTAGCTGGTAGCCCTCACTGGTCTGCCCTAGTAAGGCAGGGCATAAATGCCAAATAAAAGAATGAACAGGTTTTGTTCTGTTTTGTCTGTATCTTTCTCTAAGTTTATAAGTTAACCTAATTCTGTTGAGAGATGTTTCCTTCTTATGGTTATTCTGTGTGACTCTGCTGGTTGGGTATCTTCTAGGCAGTTTCAGAGGAAGGGGCAAGTGTGCTCGTCCACTGCTCTGATGGCTGGGACAGGACTGCTCAAGTGTGCTCTGTGGCCAGCCTCCTGCTGGATCCACACTACCGGACTCTGAAGGGCTTCATGGTGAGTGTGGCTGCTGGGCCTTCCCTGGAAAGGCAGTGCCTTGACCATAGTAGACTTCTTTTTAAGAAACTTGGCAACGTTTTTTTTTTTTTTTTCTTCTCATCAGCATTATTTTTCTCTTAGTAGTTCAGCAAGGTTAATTAAAGGAGAAAAAGCAAAGTAGGCTTGGAGTAAAGAGGTCCATTTCTGGGACATTAAAATCAATTCAAATCAATGCAACTGAATATGAATGGGGGCAAATATAAAAGACATTCAGTAGTTGGGAAAATAATGAGCTTTATAAAAATTTGCTCATAAATACTTCAAGTTGGGGATAATGTGTGAATATATAACAAAATACTTTTCGGGCAAAATATTTTCTACATTGTTCATGCTACTCGTCTTTGAGAGGAAAAACTGCTTTCACTTCCAGGTTTCTAAATAGTCCTCACAACTCTGGATGAGAATATTCAAAATTTTCAGTGTTTTTGTGTTCTTTGATGAATTTATGAGTATATTCTGTCCTAGAGGTTGATCCTTTTTGGGTATGCATCAAGATGTAATATGTTGCTTCTGACTACAGTTGCCTGGTGAAGTAAGTTTTGGCTGGGCTAGTAAGATTTCCCTAAAATGACTGCAGGGGCTTTCTAGTTACTGGGCCATTACCTGATAACTTCCTCTTGAACTGTGATTGGATAGAGAATGCTTCAGTGAATCCTGAATCCATGCTGGTGATAAGATGCTGAGAGGAGCCCTACTGGAATATCATTATTAATCTCTTTCCCAAGTGGTATCAGCTGACACCCTGGGGACCTGAGAGAAGAGTCTGGCTTCCTCCCTGGAGCTTTCCTTTTCCATTGTTTAGGAAATACCCAAGAACTTCAATTACCTGTGACAGGATTGACTTGCGAGTGACATTCCTGCTTCAGACCCCTCTTCTGGGCTGAGGTTAGGAGGGCTGGATTCCCTCATTTACTTTTGGAGACTGGGTTCCCAGTCACACCCTGCCATGAATCTTTCTCCTGCATACCTTCCTTTTCTGCCACTGACTCTTCCTAATTGTGTCACATTAAATTCACAGCATAAGTGAAATGCCCTTCTGAGTTAACAAGGTCAGATTTCAACTGGTCCATATGCTTTTTTAGCGGAAACTAATGGCCAATTTAGAGCACTGGTGATATTAATAGGACTATTCCATATAGTTAACATTTTTTAAATCCAGACTACTTCAGTCTGTGAAGTTATGGTAACCCTAATTCCAAAGCAGGTCTAAAGCTTCTAATATACTCATAAACCCATTTTAGAATTCTTCTAATGTGTAGTAAAGAGCACTGGAAAGCATTTCTAATTGCTTCTTATTGAAAGGTTGGTTATTTTTCATTATTCAAAGAGGCAGCATCACATATTGGTTAAAGGTAGGGTTTAGAGCAGAGACCTGTGATGTAAAAAGTGACGTCCTCTGCTTCCTGGTAGCAGTGAATATTGAATCACTCTTTGCTTCAGTCTCTGCTGCTGTGTAAAATGACAGGGATAATAATACCTATCCCACAATGAAGTGAGGTTACATGGGAAGAGTGTATGAGCAGTGCCCAGCAGGTAGGAAGCATTCAGTGGATGGTGTTAATGGTGTTTTCTTACTTCCATTCTCATTTATTTTTCCTGTGCATGACCTTCAATTTTACCCTTCCCATATGCATTGGTGGATATTGTCAGTTCTCATTCATTTGCAAGTTACCTGATGATAGTGATTTCTGAACCAGGTGCCTCTGAATCCTTCAGTGTTGTTGGTTGTGGTCTTTTATTCTCCCTGTTTTGCTTCTCTCCATAATATTTATATTTCTTCTTGTGTAGGTATTACTAGAAAAGGACTGGATTTCCTTTGGCCATAAGTTTAATCACAGGTAAGAAATATTTTAAAATCTGTTGTTTTGAATGTTTAGAATAAAAACACTGAAGTTTTCAGTGCAGTGTCCAGGGGAAAAACAGCTTGGTTTTGAAAGGATTTTTACTAGTATTTGTGTGACTTATTTGGAAAGTTTAAATTATGTTGTACATTTTGCATCACAGTTTGCATCACAGAACTCAGTAATGTTAAATTGTTCCAGAAGAGACATATGATACTTGCTCATTCATTGACCTAGGAAGGGTCAACTCTCCCTCCTTCCATGCACACTGGATTTACTGAATTATTTCATTTTAGAAGTGCTGACATTCACTTTAGGCTACAAGTTGTGAGATGTCTGTGGAACCGTTTCCCTGCTTTTTCACAGTGGCAATCAGATAGGGTTGTTCCTGCAGCATTCACATCACAGCGAAGTTTGTCCCAGATATCTCTGGAGATGTCATGTGGGACAGTGGCCCAGGCATTTGAAACAGACAGATGCAACTCCAAATGCAAGCTGTGGCTTTTACTCACTGTCTAGCCTTGGCATCTGTCCTCTCTGACCTTTGGTTTCCAATCTGTGGAATGGGGAATCTTCCCTATTCCATAGGGTTGTGGCAAGGATTTTTAAAAAATACATGCAACTAGTCCAGCTTTCTGGCTCGCCCAGATAGTAGCTCTCAATAAAGAGATGCTGTCATGTATGGAGCCTCCAGCCGGCTTTTGTTAGTGTTGATAATAAAGCCTGTCCTGTGTTTTGGTGTTCTCTAATTTTTGAATTATAAATGTTGCAACTGTACTTAGTCTAGTCTTTTGATGCTAAAATTTAGATGTAAGCAGCTTGTTAAGAATTATTTCATTAGATGTTTTGATATCAATCTTTAACTGTTTCACAGTGTTTCCCTAAAATAAATTTTGAATTTATGAAACTGCCCATTAATATTTTTGTGGTATTTGCATTTAACATTAATTGATCGTTAATTGTATAGCTTTCTTTTTTCTTTTAGATTATTTTTCCAGGAAAGTATAATAATTCTACTTTACAAATGAGAAAATTAAAACCCCCCAAATTAAGTATTAAACTTCCTAAGATCACATTGGTATTTTCATTTTGCTATCTGCTAGGCAGTTAGGATCTCTGAGGTAGAAGACAGGTGACAGAATATGGAAATGGTTGATGACTAGCTGGATAACTGTCTGAACAGAATATATAAGATGGCCCTTTTTAAAACCCAACAAAAGTGAGTGGAACTGAAATGTGAAGAAGTTTCCAGACAATTCCTAATGCTTCTACTCTTGGGAAAACTCTTAAATTGGCAGTACTTGTTTTCTGTTCCTTGAGTCAATTATCCACTGCTTAGATGAGGTTCTATATTGTTATTTGTCTTTGATGGCCCTCAAAGCATCTTTCTGGTTTCCTTCTAAAAAAGGGCCAGGGCCAGACAGTCTTCACTGAAAATCAGTATAAATGAGAGGAAGAAGACTCATGAAAACAAAGACAAAGGACATTTTTTTTTTCAGATTGCTTTCTTCCTTATCCTTCCCAGCAAACAATGCAAGAGTAACAAACCAGAAGTTGCTTAGAAATTGCTTCTAATTCTCCCATTAGTTATTAATAAAGTAGAAGATTTATTTCAAAAGTTCTGTTGTGCTTTTAAAGTTTGAATTTAAAACTGCTCATTTTCCATGGAAAGTTTCCTTGAATTTAATTCTGGAACTATTCTACTTTAATACTTTCTTTTGTAACTATAACATGTTCTCTTCTTTATACCATCACTACAAAGTTTTTCTTGAACTTGGAATTTAAAAGTTAATTTTTCCACCTCATACTGAGTTTATAAGATTTGTTTAGGAACTAAGGTTGCTTTTATGATAGTTTATGCATTTATAGTTTTCTAATTTAAAAATATTACATTATAACATTATCTTCTACTTTGTTTTATAGATATGGCAATCTAGATGGTGACCCAAAAGAAATCTCCCCAGTAATTGACCAGTTCATTGAGTGTGTTTGGCAATTAATGGAACAATTTCCCTGTGCCTTTGAGTTCAATGAGAGGTTTCTGATTCACATTCATTCAACATCACATTTATTCTTGTCAGTTTGGAAACTTCCTATGCAACAGTCAAAAGGAGAGACGAGAACTCAAGTAAGTGTTTTGGAGTTTTAACTTTTATCTCAAGATTTGGGCAACTTAGAATTTTCAGGTGGACTTTCATAATTTTGGACACTGTGTCATTTAGTGCACATATCTATACTGACAGATTCAAGTTATTTTCTTGTTTCTGACATCATTTCAAAGTGGTTAAAATGTCATCAACTGACAGAGATCTGTACAGTTTTACTCCCACTTCCCCACCCCCCCCCCCCAGTTTCTTCCTGATATACCCAGACAGGTTGGGGGTCTTGAAAATAATTCTGGAGTCAAGGAAAATAATTTTTGCACTTAAAAGTCAGACATCTTGGGTGGATATATGGTTATAATAAAAATTGTAACTATAACTGGGAAAACAAATTTTAAACTCAAGCCACTGTTAATCTAGATTAAAAGTACACTGCATTATCCAAGGGTAAAAGTAGATAAAATATGGATTTCCAAGTAGATTATAAAGTCAGAAACTTAATAACAAGAAGGTGATTTAGGAAATGCAAATGAGAGAACATTTTTGAGATTTTCATAGAATAAAATTATTTTAACTATGGTGTATACATTACCAAATTTAATTTTAGAAATGAACAGCTTAAATAAAATAGGCCTTAGTAACTTTATGCCATCAAAGTTATACAAAAATACTTTTTCAAGTGGATACTGGTTTACTTTGTCCAAGGAACTGTAAGTATTCCTGATAAATGGAGATGATTTAGAAGAAGCAGAATGCATCCTGTAGGATCACCTGTTTTCCCAGACAGCTTGTGGCTTGTCGCACCAAACTCTCAAGTTCTAATGGTATCTGCTTGGATTTGAATTGTGGCTTTTCCATTCACTAGCCATGGGAACTACTTAACCTCTCCATTTCTTTAATGTCTCATCCAGAAAATGGATATATCTCACAGGAATTCAGTGAGAGTAAAAGACAGAAAAACACGTGAAACCCTTAGAAAACTGCCTGGCAAATAATAAATATTCAATAATGAATATTTGGGCAAAAATCTATATAAGCAGCTTTTTTTTCTTTTAAAATTTAATTCTTCTAATTAAACGTCCTATTCAGGCTAGTGCAGATAGTAGGGGAGGAATTGAGATTATTATACTGCTCTTCTACTATATCAAGAAACCACCAAAGAAGATTATAAATTGCCCTGCTGTAGAACAAGGACAGATGTTCAGATTAGAGTTCTTAGTTCCTTTCCAGCTGTGATATTATACATTTACTGTTCATAAGAACCATGATCAGTCATTTTCAGACTTATTTATTTATTTACTTTTTAAAACAGTATTCAAGAAAGAACATACTCTTTATGGGCTCATCTGTGGAAGAATCGGGCTGACTACCTGAACCCTCTGTTTAGAGTGGATCACAGTCAGAACCAGGGATGCCTTCACCTCCCTGTGGCTCCATGCAACTCCATGTACAAAGTATGTAAACCTTTAGCATTTTCAAACTATGGAATGAAACTGGATTCTGGTACTGTTTAACTTTCGGAGGCCAAAGTGTCTGAGACACTTTGGGTTTCAAGGCTTTTTTTTTACACAGAGGAAGATGCTTGAATAGCTGACTGGTATTTTTGGCAGTTTCTCATCCCTCTCAGCCCCCTAAATGTGAAATTCTCTTCAGTTGATGTTTTAGAATAATGGTCTCTTAGAAATGTAAGTTCCACTTTATTTTTTTAAAGTGAAAGGCGGAAGGGTACAAGAGGAAGAGAAAAAAAAAAAAAGTGCCTTATAGGTCAAATTAGAATGACACGTTTATAAAATTTATCAATGATTTTGTCTGTGCTGAATCAAGTCTCAGTTTATTTCCCTTGTGGAAATAGATTATTTTTAAGATTGTATATATTGGGATGGGAGAGCAAGCATGTTGTATGTTATCTTTTGGCTTCTTCTCTAGTCTTGTGTGATATAGAAAAATGACTAAGATCAGCCAAAAGCCCAGTGCACAAAATAAACTGAGAAACCACATTCCTTTTCCCTACTCACTCCCAACAAATACTTAGTGTTTTTTTTTTTCTCCTCTAAAGATTTCATTCCTCAAGATGGTTTTATTCTCAATTACTTTAATATCATTATTTCCCCAGACTTTTAGAATAGAATGTTAATTCTATCATACTTTAAAAAAAATGCCTCCATGGCTGATGTAAAACAGCAATTTTAAGAGCTATTAAGAAACACTAGTCATTTATATTGGAACTCATTTATTAATAGCCAGTTGTTACTAACAATCTACAAATATTTTATTGAGGCTCAAGCACTGTTGTAGGTACTTTGAATAAAACATTGAATGACTAAATCCCTGCCTTCAAAGTACTTTTTTATTCTAAATAAAAGAGTGGTTCTATGGATATCCATCCCTATGACAACACCATTTATTCTCTTTTGCATTCCAGAATGCTTTATTGTACGGGATAAAAGGGGAGGACTTACTGTAAATGCAAATGTGAGTTTGTGGTGTTTGTGATAAAACAAAAATTAAAAGCTTCAAGTTTAAAAGCCTCCTTTTGCAGCTCAAAGACTCTCAATATACAATCACTAATTTTGAAGTTCAAAACTAACAGCCATTTACTTAAACCAAAACAAAAATGTAGTAACATGTGCTACTTCAATCTATTATAAAATTATATTTTTATATGCCTAATTCAGTATCATATAAACAAGTAGACACTTCATGAACTTAACTTTTCTCAAGTTTATGAGCTCCCCCCAAAACCCATCAATATGAAATTATTGTGAGTGGCCTTTTTGAGCTTGTAATTTGTGTTTGGTTACTATTTAGACTGTGGGACTGTAATATTAAAAATAGCTTTAAGGTTTGAGAATGTGAGTTTTCAGATCGTGGTTTGGTGGTACTGTAAAGCTCTTTCTTCCTAGGTTTTGGAGTGGAATGTATAACCGCTTTGAAAAGGGGATGCAGCCCCGACAGTCCATTACAGATTACCTTATGGCAGTGAAAGAGGAATCTCAGCAGCTGGAGGAAGAACTGGAGGCCCTAGAAGAAGTAAGACACACTTGCTGTTGTTAATCTATATTGTGTGCTTATTTCTTTCAGAACACTGACCCATGAAAGCCTCCAAAGGTCCATATATAAAATTAGCAGTGGGCATTTCTTATTTATTATCAGTGGATAATACAGTCTCACTCAGCTGAGCACCCAGATGACTGATATCTATACCTAGGCATTTAATACATATCAGACCATCTGGCTCATGGTCATTTCCACAGTGTGCTGAACTATTTGGCTATTTATACACACACACACACACACACACACACTTTTTTGTTGTTGTTACTAGTATTTTAGAGTACTAAAATTAATTCTTTCAGGAGAAAGCATGATAAAAGTTGAAAAAGGAGTAAAATTAGACATATGCATCTGTAGTAAAAATCCATTTCTTCACTTACATTCACAACCCTTTTTATTTTTTGAGACAGGTTTTCATTAAGTTGCTTAGGACCTTGCTAAATTGCTGAAACTGGCCTTTGAACTTGCAATCCTCCTGCCTCAGCCTTCTTGAGTCACTGGGATTACAAGCGTGCACCACCATGCCTGACTCCTGTGTCTTCACTTTTAAGAATTATATAATGATATTATTGTTAGTATATAAAATAGTTGAAATTGACTACTTTGGGTTTCTGTAACTTCCCCATTTTGGCCAGGGAGGTTATAATATACTTAAATGCTTTCCTAATTGGATAACTTTGTTTCCAGCGATACTAGTTTAGTTGATCACCAAACCTATTTGGATTTTTACTTGTTCTGCTTTACTTGTCTTCTTAAAATACTATATCACCATGCCATTCATTTGTTCAGGAATTGGCAGTAAATTCCTATTGTTTGGGACCTGAATTCTGAATTGAGGTTCAATATTTTAAATATGATGAAAACTTTTAAGATCATATGTAGTGAGGAAAAGTATTAGGGGTGAGGCTAGGAAATTGTCAATAGTTAAGGTTCTTCTGTATCCTCACAGAGTAATAGTGTGGCTGGAAGAGAACATAGCCCTTCCGATTGATCAGAGTCTAAAGAAAGTTCAGCAAAATATCGCAAATTGAAATTGAATTCTGCTCCCTGGCCCAGTGGATACTCACCTTCAGGTCACCACTGAGAATGATGCCCTGGGGAAAATGGTGCTCAGGGTTCTCAACAATAGAGGTGGTGGTCATTTAGAGGTAGCTGGTGAGGCTGACTCTGGTTTCTTTCATGATATTCTAGAAAATATCACTTTTTGAGATATAAATATCATGGATGATCTTAAGTTGAGGGTTGCAAATTTAAGTGCTCAAGTAGAGCTGGACAGGTAAAACAGATTCACAGGTTAAACCATTGGTTTGGAGAACTTTTGGGACTAAGCATAAATGGTACTCTAGTAATCTGCCAGCACCCAACAAAACGTTGCTATACCTAGATGATGAGTTCTGCTTTTTATCATCATGTTTTACCTTACTGGAGAAGTGGTTTTTAGCCTGTCAATGCAGCAAGATCACCACCTCCCAGGAAATCCTGATGCCTGAGCACTAAGCCTAGAAATTCTGAATCTTGAGTGCCACAGGTGATGTGAATTATACCCAGAGCCAAGAGCAAGAGACCTTGAATCAAAGAATAAATACAGACAGTGGAATAAGCCACAGGTTAGGTTTCTAGAATTCTAGAGCCACAGCAGACCTTTTCTTTTCTTTTCTTTCTTTCTTTATTTCTTTTTTTTTTTTTTTTTTTTTTGCTAAAGTCTCTTTTAGTCATCATTGGGCCAGTTAAATGTATACTTCCTAAAGACATCCAAGCTTTATGAAAATCTTAGGATTTTATTAATATCTTCCAGCATTATTTTTGTTAAAATAACAATTTTTTAAAGAAAAATATTTATTTAGAATATTTAAAAGAGCCTTAATTTAAAAATTTTTACTCTTATTTCCTTATACGACAGTAAAAGTTTCTTAGTCTGGCATTTGAGATTTTCCTATAATCCAGTCTAATCCAACTTTTCAACTTTATTCTCCATTGTTCCCTTTGCTAAAATTGGAACATTTTCTGCTTCTTGCTCATTATTGACACCTCCTTACTTTTGTGTCTTTCTTCTCACTGTTCCTTCTACCAGGAATGCTATCATCAGAATGTCCAAATTTAATCCTTTCACAGTTCGGTTAAAATGCACCTTTCTCCCTGAAACTCATTCTGCATGATACCACCCCCATCCCTCTTAAATTTGCCTCTTCCAAATTCCTACATGAACACTGCCTCTGGTAAACACGTCAGGATTTCCAACAGCTGGATCTAGATTTATCTCTGTTCCTCATATTGCCCAGCATAGTGCTTTTTCACTAATATCTCATATGAATGGTTTTGAAGGAATATGTGATATTTGAACTTACCTCCCCTGCTGACATTATAGGATATAATCTTGTAAAATGTATTTTGAACAGCCCAAATGTCCAAACCCAATGAATGGAGACACAAAATGTGGCATATTCATGTCATGGAATATAATTCAACAAAAAAAGTAATGAAATTTGATATATGCTACCATATGGATGCTCCTTGAGAACAGAAGCTAAGTGAAAGAAACCAGACACAAAAGGGCATATAGTGTATCATCCATTAACATGAAATATCCAAACTAGGCAAATCTAGAGATAGAAAGATAATAGCAGTTAGCAGGGGATGTGGAGAAGGGGGAATGGGCACTGACTGCTAATGAGTATAACTGGTTGGAGTTTTTATTTTGAGGAAGGGGAGGGGTGATGAAAATGATGTAGAATTAGTAGGGGTAGTTGTACAACCTTGTAAATTTACTAAAAGCCACTGAATTGCATACATTTGAGGGTGAATCTTATAAGTGAAATATATCTCAATAAAATTAGATAAACATCTATTCCTGACTTTTAAAAAACATTTTGAGTTCCTGGGAACCAAACGGGCATAGAAAAGAAGACTACTGATTGCCATGTATGTTATCTGTTATACTGTTTACATTAATAGAAAACCTGTCAAGGCAGTTATTATCGTCCTCACATTAGAGATGAAGGAAACAAGCCCCACAGAATTTATTTTGTCCATGGCCAAAAAGCCTAGGTTTGAACCCTCATCCATTTGAGTCCCATGTACTTAACATTATACCCAGCTGGAAGGCAAACTAAAGGGATGCATGTATAAAAGGAGAAGGTAAATTATTTATAATTTTTCCCTGAAATTGTTATTTCTTCTTCAGAGGCTGGAAAAAAATCCAGAAGGTCCAGTTAAATCACACCACAGTGAAGAGTAATAAGCAAAGTGAACCCAGCAAACACTCAGGGTTTTCTACCTCAGACAACAGCACAGCCAACACTCCCCAGGATTACAGTGGGAATATGAAATCATTTCCATCCAGAAGCCCTTCACAGGGTGATGAAGATTCTGCTCTGATTCTAACCCAAGACAATCTGAAAAGCTCAGATCCAGATCTGTCAGTGAACAGTGATCAAGAGTCTGGGGTGGAGGATTTAAGCTGTAGGTCTCCAAGTGGTGGTGAGCGTGCACCGAGCGAAGACAGCGGTAAGGACCGGGATTCTGATGAAGCTGTGTTTCTCACTGCCTGAAGTTTCCCTTTGGAGTTCCAAAGTGAAGGACACACAAGAAACACTTCCAAAAATAAGGGCATGGTGCAATTCTGAATAAAAATAACTTAGGAAATGAGAAGTGTCACTGAGAATTGTAATATGTAGCTATGAAAATGAAAAAAAAATGTCCAACTCAGTTTATTTAAATGTTTAAGAACAGGAAGTAGTCACTTCTTTCATCAATATAAGGAAAATTATTCATCATTTTGAAACTCATTCTAGACTATGAAAACTATATTCACTGCGAAACAATTACTTATATCATCACCTGAGGTTACCAATATAAATATTCCTTGTCACAGCATGCATCTATCTCCTCAAAAAAGCCCCCTGACTCTCTTCCCAACACCTGTTATGGTCTTGAATCTCTCCTTTTATTTCACTTCCAGATGCATAGTTTGTGTTTTCTACCTTCTGACCCTATTACCAATATTTCTAAAAAATAGGGCATGTTGATGAGATAAAACATTTTTGGTTAATATCTATATTCTTAGGGAGCTTTGAAATTGTTTAAACTTATCTTTCAGGTATAATAATCACTTTAACTTTTCCTTAGATAGTATATTTTGAATTGTTAATAATAATTTTGTTGCCCTTTCTGGAATCTCTTCTGTTTCTCATCATTTAAAAAAAATGATAAAACTTATAAATTACTTTTTCTCTAAGATGGGTCTAATGCCTAATAAAGTAGAAGCAACATTCAATCTCTGGCTCTTACATATGAATTCAGGTCACATTTGCTTTCTTAATAACAACCTTTCATTACTGTTCCAGAGACTACACTACCAAGATTGTTTGAGCCAACCACCAACCAGCCTGATTCCCAAAGTAGAACACTGAAAAAGTTAGTAGGGTAAAATATCAACAAGGGCCAAATCCCAGTTAAGAACTAGAGAATTTGACTGTCATGCCTATTAAACAAGGGGAATGAGTTCCAGCATCTATCATTTTAGAAATTATGTGACTGGTGAATATGGTTTAATTAACATTAGTAACATCTGATGAACAATGACTGTTAAGTATTCTGAAAATTTTTTGTTTTTGTAAAAAGCACATTTGAAACAGAACCATTCCCTTATCTTATTGCTAAAACACAGGACTTTACTAGGTAAACCTGAACTTTTGATTTGAAGGAACCTAGTAGAGAAAAGTTGTCATGTTTGAATAGAAAGAAATAGTATTCATAATGTATGGCTTTGAAATATTAGTACATTCTAGAATGTAGAAGGATTAAACTTAATTTTATCAGATATATCAATATTTTAAATATGTGAATTTTTTATTGGAGAATATATGACATTTTGCTAAAATAGGAGCAAGGTAAAGAAAAAAAGGCAAGAAAGTGGCATTGCTGAAATCTGTAGTATGAAAGATTTGGGGCACAGTAACATACATTAATCAAATTATCAAATTATACAGTGTAATTGTTAATTGTATTCATATTTAAAAATAGAAATCATTTTGATATACTAAAGACATGTAATATAAAATACTTTTAATGTTTAAAAAAAAGCAAGTACAATTGTTTTAGAATACAAAATCTGAGTATTTTCTGCTGAGTAGTTCCCAAATTAAGTACAAGGAAAGGTCATTCATTTTCTGTAATATATGTATGTAACAGAGACTACCCTGCTAAGAAATACTTAGGATATCGGGTCAATGGCTTTTACATTTTTATAATATATATAACCCACTTCATACCATTCTTGTAGTTGTCTACTTCTAGAAACTTTGTTGCCTAAAACTGAGGTTGTGACTTTAATTTCTTCAGGTTGGTAGTGTTAAGTCTATAAAAACAATACTTTTTAAAAAATGAAATAGTATCTATGCCCAAAAGGACTATGCATTTATTTGGGAAAGCAAATATTCTATTTGATATATTAAATTTTAATTTTATAATGTGACATCTTCCATTAGAGCCAAAAACTTGTTAGTTCCCTCAACCTTTTTACAAAACATTATATGTTCATTTAGTCTACATATTATAACTAATACTGAAATCTATATAAAAGTTTACATTTATTGCTTATTAAACATTTATTGTGCTTTCACAGAGCCTTGAAAGAGCACCGTCAATCCAACAAGACTAAGTTCTCTTAACACTACAATTTTATTTTAAATCAAACTGCAATCAGGAAGTGTTTTATTATTTAGGGCAGTGATTAAAGCAAAGGGAATAAACTGATATGTAATTGACATGGGCATATTACTTCCTAATTAATAATAGTTAGAGCTCAAGTGATTTGTTATTCAGTGATTTTAAGGTAAATTTGATATGAAATAGGTAAGAATTTTGATCACGATTAAGCAAACCAATAATTGAATTATTTTATAGAATAAAGGAAGTTAAGGAAAACAAAGTGGAAACCCTGGGATAAACATTTATTCTTTAAGAGTACATAAATCTGAGCTGTCTTCCAATTTAAAACATATATAGATTATGATTAAACCTTATTTGTTCAACAATCTCTATCCCAATAAAAATTCTTATTTATTCCTAGAAATTTCTTTCAACTTTAAAATTGTTATGTTTAGTAGTATATATCTCATTGATTTAGAACTTTCTTCTCTTTTGAGATATTAACCTTTAAAGCTTTATCCATAACAAACCTCTGTCCTAGATGGTCTATTTAAACTCCTAAGCTTTCCTCTACAATTTTGATTTCCATCTAGTCTTCTATTACATAGTAAAATCAGAATATTTACCTTGGCATGTGTGTCTATAACCAATTTTTACAAAGAAATATAGCCAAAACATTAGGAAAAAACAAATATCATTTAAGTTTATTGCAGTCATGGAACCCAAATTCATGCAGGCATAAATTCTTTCCATCCTAAAGGACATACATAACCTATATCTGAACTAAATTATCAATTTGCATAATACAGATAATTGTGATCAAACTTCTCTAATGACTGGTTTGTTAAGAGGTTATCAAATAAATTAATTTTGAAGGAAATTATGTATATGCATATATATATATATATATATATATATATATATATATATTATATTTTCCACTTGGGTAGAACAGGAGGTAGATAAGCACCTCAATAACTAAACCATGTTTGAGTTATCTTTATATGGTATGTCCATAATGCCTTATTTTTTATAGGTGCTTAATAAAACTTACAGATCAAATGAATGAATCGCCTTTTAGTAGGGCTCTGGTCTGCTAACCTCTTGTTCTAGGATATACCTAGTTTCCAGGAAAGCTACCTGATTTGTTTGTAAAAGATTGGGAATGTCAAATCTTCCAGTGACTGCAGTGATTGTTGGGAATATTAAGCTCTGATGGCCAATGCTATCACACTGGATATTGTCACAGACAATAAGTAAAGTTCTGAATGCCCAAAAGACTATCACAAATTTGACACACTAACTTTTACCTCATTATTTCATCTACAAATCAGGAATAATTATACCTTCTTCTGGGCATTTTGAAGATTAAATAGCATGCCCTTAGCACAGTGCCAACAAGACAGACAATTAATAAAAGCTATTTTCTGCACCCAACATTGTACCTTTTTAGTCCATGTGAATATTTGTCTTCTACAAACATAGACATTTTTCAATTCTAAGAAAATAAATCTTTCCCTAAAACTCTATTGCTAAAGACATGTATAGAAGGAGAGAAGAATGAAGACAAAGATAATCTGTACTGTATGCAGTTATTGAAATGATAATCAGGGGGATGAATGAAATTTAAGCAAAAATATGCACTAGGTTATTTTGTGATTTAGGTATTAGTTTATTGAGCCTCAGATATATAGTTCGAGATTTTCTTCCTTTAGAATCTTTTAGGGATACTTATGAAATATGTTCATTTGGACGTAGCATAGAAGCAAATTACTGAACATAGTACAAATAAAGAGAAAATTCATTTAAATTTATTAAAAATTTGGATTGCTTAAAAACTAAATATTACTTTTACTAGTTACTATAAAACTTTTCTCAAGAAAATTGAATTCAATTCACATAAAAATGAGAAAATTCATTAATTTTTTGTATCTAGATTTATTATTTTTATTAACAAAAAGATTGTTTTTAACATTAGGAATTTAGAAAGCATTCCCATCTAACCACAAACCCATCAGATACTTATTTTTAAGAATTAGCCTGAAAGTTTGTTTTGGACTGGTTTAAATGAAACCAGTCATTTTCTTAAGTAAAATATTTATTTAACAGTATTGCAACTTAAATGTATCTTTAGTTTTAAAAATAAAACAATATATGAAGAGCTGGTTTACTCTTGATTTATTGTCGGTATTAAAAGTTACTTACTTGAGATGGCACATTGGCAGGTCTGGTGTTTCCTGACACTATGAATATTTAAAAACAAATTGCCCTTGAAAAGTCTTATTATCCAGAAAGAAAGAAAGAAAAAAAGGTCTTTCCACAGTTGAAAATTTCTTCAAAAAAGTTTGAGAGGAAAATAATCTAAATAACACACCACTCTTGATAAAGAAATGAGGCAGCTTTGAATTAAAACTACAAATTTAAATTAGTTTTATAAAGTACTGAAAACTAGCTAAAATTACATGCATAGGCATTTAATCAACAATAAGAGGAATAGCAGCAGAACTTAAATATGATAGTTTATCAACAATAAATAAACATTTTTAGTGCAAATAGTGCAGAAATTTTTCTCAAAGCAAAGATCATAGCAATCATTTTGATCTATACAAAATCAGTCTCAGTTCTGTATACAATCTATATAGTATATCTGTGAATTCAGCCCCCGTGATGAATTGCCAATTTGCAAATCATAAATACAAAAGAATGTGCTTAAGTTTTATGTCTCATTTTTCTCTTGGCAGTTCATGTTTTCGGGTAAATCTGGAAAGAAAAGAAAATTTTGAAAATCTAAGATTTAATTTGAGGTGTTAAATTTTCATTATCTTTACATTCTCTTCCAACTAAAAATTTACCTATAACTTGATTTTAAGGGAATAGGGATAAGGAAAAATTTTTAGTATGTTCATGTAAATTAGCAATTACTCAGTGTCTACTTTCTTCTCAAGCTGTGGAGAATGCAACTTGGTATCAAAAATCAGCCTCTGCAGACAGGGAACTGATGGTATGATTATAAAATAAGATATAAAACAATTTCCTGCAGACTTGGCATAGGTAAAGTACAAGAAAGCAGATGTACCTGAACAGGAGATAAGAAATTCCAGTTACTTCCTTCCTTTGTATTATATATTATACATTTACTGTATATATAAGCATATAACCATTAGAAATCAGTTGGATATTTCTTCAATATGATATTGGCTTAAATAAAACATGAATCCCACTCCCTTTTTTAGGGAACTTACTGTTCTCCTTAAAGTCCACTCCTGTAGCCTGGTTTATTGAGCAGAGGACTACATGACACTAATCTCCAGGCCAAACTGATTAGGCCAGGATGGATATCTCACCCATCTCTTCCCTGGGAATTTGTGTTAGTGCACCAGAGATTCTCATTAGTCGTAAATGACTGCTTGAACTGCAGATTTGATATAATCAGGATGTGGGGAGCAATGGTTGAGGGGTGAATTGAGAGAGAAGAAAGTGCTTAGGGATATAGCTTAGTGGTAGAGTGCTAAGTATGCAAAAAGGCCATGGGTTTGATCCCAGCACCCCCCAACAAAACAAAAAATGAACAAACAAGAACAGATGCAGCAGTGAGAAAGAAGTGGCCCTAGAAAGCATGAAAGAAGGAAGGAGCTATTTTAGTTGAGTGGCTCTCCTAGTGTTTTCAAACTCAGATGACTGAGCTGTAATTTCTTCACTTTAGTTCTATAATGTATCCCTGCATTATCCAACTACATACGTTTTTTACTTAACCTTGTTAGGGTGAGATTTGCTTACTCAACCAAATCATTCTTAAAACAGAATTGATGGAGAAGAAAAGGGAAAGAATGTTATCAGTTAGGAACGTGAACAAAGACAGGGTTGTAGAAGGAAGAATATGACATATAAAACAACATAAGGAGAAAAATGGCAAATTAAATTGGATGAGTTGAAATATATGCCAGATTATAGAAACAGTAAAACCAGAGAGGAATTTGACATTACAGATTCTGGAGCAGAGAAATTTTATGACAAAAGTGGTACTTTAGGAAAATCATTCTGTTAGTGCTGTATAAGAAGGAGAACCTTAAGTCGGGGATTAACCAGAAAAAATCACTTGAATAATCTTGTTGTAGGATGGAAAAGACACAGACTGGAAGCTCTTTTTTTTTTTTTTTTTTTGGTACTGGGAATTGAACCCAGAGGTGCCCTACTACCAAACTACATTCCAATTTTTTTTTTTTTTTTTTTTTTTTTAATTTTGAGGCAGGGTCTCACTAAGTTGCTTTGAGCCTGTAATTTTTCTGTCCCAATCTCCTGAGTCACTAGGATTACATTTTAAAGGAAGAAAATGATATAACTATTTTATAATATGTCAACCAAGTAATATAGCATACTTTATACTCTAGCTGAGAGAAAGAAATCAACTCTACTTATAATTCTACATGAGGAGCTATCTGGTGTTGAAAAAACATTTCATCTAAGCCAATATCATACTGCAGAAATATCCAAAAGATTTCTAGTGATTACATACTTAATTATATAATATCATATGTAATATGTAATACAAAGCATTCTATTTGTTACATAGCACAATAGAACAGACACCGTTAAGAACATTTACTTCTGCAAGAGACTTGAGACTCCAACCTGAAATACAATTTACCTATAGTGGAGCATGAAATTGGCTGTGCATTGCTATCACCTGTTGAAGTTTCTCTTCCTTGGCTCTTCTACAGTGGCAAATCTAGAAGATAAATTATTGAAAATATCAGTTACATCTCCAAAAATGTGCCAATTATTATTACATCATGATGTAATTCTTTTATCCAATTGGCACTATTTCAAGTTTTGAAATTGAATATTTCAAGTAGTTATTCCTCAGAATTCAAGAATCCAAAAAGCCATTTACTTAGAAGATAACTTTTGCCTGCAAATTCCAGAATGTTATACAAACTCTGATCCTTTACATCAATTCTCTTAAATTTAAAATATCTGTGTCTTGGGGCTGGGGTTGTGGCTCAGCGGTAGAGCGCTCGCCTAGCACGTGTGTGGCCTGGGTTAGATCCTCGGCACCACATACAAATAAATGCATTGTGTACAACTAAAGCAAATAAATATTTTTTAAAAAATCTGTGTCTTAAAAATATGAAAATAAGTAAGTTCTGATGTTGCTAATCAGGAAAAATAAGCAAATAAAACCATTAAGGTATAGTTATGTAATATAAAATAATAGACCAGAAGCAACACCTTACTACTATAACATAGGCAAGTCACTATATCTATGAACTTCAGTTTTCTTTCATAAACCTTGGAGATGATAAAATCTGCCTCACCTGCCCTAACAGAATATATATATACACATACATACACGTGTGCACACATGTGCATACACACACACACACACACACGAATCTCATGTCTTATAATTACCAATTAAAGATTTAAAAATATGATGTTTAGAGAAATTGTGCAAACATTTAGGACTCTACTAAAGGACAAGAAACTATAATGCAGACGTTTTCAGTTTTTCTTTAAATACAATGGAAATATCACAATAGAAACTGTTTGAAAATGTCAATATTTTTAAATTTGTTCTTTAATTTCTATGTATTATTCTCATAAACAATTTGTGAAAATGTTGTTATTGAGGAGTATAGTATAACTATTAACTAGAACAAGGCTGAATTACCAGCTTCTGTAGAATGGTATAGAACTATTATGTCTCAAACAGAATTGTTATTTGATTTACCTGCTTGTGCACTCAGAAAAAGCAAGTTTAATGTGATAGTGAGAATGGGGGGTGTTGCTATCCTTTTCAATAGAGGCTCTTCAGATTCCTCTCATAGCACTCAAATCCCCAGCTCAGTAAAGTGCTGAAGTTTTTTTTACTCATGGATGTAGTTAAGTAATTTGATATATGTTGTCACTTAACTGAAGAGTATTACATACTGTTCTCTTTTCCATGAAGCTACTGAGAAAATCATCTATTTCAGTTTTTCCCTCCAAGAAATCTTCAGCGATATTATCAGATTCTTCTTCAGCTTCATGTGCAGCTACTTTCAATCTTGCCTGCAGGGCACTTGCACTACAGCTCTGGGGGGGGGGGAAATTACATATATATATTAAAAAACATATATCAAGCATTTTCATTTATTAAAAAAATTCCGTAGCAGGAAAGAAATGAGCTAGAGGTATGAAGAAGCATTTACTAAATGCCTTCCTTAGTAGCCTCATTTTGAGAAAATCTGCTACTCTATAATGTCCCACCCAGGTCCTTAGGTAACTACTTTATAACCAAAAGCTAACACAAGAAAAACCAATCCACTGGCTGCAAATTATTCAATGAGAAACTGGGCAAATCATTGTACTTTCCTGGGGATTTTGGAATTAAATGCATGTGGGAAGCACCCTCTAAAATGACCCCTCAAGGACCTCTGTCTCCTGGTATTCCTGCTCTTGTCTAATCCTCTGACCTGGAGTGTGGGCTGGACCTAGTGACTCATTTCTAAGGAATAAAATATGGAGAAGGTGATGGGATTAAATTTAAGCAAAGAGGTGGAAGACTTGTACATAGAAAACCAACTGCTAGAAGAAATTAAAAGCCTAAGTAAGTGGGAAGAGATTCTATGTTCATGTGTTGGAAGATTTAATATGATTAAAATGACAATACTAACTAAAGTGATCTACAGATGCAATGCAATTGCTATTAAAATATCATTG
Organism: Tamias sibiricus; assembly: GCA_025594165.1. NCBI lineage: Eukaryota > Metazoa > Chordata > Mammalia > Rodentia > Sciuridae > Tamias > Tamias sibiricus. The sequence goes on from CM046661.1 coordinate 52,185,161, forward strand.
GCATTTTTTTAAGAAATAGAAAAGCCCATACTAAAATTTATATGGAATTTCATGAGATTTAAAATAACAAAACAATTTGGAAAAAGAACAAAGTTGGACAATTTATATTTTCTGATTTAAAAATTTACTACAAAGTTATATATATCTCAAAATAGTGTGGTATTGGCATAAAAACATAAAGCAATGGAATAGGAGAGAGAGCCAAGACATAAACCCTCATCAAATGATTTTTGACAAGGGTGCCAAGTCTGTTCAATAGAAAAAGGACAATCTTTTCCAAACAAATGATGCTAAAAAACTGGAAATCTACATGCAAAAGAATAAAGTTGGAATCCTACCTTATTTCATTTCAATGGTAGAGCACTTACTCTACCATGTGAAGCAAGTGCTCTACCATTGAGCTACAACCCCAGACCATAAGTTTATAAATTATTTTGGGAATAATGAAGTGCTTACAATATGGTATCTTTCATTCCATGAATATTGGCTTTGAACTCGTGATCCTCCTGCCTCAGCCTCCCAAGTGCTGGGATTACAGGCGTGCACCACCGTGCCTGGCTTCTAATGTACTTTTTAATTCCCTTGCCTGATTGCAGTGATCAGAACCTCCAAAGCAATATTATACAGCAGTGACAATGGAGCATTATTTTCTTTTTCCCAACATTAATGAGATTCTGGAAATAATTAGTCATTAAATGTGATGTTTACAGTTGATTTCTAATATTTTTTATCAAATAAATATTAATTTATATTCTTAGCTTACTAAGAGTTTGTAAAGGAATGATGTTGACTATTATTAAAAGCTTCCTTAACATCTACTAAATTCCAATATGTATCTAAGACTATTTCAGTTGATTTTCACACATTTTCTGAGAGGTAGGATTGCTTAGGTTAGACTCTGAACCCTAAAACTTTCTATATAATGGAAAATTATATAGAAATTTAGAGAAAAGTAACAATACCTGTCTTGTAGGATTTGGGGTAATAATGGGCCAATATATATAAATATCAATGCAATGCAAAACATACATTAATTGCTCAATATTAGTTACTATTCTTATTTTTTTTAAAGGATAATAGATCATCTGAAACTCATTATAAATTATATTCTCCTTTACCATCTTTTCTTTTGCTCTTATTTTATTTCTAATTTATGTTTTATTACATGGATTTCATCTTCCAGAATTTGATTTTGAAGGAAATACAATACTATTAACAATGATGACTTATTGGTAGGCAATATAGATTATTTCCTCCATTCTATTTTTAAAGATTTATTTTTTCACAGATATAGGCTGAATTTTATAAAATACTTTCATACTTCTCAATTTGATAACTTTTCATTTAAAATATTTGTACATAAGCTTATAAAAGTGAGTCTGAAGTTAAAAAAAAATTTTTTTTTTTTTTGTTAGGTTTTATTACAAGTATTACACTGCTTTTGTAACTTACCCAGAAGTTATTTGTGGGGCTTTTCATATTTTTCTCTTTTGGAACTAAACATGCTCTCGCATGAGCACAAATGATTTATTATAGTATCTCATAACAGAGCTGCTCATGTATAATTAAAGGTATCAGGCTTTCTACAGACAGATGTCTAACAAATGGTAGCTGAAAACAATGAAAGAAAAAAGGTGGGTTTTTTCTCATAGAAAAGGAAAAGAACTAGATTCTTACCTCACTAAGTTCATGCTGCCTTTGCATCTTCTTTTCAAAAGTAGTTTTCATTTGTGTAAGTAATTCATACTAAAAGAGAAAATAAAATTCTGTTTAATTCTATTTTTAAATTGTATAAATTTCTTCAAAATGATCATGAACTCACCTTATCTAAAACAATTTGCCTTTTGGCTTCCAAGCTAGGTTCCAAAAGGAGATTTTTTCCTATAAAATAAATTTTTCTGGTTATTTCCAGATAAAGATCACATTTTTCTCCAGAAATAAGAAATTAAGTAAGGGAAGACATACTTGCTAATTCCTCGATACTTTTTACTAAGTCATCCTTGTCTGTAATAATTTGTTTCAATTGAGGCAAAGTCAGGAACTGTTCTAGTAATACTTCCTCTTGTTCATTCATATCTGTGAGTTGTGATAAACTAGAACACAAAAGAAAGAAATATATTATTAATGAAAATCATTCATCTAGTATTCCTCCATGATGATAAATATTCACAAATTTTCAGTTTTATTTGGTTGATAAGATTCTAAATAATTTTCATATATACACATAAAAAGGCTAATTATAAGCTTAAGAGGAAAGTAAAACATTAACCATAGTGGAAAGTAGACATGGGAGATTCTACAGGACAACCAAGTTCTCCAATAAATACATAATGATATACATATAAAATATGTATGTATTTATGTCTGTGTACATGTGTGTATACGTAAGTACATTTGTATATGTGTAGGTGTAAGCATGTGAATGAGTATATATGTGTGTGTATAAAGGTAGAGAGAAATGGCTTATTAAAGGATACTTAAGAAAGCTAGCGTTCACATACAATAGGTGAACTTTGTTCTGAATCCTGATTCAAACAAACTACCAACAAAAAAATTCAACAAAATATTGAAGAAATAAGATAACATTAAAGAATTACTATCAGTAAGGAACAATGAAAGAACTAAATAGGCCAAGATATATTTTGAAATAATCAGGTATAAACATATTCAGAAATAACTTTCAAAGAATACAAGTCATATAAAAAACAGAGTTGTACATTAATAACTAATATTTCACTCTTAGCACCTAGAAAAATCCCTGGGTACAGACTACTCAATAAATGCAAACTTTAATACCTAAAATGGATTTAGAAATTCTCCCCCCTAACATAATCACAATATGGAATAGTGAAGATTTTTTTAAACCTTTTTTATTTGGATATGAAATGATAATGTTTTATATTTACAAATAAAATATATCCCAACTTAACTTTTTTACCTTAATTCTGAGAGTTCGGGAAATGTATCAGGAACATCTGGCATCTTATAACCAAAACCATTCTGGCTTATCTAAAAAAGAATTTAAAGGGTGTTAAATTTCAGCCATCGATTTGATTGCTCCCTTTTACATATGAAGTAATTTTTAATCTAGTACATCCCATAACTATTTTCAAGATCACATCTTCACCTTCTCATTTTATGTGGCCCTTATGCTCCCCTTCTTCTATTTTTTTTTTCCCAGTGAACCTTTGTACATAAAGCTTACTTCTTATTTTTTTCTTGGTGAGGGTCTTTTAAAAGCCTGTGTTAGCTTTCTTTCATGGGCAAATGAAATCTCTTAAGAGTATCTGTAACAGGTATAGGAAATATTGGTGGATTTCATGGATATAGATGAACATATTTCTCTTAAGTGAAAGACATTAAGTATAGAAAAACTTAACAAGTTGTCATTAGTCTGAATAGTTATATATCTGGGTTACATAAGACAACAAGGTATTTGAAGAATACAGTATCCACTGTTTGAATATATGTTTTATACTTCAAGACCCTTGAAAAGTTCTCTTATACTTTTGTCAATACTCATTGCAGTTTGTTTATTAACACAATGATGAAAAAGTTGGTAAAACAAAGTCCACTTGGATTTATACTCTAAATGATTACAAAATTTGAAATTAGTATTTTTAATATAATAAGGCTTTTACAATGTTTAAGTATTACTATGGGTGATATTCACTAAGGGCTAAAAGGGAAAGCTTTCAAATCCTTATATTGGTCTCTCCTTCTGTAACATCACATGTGGCAAGTAACATCACAGCCTCAGAACACATTTTTTAAACAAATGGGGATGCTTGAAGCCCTTAGTATGCTAAGCCCTGAGAAGCTCCTCTTCAATCTGACACCTGCTTTACCTACATCATCAGTTCTTGTGCCTTTGCCTACACCCAACACGACAACCAGAGAGATCTATTATAGGCGGCTTTACAAAAACACCATCTGGGGTATACTATAAAGCCTTTGTTAAAGTTATTGCCTTTCACAGAATGTCTTCTGTAGTCTCCTGTTATCCTGACAAATTCATAACCATCTTTCAAAATCTGGCCTCAAGAGCTGAGCTTGGTGGTGTGTGCCTGTAATCCCAGCTACTAAGGAGGCTGATCATAAGTGTGAGGCCAGTGCAGGCTACCTAGCAAGATCCTGTCTAAAAATCAAGCATAAATGCATTCATTCTTTTATCTGAAAATTTTTATTGAACATGTACTATATGTATCAGGCTTGGTTTGAGGCACTAGAGATAAAGTGGTAAAAAACCAGAACCACACTTTTTGTAAAGGTATCCCTACTAGTTCTACCTTGCCTCTGGGAACAATGGCCATTTCTTCAACTGTGTCTCCACCATAATGCTAGCATGTCTTTGAGAAGTTCCTTATTTGTGATTATTTATTTGTTGCTTACCTGTTTGAGTTTGTTACTTGAGTTGGAAATGTTATTTAATCTTTTTATATTTTGTGCCTAATTTAGTAGCTGGCACATAATAAACAATAAATGTTTGCTGACTGAATGCATATTTCATTGGTACAAACTAGGCTACTAAAGACACCAACCGGTGCTGAAGTGTCCGTTGTGGGAACAGGTAATGGCAGACTTGAAAGGACACCAAATGAAGGAGCAGCAGGCTTGGCTGTGGTATAACTTGTTGTTGAAGAAGAAACAGTGTCAGCAACAGACAAAGAAGTGATATTCCTGTTAGCTTCTTGTGGAGGATATGGAGGAAGAAATGGAAAACCCTGAGAAGCATAAGGAGACATCCCGCCTGGGTTACTGTACAGGCTAAAGAGAAAAAGAGAATGATGATTAGATCAGATTTAGGTGAGGTATAAAGTATGGAAAATTATGACTCAATTGTTCTAAACAATAATGCATTTCTATTGATAGAACTCTGTTTTTTGTAATACTTGTTATAATTATGACTGAGTTAAATATGATATAAATTGATAAACTATAAAGCCCCCCAAAAGAGAACTGCAGTTCTCTTTGAAAAAAAGATGACTACTCTAGAAAACATATGATTCAAATGGTTAGAGTAAAAGTTAATAGGCAATTTTTGAGTTTCCAGCATTCCATTGATATCATTTTCTTCAGAGAGAATAGAACACAACATTTAACCCAGAAACTTTATTCAAGGGTATGCTGCTTAGTAACTTTCACTGTACTTGGCAAAATCTAACTGAAAGGTAAGTCCATTTTTCTAGAAAATTTTAAAGAAAATGTATACATGAGCTGCAAAAAAATGTCAAAATATTAAAAATAGATTGATATACAAATACACATATATATTAGAGTGGCACAGCATTATGTACTTGGGATTTAATTAGAGAATAATGTAGTCAGTATTTATTTTCATAAGACAAATATTTTACATTTAATATTTTCTCACTTAGAAAAGTTCAAAGAGCATCAAATTATTTTTAAAAAGTAGGGAATTCAGGCCGCAAGGCAGACTGAGAATCAGATAAATGCCAATATTTGAATTAATACAGTAAATTCATATTAGTTATATGTAAAAGGTTAAGGACTTATGGTATGTTTAAAACAATATTAACCGCCGGGCGTGGTGGCGCACACTTGTAATCCCAGCACTTGGGAGGCTGAGGCAGGAGGATCACGAGTTCAAAGCCAGCCTCAGCAATGGCGAGGGAAAACACATCAAGCTTAAACAATTTCTGTTGGAATACTATTATTTCATTTCATGATATACATTAATTTGAAATTGAAATTTTGTTGGAAGAAAACATTGTTATAGATTTTGAAGTGTTTACTAGTTAACTAAAGTTTATATATATAAAAAAGAAAGAACAGAAGAAAAAGGAGGGTAAAATATAATAGCCTTTCCACACAGCAAAATAAATTATAAAAAGTTAATAATTAAAAAAAAATTTTAAAGGTCAGTACTGATGAACAGTTAGGAGATTAATGGAATAAATATAAAATCCAGAAAAAGCCCAAACACATATGGGAATTAGGAGGTAATAAAGATCAAATTTCATAAGTGAAAAAAATAAGCCAATAAATAGTGTTGGAATGTTTGGACAAAATTAAATTCAAGTCAGATTCTCATATTTACAATATTATAAAAACTTAATAGATTAATTATTAAAATGTTTTTTAAAGTCTTAAAAGATCAGAGTGTTGGCCGAGCGCAATGGCGCATGCCTGAAATCACAGTATTTTGGGAGGCTGAGACAGGAAGATCTAAAGTTCAAAGCCAGCCTCAGCAACTTAGAGAGGCCTTAAGCAACTTAGTGAGACCCTGTCCCAAAATAAAAAATAAAAAAGGACTAGGGATGTGGCTAAGTGTTTAAGTGCTTCTAAATTCAATCCCTGGTACCAAAAAACAAAACAAAACACACCTGTAATCCCAGTGACTTGGGAAACTGAGGCAGGAGGATAGCAAATTTGAGGACACTACAGCAACTTAGTGAGACCTTTGGCAACTCAGCAAGACCCTGTCTTAAAATTAAAAAAGGACTACAGATGAGGGATGTAGCTGAGTGGTAAAGCACCCCTGGGTTAAATCCTCAGTAACAATACAAAAGAAAAAAAAAATCTTAAGAAAGAACTGGAAGAAGTCATTGGGAAATTTCCAACTTTAAGGTGGAAAAGGACTTTCTGTGATCCGAAATTCAGCAGACCTAAGAGAAAATAATGATGAATTTCACACATTAATAAAATATCTACATGGCAAGCTCTTTACAAGACAAACAGGGCTGGGATTTATTCATTGGTAGAGTGCCTGCTTGACATGCCTAAGACCTGGGGTTCAATCCTCAGTACCATAAACAAACAAAAAAATAAACAAAGGTGAAAACATCTGAAACAAATACCACACATAGAAGATAATTTCTCTACTAATATAAAAATAATTCCTACAAATTGATATAGGACTAACAATCCAATAGCAAAGTGAAGAATAAAAGAGTACTGGTTACAGAAAAAAAAGAGAAACATCTCTAAAGCATAGGAAAAAACGTTCACCTTCACTGTTAGTAAGATAAGTACAACCAATGTTATATTAACATATCATTGCCTATAAATAGGTAAAGATCCATTTTGATAACATACTGTGTTGAAAAAGAACACAGGAAAATAATCATTGTGTATAGAAAAAAACTGGCACAACTACTTTGGAGGGCAATTTTGCAGTATGTGTCAAAGTTACAACTGTGTATATGACTTCTAGAATTTATTCAACAAATATACTCATGTTTGGGAAAAATATTTACTGTGGCACTGAGGGCAACAAAGCAGCATGGTCCTATATTAGAGAAGGTTGGAAACAAACATCTCAATCAAAAGGACTTTTGTTAATGAATTACAGTATATCCATAAAACAAATACTTTGTGGGCATAAAAAAATAATTGGAAAGTCTCTTAGTTACTAACATGAAAACACTCCAAATCATATTACACAATGAAAAAAAAAAGCAAGGAAATAGTTTGCTATCATTTGGGTAAAAAGTATGGGGGAAGGGCTAAGGCTGGGGCTCAGTGGTAGCACACTTGCCTGCCATGTGTGAGACACTGGGTTCAATTCTCAGCACCCTGGTACCAAATATGTAAATAAATAAAATAAAGGTCTATCAACAACTAAAAAAAAAAAAAAAATTTAAAAAAGAATAAAAGGGAAAAAAAAAAGATGGGGAAGAGAACAAAATACTACAACTACATATACATATTTCCTTGTATATGCACAAAATGCCTTAGGAAGTAAACACACACACACAAACAACTCACAATGCCAATGAGGAAAAAAATAGCAAGAAAATAAGAAGTGGCAGGGAGACTTTCCACTTTATAGCCTGCCTACAATTTTGAATTTTAAGTCAAGAGAATATATGATCTATTCAAAAAGCTAGGCTAATTTCATTTTGCTACACATAGATTTCTAGTTTTCCCAGCACCATTTGTTGAAGAGGCTATCTTTTCTCTCATGTATGTTTTTGGTGCCTTTGTCTAGGATAAGATAACTGTATTTATTTGGGTTTGTCTCTGTGTCTTCTATTTTGTACTATTGATCTACATGTCTATTTGGTGCCAATACTATGCTGTTTTTTGTTACTATTGCTCTGTTGTATAGCTTGAGGTCTGGTATTGTGATGCCTCCTGCTTCATTCTTCTTGCTAAGGATTGCTTTGGCTACTCTGGGTCTCTTATTTTTCCAAATGAATTTCCTGATTGCTTTTTCTAGTTTTGTGAAGAATGTCATTGGGATTTTAATAGGAATTACATTAAATGTGTATAACATTTTTGGTACTATGGCCACTTTGACAATTGAAGTAAAGATTAAGAATCAATAAATGGGATGCATTCAAACTAAAAAGCTTCTTCTCAGCAAAGGAAACAATCAATAACATAAGAGAAAAATCTTTACCACACATACCTCAGATAGAGCACTAATCTCCCAGTATAAAGAACTAAAAAAAAAAAAAAAAAAAAAAAAAAAAAAAAAAAAAAAAAAAATCCTAACACCCAAAAAACAAACAACCCTGTCAATAAATGGGCTAAGGAACTGAACAGACACTTTACAGAAGAACTAGTAGATCAACAAACATGAGAAAATGTTCATCATCTCTAGCAATCAGAGAAATGCAAATCAAAACTACTCTGAGATTCTATTTCACTCCAGTCAAAATGGCAATTATCAAGAACACAAGCAATAATAAGTGCTGACGAGGATGTGGGGGGGAAAAGGTACACTTATATATTGCTGGTAGAACTGCAAATTGGTGCAACCACTATGGAAAGCAGTATGGAGACTCCTCAGGAAACTTGGAATGGAACCACCAATTTGACCCACTATCCCACTCCTTGGTTTATACTCAAAGGACTTAAAAATCAGCATACTACAGTGACGCAGCCACATCAATGTTTATAGCAGCTCAATTCACAATAGCTAAACTATGGAACTAATCTAGATGCCCTTCAACAGATGAATAGATAAAGAAAATATAGTACATATACACCATGGAATATTACTCAGCCTTAACAAAAAATGAATTATGGCATTTGCAGGTAAATGGATGGAACTAAAAAATATCATGCCACGTGAAATAAGCCAATCCCCCAAAAACCAAAGGCCAAATGTTTTCTCTGATAAGCAGATGCTAATCCACAATGGGGGGTGGTGGGAGGGAAGAATGAAGGAACTTTGGATTGTGCAGAGGGGAGTGAGGGGAGGGGAGGGGAGGGGCTATGAGGATGGGAAGGAGAGTGGAATGAGACAGACATTATTACCCTATACACATGTATGATTACACTACTGGTGTGACTCTGCACCATGTACAGCCAGAGGAATGACAAATTGTGCTCCATTTGTACACAATGTGTCAAAATGCATTCTACTGTCATACATAACTAATTAGAACAAATTAAAATTTTTTAAAAAGCTAAGTTAAAAAGTTTTCTGATAAGGTTGTTTATTTCAAAGGATAGCTCATCTTATCTTAAAACTTTTATCTAGGGTAAGTATATGATAACAAGTTATTTAACAAGAATATGACCAATATAGAGAATATTTGTACTATCATTGAATTAACATCTCAATAATTCTGAATCCATCTGCTATATTTTGAACTCAGTTTCTATCAGCCGATAGAAACCCATAAAATAATCTAAGAAATGCATTAAACTTGATTCATAATAATGTGCATTGTATCATAGAACTTATTTAAATGCAGCAAGTGAATGTGTTGGCTTGTATTTTCAAAAAAGCTGAATGATCTCACAATCAACCTTACCAATAAATAACACAGGAAATAGTTTTTGAATATGGCATATCCAGATCTTTATCCAAAAATAAAGACTCAGGATTCTAGGATATAGATAATAGGAAGGCAAAAAGTACAGGAGAGAAGGTTGAGGTACCTAATGAACTGAAAAACCTGACTAAGATTTGCAAGCAGCATCAAAGATGCTATTTGACTTCTGAATAAGAAAAAGTTCTTGGAAATTAAGTAGAAGGACTCAGAAATATTAAAATAATAAAATATCAGGAAAGAGGAAATAAAATATAAACATGCAGAATAAGAAAATTAGATACTTCTAAGAGCTATAATATAAGGCTTAAAAAGAAGTCTCATAAATAAAGAACTGGGGTATAGCTCAGTGGTAGAGAGTGCTTAGCATGGGCAAGGCCCTACACAGCAAAAAAAAAAAAAAAGAAAAATGTAGACCCTTACTTGCAGATGAGTAGTTTTTTCAACATACCTCTTGCCTACAGAAGTTTACAGAACCAAGGCTTCTTTTCATTTGATACTATCTCTGTCCCTTTAGACCAAGATGATATAATTCTTTTAAAATATTTATGGTTTTCTTATGAATCCATTTTTCATTTATTTCATCAGACAAAAAGCAACACCCACAAGACATAATAAGCTATTGGGCTTCTAGCAAGGCTGCTGAGAAACAATGCCATTAAGATTTTTAGCCGGGCACGGTGGTGGCGCACACCTGTAATCCCAGCACTTGGGAGGCTGAGGCAGGAGGATCACGAGTTCAAAGCCAGCCTCAGCAATGGCGAGGCACTTAGCAACTCAGTGAGACCCTATCTTTAATAAAATACAAAAAAGGGCTGGGGATGTGGCCCAGTGGTCAAGTGCCCCTGAGTTCAATCCTTGGTACCAAAAAAAAAAAAAAGATTTTTAGAAGGTCTTGAAGGCCTTTTTTTCTTACTGGGTAGTTCTCTGAGGCAGTACGTTGGTTCTTTCAGAGGTGTTAGCAAAGGATCTTCTACCATACTCTGGTTTTGAATTTTGCTTTTTAGAACATTTCTTATTTGAGAATTTGAGGAAAGCTGGGAATTAGGTACATACTTATTTTCAATTCAGGAAGTCTTTTCTTTAACTCTCCCGACTCACTTTTACTACAGCCAGCTAGAAGTTGGGTGGCACTTTAACATTGCCTAGAAATTTCCTTAGCTGGATCATCCAATTCACTAGGTGCATTTTCTGTTTTCCACATTATGATAAACAACAGTGTTGACTAACCTTCTACTAATACAGAGCTCCCCTCCACTGTTCCTGTTAACAAGTCTCTTTGAAGCCTTTCAGTCATTCATACTTTCCTGTGAGTACTTCCAGTTTTCACCTCTGCTTGGTCACAGAGCCATTCCCATAATCTCCATATGTGTATGTGTCGCAGCAGCATTCTATTTCCAGGTACCAAAATCCTTTCTGGTAACTAAGGCTGCATGACAGATTACCCAAAAGGAGAACACTTATTCTGTTTACTAGTCTGTAGAGTTCATTTGAGAAGCTCATGTATGCTATACACATCATCAGCTTGCTATCAACAGAAGCTTTACCTGGGGATGTTGGCTGGAATACCTAGATGTGGCTTCTCTATGTAGCTTGGTCTTGCTTATAGCATGAAGGGTGAACTCCCCAAGAGACAGCTATGAGAAGGCATATTGCCTTCTTTGACTTTGCTGCTAAAATCATTCGCTGTCACTTCCCCTACATTCTATTTTTTGAGGAAATCCCTAAGTCCTGGCCAGATTCAAGGGGAGGGAAATGGACTTATCTTCTTAATGGGGAAGTGGCAAGACTCCGAAAGAGCACATGGGACCAGAAATATCAATATAGCCAATTTTAGAAATTAGAATTTATGTTCTAGCCAAAGAAGTTTGGAAGATAAATTTTGAGACTTAAAAAAATATGTAAATGTCTTTAACATATTCTCACTACTTCATAGTTGGTATAGTTCAAGTTCTAGGTTGGTGTGCAGAATTTTGAAGGCACTGCTCTGTTGTCTATAAGCCTCTTAGCAGGGTATGTAGCTCAGTGGTAGAGGTGGGCAAGGACTCTACAACTGAGTTATATCTGTAGCTCAAGATCTAATATTTAAATAGAAAGGAAGAATGACTCAGAAAGCAAAACAAAGAATCCAGAATTATTATGTGAAAAATCAATCTCATGAAGTTAGGCTAAGTCCTAATTAAAGAAATGTGCCCAGACCTATAGACCAGCAGCTTCTATGGTTCCTATTTTCTCCTTTTTTGAGTGGAATGGTCTACAATGGTTATCCTAGGCTTGTTCTACCATTATATGATAGGTATGTCAGGAGCAGCAACCTTGTCATTTTAATTCACTTGTCTTCAGAACAAGAATAATTGTGGTACTAGAGACTGAACCCAGGTGTGTTCTACCACTGAGCTACATAGTCCCAGCCTTTTCAAAAAGTTATTTTGAGGGGCTGGGCTTTTTAAAAAATTTGAGACAGAGTCTTGCTAAGTTGCTTGTGCAGTCCTCAAACATTCAATCCCCTGCATCAGCCTCCCTAATAGCTAAGAGTACAGACATGCACCACTATGCTCAGCAAGAAAACCTCAACTCTCCTGGAGCCTGATTTAGATAATAAAATCATGGACTCCAAATAAGAGCCTTATTCTATAATAATATGAACTCTGGAAGTTCTTGGGGGAGGGAATTAATGTTTTTTGACTACAGGAAAGAGGTGAATTCTTGTGGCCAGAAGAGACAGGTTGTAGTTTCCAAAATTGCTACCACAAGATTTCCAGTCCCACATGCTCTTCTTGTTTGCTACTCCATTGACAGATAGAGTATATTCCCTCTTCCTTTCCAACCTGGGTGGGAGAAATGATGCTAAATGGCACCCAGGGCTACATCAAAACATATGATGCAGCTTCTTCTTGGCTGGCTTGACTTCTTTCCTGCTATGCTCACCCTCAGAACCCAAACTGTCATGCTGTGAAATAGCCCAGGTCACATGAAGAGGCCACATATAGAGGTGTCAGCTGACAGCTTCTATTGAGGTCTCAGCCTTTGGCCAATATTAACCACCAGACATGAGAATTAAGAGAGCCTTCGGATGATTTAACTCCCAGACTTCAAACCACGTGAGCTAATAGAAAAGTGGAAGTGATCACCACCAATCCCTAACTAAATTAAAGATTCATTAAAAAAAAAAAAAAAGTTCTCATTATTTTAATCACAAGTTCTAGGGTAATTTGTTATACATCCTAAATAACTAGAACATACCTTTACTCAGGAAACTACAAGAGACCATAACCCAAGAAACTAGGAGGTAGCTTAAAAAAGAGAATAACACAAAACCCACGAAGTAGGAAGTTTAATACAAGAAGTGGCAAAGGAAAATCCTAAGACCAGTGAAGTCCCTGGCTGAGAGCTGTGGAATAATCAGAGAAGAACTCAGAATGGAAGGGGGGAAAGTGGAACTTCATCTGCAAGTAAAAGGAAAAACAAAAAACCCCACAGAGCCTAGAGATGACCTGACTGTTGTGATATGAAAAAATGGGTTAAGAGATATTTTTCAGAACTGCTAAAAGCTCTGTGGAAAATTAAGATCTAAAAAAACAAAAGCAATGCAAAAATGAGGTAACTACTAATTCCATAAAAATGTAAAAATGGTTACATACTTGGCTCAGCAATGGGTAATATTTAGAGTCAAAATAATGAAAACACCAAATATGGTTTAAAATCATGATATAACTTATATCATGATATAATTTAAAATAATAATATAATAAGTTAAAATCATGATACAATTTAACTTGGAGGAAAAGGTGGAGAGAATGTTTTGAAAGATAGCTAAAATTATTATAATGTAGCTATTGATTATAATAGAGGTCAACAGATAATATCTAAAATAAAAGAATTGAGAGATAGCATCATGTATACATTTATTCACAAAAAGGAAGGTAAATGTTAGAAGAATAGCAAGGTAATTGCCTCTGAAAAGTGTGGATACATTTGAAGATGAAGACTGCATTTTGATTTCTTTGATAAGTGTAAATATATTCAAAAGTTTTTATTTGTTATAAATATACTTACTATGGAAATGCTGCTGAAGCAGGAGCTAAAACTGGAGGATTCTTCCAGAACTCATCCAACAGACTTTGAATAATTTTCCCAAGATCTGAATGCATTGTAAACTGAAAGTACCAATAATGCATGAGTATTAAAATCACTTTCAAAACAGATTACAAAGTCTCATGGACATAATGTCATTTTAAATCGTTTTTTTTTGGTGGTACTGGGGATTGAACTCAGGGGCACTCGACCACTGGGCCACATCCCCAGCCTTATTTTGTATTTTATTTAGAGACAGGGTCTCAGTGAGTTGCTAAGTGCCTCGCCATTGCTGAGGCTGGCTTTGAACTTGCGATCCTCCTGTCTCAGCCTCCCAGAGTGCTGGATTTTAAATCTTAATCCACTTTGGCAGGTCAGAATTGCCAGAAAAGCAAAGGGTATCCTGCCAAATCAACATAGCAATCCACAACTCACAACATTTTCTTATAGAATAAATACATAAGTATTTGGTAATTAGAAAATCAGGTTGAAAGTCCCAATCAATAATGAAGCTAAAATAATTCCATATTTCACTATTTATGACAGTTTGAGAGTTCAAAGGTAAATACTAAGAGTACATTTAAGTTATGGTCCTTTAATATCAACCATATCACACCCAAAAACTATAAGGCATACTCTTAGCTAAACATGATATTATCTACTACATAAGGTGAAATATTTTTTGGAAAATTACTGAATCTAAAATAAAATTTTAAATGAATTTCAGGTTGCAAACATATTTAGTAGGAAAGTAATATACTTGTTATAGTACTCTTGAAAAAAATTATACCACACACATACATTGCTTACTAATGGAGAAGTAACATACACTCCTTGTTTATCCATTAAGTGATGTCGTATTGGTGGATAAACACTGATCACTGGTTTTTCCTGAGGAAATTGTGGAGGAAGTAATCTGGTAAAAAAAAAAACAAGAAATATTACATTATATAGTCACAATCCTAAAATAAAGTTAAAAGCAAATTAAAATTTTACACTTGTACAGATTAATCATTAAGTAATGAATGTCCTTTGCCTTGCACAGTAGAGCAGGCCTGTAATTACAGTGACATGGGAGGCTGAGGTAGTAGGATTGCAAGTTCAAGGCCAGCGAAGGGCAACTCTGAGGTCAGCCTGGTCAGCTTAGTGTGACTCTGTCTCAAAGTAAAAAATTTAAAAATAAAGTGAGCTAGGGATGTAGCTCAGAGGTAAAGTTCCCCTAGGTTCAATGTCTAGTATCTAACAAAAAGACAAAGAAACAACAACAACCAAAAAAACTCCAACCATACCAAAAAACTATGATGGTTATTGAGTCAACCGAAATTTATGAACAATTTACACTTTGGCAACAAGACTATATAGTAATTCAACACAGCTAAAACCTTAATGTGCAAAATAGACAATTTGAATTATAGAAGTTTTTACATCATGGTGATTGTTTTCAAATATGCTAAACTATACAAAATCTCAGCTAAAAATTAGAATTGAGTGAATCATACAAACCCTGTCTAATTATTTATTGGATCACAGTTTCTGGTCATACAGTATTCTTGGGTTTTTGTTTTTGCTTCCCCCCCCTTAATGTACCTCTCTCCCAACTTGGAGATCAATCACATGGTTTCAAGCAAAGAACAATAAATTCTCAACAATTTATTATCAACAAATTCTCAAAGGTAAAAACTTGAACCTTTTGTAGCATTACAACACTAAAATTATCAGGTAAAGTCTTAAAAAAATAACAAAAGTTTACTATTTCCCAAATCTCTAAAATTCAGAATATTTCCCTTTATACTGTCTCTCTGTTTCTATTGGCTCAGAATGCTATTTGTTGACAGTATTGTCACAAAGAAACTAGTTCCTTGTTGGATTCTCCTACCTATCTCTACCCAGACATTTGATGAGAAATAAAACTACTTCATTTATATAAAGATTTTAAAATTATTTTGGTAAAAGACATAACAAATGGCCTTTCCAGCCCATCAATCTGGATTTGTATCCTATGATATTTACTAACCATGTATCTGTACTTTGTCCTAATTTGCATGACGGCTATGAGGATTCATAAAACTCATGTGTCAAGTTAATGCAGCTTAATGCTTGGCAGAGTTATATGTTCATGCTTGAATCCATTCATACAACTAGTATTTAATAAGGCCTCCTCTGCATAGACACTATGCTGGGCAATGAGGATATGAAGATGAATAAGAGATGTTTTTTTTCCTTACCTTACTCAGATACTTCCTCTAGAAACCAACCACCTAAATGCAATCTGAGGTAATAACTTACTTTTTTTTTTTTTTTTTTTACAATGGAGACTAATAATTGCATTTAAGCCTAAACAGGCACTTCAGCAATCAGTCCAACTTCTTCTGTTTGTGACTTCAACACAAACCTCATGATTACATTTTTAACTTTTCATATCCCCCCCCCAAATCAGCTGATCAAAACCAGCCCTAAGCTGGGCGTGGTGGCACACGCCTGTATTTTTTTTTTTTTTTTTTTTGTGGTACCAGGGATTGAACTCAGGGGCACTCGTCCACTGGGTCACATCCCCAGCCCTTTTTTGTATTTTATTAGAGACAGGGTCTCACTGAGTTGCTAAGTGCCTCGCCATTGCTGAGGCTGGCTTTGAACTCGCGATCCTCCCGCCTCAGCCTCCCAAAGTGCTGGGATTACAGGCGTGTGCCACAGCGCCCGGCTCACACGCCTGTATTTTGAGCACTTGGGAGGCTGAGGCAGGAGGATTGTGAGTTCAAAGCCAACTTCAGCAATGGCGAGGCACTTAGCAACTCAATGAGACCCTGTCTCTAATAAAAATACAAAAAAGGGCTGGCTAGGGATGTGGCCCAGTGGTTGAGTGCCCCGAGTTCAATCAAGAAAACAAAAACAAAAATCCCAGCCCTGACTATTCTCAATGATATAGCATATCTACTGCTGAAGTTTCACAAACTTTAACTTGTTTCTGATATAAAGGTGAATCAATCTCTATAGGTTTTCCATATGTGATCCCTTTGTCATTATCATTTTTCAATCTATTTCTAGCTAAGACTAGTTCTAAAAAATAAGAACAATTTAAGTACTAAGGATTATTATCATGTCTTTTAATTGCATTTCATCTTTTATACTTTGTTTTCTATGGCTACCTGCATCAATGATGTCTTTTACAAATTATTCACTAACTTGCACACTACTTTTTTAAAATTATAGTTACTTAAATTCATTTTAAACAGTTTATTTCTAATAGTAACTGAGAGGATTAAAAGTTTAATTCCTAGTACATGAAAAAATAGGATACAATTCTACTCACATATTAATGTTAATAGTCAGGTTGTTTACAGTGAATGGCAATCTGTATTCCACATCTTTCTGTATTTCAGCTATACTGTAAGAGAAAATTTAAGAAAAGAAAAACTTACCCAAAGTTATAAAACCATTAAAGTTAAAGACAAATGTTAAATGCTAGAGCCTAATAAAACTATTTAAATTATAATCACAGAATCTGGATAGACAGCATAACTTGTATCTTGTAAGGAAAATTATCACAGTTATTTTCCTTATCAAATAAGCAGGCAATAATATTCTGAAATATCCAAGGGGCAGGGGGAGCATGCTAAGGAAAACAGGCAAGTAAAAACTCTTGTATTTTATGTTAGATTGGTTTACTATCATTTTGTGCAATTTACCATTCAAAGAAACAGTTGTGACCTCTCTGGTTAATATAGGTCAGCAAGACATCTGGTTTCTGATTATAACTATCACTGTCCAGCTACAGATGGAAATGTCTTAAACTTAAAAGTCTGAATGAGTGTTGACTACAGAATTTGTATAGAGGCTGCTGGCTGGCTGCTTTTCAAAAACAAATATTCTTCTTCTAAGTAAGGGAAGACAGATTTTATTCTGGGTAGCAATATTTTTTTTAGTCTTGCTTGTAACGAGTTGTTGCTAAAGACTGAAGTCACAGCCTATGAAATATATAGGGAAGTTGTGGAGTAAATTTCCAAGAAAATAAAATGAAAGAATAAATAAGTGTATGTACTCATTTTGCTCTTCTGTCCTTTTCCTTACTACCTGCCTGGATCCAATAACTAGACTTTAAAAAAAAATTTTTTTTTCTTTAAAAAAATTTTTTTTGTTTTAAGTTGTAGACCTTTATTTTATTTTATGTGGTGCTAAGGATCGAAACCAGTGTCTCACAGGTGCCAGGCAAGCAGTCTGGTCCAGCCCTAATAAGTAGACTTCTAATAGCCATTTTGGACCATGAGTGACACTGAGAATGGGAGTCATATACCGGGGACAGCTAAGCAAAAAGAAAGAAGTAGCTTGTGTCCTTGATGACTATGACATTGCCAGGCTCTTAATTTATTTTATGTAAGAGAAAAATAAACTTTTATTATATTTAAGTATTTAAGTTACCATTTGGGGGGGGGGTCTTTGTGATTGGAAGAATATAATTCCTCACTAATATAAGTTTTAACATTCTATAATGCAGAAATTTATTTTGGTTTATTGTTAATTTTAGGCATATCATTTTACAAATATAATCTGTAAATCAAATGCGGAGACTTGGGGATTCACTTGGAATACTAACCAATATTCACAATATTTCCACAGAGAAAAATACTAAGTAGTATCAATGACTTCAGGTTGCAGAGGAAGCTTAATATTCAAATAGACAAGAAACTTCTTCAAGAATGAATATCTGGGAAAGGCCTAGCATATGCATAATGGTTAAATTTCTATTCTTTTGGATGCTTTGAACTAAACTTCTAATTTTTCTCATTTTTTTGACTATTATATTTTCTAGTTTTTTTTTTCATAAAATACTATGCTCTAGAATATGTAAATCTTAGACGGATTAAAAGGTTAGAGAGTGTTGGGACAGAGCTATGGAAAAATCTTTGATGCAGATAAAACTTTCCCTTTTGACAACCTATGGAATAGGGTTATCACTGAGAAGAAAGACCTAAAAGAAGACTCAAGCAAGTACTCAATATCAGGATTTATACAATTTTCATTAACTTGTTCTTTGGGGATTAGGTTTAGACTGACAGCCCCTTCAGATGTATGAACCCTGCATAATCAAAATAATGGCTTAATTTTTAAAAATTCTGTTATATTATCTTACAACCTTAAAATTTCATTGCTCTAGGAAACAGTGGTCACAAAAGGTTCCACCAATTCAAAGTCAAGAAAAGCATCTAAGTGATTAAGAGTGTGACCTTTTCCTTTTAAAATCAGGCTTCCTGGGTTCAAATCCTGCCTGTACCATTAACTTGCTGGTAATCATAGACAAGTTACTTGACCTATCTTTTTTTTCTCAAATGGGAAATGGGAATGTTAAAAGCATCTATTTACCTAAAAGTGTTGTTAGATTAAGCAAGATAGTGTATGTGAAATCCCCAGAATAATACCAGGCAAATGATTGCTCAAGATCTTAGCTATTATTTAAAAAGCATCTAGAATGTACATTAAAGTTGGGCCCTGACTGGATCTGTGATATTAAAGTTTTAACTCATCAGGTTTTTTGATATTATTCATATTTTTAAAGAAAAATTTCATAGAAAACACATTCAAATGTTTCACTTAAATTTTTCAATTAGGAATGTCCAATTCATTTCTCAGTTATACTCTTCACATTTATTACATTTTTTGAGAAGTTTTCTACACAAATGAGGTATCAAACAAAAAGAAAGTAATGTTTACATTGTTAATGAGAAATGAACCATCATTAATAAATTCCAAACAAGTTAATCATGGCAATCTAGTAATGCATTTTCAATAACTGTATTAGATAAAACTGCAGCCAGATATTGAATTCTTTTATGTAATGAAAATAAGTCCCTGAATATTAATTGCAAATATGATCTTGAACATTTTGCTATTTTTAATAACTTTTTAAAAACTTATTCCAGAGCCAGGTGCAGTGGCGCACGCCTGTAATCCCAGCACTTGGGAGGATGAGGCAGGAGGATCACGAGTTCAAAGCCAGCCTCAGCAATGGCGAGGCACTTAGTAACTCAGTGAGACCCTGTCTCTAATAAAATACAAAAAAGGGCTGGGGATGTGGCCCAGTGGTTGAGTGCCCCTGAGTTCAATCCCCAGTACCAAAAAACAAACAAACAAACAAACAAACAAACAAACAAAAACCAACTAAGACAACCACTAGTAACACATAGATGCAAATTTTCTAAATTTTTCTCTACATTCACACCTTTACTTACAACAAAATATAGAATTTTGAAACTCTCTCTTTTCCCACTCAATAATTTGTGATTATCTTTCTAAATTCACATCAATGATAATGTTATTTTTACATTATCATTCTTAATATCTGCATGATATTCTAGGATATGGTCATAATATTATTTAAACTATTCACTATACCTTTAGGTATTTAGATTGTTTCTGGTATTTACTATTATAAATCACACTGTAACAAACACTCTTCTTATTATATTTTTATGCTGATAGTGATACTACCTTTTTTTGCAGGGGTGGTGGTGCTGGTGCTGGTGCTGGACTCAGGGGCACTCGACCAATGGACCATATCCCCAGCCCATTTTTGTATTTTATTTAGAGACAGAGTCTCATTGAGTTGCTAAGTGCCTCGCCATTGCTGAGGCTGGCTTTGAACTTGCGATCTTCCTGCCTCAGCCTCCCAAGTGCTGGGATTACAGGCGTACACCACAGTGCCCAGCTCCTTTAGTAATCTTATTCTCTGAAGTTCTCCTCTAATAATTTTATTCTCTAAGGTTCTTTGAAAGAAGAGAATTACTATGGTTTTACCTCAGTGTCTCTGAATCTGTTTGGGACTAAATCAAACCAGGATAACAGAGAACTTCATTAATCAGAATATACAATTAATTGGCATTCTCATTTCTCTGATAATCCCTAAAACTTGAAATGCAATGGAGGTATATAGTTAAAAGATCCCTTTAGAGAATAAACAATCATATAATGCTTGTCTTGTCTTTTTTTTTTTGCATAAACTTGGATTTCCTAACAGAGAGTTCAACTAAGCAGGTACCATTTATCCAGCATCTTGAAAGGAAATGGAAAAACAGATGAATATAAGATGGTCTTTGCTTTGAAGGAGCATACAGCTTTATGTGAAAGACCAGCAACTTTTTAAAAAGATCAAATGAAAATAATGATAAGCATTTTTCATAGTGCTGGATAATTCAACTAATAGTTTATAGATAAATCTTACAAATAGATTAAATGAAATAATATAGTTTAAATGTATTTTTTAAAAATCTTGCAAATAAAGAATTCAGACACTTAAAGAAAGTAGATAAATAGGCAATTTTCTTTTCTTATTTAAATCTATGAAATATTAAAAGATATTTTTAAGAAGTAAATCTGTAACAATTTTGAAAAGCATATACTGCCATAGCAGATAAGAAATTTTAAGGAAGATCTGAAAGATAAAACATGGGATTAGATTTAAGGAACAGAGTAGAAATAAAGAATAAGGAAGTAAAATACAGGAAATAATATAACCCCAAACCATAAAACCCTTACAAAGGTAGGAACAGTTTGAAGGTCTTCCAAGTTCTTGAACCAAGTCAATACATAGCAAGAATATACAGAGAGAAGAAAGGCCAGAAGTATTTCTCAGGCTAATGACTGAAGTAATATATGTAGCAGATGAGCTAGTTAACTCTGCCCATTTTCCTGCATGTTTCAACCTGCAAACAGAAATTATATTTGCATTCATATTAACAGGGAGAGTCAGACACAGTGGCGCATGCCTGTAATCCCAGCTACTTCAGAAACTGAGGCAGGACAATCACAAATTCAAGGTCAGCCTCAGCAAATTAGCAAGGCCCTATCTCAAAATAAAATAAAAATGGGGATATAGCTCAGTGGTAGAGCACTTGCTTGGCATGTGGGAAGCCCTGGGTTCAATCCTGAATACTGTAAAAATAATAATTATTATTAACATAGTGAGCTTCTAAGGTAGGTAGCAGTGCCTTGGAAAGTTACTAATCAAGGAGGCTACTATCTCCCAGAAAGCCTCTATTTCCAGAAGACAACTATCAGCTTGCACCATATAGAAGCAAATTGTTCTTTTTCCTCATCATCAGAGGCAATATATCACAAACAAGAGTAAGGATCCACAAACAAGTCAACGGAGAAAATAAAATACAGAAATAAGAACATCACAAAGTTTGTATAAAACAAAACTATGAAAGGAATGCAAGCTCAACAAACCAAAACACAAAATTGTAAGAAACAGGGGAACAAAAAGGACACTATAAATTTGTGTAAATAATATCCTTAGAGAAAAGAAAATAGCATTTGCATGCATGTGTACACACGAGCACATACATATACATAGATGTTATGAAAATGAAAAACCAAGAAACTGGAAATTTAAATAGCTTTATCTGTCTCTTGGAGAAAGCTCATGTACTTTAATATATTTAAAACTTTGTGGAATTCTAAAGTAAATTGCTGCAATTTGTTTTCCAAAGCTGTGCGACATGCACACATTTATTTCACAATATTTTTTGAACAGTGTTTCATCAAACAGATAGAATAATGAATAAAATGTACAAAGAGTTATAGGAACACAGAAGAAAGCACGTAGTGGGAAGTTGTAGGTCATTGGGAGTGTGCCCCTTAAATAGGATTGTGGTATCCTGTCTCTTCCTCTTTGTTTTTCATGTCCTGGCCATGAGTTGTTTTGTCATACACTGCCATCATGGGCTGCCCCACCATGGACCCAAAAGCAATGGGACCAACCAGAAACCTCCTATTATCCCAGTGCAAAGTGTTTGGCTTTTAAATGGCAATTAACCTTTTTAGCAACTGTGCTCTCCTTGGTTGCACATGCTCCTTTTCAGGCCAGAAAGTTTTCCAAATCTATCTACTCTGTTCATTTTCGCTCCCATCCTCACTGTACATCTTTCTAAAACCACTACCCAAGCTGCTGCTTGAACACTGTGCTACATTAAAATTTCCTCCACCAGGTAAATTAGTCCAACACCTCTAAGTTCAGCCTCCTACAAACTTTCTGGGCATGGACACAATGCAGCCAAAATCTTTGCAATGGTATAATATGGATGCCCTGTAGACCAATTTCTAATAGAATTCTCATTTCCATCTGAAACATTAACAGCCAGGCCTTTACTTTCCACACGTCTATTGGCATTCTGGGCTACTGAGCCCCACCAGAATCACCCATTAAAGCTCCACTTCTAGGCATTCTCTAGCCTATCCCTCCAAACCTTTCCAAATTCCTTCTCCACATTGTCTCAGGAATAGTCATAGCAATGACCATTTTTGGTAGTGATGTTTTGTGTTAAGAGTTTTCCATCACTATAATAATACCTGAGATGTATCAGCTTATAAAGAGAAAACTTTTGTTATAGCTCATTTTTTAAGGTTTCAGTCCATGATTAGCTGGCCCCATTTTTTTTTTTTTTTTTTTTTCCGTTTTAAGCCTGTGTTGTGATGGCATATCATTGTAGTAGTACATGGCAAAATCTTCACCTTATAGCTGTGATGAGAAAGAGTGGGAGTTCCCACAATTCCCTTCAAAGTCTTGACCTCGGTGACTTAAAACAAAGCCCCATGTCCTAAGGGTTTCATAACCTCCCAATAGTGCCAAGGTCCAGGGTCCATGCCCATTTGGGAGATTTTATATACAAACTATAGCAGGTCTGCAGCAGTTATGATCTACTAAGAAAATTTTTTTCTTACATTGTAATGTTATTTATTGTGTCATATACTTTGCAAGTGTAAGTTTTAATAACTATAGGCTATATGTCTTAATGGGTCAAAACAAAATTCACTTAATTGTGGGGTTGTTTGATACATACAGTTTTAAAGTTTACTATATAAGTTTAAAGACCATTTGTATAGTCAAAACGTTGACATTTTGTAGAATTCTTTAGTTTCAATAGATGAATGCAAGACAGATTCTTACAGAACTTTTTATTGTAACAAGTTAAGGTGATTTCCTTCCATAAAGTTTTAATCTCAAATACCTATAGGAGCTAGGTAATGTACATGAATAAACAGAGCAGCTTGTATTGCAACAGAGAATAACTGCAAAGTGACAAAATGGAAAGTGGGAAGCCCAGCAAAACGGACAACTACTCTTAATTTGAAGCAAATGTTGCTGTACAGATATTTTGCTAAATCTTTCCATATCTTTCATTTTAAAAGTTACAAGGGACAAAGGACACTGGGAAAAATTTTATGCCTTCTTTTTAATTTTGTTACTTAAAAAAAAAGTTTATTAAAAGTAAAGTTGGAGATTTGGATACTTTAAAGTAAATTCTCAATTTTTAAATGTTGGCAATGGGTCTTTTTAAAAAATAATAATGTGGAATAGCTTAAAACACACACAAAAGCCAGGCACGGTGGCGCACGCCTGTAATCCCAGCACTTTGGGAGGCTGAGGCAGGAGGATCACGAGTTCAAAGCCAGCCTCAGCAATGGCGAGGCACTTAGCAACTCAGTGAGACCCTGTCTCTAAATAAAATACAAAAAAGGGTTGGGGATGTGGCCCAAAGGTCGAGTGCCCCTGAGTTCAATCCCCGGTACCACAAACACACACACACACACACACACACACACACACACACACACATGCAAACACACATATATCCTTTCAGTTTACGTTTTTTTGGTTTCCTTTCTATTTTCATGATATAAGTTTTTGTGTCACCAAGTTTGTGTATGAGTTCTTACAAGCTAAAAGTGAAATTCATAAAAAGGAAGGTACAGAACTTGGATTTACTCAGAAACCTATGAGGGCTGGGGCTGTAGCTCAGTGGCAAAGTGCTTGCCTAGCATGTATGAGGCGCTAGATAAGATCCTTAGCACCATATAAAATAAACAAAGGCATTCTGTCCATCTACAACTACAAAAACATGAAAAAGAAAGAAAAGAAAGAAAGAAAGAAAGAAAGAAAGAAAGAAAGAAAGAAAGAAAGAAACCTATGAGCACAGTTGTAAGCAAAGGGTTAAGCTTAACATCTATAGCGGAGGAACTATACAAAAGCAAACTCTCCAAGGAAGTTATAAGGCTAAAAGCTTGGGCAATCAGAAATAATACTGGGATCCAAGTAATGGCAATAAAAGAAAATACCAAAACAATTTTTAAAGACTATGGAGACTGCCATTGCTATAGCTTCAATCTTGAATATCCCCTAAAGGCCCATGTGTTGAAGGCTTGGTCCCTAGTTTGTGGTGCTATTGGGAGATGGTGAAACTTAAGGAGTAGGGGCTTTGAGAAATTGAAGTTAGGCCACAGAGGGAGTACCATGGTGGAAACTTAAGGAGATGGGGCTTAGAGAAAAGAAGTTAGGCCACAGAGGGAGTACCCGCTGAAGGAGATATTGGGACCCTTCCTCTCTCTCACTCTCTCAGTGTCTCTCGGCTGCCATGAGGTGAGCAGTTTCTTCTGCAAGTTATTCCCACCATCATGTTCTACCTTGCCATAGACGCAAAAGCAAGGGGGGGGGGGCAACCAAACATAGACTGAAACCTCTGGAACTGATCCAAAATACACCTTTCCTCTTCATAAATCCTTTATCTCAGATATTTTGTCACAGTGATGGAAATTTTATACAGATACTATAAATATATAATATTTCAAGTTCTTTACCTGCCTAATGCTTTATTAAACAACTCTAAAGAGAGACATTTCATTTGTGAGTTAACTCTTTGGAATGGAGAGTTAACTAACTGGAAAGTCAGAAGTAGGCTTTGCAGAGACAAATCAGTTGTAGGTAGGCTTGTGAGAGATTTATAAACAACAACTTGGATAGAAGTATGTAGACTAGGAGGCAAAGATTTTAGGCACACTGATTCTATGCAGCGGGAAAAAGGAATAAAATTTGTCATATGCCTACTACAGGCCCAGTTACTCTTCGGAATACTTATATACTTTTTAAATATAAAAAATCCTACACGAAGGCTGCACATGTAGCTCAGTGGTAGAGTGCTTGCCTAGCATGAACAAGGATCTAGGTTCAATCCCCATGCACTGCAATTAAAAAAACAAACATGATAGGAATCACTCCTGATTTGACAGATGAAAATAGAGAATCAAAGGAGTTGAGGATCTTGCCAAGAGGTAATAAACCTAATATGTGTTAGAACTAGAATTAAAATCCAGGAATTTTATTACAGAGCTTTTATTTCACTAAGTCATACTGATTTTCTGGCTTCCATTTATTTTATTTTTATTTTTATTTTTATTTATTATTTTTTTTTAACCTTTGCTCTGCCTCAGTTCCTTTTATTTGAACAATGAGACAAATAGATATCGGTGTTACTGGGTTTTCTAAAGAAATAACAGCAATTAATAGAGTATAAAGCCCAGGGGTTAAAATGGGAAATAACTATGCTGCTTCTCTTGATGCCTAAATCGCTCCTAGGTTGTAAACAAGTGACTGAGAAATTTACTATGCATTCTAGATAGCTAATACCGTCCCACAGTGAGGATTCCCATTTTCAGACTCACTCTCAGGCTCTGACATTTTTCATTCCTGATTCTGAAAGCTAACCAAAGAGTCCCTGAGAAGTTTCAGTCTCTGGAGAATTCCAAGGAATGTCATTTCATGTACACCATAGACTCTCTGGAAGGAAGACTACTGAGCATCAGCTCATCAGAAAGAGATGATTCTGTTGTATCCCCTCCAATTTTCTTCCAAGGATTCATGAGCAGACCTGTTTCTAATACAAAATATCCAAGCAAAAGCAGAAATGATAATCATTTGAAATTGGGATCACTTTAGTCTGGCTTACATTTAAGATGCTCAAGTTAAAAATTTTTTTTTTCTGTCTTGAAGACTGTCATTACATTGAAGAGTCTTGAGATATCAATAGACTTCTATCACTGAACAGAGCAATAAGAAAGCAGGTAGTCAATCCTTTCCTTTTAGTGGTCATATGTCCTGTAAAGGTTACATGACTATCCAAGGTAGCAACCTGCCTGTTGATAATATATCTGTATCTCCTGACTCCTTGCTCAAGGCTTCTTTCATTATGATTCTATTAGTTGTTCCAGAGAGAGAAAAAAAATTCCGATAAATAACCTAACCCCCAAATTAGATATTATTGTGAAATATAAAGCAAAACAGTACAGATTTATCATGTAATTGATTATTATTCAAAAGAATACAGAAGTCCTTTACCTGGTAGTCCTAAGTTAAAAGGTAACAAAGATTATTTTTTATATAACTTTGAACTTACATAGTTAATTATAAATAATATTTATCACTCACAACATTGCTACAATTGTTGTTTTATACATAAGGAAATTAATAAAGAAGCCAATAACTTTAGATATTGTGAGAGAAGAGAGACTCTTCTCTCTAGATAGTTGGAATAGTCACTATTAAGACCATCAGTTTTTAAATTTTTCTGATCGCAGGTACAATACAGAGAAATACTACTCCTTAGCTTCACTTTTGAAGAATCTTTAAATATTGAGGTTAGTGAATTAAACAGCTGGGATACTTTCAACTACAAGTACATGAAAACCAGGGTAAAAGGGGCCTTAACAATGAGGAATTATTTATCTTAAATTAGTATAGAGGAAGGGTGTTTCCAAAGTTAGTTAATTTAGCAGCAAAATATTATCTTCCATTTTGCCACATTCAATAGTCAACCTTATCTTAGCTCCTGAGCCAAATGGTTCCAGAAGTCCCATGTAAAACAATATCAAAACAGGAGAGGCATTTCTTTGATCTCTTTGTCTTCCGAGACATTTCTTTTATTATTGAGAAAATGTTTTGAGTGCTCCCAGCTAACCTCCCCTCCAATTCATACTAACCAAGATTAGGTCAAGAGTTCTACTTGTATAGTAAGGCAGAGAGGGGTTGAGACCATCAACATTGGCATAAACAATCATTATTTACCTCCTGGGCTTGAAGGAGCCCAATCTCTACTAAGTCTGAGGCCCTGCATCAGGGAAAAATAGAATAAAAACAGGTGTTCTTTGAAAAAGTCAGAGGAAATGGATTTGGATAGGAAAACAACAGTGTCTCCAAAGTGAACTTCTTTAGGAAGTAGAAGAAAATAGCAGGATTAGTTCTCCTGCACATAAAGTCAGAAATTTTAGTGGTAAATTGAATACTGTGATAATTATTAACTCAAAAGATAGAATATAGTACTTGAGTCCAACCTATCTACTTTTAGTTTCTCTTTTCATACAGACTTAAGCATGCTATTATGCTTTGGTTAAACTTTTTTTTTTTTTTCCTTTTGTGGTGACTATAATATTCTCCCACTTGCCCTGCATCCCACTGAGACTAGATGAGGAGATATGCATAAAATCCACCTACCCTGAGGAAGATGAGAAGGTAAAATTCTATTAAGGTAAATAAAAATGAGTTTATATCCATTAGAGAAAGGGACTTAAAGAAATTCCTTGTTGAGATGGGATTTTGAAATAAAAAAGAGTTGGAAGGGAAATGAGAGAATGGGGTGGGGAAAATTACTCAGTGAAACAGAAGGGAAAAAAAGCTAGATACTTTCATAATCAGGAAGAGCTTCTGAACCTACAGAAAAATTAAAAAAAAAAAACAGAATGTGAAACTAAAGGGATGTAGGCAGCATGCAATAAGATATTGATGTCTGTAACTCAGGAAGATTTTTTTATTACACACACACACACACACACACACACACACATTTGAAATATTCTTTTAACTTACAGAATGTACTTTAGAATAACCAATCATGGTGTCTGCACAAAAATTTTAAGTATAAGGTTATCTACTAATTTGGCTAATCAAACAACAAATTCTCAGATATTTCACAGATTGATCATTTTTACTGGGTAGCTTAGAAATGTATGTTATTAGTTAAAAGAGTGGACTTAGGCCGGGCGCGGTGGCACACACCTGTAATCCCAGCACTTTGGGAGGCTGAGGCAGGAGGAACTGGAGTTCAAAGCCAGCCTCAGCAATGGCGAGGCACTTAGCAACTCAGTGAGACCCTGTCTCTAAATAAAATACAAAAAAGGGCTGGGGATGTGGCCCAGTAGTCGAGTGCCCCTGAGTTCAATCCCTGGTACCACACACACACACACACACACACAAAAAAGTGGACTTAGCAAGAATTGGTAGAAGACATGCTTTTTTTCTGGGGTTTTACCATTCTTTAAAAAACTGGAAGCATATGGTCTACTTAAATGTCTCCAGAATTATCCAAGTATAATTTGCTGTAAGTTATACAAATTATACAAATTGTGAAATATTTCAATTAAATAAAATTCCAAGTATTTTTATAAACAAACTTAAAGTCATATGTTCATAATAGTACAAAATATAGGTAATGTCCCATGTTCAAGACTTCTGCCTCAAAAAATAACATATAAAATAAATACTTTCTGCATTCAATTCAGGGTATTTATTGATCCTTTTAAGCCAACTTTAGAACTCCTTAGATGAACAATTATTGCTTTACAACCTCAATTCACTTGGGTGACAAAAAAAATCCATAAATTTTAGATCAATTACTTTCTTATTTACAAGACTTAGCAGCAAGGGACTTTGGAGTTTTTAAAAATTCAATTTTAACCTTAAAGAATAAAAATTTTCCAGCACTAAGAATAAACTAAAGGCTTAACTGCAATTAATTCCAATGGTATGGTTCTAAAAAGTATTTCTACAGTACTAGGATTAGTACAGTATACAATCTTCCAAGGTGACAACTTCTCAGGGAACAAATTTGTTATGCTTGTAAAAGTGAGTCTCATTTTATAATTATATCTTGTAAGAGTAGTTCTTACAGGTTAGTAAAGAGCATGATTTAGAATAAGATTTACTTGTCTTGTGGCTCAGAAAATGACACTCCAAAGTATGGCACTTTGGCAAGGTAACTACATTGAGCTAAAGGAGATTAGAAGGGCTCAGCAGCAAAGTCTCTGACTTTTTTCTACCTTCAGGTTCTTGTTCCTCTTTCTCCCCCAAAGCATTAGTAAAAGCCAGAATGCCTCTTCCACAAGTCTGGTCAAAGAAACTAGACCTCCTGTCCCCCAAAGCAGGTGATAAAACCTAGAAAGGTCACTTTCTCAACCCTTTCCCCAGAAAACCCTTATTCCAGAGGAGCCCTTCCTTCTACCCATATTGAGAAGAAGGAAAGCTATACAAAGTGGCCAAGAAGAATCTGAACAGACAGGCCTTGCTAGGTTTCTTCACCTTAGTTTATTACCATTAGACCATATACTTTTGTCAAATCACAATTCTACACGGTTGTCCATTCTTTACCAAACCAAAATGTAAAAGTAGACAGTTTTCCCTGGGTCTTTGGGTATTTGTTTCTGAAGGTTCCCATGTCACATAAATTTTTGGTTAAATGAATCTGTTATGCTTTCCCCTTGTAGCATGCCTTTCCTTATAAAAGCATTACCCTTATGATGGGTGACACTTGTAAAAACTTTTTGAGTTTAATTTTACAAAATGAAAGCCACCAATAATAGCTTGCCACTCTTTTCTGTTAAAAAATCACAAATTTTGTTTTTGAAAGTTATAAATAAGCATTAAAATGAGCTAAAAAAAAAAACAAGAAACACTTGAAGTTTGGTCAATAACAGGCCTTATCTTAGCTAAACTGATTTTTCAGTAAGTTTTCCTTTTGACAATACATTTATTACTATTCTAGGTTATAACTTACTTGCTTGGAAAAAATTACCAATGTGTAACAGATAAAATGGTACCTAATAGTTTGTTCAATAGGAATTACTTAATTTTATTATCTCATGATATATGTTTGTCAAATGTATGAAAAGATTATTTTAAAAAGGACTAGAATTTACCCACGTTGACATCTTTACATAAAACACATGCTGTGAAACTGTTAAGGAAATATAATTGTATAACTCATGACATAAACAGGCAGCTCTAATTTTTGAAAATCATTGCAGACACAGACATTTGCAATATAAAAGGCTATAGCAAACCAGATTACAGTAAAAACAGTTGAAATAACTTCAATTGTAAAATATCTCTAATCTGGCCGTAATAAAATGAAATACTCTTTAAGAAGACAACAAAACAACAGAGATGAATACATGGCAATCCTTGAGTGTAGAGCCAAGAATATTAAGGAAATGCAAAATGTACAGACACTAGCAGTTGCAAGATGGGGAGAGGTTATTGGAACAGGGTAAATTCTTAATTAGAGACTCAAAGAGATTGACTATCGCTCAAAGAATTCACTGATGAAAACTACTGCTTCCTTTCCTTTGATGTTGCAACAATTTTCCTCTTCGTGAAACTTGGAGATTACTCTTCACAATTCCCTTTAGCCAAGTACAGTACTTTAACACTTCTGCCAATGCTATAATCAGGTGGGCAAAGGGAAAAATTAGGGGGAAACCAGGGATACTAAGGGGTATCGGCATATGAAAGAGATTACTGTCAGCAGCGATGTGTCAGAACGGATGAGCAAGTCAGAAGTAGAAGAGCTGAGCAGTGGTGGGGCAGGAGGCAGGGGGATTCCGGAGGAAAATAGTAAACATGAGGTAGGAATGGGAGATCTGACGTGTGTGACCCACTACGAAAGGAAGTCTACCATAAGGAGGCAGCTGGCCTGAGGAGCTGTGAGAGTGATAGGGACCAGCCCGCCCTCCCGCCCTACTTTTCCCTCCTGTCGGAGAAGCAGCGACCAGTCACCTGGAGTGTGAGTTCCGGAGGGACTCGATCAAGCGCTGCTTCTGCTGTTGCAGGCTGGTGAGGCCACCGGGAGACCCAGCCGCGGAGGAGGAGGCGCTCTTGGTTAGGGGAAAGAGCCAGCTCATCCTCCTTGGGTCCCCGGGCCCAAGGCCCTAGAAGGCTCTGGCCTGCTTCTCCCAGCTGCTCAACCCGGGCGTTCTCCAGCGACAGAGGAGCGGGTTAGACGCCCGTGGCCTAAACGCTGGGGGGGCCGCGTCTTCACTAAGCAAGCCCGGCTCGCGGTCTCCGGGTTCTGGGGGACATTCTATAATGTAGTTAGCTGGAGAGGGGCAACGTGCTGCCCCGGACAGGCAGTCCTACCTTCGCCGCCCAGACGCCCAAACCAGCCAGTCAGGGAATCTGACCGCCCAGCGCTCCACCGCCCTAGCTTTCGTCACCTGCGTGCCCCGCCTCCTCCGCGCGCCACGCCCCCTCTGCGTGTCGCGTCATCTTCTAGCGTCCCCGCCAGGACTTGCGAGAAGCTACGGCGCAGCACGGTGCGGCGCAGCTCCGGCTCCCCTTTCCCAGTTGCTGGGCGAGAGGTGTCTATGGGGCACCCGCTGCCGCCGCCGATACCGCCACCGCCACCGCCGCCGGGTGCTGCCTCTATGGCGAGGAGGAGGAGGAGGAGCGCGAGCTCAGAGACACAAGTAGATTTAGCGACTGCCGCAGATCTGCGGGGGGAAGGGCGGGCTGGGGAAGTAGAAAGGGGGCGGGAACCATGAACCTGAGAGGGTGCGCGATGGCGCCTGCTGTAGTCGGCCGGTGAAGGAAAGAGTTGGTGGCTGATGAGGGGGGAGGGTAACTGGGGCTGGGGGTATTTTCTGGAGGGTGACGCGGAGTGATGACGTAAACGGCTTTGTACCTGGGGCTTCGATGGGGGACGGCAACTCTTGAGTGGAAGGCGGTGGCCTAGATCCTCAGCTCCTGGTGTTTCTTCACGCAGCATTACTTGGGAGTCAATCTGGCTCCAGTAAATATCAGAATCTTCGCGTTGGCTTTCTGCCAGGGAAAAGAGTTATCTGTGACATGAATGCCTCTGTGCTGTTCTGTTTCTCTGGAAGCCTACGGAGATGGTACCTACAGTAATGAGAAGGCCTTTCGTGACTCTTCAGGGCATTTGGAGCAGCATAGAGAAGTGGAGGAGAGCCGTGTTTTAACTACAGTATCATACCAAAGTGTGTGTGTATCAGGATGGGAGTTATAAAGAAGGGCTGACTTGGATCTTCTGTGATTTCTGTCCTTAGAGCAGACGTTACTTTTGTTATTTTGGAGTAGGACGACACAAAATCTCCTTTTTGACCTCAGTTATTTTTTTCTCCCAAATTTCTGTGAAAAATGAAGGGCATTTGGGATTTCTTTAAGAATATGTTGGTCCAAATTACCATTGTATACCACGAACCAGCAACATGAGATCTATCTTTACTAGCAACGGAAAGTGCTTGGAATTTTAGGGGACTCAGAAGTAAATTTAAAATGCAGACGTTTTGTTGCCTTCTTTTTTCACCTTCCTACAGTTGTGGATATTCAAATGATTTCTGTGTCTATTACTTTTTCCTCACAACATGCTTTATAAAAATTAGTTTTGTCCCTTTCAACCTGGCTTGAACAAATGCCAATAAAACAGATTTTGTAATTAAGTTTTTAAATGTTTTGTTAATTAATGAGAAACAAAAGCAAACACTACCTTCATCATGGTAGCATCTGATCTCATTTTTATAAGCAAATGGATGACTTCATGAAGATTTGTGCAAAGAGTGAATTGAACTCAGTGATCTTTAATTAACAGAAAGTTTTAAAATATGACTTATGTGTATAATTTAAGGACCTTGGGTAAATAACCACATATGTTTCTGCCAGCTCAATTTTATGATACAGGTTTATGATACAACTGGAATTCAGATTATGATATAGCTAGTTTTCATTTTGTTTTTTTATTTTGACAGGTACACAAATAAAGGACAAAGTATTTTATGAAACAGATCTTCAATCAAATATAACATTTGATGCTTGGCATCTAGACTCCCTTCTTCCCTCACTATGCCAGCAGCAACTGTAGATCATAGCCAAAGAATTTGTGAAGTTTGGGCTTGTAACCTGGATGAAGAAATGAAGAAAATTCGTCAAGTTATCCGAAAGTATAATTACGTTGCTATGGTATGCTTTTGAACAAATCTTTAAAATGATTGTAATAAAGGGAGAGAAGGGATTTTAAATTTGAATTCAACCCTTTTGGTTATTTTCTTTTTTTTTTTTTTAAGGTTAACCATGAAAAAAAAATATTTGTGCCCTCCATCACAAAACCATCAGAAACATACCTATAATTTGACAAGTTGGGTTTATTATTTGTTGCAGTAAGGGAAACACATTGGGAATCATGGGGTATTTGAGTAAGAATGTTAGAAGGTCACTATTAAATTTGGTCTTGTGTCAGGGAGATTTAGGGAAGACATAAGGAAGTAGGGCTTATTCTGAATTCTGAATTGGTTGCTACCAGGAAGCTGCATTATTTCTCTATTTGGGCATTGTCATTAAGTCTTGACCAGATGAGGGAAGACTGGAATAAAGGTAAAGCTGCAAAGGAGGAACGATCACACTAAGGCCTAACTTATAGTACCAGATGAAGTCTTGGAATCAGGGTTCCAGGATATTTCTTTCAAACAAATCAAGTCTCCCAGTGAAACATTGTTTGTCTGCAATTTTTAAATTATAATCACTAGAGTTCCATGAGCACATTATATTGTTAATCATTTCTGCTCTTGCACATGCTATTCAGTCTGCCTAGATTGTTTTTGTAGTTGATTGTTTTTCTGCTTTGCTATTGTACTTTTTTGTATCTATTGTAGCTACTCTGTTTTCTAGATCCACTAGATTATTAGTTCCATAAAGCAAGGGAATAGTGTCTTCCTTATCCTTTCAACACTAGCATAGCACAGTATTCAATAATTGGTTGTTGAATTGAACTGAATTTAAAGAAGTTTAAATTTCTTTATTTTTTCATATTGGCTTGGTATTTAGTTTTTGTTGTTAGTTTGCCCTAGTTAAAATTTAGATACTAAATGTATGTTATTTTCTCAGTATTATAAACAAAAATAAATTATCTTCTTTGGGTAGGGACAAAATGATTGGTTAAAATAAAAATATGTGTACATAGGCAACATTCTATTTAATAAAGGTTTACTTGTCCATAAGTAGAGGTGAAATTATTTTTCTTTTGTTGGGGGGATATTTCTTATCCAGTGGAAATTAATAGTGATTTCTCAAATGATAAGGAGTAACAACATTACAAAAGTAAGTAATAACATCTACCAGGCGTGGTGGCACACACCTGTAATCCCAGGGATTTGGGAGGTAGGAGAATCAAGTTCAAAGCCAGCCTCAGCAACTTAGTGAATTCCTAAGCGACTTACCAAGACCCTATTTCAAAATTAAAAAGGGCTGAGCATGTGGCTTATGGTTAAAGCACCCAGGTTCAATCCCTGGTACCTAAATAAAAAAAATTAATGTAGTAACATCCTAGAGAAAGGAGTGGGTGGCATACAGTTCTTGACAGATGCTTTCTGTGACTGATAGAATGTTGGTTTAGTCAAAGAAATTAGGAGGTTAATGGTGCTTCTAGTGATTTTTGCTGTTGACATAAACCTTGTCTCAGAAAACAATTGAAAAACCATGAATTTTCTACTCCTTAACCAACTCTTCATGCAGCTTAGTTTTAATATTGGAATACTGTGAACATAGCTTAACATACTCTTTAGGAGACATGAATTCGTGATTTTTCTTCTCTTTGGTATACAGTAAGTACTTGGTTGCATATGTGTCTTATGAGAATTATTTATTGATACCATATTTTGAGTAAATAAGTCATTAAGTGTATAGTTTTATTCATGGTTCTAAAAATTAGTGCTCTTCCTAGTTAAAAGGTATTTAATATGAACATGTAGAGTATCATCTGTAACAGGATTATTTGACCTGCATCAAAAAGTATTCTAGGAATTTATGGTTTTGTTATTACCACTTAGTAAATAATGAATCCTAAAACTGTTTTACAGGACACCGAGTTTCCAGGTGTGGTTGCGAGACCCATTGGAGAATTCAGGAGTAATGCTGACTATCAGTACCAGCTATTGCGATGTAATGTAGACTTGTTAAAGATAATTCAGCTAGGACTGACATTTATGAATGAACAAGGAGAATACCCTCCAGGAACTTCAACCTGGCAGTTTAATTTTAAATTTAATTTGACGTAAGTGAGAACTACATATATAACTGAAGCCTTTTTTGTTTGTTTAATTTTAGAAACTGATTTTCCTCAGGTATAGTAAAATTAGAGTGAATTTTGGTATAGTTATCCTGGAAATACATTAAGTTTCAAAATGTAGGTTTTGTTCTTAATATGAGACCAAAACAGTTGAGACATTGAAGATCTTAAAATTCAGATTTTAATTTTAAAGATTTATTTTTAACATGTGACTACTAGGGTTTTTTTTGGAGACTGGGAAATGCGGGGTTTTTTGTCGTCGTGTTGGTGGTGGTTGTTAATTTCAGGCTTTGAGGATATAACCGAGGGCCTCGCGCATGCTAAGCAAGTGATCTAACACTTAGCTACTTTCTCAGCCCCAAATCATTGGGTATTGAAGATACTTTTTGATAGGAAAAATAATCTTAGGACATTGATTGTACTTTTAAATTTTTTGTGTGCCATTCGAAACAGATTTCTTTTCTATAATATACATTCTTGTGAAGAGATTTTTATTGCAGTCATACTCCAGTTTATGAGTAGGCATGTCACATGCAGTAAGATATTTCTTGGAAAGCTGGGTGCATTTTCTTTTTCAAATCAGTGTTATGTAATGATTGTGTTCCCTTGTCAACTAGAATCTCTTAATTTGCATAAAGGAGAACAGTATCCTTGAGCCTGGTGATTCTAGTATATCAGAATCTGAATTCTAACTCAATCCCTGGGTCTGGTTACAATATTTCTATATTATTGATAGAAATAGTCTTGATAGCTGAGAGAAGTTTAGAATGTTTGGGGGCAATGGCAGATTGTGTACAAACTGTTGAGGAAATTAATTAATTAATGCATTCTAAATGTATTACAGTACTACAGTGCCCTTTTGTTTAATAGCCTGTATTTGTGTATGATCTAACATCTGATTGGAAAAAACAAGTTACTGGGAAGTTAATGGTAGTGCCAATATAAAAATTATTCCTGTTGATTGCATAATGTGCTGTTTAACATATAAACTAATGAAAAGCAGGGCTAATGATTTTAGAGGGTGGTAGTGACAGTAGTATAGTAGTTTTTGGCTTATCAGTGCATTGTGTTTATTGTGACTCTTCGTTTTACTCTACAAATATTTTAATGATATTATATACCATAATAATAATATACTCTCCAGAACCTTTATTTTTTTTTTCCAGATAAAATATTATAGGTTTATTTAAATCTCCAGAACCTTTTTTTTTTTTTTTTTTTTTTTTTTTTTTTTTGGTACCGGGGATTGAACTCAGGGGCACTCGACCACTGGGCCACATCCCCAGCCCTTTTTGGTATTTTATTAGAGACAGAGTCTCACTGAGTTACTAAGTGCCTCGCCATTGCTGAGGCTGGCTTTGAACTCGCGATCCTCCTGCCTCAGCCTCCCAAAGTGCTGGGATTACAGGCGTGCGCCACCGCGCCTGGCAAATCTCCAGAACCTTTTAAAGGTTAAAAAGTATTCAACCCAGCCAGGCGCGGTGGCACACGCCTGTAATCCCAGCACTTGGGAGGCTGAGACAGGAGGATGGCTAGTTCAAAGCCAGCCTCAGCAATGGCGAGGCAGTTAGCAACTCAGTGAGACCCTGTCTCTAATAAAATACAAAAAAGGGTTGGGGATGTGGCCCAGTGGTCGAGTGCCCCTGGGTTCAATCCCTAGTACCAAAAAAAAGTATTCAACCCTTCTATAACTGACCTTTTATAAATACTACAGATCAGTCACAGTGAAAATTGCCTTCTGTCCTTTTCTCAAAAGATAATCCTTTAATTAGTCCCTTACCATTTTAATCCTTCTGTGTTACTTTTTTTTCCCCAAAAAAATGATCATTAGAACATTGTCACAAAGAACATTTTAAATAAGGTACTGTTATGATCTCAGTTCATGAGTAAAAGAGTGACCAGTTTTGGTAAAATTGTATCCTTTTCTAGAAACATCTTTGTTTTAGTAACAATGACTTTCTTAATATAGTCTCTGAGCAACACTTTTTTTTTTTTTCTTTTCCTGACACTATAGTTTTACCA
Organism: Tamias sibiricus; assembly: GCA_025594165.1. Classification (NCBI taxonomy): domain Eukaryota; kingdom Metazoa; phylum Chordata; class Mammalia; order Rodentia; family Sciuridae; genus Tamias; species Tamias sibiricus. The sequence goes on from CM046661.1 coordinate 52,222,953, forward strand.
TCAAATTTTGCTACTAGTTACAGAAATGTTAGTGTCTTAGGACACAGTTGAAGAATAGGATATAATGGATGATAAAACCAGTACTGTGTAATATGGGAAGAGAGCACTGTGAACAACATCTTGGACGTGTTTAAGAAGATGAAAATTGACACTTTTTAATCAAGTGTCTAGAATGAATGTGTCAACTACAGTGCTAGTCTCTAGGGGTATAGTGTTGAAGAAAATTGGTCATGGCAATTATAACTTAAGTGTTTTCTATTGCTCTTCTATTTTTATGAACATAGAATTTCCAAGTCAGGATTGCTCCTAAGAATTCAGTATTTAAATAGTACCAGTGTTGCCAGGTGTGATGGCGCATTCCTATAATCCCAGTGACTCAGGAGGCCAAGGCAGGAGAATCAGGTTCAAAGCCAGCCTCAGCAACTTCTCAAGACCCTGTTTCCAATAAAACAAAAACAGCTGGGGATGTGGCTCAGTGGTAAAGTGCCCCTGGGTTAAATCCCCAGTACCAAAACAAACAAAAAATATGCCGATATTTTTTCAAATTTTACCTTTAGCATCAGGAAAATAACTGCAGATCATTTGTTTATCCACTGTAGATATAAAGACTTGTGGGATATGGAAAGCTGTTTATGGTTATAGTGTATATTTCATTAGGTTGTGAATAGTTATTTCAAAGTAGCATGCAACTAAAAGCATCTGAGATCAAAGTGACATTAATTTCAAGTCTTGGTTATAAGTGACATTTAATATTCTCTGAATCTTGAAGGTATGATTTGTAATGTTTAAATCGGCATCCTGGTTTAAGCACCCTGGTTAAAATGAAATTAATTTATGAGCATATATGTTTTGTAAATAGAATTAAAAAATAGAAAAGTTCTGTTTTCACTTTTCTTGATGATTATATTATGATGATAACTATGGTACTTATTGTGGGCTCAGAAGCAAACAATTTATGTTTCTTTGAAAGCTAGAAAAAGTTTGGTTTCTTTCCAGGGTGCTTGTTGATTTAATAACAATAAATAGGACATACATGATTGAAGAGCACAATAACTGCTATATTATTCTAAATTAGAGTTGGATTCAGTGTTCTATAAACTGAGGTTATGGTCACCTGTGTGATGTATAAGCTAAAAGATGTTAATATTATCCTAGTATTCTGCTTTTACCTCTTGTCCATTTGGATATTAAGGAGTATTGTGGAGTTAAACACTGTTCAGTTGACCAGTTTGTGTTCATCAATGTCCTCAAGGACTGAACATTAACATCAAAGCCTACGGATTTTAGACATGAAACAAAGGAAATAAAATTCTTAAAACCTGAATTTTTAACATACAAAACATATTGATTGACAATATTTGCCTTGTTTTTTTCTGTTTATAAAAATAGCATGCTTCTGGTAGAATAATACAGAAAAGTTAGAGATGACTACTATCACAGTTTTCTAGCATTCCCTCTTTAGTCATTCTGTGATTATATTAAGATACCTTTTTTTACGTTAAGAATATATCATTTATATATTGTGAATAAGTTACTAACAACTTTTTGTAGTCATTTACCTTGACCTGTTTATGGTTATACCATAATGTAACTTAACCATTTGCTGTGGTTGGACATTTAGGTTGTATGCTTTAAATTTTCATTATTGCTTTGCTCTTGGGCCTCTCAATGTACAGATAGTCTCTGACTTAAGGTGGTTCAACTTATAACTTTTTAATTTTACATTGGTGGAAAAGTGATATACATTCAGTAGACACCAGTCTTTTTTAGTTTTGAATTTTTTATCTTTTTTCCTGACTAGCAATATGCAGTGCAGTACCCTCTGGCAATGCTGGGTAGCAGCACCAGGAGGCAGCTCCCAGTCAGTTAACATGATGACAAGTATAAACAACCAATATTCTGTAGTATACTGTGCCACTAATTGTGATGTTCAAAAGGTTAGTTGTTTTAGGTGCATTCCAGCTTATCATATTTTCAGTGTAGGACGATTTTATTGGGATATAACCCCACAGGAATCAAGGAACATCTGTACATCTTTGTCCACCATTTAGGTTATTTTATTTGGAATAGGTATCTACATCCAAAAATAGAAACATTTTTAAGCTTCATCTGTTCATTCAGAGGATGTGGGTATTTTCAATATTCTTGATATGTTTTGTATGCACACATATTATATATATATATATACATATTGAGAAAAAGAGAGAGATAGTGTTGGTATTGTTTTCTGGAAGATTTTCCTCACTTGGAGGTTAAAGAAAATTCTGTCCTGTCTCACCCATTCAGATAACAATATTAGCATGTTTTGAGACGTTTGCTATTTTGACTTATAAATTTCATTTGTCTTCTTTGATATAACTAGTGTTGTTTGTTTATTTATTTTTGATGGCTTACAAGTCATTTGTTTTCTCATGTTCCATAGCCTTTGAAGATTTTTTTGGCATCTTTGTTATCAGTTTGAGTTTATAAAATATTGTTCAGTTAACCATCTTTATATTTGTGAATATCTGTATTCCAGTTTATTTGTGTTTTTTTAACTTTATGATTTTCAGCATAAATTTAAGTACATTGGAGTTTATATTTTTCAAAAAAAGCTAATTTTACTTGGAAAGTATATGAGGGTAACTTGTTGAAAAGTACTTTGTAAAACCTTTGGTGTCTTTTGAATCAAGACTGGTTTGAAGTTGGAGGGAGCCCATGTATTTAAAAATAGGAAATTTTTGGAGTAGGCTGTTTTTATTTGTAAAAAGGGGTAATTTAAAGAAATTTACTGACTTTAATTATTTGAAGTAGTTTCTGTATTTAGGATATTAACTGCATCTCTGGTTTTTGGGAAAGCCTTCTTAACAGATTTATGCATGGTTATCATTCATGTTCAGTTGATATAAAAGATATTTTGCTACCTTACACTTCAATAGTTGATTAACAGTTAGTTGTTAGCCAACACCAGCACCTGCAGCAGTTTTCATATCTTGACTAAATGCTACTTTACTTGTTTAAGGGTAGTATATTTAAATATTTTTTCCTCTTCATTGCTAGGATTTTTGAGGTGGGGAATACAGTATAGGAAGGTTTAAAAAGTTGAACTGGATACCATCAGAAAGTAACAGCTTACTGAATTAAAGAATTGACTCTATTTTCTTCATCCTGCCCCAAGATTTAACCTATCTGCCTGGGGTTTCCCACTTTTTCTTTCTCATGAGTTGGGTATTATAAAGCATGAAATTGGTACCAAATTATAAAATGTTCAGTCCATGAAACTTAGATGAGAATACATGGACTTATCTGAATTAAGCTGTATGAACTATACAGAGAAAAAATTATACACAGTTCTTTGTTACCAAACTTATTTGGGAATTGTGATTAATTAGGTCTGGGACTTCAATGAGATTTGGGAATCCATGTTTTGGTAAGTTCTCTGGGTGATTGTTGTCCTTTGGCATGTTTAGGAAATACTGGTTTAAATAGTGCAGTGTGCACTGTCCTACTTTATGTATTATTTAATCTGGTGATTTAACATTGAAAAAAGAAAAAAAAACCCAAAAAACAGAAATTGCCTGTTTGAAACTTGTGATTGGGACAGAGAGAGAAAAAAAATAAAATAAAAGTGAATTGAGCACATAACCCAGAGTAATGTGAGTCTAGAGAAGAATGTATTTCTTTGATTGGTTATAGTTGCTAAAGCATGCTTCAGTGTGAGCTGTGGGACCTAATGAGGGATCTCTCATCAAAATATATTAAGGTACATATTTTTAGTATAGCAAAACCAGTATCTGTTGTTTAACCCAAAAGAAGTGGTACTGCATTTATCCAGATGTCTTTTTAAAAAAAATTTATAGGGGAAATTTTAACTTAAAATCATTGTTGTGGTTCCTTTCTATTTTTAAATGTTTTAGTTTTGGGCTTTGTTATTTTTAAACATTTAGAAGCAAATTATTTCCAGAGAATAAATCATGAAAATGCTTTTTGGCTTAAGTGAAATATGTCTTGGTTTAATTAATTTCATTAAAGTTTTTAATAGGAAGTTTCTTTGCTAGTATTCTTAAATTTTAAAAAGTAAATGCCTTTTTATTCTCAAAAATATACTTCTGCATTTTAATAACATTTTAACATTTTGGATACTTATGTGTTAATACTTGGAAGTTTAGAGATGGCTTTGTCTCTAGCTTAAGTGAGATCTTGAAAGACTAGTTTAGATTTTCTGACTTGATTTTGGAGGCAGTCTTCCAGAATTAGGATTGCTGGAAGAAGAAAATTATTGCTGTTATAGCAGATTCCTTAATTTTATACAGTTCACTACTTTTTGGAATCATTTAAAAGGCCCATCATCATTTGTGAGAGGAGGCATTTCCTTTTTAACTTGGAATTTGTTTAACTTAGCTACATGAGATGTGCCTCCTACTTGGTGTTTCATTCTTGGTTCTGTTGCAAGCATGAGAGATGGGCATAGCTTCATAGCTGTGGCTGCAGCACTCTCTGGCAGCATTAAAATGGATGCTGAAACTAAAAATCCTGGAAAGAACATGTCTGGCACTTTGTAGTGGTAGCCTCTGTGAGTAAAAAATTATTTCAAACCATATTAAACTTAAGTAATATGTAGAAGGCTAATGGAATTGAGTTGATAGTAAATGTTAAAACCTCATCATTGGACTGTTATGATTATCATTTTAACATTTTTCTGAAGTAATGTTCCTTATAGTTAGACTGTATTTTTCTTGCATAGATGTAAAGCATTGGAACAACTAATCCTCTGTCTTGTTTTCAGCACTGTAGTTGTAAATGGAAGCAGGAGATATACTATTTGAAGTAATGGCATTTTGAATGTTGTCTTTCTCTTTCTTCTGCCAGGGAGGACATGTATGCCCAGGATTCCATAGAGCTACTAACAACATCTGGTATCCAGTTTAAAAAACATGAAGAGGAAGGAATTGAGACCCAGTACTTTGCAGAACTTCTTATGACTTCAGGAGTGGTCCTTTGTGAAGGGGTTAAATGGTTATCATTTCACAGGTAAAAAGATTGCATTGAAAATGGACTTGTGATTCCACCTTATACCTGCTTCATGCTTGCTTGGGTCATTATACAAGCACTATGATGTTTAGTTCTAGAAAGAATTGACTTCCATGTAGCTGGCTTCTACATCTTATGAGGCTAATTAATATTGCTCTACCACATTTTAGCCTGTAGGGGGTAGTATTGCTTAAGTGGAAAGAGCACAGCTAGAAAAATAGATTTTGACTGGAATCTAGCAGTGCCATTGAGTTTTAGTGTCACAAGGGATATTTAACATTACAAAGCCTTAGTGTTTTTGCTTTTTGATTTTGCTGTACTGGGGATCAAACCCAGGACCTTGCACATACTAGGTAAGCACTCTAACATTGAATTACACCCCCTCTAACATTGAGCTACACCCCAACCATAAGCCTTAGGTTTTTATGCTTATAGAAAGGAAAACATTCATTAATAATAAAATTTTTTGTGTATGTGTGTGCTATCAAGAAAAATGAAACAGCAAAGAGAATGCTATGGGTGAATTTTACTTTTTTAGATATAGGATGATAGGAAAGAAATACTTGCAGACCTATTTTAGTGGCCAATAATAACATTTACTTATTTTTTACCTTGATTTCATTTATTTTTATGTGATGCTGAGGATCGAACCCAGTGTCTCACACGTGCTAGGCAAGGGCTCTACCACGGAGTTATAACCCCAGCCCCAAATAACATATTTAAAGCATCTAGTAAAATGTTTTGTGTAGTATATTCTCTGTAAGTGCTGTTTTTGACTTCTTTATTATAAAATAAAACCAGATGATTTAAGAGAATTTCTAGAAAGGAAACTAGTTCCATTTTTTTGAAAATAGACTTGAAGATATGATAAAATGTTTTTCTAACTGAATTGGCAGTCCGGTGACTAAAATCTTAGAAATTATTTCATTTGGCTTTTGGGTATGTTTTTAAAAAGCATTGTATTACATGGGTGTTACGCTCTTATACTTGTTTTCATCACACATCTATTTTGAATTAGTCCTGCATGCTTTAGAGTTTTTATCCTGGCTTATGTAATGAAATACTATTCCTCCTGAAGGCTTTGATGTGATATTTTTTTAGTTGGAGGTACTGAACATTCTCACCTATCATATTTTCTCTCTGTCTGCCTCCGTTTGAATTTGTACACAAGGAGACGAGACTTAATTCTCTGTTAATTTAAGAAGGCCTTTTTTAGTTATTTTTATGTTCCTACATGAGAGTACAAAATAACTAGAAAGCATACTTCTGTTTTGTTATTTTTACTATAGATGATAACATTCTTTTATTCAGAAAATATTCTGAATGATTAGCATATGCTAGGCTGTGGCTATTAAGATGAATAAAATCAGACAGGGTTCATGTTTTCTTGGAGTTCAGTGTCTAGATTCGATTATTTTATATTTAAATATTTACCAAGCTATGATAAGATTTTATTCTACTAATATTAAATATTTTCTTCATATTCAAATCTATTTCTGGTAAAGACAAATTTAAGAAATGTATAAATTCTAAACTCTAATACAATCTTACTTTTATTAGTAGCAAGTAAAAGCCATATTGTCTTACATTTTTAGACAGCCAACAAGTTTACTTCCTTGCCAACTATCATAAAGTTTCTGCTCTTCAATGCTTATACTTTGATATTCTTTAATGGTCTTCAACAGTAATGCTCCCCTCCCCCTTTTAAAACTACAATTAAAATTCTGAGTTGTAAATAGAAGTTTTGTATCCCTGCCAAAACATAGGTTAATAGCATCTTTCATCAACTATTTGTTGAGTTCCAACTGTATGCAAGGAGAAAACTATTTTTAAAATGTGATTTTTCTCAAAGTACGTGGAGAATAATTCGTGTATTTGAAAGCATAGTACAAGGAAACAGCTCTGTAAGAAATCTCTGGAACTGTGCTCTTAGGGAAGGCTTGCTTTCAGTTACCTTTAATGGGAAGGAGTATGTAATTGGTGTGGGAGTAGAGGGTAGATAGAAAACTATAGAGAACTTTTACTATGTTCATTTCTTTCATATGTGGCCGTTTCATTAGTCTCTCTCAGAAAAATATGTTGAGATCAGACCAGAATTGTGAGGGAAGAGAGTATACTTCCAAACGAAGTCATTTAGGAGAAGTGAAAATATTTTGTTGGAACTTATTCTGGACTTTTGAAGTATGCTACCATGTTATGTAAAAGTGGGAAGATTTTGTTATTTTTGCCTTCTTAATATTCTTGGTAGCTTTTGACGTTTGGGGCCAAATTTCCATTCATCTTTATTTCCCTATTTACAAAGTTATTTAATTTTATTTTGAGACATTTATGAGTAGTTTGATAATCCTTTTAGTATTTTCTAAGCATCAGTGAAATAATAGTGACTGCTGACTTGTGCTGGTAATCTAGGTCTGTATTTCAAAGGCTCGGAGTAATCAAAAAACGAATTTTTAGCACTGTTTTTAAGTTGGCAGTGTTTTCCCATTACATTTGTAAATAATGTATATTTTTTCTGTTCTCATTTTTAAAAAATGGCTGCTTTTTTGCCTATAGTGTGACTTGCTTAAATTTTGTATCAGATAAACATCTTTTTCCATCTTTGTGGTATTTATGTATCTCTATTCTTCATTCTTTTGACCCTTTTGTAGTGGTTATGACTTTGGCTATTTAATCAAAATCCTGACCAATTCTAATTTGCCCGAAGAAGAACTTGACTTCTTTGAGATCCTTCGATTGTTTTTTCCTGTCATTTATGATGTGAAGTACCTCATGAAGAGCTGCAAAAATCTTAAAGTAAGGCTTTACCATTGCCCAGTGACATTATCTGCAAAACAGCACACTATTCAGATCAAGTAACTGATATAAAATCCTAGGCTGGCCGTATTGTTTTAATCCATATTATTATTTAAGTTTTGTGTTAAATATAGTATCTGGTCTTATGATTCTTCTTGCATAATTAATAATTTATAGGCAGTCCCCTTTCTAAGCTTCAGTATATCTTGGCACATCTAAGTGTTGGAGTTTTATTATTGCTTGAAGATTGAAAATCATAAACCAGAACAGAAATGTGAAGAAGACTGGTGGGGTTTTCATATGCACAGAAGTAGTATGTATTTTAGGTTCCAACACACTTGTAAACTACAAGATAAAATTTTGAGTTGGCTAGCAGTGGGCAGATATATTCAGCTGTGTGGTTAAAAAAAAAAAAAATGGTTTTTCCACTCAGCTTATCTTATTAGAGTTTTGTGTGGGTCCGCCTCACCGGTCCCCACCAACCCCCCCACCGGTTAAAAAGTAGTAATGTTTGTAGAATTAAATTACATAGACAAAACTATATGAATTTTGCTAAGAGTAATTGCTGTCTTAAATATGTAGGTGCTACCTTGATTGTAGCTTGCATTCTGACAACTGCTTAGTGTAAATTTTTTTTTTTTAAACTTTTGAACATTTAATTCTTTCAAAATAAGAGTTTATTAAGGAAAGCTGCTCCTTTGGTTTGAGAACAAATTCACCTATGGTGGTGCAGACCCCAGGAATATAGTGGTTTTATTGAACTAACTTATTTATTATTTTATTTAAACTATAACTGAAACAAAGAATGGATTTAGTCAGTGTGGTTGCTTTACTCAGGTCTACATTTCTACATTGCCCCTTCTTTGAAACTAATTGTCAGGTTTTCTCCTCATTAGATTTTAGAAAAATACAAGTAAAGTTTGTACTTTTAGGAAATGGTAAGAACTCAGGAGCTTTGCTTTGAAGCAGAAATAAATAGTATAGGAATATAATTAAGGAAACTCTATTTATAAGAGATGAACTGAAACTTTTAAGGGAATCACAGAGTCTGTTTGCTTCCCAGCACATAAATTTTTAAGAAGGATTATGACTGTGGCAGCAGAAAGTAGAAATCTAATTTGAGAATTCCAGCAAGTGAACTTGGTACTTGGTACTGTAGAAACTCAGCTCAGTCCATGAAAATGTGGTATGCTGAGAAACCAAGTCCTCCATGTTTAAACCTGACTTTGGAACTTTTTTTTTTAAGCAACACATTTGTACAGTGATGGTTTTCAGGAACATAATGCTGAATATTTGCTTATGTGGGATATATTATTGGGGAATATCTAAAAACATTAGACTGCAATTATGTCCTGTAAAACTGCTATGTTAAAATTTAGCAAGAAGGGTGCTTTTTAACCTATAGTCATACTATTCTGCTGATGGTATCTGATCCTCATGCTGTTTGCAGTGCAGAGCAACTGCCGTACACTGTTTCAAGCTGTGATATAGTAAAGGGCTAGTTTGCTGATAGAGGCTTTGTAGTTTAAAGAGGAATATTATCATTGATGTTTGTCTCCCCTCCCAGTTTTCTCTCTCCCTTTCTTTTATTCTCTTTATCCTTTCATTCTCATTATCTTTTTTAGTCCTAACAGTATTAACATAGGCAGAATAAAGCATACCCTTTTAAGAAGTTGTATGCATATAACATGATTTTTTCTTAAGTAACGAAACTGTAGTTAAGCACATACTGAATTATGATTTGATGATCATAATGGCTTTTTTGTCAAACTTATTTCAATGAAAACTATTTAGAGATGGATTGATAAGACATTTTAAGAAAATTTAAGAGAAATTGCCTGCACTAGCTATTGAGTTTTATGATTGATGAATTGGTAGACTAAGAATGTATAACTATTTACCTTACTATGTTCTGCTTCCCCCCATGTCTTTAGAATATTTCCTAATTAGAGTCCCATTTGCTGATAAATTATCAACTTCTCCCAATTCAACAAATAAATTGGTCATTATATTCTGTTGGCGGCTTTTCCCCTCAGTGTTCTTAAGATTTAAATATACTCTTTAAAGTTTATTCATATTTTGGTCCTTGTCCACATTTGTGACTTTGTGAATTCAGGCATGGAAGTGTTTCTCTCTCTGACAAGCAATTTTTATTTCTTCTAGGGTGGATTACAGGAAGTTGCTGAACAGTTAGAGCTGGAACGAATAGGACCACAGCATCAGGCAGGATCTGATTCATTGCTTACAGGAATGGCCTTTTTCAAAATGAGAGAAGTATGAAGACATCAGTGCCTTTTTCTCACTTGGTTATTAATTTGAGAACATTAAAAGATCTGATGGCAAAAGTTTTAGACACTAAAAACCTACTAAGTGCAAGTGTAGTTAGAAGTACCACATAAGTAACATTCACCACACTTGAGTGAAAGTGTTAAAAAATAAATCAGCTTGAAATGTAATTCTGAAGGAAATGGAAGAATAAGTTCTTCTTAGGATAAAAGCTTAAAAATTTAGAGTACCTTAAAAATCATGTGGATCCAACTTTATTATTTCTCAAGTGAGAAAATAGGCAGAGGCTAGTAACTTTTCTCTAGGATCAAACATACTACTAGAAGAACTCCACAGATCTTTCTTAGACTTCATCAGTGCTACTTACAACAAGGTAGGGAATTTATTTCCCTAGTATGGCCTTCTCTTAGACCTGAAACTAATGGTAAAAATTTCATTTGCTTGTACCATTCTTCATTGCTTTGAAGATTTTATAAAGTAGAACTCGTGCTTTTTACTGGATTGAATCTTACAAAGGAATTTTAGATTCTCAAGGGATTAAGTAAATCTAAAGGAAAATAGTAGCCAGATCAGAAAACATTGGGAAGACTCAGTAAATGTGATCAGTACCTCAAATATAAAATCGTTAGAGAACAATGAAATTTAATGAACTCAAGTCTACTCTTAGGTTATGTAATTGATAGGCACAGTTATACCTTGTTTTAGGTAAACATGATTGGGTTGTGCAAAAACAAAATAGGATGGATTTGTTGCCTATAAAACAGTTTTGTTTTTTGCAAAATATTTGCTGTGGAATTCTTTCAGGTATATTCTCTTAGATATTAAGGAGCTGAGACTGAGAAATGTATTAATAATAATAGAAAGCATTAAATCTGTAATATTAATTCAAAAGTGATTTGAATTGTCCATTCATGACAAGTAAATACTTTGTTTTTTTACTTTTTCCATTTCTTCATTATAGAATCAAAACTATTTATTTTTCAGATTTGCATTTTATAAATGCCTTAGAAGTTTAAATAATGGTGGATTTCTGGCACTAATTTGTTATCTTTATTTTTCTTGGTTTTTTTCAAGCACAGTAATCTGTTGTGAGTGTTCATATTTTACTTTCCATAACTTGTTTAGTGTTTAGTTATCTCAGATTCAAGGCCATTTAATAATTTCATTTTTTTTCTCCACCAAAACCTTTATTTTTTTTCCCTCCACCATCATTGGCTATTTTCATTCATTCTTTACTGTTGAGTATTGTTAAATTAATGGAATAAAAATGTCTGCCATTTTTCCATGCTCAAAAATTCCCATAAAAGAGATCTAAATGTTAATGAGAAAGACATGCATTTATACCTTTTTTTATATAGTCTCTTTCTTTGGTTTCCTTTGAGCACTGTACTTCCTGAGAACATCAGCATTATTTGTTAAACATCAGTGTTTGGCTTCAAAGGAACACCATAGAAAATAACTGTTGTTATATAGTTAATGAACAGTCAGTACTTACATTACTGAAGTATAAATTGCAAGTGGTACTTTTTGGTTAAAATTATCTTTTTTTTTTTTTTTTTCTTCAAAATTTCCTTTTTAGATGTTCTTTGAAGACCATATTGATGATGCCAAATATTGTGGTCATTTGTATGGCCTTGGTTCTGGTTCATCCTATGTACAGAATGGCACAGGGAATGCATATGAAGAGGAAGCCAACAAGCAGTCATGACATGAAATAGTCCTTTTTATTTTATTTGACCTACACACATGCTTGTATATAGGTTTTATCTCTGGTTGAATCCTTTGAACAATAGACAATACCTTTTTCCCCCTTTTGTAGCCCATTTGTTTTTTGACTTTCAGTACTAAGTATGACCGTTCCTATCTCAGATCTTAATAAATAGAAGTATATTCAGGTTAAATTTGGCCTTAATTTAAAATATTTGTTAGCAAGCGTGTGTGACACAGTGGGGAAAGCTACATCATATTGAATAATTTGATAAACTTTACCTACTTGAGCTTGTCCCCCCGGCCCTTTCCTAAATTAACTAGCACTGACTGTAATTTATTTCCCTGTTTCATGTCTCTCCCCTTTCGTTCTGCAGGAGTTTTAGCTATTTGAGATTGTGGACCATCAATTGTGCACTTTAGAGAGTGATTTCCAATCCTCTGTTTTATCAGAAATTGTGGTTTTTCTTGCTCTTAGCTAGAAAAATGACCATCTGCCAACTTTCTCTACAGTATTTGGTTTTGATCTACAGAATATAATTGCACAGGTGTTGTGCAAATTGTTGATTCAGCAAGACTAACAACAACAAACTACTGAGGAGTTTAATAACTACTGTTTCTGTATGTAGTGTTTAATCTTCCAAGCACATCTAGTGTCTGTCAGTTTCTAATTGGCATATGTAGGCTGCTCTGTGACTGAAGAATTTTCAAACCAGCTTTACACCCTTCAGGAAAAAAAAAAAAACACCCTTGTGATTGGATATTTAGTATCTGCCAGGAAACTGGCATTCAAGAGATTAAGGCTACACTTGTTTTATGATAGCACACTTCCCTTGATCTGCTTTTTATTCCATCACTGTTAACCTTTTTTATTTTATAGCCATACTTATGATGTTCTTGATTTGTTGATTATACAAATCAATTTCATTAAAGTCCAAAGATAACAAGTCTTTAGGTATATTTTGTATCAAATTAAAAGAGAAAAAATTGTGCTTTCATAGTTGCTACAAAGAAATACTGGAGAGATTTGGTGCGAAAAAACAAAACACAAAATATATATATACACACACACATATATATATAGCTAATAAAATTACCTGAGGAGTGTAATGCTTGTTTATTTTTTTGTGTATATCTTTGCAATCTATTTTATATATATTGACAAAAGAGACTGTGAAATATTTAGCCATGCAGAATATGTGACCAGACCAGAGCATGTGTAGGAAGACTTTTTGGTAATCTTTAACTCTACCCTAAAATGATGGACTACAAGTTATGATGTGTTACCTACACTTCAATCAGTAATATTAGCAAATCTCCAAATGTTAGAAACATTAGTTTGTTTCCCTTGTACATTCTTTATTCATATTACAATGCTGTAACTGGGTGGTCCTTTTTAAACAAAACATTATTTGCAAAACAGAGGGTATTATTTGTTTTTAAAGCTTTTGTAAATAAAGGCTTCAGAAATGTTTTCCTAAATGTTGATGACTGATGATTTTGTTTTATAAATATTTGTTGGGGGGATTTGAAATATCAACTTGTTTTATTTGGGCAACTGAACAGGAGTGGTATTTCACTAATGGTAAGTGGTTATAACTTTAATTGAAAAGTCATTCTGAGCCTTCTGCATTTCACCTATTCTTTCTCCTTTTAAGGACCTTAATTAGATAATTAAGAACTGATTTGTTTCTCCTTCTAGAAACACATTTATTCTGAAAGACTAAAATAAATACATTCAGTATAACTTGCTGTGGCTTCGTAAAGCCGATGTGTTGAAGCAAGTTTTTCACTTTGTCTACCCCTTTAAAAAATAGGAATTGTATATTGCCTTTTTAGTAGCCACATAATTGCTGAAATTTCATAACTTTTATCAGTTTTGATTTTTGTTCCTAAAAGTAGTAACACTTTATAATTTCTGTAGAGGAACAATTGTGACCTTTATTAAATGTAGGATTTGGATACAAGGAATTTTGGCTTATAATGTTTTTAGTGTTCCTGGATCATTAATATGGACTCTGTTGAATCTGTAGAACAAGGGTCAACAAGCTGAACTAAAGGCCCAAATCAGGCTGCTGCTTATTTTTGTAACCCACAAGCTAAAAATAGTTTTCAGTTTTAAATGGTTGTGTGGAGTGGGGGAAGTAACATTTCCTGATGTGAAGATTACATGAAATCAAATTTCAGTGTTCATAAAATTTCATTAGAATGTAGCCAGATTAATAATTTGCATGTTGTCTATGACTCCTTTCCCCATACAATGGGAGACTTTTGAGTAGCTGCTACCGAAACTACCTATGGGTGGGTTCATTGTCCCACATTGCTACTTGGCAAGCTATAGAATCAGTCATGCAGGTATAACTCAACAGCATTTGTTGTATCATGTGTATCCTGCCACCAACATTTACTTTTCTTCTGTTCACCAGTACATACCTCTTACATTAAAACAAGAAATGTATACTTTAAATGTTTGCTTTTAAGCAAACTGGAGTATAGACTATTTTGTCAAATTATAGGAAATGCACTGTTTATGATGTAATGAGAATGTAACTATACTAAAAGAATTCAATGTGTTTGACATTATCAGAATAAACACTTAATCACAGTGTTCCTGAAAGCAACAGAAGAATTTAAAATTTTTAAATGGAATATAAAGCATAATTCTTAAGGAAAATTGAAAATGAGGCTGCAACCAGAGTTATCTTTTTAAGTGGCCAGTATAGTATGTTAGTCAAGCAAAACTGGTGATGAATTATATCATGGTTCAACGTAGGAGCCCAAATAAAGGTGTATAGAAAAAATATTACACTCTTAATGAAAATAGTTGCATGAACAGTGAGGATATTGGAAGCAACATCAAATGAGTTGTGTTGTTTTGTTTTGTTTTTGGCTCTTAATGAGTCAGATGTTACCAGTATTATTTGAGAAATCAGTGTTGAATTCAGTGTCTGAAGAATTGGTTTCTATTGATAGTCTATTTAGAACAGTTAAGGGTTGAGAATATTTTCAAGGAAGCAGAGAAATTGCTGTCAGTACAACCTGAAGTGGAATGTGATAAAACTAATGGTAAAGGTATGCATCAAGCAAAAAATGGTTTTGTTGACAACTTAATATTAAGTTTGTAAAAATGTAGAGTGTTTAAAACATGCAGCTGTTCATTTTATTATTACATTGGTGTTACTGAACTGGTAGTGTCAGTAGTGAACTTCATGTATTTTTGTGAACTTAACCATCAGTACTGACTAGCTTTCGATATCAGCTTTTGTTGATGTCTCCATTTCTCACACAAATTGGCATCAGATTAATTTTCTTGCAGTTCTTTCAGTGTTTTTTGGATCTTGATGGTGATGCAAAGAAAACATTTCAAAATCACTTAACTACAATTGAAGAGCTTCCTCTTAATCTGTTGGAAATTAATAATTGCAGTGAAATTGTGTGCTGAAAGGCAAAGACCAAGAAAAGACTAATGAAATCCTATAAATGCCTTACAAGTGATGAATATGCTCTGGTGGACATCACTACTTGGGCAGTACCTTGATCTGTTTATGAAAAGAGACTTCAAAGATGAAATAAGTAAAATCTCGTTACAAATCCACATGAACAGATGGACGTCTTCAATTGACTTTTGATTATAGGGGATACTAAATTGAGCCCAAATTGACCCACTAATTACATTTTTCTCAAATTGTACTCGATTATTTTTAAAATTAAAATGCTGTGGAAATTTTTTCTTTCTCCTTTTATAAGTACCTAAATAATGTCCTTCATTTTATCTTTTAGCTTGCAAAGCCTCAAATTATATCTGTTCACCTCTATTAGAGAAAACTCAAGGGTCCATAGTGTCTTGTTTGCTGTTGGAGCTGTGATGACAAATATAATGGCTCCTCTGGGTAAACATCCTGAGGTAGAATCAAATTATTAACACTTGAACACTTTCATTAGGATGAATGTGTTTTCTCCAAAATAATTGATTAAATCATTCCTCCTGAATGTAGGTGCTCTATATTAAGTCCACACATCCCATTGTGTTGCTATAATTTATATGACTACTGTTTTATACATAACCATGTTGACTTTAAATTATTTTTCTGTTAAGACTACAGAAATGGAGAAGGGCTATCATTCAAGTCTTGCAGAAACATTTCAGGCTTTTTTAAAAGAAATTTTAAGTAGTTAGCTTAAATTGTAGTAATCATAAAGGACTTCATGTATATTCTAAGACAATTTCATTTGTTCGAATTTGTATTAACTAGTTTCCTATAGCATTAGTCAATTAGTTATATTTTAAGGTATAATATAAAAGCAAACAAGTCATTTGTCTCTTGTAGAAATGCATTTCTTTGCGTGACAGTAGTAGCAAATAGCTGAAGTAACCATGCAGCATTTTTCCAAAATTATTTAGTGAAGATAACCTAGTCAATACTATCCTTCTTAGCCTGCCGAATTTTATTTAATATTTCTGGCTTTATCGTCACAAGAGGGGAAGTTCCCCACTCTCACATACCTGTTGTGGCTCCTCTTTCCAAAATGTAGTGGCTTATCTGGGTAAACAACTCAGTGCCACACCAAGAAATTGGGGTTCCTTTAGTTTCAGATTGTATACCATCATTTGGCTTCCTAATTGTTAGGGAGTTCCAGTTTGAAGAACTTGAAGATAGTATGTTACATCTTATTAGTCATGTCATGGGTCTTAAGTGGTTTTGATGGGGAACGGTTTCAGTTGTGCCAAACACTTTCTCAATAAGAATTCACATTGCTCTTTGTTAGCAGTTGTCTTATATCATTGCAAAGCCCATGTACAAAGAGAGTGAACAAAAATTGTTCTTGAGCTACACACACAAGCTTTCCTTATGTTGAATCTACATAACCATTTTGGGGTTTAGCCACATAACTCTACTTCTTGCCTCTATGTATGTTTCAAAGAACTTGAACACATGCTAACATGTCACTCCAAGATTCGAGTATAATTAAGGGCTTTTTAAAAAAAGTCAACTTTCATACAATAAATGTTTGATTAGGCCAATAAAGATATTTTAATAGTACCCTTTAGGGAGCCATACACACACACACACACATATACATACACATACACACACATACATACTGACAGAAAAAAAGGTGCAATCTAAGTTCTCACAATATCCTTGCTTTAATAGCTCAATAAATGCAACAAAAGAAATTTTACAGGGTTGGCATCTGTTCTTCAGTTCAGCATCAGTATAATTCTAGCGCATCTTTTTTTTTCCCCCCTCAATTTGAACAATAACCTTTATCTGTCAAACTATTAAGTATTAATAATAGTATTCAGGTCAGGAATGGAGCTCCTTATGATACTGTTAAATGTTTATGATGCAATGTAATAGTTTGTTTTCACAATCAGAACAGTACTGACATTTCTGAGCAATGGGTAACTCCTTAATGTAGTATAAACCAGGGCTTTTAAGTCAATTATTAAAAGTTCCCTTTTGGTTCAACTAGTACTATTAGAAATAAGCCAAATCAGTGGTTGGGTGCCCCTGAGTTCAATCCCTGGTACAAAAAAAAAAAAAAAAAAAAAAAAAGCCAAATCAATCTTAACGTCCTTCATCCATCTTACAATACAGAAATACTGAATGCTGGCTATGTTTTAGAACAAAGATACGTAAATAACTATTGCCAGTTTTTGTTTTGCTTTCACTTACCTACATGAGTGTGAGCAAGGACAGGAAATGATTTAAATATGCCTCTATGGGCATTGCCCAGATTATCATATCCGAACTTTTTGCTGGTATAAGACTAATTACAGGGTATAAGAGATTGAGCTATTAGTCATCTAGGCTGTGTATGGTAGAGCATTCTTTAATCACATTTCAAGGGGACATAGAGGAAGGAAAAATCAGGTACCCTATTTCAGAGCCTCCTGCAACACTAAACATTGTGCTAGGAAATATTTCATGTTCATATTCACATAAGTTCTTTGGAATACTTGAATTCATCCCTTCAGTGATGTTCATTGTTCACAAGCTATGATGCTACTCCAAAACTAACAAATGCATCATGGGAAAGAGAAATGGAAAGTGCACCCTTTGCACAATTATAATACGATTTCTGGAGTTATATAACAAAATAAGACCCTTGGGTAATAACTAACTGTGAAAGGAACCTGGTGGGGAACAGAGTGCTCAATTTCAGGACTTCTCTAAATGTTGACATGTATTTAATATTTTAAACGACATTACATGTTACATGATCAAACTGCTAAGATTTCAATAAAAATAGAATCAATATTTATTGACAAGGTTAAAATATTCTGGTGGTATTTTTGTAAAAGAATAACAAATACTTAAGATACATAACTCAGTTCTCTTTCATACAAAAGAGGAAATATGTGCTGAACTGGCTATGTTTGTGGAAAAGTAGTCTAGGCTGCTAAAATATTCAGGATGAAGCCAGGTGGTTTTCCATTTAGGAAGAGCAAATTTCTACAGAAGGATCTTACCTAGAGACATTTGTAAAAAAAAATAAAAAAATCCACTGCTGAAATGTGTCACTTCAGACAAAATAACAGCAGGTCAGAAAACTTTGGTGGTTGGGCTGGCTGTACTGAGAGAAACCTTTATTATGGTTTACAGTGCAAGTTGCTTTTGTATATACATATATGTTCATAGCTTTTAAAAAAAACTCATTGAGATATCAAAATCACTACTTTTATAAGTAAATATCTGACTGGTAAGTATATATGAAATTATACAACATGACTTCAGAATGAGATAAGTTTATGTATATTTCAAAATGAAGAAAATTTACTGTTTGTAATATCATGGAGTAATGATAT
The DNA here is from genome assembly GCA_025594165.1 of Tamias sibiricus. Classification (NCBI taxonomy): domain Eukaryota; kingdom Metazoa; phylum Chordata; class Mammalia; order Rodentia; family Sciuridae; genus Tamias; species Tamias sibiricus. The sequence goes on from CM046661.1 coordinate 52,241,563, forward strand.
TTTCAATGTTTTCTTAAAGCATGAATCACGTCATTAACCTAATTTCTTATAAATATGTTTTATAACCCTTTGCATTTGTCATCCTTAGTGAAGATAGTTCTCATTAAGCATATGCCATATTTTCAGTAGATACCTATGGATTACAGTGTATTTGAGCTATACAATCCATTTTTAACTGTCTGGTTCACTACTTAAGAAATAATACAACATATTTTTGTCCCCTCTCTCTCAAAGACCCATGTTATGACTATGCTGTAGACATGGATTTTGCCAGTAGTAGCTCAGATAGGCTGTTGGGAAAAGCACATCCTTAAAGGAATTGTACTGTTGGTGCAGAAGCAATTTCATATGGACAGCTAATGAAGATAGCCACTTTATTAGGATGTATCAAGAGTGATTCCCTGGATAAGTACTTCCTTCAAGCCTCATCATTATATTCAGATACAACTGCTCTTAATTTACCTTTGAAAAAAAATAATCTCCTTCCTCTGCCTAATAGCAAATACTTATGTAAACCAAACGTTAGTTCACTATTTTTTTTAAATAAATGCTCTGTTCTTTATTTATAAACAATACCTAATTCTAGGTTGTGATAAACCTGGGCAGTTGAGGCACCATAGTCAGGCTACTTAGTTCAAGATTTTTAATGAAAAACTTTTTCTTAAAATTTTGGCACCTTTATGGTTAAATCTCTAAAACAGGAAAAAAATCAAAATTATCAGTGTAAATGACAATCGCGACAATGTATGTTTAAGTAAATCTTCAAGTCTGAGTTAAAGCCACTACATTTTTAAAGAATAAAATGCTTAAAATGTTTCTAAGGTGAATTTTATAAATATATACAAAAGGTAGATCTATTTATTTGGTGATTTGTTCACTCAGGTAAAATTATACTTGATATCTAGGGAGATATACAATTACCTCCACAAATTATCACCTGCTACAATTAAAACAAATCTGGCTTATTTACTTACAAAAACAGAAAGGGAACCATTACAACTTAATGAAAAACACTTTTATTTTTATAACTTTTTCAAATCTGATTCTAATGTGTATTGACTCACGTATTTAAATAAATACACAAAAGACCTAAAAGGAGGAGGATTAACAATATTCTTGCAGGGTAAAAAGTTAATTTAAAAAAAATCCCTCTTTTTTTCCTTAGCTTCCAATTTGACAAGAGGGAATACCTAACTGGATCCTGTCCAGGAAAACAGCCATAATTGTGCTTTGAAGAATAGCTGGCTGCTTATAATTTTTAACACATCACATGCAGCTATTACCCTTAAGACTTCTAACAGGAGCTATAGATTCCATTCTGGCACTTCAGGTAGTGACAAATGACCAAACATGCTTGAAGACAAAAGTAAAAATGTATCATATCTTCGGAGATATCTTGAATCAGATTGTCATATCAAATCCATTTGCTAAAAAAACAAAAACAAAACATAGAAAAGCTGCCATCCTGTTGTTTAAAGAACTGTACCCCAAGGAACTATCAAATCAACTTGTCTGACCTTGATTCTTCCATAACACATTTAATGTAAAACCCTTTATATTTTTAGCAAAGATAAGTAATTGCCATATCTTTCACTTCATTATCTTCTGGTATTCTAGTTAATTTTGTATTGAATTTTTGTTTACACCAATTACTTAGCTGTGTTTAACAGGTAACCTGCTTAATATTCTCAAAATCAGTACCAAAGAAAAGTATACATTATTCTAATTGATAACATTTACAAAACTTACACTCCATTGGATTTATTTTTTAATGAGAAATTTTTCCTTTCCTTTTTTTTTTTTTTTTTTTTTTTTTTTTTTTTGGTACTGGGGATTGAACTCAGGGGCACTTGACCACTGGGCCACATCCCCAGGCCGTTTTTCTATTTTATTTAGAGACAGGGTCTCACTGAGTTGCTAAGTGCCTTGCCATTGCTGAGGCTGGCTTTGAACTCATGATCCTCCCACCTCAGCCTCCCAAGTGCTGGGATTACAGGCATGCGCCACCACGCCCAGTACTTTTTCCTTTTTTTAAATAGTGCATACAAGGCACAAGAGCTTCTGAGTATATTTACTCAAGCCAAATCTTTTGGCATCAATAAACACATCATTTTAGTTCATCTTAAACTAAATTTACAAACAGTACACCATTTAGTTCATGTTGAACTCAATTTCTAAAAGTATATGATTTTTGTTCAATGATTTGCATAAGTTAATTTTAATAAGTATCTGAGGAAAACTACAGATTAACTGTTACAGGTTTGATGAGAAGACACAGTAATAATATGGCTATCAATGGAGGAGTAACCTATTGATCCACCAGGAATTTCTTAACAGAAATTCAATATTTTCACTATGTTCAATAAGAGAAATAATCTAAAAAGATATTTTACACCAGGTGCAGTGATGCATACCTGTGATCCCAGAAGTTCAGGAGGCTGAGGCAGGACAATCACAAGTTCAAATCCAGCCTCAGTAATTTATTGAGGCCTTAAGTGACTTAGCAAGACCCTATCTCAAAATATAAAATAAAAAAAGGTCTGAGGATGTGGCTCAGTGGTTAAGTACCGCTAGGTTCAATCCCTGGTATAAAAAAAAAAAAAAAAAAAAAAACAGCCGGGCGCGGTGGCGCACGCCTGTAATCCCAGCACTTTGGGAGGCTGAGGCAGGAGGATCGCGAGTTCAAAGCCAGCCTCAGCAATGGCGAGGCACTTAGCAACTCAGTGAGACCCTGTCTCTAAATAAAAATACAAAAAAGGGCTGGGGATGTGACCCAGTGGTCGAGTGCCCCTGAGTTCAATCCCTGGTAACCACACAAAAAAAAAAAAAAAAAAAAAAAAAAACCCAAAAATATTTGTAAAAACAAACCTGAAAAAAAATGTCATAAACCAACCTTCATAATTGTTTTCATACATTTCCCCACATTTAAGATTAAAAAGGTGAAAATGTATTTCCAATGTAATAGAGGTACTTTGTCAGAACATTGTATTAATTCAGATGATAGTTTTCTAGCTAATTGCTTTATCAAGTTCAATGTTTATACTGACTTTCAAGCAAGGAATAAAGAGAATTAGATTTAAAGTCTGGCAGAAATGGATGGTGATCCTTAACTGTAGGCCACTAGCACTCTATAGTGGATTCATATTTACTACAGTTCACTCAGTCTCAGGCCGGATTCACATTAGAGGGGAAAACCAAAGAAGTCTTTTTTTACGTTCTCCTTCTTAAAGGTAACTAACATGAATAAAACTTATCATAATAATGTGACTTAAAATCTTAAATCTTAAAAGATATTAGTCTCAATTTTCTGAATCAGAAAATCAGATTAAGTCTTTTACGTGAAAAACTGTGCAAACCAAGTATTTGGGTGAAAAGTGACCCATTAATTTATTCCCAGTTTTTAATAGAAGATATTTCACCTTTGATTCAAAAACCACAATTATTTTTAATACTTAATAGGAATTCATGTTAGCTGTAACATTTCTATAGTGGATCAAAAATGTGTTATGCCTTAAGCAACAGCTTGGAAAGAACTAGTCAATTAATATTCTGTATATCCAGGGCTGGAGATGTAGCCCAGTGGTAGAGCACTTGCCTGGCATGTGCAAGGCCCTGGGTTCAATCCCCATCACCACAAAACAAGCAAGCAAACAAAATTTCTGCATATCCAGACAAAGGAATAAAGAAGCTGCTGTCCAATGGCCTCTGTGGGAAGCCTCTGCCATCCTTCTGTAGCACTGGTACCTTGAAATGAAACAGAAAACATAAAACTATGTGTTAAGTACAAAAAATGAAATCCAAACTAACCACCTCATTATTTGTTGCAATAACGTACATTCCTTGTTCTTGTATGCTATTAGACCTGGTAGATATGTTTTTGAACACAGACTAGATCAATGTTTCTCAAACTTTAATGTGCACATACATGAAAAGACCTTACTTAGTAAAGTTTAAAAAAATGCAGATCCTGAGTCAGTAGGTCTAAGGTAAGGCCTAAGGTTCTGCCTTTCTAAAAAGGTTCCAGGTGATGCCACTGATGCTGATTCAGGGCCACAATTTGAGTGGCAGAGTTCCATGTTGATAGTTTTGCATTTGTTTGAGGTCAACTGGAGTTTGGAAGGGACATTTAAGGAAATAAATTTGAAACTTCATACACATAAAAACACAGCACTTTTAAATTTTTGTTGTATTTGGGTAAACTAAAATAAATCTATTTTTAGCACTACTATGGGTTTAGGCACATTATAACTATCTGGAACATATGATGAACTGTAAGAGCCTTTGATAAGGAAGTAGCTCTAAGATGGCAGCTGGCTTAGAGCCAAGAGAAGGCGTTTACTTGTTTACTACAACTTACACCTGACCTTAGCCCATGGGCACTGTGTGCCGCACCTGTAAGTCGAGCTTGTGACACCTGTATGCTTGTTAAGAGAACTAATGTACCTGTGAAGGGTATAGAGTATTTAACCAGACTGGGGGCATCAGAGAGAGGGAAGATAGAGAGGAAGAAGAAGGAAGAATAAAGGAACCACTCATTCCCAGTCTGCCTCCGATTTCTTTCCCTCGATATCGATGCCTAAGGCAGCAACAATGAACTAAGCAATTTTTTATTAAACAGCCATAAATTGGGCTGGGAATGTAGATCAGACCAGTGGTAGAGTACTAGAATGCTTGCCTCGCCTGCACAAAGCCCTGGGTTCGATCCCTATTGCTGCAGTATATTAAAAAAAAAAAAAAAAAAAAGCCACAGACCATATACTAGTGTAGGTCAAAGAATTAAGGAACAAAAAAATTCATTTTGTAATATAAATTGGGCACATCAATATTATATGACAACATTCAATATAAGTGTATCCAATGAATTACAAGTCTAAGATATAATGCAAGAAAAACTATTTTTAAAAGTCTAGTATTTATTAGCTACCTTAGGACAATTTAATTTAAAAAATTTTACTGCCAATGGTTATATCAACCAAATGAACAACATTATATTAGAAAATCACTTGGTAATGTTTTGGGGATTAGGCAGTTCATTTATGCTGCCATTTGGTTGTTATAACTACTAATGCCATATTTTCATATGTAATAAAATCAAGCTTCTATGAGATTTTTAACTTCAATGTTGTTTCTTATCTATCAAATATTTATTGAGAACCTACTATGTGTCTGGCACTGTACAATGAATAAATCCAAAACTAGTCTGTGTCAAAATACTGGGAAGTCTAAAAGACTTACACACAATCTTATCATGTAAAAATGTAAAATATTTAACACAAAAATACTTTGTAATGTCCACTGACCTCACAAAAAAAAAAATGAACAAATTCTTATAACTAATAATGCAAAACAGTGGAAATCCTGTAAAATTTTGTTCTACAAAACATGGTTCTATAAAATATTTTATTTGTGGTATTGGCTAGTAGTTCATATTTATTCAGTCATAGTTGCATTCTAAGGATTATTTTCAGAATTTAATAATGTCTCTTTGCTATGTAACCAAATTCAGAAGATAAAATTTTTACTATCCTAACCACAGTTATGATCAGTCTTATCAAATGTACATCATGCATTCAGAGTTGATCCTGGTCTTCCCAAAATCAAAACACTAAACTCTTGAATTATCAGATTTGCACCTTGCTGTAGATTTCATGACTATTCATCAAAACCAAAAAAAGCAAACAGCTAAAATCAGATATTCAGGAAAGTCTTTGACCCAAACAATTTTGTTTTAGGTGCTAATTGCTTGCTTCTCTTAAACTTTAGGATTCTAGATTGCAGTTTTGTAAACAGAGAATCATCTCAACTTTAATGTTTGATTCCTTATATAGTGTTTATTACAAAAGGACACACAGTTGTTATGTTTGTTTAGATGTTTATGCCTTTATTCCAAAGGTTCTCCTCATTTTCCCTTTTTAGTTACTGGAAGTTTATAAACAGAATAATTTCAGGGAAAATGACCTGAAACAACAAGTTTTTAAAAAAACTATAAAGAAAATGAATGATTCGGGGCCTGGGATTGTGGCTCAGAGGTAAAGCGCTCACCTAGCATGCATGAGGCACCGGGTTTGATCCTCAGCACCACATAAAATAAAATATATTGTTGAAGGAGCCCCAATTAGGGAGATGGCTATTGCGGTCAGCTGGAAGCCATAAGTTCCACCTGATAATAAGTATGTATGTGACGCACCTGTAAATGCACATGAGGCACCCGCAAAGCTAAAGGTATATAACCGGGTGAAAGCGGTCGGAGTCAGGAGAAGAATGAATTCATTCAGTCAGTCATGCAGTCGCTCGGTTGGAAGAAGAGTTCGGGTCGGAGAAGAAGAAAAGAATCAGAGTGGCCAGAACGTAGGCAGAGCGGTTACAGAAGAGAAACCAGATAGAAGAAGTAATTGCTGGTCAGAGTCAGGCAGAGGCTCCCGAGGAAGAAAGAAGAAAGAAGCTCTAAAAGCTAAGCTCTCTCTCTCTCTAAAGAAGAAATCTCTCTCTTTCAAGCTCTCTCTCTTTCTCTCTAAGCTCTAAGAAGAAGAAGAAGAAAAAGCTATCTCTAATCTTTCTCTCTAAGCTCTTTCTAAGAAGAAGAAAAATCTTTCTCTCTCTCTCTAAGCTCTCTCTAAGAAAGTAGAAGTAAAAGTAGTAGTAATAGCTTTACTCTGCCTCCGAGAATTTTCCCGCGGCGTTGTGGCTGGCCATGACAGGCAGCTTACATATTGTGTCCATCTATAACTAAAAAATAAATACTAAAAAAAGAAAATGATTCAGAGCACCTATTATTTACATGCTATGAGGTCCTACTGTGACTAAAAATGGAGATGACAGGTGTTTGTGCTAATAAGACAATCATCTTATACTTGGACCCAATGAGATTCTGCTAATGGATGGTCAAAGATGTAACAATTGTGTATCCTGAAGGTTATAAAAAAAATTAAAGATGATAAATTTTATGATCCTATGAAATGACAAGCAATGTTTATGTAAAGAGTTGATCCCTGTCATTTAATGCATTAATATATAAATAAATTTTTCATTAACTTATTTCTATACTTCACCAAATTAACCTGAAGTAAAGTTCAAGTCCAAAGGCCCAGGATGATTAATGTAATTCCATAGATCAGATAAGACATCTTGTACACAAAAAGAAAGAATATTTATTGGAACTAATAACTCTAATAAATTTAAAAATTGTTAAACATATAAAAACATAAAAATAAAGGGGAAACTTACTTTATTTTTATAAAGTGTGAATTTACTTCATTTGAAGAGTTAAGTTTCATTCTCCATGGTTAATGCAGGATTGCTCATACCTTAAAAGGAAGAAAATAAATTAACATTTTTGGTTGTTTTTAAAGAAACAGGCAGAGATATGTTTATTCACCTATGAATAATTCTTAAGAACACTTGCAAAGGTGCCCTGAATATAGTAAGGAGTGCCAGGGCCATGACTTCTAGAAACACAAACATATGTACTCACACCCTGTCCAATGTTAGTCAAAGCCAGGATTTCTCCCTGCACCTCACACACAGAGATACCAAAACCACTAAAAATAGACATAGAGAGCTGAGGAAGAGAACAAAATGGTGAAAGATATTAAATTGCTCGCATCAAGTTTCCTCACCTACTTACCTCCTTCTATTAAACTTAAAGATTGCTTTGAGTCCTTTCTTATCCTTCTCTTTTTATTCTTCCTTCCTCTACATTATCCTTTATACTAGTTTCTCAATTCATTCATCAAATTGACAGAAAATTAATGTAAATGCCAAATAATTAATAGCATATAAAATCAAGAAATCATCTCCAAGTCAATGTAGACTATATTCCTTCTGTAAGAAAAGGAGTTCTTTGTTGCTCTTCCAAACAATTGACCCCCAACTCTCCATCACTTCTTTGTCCCTAAGGAAGGTGATACACTCAAAGGGCAAATAGGTGTCATCAACTTTTGTCAAGGCAATGCCTAGCCCTTCCTATAGACTGGAAAGTGAAATGGCAGGTTAAGGGAGGAACCAATTGTGAATACTCAGATCATGAGGATCTTCAGAGGGCACAAATGGTCTTCAAAATAAGATCTTTTAAAAAAAAAGTTGATTTTAAGAGAATGTGACTGATTATATATTAAATAATGATGAGAATTTTCACTCTGGACTCTTTGCTTCCCACTATCACTAAATCCCAAAGAGATTTCAAGTAAATCAGTAAACACTTTAATATAGAATGAACCAAAGTCAGGCAGCACATGAGTTTGAAAAAAAAAAAGGACTAGAAATGAAGAAGATGTCTGAAGAACTGCTAAAATTAGTCAATCTGGAAATTTCCTGGCTAATAGTGCCTTAATTGTGGTTATCTGGTTTTGTAGTCATTCTAGGGACACCACACACCTGCACTACAATCACCTCACTTAATATTTACCAACCCCAAGAAACAGGTAGTATTTGAAGGATAAGGAAGCTAAGCCCAAAGGAAGTTAGATCACAACAAATACCACACACTAACAGGTGACCAAATTGGGACTTGTAAACAAGTCTGACTTTAAAGACTTGCTTGTTCTTTGTTAAAAAACTAAGTCATCAAAAGATTAAAATCAACAATAACAAAAGAACTGTGTATGAGATAAGAAGAAATTGCAGGCAGTTTAAGTTATGGAAATTATGCAATCATTTTACTGAGATATTTTAAAATCGAATAGAGATCTTAGAGCAAAAAACAAAACTACATAATTAATTTAAGGTCTTTTCAGAAGACATTTTATAACCTCCTGAGTTGACTGCATTTTTTTATTGTTATCCTTTGTATTTTGAATTTATTTCTATCACTTAAAAAAAAAAACAGGCAGTGATAAAGATTTGGTTCTTTAAACTGGAAAAGAAAATCTTCTATAAAATGGCTTTTTATTAACAGATGTTAAAACAACTCACAAAGAGTTCTTTCAAAATTATTCTAAATTTTTTTTTTTTTTTTTTTTTTTTTTTGGTACTGGGGATTGAACTCAGGGGCACTCGACCACTGGGCCACATCCCCAGCCCTTTTTTGTATTTTATTTAGAGACAGGGTCTCACTGAGTTGCTAAGTGCCTCGCCATTGCTGAGGCTGGCTTTGAACTCGCGATCCTCCTGTCTCAGCCTCCCAAAGTGCTGGGATTACAGGCGTGCGCCACCGCGCCCGGCTCAAAATTATTCTAAATTTACAAGAGACATCTGACTCCAAAGTTAAAAAATATATTTATATTATATATAAATGTATACTTATATTTCTAGACATATTTATATATATTTATAAATACACATATAAAAATTAATAAAGTTCTGTAGAAAAATAGTGAGATTTTTCACCACTGTCCCCTTTTAAAACTAAAACATATTAAAAAATAGCCAAATAAGTACACTCTTACCAGCTTTGCCTTTTCCTGGGTTTGTGCTATTCTCTGTCCAAGACTGAGAATCAGTAAGAAGGTGGCTCTGGGACTCTCTCAATGGCTTTGCAGGAAATTGATGGTTTTCGGGACTGATAAATAATAATCATCATTACAGGTTAATTCTTGGTAGTATTGTTGAGTATTTCTCAAAATATGGAACTCAAACCACTTATAATGCAAGATGATTTTAGGAGATATCCAAGATAACTTGGGGACTACAAGAATAAGTCATTAAAAGACACTGACTCACAATGAGAAAAATGTTGTCTTCAGTCTCCTTTCATCCTTCTAATTATAATAACATGATAATCTCTAACCTTGGAAAAGTTCCATTATTAATATAGAGAATAATCTTTAGCCTCAGATGTAAGCAGGTAAGAGAATCTAATTAGAATTTAATAACATCATTTTTATACTTAATTTTATTCTATTTATGACAAATTACAATAGTTTCTTATTTATGACAGTGATATAAAGTTTGAAAAATAAATTTAATTACTAACTTAAAGAGATATATTACACAAAAATATTAATTTTGTGATGTATAGATATGGAAAAAATATGAAGGTGACGGTAGGAAGATAAGTTTGAGAAAAAAACTGTGATAGTGTTTCTAAAGTGATCTAATGATCTTGAACAAAGAATTCTCTTCCTCCGTATATACAAATGGGAACACTGTCTTGCCGGAATGTTGAAAACATCTGACTTTATAAGATCTTAATGTGGGGAGTGAAAAGGCTTGAAAGATTTTCCTCTGAAACTGAAGTTTTAAAATTTAGGTAGACCTGCCACATATCAACATGTTGGATGACGTGGAAAAATATACATAAGATAATAATTCACAAAGGAAAAATTCTTGGCATAGAAGGTACTAGCAAAATTTTAGAATCTCCTGAAATAGAAATTATAATATTAAAATATCTACTTATAATTCTTCCCAAAATACCTGCACATATTTTAGCTGAATGTAATTATTATGGTTTTAAGGATACAAGATTAAGCTTTTGCTCCTTAATAATTACCTCATATCTAATATTTTAGAATATTTTAATATTTTTTGTAGCTTTAATAGCTCCTTATTAAAATTTCAGAGGTAAATTTGAAAAATGAGCATGTTTCCACAGAGGTTTGTACCTACTCATAAACAAAAATCTTCTTTACTTTAACTCTTATTAATCTTCAAGAAAGAGGCTATAAAACAGAGAATGCTAACTAGGGACTGGTTTAGGGTCTCCTTACAGCTAACAGAATACTAACAAATGGCCACAATCCAATCATTCAATAATATTTATTGAGACGTGATATATCAACAAACACATTCTTTGCACTTATGGAATTATGTGGTAATTAAGGAAATATAATAAATTAAATATATAATAATCTGGTGATACTAAGATGGCCTCTAGTGTAAAGTTACACCTGAGCAGAAAGTAAACAAAGGGAGACTCAGACCATTCCGACAAGTGGAGGAAGATCTGCTAATAAGGGGAATTTGTCAAGATCACCTTGCTGGGTAACATTACCAGAACTAAAATTTCCCCCAAACCTCATGGCACCCACTAATTTTTAAACTACAAAAGCCATTTAACAAGGGTAAAAAATATTACTGCAAACTACTGTTAAATTTTATAAAAGCTTGAAGGCATATCCTAAATAATTTATTGGAACTAGATTTCTCTGCACTGATGTATAACAAAATCCACTAACATTTAACTGTGTAATTTCCAAGCCAAAACTCATGACCCAGTGAGGCTCTGATGTCTTTGAATGTCCACATGAAATACATCAGAATGGCCTTGTCACTAACTGATGGAACCTAGCTGTCCATAACTTATTCTAAAGATGGAGCTGCAAATGGTTTTATCTCTTGACAACTTAAAATGATTTTGGAATTGTTGCCAGAAACCCTGTCTTGAGAAGGATTCTGGGCTCACTCCAAGCTCCACAGGAAAAAGTACTGTGATCAATAAAAAAATTTTCACTGGAAAAGAGAAGCACTGATGTTAAGTCCTGCGTGTATGACATGCAGCAACCAAGAAAGTCTCCAAAATTTAATAAAGAATGATATAATGGTTATGCCTTTGTTATTGATTTTCGTTTAAACATTAGAAGTATGATGATACTCAAATAAATCTTTCATAAAGATCTAAAAATTAGTGTTTCAAACCACTGAAAATTCACATACAGCATTTTAAAAGTTAACTAATATTGCCCTTTGCCAGTTAGTAGCAAAGTCAGAATTAAATTTCAATTCTGTTCACATCTTCAAATTCTTGAAAGACTGAATCAAAACAAACTTAAAGCTGGAGCAAAACTCTCCAGACAACAAATTTCCCTGACCCCTTTACCTCTCTCTACACAAGAAAAAAAAAAAAAAATAAAAAAGGTTCTGATAATACTTAGAGGTCTTTAAACAGCAAAAAGGTTATAGGACATATTACTAATAGAATTGTCAAACAGGTGCCTTGGGATCCATTTGAACTCCAAAGGCCTGATACAGAGAAGTTTCTCTGATCTTCATAAAAGTTACCAGAGAGGAAAGACTTGGAGGGTCAGAGGGGTATTTTATCCTTTGCATGCTCACTAGAAAAACGAGGAGCTAATTTTGTCCTACGATTTTTAAGTGCTACATTTAAAAAATCATAATATATTTCAGGCAACTGAAATGTATAGAGAACCAACACCTGTGTACTTATCCCTTAGACTATTAGCAAAATCTCATGAACACAATCTAAGCTCCCCAGGTATGCTCCCCTCCCCAATTATACTCCCCTCCCTCCCTTATTCCAAGTGGAAACCATGACAGTAAACTCTCTTGTGTTTACTCATGTAACCAAAGGACTCAAGAATAAAACTCATTATTTGAAAATAAAGCAGAAAAAAGTGTGGGATTACTTTTTAGCTGTGGAATTCAGTCCTGCAGGAGTAGATGGTTGTTCAGGATCCTGGTTAACAAGGCAAGTTGGAAAGGAACAGCCATCACCTAGACTATAATTAAAATAAAAACTTAAGAGTTGAATCAGGAAAAGGACAACGGAGTAAAACCCTGTTATAATGCCAATGTCTGAGAGCAGAACAGGTAATATGCAAAATATGTGGATCAGCACTGGCTTCGATACAGTTTTTATGCACAGGGAGATGATGAGTTAACTCATGTTCACCTTAATGTAATAGTGAATTATTAATTGTGATGTAATAAATATTACTTTAAAAACAGAAGTCCCTATGTAGAATTATAGATCTACGGAACGGAAACTTTTCCTGAAATTGTCCTTTGTCGACTTACTTTCATTAGTTTAAAACCTGAAAAAGTTAACAGCAAAAGTACCTTGAAAAAATGGGTAGCAACCAATATTTCTTCTCATCACCAAAAACTTGTCGCATGTTTTTACTGAAACCCAAGCTGAAGCCATTCTTATCTGTTCCATGTCGAAATACTGGACTTCTGAATGCCTCTAAAAGAGATAGTAAATCAATTACATGAATAAAGAACATATCTACAAAAGGTTCCTAATATTTAGAAATAATTAAATGAGGAAACTCTGGAAATCAATGTCCACCCTGTGAGTATATATGTGCCTATTAATTGCCCTGACATAAAAATTGTCTATTCTGTTTCAAAATACCATATGTCTATTTTAATTCTCAACTAACCCTTTTACTACTATAGCTGTACATGTTCATTGTTAAAAAAAAAATTAAAAATACAAATAAGCAAATAGATTAAAACTGTATCTTCTGGATCTTTTGATAGATAATTGAATGGATACATGGAAGGGCAGATAGGTATATATTCAGATCTACAGAGTTTTTTTAACCAAAATGATAGTATACTTTATATATATTCTATAACCCTTTTGAAGTTAACACATTCCAGTTTCATTATCATTGAAATTTTCTCTCACTTAATCATAAAATTTTTCCAGATGACCCCAAAATACACTGTACAGTGTTTGTCCAAATCAGGATCCAATTCAGAATCATACATTGCATCTGGTTATGCCCACTTGCCTATCAAAGTTGAAGTTGAGAAAGGCTCTGCGAGTTGCCCAAGATCACAGAACAAATAAATTACAGATGTGGGATTTGAACCAGGTCATCAATGTTCCTTCTATAATGCTACATTTTCTTCTTGAATAACACTGAAAGGCAAATTCTAAACTTTTATTTTTGAAATATGAACAAACATAGAAGTATAAAGACTTTTTTTTTTTTTTTTTTTTTTTTTTTTTTTGTGGTACCAGGGATTGAATTCAGGGGCACTCGACCACTGGGCCACATCCCCAGCCCTTTTTTTATATTTTATTTAGAGACAGGGTCTCACTGAGTTGCTAAGTGCCTCGCCATTGCCGAGGCTGGCTTTGAACTCGCGATCCTCCTGCCTCAGCCTCCCAAAGTGCTGGGATTACAGGTGTGCGCCACCGCGCCCGGCTAGTATAAAGACTTTTGTCCATCATTTAAAAAAAAAAAATCTAACTAGAAGTCAGGTTCCATGAAAAAATGTGGTGATTTAGACATACCACAAGTTGTGCCCACTTGCACTGTGACAAATACATCATCCTTTACATTTAACACTCCAGGTTAAACAGTTTTTGTAAAACTTCTTTATAGTTATAGGGCCACATTATCCAGAGGAAGTCCTTTCAGTGCTACAAGTTAAATCTCAAATCTAGACGCTAAAAGCTTCTAGAAACAATTCATTTATTTTCGATGAATTAGAATTTAAATGTACAAACTAAAATTGGAAAATAAGATACCTTGCTTAGAAATTACTTTATTAAAAAAGCAAATTTTTTTCTAATAATATGTGTGATAATGGATTTCACCTGAATGTTAAAAATGAACAAGAACTATCTACTACAATTAATCTTCACTGATTAATCATGGAATCTCATAGCTTAAAGTCTCCTTTCTGATCGAAGGAATTTATAAATTCTAGTTGCATCCCCAAACTCCTAATCTTAGCTTAGAAACTGTGTGGCTAAATCTCTGCTTACTTTTCATTTCTCATTCTTTAGCTTCTTGTGCTCCAACCCCATGGATGGTTTCTCAAGTATTCCTAGCTCTTTTCCTATGTTTTTTTGTTTTTAATTGAGGTGAAATTCGCAAGACATAAAATCGTTTTTGAAGTGAACAACCAAATGACACTCAATATAAATTCTGTGCAACAATTACCTTTATCAAGTTCCACAATATTTTTATTATTATGCTCTTAAGCAGTTACTCTCCAGTCCCTTAGGGTGGGGTTAATGGATGGTGAGATTTGAAGTATATTTGTCCTTATCCCCGAGTAACAACTAACACAATTTTGCTCTATGGATTTACCTATTCTGGACATTCATATAAATGGGATCATACACTCCATAATCTTTTGTGATTGTTTTCTTTCACCTACCATGTTTTCAAGGTTCATGTGTGTTGTAGCAAGTTTCAGTACTTCATTCCTTTTTATAGCTAAGGAATATTCCTTTGTATAGATATTCCTATATATCCTCTATTCTTTGATGGACATTTGGGTTGCTTCTGACTATTTATTGTAAATAGTTCTTTAGGGTCACTGGTGTAGGAGCATCCATTTCTTGTTTTCAATTTTTGGAGTATGTCCTTAGGAGTGGAACTGCTAGCTCATATGATAATCCTATCATATGAGGAATATGCCAAACTGTTTTTAACAGTGGTTGAATCATTTTATATTCCCAGCAGAATTATAAAGTGTTCTAAATTCTCCAAATCCTGACAAACACTTTTTTTCTGGTTTTTTATTATAGCCATCCTAGTAGTGTAAAGTGATACCTCACTATGGTTTTGGTTTAAGTAATGATGTTGAGCATGTTTTTCTGTGCTGTTGATCATTTGTATATTTTCTCTAAATAAATGTCTACCTAAATGTCTATTCATATCCTTTGCCATTTTTTTGAGTCTTTTTGTTGTTGAGTTGTAAGAATTCTTTGTATATTCTGGATATGAGGTAATTATCAGATATATTTTTTGCAAATATTATTCTTATTCTGTAGGTTATTTTTTACTTTCCTAATAATATCCTGTGATTCACAAAAGTTAATACCAAAGAATGAGCAACATGTTGTTGCTCATGCTTTTGGTGTTTTATCTAAGACTACACTAACATTTTCAAGGTCTTGAAGATGCATCTCTATGTTTTCTTCTAAGTTTTATAGTTTTGGCACTTCCATTTAGATCGTTGATTGATTTTAATTTTTTAAAATATTTTTTTAGTTGTTAATGGATCTTTTATTTATTTATATACAGTGCTGAGGATCAAATCCAGGGCCTCACACATGGCAGGCAAGCACTCTACCACTGAGCCATGACTCCAGCCCATGATCACTATATCTTTGAAATCAGGAATGTGAATCTTCCAACTTTGTTCTTTTTCTGGTGAGATATTTTGGCTATTTGAGTCCTCTTCTAATTTTATATGAATTTGAGGATCAGCTTTTGCATTTATGCAAAAAAGAAATTACACTGAATCTATAAATCACTTCGGGTAGTACTGCCATTTTAACAATGTTAAATCTTCCAGTCCATGAACATGGGGAATCTTACTACTTATTTATAAGTCTCCTTTAACTTCTTTCAATAATGCTTTGTCGTTTTCAGTGTGCTACTGTAGAACCTCCTTGGTTAAATTTATTCCTAAGTATTTTATTCTTTTGAAATTTTTTGAAAAATGGAATGATATTCTTAGTTTCATTTTTGGATGGCTCATTTTTTGTGCACAGAGAAACATAACTGATTTGGCACCATATTGCTTTTATTCAACAATCCAGATATTGTTAGCACTGTTTTCCTTGTGAATTCTTTAGATATTTTTATATAAGATCATGTTATCTGTGAATAGGGATAGTTGTACTTCTTTCCTTTAGTTGCCTTTATTTCTTTTCCTTGATTAATTGCTCTGGTTAAAACTTGCTATATAATGTTGAATAGCTAGTAATAAAGGAGACATCCATGTTTTGTTCCTGACCTTAAAGGGAAAGCTTTCAGTTTTTCAACTCTGAGTCTGAGGTTAGCTATGGATTTCTCATAAATGCCCTTTATCAGGTTGAGGAGGTTCCTTTCCACTCTTAATTTGTTATGTGTGTTTTCTCTTAATCATGAAAGAGTGTTAGATTTTGTTACACATTTCTTTCTGAATCAATGGAGATGATGTGTTTTTCTCTTTTCTCTGTTAATGTACAGTGAAGCCAAATTGTCCCAGGCTTTTCTTGGTTGTGAACCACTTGATTACTGATTCAATCTCTTTACTTGTTATAGGTCTGTTCTGATTTTTTGTTCCTTCTTGAATCAGTTTGGTGGCTTGTTTGTTTCTAGTAATCTGTCCATTTCATCTAGGTTTTCTAATGTACAATAGTTCATAATAATTTTATAATCCTTTCATTTCTAAAACGTCAGCAGTAATGTCCCCACTCTCATTTCTGATTTTTGTGATGAGTCTTCATTTTTTTCCTTGTTAGCTAAATGTTGTCAATTTTTTTGTTTCATTGGTTTTCTGTAATTTTTTATTATTTATTTCCATTATCTCCTATCTTTATTCCTTCCTTCCTTCAGCTGGTTTTGGGTTTAATTTGCTCTTCTTTTTTTCATTTCTTAAGGTACAAAGTTATTGAGATATTTCTTCCTTGTTAAAATGGACATTTACAGCCATTCATTTCACTCTAAGCACTGCTTTAGCAGCACCCTATATCTATAGGACTTTTGAACATACTGTTTTCTCTGCCTGAGAAGCTCAGGCTCTTTTCATGACTGACTTCTTAGGTTAAGTACTTTTTGTTGTGGTAAGTGCTTTCCTGCCAGCTCATTCTAAATAAGTTTCCTCCATCATCCCTAGTTCTTTATTCACACTTCAGCATTCTCTTTGTTTCATTAAAATTATTTTGCATTTTATAATTACTTTTATGTTTCATTATTAATTTAGGGGCCCCTCAATAGACTATCTCCTTTACTACTGCTATTCAACATTACACAGCAAGTTCTAACCAGAGCAATTAGCCAAGGAAAAGAAATAAAGGCAATCAAAGGAAAGAAGTACAATTATCCCTATTCACAGTGCTCTAGGTCACTGTGTATGCACAATGCTATGCACAGCATGGATGACCAATAAATACATGAAATGAATGAACTTATATGTGTCTAAGTGACTATCCACACACACAAAAATGAGAGAAATAAGAATGATTTTTACCACTTCAGGACAGGTTGATGTTCAATCATATGGCAACTTTCAATAAGTATCTACATATGTACTTAAATTTCTGTCAACTACAATAATACTCACCTAATGTAGATTTATTTTTGCTGACTAGCCAACAATGATAGCCAAACAGAGAAGACAAGCTGACAGAAAACATAGCTGCAGCAAAGAATAAAAACATAATATGGAACTTGGCTTGAGTATCAGGTAGGCCATTCTATAAAGAAAGGAAGAAAATAACATGTTTCGTCAAAGGGAAAATTATCCTTTTATTTTTATATAGCAAATTAGTAAGTTTCTTTTTGCTTAAAAATTTTCCTAAATTTAGATATGGAGAAAGATACATGGTGTTAAAAAGAAAAAAATAAATATATATTTTGTGATATTAAATTAAATGTTTGCTGGAATATGTGTCTATGGAAATGATTAAAATTTAGAATATTTATTTTGCATAATCAAATCAGAAAAATTATGACAGCATGGTATAAACTATAACAGTAGGACATGAGATAGAAGGAACTATCAAATATTTTAAATTTACTACCTGACATGTTTTGCTTACATACTACAGATTCCACAAATGTTTAAATAGTTTTATTATAATGCCAGCAAATTAAGGTTAACTGGCACAATTTAGTTACCATTCTGATTGATGTTTTATATTACTGCAAACAACATCATCGACTAAAAGAATACATATAACAACACATTCACAATAATGCTTCAAGCTATTTTAAATAATAACATCACAGAAAAGATCAACATTAGTGAATAACACCTATCTAAACTTTACAATGCCCATGGGCTGAAACAGGCCACCTCAAAGCAAAACCAGTTTGATCCTGACTGCTGGTTTGTCAAAGGAGAGCTGGACTTGCTCTAGAATGGAGGGCACGGGACAATTAGTGAAGCACCAGAGTTGCCATGGTAGCCCCATGGTCCTATTTCAATTCTCTATAGTAACTGTCAGATTGACACTAGTCATAAGATCTCCTGGTCGTTTTCAACAGTGGGGTTTGCCCAGTGAAAACTCTGGTCCTTCCTTTTCAAATATATTTGTGGTTTGGAATGAAAACCACCCACAGGAATGAGGAGCAGTGAATTAATATTCTCCCAAGCATTCTTTAGGGATCATTCTTCAAGCTGCAAATGGCTACAAGCAGATCCCTTCACCTGTGTATTATCGGTACTTAGCAATGTTAACTAGCACATAGCAGGCATTCAACTACTCTTTGGTGGTTAATTTGGTTTAAACCTCAAAAATTGATCTAATGATTCATAAATTATGACCATAATAAGGGATAATTTAATGAAAATACTAAAGCCATTCTGACAAGGAATAAACTGCTTTTTAAGATTATTTGCTGTTCACAAGGAATATCTTCAGATATTTAATATACTCTTTTAATTTTGCCTTAGAACAGTAACATAAAAATATATACATTAAAATAAATTGTGATTACTTAAACATGTAATAATTTATATCAGAATATATTAGTCTTTCCATGAATTTAATAAATACTTAAGATTTGGAAAAAATATAATACAGAACAAAATAAGTACCTAAAACCTAATGAAACAATACGTACTAAAAATTGAAAACATTATAGACATAACAGTTTTTTTAAAAATCTTATATATGAAAACATGTCTATTTTTAAATGCTGAAAAATACCTACTTATATAGTCAATGATCATTATTCGCCGTAGCTATGTTCTATAAGGTTACCATGAACACTGACTTTGTGAATCCTGAACCACTCCTCCTAGGGACAGAGTGAGGTTCCTGCAAGACTCTTGGCATAACACCTTTATCAACTGAACAATTCACAATTTTGTTTTCTGTAGATTTTTGCTTAAAGGTCCCTTATCATTAACATGGAACTTGTGGCCAACAGCACTATAACTTAGGTTCATGAGGCCTATCTAAGGTGTTTTCTCCATACAAAATGTCAGTCTTGATCAGAAACATTAGACAGCACTTCAGCGTTATGCTTGAAGACCATTTTAAACAGCAAAATCAACAAAAAGCACAGAAATGCAAGACAGGGCACCAGACTGTGAAGAGCACATTTGTTCACAGTATGAGAGCTGAAGCAAGAAGGCAGAGCACTGCCTCGTTTCACCTCAACTGGGCGCATGCGCACGGAACACTCCAAAACTCTGTCCCTCTGCACAAGTCTGCAGATGATTATGAAAGCTCTGTGAGTACTGGTTTTGATATTACAAATAAATTTTGAGAAGGCGAATTAAAAAATACAGAATCTGTGAATAAAGAGGACTGACTATATGAACTAACTCTATTTTGTAAAGTCAGTGTCTGAAATTCATGTTACGTATTTTCATAAACTGAAGAAAAGTCACTAAAGTAACAACTTACTGTCCAAAATTTGATAAAATACTGTAAATCTGTAGCAGCAATAAAAAGGCAGTACAGCAGAGAATAAGCCAAGAAAAGGAGGAAGAATTTATAATTTGAAAATCCAACACAATTGTTCACCCTGCCAAAAAAAAAAAAAAAAGGTCTCAATGAGTTTTACATCTTCAATCCAGTTACAATACATTCAAATTTAACATAGTGTTTGGTTTTCTCTTGTTTAAAATTTGTTAGCATTTCTTTAAGTGTACAAGTCATAAAATTTCTTTACACATGGAAACATTAAAAATCAATCTTACTAAAAAAGGAGTTTCTGTGCTTAGATCTTCAATATGTGATATTTAATACTGCTTTAATAAATTGTGATTAATGTAACTACATTTCATGTCCAATTATATGAATAAGCACATACTTAAAAGCACAGAGCTTATGAGACAACCAGTAAGGAGAGGCAGATTAGAGAAACTGACTAAGTGTTATCTTTGGTTTTGA
Organism: Tamias sibiricus; assembly: GCA_025594165.1. Lineage (NCBI taxonomy): Eukaryota > Metazoa > Chordata > Mammalia > Rodentia > Sciuridae > Tamias > Tamias sibiricus. The sequence goes on from CM046661.1 coordinate 52,262,051, forward strand.
TAACCAATTATGATTAAGTTAAAATCTTTAAAGTTTTCCTGGACTGGATAAACTACCTTCACATACTCCTCCTTGCATGCCATCACTGATTGAACCAACCAGATTGTCAAAGCATATTCTTAAATGGGAAATTTAAGAAAAGAAATAGAATTGGGGGCCAAAGTAGTAATGTACATGTGACACTAGATAATTATATGGCCCTGAGAAAGAGAAATAGTGAATTAGAATTTAATTTTTCTTACCTGTTAAAAAAAAAAAAGCACTCAGATAATTTTTTACATCCAGCTTTATATTATATATGTCCAAATATGGATATTAATAAATGCTCAGTTCTTATTATTCTAAAATCATTATGTGGTGGGTGGGGGAGGGTGAAATTCCAAACGTTATTAATACATAAAAATATAAATACAACTCATTTTATAGTCACTCTTTCTCTTAAAGATTTTTTTCCTTCTCATAAAGATCAGAGCATTATGGAATAACCTCATGTAGATGTGATACAGTAGATCTGTCAAATGGCTGAAATCATTGCTTACTGAGTTATCTGACATAACTCAGTGACATATCTCAGTGTTATCTGACATATTGAACCTATTTCATAGAGCATATACATATTGTTTCCTCTCCTGAAATGTCCTTGTTCTCACTCGAGTGTAAGCAAAATAATCTCTCTACTGATTTTGATAACAAATTGAAATCTTTCTTGTTCCAGATTTTAAAAATGAAACTATGTTCACATGAAAATGGTTATATTTTCTACCTCAGAAATATGAGGTAATTGTGCTCTTTATATGTAATATGAAATGAATTGTACTCTGCAAGCATGTGTAACAAATTAGAATTAAAATATATAAAAAGAAAATAACTTAGGAAACATGTAAAATACAAAAAAAGAAAATGATCAACATTTTTACTACCTAGGCTCAGATAACATTATTAATATTTTGGTGTACATCATGCTTATTCTTTCTCCATTAGTATATATGAAAGTTATGTGTACATTTTAAATAATGGATTATACTATTTTGTAATAATCATTGGAAGAAAACTTTACAATACATTTAGAATAGCTTTTTTAAAAAATATTCTTCCTCAAAAAAAAAAAAGAAAAGAAATATAAGATAAAGGATGCAGCATTAAATTTAGTAATTTGTATTGTATATAGTCTTGTATATGGGGAAGGAATTCATAAGAATGTCCAAAACTGTGGATGCACATTGTATGCAGTTATATTTGCAGCTCTAGAGATTCCAGCGGGAATCTGAACCAATTGCTAAGCTGGCATCAGAATGAAATAATGGCAAGAAGTAACACTGGTAATATTCTGTACAGCCTAACTGTTGTTTGTCTCAAAAGGATACAGGATATTGCCCTTGCTTACTTGTACTGGTTTCAAGAGGAAAGAAAGGGTAGGTGAAGGCGAAGGTGCTGTAAGACTCTGGACAATGTGGGTATCATCTATGACTCTTGTGGCCTGGGGGAATTAGAAGGGATGGAACAGATTGCTTCCCTTCCTACAAGAATGTAAGAAGCAGCTTTTAGAGTAAATGATGAAGAACATTCATGCTTATAGAAATAAAATGATTTTGATCACAGATTTTATTATACCCAATTTGGCTTCCTTCAACTTCTATTAAGAGTAATTTGCATGTCAAAGGTAGGAAACATGGCAGAAGCTCAGTAAATAAAGACCAAGCATTTTAGAGTTTGAAATGTATCTAGAGAGAGTTTTATGTGTATGTTACTAGGAGAAACAGAGAAATCATGTTTACTTTTTAATAATACCTTCCTCTTAGGACAGACAGTTTTTGGCTATACATTTTAACTGCCTACTGGTATGTAGACTCAGATGGAAAAGGAAGAGAACCCAGTCCAAGTCTGAGCTTCCTCCATCTGGAAAAGGAATGACTTCATATGAAGAAACAACATGTTCTAGGTAAATATTCCTCTTAGGCTGAAAGCACAGCTGTTGGCTCTGTTCAGGGCAATTGTTTTCTGAGAACAGAAAACAGAACACAATTTATTGGATGTGACTTTGAGCCCACCTTTCAACTTTCCTGAGCCTTACTTTCTTTCCCTTTAAAATGGGACAAATCATTTCTACTTCTGTCTTCGTAAGGATGACATATTATACATATGGGCTCTAGAATATAGTAGGCGCTCAATAAATTAAAGCTAAAATTATTTACTTTTATTTGTGTTAGCTAATTTTGGGCAAGTACGTGAAAGTATTATTAATACAAATAATTAAATTTTACACTAAAAGAAAAAATTTCTCTGATAGAAAGCCAGTGAAGCTAATACTAGAGAAACATTTTTAGTTAAAATAACAAGTGTGAGATTGATCCCCTGAATCCTGACGGATAACTTTAACTGGCCAGATATGCTGAAATCGTTGAAAAATGGAGAGGCACTGTTTAATATTTCAAATGCTCAACGTTCACAGGTACTAAAGTTCAAAACCACAAACAAGACCTTTATAAAAAGGTTTTCCCACAGTCTGGGAATATCCTAACATAGTCATATAATGGCTTTTTTAAAAATGTGTTTTTTTAATGTATTGACATGGAAACATTTTCAGGATATTTTAACTGAAAGAAAGTAAGCCATATTTAGCCTACAATGTAGGGAGTTGTGTTTTTAAAAATGAGGGAGGAATGCCCCCCCCCCACAATACAGACCTGTGGTTCTCTGTGAATAGGGGAAAAGGGGGCTAGAAGAACATGTTCAGTGCTTTTATTTTTGAATTTAGAACCGTAAGAGTGAGCGAGGTGTGTGTGTGTGTGTGTGTATGTGTGTGTGTTTTTGAGGTGCTGGGAATTGAACCTAGAGCCTTGTGTATACTAAGTATGTGCTTTACCACGGAGCTACAAACTCAGTCCTACAAATTTTTTAATTTCAATTTTTAATTTCAATTCGTTAAAAAAGTTGACTGCTCCATTCAGCCACCATCTGATGAATATGAGGCCCATGGCATCAAACCCTTCACAATTGACACGGCTATTGCTTTCTTCAAGGGAATGCCCAGAGCTGAGATGGTGGGGGTGGACAGGGGCTGCAGATGGGAAGAAACAGTGCAGGAAACAGGTCATTAAACTTCTTCCACATTGCCATTAAAGGATGAATGCAAGACAGTATGCAGGTATGAAATGTGAGTCTATTTTTAAAAAATCCGGAGTCTTACGCCTGTTTCCCTTCACTTATTTAATAGGATCTGTCAAAATTTGAAAGGTTGTCCAATTATCCTATAAGTTTCTTATTCAGTCAAATTAATTGCAAGTTTAGAAAGACTGACATAATGGCAAATCATTATTTTCTATTTTTATAATTTTGAGAGTATAGCAAGGACATAGCAAACTTTATAGGTAGGTACTGGTCTGGAATAAATCATGATTATCTTTACCTGTCTGTTCATTATCATCTCAATCTTCTATTAAATTGGAAAAATTAGAATCAACTTTATGATCTGATTATTTTACCACTGCTAAATATATCAAGAATCCACAGTAGTCCAAAAAGGAGAGTGCTTAGTATCATTTCCCCAAAGAGCAGATCCTAAGTTAAGACCTTTGATATAGTTTGAGACAAAGAAGGGAGAGGGTTTGGGATATAGTTTAATGGGACAACACTTACCTACCATGTGCAGGGCCCTGGGATGTAACCCCAGCACAAGAAAAAAAGGGGGGACTGGAGGGGAGGGAGAAATACAACTAAACAATATTACTGAACAGGCCCTCATTGGTTGAGGGTGGCCCTGGGGCTATTAATTCCCTGGCACTTCTGGACTGCCTAGCCCAAACCTATCCAGGTAGAAGAGAGCCCTCAGATGGAGAAGCAAAGAAACACAGGTGCCTGAGATGGGGGGGCTGTCTACAGGCATAGGAACGGTCCTCTACAGTGTGATGAACTCACAGGTGGGTCATGGGGATGTGGGTGGGGCACTGACAGAATCTGCTATGGTGGGGGCAAAGAGGAACAAAAGGAGGATTAAGATAACTTATAACTGAAGATACTGGATGGGGGAATGCTTGCTGAGAGAGAAAGAATGGGGAGAAAAAAAAAATGAATGCAGATGCAAATTAGTACAAATGAGGTTATTTACAGAAATTTTTCTTTAAGAAGGCAATCATTCTTTCAGGAGTTGAGTAGTCTTAACACTTGAAAGAATGAAATCTAAGTGAAGGAACCGAAGAGGTACACTGGTGAGAAATCTATACAACTATAACCCCTACATTCCCTATTTCCTGCTGTGAAGAGAACCACTCTCTTTTATTGAAAACAAGTCTCATGTAGAGTTGTGGGGATGTATATATTTCCTGTGGCATCACCCCTAAAAGAAGACAAGGTTTGTGGACTAAGTATTACAAATGTCCAAATCCAACCTGGCTGGCAACCTTGGCCTGGTTGTCAGAGGTTTGTGCACGCTGAGAGGAAAATTATAGAAAAAGGGAAGAAAATCAGCCTCCATCAGATCTTTCAAATAGTTCTCTATTAAGTAACCTAACTTCATAACTTAGAAATATCAGAAAACACTAGTAAATTCTAAATGGAGTATCTTGTTTAAACAGCTCTGTGCTTTTCTGTATTTGCCATTCTATTCCTCAATACTGAGTTTTATTTAAAATAATGGATAAAGCTTTAGGGATCTAATTCTTCATTAGAAACCTCCATGAGGTATTATTAATAGTATTATGTATAATTAATGGGCAAATCTTTGTGTACATTTTTGGAAAATATTTTAGAATCTCGGTGTTTATGTATGTGCATACAAAGGAAAGCTTCTCTTTTGAGCAAACATGTAAAATTAACTTTTATATTGCTAACTTGTTGGTTTTAAAAATTATTTCATAAAAATACTTCCAAATAAAGGCTCTTTTGAAGTAATTAAACAAACATTAGAAACTAAATCTGGAAGTGCTTCCTAGGTCAACTAAGGTAATATTTCATTTGTAAAAATATTTAAATAGAAAAATAATTCAATTTGTAAAAATGTATGAGACCTAAGCCTACTTAAGTACAGAGCCTACTCACCATGGACAATGATGATCCATCTTCAAAATACACCTAAAAACCAAACAAACAAACAAACAAAAAAGGGCAACACCCCACAAAGTTTTAATCACATTGTTATAAAAAGAAAATTTAAAACATCATTTCATTTATGGCAAGTCAAATATTGCAAAATTACTTATATAAAAAGTAATAGCAAAAGTTCTCACCAAAAATAAACACTATAGCTGATTTTAGTTGTGATATAATAATAGAACTATCATCTTTTTAATTATTATTTGTTTTTGAGATGAAGCCTCCCTATGCTGACTGCCTGAGCTGTGAACTTGAGTTCCTCCTGCCTCAGCCTCCTATGTAGTTGAGACTAAAGGCATACCAACACTCTTCACTTAATACTACTACTTGAATTTAAAATATATATGCTTTAAGATGTAAATTAAATCATTTTATAAAGCAATATGATATATTAACATATAACTACCTCACACTAAAAAAAAAAAAAAAAGGCAAAGTGTCAGCAGACTTATAGAATAAGTCTGGATAAAATTTTCCCTTTAATCTTAATCATTAAGTCAAATCTACTGTTTGTGTAGTACACTAAATATATAATATCTGACTATTATGAAGTCAAGTGAGTTATCTTTATAAAGATAGAAGATGCTCACAGAAGTACTTACTAAACTGAACTAGCCAAGTCAGAATTGCTGGAATCAAGCATCTCATATCAGCATGAATAGGGTTGGGGGAGAAGGGGACAAGTGACTGTGACCCTAAGCCACATAGGTATCAATGCAAATGATTATACCAATTATATTTCCTAATAATGTTCTGAGAAGCATAAATAAGGAAAAAAGGGTGATAATCTGGAAAACAGAATAAATACTAAATGAAAAGATCAGATATTTTAGAAGCAAAAAAGATTTCCTTACTTATCACAGACGGAACAGTGATGGCAACGATCTGGTTTTATAAGTTGGCATCTGTCACAATATCGGATTGCTGGGAACAAAAAGCTCCACTTAGTCTTAGATTTAACATAGAATTGAATGTACAATTAAATGGATTTTATCGTCTCTCCAAATTTAAGTTCTAAAAAGCATACCGAATTTAAATTTGGTAAAAAGAAGATATTCAACTCTGTGTAAGCACAAAAAAATGAGAAGCTGAGCCTACAGTCAGAGTTCTCTTGAAAGATTTCCCAAGAAGAAAGGATCACTTCAGAAAACTTTTCTGAGGTATTTTCCATTGTCAGTCATCATAGTAAGGCACACAAAGGGCACAGATGTGTCCATTTCTATTAAGGTAGCTAGTCTTCTTCAATTAAATGAATTTATTTCCTGTGCATAACTGGGTGAGAAGATACAAATGTAGAAATATGTTTGAGAAATTGATAAACTCTATTAGTTGCTTAATTGGGAAAGATCTCACGTCTCTGCTGGGCAGTATACAAGAGCAGAAGTGAGTACTTCCAATAGAGAATTTTAATTCTTGTAACGGAAACCCTCATCTTTTCTTCTGTAACACAGATATCAAAGACAATTACAGATAATTGATGTGGAGATGCCATCTCAGTACAGAAGCATCTTACAGGATACACTTGATCACTGAGGAACAGTGAAAACAAACAGGATAAAAATTGTGTGTGAGACTGTAATTATTCAATTATGATTCTGAAGTAGGTTAGAAAAAATATAAATAGTGTAAGAATATTAATAAGATATTTTACATTCTTTTTTCCATACTAAATCTTTGAAACCCAATATGTATTTTATATTGAAAGCACTGAGCTATGGCTCAGTGGTACAGCGCTCGTCTCACAAGTGAGAGACCCTATGTTCGATCCTCAGCACCACGTACATAAAATAAAGGTATTGTGTCTACCTACAACTAAAAAAAAAAAAAATTAAAAATAAATTAAAAATAAAAAAAATAAATAAAGCACATCTCAACTTGGACTAACCATATTTGGACTACTCAATAGCTAAATGGGCTAGTGGTTACTAAAATGGGAAGCACAGGTCTAATGTTATAAACAAATTTCTGGGTAAATCTTGGTGGGCAAGTATCAATAGTTTGTGTGTGTCAGTTTTTATTACAATTGTTTAATTAGATGTGAAATTACCTTAAAAATCTGACCCAAGGAAAAGATGCATTTACTTGTATTTGTAAAAAAAAAATTTTTGTTTAAATATTAAAGATAGATAAATAAACTGTACCAATATCTAAATTATGTTTATATAATCACAGTTTTAGATTTATGAAAAGTGCATGTGAAGTTATTAATTTCATATTTATTTTAGAAACTGCTTCCTTAAATAAAAATAGGAAAGTCCATAATTAAAAATTTAAAAAATACTGCAACATGAATAGTCCTACAAGATTTTGGCAGCTCTCATATCTTCAGTGAGTCACAACTAAGTAGATATAAACAGAATTAGAGTCGATTCTGATTTAGTTGAGATCTCTGCACCACCATATTCATGTTTCCATTCTGTTTTATTGAACTACACAGAAAACTTTTATTGCAATCCAAGAAATAATTATTTCGAGATGAGTGTTTGACAATTTCAAGTATATACATTCTTCGTCACCGTCACCACAGCGCATAATTTGGACACTGTTCCAAGATACTCATTATCTACACTGACCTCCAGACATGGTCCTAGTATAGATGGGAAGATCTTTGGCTGCTCGCCTAAGAACTTCCTGATGGGCTTCTCCTCTTGGCTCTCTCTCCAACAAGTCTTTTTCTGCATAAGAGAGATGGAACTGTGGAATAAATTTACATTTTAATCAGTATTTTTGAAGGAATGATGAAATATTGGTCTACTCCACTATACCCAAAGGTACTTATAAAATATTAATGGTACATAGTATATTCAGAGGAGTAATAGAGTTTCAAGTCTGGAAAAGTCTGTTAACCTCAAGGATCACTGCTTTATGCATCTTTTAAAAAAAGGTATAATAATCATATCTACATTTTCAGGTATTTGGGAAACTCAAAAGGAATAGAATATATAAAGTGCTTATAAGTCATAGCATTCTATCCAAATACTAATTATATAATAGATACAGTAAATGCATATGGCTCAGTAGATAAATTTTTCATTTGGATACCATTAGGAACAAAAGTAGAAACAAATCAATCAAGCATATTTTCTCATTGAAGTAAGATTTAACTTAGGGATAATCATCACATAAAATCTCTAGTCCAAATTGGCCCAACTAATTAAAAAATACTTATTTAAGAACACTAATTTTATTTGGTAATGACACACACACACAAAAAAAATTTTTTTAAAGTCTACTATATGAACTTTTATAAACATGTTTCAAAAGATGCAAACAAGTATAATCCCAGCATCATTGTTTTACATTGTTTGAAATGTAAAAAATTAAATACCACCCTGTGTCCATCAAAAGGATAGTGGATAAACAATATGGGATAGGATACATTCAATATACTGTTGGAATTTAACAATTAATGGATGACAACTATGCAAACAAAGGACCGAATCTCAACATATTAATGAAAACAGCAACAACAACCCAGCTTACAGAACATACAGAATAACTCCTTCCCTATAAAATTTTAAAACCAGCAAGCTAAACAATCTACATAATATTAAAGATACATGTATATGTGATAAAATTATAAAGAAAAAGGAAATAATTAATAAAATACAGAGTAGTTGTTTCTTCTTGAGCATACAGAGAAACACCAGTAAGAAATAATACAGAAGATAGGGAAAACATGACTGAGTGATTACTAGGTGTTTTCATTTTATTGTTCTCTAAATGTATATTACATATATTTTTGTATGTATAAAGCATTTTATATTTTTAAAGAGATTTAGTATATTAAAGAAAGAAAAACAATGAGAAAAAGGTCATGGTATTTGAGCCTAAATCTTTATCCTCAGAGAAACAAACTTAAAATCTTTCTTCAGCAGTTGACAATTCTACTAAGGTTATTTTAAAGATAGAAATAAATCTCCAGCTTTCAAATGTACATAAATAAATTTTTAATGTTATTCCTGTATGCATAAACCTTCAATCTGATCATAAACTGTCAGACTCATTAAGGTGAAAGAAAATAAAAAGTTTTCTCAAAGTATAAAATGTACATACTAAGAATTCCAAATAACTACAAAATACTAGCATTAAGCTAGTAGACATGTAAGTTAAGCTTCTTGTATGTTTCTAATGTATTGCGAGAACTATTCTCTAGGTTAACTAGTCCTCCTGTTATAAGTTGAAAGCATTTGCTGACCTGTTGATTAACTTCATAGTGTTTCAAATTCAACCAGTCCTTCAAATGAACACAAAGAGTAAAGGCCACATGTAGGAAGGCTTAGCATGCCCCTTCCATCAGCTGCTCTTCATGAGTTTGCTACCTTAATTAGTCAGCTTTTTAAAAATGAAGTATGTTTATACACTATTCTGATTGTTAGAATCTGTAAACGAGGGTGGCTGTGAACAGTGTAGGCTATGGAAGATCAGAAAGGTGCCTTCAGGCTGATCCTGCAGGCTGGCAGAGAAGCAGCAGATCTAAATATCTTGAGTCCAAGAAAACATTGGGAACCACCTTTCCAATAGGTAGGAAACTATCTCCCAATTGGGTAACACATTTCTAGATTAATTCTGTTATTTTCAAAGTGACTCTGAAAAAGAACTCTGATGGGAAGCTAATGGGATGAAAATGTTGTCAGCCTTCAGACCTTCCCAGAATTCAAGAACTGAGAAAAATTCAAGTTGTTTACTGATCTATCACATGTGATCATTTTCATTTACCAAAAGATTTACCAGATTTTCTGTCTCCGTAAAAAATTCTATGTTGGGCATCATGTAGATGTCACTATTTTGAAATTAGAAATTAAAAGTGCTATTAACTGTCTTGAAAGAATTGAAACGCAGACATACCAATGGTCTTAATAGAACTGGGTATCTCATTTGGAACTATTTACTTGGCATATCAGGCATAACACAATGTGATGTTGTAAGGCTGCAATAGTAAAAAAAAATTTTTAAATGGTAGGCAGGGATGCAAGGAAATACATCAATAAACAAAATACATCACATCAACAGACTTAAAGACAAGAATCATATGATTATCTCAATAGATGCTGAGAACGATTGTAAAATATAGCACCTCTTCATGTTCAAAACACTAGAAAAACCAGGGATAGTAGGAACATACCTCAACATTGTAAAAGCTATCTATGCTAAGCCCAAGGCCAACATCATTCTAAATGGAGAAAAAAGCATTCCCCCTAAAAACTGGAACAAGACAGGAATGTCCTCTTTCACCACTTCTATTCAGCATAGTCCTTGAAACTCTCGCTAGAGCAATCAGACAGATGAAAGGCATTAAAGGGATATGCATAGGAAAAGAACTCAAATAATCAGTGTTTGCTGATGACATGATTCTATATTTAGAAGATAAAAAAAAAAATTCCACCAGAAAACTTCTAGAATAAATGAATTCAGCAAAATAGCATGGTATAAAATTGATAAATCGATACCCATAAATCAAATGCATTTTTATACATAAGTGATGAATCCACTGCAAGAGAAATTAGAAAAAACCACCCCACTCACAATAGCCTCAAAAAAAAAACAAAAAATAAAAAAAAAGAAAACCTGGGAATCAATCTAACAAGATAGGTGAAAGACCTCTACAATGAAAACTACAGAACACTAAAGAAATAAATTGAAGAAGATCTCAGAATATGGAAAGATATCACATGCTCTTGGATAAGAAGAATTAATATAGTTAAAATGGCCATACTACCAAAGCTGCTATAGTAGGTTTAATGCAATTCTTGTTAAAATCCCAATAAAATTCTTCATAAAATTAGAAAAAGCAATCATTAAATTTATTTGGAAAAATAAGAGACCCAGAATAGCCAAGGCAGCACGAGGCATCAAAATGCCAGACCTTAAATTATACTACAGAGCAATAGTAACAAAAACAGCATGATATTGGTACCAAAATAGACATGTGTAGACCAATGTACAAAATAGAAGATACAGAGAAAAACCCACATAAATATGGTTATTTAATACTAAACAAAGGCACCAAAAACATAAATTGGAGAAAAAATAGCCTATTCAACAAATGGTGCTGGGAAAACTGAAAATCCATATGTAGCGAAATGAATTTAAACCAGGGCTGGGGTTGTGGCTCAGTGGTAGAGCGCTTGCCTAGCAAGTGCTCAGCCCAGGTTCGATCCTCAGCACCATGTAAACATAAATGCATTGCATTGTGTACAACTAAAGCAAATAAATAAATGTTTTTAAAAAACGAATTTAAACCACTATCTCTCACCCTTCATAAAAATCAACTCAAAGTGGATCAAAGACTTATACACTAGGACAGAGACCCTGAACCTCATAGAAGAAAAAGCAGGCCCAAATCTTCATCATGTTGGCTTAGGACCTAAGTTCCTTAACAAGACTCCTAAAGTGAAAAAAAAAAAAAATCAAGAATCAATAAATGGATTCAAAATAAAAAGCTTCTTGTCAGCAAAGGAAACAATCACTATTGTGATAAGAGATCCTAAAGAATGGGGAAAATTCTTTGCCACATGCACCTCAGACAGAGCACTAATCTCCATATAAAGACATATAAAGAACTCAAAAAACTTAGCACAAATAAGTTTTAAGTAACACAAAATAATACACACAAAAAAACAAATAACTCAATCTGAGGAACTGAGGAACTGAACAGACACTTCACAGAACAAGTACTATAGATCAACAAATGAAAAAACGTTCATCATCTCTAGCAATTAGAAAAATGCAAATCAAAACTACTCTAAGATTTCATCTTACTCTAGTCAGAATGGCAATTATCAAAATACAAGCAATAATAAGTGTTGGCAAGAATGTGGGACACTCATACATTGGTAATGGGAATGCAAATTGGTGCATTCCCACCAATTCCCACTGGGAAACAGTATGGAGATACCTCAGAAAACTTGGAATGGATACACCAACTTGATCTAGCTATCCCATGCCGCGGTTTAGACCCAAAGGACTTAAAATCAGCATATTACAGTGACACGGTCACATCAATGTTTATAGAAGCTCAATTCACAATAGCTAGACTAAGGAACCAACTTAAATGCCCTTCAACAGATGAACAGATAAAGAAAATGTGGTACAGATACACAATGGAATATTACTTAGCCTTAAAGAAAAATGAAATTATGGCATTTGTAGGTAAATGGATGGAATTAGAGAATATCATGCTAAGTAAAACAAGTCAATCCGCAAAAAACAAAAGCCAAATGTTTTCTCTGATAAGCTGATGCTGATCCATAATGGAGTAGGGGGATAGGGAAGAATGAGGAACTTTGATTTGTGTAGAGGGGACTGAGGGGAGGGGTGGTATTGTGGGGATTGGAAGGACAGTAGAATGAAACAGACATTATTACCCTATATACATGTCTGATTACACTACTGGAATGACTCTGCACCATGTACAGCCAGAGGAATAAGAAGTTGTGCTCCATTTGTGTACAATATGTTAAAATGCATTCTACTGTAAAATAAATAAATAAATGATTTTTTTTTAATAGTAGGGTCATTTCAGAGAAAGTAGCTATCAACTTTTTACAAGCAGAGTCCTCTGCCTAGAATACTATTCCTCACACTTCTTGTATAGAAAGCTCCTTCACTTTTGCAGGTTTCTGCCTAAATGTTTCCTTTTCAAAGAACTTCTGTGATTCACTCAATTGGGAGGTACCCTGACCATTCTGTCCCATCTGTTATACTTTCCTCAGGTCCACTGGTGCTTTCCTTATGTGCCATAATGCAGTTTAAAATTTTTTTCATTCGTTCATTTATCCTTCACCTCTCTCTCCCACAAGAATTTAACTTTACAAGGACAAAGATCACTGTAAGTAAAATAAGTAAAATAAGTCAATCCACACACAGAAAGTACTCCATTATAACTGAGGAAAGGACAAAAGAGCAAATAAATACCAGTAGAACCAGGTCAGACCACTGAATGTCAAGGAAAAGTTATTTTATATCCTCATCCCACCTTTACATACTCAGAACTACGATTCTCATTATTGAGGCACATACATATTCTGTCCCCATATTTTTAAAATTTTATTTATTTATTTATTTTAATATTTATTTACTTGCTTTAGTTGTACACAACGCGTTTATTTTTACTTGGTGCTGAGGCTCGAACCCAGGCTATGCACGTGCTAGGTAAGCGCTCTACCGCTGAGCCACAACCCCAGCCCCTTCTGTCCCCATTTCTAAACTTAATGTAAAACCTACTATTGTATGTTACTTTGTTAAAATACTGAAAGATAGTCAAATGGATTGAAATCATCAACATGACCTTTAATTTTTACAGTTTCTGGAGGAAAGTTTTGGGGAGTACTAGAACTGGAAGAGAAAAGTTTGTACCTTAGAGGAAAGTTTTGGGGAGTGCTAGAACTGGAAGATTCCTTAGTATGTTTAACATTCTTAATAAATAAACATGGTGGCCAGGAGTGGTGGTGTATGCCTATAATTGCAAGTTCAAAGCCAGCCTCAGCAACTTAGCAAGGCCCTAAGCAGCTAGTGAGACCCCTTTAAATAAAATATAAAAAAGGGCTGGAGATGTGGCTCAGTGTTTAAGCACCCTTGGGTTCAATCCCCAGTACCACAAACACACACAAAAAAAAACAGCAATCTGGATTTGCACCAAGAAATAAAATACAGATTGGTAGAATTTCTATTAATATAATATGGAAATCAAAAGATACACCCTGGAATACACCAAATAAATGCACTCTGATGCAAAGGCATATCACATCACAGATTTGAAGAAAGAGGTTATTTTCAGATCGCTGAAGGAACAGAACATCTCTTAGGGTGGAATAGATAACCAATTTCTAGATGTGACAGCTCTTGAAACAGGCTGCTTTGTTTTTGTTAAAATTGTTTCATTTTTTTGAACACTTTAGATTTGCAGAAAAATTGAGAAAATTGAAAATTCCTATACCCTCTTATGAAGTTTCCAATATTGTTAACATCTTACTTTAATATGGTGCATTTGATACATTAATGAACCAAAATTGATACACTGTTAACTAGAGTTTAGCATAATTTATTTAGATTTCCTCAGCTTTTTAATACCTTTTTTCTGTTTCAGGATCTCACCCAGGATACCACAGTGCTTTTGTCATATTTCCTTGAGTCCCCTTTTAGCTGGGATAGTTTCTCAGGTTTTCCTTTTTTTTTTTTTTTTTAAACCTTGACAGTTTTGAGTTTTACTCTTCAGGTATTTTGTGGGGAGCCCATCTATTGCAATCCATCTGATGTTTTTCTTTCATGAAAAAACAAAAAACAAACAAACAAAAAACTATTTCTCATGATTCAATTGGGGTTATGGAGTATAGGAATTATATAGTATAGGAGACAGAGGTAAAGGACAATTCTCATCATGTCCTATCAAGGGCACACACTGCCACCAGGACTCATCAGTGTTGATGTTAAACAAAGTCATCTGATTGAGAAAGTCTTTGGAAGGTCTCTTGACTGTAAAGTTACTCACTATTTCCCCTTTTTCATCCTGTACTCTTTGGGAGAAATTTTCCATATGAAACTCATATTTAAAGAAGTTATTCCTCTCCTCCTTGAGGGCAAAGTATTTGTATAAATATTTAGAATTCTTCTATACAACAGCTGTTTCTCTGCTACCTCTTCATTCATTTATTGACATAAAAAAATCTCATTTATTTTTTTAACTTTGGGTTATAATCTAACATTATTTTATCTTTCTAGATTTACTAAATTTGCTCAAATTATTCCACCATTGTCATCAGGAGTCCCTTTAGCTGGCTGTGGTCCTTCTGACATTTCCCCATCAATTTTTCTCCTGGGCACCTCCTTATTTTCTGGCACTTCAAGATGCCCCAACCATCTTGGGTATTTCCTGCCATAGTCCAAAAATCAGTGATTTCTCCAAGGATCTTGCCTTTCTTTTACTGGAAAACATTATTAGAAACCAAGATCTGGACTCATGCATAGTTTTCAGATTAAAGGAGAGTATAATTTTAAAAGAATTTATAAACTAAGAAAAGACAACCAAGATCTACTAAAAACAACAGAAAACTCATGGAACTGTATTTCTTTGTTTACTTACTCTATTTCACTTAGGATGAATATAAAATATCACTAGTTTTAAAATGTACAAATTAAGACATAAAACATTTTTGCCTACTAAACTGGCCACAAAGGGTTTTCATGACAACATGCAAAGCCAAGAGTCTGACAAAACTGGTCATATTATACATTGCTACAATACTTTGGGGAAACAATTTGGCAAGTGACTTACATTTCCTTGATCTAGTAATTCTACTTTAGAGAATTTATATTAAGGAAGTAATTCAAAACATGAGCAAATATGTGAAAACATGTTAATAATTATGTATAACGCGAAAAGTTTGGATTAGCCTAAAAATCCAAGATGGGATGTGACTAAATAATTACATATTTCAATGAGAATATTATGCTTTTAAAAACGGCAATAAACCAGTGATGGACTATTACATGAAAAAAGCATAACAGATACACTCTACACAAAAATAATTAGAATGAAATTCAAAATGTAAAGTGGTTGAACTAGTATGGAAATATTTTCCTTTTTATTTTTTGCCTAGTTTCCATTTTCAAAATATAATTTAGTATGGTTATATTACTTTAATATTGGGAGAAAATCTTATGAGTTAAAAAACTATGATCAATTTAACAATCTTGCTATGAAAAAGGTAATTTTGATTCATATATTCCAGATTTCTTACATCTCTCTATAGTCACAAGAAAATATTAACGTTATTTTCTTATATTACCTCTTCTTCTACATTTTTGGTGCAATTTTTCAAAAATTTTTAGCATGTGAGAGTGTTTTATTGTCAATTACAGTCCAGGACCCTTGTTTTACAAGTGAGGGGTCTCCAGCTGCTGATAAATTAAAAGATGTTGTATTTTAATGGAATAATCCAAGAATATTCACAACCTAACATAGGTTCTTTTCTTTCAAACAGTAGTCTCCAAACTTTTTTGGCCATGTTTTCCTATCCATAAGAAATAATATGAGATTTCACTGCTAATGTATGAGCATTTCTTTCTTAATACATGTACTGTCAGGTAATATATTATATACCTTAAATAGCAAACTTTAAAAAATAGAAACAAAAACATATAAACAAAAATTTCTCTAGTTTTTCCTGATGCTTCAGTTGATGTCCTGAGCACACCCACCCCACTGTGATATCTACTTTCCATACCAAATGTTATTGTTTGGATATGAGGTATTCTCTGAAAAGCTCATGCAGGAATATTCAGAGGTGAAATGATTAGATTATGAGAACTGTAATCTCGTCAGTAGATGAATACATTTGATGGATTAATAATTTGAATGGACTACTGGGTGTTAATTATAGGCTGATAGGGTATGGCTGGAGGAGGTAGATTACTGGGCCATGCCCTTGGGAATTGTATTTTGTTGCTGGCTCCTTGCTCTATTTCCTGGTTGCCATAAACTGAGCTGCTTTCTTCTACCACACCCTTCCACCATGATGTTCATCTCAAACTCAAGGCAATGGAGTTGGCCATCTTTGGACCAAACCTCTGAAACTATGAGCCCAAAATAAACTTTTCTTTCTCTAAGTTGCCTCTTATCAGGTCTTTTGGTCACAGCAACAAAAAGCTGACTAACATGTCAGAGCATAGTGGAGAGAAAACAGTGAGGCCTTAATGGCCAAAAGGACTTTGATTTAAATCTTAGCTCCACCACACATTAGTACTAGATGCCTTCAGATAATTAATGATTGCAGCCAATGGCTCCATCCATAAAAAGGTAACAAATAAAAGCTATCACATGCCATTGTCTGAACTGAATAAGGCATATGTCTTTTGTAGGAAAATTAATTACCCAATGATATCTGGTAAAGTTATAAATTCACTGTCATCAATTTTGATTGTTATTTCAATAACGAGTTTTTTCTTTAGCATTTCTGTGTCATTTCACTTTCCACTCTTTCCAACCATGTTTTCAAATCTTACCTACACCCCTAACCTCAATCAACCCACCCCTTCTTCATTTTTCTTAATATCTTTATTTTTATTTATTTACTTTTTAATGCTGAGGATCAAGTCAGGGCCTCAGTGTGAGGCAAGTGCTCTCCCACTGAGCTACAACCCTAGCCTTCCCCTTCTTCATTTTTAGCTGATAATCTCACATATAATTTTAGGGAGAATTAGAAGTCACCTCAACTTCCTGCCAAAGCTGTAAACATAAGTGTGCATTTACATATTAACTTTTCCCCTACTTTCTTTCAATCACTTTGAGCATCTTTTATAGGTCAGACATTGCCTAGGTGATGGGGTAGTGAAGACAGTGGATAAAGTTCATGCCCTTGTAGGACTTACATTCTAGTGATGGTACAAAAAAATAATAAAGGAATATAATATAAGAGGGCAAATGCTATGGAGACAAATATAGCTAGGTAGGTACAGGGAATTCCAAGGACAGGAAATTTGCTATTTTACATTGAATAATCACGGAAACCCTCAACAATAAGGATACCATTAGAGTAAAGACATGAAGAAAGTGAAGGCCTTGGCTACACAGTTACATATGTGAAGAGTGTTCCAAGTCAAGAGGAAATGGGTTCCAAGGCTGGTGAAGGAGGGACATGCTTAGCATGAAAGCCCATGTGGCTGGAATAGCACTGAAGATGGAAGAGTAGTTCAGAGAGGTGATGTGGACCAGACCACAGAAAGCCTTTTAGGTCACAATGAGGAACTAGATTTTTACTCTGAGCAAGATGAGTCATCACAGGGAAGTTGTGAGCAGAAGAATGATATGATCTCAGAGAGAAAGATAATAACCAGGGATGATTCCAAGATTTTTGGCCTAAGCAACTGGAAGATAAATTTGTCATTACTGAGATGGGAAAACTTCAGGAACAGGAGGATTGGGAAACTAGCTGGAAACAGGAAGTTTGGTTTCAGATATGTTGAATGTGAAATTCTTATCAGCTGTCAAATAGTTAGCTGTCAATGACTCTGGAGTTTAGAAAAAAGGACCAGGCATTAATGTAATGATTAAAGAGCTATAACAATGGGAAACTCATAAAATTAAAATAAATTGCTAATGGAATAAATGTAGATATATAGGAAAAGAATTCCAGAAATTGAGCTCTAGAATGATTCAATGCTTTAGAGGTCCAGGAGATAATGAGCAAAAGAGATCAAGAAGAAGCTGCTAGTATTGGTGAAAACCTGAACTCTTTCTACAAAAATAAAAAATTAAAATTAAAAAAATAAAAGGTAAGAATATTCTAGAGAGAAAATACTGCTGTGATGTACACAGGAAACTACATGAAGTTAAGAACTACAAGAGTATAGAGTAAGAAGCCAGAAATTAAGAGAAGTGTCTTTGCTGCTAGGCAAGGGAGATTACATCCTCCCCCAACCCCTCCGGAATTATGTGGACAGTCATGGAACAGACTCAAGCAGTGGAGCCAAAGTGTTAAATTTCTTTTCAGATGGAACCCTTCAGCTTCAGAGTGGAAAATACATTATGCACAGTTCTGGGAAGGGAATGTAGGGAAAACTGAAACAGTATAACATGGAGACCATATGTCTTGGACAAGGGAGATGATTGAGAGCCTGAATTAGGGCAATGATAGGGAAAAAAAAGAGAGAATTTAAAAAAAAAAAAAAAGGAGGGGGGAACATCAGGAGGACTTGGGTGCTGAGGGACGATTGGGAAGAAAGTAGATTTGGATGTGGCTCTGCCAAGCTTCTGGCTGAAGGACCATGTAGATGGCAGGGGCGTTAACTGACAGAAAAACAGATGAGTCATGGCTTAAAGAAGGGGAAGGTGATGACTTTTGTGTTCTGTGGCTGAGATGTCAGATCAAGGAGCTATGTCTGGCAGGGAGATCCAGAAGTTTGAAACCCAAACAAGAGTTCAGAAACAGATTTGGGAGTTATCAATAAAGAGGTTGTAGGCAAACCTCCAAAGTGGATGAGACTACTTATAATAGAAGTCAGCATTTTCCTTCAAACCTACAACTAACACCAGGATGGGGGGAAGAAAACCAATGGGAAAGAACTAAATGTTGTAGGAAAGGAAAAAAGAGGCAAGGAAAGAAAAAGAAGTGAAGAGTAGAAGAAGAAAAGGCAATATATAAAAGCATTCTAGTCCAGTCATACCATTAATTGCATGCTCATATCTATGGTTTTGTTTTTAATTTTCTTTTCTGGTCAGATAGCATATTTTTGGGCCTGTTTGACCACAGCTGCATTTCAAACTGATTACTTTAGGAAACAACCTGAAGCCATCTCTTTTTTTTTTTTTTTTCCTTTTCTTTTTTAACTTGGCCTACTAGAACTACACTATTACAAAGTTCATTTTGATTCAACAAACATGTATAGGACTAAGTGATTTCTTAGGACAACATTGATAATGTTTCAACTTGCTTTTTTTTTTTTTTTGAAGAATTCAACAAACATGTACTGGATTAAGTGCCTAAAAAAACACAAATCTATAAGATTTAGACCTTTGCTCCAAGAACCAGATAAAGATCTGGAAACAAATAGAATGATTTTTCCAAAATGAAAATTTAATTTTATCATGTCTTTCTACTTAAACCTTTCTATGTCACAGACTGTAAGCTGTTCCCCCCCAAATCAAGTCTTACCCTCTTCTGTAGTGATTAACATGACCATTGAGAATAAAGACTAAACTCTTATCC
Source organism: Tamias sibiricus (assembly GCA_025594165.1). Lineage (NCBI taxonomy): Eukaryota > Metazoa > Chordata > Mammalia > Rodentia > Sciuridae > Tamias > Tamias sibiricus. Next base: position 52,281,844 of record CM046661.1, read on the forward strand.
ATTTAGGTAGATGTGACCATAAATAAGTTCTAAATGTAATTGGAAATGCCATCAGTAACTTCTAAAAAGTATCTTTAAAGGAAAGGGCATTTACTTCTCCTCCTCTTTCCTACTTCCTTTGGTGGGCTGGACAGAAATATAGACATGATAGCTATAACTTGAGCTATCCTCTTAGATCAAGAGTTGGCCTTGAAAACAGAAGCTACACATGGTAGAAATATAAGGTAGATGGAGCCTACATACTGGAAGCTGTGGACTAGCTATAGATTTTTTAGTTGTTAATGGATCTTTTATTTATTTATATGTGGTGCTGAGGATCAAACCCGGAGCCTCACACATGCCAGGCAAGCGCTTTACCACTGAGCCATGACTCCAGCCCTAGCTATAGATTTTTTGACTGTAGAGAAGATAAGTTAAGCCATTCGTTTTTGTTGTTTCTGGTAGCTGACAACCAACTAATACATCTTTAATATGGTAATTATAATAGAATTCTGTCTACCTGCCAGCTCTATATATCCATCCATCAACCCAATTTGACATCTACGCTAATGTAGAAATGAAATGCATAGCGAAGTTAATACTGGAAATACCATAACCATCTGGTACAAAGGTAATCTTTATCAAGTGAAAATTCAACTATTTATTAACACAGCATTTTTTTAATTAAAAAAAAATCACTACACTCAATAAGTTTGTAATACCAGTGAAATGAAGGAAATTTATTTTTCAGATATCAGTATTACTGATTTCTCTCTTTAGGATAACTGTTAAACTTACTTCTTTTGAAGGATTCATTGGTAATGTAAAGATAGTTTTCCAGTACGACCAAATAAACATTGCAAAAAGTAGATGATAAGCCATCAGGCACACAACTAAAATGAGAGAAACATAATTATCATTGTGATATGCAAATATAGACTCAAATCATGACACTCATAAAAGATCCGCTTGTTCTAAAACAGCCAAGTTACTAATTATAATAAATCATAAAAATTCATTCTCATATACTAGAATAAGCACAACTTATTGACTAAAAACCTAATGCCAAGATTATTTTTAAAAAGACTCCTAAATGCATAAGTATATCTACATCCATGAATTGAATGTTGTCATCTGCAAACAGGCGTTATCTATTGGCAAAATGGCTAAAGGGACCCTTTTAAATTGTAAAAATTAGGCAGTTATGCCTGCAACCTTAAAGAGTAAACACAGCATTAAATAAATGTCAGATCTTTAAAAACACTGCTTTATTGAGAGAGACAGCAAATGCAGTTCCTGAGAAGCTGTCTGCTCATTTGCTCAGCTCCAGTCTATGCTGGTGGCCCTCACTACTGACAACATGTGTAAACAGGCTGAAGAGATGCTTCTCTTTGTCCACTTAGACAAAAAGAGATTTCCTTCAGTGGGAGTGCAAGTGCTTTATCACATGGGACAATCGTTAAGAAAAGCATTTTGAATATTTTCTTTAAGGTAATATATTAATATACTTTGTGTGGTATTTTAAAGTCTTGGAGTACTATACAAACTTAAAAATACTAATTTTGTATGCAGTGATAATAATTCATTCTGAATAATACATTAACATACAATTCTGTGAGATACAGTTGAATAAAAAAATGCTCATTTGGAATATAGCATGTTTAGTATTTTAAAACTATTTTTTTTGGTGAAGATAAAGCATTTTTAAATTTTTTATTGATTCTTTTTAGTTATACATAACAATAGAATTCATTTTGATATAATCGGACAAGCATGGAATATATCTTATTCTAGTTAGGACCCTGTTCTTATGGGTGTACATGATGGTGGAATTCACTATGGTGTATTAATATAAGTATACAGAAAAATTATTTCAGATTCATTCCACTGTCTTTCCTTTTCCTACCCACCCCTTCCCTTCATTCCCTTTTGTCTAATCTAGTGAATATCTATTCTTTCCCTTTCTGCCTATAGGACTTTTAAATTTTTCTAAAGAATGATGACATTCATGTTTATAGAATCACTAAAAAATTTAATTATCCAACAAGGCAATAATAATTTGAATATCTCTAATAAGTGTGAGATGACTACAGCCAATGGTAGTAAATAAATTATGCAGATGACTCGGTTACTGGGTAATAGTGTGAGTTGGGACAGAGACTGTTGATATCCCTGTACCTCAGAGTTACAGGAATTTTAGGCACAATTACTGCCATTTGGGGGTTGAGTTCTGTTATGATTTAGATCCAAAGTGTACCCTAGCAAAAGCTCATACGTTGAAAGCTTTATCCCCTATGTGGGCCCCTATGTTCAGAGACAGGGCCTTTGGAAGGTGAACAGATCATGAGGGCTCTGACCTCTTCGGTGGATTAATCCATTGATGAATTCTTAATGGGCTATTGGGAGGTGGTGGAAACTTCAGGAGATGGGGCCAAGTTGTTGGAGGAAGTAGGTCACTGGGGTGTGTCTTTGAAATGTGTATTTTGTCCCTGGTCCCTCCCCACCACCTCCTGGCAGCCATGAGGTGAGTAGCTTTGCTTCATCACATTCTTCCCACAGTGATGTTCTGCCTTCACCATAAGCTTAAAACAATGGAGGCAGCTCACCGACCATGGACTGAAACCCCTGAAATCATGAGCCAAAAGAAATCTTTCCTTCTTTAAGTTGATTTCCTCAGGCAAGTTCTTTGCCAGGTGTCTGACAGAATTCAGTTTAGGAATTTAGAGAAATTCTATATCTTATTTCCACTTCTCAAAGAGTAATTTTTAATTGCAATGCAATCTAAGTGGATACAATTCATTTTTTCCAAACTTTAAAAAAGAAAAAGTTATACTGGTAAAAGGAGCATAATATATTTTACCTTGTTCGCCAATGTTTTCCATGGACACTATGGAAATAGAAAACAAAAGATAGGTAATAGGTTATATGAAGCTCATGCCAAGCATACAGTCTAAGAGAGATATAAGACATTTACATAGGTTAATAATTTGGCTTCCCTCTGAACCAACATTCTTTAAATATTTGTTCAACTTAGAGGAAAGGCAAGCACTGTGCAGAGCGAGGGTGGGGACTGGTGGCCGCAGTCAGCCATGCCTTTATTGTGCACTTCAGCTCTGGCTCCCACGCAGCAAAGCAGCATTCTTCAAGTGTGCCCTGTGGGTCTCAGTCATGTATCTATTGGCTTATTGGTTTCCCTTCAACCACAGGGTTCAGATAAAAGCAGTGTTTACCATGTCATTACATTCCTGAGACATTTATTGCTTTTTTATCAACTGACAACCACCTGGCTAGATCTCAACAAAGAACAAAATGCTGTCCAGAGCACATATTCTTCATATTTCCAACAGTTTAAATTCTCATGCCAAGGAATCTAACTGCTCCCTACTGTACAATGAGGGGCCAGGCAGTGCACGGGAAACAGCCATTCCTTAGGGGCCGTTGCAAATATGTGAAGGAATTGGATGGCCAGCAGAAACAAGCGGGGACAATAAATTGTATTTAGTAATCCAGACCATTTTCTTACTTTGTGTATTGTCTATTTATTTTGCTATTCATGTAGTCTTCCTGTGCCTATAATAAAGTGAGTTTTTTGGGGGGAGTTTGGCCTATCTCAGTTATACCACGGGAAGGTTTGATTTTATATATTTTTGATCCTACTTGGTTTTTTAAAGGGGTACAGGATTCCAGTTCTTAGTTCTGGAATGAAGTGTCACTGCTTTAAGAAGTGCTAGAATCAGGGTAATGTGAGAGATTTTTAGGACTACCTCATCCAACCAACCTCCTTCTCAAGTAAGCTACTGAATGTCAATTTAGGCATTTCTAGAGCCAGCAGGAGCCCACAGCTTTGGAGAGCAGCCCATTCTATTACTGGATTGCTCTAAGAATAAGAAAATTCATCCTCATAGGATGATGAAAATTGCTTCTTGTGGCTTCTACCTGTGATATCTGGGCTTCCAATCTGTAGCAACAAATAAAATCTAAATGATAGAACTTCAAATATTTAAAAAGTTACTGTTTCCCCCTTAGATGTTCTCTTTTACCCCAAATAATATATCATTTCCAGGTCTTCTACCAACCTTGAAATGTATGGCACCTACTCCTCAGAATGGGCCTGATAGGCAGCACCATGACCTATGACTTAGCAAGAACCTGTTTCACAAGTTTACTTTCTCATAGAATCTCTAAAGTGGTGAGGCTGAAGGCATAAGAAAGACTCAGGTTGGCTGTTTTTCACATCTGAACCTACCATCACATCTATGCATTTCTCTCTAGGCACTGCCTTTCTGGTCTTCGCTATTGCTCTAAACTTGACTACATACAATTGTTCATCAAAACTTGTCCTTCAGCAGGGGACCTCATCTAAGGAAATGGAAAAGCAATTTGACTCCATTTGTGCATTTTTGTATGAATGACCCTTAAACAACCATGCCATTGGTGTTGGTGCTTTAAAGAAAATGCATTTGCTATTCCATGCCTCCAGCCATCAGAACTGAAAACAGTAAAATAAAATGACATTTAAGAAGACAAGTACAGTTAGTGAGTTAATCATCTTTTTGACCCAGAACCCTACTCTAGTAGTTGAAAATACATTGAGAGACATCTTTTTAGAAGTTATTTTTGCCATTCATGGCTTATTTTTCCCTAAATGTATTTTAAAATCCATAGATGCTCTATTATTTTTAACAATTAATCAAGGATTAATCAAGTCATACTTGGACACACATTAGAGTAAATAATGCTGATGTCATTTGTAGAATGAGATTTAGAAGTCCAAAAAGGCTACATCTGATTACACTCACCAAGATGAGCCTATCCAATTTCCTATCACCATAAGTTTTTAATGTTTGTCACTATCAGAGGCCAAAATGAAAATCCTTCTGTTTTAGTATTCATTTCCCTCATTACTAGTAAAGTTTTAGCATTATTTAAAAAATACTATTGGTTTTTCCGATTTCTTCTAAGTGAATTATGACTTTCTTATTGGTTTACTTTTTTTGGGGGGTGGGAAAGAGGGTACCAGGGATTGAACTCAGGGGCACTTGACCACTGGGCCACATCCCCAGCTTTTTTTTGTATTTTATTAGAGACAGGGTCTCACTGAGTTGCTAAGTGCCTCACCATTGCTGAGGCTGGCTTTGAACTCGTGATCCTCCTGCCTCAGCCTCCCAAGTGCTGGGATTTCAGGAGTGTGCCACTGCACCCAGTTCGGTTTACTTTTCTTTTGAGAGACTTTTATATATCCTGGAAAATTATCCCATATCTGTATATATGTTATAAGTAAAGTTATGTGTAACTGTTTTCAAATGATTTAACAAATACCAGCAAATTTTTATGACTTATCATTGACTAAATAACTATCAAAATTTCAAATGATTTCATTAACAGATAAATGGAGTATGCTAGGATTTTGTTTTATGATTCTTAGGACATGAATGTTCTCTCAATCATGTTTGTTTAATTAGTAGGTCAGTAATTCTCTTGTAATTTTGAATTTAATGGCAGAGTTGTAAAATTTCAAAATATCCTTTCTCATTATGTAAAAACATGAGATGAATCAGAAAATATAACATCATTTTCTAGTGACAAACTACAAATATTTGTAAATGGCTGATTTAAGAACAGATTGCTATTTAGGTGCAAATACTTTTCTTATATGTATAAAAACTATATGAAAAATATAGATGTATTTTTGAAGAAATATTGATGTAATCAAACGTAATTTGATTATTTATATCAACATACGTATTAAATAGCAATATTGAACAGATCTTTATGACAGATCTTCCAAAAAAAACTATTAGGTTTTTGTGTGAATTTTGAGTTTTAATCCAGTATATTTATATTATTAACTTCATGGACAGACTTACTCAACTTCATTACTCAGCCTTAAAGAAAAATAAAATTATGGCATTTACAGGTAAACGGTTGGAACTGGAGAACATCATGCTAAGTGACATAAGCCAATCCCAAAAAACCAAAGGCCGAATGTTCTCTCTGATAAGCTGATGCTGATCCATAGCGGGGGTTGGGGGTACTGAAGAATGAAGGAACTTTGGATTGTGCAGAGGGAAGTGAGGGGAAGGGTGGGGCTGTGGGGATGGGAAGCACAGTAGAAGGAGACAGACATTATTACCCTAAATACATGTATGATTACACTACTGGTATAATTCTGCACCGTATATAGCCAGAGGAATGAAAAGTTGTGCTCCATTTGTGTACAATGTGCCAAAATGCATTCTACTGTCATGTTTAACTAATTACAACAAATTTAAAGGAAAAAAAAAAATAGAAGGGAGACCAGTAGAATAGAGGAAGGGCATCAGAGGGAGGGGGGGGAGGGAAAGGGGTGGTATTGGGGAATGAAATTGATCGAATTATACTGTTTTATTGTGTCCACGTATGAATATAACAGATTCCATCGTTATATATAATTATAATGAACCAATAAAAATAAATAAGTAAGTAAATAAAAATCAACTTCTTTTTTTTTTTTTTTTTTTTTTTTTGATACTGGGAGCCTAACAGGACCTTAAGCACGCTAGGCAAGCGCTCCACCACTGAGCTATCTCCCCAGCCCAAGAATTAACATTTTGGAATCTAGAAATGTCATAGATACTGCAAGGCTGGGAGTTTGGGTTATCAGGTCTTTTTTTTCTGGCAACCCTTTCTGCCTAACTACCCCCTCCTGTGATTCCTTTAAGTAACAGAATGGGGATTGGAGAAAAGGCTGAAATGGTCAGTCATCCATTTATAATTGATAAATTTGATAGGTTTTATTATAGCACTAACTGTTCTTTAAGAAATCTTGGTTTAAAAATAAAACAAGCAGGGCTGGGACTGTGGCTTAGTGGTAGTGCACTTGCCTGGCATGTGTGAGGCACTGGGTTTGATTCTCAGCACCAAGTATAAATAAATAAAATAAATACCTATCAACAACTAAGAAAAAATATTTAAAATGAATAAATAAAACAAGCAAAACCAAAGTTGAAGAGTAAGATTTGTCAAAGTGATAATCTCAAATACAGAGAAGAATGACAAACTTGATCCATTTGTCTTGAAAATATCATTTAAAATATATAAGCATCTTATCTCTTCAGCCTGAATTAACAAGCAATCGTTTGTTCCAGGTATCAGTCAACTACGGCCCTTGGTCTAAATACAGTCAGCCATCTTGGTTTGTATGAAGTCTCAAGCATTGAAGGCCTGGTTTGCAATGTGGTAGTGTTCAGAGGTGGGGCTTTTGGGAAATGATTGGAATCATGAGGGCTCTAAGCTCTCATGGATTAATCCATCCATAGCTGAATGGATTACTGGGAGGTGGTGAAAGCTCAGAAATAAGCCATGGTTATGGGCATGCCCTAGAGGAGTATTTCTCATCCACTGCCCCTTTCCTCACTCTGCATCCTGGTTACCAAGAGCTGGGCTTTCCTCAGCTACACCCTTCCACCAAGTTTCTGCTATGCAACGAGCTGATTATGGACTGCAACCTTTGAAACTGTGAGCCAAAATAAACCTTTCCTTTCTTATGTTGTTTATGCCAAGCATCTCGGTCACAGTGACAAAAAACTGGCACATACCTGTTTCTATAAATAAAACTTTGTTTAAGCAAAAACACATTCACTCATTTAGGTGGCCCTGTTGTCTTACAATGGCAACACTGGATAGATGAGACAGGGATAGTATGTCCTAAAAAACCTAGAAGACTTTCTATCTGGCCTTTTATAGAAAAAGTTTGCCAGCCCCTGTGTATTAGCTAGAGTTCTCCAGAGATGCAGACCAACAAGATGTACGTATGGGCACTCGTGCATAGAGAAATTTATTTTAAGGAACTGCCTCATGTGATATGGGGCTGGCAAATCTGAAATCTGCAGAGCAGGAGGACAGCTGGAGACCCAGGTGAGAGCTGATGTTGCAGTATTGGGATGAAAGGCAGTCTAGAAGCAGTCCCTTCATTAGGGAACCTTAATCTTTTTTTTTTTTTTTTTTTTTTTTTTTTTAATTTTTTTATTATTTATTTACTTATTCTTTGAAGACCAACTCAACTGTACCATTCAGATGAGGTCCACCATTCAATATTATGGAAAGTAAACTGCTTTACTCAAAGCTTTTTGATAATTTAAATGGTAATCACATCTAAAAAGTTCCTTCACATTAACATCTAGACTGGTGTTTTACCAAACAACTGGCCACCTTTACCCATACCTTATATCAATAATTTAGTTTTATACAGGAAAACTTTACTAAGAAGAAAATTGGTACTGATCTTTTATACCAATTCTCAGGCCAAGCTTTTTTAATATATAAATTAATAAGTTAGAATGGTAACTCACAAATAACTACAATACAGTGCATCTTTATGTATCTATCAGAGGAAAAGCAATAACAATGTCCCTTGTCACATTCTAGAAACCCAGTGACAAATAATTTTATCCAAATTACATTTATTTATGTACCCATATGATTGCCTAAGGATGCAGGATGTTATCAAATTCTATTCTCTAAAGAGCTCTAAAAATATTCACCAGTTTACTCTAGGTTGATTTAAATTCAATCTTGATTAAAAGCAGGGGAGCATCTCAAAGATTATTCCAGTCCTAGATTTTTTTACCAAGTGATTCGTAAAACTTTGGCTTTGGTGATTATACATGAAGAGCTTGTCAAAAATTCAACCTACCAACAAGCAGCAGTCCAGTAAACTGTTGGTCATTTAAAATGAGTCAACTTTTAGTCCTAAATACAATAAAATTCAAATTTTCAGATATTAGAATATGCCTTCCTAGTAGACAAATGATGCACCCCCATGCCCTCAATTATCAAAGAACAGTCATATAGTTGTTCTAGAACAATTCAGTTTCTAGGTATTTTCATTGAATGTGTATTCTATGCTCTTTTTCTTCATCAGAATTTTCTTTTTCTTGTCCTCAAATTCAAACTCTCTCCTTTAGAGGAATGATTTACCTTTATTGCTTATACACAGTGACCTTTCTATATAAAACTGCCATTTCCAAATTTGTTCTCACACAGACTTATCGTAGTCTCATATAAGCAATCTGATAATGAAGAATACCAAAAATAAGAGATTTGGTTCTAATGTATTTACTTTAAAGATAACTTCATAGCCGCACTCTTTTTCCTGCTTATCTTTAACTTATTTATTTTTAACACTCTCTTAACTATACTATCCCTACACCATTGAGCATAAAATGGTAAATAAGACTATCCCAGTGCTCAACAAGCTCAGAGTTTATTCAATGATTTTACTTAGAGGTGAAAACTAGCTTAAAAAAATTGGATGAGGCTATTAGAACATTTTCAACTAAGTTAACAGAAACAGCTCAGATTCAAAAGATTAAAACAAAAATACGAGTAGCAGTACATTTAAATATGCTTTACTATCTTCTGTCCTAACAAAACCTCTTCCTTGACATCATGTCTCTATGTGCCATTCTTTGCTCTGGCCTTTTCATAAGAAAGCTGATTTTAACAACCGTCCAAAGTCAACCTGCAAACTTCCTACCGCTTCCTGGACCAACTCCATTAATCCCCACCCCCACCATACTCCACTGTCACTCTTATTGAGGCCTCCAGTGCCCTCTCCCTACTGCTAATTCTCTACACTCAAGTAACTTGGACAGAATTAATTACACTCTTTTTGAAATACTTTGTCAAACTGACAGTGAATTCTTACAAAACCAGCTAGTGAGATCTGCAAAAAGCAGAATGGTTTGTTCCTTCAGCTACTTTCCAAGAAGCTCTATTTCATTTTTAGTGTATTAGAGGTCAAAATTGACACTGCTACTAGACCATTTCAATGACAGACCTAAGAAAAATATGTTTCTCACATCAGTATTTCCAGTTTAATTTCAATTGTATTTTTTTCTTCCTAATAAATTTTATGAATTTATTTTCTTTTCAACATATCTACTTACATTTTTTTTATTATTTTACTTTATTTCATTTTATTTAATCTTTGGTGATGAGGAGTGAGCTCAGGGTCTTAGACCATGCTAAGCATGCACTCTAAATACCCTCAGCCCTACTTACATTGTTAGTCTTTATCAAACTTTGTAGTCCTCACACATCATGGTGATGTTATGGAAAGTGCAGTGCCTGCATTCCTCTCAAACCTCATCTCATGCTGCTCTTCTGCAAAATGCTGCTACAGAGCACTCTGGGTTTTCTTGCCTCTTAAACATGCTAACACTGACTCTCCCTAAAGCCCCTTCACTGGCACTTAATCAGATGACAGGAAACCTGAAACCTTAGTCTGATCCTCCTAGAAGTGTGACCTTGATCAGAACACTCAGCTGAGCTCTGCTTTAATTTTATGTTTAATCAAAAATTTGGACTTAACCTTGAAGACTCCTCAGGTTGTACAAATTATCTTAACAACTATTTTTGCTGAATTAAAAAAAAAACTGGCTTAAGAATTTAGGGCAGAAGTTATTCAAAAAATAAATTTATTAGTGGATTCAGGGAACTGTTTTGTGAAGGACAGTTAAGTAGCTTCAGAACAGAAATAAAGGGTAAGGGTGAGTCTCCAATAGTACAGAACTTGAACTCTACATAGGTTTGCCATTTGGACTCCCTCAGTTACCATAAAAGCCAGTTCTAATCACACACTGCAAGGCAATCTACATTCTTCACCAAATCCTCAGCCAGTTCCTTAAAAAAAAAAAAAAAAAAACTCATTTTGCCATAAGAAAACCTTGATTTCTCCTAAAGTGTACATTAATGATGATGTCATCTTACCCAAAACCTTCCCAAGACTTTATACTGCATTTACAGTATCATTGTTTGTTTATTTTGGTCCCAGAAGTCAAGAATGATCTGGCTCCTGCCCACCTCTCTTCTATGGTCACTTCTTGTCATTAGCTTACTCATCAAGCTACAGCCATGCTGAGCTTTTTGATGTCCTTTCATGTCTAGAACACAACAAGCCATGGTGTGCACACTGTCTGTAAAGCTCACCTGAGTACACACCTGGTCACCCTTCATGATTATCAGCTGCAGTTTAAGTGTCAGTTTCTCACAGAGGCCCTCCTGCCCATTTTGTCCCTATAATTAATATCCCAATATACTGTTTTTTTCTTAGCACTAAGCACAAACTAGGGATTTTTGTTTGTTTCTTTTCTATGTCCCTCACTGAGGTTTGCATTCTGGCTCTAACACTAGTTTGATGTTTTATCTTCACCAAGTGATTTAGCCTCTCTAAACTTTATCTCAGTGTTCATCTCACGTGACTGTTTTGAGATTTAAACTAGGAAAGCAAAAGCACCTAGAATAGAATCTGACAATCATTAGGGTCTGTTAGCTGAATATGGAGGATAAATACATTGCCAAAACAGTGAATGTTAAGAGTAGGAGTTCTCCAAAGTTTAGTGCTAACAGTTTTATAAACAATCTAGGGGAAGAAGTACACAGTGAATTTTTAGCTTGCTAAAATTTTCTGGAGAGTGAAATGCCAAGTTGTTAGGAATGAATTACTGGAAGACCTTTTAAAGTGTGAATATGCAGAAAATTTCAGAATTACAATGTTGGCAAGTTCATATGAGAACAAAACTGAACCAGTGAATATTTTTTTCAGGGCTAAGTACTGAACACTGGGCCTCTCATGTACCCAAGGCAAGTCCCTCTACCACTGAGTCACATCCCCAACCCAAACAGACTAGTTTTTAAACTACATTTTCTTAACCTACCCCTCCCATAGCTCTGTTCCTCTTAACCTCGCCCCAATCTGCACCCCACCATGACCTGTCCAGATTCTAAGGTCTGGCATGCATGGGAATCTCAATATTATGCCTGAAGGGCAGAATTGTATAATTTGGGAAGAAATGGGACTTCCCTACTGGTTTGATCCATTTCCCCAGAATTTATATCTAACAAACTATGGGTTAAAAATAGTTTAGACCAACCTTAGAAAATGGCCCTCGAATTATTAATTACAGAATGGCTCAAAGCAATGCCAAAGACAAAAGTGAGCAACAATAAGTAAATATAAGTGAGCAACAATAAGTAAATATAAGCCAAGACACAGGAAGTCTCTTGGGAACAGTCCAGAGGGTTTGTCTTGTGGGTTGTTAGGCCTCTAGTAGTCACCAAAATCCCCTGCACATGTACATGACACATAGTATTAACATTATTACAAAACTGCCTTGTGTTGAGGGAGACCTATTGAGTCTGTGACATCCAAACACATCCCCTGCCCCAGGGCTGCCTCCTTCTCTTCTACCTGCTGGACCATAAGAGTAGAGTTCATCCCACTGAAGATCTTCAGTGATGACACCTCTACACAGAGTGGGAGATTTAAAACAAATCGATGTTTCCAGTTCTGGAGGCCAGACGACTGAGACCCAGGTGTTGGCAGGGTGATTTCCTCTGAGGCCTCTTTTCCTTGGCCTACAGTGGCCACCTTCTCACTGTGTTTTCACATCCTCTTCCCCCTGAATCTCTCTATATCCAAATTTCCTCCTCTTATCAGGTTACCAAATCTTAATGTATTAGAGCCCACTTTAATGGCCTCATTTTAACTCAATTACCTTTTTAAAGACCCTGTCTCCAAATACAGTCACATTCAGAGGCTCTAAAGTTTTAGATTCTATCTCACCTAAGAATTTGAGACCAAAAAAAAAAAAGACATATAGCTCACAAAATCCTTCCAAATGAGACTGCAGTTGGAACGGGGGTTAAGGCTAGATGGGATGACAGGGTATCTGTGGGTCAGTGAGGGGTAAGGAGTCAGACAATGAGGAGTGAGACTAAACTAAAAGAACTAAAGGAAGCCAGCATTTGTTAAATCTTACTATATGTCAGAAATTTGGGCTAAATGCTTTAAATATCTATCTCATTTAAACCTTCTAATAATAAGTGCCATCAGGACGACTATAATTTTTAAAATAGAAAGTTTCTCAGAGGTCAAATAACTTCTAATGTAATTCAAGCCATAATTTACAGAGCTGGAATTGAAATATGGGCCCATCTGACCTCAAAACTCTTTCAAGGATTCCATGTGGCCTCCTGGGACCTGCAACATCTGGTGCTTCCTGAATATCTACCCCACTGGGCCTCTCTGTCCTAGGCAGGCATTCCCTTCTTTGGTTGCTCCCAAGTACCAGTCTGTGTTGACACTCCTGCTACCTCCTCATGCTTCTGATGTGGGATGCTGTGGGAAGCAGGGGGCAACATACCCTCTTTCATCACTTTTTCCTTCCAACGTACTTAAAGCATTTGGAAAAAGGTAATTTAATAAACTCTGGACACAAACAATTAAAACACTTGATCATATTTCAGGGCACTGCTTGAACTGGGACTTTCCTGAGCATCTCATCTTAAGAACTGGAGAAGGAGGGGCTGGGGTTGTGGCTCAGCGGTAGAGCGCTCGCCTAGCATGTGCGCGGCCCCGTTGGAACTTCAGCACCACGTAAAAAATGCATTGTGTACAACTAAAGGTAAATAAATAAATATTAAAAAAAAAAAAAAAAGAACTGGAGAAGGAATAGGGTTCTGGGTTCTTATAGCAAAAGAGAGATGGTGTCATTGGGAAGTCAGGCACTGGGACAGGTGATTCCTGACCTCCAGCCTCAGCAGAAGGAAAGAGAAGTCTGGAGATCTGTACTGCCCAGCCACACTCCAACAGTATACCCCTCACTTGTAGAAACTGATATTTAAAAGAGCAGAATGTAGAGTTGTCCTTGATTGATAATTCTTACATTTATGAAAATCTTCCAAGTTAGAAGCATTTCTCCCTTGCTCCCAACATCATTTCACTTTCCTTTATTCTATATTGTGGTAAAAACACACAACTCTCTTTAAAAATCTTCTAATTTCATGATACAGCAGTATGAAGTATAGACATAATGATGCACAGCAGATCTCTAGAACTTATTCATCCTACATGCCTGAAAACTTTATACCTATTCAACAACAACCCATTTGTCCCTCCTTCCAGGCCCTGTGCAAACACTAAACATTTCATCTTTGTTTCTTTGAGTTTGACTATTTTAGATCACTGATCAAAGAATGATACAGTATTTGTCCTCTGTGACTGACTCATCTTAATTAGCATAATGTCCTCCAGGTTCACCCATGCTCTTAGGTATAACAGATTTTAAAACATCATTTCCTTAGCAGTTTGATGACCAAGTCATTGCTCGAAAGCAGCTCTCCTCTGTAGAAATGGTGTAAAATCTAACTTAACTAACTGAAGGCTAGGAACATGTGTGCCTTTCAATTTATCAGTTCTGAAGAGGGAATAAAGACTGTCTCATGACTATGGCCCTGAAAAACCCACTGCCACTTTCATCTTGGCAAGTGAAAAGGCCATTCCTGACCCACTCACTGTATTAAGCAGCATAGATAAATAAGGAAATCTGATCTCATGGCTGGCCCCTTGATCTCAGTGTCCTCATTTCAAAGCTTACTCAATGGAATCCTCTAATCTCTCTGTCTCAAATTAAAATAGAAGAGATTCCCAGTGTTGGAAAGTTGTGCAGATTTCAGTGCAGGTGTAAACTGATTTATCCTGCACAATATGGCTATCCTCAATTTGCAGTTCCTACAATCACTGAATCTTTTCAATTTCAACCCCCTTCCTTTCCACTTTCAAATGCCCTCCTTCAAGAACCACTAGAGAGGCTATGACTGACTCCTGTGCACCAAAAAAAAAAAAAAAAAAAAAAAAAAGTCTGTGGTGGTATGGTGGATACTACACCCTCAACAAGGTTCTACTTGTTGAGGTTCTACACATAATGGTTGTCTATTACCAAAGGGAAGGTCAAGCCAGGTGTGGTGGTGCACACCTTTAATCCCAGCCTCTCGGGGAGGCAGAGTCAGGAGGATCACAAGTACAAGGTCAGGTGTGGCAACTCAGGGAGAGCCTGTCTCAAAATAAAAAATAGAAAGGGCTTGGGATGTAGCTCAGTGGTAAAGGACCCCTGGGTTCAATCTCCAGAGTGAACAAATTAAAAAAAAAAAAAAAGTGGGGGTGAGGGGGAGGTCAAGTATGGATTTATATACTGAAACATTCCCTTCATTAGTCAGAACACAAATTTTAAAATTGGAAAGGTCTTGGCAATTGTCTTGCCCAATATAACTACTCATAATCTTTCCTAAATATATCCGTATGCATGTATTGGTAGCAAGCAAAAGTCCTATTTGTATTTTGGTTATTTCTTCATTTTAAAAATATATGTGATGAGGTAGAAACCATTTTTATATTGCATGATTTAATGTCATTACATCAGTTTCTCATTATTAGGTATACAGAGGACAATACTGAGAGTACTTTTTTTTCACTACCAAACATTAACTGTTTGATTTGTTAAGCAGAAACACTAATGATTCTTCTTTGCCTCTCCAAGGAAACACAAACTTCTAAAACTACCACCCAGGGTTAGCAGCTACATGTTGAGTACTATATGACCAGAGTACATGCACAAGTAACACATTTACAAATTAAACCAGTATTTCTGGGTTCATAAAAATTATTTGACACTTCTATAGTACATTGTAACTCTCTAGAGGAAGAAATTATGTAAGACTGTAATTTCAACCTTTGTGCTCAAGATGCTCATGATGGAATAGAATTTACAGTGGTGCACTTAAAGAGATGAACTAAAAGATTTACAGCAACACTAACTCCAGCAATAATTGCTGCAGTACAGCACTGGGTCACAATATCTATGAAAACAAGCCAGGGTATCGAGCTATTTGCTAGCTTTCTCTTCAGAATTGGATCATTGGGAAGCATTTTTTCTTTAGCAACTTCACTGTCATATTTATGAAGTTCTCATACACAATCTTTCTTTGGTCCTAGCTTATATCACATAATGCCTTTCCCTTCTTACTTGCAATAAGTTAAATCCTCACTCTACCCTATATTTACCTATAACACCAGCACAATCTGACACACTGCTGAAACAGTAGGTACATTCACTTGCAACAAAGCAAATCCTAAGTGTGACCCATACATCAAAGATTTGTATGACTACTTCTGTAAGACACACTATAACAGAGCAATATTATACAAATAGCACTGGATTATAGCTGGATGTATTCATTCATGTACAGGAGAAGTTATAAAAAATTGTGTTAGGAATTAAAGAAGATAGCCATCAATATTTGGAATGAGCCTCGTCTGTTCCGTGTGAGAGCTGCATCTCATGTTTCCTGCTAGGATCTCTCTTCTAATTATAAGTATAGATCTTTGGCCAACAATAGACCCACAGGCACTACAAAAACCTTGCTATTCATTCATGAATCATGATCAGTCCCTGGCCTACAGATCAGGATCTAGTCCATAATTAATACCATGGGCTACTAACGCATCTACAGAATGTTTTCCCCACTTCACTCTGCCAACCCTAGCTTACCCAGCTGGAGTACCATTTGCACTTGCTAACAAGTTTTTCTTTAAAAATTAAATTTTCCATTACCTTTCTACTCTAGACTTTCTGGTTACTCACAAAGTGTGGTTAAATTCTTGACTATGCACCGTAAGCCAGTTTCAAGCCAGTTAAATTCTTGACTGTGCACCGTAAGCCGGTTCTCAAGTTTTCCATTCTGAGCATGCCTGATGGCCAGCATTCTCTTCATGAACAAAATAAGCAGTAATGAAGGCTGCTATATGGGCAAAACTGAGACTATTCATAATTCCCTGCCCATCAACTTTCCTGCTGAACCATGGTAGTAAAAATCGTTGCAGTGACATTGACACATCTCATGAATACCTCTAGAGACCTTCAAACGTCCACATGTTTATAAGGGCATATAAAGACTTCCCTGGGATCACATTTCCATCAAAAAATCACCTGCTCTGGAAAAAACCGTATGGTAATCCTCAAAAAATTAACACAGAATTACCATGTTATCCATACATTTCATTCCTACGTATATACCTAAAATAATTTAAAGCAGGGACTTGAATAAGTACTTTTACACACTGTTTATAGCAGGGACTTGAATGTACTTTTACACATTATTCACAATAGCCCAAAAGCTAGAAACAACTAAAATGTGTATCAGTGAATGAATGAACAAAATGTGGTATATACATGCAATGGAATATTATTCAGCCTTAAAAATGAAATTCTAACATATGCTACAACACAGACAAATCTTGAAGACATTATGCTATTGAAGTAAACCAGATTTTAAAAAGGTCCGAAACTGTATGATTCCATTCATATGCAATACCTAGAATAGTCCAATTCATAGAGGCACTAAAGTGGAATGGTGGTTGTCAGGGCTGGTAATGGGTACCATCTAAGTGGTGTAGAGATTTGGTTTGGGAAGATGAAAAAGTCCTAGAGATTGATGGTGGTGATGGCTGCACAACAATGTTAATATACTTAATGCCACTGAACTGTACACTTAAACATGGCAAAATTGGTAAATTTTTATGCTATGTATATTTTACTGCAATAAAAAAAAAATCAACTGCCCCATAGTCTATTCTCAACCACATACAAAATAATGTGCAACTTCAGCTAAAATTTTCTTTCTCATCTCTGATCATTTCCACATGGCAGAGTTTTTGTCATTTCATATTTTCAGGAAAGAAATCCCATAATTTATAAGTAAGAGAAGAACAAAGCTTTATTAGGATGCAGATGCCTAGCTGGGCATTTCTACTTGTGAAATAGCTCATTCATGAGTCTGACCAGATTCTCAGTGTCTGAGATCCAAAAGAATGCTTGGGCAAAATCACAAATTCTATTCTTCCTTGACCTTCTGCAGTTCATACAAGTATATGAAACTGTGAATGTAAAATCCTAAGACTCTGAGACTCTTGGACACTACTTGCTACATCTGTCTGTCTCAGATTGATAGTCTTAAGTCAGAATTAAAGTACATTCAGTATTCTCTGTTTAAGAAGTCTAAGGCAATGGAAGAAGAAATTGAAATACATTTTAGAAAGTCTTTCTTTTTTTTTTTAATATAACATGGGTAATAATTTCAGGAATCTAATGGGAGGTTATAGTTAACTGAAAACTACCAAAATGGATTTCAGAATGTCTGGGCAAAGCTAAGTTTGAATGCTTCCTGCAAATCTATTTCATTTATATTTTAGTGACTGATTTATAAGCACACTGGTGAGAATATTTTATGTACTTTAAATCATTATTATTTATTATAATAGAAAGATCATATAATTTAATCATCTTCAAATTTCAAATGAGTTCTACAATGTTTTCTTCTAAATCCTTATTATAGATAATTAAAATTTGAAGTCCAGAAAGAAAAGAAAGTATCTTATTGTTATATGTAAAATCATAAAAATATTACAAACTTATGAACATCTTGAATGAATAAAAAAATAAAAAGCTAAATCAGAAAATCCTTTCATGAAGGATTCAGTGTTCTTTGATGCTCGAAATGTCACTTTGTTCACAGGCTCAAATTAAACAATTTTGCAGGCATTCATTCATTCTTCACTTTACAAAGCAAATGTTCTGAATGTCACTACATGTTAGCCTGTCAGGCACCAGTGCTACAATGACGCACAAGCCAGACTGGTTACCACCCATGACATTTTCTGCACACCATCTCCAGATAAAAAGAAAATTAAGTTTACCCAATAGAGGAGAGCCTTTAAAATTTAGACAGAATTATTTCAGATATCCCAGCAATTCACACATAGGTATATATGACTTTTTAGTAATACTTTTACATTAAATCCAAGAGTCAACAGTAAATTCACAATAAGGGCTGAATGTCCACATTGTTCAATTCTCAGGCCTCATTTTACTTGATGTCTAAGTAACTTTGTCAGTCAATGCCCTTTCCTTGCTAGGCTCCAGGAAATCACATTTTCTTAGTTTTCTTCTACCTAAGGGGTCTCTTCTTAGTTTTTGCTACTTTCTACTTAACTCTTAAGTTCCCAATATTGATCACCTTTGGTCCATTTCTCTGATCAATTTACAGTCCATCTTTTAGGAGAACAAATTTGTCTGCTGTCATGTCTTGCATGGCAAAGATTCCCAAACTGATTTCTCCATTCTAGACCTCTCTCCCACATGCCAAACTCCTATGTGAAACTGCCTCTTCAGCATCTCTATTTGAACATCAACATATCCAATAAGATCCAAGGCAATCCCTCCCCCTGCAACTCTACTCCACCTACAGCCTTCTGCATCTTGATTGATCTCCATCATTCCAGTTGCTCAGGCCAAGAACAATGGAATTATTTTTGGCTCTTTTCTTTCACAACTCATATTCCTCTGTCAGAAAATTCTGTTGTCACTACTTTAAAAATACACCCAGAATCTAACCACATCTCACCATTTCCACTACCCACACCAGAGTTGGATACACCATCATTACTCACATGGATTTATATATATATAAAATATAATGTACATATATGTCCAGTCTCTAGGGCAGCCAAAAAAGTGTTTTTTATACCTAAGTAGTAACATATTACTTCTCTACTTAATTCTCTATAATCGTTTCTCATTTCACTCCAAGTAAGGCCAAAATCTGCACAGTAGCCTAAGAGGCCCTGCATGAACTGTACCTCCTTTTCCTTGCTCACTTTACTCTAGCCCAAATGATCTCTTTGCTTCTCCTCAAACATGTTGGGCAGATCCCTGCTCAGGGCTTTTATACAAACCATTCCCTCTGCCTGAGATGCATTTCTCAACACCAGTATAATCAGATTCCCCAGTTCTTACAGGTATTCACTTAAAGTCCCCTGTATTCTCTTATCACCTTATTTAGAATTGAAACCTTCCCTAGCTTCCCCAATCCTTCTTGCCCTGCTTTTTTACTTTTTGTCATGATGCTTAGGATCCTCCAACAAATCATATAACCCGTTTATGTATGTTTCTTATTTGTTCTCCTCTCCATCCCAACTAGAATATAGCTCCAAGAAATGTCAATAGATGTTTTTTGAATGAACGAAAAGCGTGTTCCAAAATTATGGCTGACTGAAACGCATTCAATTCTTGGATTTTGTATTTGTTAAAGGGCAAGTTTATGAAAGCCTATAGTGAATCTCTAAAGCCTGTAGTGAATCAATTTTCCCCCTCATACAGTTCTCAGCTCTCTATATATTATTTTTCAGTATGTAGTCATCATAGAATAAGCTGTATTTCATTAAAATATGCTATAACTAAAGCCCTGTTTAAGCCAAACTGGTCTCTGCTCTCCATCTTTCTACATTAACTGACCTCTCTAGGGATGCCTTAGATAATCACAAGTCATAGTTAAGTGCATAAATTCCTGATTGTCTTTCTTCCTAATACATGTCACATGTATTAGGAAGTTGCCCACTTGGTAATAAACTTGCTCACTTACTGGCCCCTGCAATTGGGAGCAGGCTTATGACTTTCAGCTTGAGGCTCATAACTGAAAGTCTTTTTTTCTATAAATGGCATCAGGTGTCTCTCCTTACATCTCAACCTCAGCTGTTGTGCCGCAGGGTGTCTTTTCCCCTACAGTACTCAAGATGTGGATTATATGTACCTTACAGATACTATTTTAAATCATGCCATTCCTCACGTCTCTACAACTCTGCAAAGCCACACTTCAGATCCAGCTCCCATACTTCTTTGAGAGAACCCATGGCCCCCAAAGAGATCAGGGGCACAATCTGGGCTGGGGTTTTTGTTTTGGTACTGGGGATTGAACCCACGGCTTCACACATGTCAGGCACATGACAACTGAGCTATACCCCAGCCCCTAGTGTGAGTTTTAAGTTACCTCACTCTACACATGCTCTTCAAATACAATGAATTCAGTTTTTTACATAATGCAATAAACACACAGACACAAATTTAATTTTATATGTGCAAAAGGACATAGACAACCATGACAAAGCTTTTTTTTTTTTTTTCCTTAATAGACTCCTCTGAACTATCCTGCTCTTTTGGGATAGCAATGCTAGTGCATAAATCCAAAGAGGTCAAATTAACTTAAGTACGGCAAAAATGCTTAATTTCACACTTCACATGGAGGGAGATTTCAGGATACCATGGAGAAACACTGGCAGAGAAATAAAACCCAGGCATCAAAAAAGCACTTCATTTGTATTTTCAAAATGTAATCAACAACTATCTAAAATGAATAGCCATTAAGTAGAGAAGTGCAGAGAAGTGCTAAGATGATAAACACAGCATATTATTTTTGCTCACGATAAACACAGCATATATATTTACCTCCCAAATACAAATGGATTTGTAACACCTTGGGCACTAATTTTCATAACTGAATTTAAAAGCTATAATCAAGTGAAAAGTCAAATTAGGAAAGAAGTTACATAAGTATTACAAAAATGTAGTGCTATAATTTTTAAAGAAAAACTGTCAGGCCATCACAGTTGCCTTCTTTATTGCTATCATATACTTTTTAAAAATTCAGGGCATCTACCTTATCCCATTGCCCCCGACTCCTACCTTCTGCCCTGATAATTTCACTTTTTCCACACTCGGCATCTGATCAATGTAACAATCAATACATGTTAATAAAATTCCCCTGAAGGAATTAGTAAACATATTTCAACAGTTTTTCTAATGGACTACTAAAAACTGCAATTGTTATGTTTTTATTAATTCTCTGTAGTATTTCTAAATTATAATATGCAATAATATAATTTCACATAATATTGAAACTCTTTTTAATTATCTTTGAGATATTGCTTTCCCAACAGACAGCATTAAGAATCTATGCCGTATTCTAATCTGTCATTTTCAAGTTAGACAAGGCAGTTATTTTTACAGTCATCACAAAGAGAGTGCTGGAATCTCAAGGGAACCATGAACCCACCAATTCCTACAGAAAAGAAGGCTGGGAGATGTGATTCAACTGTCAAAGTACATGAAATCAGCAGTAAAAATTATGAAATCTAAGCCATAGTTCTATTTTTCTGTGAAGGGAAATCACAAATTTTCCATCAAGATGAAAAATACAAACAAATGAAACAAACAAAAAATCAGTTGGGGGAACATCTCAACTCCTTATATATTAAACTCTGGAATAAACTTCCCATTTTTGTTGCTGTTGCTTTGTTTTTTGTTTTATTTATTTATTTAGTCTTCTGGCACTACTTTTCTTCATGGAAACCAAAAGAGATCAAATACCTGTGCTTGCTGAAACCTACGGCCTGTGACATGGATGCAACAAGCTGCACTCAGCCTGTGGATCTGAAGCTAGAACCATCTTTTCAAAGCTGCAGGCAGCAGTGGTGTTTCCAGAGCTCCATGGTGGCTGGTCACCAGGGCAGTGGCTCCTTCAGAAGGCCATCACAGTATAATCTCAGCTTGGTTTCATCAACCTTCTCTTGGTTTCTGTCCATTTTCCAAACTAGGTCCTCTAGTCTTTTCACAGATTCAATGGATTATATTCATGAAGTTCTCTGCCCAGTTTCACCCAAGTCACAGGCCCTGGGCTGACAGCAGAGTAAAAGTGGCCCAAGCATCATGTAAGAAGCATGGGAGCTAAAACAACTACCCAGTTCAAAGCAGGGGCAAAAACTGCTGGTCATAAACTAACTCTGATATATATATATATATATATATATATATATATATATATATAAAATTATATATGATATATATTTATATATGATATATATGATAATATATAATATAATATATATGTATATATTATTACCTAAGAGTCCCATCAGTATTTGCATTTTCTTTACTGATTACCCTTTCACATTGATCCAACAACCAATGCCCAGGTTCCCAGGAGTGCTGTGTCTCATCTTGCATTTCTGCTCTCCTACAACGCGCCCATAAGTGTCATTCTGAAAGGTAACACCTCTTGCCTCCTGCCCAGGCTGGCAAAGGCTTCAGGTTTTGTATTCTTGCCCACAGGCAATTTTTTTCCTTGGCTATTAGGAAAAGATCTCTATTAATAAAGTTCTCCTCTAAGTCATTTCTAGGGACGAAAACACTTGGCATATAACAAGAGGTCAATGAATGGTTTTGAATGAATCTTCTGTATGCTTCACAAGTTGACTCCTTTCTAACCCTGTGGACACGCCTTCCCTAGAGACAATTACCTTGATTTAAGAAACCTCCCTCAGCTTCTAATTACTAGAAACACACAACTATTTAAAGGCATGAATGTTATTTTCAGGAAGCTTTTGAAAGCAAACTTTTCTATAATAAACCTTCATTTAAATTGAGTTCTGACAGCAAGATCCTATTCTCTATTTATTTCCATTAAGTAATTGGATGTTCTCATGCCCCAAACAGGTTAATTAAGAGTAAGTTAAAAAAAATCACAAAAGATTAGTTTATTTAATATTTACTGAGCATCCCTACATGCTAATGCTTTATATAAATTATCTCTAATAGAAATTAAAATCAAACAGTAATGATGTGTTGTCTAGTAGAGCAAAAGAAAAATAATTTGATGACACACTAAATGTAACCAAGAAAAAAATTAAGTAGCATCTTTTCTCCTACATCCCTCCCTCCCCCGAATCATTTATATTAATGTCAAATGTAGAACAGATCAAGAATTTGGAACATGTCTTAGGTTGCATATTTGGATTTTAGATTTGAAGAAATGTTGAGATTTTAAGCCCTTGGTTCATAAACTTCAACTTTTAAAATATTTAACAATACCAAGAGATATCACAGGATTTGTATATTTGGCAATATTATTGTCAATAAGAAATCATTTTTAAAAGAATTTAGGCATCAAATGTTTTATATGCATCAGTTTTCTAGGTATGTGCCTTCTGTTTAATTTCAAATTATTTTACTGCATATAGATAATAACATCTGTATTCCCAAGGTCATCTGTCTGCTCTTAAAAAAAAAAAAAAAGCCTTAATGTCCTACATAGTTTATAAAGTGATAATTTACAAATAATAATAATAAAGTTCCTTTTCTGCATGGCTCAAATTCATTTCATGCTGGAAGGCACTTTAGAAACCCTTCAATCTCCATTAATGGTAGATCACAGCTTAACAGAACATACGGTTTTATATATTTTATCCTCAGAGATATTTGTTTGCATGAAAAATAGAAAACACAACTATATATCTGTCAAATTGATCCCTAAGTTTGTGGATTAATTCTTTTAATTCTTAAATATCTCCAGTAATGTATGCAATATAAGAGGTTGCAATCATTGCTGAGGAATGTTTATTAAGAAAGATTATTTTACTATGAATTAAAGCCTCAATGCTCTAATGGTATAACTTCTAACATACCCCAAAAGTCAGCAAATATCTGATTTGCCAACTATTTTTGTCAATAAAGTTTTACTGGAACACAACCACGCCCATCTGTTAAGTATAGCAGAGTTGGGCAGTGGCAAAAAAGACTACATGGCTAGCAAAGCCAGAAATATTCACTCTCTGGCCCAAACTATATAGCCTTCTAAAACTCTGAAATCATTGTATAAAGGCTGTTAGCTTACTTTCAGAGCTGTGTTAACTCTTACTAAATAACAACAACAGTATTAAAAAGACCTGCTATACAACTTCATGGGTTAGGAGATTTGATGAGGCGTTTGGTAAGAAGGGAGACGTTTTTATATTTATGCTACAGCAGTGAAAGTCACAGCTGATACCTTCACTGGGTAACTTGGGGAAAGGACAGAACTTGTAGCAACTTTGAACATTTAACTGCTTCATCCATAATACAGAAAGAGGTTGGCCTAGATGACCTCTGAGCTTGTCATTCTTCATGATTTTGTAAAAATGACTTTTAAGTAAAAGCACAAGCTAACAAGGAACTTTATGAGTATACAACACAATAGTAAATTTCTCCTAGCACTTGCCCATAAGAAGAGCAGGGAAGTAATACACTATAGAAACAATGGAAACCAAAATGGTTAAATGAGAATATGTGGCCGTTATTATAATACTCTAGCAAGTGTTTAGTAAATTTGAAATTATAACAAAATAAAAGTTTAAAAATAATTGCAACAATTTGAAATGTTATCATTTTAAAGGAAAACTTCAATTACCTTCTACAACAAGCAAAGTTAACCTAATAACTGCCACAGTGGACCTGCGAAACATATAAACAGAGTCTAGTATGTCCACCAAATCAAGCGTATCTGAGGCTATGACTCACCCTTCCTCCTCTAGTTCTGCATCCTGAAGTACCACCTTACAAATTTCACCCTTTGAATTTATTGTATGGAAAACAAGATAACTAATAATTAAAGGAATTAAAGACAAGTAAGACAAAAAAGAAGCCAGGGATACCTGAAATACTTGACTCTCACACTATCTGTATATTTCAATATTTTACATATACACATATTCCAAAAAGATAACAGTTATTTTTATACAATACAAACACTAAGAAAAAATTATGCTAGCTGAAAAAGTGCCTAGAGAGCCACACACATGCACACAGTTAAATATAGAAACTAACTGTAATGAGGAATCATTATCTCCAGTTTCCAAGGATACCAGGATAAGCACTACTCCTAAATTGCAGTTCACTCAGTAAAGGGTACAGAGCAATTTATATTCAGGGTCATCCCTGGATGACAGCAGATGTGAAAGGAAGGACTGGGGTAAATCACCCTGCTTGCTTGCTAACTCCTCTACTTTCCAGTCCCTGACCCCCCACCCTCTGGTCCCAATCCTGGCCAATGTTTTATATGAGAAAAAATTTTAAATGACTATAAATAGCAATTTCCAAGAGAGGAACAACTCCACAAAGTACAGGACAAAATAAGATGTGATTAATGCTGGGAGTTGGGGGTGGGGGCTGGCATTCCATTTTCTTTGTTTGTGAAAAGCAGCAGAGGCTGGTTTTTGTGCATCAATCTAGTTGCCATCTTTCCCAGTGCCTAGAAAAGAATTATACAGTTAATCTCAATTTTGCACCCAACCAAGGCTATGCAAGGCTTTTGGAGTTTACCATTCCAAAACTGCCATAGTCTCTATAATCAAATACAGCTTCAACTTGTTTTGTCTTCTAGACTCTAGGATCTAGACCTTTCAGAATTACTTCCATTTTGTGTTTCAATGGCAATAAAAATATAAAAACTACTTTCTGAGAACCTAGGAGATATTGCCTCAGAATCCTCTGTTTATTCAAAATTATTTGTTTATTTTTCCTGGTACTGGGGATAAAGATCATTTATTGATGCTTTCACTGTGGGAGGCATTTGTGCCAGACCAGGTAGGCAGCGACAAGGAGCCATAGGAGACTTCACTCAGGATCACCAGGTCAAGTATCAAGGACAGGCCTTCACTTAGGTAGTATAAAAAGAGGCATTCTCCCTCTTAGTCAAATTGTCAATTATGAAAACAGTAATGTGGATTTTATGGTACTTTAAGATTTTCTTAAACAAAGTATATATAAAAAATACAGCTCATATATAACAGTAATTCCTCACCCACCACCAGTCTATCCAATACAGCAAGACCTCCCATGTAGCACCTAGTACCTGTTAGAGAAGAAAAGCTCTCTCTGCCTTCAAATGTTTCCTTCTGATGGACATGACACTGTGCCAGGCTAAGCTTCTTAGCCTAACGTGATAATACAGGAAAATAAGCTGCCTGTTTTAATAATGAAGGCCTTCTAGGACTTTCCTCCTTGCAACAGCTAACTGATATATTTACTGTTTCTACAAGGTGAAGGAATAAAATACAACAAAGATTCCAAATAGTTATGTAACATATACAGTGTATAGCAATAAGGCAAGCTATTTTAATATTAACTGTTAATATAAAACTGCAATGCCTTTTCCCATGCATTCCTCACTTTGTTCCTATACATTATACATGACTGGAATATCACATATCTAGAATTGTCATGAAGATGTCAATACAGTTCAATCTTTTTTTTTTTTAACATAGTCTCACTTTTTTCCTTTTTGGATTAAGATTGTTTTTAAAGCTGGTAAACAAAGTACTAATTGCAGATTTCAAAACTATTAAAAACTATATGAAATAGGAAGTTAGTCTCAATTCTCTTAAAAGTTATGTCAGCAGTTATTTTGGTGTATTATTGGGACTCTATTTCTCACAGGGGTAACATTTGAGTTAAGATTCTAACATCTCAACCTTGAACATTTAAAAATGCTTAAATTCTACTAAACAGTCCATTATTTAATTTTTTTCCTCTCTTCCACTCAATGCTAATGCTTATAGAGCAAAAACACTTTGCTAAGAGGAACACCAAACACAGAAAGCATCCACAAGTCACTGGCAGAAAGACTGCCCTCTGTTTTAACATTTATTTTTTCTGATAACCCAGATCAGCTTTCACAAAACCTCTGAAGGTAGGAGCCAGCATAACTGCATTTCCTGTTTGTGCATAATCAACTTAAAAAAAAAAAAGAAAAAAAAAAGTCTTTCCATTGAAAGTACCCTACCCACCAATTCAGGAGCCTCAAACTTGGATTGGAGCCATTTGGCTCTGCTGATATTAAAACCTCAGATGATCTCCCCTTCCCATTATCCTCACATCTTAGTGATGGTCCTGTGTATTCCATGTCTTCAAAAATACTTTTTAGCAGCTCACCCCCCTCCAACTCTTTTTAACTAGAAAGTATCCAACTGACACTTCTCATATCATAAAGGTAGCTAAAACGCCCCTGAGCGCTGTCACAAATTTTTAAAAAGTGGATTCATGACAACCAGAAAACGATCTGCCACTGGAGGCCATCCCTGCATGGGTCTGGCGCAGCTCCGATCCTGGGCCCAGATCGGAGCCCTCCAGCCTTTCCGGTGTAGCCTCCTGGCCTCACTTCTCGGCTGAGGCTGCAGGCAGCTGAGATCACAGTTGTCGCTGATACTGTCCTGCCCATCTAGGGGGTGTGGCTGGAATGGCGGTGCTGAGGGAAGGCAGCGGGGGTGCTGAGCTGCGTGTGCCAGGGGTGGAGGTGACACGGTAACCCGAGGGTTATGTGGGGAAGGCAAGCGAAAAGTGAGCGTTAGAAGGTTGCCCGGAGGCTGTTTAGGGCCGCGGTGTCAGCGGAGATGCAGCTGGTCCGCAGCTCCCAGGGCGCAGGGGAGACTGGGTGGGGAGAGTGGAAGTGCGGCTGAGTGCGCAGGGCTCCCGGCGTCCCGGGACCGTCGCGGTGGGCCGCGTAGGGGTGAGGGAAGAACAGGGAGGCTGTGGGCAGGACTGGCGCCGGGGCCGGAGGTGGGCCGAAGTGCTGGCCAGCGCGAGACGCGCGCACTCACCTATGCACAGCTGGACGGCGTAGGCGTAGTAGGACCAGCCCAGCAGGAGGCTGATGAAGACCACCGGGATCCAGTAGAGCACCCGCCGGCACCGCCGCCTGATGCTGCCCGGGCCCGAGGGCGCCATCTTCCAGCCGCATCCACCTGCCCAGCTCTGCCGCCGCCGCCGCCCGCGGGCCTGGCTACGGGGCGGGCTGGCCGCGCCCGGCGCCCTAGGCGGGACGGGCCCGGGCGCGGCGGCCGGTTGAGCTGCGGCCACTGCCGCCGCCGTGGCGCTAACTCCCCATCCCGCAGCAGCGAGCCAGCGCGGACTCCCGGCTGCTCAGCCCGGTGGAGGCGGCGGCTGCGAGAGGAGGCCGAGGGGGAGGAGGCCGACGAGAAGGAGGTGGGAGGCTCCGCTCCGCCCCCGCCCCGTCGCTCCCGCCTCGCCGCCTCCCTCGGCGCTGCCGCGGCGCCCCGGGGCGGGCTTTCTGAGGACTCGGGCCATCTCCGCTAAGCTCTGGGCCCTTCGTGACCCGCGCCCCCTCTCGCCACTGGGTACTTGAGCGGTCCCCGGGGTGGGAGTGAAGGTTGCCCACCTTGGCACCACTGCCTCCGGGTTTGACCCTGAATTCCCGGGTAAACAGGTGGAAGCGGGAGCTCCGGGGCTGCTCGGCATTGCTCACTGGGGATTGCGGGTTGAAGGGCTGGGTGACCCTCCCTAGGCGCCCGCCTCTCGGGGAAGTTGGGGAGCGGGAGCCGCTACACTTTGCGTTGGAGGCGCGCGAGGAAGGGGAGAGAGGAGCGACCGTGCAGACCCGGGAAGCGGGCCCTCTGCGGACTGGACCCTTGCACCTGCCCTGGGCTAGCAGGGACCGGTGGCCCATCGCAATAAATGAGCCACTAGAAAGTCCGTGGGCGCTGAGGCCGATGTCCTTGCATCCTGCTTGGAACATACTGGCTTCAAGTTGTGGGCGCCAGCAAACGTGGAGGACAGAGAGGGTGCGGCCAGGTTCTTGACTTGTGAAAATACTGTTTGGCCGAGAGAAAGATTACTTTATCTACTACACGGACTGGATGTTTTCTTTCTTCCTTCCTTCCTTCTTTTTTTTTTTTTGGGGGGGGGGCGGTGCGGGGGTAGGGGTAGGGGTGTCAGAAATGCAGAGTTGTCTTTGGGTGTGTTGATGTGAAGCGAGGAAAGAGCATTTTGGATTGAGAATCCAGAGACCACTGGAATTAGTAACGGAAGTTGTTTACTCGGAGAATTTTAGCACTTTTGCTAAATTTTTTCGTGATTTTTAAGAGTAACCATTACTAGTACCCCTTCCCAGGAATCTGAGGGTTCCTCCTGGCACTCTTCCCCCACCCTTTCATTACTACAAAGTTTTCTTTTGTTGTGGTAATTCTAAATTTAGCATATAGCTGCTTCTAAAGTGATTGCTTAAACTGCTGGAAGGGAACGTAAGGGTAGTTAAATTAAACCTACCAGTTTTATGATAGATGAACAGAAAAAAATACAAATGCTTCTGAGAGTGTTTCCTTTTCGTTCTGGTTCATCTGATTATAAATGTATCTGATTCAACAGAAAAACATACCAATGTAGTGTATCTGTATTAGATAATGAAATGGCCATACTTCTTAACCTATTGAATATGTATATTTACACCACAGAGCAACCATATTGAATGAAATTACTTTATATTCATGTATAAGGTTCTGATTTACAGGAATTCAGTCAAGGAAATTAAGCTCTCCTGTTTTGTGATTAATTTTTGTAACTTACTGTTTAATCAACAGTAAGCTAATCTCTACTGAAATAGCTACTACATTGCTCTCACACAGTCTCTTCACTTCCATTCAAAAATGCATAGAAAATTTCTATAGGATCGTGAATCATCAAAATAAGAAAAGTTCCATCCCACTGTTTTTCTGTAACACTTTATATTATTTTTGGACATTCTGTAGGGTAGATGAATATAAAAATATAATTTTCCTTGAGTCCTCAATTTTACCCATGGAAAGAAAACCTTGTGCTTCTAATCAGAGTAGACTAAGGAGGTTAGGAGTGAGGCTCAGTGGTAGAGCACCTGCTTGGCATGTAAGAGGCCACATACAAAATAAATACAAGAGACTAACAAGAATTAAAAGTCCTTAACTGGACTGAACTACCTTGACAATCAGTCAATTGAAAGTCAGTAGAGACTTTTGAGGAAAAAACAAGTTTCTACACTGAGAGCCCTGGAGAAAGTGCAAATTGTGCCTCCTTAGATACTGGATGCTTCAGTGTCCTGTGCTGTTCCTCATCTTATAGGGGCTTGAGGTTGAGAGTAGAAGGGCATTCTACACAGTTGTCATATCTTTTAGCCTTTTGGAAGAATGTGCATATGTAACTAAGACTGGTGGAGGCCACATTTTTATTACCTAAAATATTATTTAATTGTTCATACTTATATTAATATTTGTGGAATATTTTGCAAATTTTTACTTTTTTTAAAGATACAAATATTACTGAGTTCTGCGTTCACTATTATCTTTAAAAAAATGGGGGGGGGGGTGGCGGCAGTGGCCCATGCCTGAGACAGGAGGATCACAAGTTCAAGGCCAGCCTCAGCAACTTAATGAGACCCTGTCTCAAAATAAAAAAAATAAAAAGTGCTGGGGATGTGGCTCAAAGTGTCCCTGGGTTCAATCCCCAGCAATAAATAAATAAATAAATAAGTCTAGCACAGGAAGAATTGTCTCTAAAGCCACACAATGACAGGATTTATCTTCACATAGTCTCTAATTATGTAAGCTATTTGGTCAGTACCCAATCTTTAGATACCAGACTTTGTTGGAGTGGAAGGATTACCTTTATTTTTAAGAATAAGCTTTGATAACCCCCTCCTTTATTTAGGATTTTATATCAACAGGAAATATTTTTGAAAGTGACAACTAAGAAACTGTACTAGAGAGTTACTCTTTAACGAGATAAACAAGTTTTAACTCACCAATTTTAAATTAGATATTCAGAAATTACAAGAAATTGTGGGTTTCATGTGTAACTAAAACCTTTATGGCCACTTATGGAAAAGGGAGTCCGTCTGCCACAGCAAAGAAGGGAGAGGGCACACTAGAGGAAAGAAGAGGAAAGGGGGCAGCTAGGAAAGGAGGGTGAGGGGAGAGAGCACCTGAGAAGGGGAGAAAGGCCTGTTCCACTCAGGTCCTGATTATCATACCTCCAACTCTACCAGCCTTCTGCCTAGATGCTTTGTCCACTCAAATTTATTAATATCATTCAGCTTTCAAAATTTCAAATTCCTATGATTAGATCCTGCTTCCATGAGAAAACCTAGATTCTTCAGTCCCCAAACCTCAAATCTATCATGGCTTCACAAATCATCCTCCTACTTGCAGATCTGAGTTAAATTTTTTATTTACTCCCTTGCAACTATAAATCAAGATGACATGGCCAACCAAACCCAGTCAGCCACAGCTTCACCTTGTCTCAAGGAACACAGACCTCTATTCATACTGCCTATGCCAACCTCATCTCACCTTTCCAGCCAAGCCACCTATCTTTATTGATTTAATTCCATCACTTGCTTGATATTTATTCCTTCCTTTTGAATGAGATCCCCTTTCATTATTTTCTTATCCCCTTTTAGGGAAAGGGGAGGCAGAACTCCTTTAGAAGCCAGTAATCCATGACATCAGTGACTATTGTTGATTTGCATGTTTATAAATAATCAAGATATTCTCTGGGAAAAGAATCACACACCCAAACCACCTATTTCTGGACACATATAAAATAGAAGCAGTCTTAAAAAGGGATCTTGCGGGCTGGGGTTGTAGCTCGGTGGTTGAGTGCTTGCCTCGCATGCATGAGGCAATGGGTTCAATCCTCAGCACCACATAAAAAATTAATAAATAAAATAAAGATATTGTGTCCATCTACAACTAAAAAAAATATTTTTTTAAAAAAAGGGGGATCTTGCTTTAGGAAATGTGTGGATGAAATAATGCCTATGCGTGTTTTGTCCCCCATAGATTTATATTTTTAGTTATACTGGAATGAAACTGTGTAGAATGAAATATCATTTCAAAGGTAAAACTGATTGGCACTAAACATTGGTCAAACTGTAATGTGAGGCAAATTGGCCAACCTCATCTTTCAAGCACTCCGGGATTTCTACGGTAGTGTTAATGTGTCCTGCCACTAGGTGGCAGGCGCACACCAAGCGGTGTAGCTCTCCTGCCCTTTTTCTTCATAGATTAAATAGCATCAACCATGAACTTAATCAGGGCAATTATAAATTATAACTTAATGATCAATTACATATAATTATAACTAATTATAATTATGTCATAATTATACAGTTTTATAATTTAGGGGATAATTATTAATTAATAAAAATATCAACCCTATTCAGAAAATTCAAAAGACAAAAAAAAAAAAAAAGCCCTTTCTGTATATTAATTTACTCTGATTATGCTGTCCCTTCTTTATAGTTTGCACTCAGGTTAATCTCTATAAAAATAAATTGGAGCTGGGTGTGGTGTGCAGACCTGTAATCCCAGTGACTCAGGAGGCTGAGGCAGGAGGAACCCAAGTTAGAGGTTGGCTTAGAAAGTTGAGACCCTGTTTCAAAATTTAAAAAGAGAGAAATGCTTGGGGTTATAGCTCAGTGGTAAAGTGCCTCTGTATTCAATCCCCAGTACAATAAATAAATTGGAAATTTTCAATTAAATATTTTTGCCTATACTCACCCCCTTTGTTAACCCTAAATGGGAAGGGGCAGGGCCCATGAACCCAAAAGGTAAGCAAATATTCCCTTCCCATGGATTGGCAACTACAACATGGATTTTTAAGGTTGATATTATGGCACATGTTCAATTAGAGGTTATTATATGAGACCATGTAGAGTTGAAGTTTCAATTACCAGAGTGGTTTCAAGTGTCCAGTGATGCTAAGGCCAGCAGTGGCATCCTAAGCGAACTTTCTTGGTGGCAGCATGTTGGCCATGCCACAGCTTCTCTGTTCTAGCTCTAGGCTTTCTTTTGATTCTGTGCAGAACCTAAATACCTACAAGAACATTTGTGGGGTGTGTGTGTGTGTGTGTGATGGGTGTGTGTAAGTCAACTAGAGTTGACCTGTGTTGAAATACTGAGTTTTTCTTTTTTAATGTTTTATTGAGGTGTAGCATAAAAATATGGGGAGTACCTGGTCATCACTGTTTTAGTCAGCTTTTTTGCTGCTGTGACCAAAAGACATGACAAGCATGATTAGAGGAGGGAAAGTTTGTTTTGGGGCTCATGGTTTCAGAGATCTCAGTCTATAGATGGCCAGCCACATTCCTCAGGCTTGAGGTGAGGCAGAACATCATGGTGGAAGAGGGTGATGGAGGAAAGCAGCTCAAGACATGACCATCAGGAAGCAGAGAGACAGTTCTGTTCAACAAGGACAAAAAACATAAACCTCAAAGACAGTCCCCAATAACCCACCTCTTCCAGTCCCATCCTGTCTACCTACAGTTATTATCCAGTTAATCCTAATCAATGGATTAACACTCTCATAATCTAATCATTTCACCTCTAAATTTTTTTGCACTGATCCACATATGAGCTTTTGGGAGACACCACATATCAAAACCATAACAGCAACTCATTATCAAACTCAAGTTTGATGAGTTTACACACACACATATATCACCCAAATCAAAATGGGGGCATTCCCAGGACTCTAGAAGGTTCTGCTGTGACAGTTTTAATTTCATTCTGCATCCCATTTCTTCAAGGGTCAGTTTCAGCCCATGGAGACTGAGGCACCATGAGAAATAGGGACACAAGAATTTGGGGACAGAGGAGATCACTTGATGCCCTTCAAGTCACACTCTCTACACATGCATTGTCCAATAAGTGCCACTAGTCAGACATGGGATTCAAATTAAAATAAAAACTAATTAAATAAAAAATTCAGTTCCTGAATTGCAAATATGATATTTCAAATACTCAACAGCCACAAGTGGCTAGTGATTACCATGTTGGAAAATATGGAATTAGGATATTTCCATTTCCATCATTGTAGGAAGTTGTGTTGGACAGAACTGAGTTGACATCATATTTTGTCTGAATATTCACAAGACAGGCTTTATGTAAGAAACAGTGTAAGTACAATGTATGTTTGTGTAAGAAACAAAAAAGTCCCCTACCTTGTTATATTTCTACTGTTTTATAGAAACAAGAATGACAGGTAATAGGAAGTTGAAGGGTATTTTAGGTTCATGGTAATGGGAACTTTTTTCCTTTGAAGATGGAGTAAGGAGCCTTATGGATCATAATAGAATTAATACAATAGATTGTTGAACCTGAAGTTTGCATACAAATGATTCATTTCAAAGTATTTGCAAGGAGAAACTTATTAAAATAAAGTTGTATACTCAAATTCTTATGTATAAAGCTAAATATTGGGTTAAGATTTTAAACCATCAGTGCTTGATGATATAACTGTATTCTTGGGCAGTTCTACTTTTGAAGCACAGAATGGTCTATCTTCATCCAGTGCCCATCAGGACTCTCTGATTTTTGTCTGATTATTGGACATCTGACAAACAACTGATTAAATTTAACTCTACCAAGGTTGTAAGCTGGATTATTTATGTTACATTTTCTTTATGGCAGATGTGGGTAGAAGTAGAATTCATGTGTCTTGCCCAGTGGTCTGTACAAAACCCATGCTGGTTCTGGTTCAAGACACCCTCTCCTGAAAAGAGAAGAGGAGAGGAGAGGACCCTGGGAAGGGAAAGGGGGGAAAAAAAAGGAAGCAATTAAATGATTCTTAAAATATATATATATATATATATATATTTAATTTTAATCTAAGAATTTCCAAGTGTTGTCAAAGACTTAAATGTAACTGAAAGGCCAGGTGCAATGGCTCAGGCCTGTAATCCCAGCACTTGGGAGGCTGAGACAGGAGGATCGCAAGTTCAAAGCCGGCCTCAGCAATGGCGAGGCACTTAGCAACTCAGTGAGACCCTGTCTGTAAATAAAATACACACACACACACACACACACACACACACACACACACACACACAAATGGCTGGGAATATGGCCCAGTGGTTGAATGAATATCCCTGAGTTCAATCCCTGGTACCACCAAAAAAAAAAAAAAAAAAAAAACTGAGAAATCAAGCTCATGTTGTAATTTATAATTGTGAAAGGAAAAAAATAAATCTAACAAGAGCCTTTTTCTCTGCCCTTCAAAAAGAGCAGGAAAAATAAAGAATAAATATTTAATGATGACATTTAACAAAAATGTCATATTGGCTTTGGATTTTTATTAGAAAAATTTGATCATCAGGGATTCTTCCATCAGCTAGCATTTATCCAGTATAAATTATGTTCTATAGCTCAGAGTCTCTGAGTCTATAATTATTTTCAAGTGATACTTAAACACTCCATATTCTGAGTTTCTTTGGATTATTTCACTGGTTGATAAAGCCTTTTCTTGATCATGTTTCAGTCTTTGGTAATGGGTCATGCTCTGAGATGCTGGGTTGGCTGTGGACTATCAGTAACCTTTATATCTGGAATAGGAAACAACATGGGTTTTGGCTTTACAAATACTTGGTATAATTTTCAGGGTTCAGAATCAAAGGACTCAAGATTTTGAGTTTTACGC
Source organism: Tamias sibiricus (assembly GCA_025594165.1). Classification (NCBI taxonomy): domain Eukaryota; kingdom Metazoa; phylum Chordata; class Mammalia; order Rodentia; family Sciuridae; genus Tamias; species Tamias sibiricus. Next base: position 52,317,588 of record CM046661.1, read on the forward strand.
ACTATACAAAATAATAGGTTTGGATAATATATTTTCATTCTTTCAATCTTTGCTTTAAATTCAATCAAATATTAAAGATAACTTTTTTTTTTTTCAGATTCCAGGAAGCAGAAAAGATTTGACAATTTGGTATGGTCACTTCAGGAATGGTTGAAAAATATGTTGATTTAATTAATATGTAGAACTTATACAGTTCTAAAAGGCAAATTGGACTTTTTTTTTTTTTATACATGATGTGGTAATGAAACTTTTCCAGTGGTTACATTGTGACCCATTACTAATCATGAAAATTTATAATTACTCCTTAACAGCATCTTGAAATACAAATACACATACTTGAATACAAATTCCTGAAATGGAAACTAAGTTAAAAGATCAATATTCTATTATTTTCTTAAATAGCAAGCACTGCAGTAGATGATAGTGCCTCCAGCACTGGAATAAATTATCTAGTGTGGCTAAGAGTATTTTTAAATAAAAAGGCCAATTATAACTACCATCTCTAGAAAATAGCTAAATAAAGCATCTGATATGTTTGCAAATTTTAAAAATTATTAACCTATTGAGGCTGTTTAAATATGACGAGGAAATTTTCAAAACTTCTGTGGCATTTTATTTAGCAAATAGTTACTGTTTGCCTGCTGTGTGCCAAAATATTGGAGATATTAAAAATTCAAGGGCTGGGGATATAGCTCAGTTTGTAGAGTGCTTGACTTGCATGCACAGGGCCCTGGGTTCAATCCCCAGCACCACAAAAAAATAAAATAAAATACATTTTAAAATTTTCAAAAACACAGCCTGTAGCCTCAAGGAGTTTATGGACTAGTTAGAAGAGCTATGTCAAACAACTTCCAATAATATGACAAATGCTCACTGTAGTAATGTACCAAGTACAATAACTGCAGGGGAAAAGTGACTCAGTGTTTCAGTAATAGAGAAGCTTCAGGGAAAAAGTGGAATTCATGATAAAGCTTAAAGGACAAGTAAGAATTTTCATCATGGAGAAAGGTTTTCTTGCACAGTAAATTTCTTCTCTCCTTGAAGCTAGAGGGTGTCAGTCAAGGTCCAGCCAGAAAAGCAAGACTTGGGCATTTTAATGGGAGGAATTTAATATAGGAAATTAAATTTTAAAATGTTGGAACAGCTGAAAAAGAAACCAGGATGAGGTGAGACAAACACAAGATTAACAACTGTAGGAAGTTTTTACCACCCCTAGGACTGGATGAAAAAAGGGAAAGTGGTTATTTCTGAGCTTCAGATGGGGAACCTGACAGATGCTGGAGACCTTGGAGGTGATTGAGCCACTGCTGGAAATAGCTTGAGATGGAGAGAGAAAAAGGAAGAGTGCTCAAGCACACAAATTTACCTGGAAGCCAGATGGCAAGATAGCCTGGGAAAAATGATTTGCAGAGGTCCATTCCCTGTATATAAAGCAAAGCATAAGAAAAATAAGAAATAATCTAAGACCAAATAGTCAACTAATCATCACAAGGGAGCTTAGAATAGGGAAGAGTCAAAAGATGATGTAGGTATCAGGTGTTTAAAACAAGACAAAAGGATCTGATTGACATTCAAAAGAGTTTGAATTTTACCCAAAGGTCTTTAGAGAGCTTTTTAAACAATTTTAAGCAGAAGAATGAGATGTTAGATTTAAGTTAGAAAAATAATTGTGAAAGCACAATGGTGAATAAAGTTGACTGGTGAGGAAACAAATAGCGTGAGAACTGGTGTCTAGCTAAAGAAAAGTGGAATCTTGAACTGGGATAGTGATCAAGGGGATGGAGAGGAAGGAACACTTTGTAGGAAAGGCTCAAGGACCAGTTGGTTAAGGGATGTGAAAGAAAGGAAGGAATAGAAGATTGTGGAGTCTGCAGAAAAGATATACAGGATGAGGGCCTCAGGGGTGAGTGGGCCATGACAATCCAGAGGGCTCACAGTCAACTGCGGAAGAGCGAAGTCTCTGACTGCCATATCTACTGCTAACTATAACTTTCATGAGAATATAACTTCAAAGTCAAACGTAGAAAAGAAACATGACATTGAGAAGTGGGAATGCCTGTATCTCTCAGTTTCACAGGAGTCTATGTATATCCATCCATTTGGATGATAACTGAGGTCACATCTTAAGTTTCTTTTCAGAATCTTATCCTTCAGTTATTCCTTCAAGTGTCTAACAACTCTCACACTTTTGTTTGGTTTTGGTTTGTTTAACTCTTCAGCTTACTCAGAGTCTGAGGGATGCAGTTGCAAAATATCATTTCATGGACTGGGGTTGTGGCTCAGTGGTGGAGTGCTTGCCTAGCACGTGTGAGGTCCTGGTTTCAATCCTCAGTACCACATAAAATTAAATAAATAAAACATAGGTATTATGTCCATCTACAACTAAAAAATAAAGAAATATTATTTCATTGTCCAACCCCTTTATGTTCTAGATGAGATTTTATTAAAAGAGTATTAAATAGGGCTGGGATTGTCGCTCAGTGGCAGAGTGCTGGCCTAGTTTGTGTGAGACACTAGGAAAGGTCCATTGACAACTAAAAAAAGTTTTAAAAAAGAGAGTATTAAATACACCAGGAGCCGAGTACAGTGGTGCATGCCTGTAATCCCAGCACTTGGGAGGCTGAGGCAGGAGGATCGCAAGTTCAAAAGCCAGCAGCAATGGCGAGGCACTTAGCAAGTCAGTGAGACCTTGTCGCTAATAAAATACAAAAAAGGGCTGGGGATGTGGCCCAGTGGTCTAGTGCCCCTGAGTTCAATCCCCAGTATTTAAAAAAAAAAAAAAAAATCCAAATACACCAGATATTAAATACACGAGGATAAAAGATCTAACTTAGAAAAAGTGAAAGAATCACTAAAGGGCTAAGATGCTGTGGCATTTTTGAGCAAGACCATTATTCATTGTGTGGGACTGTTTTGAGCACTGCAGGTCATTCAGCATCTCTGCACGCCAAAACAACAGGGCCCTTTCCTAGGCATTATGACAAACAAAACCATCCTCTCAGTGGGCGGGGTAGGAGGAGGTTTGGGAAGACAGTTTCAGCTTCCAGAGGCAACCACTGTGAGAAGAAAGAATGGTACAGAAGTTCTGTCTTAAATAGATGGTGGTGGGTGGGATTATTTTTACCATAATGTTCCCTCATATAGAATAAAAGTATATTTATGTCAATTATATAATGGAACATTCTCATTTGGAGGAACATTAAATCTGTTTCTGGAGACATTGAAGAGAAGACGAAGTTTTATCAGAGTTGCACTACAAGGTCATATTTTAAACTAGATATTTAGAAATACCAATAAAGTTATTGGCATTACAGTTTGGTTTTCCATTGGGGGCTGCAATGGGAAAATCTGGATTTCAACAAGGAACTTGCCCGAGTGAAGTTCTTAGTATTGCTAAAGAAAATGTCCACTTTTACATCTCTTATTTGAATGGGAATAACTGTACCAGGAGGTAACTGGTAAATCACCAAAGATGTCCTGCAGTTTGTATACTGTCAATGCTTAGTAAAATCTGGTATGAGATATGTATATTCAGATTCAGACTAATTTTAATTGCCAGGACCTAAAACACCGTATATGTCTAAACGTGAAATTATCCACAACTAATGTGAAATCTGGACACATTTCTATGAATGGTTTCCTGCCAATATATGTTCCCCAAACATTGCTGATATCAATTTTTAGTAAAAAGGTGTAAATTGTATGCAATAGCATTGGAATATCACCAAAGCAGAACATTCTTCAGCTATTTTAAATAATTTCTGTTTTGGATATTTCCATTTGCTCTTCTAGATAATCTCTCTGCTCTTTGTGTGACTGGGATGGTGGTGCTGGTATGTGTGTAGGGGTGCCACCTTTTCCAATTGCTCTCAAAGGACTCCTTCTCACCCTGGATTTGGTTGGTTCAATCAATGGGAGACTGTCTTGAGTATTAGATGACCTCATACGACAGGGTTTGTTCCATATCCCCCAAACTGACACTGAGGATCACACCTTCTGTGAGATACAGCACTGTCTCCCTTTATCCCTGAGGTCTGGGGATGGTCACCTAACTCCCCAGACTTCAACCATACCCTCTTGGTTTCCTTTAGTTAAATTCTTCTCAATTAACACTTTTGAGTGTGTCATCTCTTCCCTGTCTCTTCCATAACTAATGCAACACCCTCCAGCCTATCTGTAAATCTGAGTAGAGTCTAGTTTTTTTTACATAGAAAAAAAGATCATAAATGCCTACTGAATCCTTTTTGAGGAAGCTGGTATTATTCTTAATTATCTCTTTTAAAATAGAAAAAAACCATAACAGAATTGTGTGTAGCAGAACAATACATAACAGCTATATATAATAGAAAATTTGGAAACAGGAAGATAAAAATATACCAGGATTTTAAGAATTAGCACAATCATTGTTATTTTAGTTTGTTTTTATCTAGTCTATCTTTGTATTTTATTCAGAGTTGAAATGATAGCATACATATAATTTTGTGTTCTCATAAACATTTCATCACAAGTTTTTTTATGTTACTAAATAGACTTCAGAATAATCTTAAATATTGAAAAATAGTTCATTCTGTAGCAATACAGTAATCCATTAAAACATTCCCCTATTTCTAGATATTTAAATATTTTCTAATGTTTCACTGCTATAACATAAATATCTTAGCTAATATAGCATTTTGTTTACATTTTTTGTTTTCTTTGGATAGCATCCCAGAAGTAAAATTAAATCAAAGAGTCAAACAATTTGAAAAACTATGCAGCTGTGTTGATTTCAAATATGTTCACAGATTCTTTCATACTTCTCCTTTCCAGAAGTGAAAACTAATTCCTCTCCCTTCTGATGTTGACTGGGCTTAGTGTCTTAGTTCATTCAGGCTGCTGGAACAAAATACCATAAATCAGTAGCTTAAAAACAACAGGAAATTCATTCTTAAAGTTCTAGAGCCTGGGAAGTTCAACTTCCAGGTGTTGGAAGATATGGTGAGGGCCAGTTTGGGGTTTGTAGAATGCACATTTGAGCTTCATTCTCAGATTGTGTAAAGTGTGAACAAGTTTTCCAGAGCCCCTTTACAAGAGCACTAATCCCATCCATGATGGCTTCATCCTTATAGCCTAATGAGCTCTCAAATGCTACACTAATGCCTTGAGAATCAGAATTTCCTTTATGTTTTTGTTTTACTCTTTTTTATTCGTTCTAAATAGTTATACATGACAGTAGACTGCATTTTGACACACCGTACATACATACGTCATGTAGAGGAATCAGGATTTCAACATGGCTTTCAGTGAGACACAAACATTCAGACCACAACAGTGACATAACCTAATAAAGCAGATGATGGTGGGCAGTTTCAAAGACTAAGTTAAAAAAAAAAAAAAAAAAAAAAACTGTGACTAACTGTGACTTTCTGCTCTCTCTCAGATCACATGATCTGTGAGAAGCTAGCTACCGTGCCAAGAGAGGAGAGGCCCACGTTGCAAAGCCATGTGAGTAAATTTTGTTGGCAGTTGGTCCTCCAGCTCCAGTCATCCCTTCAGATGATAGCAGTCCTAGCTCACAGCTTGGTTGCAAGTGCACAAGAGACCCTCAAACAGAATCAGCCAGCTCAGCTGCTCCCTACTGACTCAGAAAGTGTGTGAGATAATAAATATTTGTTTTCTTAGGCCACTGCATTCTGGGGTAATTTGTTATACAGCAATAGATAATACAGCAGGAAAATAACTATAGTTTTATAGCATTTGTTTAACTAGATTCAGATATGAGGCACTTAGTGAGCATCTCAACCCCAAATAATCATGGCAAAGTAATGTCAATGAAGGCACATGCATGGGAAAAGCCAGTGAGAGACATAGGGAACACCAAGAGAGAGAGAACAAACAAGATTGTCCTGGTTTGTGGTGGTGTCCTGATATCCTTATGAATAGTTCTTTTTTTTTTTCACTTTCAGAAATGATTTCAATTGGATGATCAATTATATGTCCTTAGATAGGCCAATATCTTGGCCTTGTCCCAACCCAGTTTTGTGTCTTAATATTCCATCATTCCCCATTGCCTTATGCCCAATATACTTCTAAGCATTTGCTTAGAAGACTAAATTTCCCACCAAACCATAACCTTTCACTAGCACCTCTTCCAGGAATAACAGGTCACCTCTGTTTACTTCATAGTGTTCTTACATCACTGTAAACAATTTATCACAGAGGTGAAGGGCTTGGCTCAGGAATTAGGCAAACCTGGGTCTGAATTGGGTAACTTCTTTAAGCCTGAGAGATAAGATGGGGAATATAATATCATCTAATCTCCCTCTTAGGATTGTTGAGAATATTACTAATAGTATGCACATAAAATGCTTAGCATATGGTCTAGTTTCTGGTGCATACACATACATACATCCACTAAGCATTTTACATGCATAATATATATGATGACTATGTTAGTTATTGTCAGCATTACCATCAGAGGAAAAAAATCCATTAAGACTGAAACACTTTAGTTGTTAAGACCTGCATTTTACTAAGACACTCTGAATTATACAAAAGATTGTATTTATTAGTTTTAATGCTAGAATGCAGACATAGTTTAGGAAATGTGTTAGCAATTTTAAAAATCAAGCGAGGACTACATTTGCCCTTCATACTTGATATGCCTTACTTTTTTATTCATTCATTCATTCACACACTTATCCACTTACTCTTTCAATGGATATTTATTGGTTATCTACTAAATGCCAGGCACTCTGTTAAGCATAGGGTTGAACAAAGCTGTTTAAAAAGAATAAAGCTTTATTCCCACTTCCTAAAGGACAAATCTTACATATCAAAAGGGTATTATGTGGGAGTATTAAAAAACTAGATAAATGAAGCCAAATTTAAAAATATAGGGAGATTTATATGTAAAGTGTATATATTTCCAATTATCAAATTTTATTTTACATTAACTTTGAGCAATAGGACAATTTTCTGTCAATAAAAGAATGTATTTTAGCTTTTGACTTAATTTAAAAAAATAAGTGGCAAAATGCAAATTTATGAATGTATTATTTGGAATTCTTGAGATATCAGCAGGAGGAGTTGACAGGGAGATGACTTTCTCTTTCTCCTCCTCTTCCTCCTCCTCTTCCTTCTTCTTTTGCCATAGGCATTCCTCATTTCTGTTTTTAGGAATAAGGAAAACTACCATACAGAAATAGTCCTAGGCACATGAACTATATATTTCATAGACATAGCATAAAATATTCAACAAACCTAAGTAGGTACGTGAAAGCCAAGAGACTTCAACAAGTGAAAGTAGTAACAACAATTAAAATACATCCTCCCCCACCAAAAAGTACTATAGCATATAGGAAATATATATAGGATAGGTTTATAATTATTACTGGAAAAATGTTTAAAACATTTTCTTTTCACTGCTTTTATTCCACTTTAGTAGTGAGTACTACCTTACACTTTTAATAGGCATGAATTATTACCTGATTTGTAATCTTCAAGGTTAACATTGATTACAAATAATTTGGTTCTAAATGAATAGTGTACTTGTTTCAGGAATAATAATAACTAGCATCTATTAAGTGCTTACTATGTAATAAGTTTGGTGATTCACGGCAGTTTCCCATTAAATCCTTATAGCCACCGGATCATTTATCTTACTCATGAAAATGTTGAGGATGTGCAGTGTTAGAACCTTGCATATCTGCAAAGGTGGTTGGAACTCAGGGTAGACTAACTCCGGAGCCCATGCTTAGTCTCCATGCTATTCTCAACAGATGGGCTAAATGTGGTCCACCTGTTTATGCATGCTTTGTAATTTATCCTTTTTGAATTAGTTAAGTCTATCTGGATTCTGCATTTGGTTCTTGACCATTTCCTCAATTCTAACCCAGGATCATTTAACTTTATAATTATGCAAGTCTATGCCTGTCTGAATGATACACTGACTCATTCATTTAGTTGAAAGGCAGAAACAGAATCAATTTTTTAAAAATACCATAGAAAACTAATTGAAAAATTTCATGAATCACCTAAATGAAAAATTGGTACCAGGAAACCAAGGACAGAGAACCCCAGACATTTTCCTTTTTGGAATGCTAATTAACTACATATTCATCTTGAGTGACAATACATTGTGTGACAATGAAGTGTGGGATTTGAGAACCATTTCAGTGACTTCTACACAGTAGTTCCTCATTCTCATGAGTTTGAAGATGATGTGTATATTTATTACTGAAAAGTGAGCCAATCGGTCTTCTTCCCAGCACTGGGTGAATTAAAGACAGAGTTCACATTGTTCTTTGTTAGTTGTGCTTTATTTCTTTGAGCTGTCATCCATCACTTCTTTCCCCATTGTTCCAAGGCTAGCTGATCAAATGCCGTGGTTCCTGAATAGCCCTTAGTTCTGCTGTAACAGATGAAGGACGTTTTGTGTTCTTTCAACCCCCATTTTTTCCTTAATAGCTTCTGCCTCCTGCAAAATAAAATGTCTCAACATGTTGCTATTATTGTTATAAATTTACATTCTGTTGGAGTTCTTTCCTTCATTAAATTTTGTGAAAATCAGTATCCATCCCCAAGTAGCATAAAATATTACTCTTTATCTGTTTCTTATCTTCCTATACTTTCCCAAACTCAGACATACTTGCACACTGACTCAAATTTCCCTTTATTAGGAAAAAAATAGGCTATATAATATTTGGAGCCCAATGCAAAATGAAGATGCAGGGCCATTTGTTCAAAAAAGCAGGAAAAAAGTATGGTTTAAGGTATTAAAATATAAAACTTTTCTGTTTCTCCTGTGGTCTCCTTCAACTTTTCACAATTTTTTAAATTTGCTATTTAATGTCATTCTAAGTAAATAAAAATTACTAGTATGACTTTTACTGTTCATCTTTACATTGTGCAAGGCCAATTTCAAAGACAAATATCAGCACATTTAATTCCTATGTGGAATCACTGAAATTACATAATTCATATTTCACAGCATGGAATCTGATGGTATCTCCTGTTGGCCAGAAGAGGCATATACAATTCAGACTGAGGAAAGTTGGGAGAAAATAAAAGAGTTCATCCAGCATGGGACAAACTGAGGGGATGCCCGCTTGGGTATAGGAATACTTGTAGGGTGAGTGCATACCTTCACAAATACCCTGGGACTCTATCACACGACATAGTATTCACATACATTTGCTCAGGCTTGACTTCTGGACTGATGCACCAAATGCCAGCTAGGGAGAACAACGGGGAGAAGTCAAGACAGCCACTCCCCCTCCCACAGCCCTGATGCCCAAACCCCTAGTGGAAAGGCAACCCCAAAGCTATTGGCTAAAGGTCTCTAAGTACTTAGATTAGGAGTGAATGAAAGGCTCATCTCTACTGAGTTATGGTCTGTGGCAGGCTATTAGTTGATGTACAATGGCACTGCCAGCTTAGGACAGGATGGCTTCCATCATGTTTTACCCCAAGACTTTGTGGGGTGTGGATGCCTCACTCTACTCCTTCCCGCATCTATACCCAAGCCCTGCCAGGGGGTGGAGAATTGCCGCAGTAGCTGGGCAGGGGTGGGTAGGATGAGGTCAGAAAAGGCAGGTGGTCAAGAACTCATCCTAGGGAGCTGGGGAGAATGGGAAGGAGAACCTCTGGTAAGCAGAGGCTGTTAAGCCCTTCTATGAGCTCCACTATCACATTGGCTTCATGTACAAAACACAAATTCGAAGATGACATTATTAAGATGTGATCTTAATTATTAACATTATTAAGATGTGGTGCATACCTGTAATCCCAGCTACTCTGGGGAGGCTGAGGCAGGAGAATTGCAAGTTTGAGACCAGACTAGCCAAGGTAGTGAGACCCTGTCTCAAAATGAAAAATAAAAATGGGTGGGAATGTAGCTCAGTGGTAAAACACACTTGGGTTTTGCAGAAGCCCTGATTGAAGAGTCTGCAGAGACCATTTGTTTACATCAGAAATGTCTTCTGGATCTCGCTCGCCTTAAACTCTCACGGGACTTGATGCAAGATACAGACATTTTCGTTTGTCATTTATTTGTGATGTTGTTACTCGATAAACTCAAGACAGCTGATTTGTTAAAAAAAAATTAATATACTATACAATTTAGCTCATCAACAAAAGGCTTCTCATCTTAACAACATCCCCTCTTTTAAAACAAAAAAGGGGGGAAATGCAGAAGCCCTGATTGAAGAGTCTGCAGAGACCATTTGTTTACATCGGAAATGCCTTCCGGATCTCGCTCGCCTTAAACTCTCACGGGACTTGATGCGAGATAGAAAAAACTTTTTACCAGAGGAAAGGACCAACAGGGGCCATTCTCTCTCCTGCCGGACCGCGTGGTAGTGGGATCTTGCACGGGAGAATTAAATTAATCTTTTCTTTTCTATTTTGTCTTTTGAGTTCTTTCCACAGCTTCGCCGTAACTTGCCCACAGCCTGTTACAGGGTTTAATCCCCCAGTGTGGGAAAAATACAAAAAACCAAATTAATGTTGGGCTGGGGATATAGCTCAGTTGGTATAGTGCTTGTCTCTCATACACAAGGTCCTGGGTTCAATCTCCAGCAGCGCACACACACACACACACACACACACACACACATACACACACACAAAGAATTTCAGGAAGGTAACTTCAGATGATTAAAACCCATGTGTAGGGCCTTGATGTGGGGTTTTGTACAAGTGCACTGGTCACATGACCATGAACACAACTCTGCCCAGCAATAGCATGAGGGTGTATTTGACATATAAGCAGATAGGTATAAACAAACAACAGTTTTTTTTAAAAAATAAAACAATGAGAAGATAAATTTTTACAATTTGCTTTCTATGATTCATACATGAAAAATTTTAAATACCTACTTTATTTTTTAAGATATGAGAAATGGATTACTCGTGAATATAAAAAAAAGTCCTTACATAATTTTACTCAATCAAACCATATTCAGGCCTTGGTTGATAACATGAATGGTAATATTAGTTGTGTACCCTATGTATAGATATTATGTGAGGCATTTTGTATGAATGTACTTTATGTGAATTATCTCATCTAATCTCTATAATATGAAGCCCCCAAATTACACCTGAATAACCTGACATAGGCAAGTAAATTGGCCTAAGGCCAGAAATGAAAAGAATGGTCTACCATGTCTAGAATTTATTATAATAATGTAAAACAATATAATTATTAGGAGGTCTATAAAGAAGATATACTACATTTGGAGGTCAAACAGGAAAAAGAGTGTAATCATGTCTATGGATGCAGAAAAGGCATTTGAAACCATTTAGTACTTATTCACTTTTCCAAATCCTTCTAAATTTAGGAAATAAAAGATACTTTCTTAAACGTCATAAAGTATTTGTCTCAAATCAACAGTAAAATATTAAAATGACACATTAGAAATAATCCTATTAAAATAGGAATTTAAAATATTTATGCTGTCTCTACTAGTATTTTACATTGTTCTGGAAGATTTAACCAATGCAATAATACAAAAAATAGAAATAAGAGCAATAATATAGATATAGCAAAGACACATCTGCCATCATTTTCATGTAATATGAATGTCCACCAGAAAACTCAAAGGAGTAATCAAAAAACTGTCAGAACTACCAAGAGTTCAGCTAAGTGGCTGAATAAATAAAATCAATTGCTTTTCTATATACCAAAGGTAGAAATTTTAATGTGAAAAATTCCCTTTCTTAAGAGCAACAATAAGTATGTATGACCTAAGAAAGACTTTTTAAGAAGTAGGTATGACCTGGATAATTAAAGCCATAAATCTTGACTTGAGAATAGAATAAATAACTGAACTAGAATAATTGTTCTTGATGGGATGAAATATTGTAAAGGTATTATGATTCTTAATGTAATGTGTCACTTGACTGAATCACTTAGTGACCAGATGGTTGGTCAGGCACTATTGTGGGTGTTTTTGTGACAATGTTTTTGAATGAGGTTAGCATTAAAATGTCTGAGTAAAGCAATCTTTGCTAATGGGGATGGGTCATATTCACTCATTTGAAAACTTAAAGAGCAAAAAAGGCTCTCTCCTGAGGAAGAGAGAATTGTTCCTGCCCAGTTGTTGCACACTGAAACACTGACTCTTCCTGGGCCTTGAGGCCTGCCAGCCTCTGGACTCAACCATTAACTCTCCTGTTTCTCAGGCCATTGGGCTGACTGAAACCGAACACATCAGCTCTTCCAGATCTCCACCTTGCCAACTCTCCCTGAACATCTTGGGATTTGTTGATCTCCACAGTCACAAGTCAATTCCTTATAATAAATCTCCTCTCTATATGTATATCCTACTGACTCTGTTTCTAGGGAGAACCCCGAGTAATACAGGTGTCAATTCTTTTAAAATTAATTTATAATTTTAAAAGTGATTCCCATAAAAATGTCTATTTGGAGGAGTTATGATAATTCTAAAGTTCACCAGAAAACATAAACAAGTAAAACAGTCAAGAATTTTTTTTTTTTTTTTTTAAAGAGGAATTGAGATGTGGCTATTGAAGGGGAAGACAGATGAGTCTTATGGATTCTGAAAACATAAACCTAGAGTAATTGAAATAATGTTGTTTCAATGGTAGCAAAACAGTTCAACGGAAGAGAATAGTTCATTCATTTACTTTTTACCTTCTCTCCCCTTGAGATGAGTACAGGTTGAGTATCCCCTATCTGAAATACTTAGGACTAGAAATATTTTGATTTCTGATTTTTTTAAAATCTTGGATATATCTTGGGGATGAGACCCGAGTCTAAACACAAAATTCATTTAGGCTTCACATACACCATATACACCTAGCCTGAAGGTAATTATAGAATATTTTTGGTGGTGCACATGAGGTTTGGCTGCAACCCATCATCTGAGGTCAGGTGTAAAATTTTCTATTCGTGTTGTCAGGTTGGTGCTCAAAAAGTTCTGTATTTGGGAGCTTTTCAGATTTCAAATTTTTGTATTAGGGATGCTCAGCTTGCTTCTTGAAATAGATTTAAGTATGAAAAAAAATATTTGGAATATAATTTGCATCATATTAGGTGGAAAAAGAAAAGGATTATTCTGTAAAAAGTGTTGGACAAATGATTAGATATTTGTGGATAAAATGGAGTTGGGGCCTTATTTTTCAACATGTAACAGAATTAATCCCAGGTAGATATTTATTTAAACACATAGAACATATAAACCATAAAATAATGACAGAATATTAAATTGGAAGTGATATTTCTAAGCTTAAAAGCAATGTTAGAAATGGCATTAAAAATTTTCTTCCAGATATATAAAAAATGAGAATATTTGATATATACATATAATTAGAATATTTGATATAATTATACATACATATAAACTCAAACAATACACTGGAAGAATATTTACAACTTAAATGACAGTCAAATCATCTATATATTTTAAACACAGAGACTGAATGAGTAGATTAAGAACAAAAGGACATGAATCTTTAATATTTCTGACAAAAGACATGAACATTGAATCCATACATAACAAAAATCTCAATGGCAAGCAAACAAAATGCCATTAACAAAGAAATTCTTAACTTCTGATAATGGTGGAACAACCTGATTAAAATAACCCTTCTATAGAAAACAATTACATGGTATACAGAGCCAGAATATATGGCTACAGAAATTAAGGGCAGGAAGTGAGAATGGCTTCTTTATTATGCCTGTCTTAGTCTGTTGTGGTACTATAACAAAATACCTTACACTGGGTAATTTATAAGCAACAAAACTTATTTCTCACAGTTCCAGAGGCTGAAAAGTCCAAGATTGAGGTGTTAAAAGGTTTAGTGTCTGATACAAAGTCTTGTTCTTGTTTCCAAAATGGTGCCTTTTTGCTGTGTCTTCACATGGCAGATGGGGTGTACAGTTCACTTGCACCTCTTTTATAAGGGCACAAATCTCACTCGTGACAGCTCCATCCTCAAGACTTAATCATTTTCTAAAGGCCCCACCTCTGAAGATTATCACAGTGGCAATTAAGTTTCAAGGTATGAATTTGAGGAGGAGGGCGAGAACCAACATTCAGTCACAGCAATACCTAAGAATTACTTGTAAAATATTTTCTTCTTGTACTGGCATTTCTGAGTTCTGTCATTTGAAGATCTTACCCCTCAAAGGAAGCATGATTCCACTATGTGACACGACAATGGTTCCACTGAGCAGGAGAAAGAAGAGATTCCCATCTGGTTATTTTGGATTCCTTATGCCACTGAACCAACATGTGGAAAAGTGGGCTGCTCGTCTAGCGGGGAGAGTGATGCCTATTACCAAGAGGGAACTGGGTTGGTGCTACACATTATAGGAAAGGAGGACTGTCCATAACCCAGGAGACTCCCTGAGGGTATTTGTTAGTACTCTATACCCAGTAGGAAAGGTTAAGGAAAACTATAGGATAATTGAGGACTCAGAGCCTTCAAGAATGAAGGTTTGAATTGTTCTACCAGGTAAAGAATTCTCAGGTTCTTCTGAACAACTGCAGAAGAAAGGGCTGTAGTTGCTTTGCTTTCTTTTGCTTGTTTTAGGTTTGTGCTTGCATGCATGTGTTTTCCTCTTCTCCCCCTTTCCTTCAAAGAAATTTATGTGCAAGTTGCTAGAGGTTAATTTTACAATTTAGTTTTTAGCAACAGATTATGAATTGGAACTGTGATAGATTCTGAGGGGCAAACAATACAGTTAAAGTGATATATACAAAGGTTGTTAGGTGGTACATTTTCTCTTTTTGAGAAGACAGTTGAGTATCCTATTAGGTAAAATAGAGAAGTTTGTTGTGGCCTGGCATTCAGAATTAAGTAAAGGGTATACCCAGAAGCTGAGTAGTCAGACCATGCTGTATATTATTTCCTTTTAAGTCCAAATTCAACCTTTTTGCCTACATGTAATCATGAAGTTGGGTTTAGTAAATATTTTTCCATTGCTAGACAGCCTTGAAAGTAGAAGATTCTGGAGGAACAAGGAAGGAGGAAGGGATTTTCTTTTCCTGATTCTGGTATGGCTAAATCTCTAGGCTCTTGTAGAGTACCCCCCACCCCCAAATGGTTCTTGTGTGGATTCTCCAGGGCTAGGTTCTTACAGTTTGCAGCTCTCTCCATGTGAGTTTCCATGGGCCTGTGCCCCCACCAAGGTCACTATTTCCCACACTTTCTCTTTAGCCTGAGAATCCCAGAGCCACTCTGCAAGTGTGCTAGGTTGCTTCTCCAGATCCCAATTCCAGAAGTGTCCAGCCACCAGCAGCTCCCCAGGCAGAGAGTGAGTTTTGAGGCTGAGAACTCTGGTGACAGGCTCTGCTTCCATGTGGTGGCTTGCCTGGCATTCCAGAGACTTCTAGCAATCCTACTTATGTGGCATCTCAGTGACTTCCTTACCACCCAGTGAACGAAAGCTATGGCCTTTCCAAAGAAATCTGGATCCCAGCAAATATTGGTGCATCCCATCCGTAAGGTGGGAAAAGGGAAACGAGGGGGGGGGGGGAACCCACAGGATGACAAATAGAAGAAAATAACAAAGTGATAACATAAATCCCACAAAGTTAATGATTATACACTGTGGTTTGGATGTGGTTTGTCTCCCAAGGATTCATGTATGGGGAGAGCTCTACCTTGGGAGCTCTCTCTCTCTCAGTCCCAGTGGAAACAGTCGCTCCTAATATCTACTACTCCTTTGTTAGAGTTCTGTTTAACTCTCATGAGTCACTTCACCGTTATTCCAACACTTGTTTATATTGAACTTCCCTTATTTAAATCATCATGTGGTTTTTGCCTCCTAACTGGACCCCAACTAATATATCTAGTAACACTTCTTGCCTTGTTAATCTACTTTGTCTGATTTCAGTATAACCATTTTAGTTCCCTATCATCAGTGTTTTTTCTCTTATCATTTTGTGTGTACCCTATCCATTTCTTTATATATCAAGCACTTCCTTTCTCAATGGCAAATAATATTAATTTAAAAATCAGTCTAATAATATTTGACTTTAATTGGACTATTTCATGAACTTACATTTAATGTATTAGTTTTTCATTACTATAATAAAATACCTGAAGTTGGCAACCTTATAAAGAAAAGAAGTTCATTTAGCTCACAGTTCTGGGGATTCAAGGACATGGAGCTTGCATCAGGTTGGCTCTGGTGAAAGCCTCATGGTGGATAAGCAGGAGTATATGTAGGAGGAAGAGATCATATTACTAGACAGGAAGCCAAAGTGTGACTCAGGGTTACAGCTCCCTCCTTTATAACAACTTGCACTTGCAAAAACTCACTGTAAGAGACTAGCATGCCCTTCTGAAGGCTGAACCCACAATGACTAAGGCCCTCTCATTAGGTTCCATTTCCTAATGGTTTCATCACCCCCAGCACTGCCACATTGGGAAGCAAGCATCCAACACATGAATCCTTGGGAGACAAACCACATCCAAACCACAGTGTATAATCATTAATTTTGTGGGATTTATGTTATCACTTTGTTATTTTCTTCTATTTGTCATCCTGTGGGTTTTTTCCCCCTCTCATTTCCCTTTTCCCACCTTATGGATGCACCAATATTTTTTTTTTATTATTGAATTTTATCTAATCTATGGTTCTGTGGGTCACATTATAGATTAACTGAATTAATATCATACCATTTAACCTATCATGTAAGAATCTTAGGACAGTATACTTCCACTTACTCAGTTCTATCTTTTGTAATATTTAGTCATCTTTTATGATGCTGTGACCAAAAGACCTGACAAGAACAATTTTAAAGAAGGAAAGTTTATTTTGGGGTTCATGTTTTCAGAGGTCTCAAAGATAGCTGGCTCCATTCTTTGGGGCTTGAGGTGGAACAAAAACATCATGGTGGAAGAGGGAGGAAGTGGCTCAGCAAATGAGGGGTGGGGAGGGAGGGGAGGGGAGAAAGAGAGAGAGAGAGAGGGAGGGAGGGAGGGAGAGAGAGAGAGAGAGAGAGCAAGCTCATGCAAGTGCTAGCTCTCTACCAAGACAAAATATAACCCCCAAAGGCATGTACCCAGGAACCCTCCCCCTCCAGCCACACCCTACTTGCTTATAGTTACCACCAAGTTAATTCCTATCAGGGAATTAATGCACTGATTTGGTTAAATATCTTATAACCCAATCATTTCATCTCTAAACTTTCTTGCATTGTCTCCCACATAAGATTGTGGAGGACAGCAAACATCTAAACCATAACAGATATTATCAAAGATTTTAGTGATAAACTCAAGCATGCATTATATATGCTTTAAACAATCAATTGCCTTTTTATACATTTAGTCCATTATGTCCCAGCATCCCAGATATCACATTTGCCTATTTACAAGATGACTTATATATGTAAATGATACTATTTTGTCCCAATGCCCTGTTAAAAGGACAATCTGTTTTCATTCTTAATAATAATAAGAAATACAAGCTCTTGATTATGATTTCCAAAGTATTTTAATGTATCTGTGTCAATTTTGTTGAAATATTCAGACTTGAAAGCTTGGGACTTAATGGGTTAAAAGAAAAATGTTTACATTTACTAAAAGTTTAGGATTTATGATGAACTTTATTATTTTGTATAGATCAAGGTTTCTGGCTGGCTTGATTGTCCAACTGCCTGAAATACTTCTTTTAACTTTTTTTATGGTGCAGGCAGGTCTTCTGGTCACATATTCTCTGATAATCTTTATCTGTAGTATTTTTATCTTTGTATTGCCAATATTATAAAAGGCCATTTTGTTGGCTCAGGTATTCTAGGTTGACACTTCTTTTTTCCCTCTCTCTACACCATACAGATATTTGACCGATAACTTCTCTCCTCTGTTGTTACTGATGAGAAGTCAGCAATTATTCTTATTACCCGCTGTTCTCTGGCTGCTTTCAAGACAGAACAATTTTTCTTTTTCTAGTATTCTAGCACTTGGTTAGGGTATGATTGGATGTGGATTTCTCTTTTCAGGGTTTGTTAAACTTCTTGGAATTCTGGTTTGTATATTTCTTCAAATTTGGAAAACAAAATTGGACATTACTATTTTTCTCTTCTTGTCCCTTCCCTTCCTTCTTGATCTCCAACTATACTTATGGTGGATGGCTTTACATGATCACAGTCACTGAGGGGCTTCTCTTTTGAATCAGTATATTTTCTCTTTTTGATTAGCATTTTTTTGGGGTCATTTGTATTTTCTTGCCTTCAAGTCTTATCTTATTCTGTTTCTGGTCTTCTTATTAATTCCATACAATTTTTATTTCAAAAACCGTGCTTTTCAATCCTAGAATTTTTCATTCAACTTTTATAGTTTCAACTGTTTGTAATTCTCATTTCTTTTTTCACTATGTCCACCATTCCATTTAAACCCTTGAACACACTTATGTGCTAAGCCAAATATCTAGGCCACTTCTGGGCCCATTTCTTTTGATTGCTTATTTCCTCTGTTTAAGGGTCACATTTTCCTGCTTCTTAGAAAATATAACACTTGCTTACTTTGTGGATACTGTATTACTGAGTAGGGATTTTGTTTTTCTTCTACTGAGTTTTTTCCTGGCAGGCAGCTTGATCATGTTAAGGACTAATATTTTGGATAGGTCTAGAGTTGCCCTTACTATAGAGCTAAGCACTTACCTTTATGTTTAAGTTATGATTTTAATTTAATTCTTGGGGTGTTCTGTGAAACTTTACATTCTGGTTGATTTGATCTCCATGGTAACCTCCCAGTACTGTGTGATGTCCACTATTTTTTGCTGTGCCTCATGGAGTCTTGCCCTGCTTATATGCAGTTAGTATTCAGACTTAGAAGGGTACCTCGAGATTTCCGATGCATCTCCTTTGCATAGCTGCCCTGGTCTGTACTTCTTCCCATACATTTTAGCTGCCTGACTTAAGTCTTAACTTTGGTCTAGTTTTGCCATCCCATGAAACTTAGTCTTTTCGGACTCTAATTCCTTGTAATACAGTGTAGAATATGCTCCGAGGCAGAAAAACAGAATGAATGTATGTATTGGTCACTACATGGTTTTCCCTTCTCTCAAGCAAGAATCAAACTCCCGAATTGTTGGCAGCACAATTTTGTATTGCTTCTGGTGGAAGGATATGTCTCATACCAGTTACTTAGTCATGGTTGTAACCCAATCTCTCCACTGAGATTTTAATTTCAACAATTGCTTATTTCTAGAAATGCCATCTAATAAGTGTATCTGTTTAATCCCAATAGTTTTTCATATAGTCATTTTTGCAATTTTAAAAAATTTCATACACAACTTTTTCTGTATTTAGTTCCAACATTCACATTCTTGGATTCTAAATTTATTGTTGCTGTTGATTCTGATTTATAGTGGCTGCATTTTCTGTATTGAGGAGTGTTTCTTTAAAAGGAGATACTTATCATCTGTGAGACTTATGGGATGGTTTCCTCTGCTTCAGCTAGTTATATGTGTACACTCATCTCAGGACCTTTCTGGACTCCTTTAACTGTTTTAACTCAGAAGAGGGAGTCTCATATTTATAGGTCCTCTTCCTTATTGCTATTTCAGAGCTCAATATGCTCATACATCATTAGCATAGAACTCTGGCTTCCAGACAATCCAATTCACTATTCTAGTTCTAACCACCTGTGAACTCTTGTTGCTGTGGCTGGGGAGCCTCACCTATTTGGAGCTCAGCTCTTGAAGTTTTAAGAATTTACCTTTTCTTCTTCTTCTTTTTTTTTTTTTTTTTTAATTTTGAAGGTTAAGAGTCCCTGGAACCTAGAAATCCTTTAGTGTATGTTTTATTTGGGGGTCTAATGACTGTGGAATAGTAATTAACCCAAGCTTCTAAAATCTCATGTATTTAGGAGAAAACCACATGTATTAATTGTATAATCAGGCAAATGACAAAAATAAAAGGCAACAAATGTCTTTATCTGAATGACTAGCATATATATTTAGATGGTAATATATCACCATGAGAAACTGAGTGGTTACTTGAATCTATTCATCATTTTCCTGTTGCTTAATTTATTTCTTAGTCCAAATACTAGTTAAAGGATACTTTCCATGGACTGAATCTTTGTAAATTTTAGAAAACATATTTAAGTTGACAAATGAAGGCTGACATTTGGCTGTGCTTTAATAGGCTGAAAACCTAGCAAATCCTATTCGTTTATTTGTTCATTTTGTAATAAGTCTTGACATCACCTTCTCCTCTTTCTTAAATTTGCTTACTTAGCAGGGCACAATGCAGTTTTGATGTGCAATCTGATTTCAAAAGAATCTTTGAGACAGCTAATCTTCTGTACACTCAATGTAATTAAATATTATAGCACAAATGGTACATAAGATACTCGTTTTCTTGAGAACCTCTTAGCACCAAAGAGCAACGACACAAAAAAGTATAGATTTTCAGAGTGCTTTTTTTGGTAGGTTCTTTGGC
This sequence comes from Tamias sibiricus, assembly GCA_025594165.1. Lineage (NCBI taxonomy): Eukaryota > Metazoa > Chordata > Mammalia > Rodentia > Sciuridae > Tamias > Tamias sibiricus. The sequence continues at coordinate 52,337,993 of CM046661.1, forward strand.
TGGAACTTTTAACTCTTATAGCACCTTAAATTTGCTAAAGCAATTCATACTGTAGACTGGAAATATCATTATGATATTTCATTCTGTCCTAAACTCCCATTTTACCTCAGCTTAACATTTGCTTACCTTTAAGCTATTTGCTTCACCTACTTCTTTGCTTCAAGCCACCAACTTCAAAGTATGCTTCTAGGAAATGCCACACTGAATTAGTTTTACAATCAAGTTTGGTTGTCTCTTATGGTAAATGTGACTAAAATATGTTTTGTCAGATTATGGCTACCATGTTTTACTTTTTTTAATCCAGGAATCGATTTCCACCCATATTTATAGATTCCTTTCTCAGCCTTATCATCATACTTAAACTACTGGAAGTTTCATACATTCACATTTGCCATTATACTTTTAATTTTACTAAAACCTTCTCTTCCTGTCTCAAGAAGTATCTAACTCTGGTTTTGGTGACTAAATCCTTCCCATACAAAGCCTTCATGTATATTCCTACTTTTATCAGACAGAAATCCTCAGTTTTTACAATGTGCTTTTCTTGAAAAAAGTAAACGTGTTCATGCTAAAGACACTCAGTTAAATAATATCTCATTAAACATAATCATGGCCTCCATCTTCAAAGGTAATCATTCTTACATTCCTTGTGGGTACTTTCAGATGAATTTAAATACTGCATGTTGCTTTGGACACCTATTTTTTCCCACTCCCTCTTGAAACTAACAACAGAGCTGGGTGTGGTGGCTTACACCTATAATCCCAGTGACTCAGAAGGTTGAGGTAGGAGGATCACAAATTCAAAGCCAGCCTCAGCAACTTAGTAAGGCTCTAAGCAAATTAGTGAAAGTCTATCTCAAAATAAAGTAAAGAGATAAATAAAAAGGATTGAAGTTGTGGTTCAGTGGTAAAGCACTTCTCTGGGTTTAATCCTCAGTACCAAAAACCAAAACAAGACAACAAAACAAAACAAAAACAAACAGTAGCAGCAGCAGCAGCAAACAACAACAACAAAAACCAAAACCAACAAAAAAAGGATTTTTTAAAAGAGTTAAGCTGTCTCTTTCAAGGACAAGAAAACTACAAAGGAGATACAGCGACAAACCCACATAAATACAGTTATCTCATACTAGACAAAGGTGCCAAAAAACACACTTTGGAGAAAAGATAGCCTCTTCAACAAATGGTGCTGGGAAAACTGGAAATCCATATGTAGCCAAAAGAAATTAAACCCCTATTTCTCAACTTTGATAAAAATCAACTCAAAGTGGATAGAAGACTCAGGCACTAGAACAGAGAGCCTGCAATGTAATAGAAGAAAAAGTAGACCCAAATCTCTACCATATCAGCCTAAGAACTGACTTCCTTAACAAGACTCCTAAAGTGAAAGAAGTAAAATCAAGAATCAATAAAGGAGATGGAATCGAACTAAAAAGCTTCTTCATAGCAAAGGAAACAATAACGTGAGGAGAGCCTACTGAAAGGGAGAAAATCTTAACCACACGCACCTCAGATACAGCATTAATCTCTAGAACTCAAAAAACTTAACACTAAAGAAACAAATGATGCAATCAATAAATGAGCAAAGGAACTGAACAGACACTTCACAGAAGAAGAAATACAACTCATCAACAAATACATGAAAAAACTTCAACATCTCTAGCAATTAGAGAAATGCAAATCAAAACTACACTGAGGTTTCATCTCACTCCAGTCAGAATGGCAATTATCAAGAATACAAGCAACAATAAATGTTGGCAAGGATGTGGGGAAAAAGGTACACTTATACATTGCTGGTGGGACTGTAAATTGGAGCAACCCATATGGAAAGCAGTAAGGAGTCCTCAGAAAACTTTGAATGGAACTCCATTTTACCCAGTCATCCCACTCCTAAGTTTATACCCAAAGGACTTAAAATCAGCAGCTACATCAATATTTATAGTAGCTTGAAGGAGCCCTAATTAGGAAGGGCTGTTGCAGCTAGCTGGAAGCCATAAGTTCCACCTGATATGTATGTGACGCACCTGTAGGCACCCGCAAAACCAGATAGAAGGAGTAATGGCTGGTTAGAGTTAGGCCGAGGCTCCCGAAGAAGAAAGAAGAAATAATCTTTCTCTAAGCTAAGCTCTCTCTATCTTTCTTTCTCTCTCTCTAAGCTACAAATCTTTCTCTCTAAAAATCTTTCTTTCCCTCTCTAAGCTCTCTCTAAGAAAGTAGAAGTAAAAGTAGTAATAGCTTTACTCTGCCTCCGAGTTTTTCTCCCGTGGCGCCGTGGCTGGCCGTGACAGTAGCTCAATTCATACTATCTAAACTATGGAACCAAACTAGATACTCTTCAAGAGATGAATGAATAAAGAAACTGTGATATACATATACACACAATGGGATATTACTCAGCCTTAAAGAATGAAATTATGGCATTTGCCAGTAAATGGATGGAACTGAAGAATATTATGCTAAGCAAAATAAGCCAATCCCAAAGAACTAAAAGCTGAATGTTTTTCTCTGATATGCAGATGCTAATTTACAATGGGGAGGATGGGGAGAATAGTGGTATTTTGGACTAAACAGAGGGGAATGAAGGGAGTAGAGGGTGGCATGGAAGTAGGAATAATAGAAGAATGAATTGGACATTATTATCCTATGTGCACATATGATTACATGACCTATATAACTGTACATTATGTACAACCAGATGAATGAGAAGTTATACTACAAAGGAGAGCACACACACACATACACACACACACACACACACACACACACACAAAATTTAAACCTCAGAAACAGATGATAAGTAACTTACAGGCCAATGTGAACTTAAAAGCCTGGACATACTGAGAGGCTGCTTTCCATTGCAGAGTTCCTGAAAAGCTTAAGAAATGAAAGATCCAGGTGCCTTTGAAAGTTGCATTATAAATAGGATAGAGTGATTGAAAGTGGGTTTAAAAAGCATTTAGATTTCCTTTGTTCTGCCTTCTTTCCCCTCCCATACACACCAGCAGAAAAGTCTTCAGAGGTCAAACCTGAGATATCCTATGCACAAAAAGAGGAGCACAGTGGAAGAAAGGGTGATTCAAGGTCTGTTCTCCTGAACTCAGCTATGAACAAAATAGCAGCCAAGCTTTGAACTACCTAGCAGAAGAAATGCAGCTAGCAGAGAATGAAACCGATCAGCCAAAAGCTTATCCTGTGCACACAGGTTCCAATGTGTTTTAAAATAGGAACATGTAGCAAAGGATTACCCATTATTTGAGAAAAGCCTCCAGTATCAGAGACCTAAAACACAAACAAAAGGGGAATGAGGCAATAAAGGGAGCAGAAGAAAACTCCAAAGTAACTGAAACAAAACAATCAGAAAGAGAGAGTGAAGAAGAGATATTGAAATACATGAAAGAAATATAGGAGATGACAGAAAAATTCAGAAAAAAATATTTTAAAAGATGAATAGAAAACTAAATAGAATATTTGGAAGACAAATTAAGAACATCCTGAAATGGTATGATAAAAAGACTAAGAGATGAACAGTAGGGAAGAAAAGGAAAAAAATAGAGATTAAATATAGGAGGTTCAATATCAGAATAATAGTTGGGTGTGGTGATGCATGTCTGTAATCTCAGTGACTTGGGAGGCTGAAGCAGGAGGATCAGTTTGAGGCCAGTTTTAGCAACTTAGTGAGGTTTTAACTAATTTTGTGAGACCCTGTCTCATAATAAAAAATAAAAAGGTGTGGGGTTATAGCTCAGTGGCAAAGTACCCCTTGGTGCAATCACCAGCACTCCTCCGCAAAAGAAATCTGAATGGAAATTCTAGAAAAACTAGGCAGGACTGGGCATGGTGGCATACGCCTGTAATATCAGCAGCTCTGGAGGCTGAGGCAGGAGGATCACAAGTTCAAAGCCAGCCTCAGAAACAGCAAGGCTCTAAGCAACTCAGTGAGACCCTGTCTCTAAATAAAATACAAAATAGGGTTGGGGATGTGACTCAGTGGCCAAGTGTCCCTGAGTTCAATCCCCAGTACACAAAAAAAGAAAAACTAGGCAGAAAAAAAAAAAAAAAGGCGAGGAAGATCTCAAAGAAATAATAATAAATTTTTAAAAATCGGATGCTATGAGTTTTTAGAGTAAAACAACTATTGAGGGCCCAGAACAGACACTGAATAAAAGACCTCTATCAAGGTATATCAATTTGAAATTCTGGAATAGTAGAGCCAAAAAAGAGAAGATTCTACTAACTGCTCAAGTGAGAAAACCTGGTGAGGAATCAGAATGACATCTGATTTATCAAGAACAACACTGAAAGCTGGAAGATAATGGTGCAATGCTTTCAAAATTCTGAGGGAAAAGTTGTTCTATTTTCGATTTCTATTCTGGACAGACAGTTACCCAAACATAAGGGAGAATAAAGCAATTTTCAAAGCATACAACTCAAAAATTTATTTATTATGCAACCTTGACCTGGAGATGGAGAGGGAGGTCCTGAAATAACACCTCTGTACCAGGCCTCTTCCAGCTAAAGTGGGAACAACCATTTTAGATGGGAGAATGAGATGAGAGCTCTAATAGGAAATTCTAAAATGTTCAAATGTATTAAACAATATATGTATAGTTCTGGAAATAAGTCTAGAATAAATTAATGATAGGTAAACAAAAGGTATATAAAATTTAGCAAACTGAAAAGGAGAACATTATTAATCTTAGGGAAAGTAAGATGTATAAGGAAGGAAACATAATAATTGTTAAAACTATAATAACTGATTTAACTAAAATTATGCTGAAAGGATTGGGAAAGGGAAACATGGATCTACATATTTAAGAAGTGGGGCCTTGCCTAAGACAGCCAAATTCTTATCTTATATTGTAGGAAATCTACAGTAATCTAAGAATTATATCAATAAAAATATTAGCATAAGTATATTATCTTGAAATGTAAGAGTAGATACCCATAGACATTGCTAAAAGATATCAACGTCATTACCTCTGAGGAGTAGAGATGAGGATAGACTGGAAAAAGGAATTCTGAAAAAAGATTTTAGAACCTTTTTACTTGCAAAACATACATATATAACTTGAACCCAATTAAAGTATTATTCTATCCAGTGAAAGTATGTTTTGAACACAAACAGTAGCAGAGTATATTTACTGTGCTCCCATAAAAATATCCTGTAGATCATGTCATTATCAACACCATAAATGAAACTCCTACTTTTTAAAAATAATTACATATGATTTCATTGACTACATATATTTGTTGGCATGCAAATTTATAAATGCACATATTGGGATATTATACTCTCAGAAGTGAAATTCTAGGTCAAAATTTTGAGATATTTCTATGTTGTCCTCCAAAGATATTGCACCCAAACTTACAGCCTCACTAGCAATGTTTGAGAGGACTGAACTGTCCCACATACTCACTATACTACAAAACTATCTTTGCATTTGGAATGTGAAAGTACATATTGTTGTTTTAACATGCATTTATTTAAGTTTATTTTTCCAAAAACTGTCTACTCCATTCCAATTTTAAAAATCTATCCTTATTTTCCATTCTTTTGTTTTTTACTATTCTATTTTTCATTAGCACTTTTCCCTTTCTTCTTTCAAAAAGTTGGACAAAATTTATCCTTCCCAGAAAATTTTATGTTTTTACTTTCTCTGAGCACTGTATAGTCATATGTACATATCACAATTACAGGTATATTTCTATTTTCAAATCATGTACCAAAAATATTGATTGTGATAAAAAGGTAATTACAAATACAATATTTCATAGAATTCAACATATGACATTACAGGATAAACTATTATTTTGTGAGCTACTAATAAAATAAAAATGTTATAAATTAAAAGAAAATCAACACAATCCTTTCTTATCATTTAAAATTTTATTATATTTGTTGAATATTATACAATACATATTTTTTTACATCATTTGAGAATAAAAGAACTGTGCTTTTAAAAAATATTAATTTACTGTATGGCTATAAGAAACATATGGGACCTAATGCATTTTGAAAAATGGTAAATTTCCAGGTGTTATCTTAGTAAGATGACACCTACAAAATACCAATATTAGTAAAATGGGTGACTGTACTTTTGGTTGAATTACTTTAAGCAACTTATATAATCAGTTCTGCGAAGCAAAACTAATATGCTATTAGATCATATGTAAACTTTCTGAAAAGACTTCTGGTAATAATAACCATAATTCTATAATATAGGAATTATTTTGATATAATTTGTGAGGCTTTATGAGTCTGTGATTTACATCCCTACAATGGCGATGATGAAATCAATTTTACAGGCATGTATTACCACAGAGGAAGGTACAAGATCAAAGTAGGTTTGGCAACCCATGAAGATTTCCAAAGTTGGGAGGTGACATTTTCAGAAAAACATTAGACCACAGATATACATAAAAGCAAACTACAATGTTTCTTGATTTAAGGGCAGGTATATTTATTTTAAGATAATACAAGAATATAAGGTTGCTTTTCCATTGTAATTTATAATAAGGACAATTAATTGGAATTTAAGTTAAATGAATTTCTTATTGTGAAATGATTCTGAGAAGTATATTAAATTATTTGTCACATAAGCTTTCTGTAAAAACTATTCATAGTAAAATTTTATGTATAGCTTAATCTTTGCAAAGAAAAGTTTATAGAAGGAAATACTGAAAATAAAAACATACAAGTACATTATTTTCAAAGCATTTAAAAATATTTAAATTGGTGTAAACAAAAATCCAGTGAGATAATTTTACCTCCTATATTATAGATAATAAAGTTCAAGTAAATCCCTGTAATTTACTATTCTCTTTCCATTTAAATCAATTAGGATGTTTTATTTATTCCCATTTTAATATTTTGTTACAGACTTGTAAGCAGATACTCATCCATTCACTCTGGCAAGCAATAAATAATAACTATTGTGTATGTACTACAATGTTCTTCATTGGAAGAATGAAGGCTAATAAAGGATATTAAATGGGCTAATTTGATTTTACAAGATTTCCCATGTACACAAGATAATATAACTTAGAGCCAAAGATTACATTACATGACTACTCAATGCAAAGTACAGTAGATAACCTTGAAAGCAGATATAATTATTATACCATATGGGATTCTTAAAATTATGCATCTATTTTTCTACATTGGCATGATAAATAATATCAGATAAAGAATGTAAAAAGTCTAACACGAAATCAATGCTAACAGTAACACTTTCTTGGAAATAACATTACTTTTATAAATAAGCTAATGCAGATCAATTTCACATTTAATAACTTGTAAAAAAAAAGTCAGTGTCTTCTATTTTCATATGTAAAAGCAGGGTAATAGTGGGAGTGTATGTAACATATTAAATATGTCTTAGGAAGATAAATGAACGTATCTTCCACATGCAATATATAAATATATTAGCTTAAATTCATTGTACTATTGTTGTATAGTATCCTTGTATAAACTAAATGTTTTAAAGATTTCTATTTAGTACTAATCAAATTATTTCTCTATGTTAAAACCTAATTTGTGATTTCTCAGTAGAAAGTTTTTGCTTTCCCTTTTAAGACATATTATTTTGAAATAATGAATTATATTTAGAGTATTACTGGCATCACCTTTGTATGTGGTCCTTTCACAAGAAACAATATTAGCTTCTATTTAAATATACATCAGTCTTCTAATTTATGCTAACTTTTTATAATACCCACTTTGATGCTAGACATAATTAAGAATATACAGTAAGTCACAGAGCTGTAAGATATTATTTTACTAGTGTTTTAACATATACCACCTGCGATAAGAATCAGCATCAAGTTTTAAAAAATGATAGGGACTACTATCTATTACAACTGTCCCTGTTTCTAATAACATATGACCTTTATTTCATTATTGTTTTGAGAAAAAAGAATCTATAGTTAAAATTTCATTACTGTATACATAAAAGAATATCAGACATTCTGTTGGCTTTGGTAAGTGAACAACAAAAAGTCAAACACAAGTCAAACAATATATGTTACTTAAGTACTTTTGAAATTAAAAGTACAATGTAAACCATCATATTATTTGTCAGCTTAATTTCTACTTGTTTTCCAAAATAATTTCAATATAATTAGAAACCTGACAAATAAAAAGGATTTAAAAACAATTCTAAGGGCTATAAGATAAATCTGAAGCAATACTCATTTTCTGAAAATAACTACACAGTCCAAACCATTATTTTGAAATAATGAATTATATTTAGAGTATTACTGGCATCACCTTTGTATGTGGTCCTTTCACAAGAAACAATATTAGCTTCTATTTAAATATACATCAGTCTTCTAATTTATGCTAACTTTTTATAATACCCACTTTGATGCTAGACATAATTAAGAATATACAGTAAGTCACAGAGCTGTAAGATATTATTTTACTAGTGTTTTAACATATACCACCTGCGATAAGAATCAGCATCAAGTTTTAAAAAATGATAGGGACTACTATCTATTACAACTGTCCCTGTTTCTAATAACATATGACCTTTATTTCATTATTGTTTTGAGAAAAAAGAATCTATAGTTAAAATTTCATTACTGTATACATAAAAGAATATCAAGACATTCTGTTGGCTTTGGTAAGTGAACAACAAAAAGTCAAACACAAGTCAAACAATATATGTTACTTAAGTACTTTTGAAATTAAAAGTACAATGTAAACCATCATATTATTTGTCAGCTTAATTTCTACTTGTTTTCCAAAATAATTTCAATATAATTAGAAACCTGACAAATAAAAAGGATTTAAAAACAATTCTAAGGGCTATAAGATAAATCTGAAGCAATACTCATTTTCTGAAAATAACTACACAGTCCAAACCAAAGAAAATATTTTGTCCATTTTTAGGTGATCTATATTCTATGAGTCATAAATTATTTTGAAATGAGGAAAATTTCTAACAAATAAATAAAATATTTTAAATACATTATTATATCATCAGTGGAAGTATGCATATACTTCTGAAGGGAATGAAAAAGTGCAGAGTTCAGTAAATCAAGGCAAAAGGTCAACTTGATTATATATAACATCTGTAGGAAGAAAATGCATTTCATCTGTTTTATGTTTAAGAATTCAGTTCAAGAAAAATATATAAATTCCATAGCATTTCACCCTTTCATTTCTTCATGTTCTCATTTCAGACTTGTTTCCACTCTCGGAAATTTTGTTTCTTCTGTTTGTCATATAAATACTAATCCATTAATATTTGCTTTGGGAATATCTACTTAAAAAAACAATAATACAAAAGCAATATTTACGTAGGATATGACTGAGAGGTGATGGCAATAATCAAAATTCTTTTGAAAATTATATGAAACAGTAAAGCACTCAAAAACATTCCACATAAAATAGTAAGCAGACTTAAATTAACTAAAAAAGTTTTCTTTAATTTTGAAGTTCAGTGTTTCATTAGGAATTTACCTAATCTTCAGTCTTAGGTCTAGGAAAAGAAAGCAATTTCTAGCTGTGGTTCTATGTGGTAACATGTAGAATCAGTAGTATCAGTGTGATATTATTACAAATTGGTTAGGAACACTACCTATTATGAACGTCTAAATGGATGGTCCTACTTTTTAAAATACACGTTTTGTTTAAATTCTCAAAGGCAGTATAAGGTTCCTTAAAATAGAAATTAGGAAAATTTTATTTCTTTGATTAGCTGGATGATAACAGTTAACACTTTAGACAAGTAAATACTTGCTTCTAAACATTTAGATCAGTATTTCCCAAAGCGGATTCCAAAAATACTAGGTCTCAAACCTACTTTGCAAAATGTTGATAACTACAATTTCCTTTCAAAGACAAAAACGAACAGCAGCATATTAAGATCTAATAAATTCTAGGGGAAGGAACCTATTTAACCATTTTTATCATAAAACTTGACCATGAAACTTTTTTTTTTTTTTTTTTTTTTTTTTTTTTTTTTTAGAAAAATATGTAGTGATATACTCAGGGAAACACTTTAGGAAACAACTGCTACAGACATATATAGATGTTTCAAGCCTGAAGAAAACAGCAAGCAATAGGCACAAGAATATACTTATACTCATTTACAAAAACAATTAAATTTCCATTGTGGAAATCTAATAAATCAGAACTCACAAACTCTATAGCTACAGTTGACTGTTAAAGAAAAAAGGAAAGACAAATCCTTCATTTTGGAGATTAGGAAGTTTGAGATAGTTCTTTGGGTCATTACAAATGGAACAGATATTCTGAATCTTACTCAATTATTACAATCCATGGTGATAGTATAAAGAATAAATAACATAGTTTTTTTTTTTTTTTTTTTTTTTTTTTTTTTTTTTGGTACCAGGGATGAACTCAGGGGCACTTGACCACTGGGTCACATCCCCAGACCTTTTTTTGTATTTTATTTAGAGACAGGGTCTCACTGAGTTGCTAAGTGCTTCCCCATTGCTGAGGCTGGCTTTGAACTCGCGATCCTCCTGCCTCAGCCTCCCAAAGTGCTGGGATTACAGGCGTGCGCCACCGCGCCCGGCAACATAATTTTGAGAATCAGAAAAACCTGAAGCTCAAATTCTGGTTTGTCACTTAGTAGCAAGTTATCCTGGGCAAGTTACTGGTGAACACTTGTTTTTCTCTGGTGTTAAATGGGTTATCTATTTGAAAGAATTAAATGAGATACTACAGGCAGAAGAACACTGAGTAGTGCCAGACACCTTAAGTAATTCTAAAAAAACAAAAAGTCTACTAAGTTTTAGCAGAAGTTCAGAATCATGATCTCAAAAAATAGTAATAAACACTCCTTAGGTGCTAATAACCCTAGATTACAAACATGATTTAGATTCATTATGTTGTATCTGTTCAGGTACAAAACTCTTAAGTTTAACATAAGAATTTTGAAACACTACAATGGCCTAAAAATACATTATAATTGTATTTCTCTCAGCTATTGTGTGTGTGTGTGTGTGTGTGTGTGTGTGTGTGTGTGTGTGTTTTGCTAGCGATCTAAACTAGGGTCTTATAAATGCTGTACACGTGCCCAACCATTGAGCTATACCTTTAGCCCTTTTTCAGCTATTTTTTAAATGTTATAACAGAAAAATAAAAATTATTCCTTTGCTGTTATTGAACAAATTTAGATAAACAGAGATAACATACTTATCTGCTATGAAGTTCTTTTTTTAGGCAGGATTTGAAAGTGGGATACTTCTGGACTGTTTTATAGCCCTGTGGAAGAAAGAATCAAAAGTGTTCAAATGTTTATAAAGAAAAATTCAGCCTAATTTAATTTATATGTGGAATCTAAAATGTTAAACTTATATAAGTAGAGTAGAATGGTGGTTAGCAGGTGCTGAGAAGGCTGGAGGATATGCAAAGAAGTTTGCCAAAGGGTACAATGTTCCAAATAGACAGGAGGAATGAGTTTACAAAACAAATTGCACAGAAAGGTGACCATTGTTAATAATTATGTATTGCATGTTTCAAAATTGGTGAAAAATACGTTTAAAAATGTTCTCACTACAAAATAATAAAATATGTGAGGCGAAAGATATATTAATTGATTTGATATAATTATCCACAATGTATTCAAATATTAAACAACATTGTACCCCCATAAATATATATAATTGGTATTTGTCAATTTAAAACAAACTTAAAATTTTTTGAGCAAATCTTAATAAAATACAAAGGGAACTACAAGAATGTAATATATACACAAAAATTAAAAAATAATGCTTAAAGCCGGGCGCGGTGGCGCACGCCTGTAATCCCAGCACTTTGGGAGGCTGAGGCAGGTGGATCGCGAGTTCAAAGCCAGCCTCAGCAATGGCGAGGCACTTAGCAACTCAGGGAGACCCTGTCTCTAATAAAAACACAAAAAAGGGCTGGGGATGTTGCCCAGTGGTCGAGTGCCCCTGAGTTCAATCCCCGATACCACAAAAAAAAAATAATGCTTAAGGGAGAAATACTGCCAAAGACTAATAGCATTGTTTATATTTATTTATTTGGTCTTCCTACTCTAAATTTTTTGCAGAAAAATTAGAGAAATTTTCAATGTATATCTTTACAGTATTTGTGGCATCAACTGAAGTATTAAAATCTAACCACTAGGTGGCAGTTAAGTACACAGCATGTTATACTAAGATAGCTTTTTTTTTTTAAAATATTTTTTTTTAGTTGTTGATAGACCTTTATTTTATTTATTTTTATGTGGTGCTGGGATCCAGCCCAGAACACATACTAGGCCAGCACTTTACCACTGTTCTACAATCCCAGCCCGATAGCTTGGTTTTAATGTCATTATATAATTTAACACAATAAAACATAGAATCTAAGATGTATCATGATTTTTTCTATATATAGCTTTTTCTATTTTAAAAAGTACAATACTTAGAGATATCCTTGCTAAAGATAAAAGACTGAATATACTAGCTGTTAACTTTAGTAGAAAAAAATTTTGTTTTCCATTTGTGGGATATCCATAAATATGTTAGATGTATATACATTTATTGGCTCATGCTATATTCCAATCTCTAAAGCATAGTTCTTAGAAAAACTATCACTGAATATCTAGCAATTACTTTTTAGTATGTCAACAGGAAAAAACAGTTGAACAGATAAAAATCATTTTAAATTTATTTCCATATAAACAGTAATGCATATGTAGTGACTTAAAAGCTTCAAGATACTAGAGGAAATGTTTCTCATATAAAAGAAGACATGGAGGTATACTTGTATATTAACAAGTCTAAAAAAGCCAATGTACAAACTGAATTTTTCAAAACATTTTGGAAATACTTCATCCCAAATAAAGACATTGAACTAATTGTATTTGAAAATAAATTATTAGAAAATTATTGAAAAAGCATAAACTTTTATCATCTAAATTTGTTTTTGCATAAGTATGGAGGGCCTATGCTTTTTTTCTTTGCAAATAAAGCATTTTATGTTTAAACTGTTAAATATGTAGGTTGTTTCTGAACTTATCATTTTTTCCCCTCAGATTTTAAAAAGGATATCAATAGGCTTGAAATTTGTAGGTTTACCCGGAATCCTCTATGGAGTCTGTCCTTCATAATCCCAATAAATTCTTTATAACTTAATTGATCATCTTTGTCAACATCAAAAATCTTGAAGACTGTATTCACTAAATGTGGTGAAAGTTTGAGTCCAGTAGCTATGTAGACAGCACGTTTAAATTCATCTAGATAAGTGTCACAAAAAATGAAAAAGAGTAGATCATTAACATTATTTTTTTTTAGTATGTGTTAATTACTGGAAAGGTTATAAAAGAAGTTGTTTTCTAAACATAGGTCATAATCTTTTTATATAACACAGGACTTTTCATTAATCATGTTGTCTTTTAGGGAACAAGAAGATATTTTGTGCTTTTAATGAAAAGAGCAAAAAGTAGTTGTATTTTAGGTTAATAATGTCATAATTAGTGCATGTTTAATGAGCATCAGTGACAGATCCTTGAAGTTCTGAGGAAAGAGTTCAGATAGGAGATGAAACACTTGCCCAAATAACCATTACACAGGGCCATACAAAAAGTACCAACAAAGTGCAATAAGAATTTGAAATGATTGAGTACTTCTGTCTGCAGTGTGGAGTAGGAAGGGGAAGAGAAAGGCAGTGATTTGGAAAGGCTATGATTTTGTATTTGAACTAAGCCTTTAAGGGTGGATAATTTCAGCTTGTAAGATCAGAGAATGGCAGATGAGATGATGTAAATGAAAAAAGGCATGGGTTGTAGATGGGAGAAGCATAAAGCATGTTCAGAGAATATGTTCCCTGCGTTTGGGTGAGCACAGGGAACATAAAGGATTTGAAGGAATTCAGCACTGATTGTGAGGTGAAGAACCTATACATTCTCCCACAGGCAATTTGGAAATTCAGGAGTTTTCTATAGCTGTTGTATCATAGAAAGGTTAATTGGTGTTTTAGGAAGATTCTTCTTTGAGTTGTCTAGGAAACATCAGAAATTAAAGTAGCTAGTGGCAGAAATGCCATACAGGTGGCTCATACTAATAGTCCTTTTAAGAAGTAAACTCCCAAATTAAGATGCTAGTAATAGCAAAAGGAAAGAAAGAAACATATATTCGTAGCTCTCACAAAAGCAGTACAATTTATTTTCCCCATTTCCTTAGTTCCATCAAGTAGAAGAACAACTTTCTATTCTGAATTAAGTAAGCTGATATTGATTTTAAAAGACATATCATGGTAGTAAAGGTTGATCTGTGAAAGCATGGCTTCCCAAAATTTTGGTTTTAAAACACTAAATTAGGCTGAGATGATGTCAACATAATGAACATATCAATTTCTTTGAATGTTCTAGACTATAAAAAGGATGAAATACAACATTTTCTCAGGTTTCTCTTAGTCAACGACTAAATGAATAAGGCCTTATAATGGATCTATGGATGTTAGTTGGTGCTGGGTGTCAAAACCAAATCCTTACTGATTCACACCCCTAAACCCTTTATGTTTTTTTTTTTTTTTATTTTTTTATTATTTATTTACTTATTCATCATGCACAAGTATAGTATCTTTTTACATACAACTGCTTGTATACAAAGTATATAAGTACCATTCAGGAAGTTCAGTTTGGCTTCTCCTTGGGATTGAGCAGTAAAAAACCCAAGAATCCCTGAGATTTAATAAGCTTGTGAATTAACACAGATTATGGCAGAGACATTATAGTAAAATCTTCTTAAAAGATATAAAGTATAGTCCTTCTATGGTGAGAATTTTATAAAAGGACATGTCCTTGAGGGGAGGGAAGGTGATGGTCACGGTCACAGAATTCTAGTAAAAGAACTTGGCTTCTTAGCCAAACAACAGCGTTTGAACAAGTGAGCTGGTCCAAGGATTATAGCATTCTGAATTCTATTCTAGTTGTACTTCTGTATAAATGAAGCAAAAGTGATCATATAATTTTACAAATAATTCTTAAAAGTCAGTTGATGTAAATTCATGGCTAATAGGTGGCTCTGCGGATAAATTGTGTTTTTTGAGCCAGTAGGTATTAAATCAGTAAAATAAATACCATCCTGTAAGAATGTCTAAAACATGGCCAGCTGGCTCTTCCACAGGTAGACACATATCAATATTATCAAGTGGCCAGGAAGCTTCTTCCTTGAATATTTTTACAAACATTGTTTTCCCAAAACATGAAATTAAGGGGAAAAAGAAGTTCAATAAAAAATTTATCTCATTTACCCTAAACTTGCTTAATTTTCTTTTAAGTGTCAGAGTCACTTCTCACTGAAAGTATAAATCAGACTTTCAGGCAAGTTGATGGGTAATACCATATATATATAGTTTCCATTTTGCCAAAGTCTTTAGGTACAATATAGGATTACTTTTTGCTTTAAATGTTTGAAGGGTGATTACTTACCTTGTCCTATAGAGCGACTTGCAAAGTTATACATATTAAGGGCTATTGCAAAGTCTTCTAAGTTGTTCAGAAACTGGAAAAATGATCTGAATTCATCAAATGTGATGCCCTATTTTGAAAAATAAATGTAAATCCAATCAGTAGTGTCAAATTTATTAATATAATACACTTAATACAAGTAAACAAATTAATCTGTAGCTTATCTTGAAAGTAAACATTTCCAGAGCACATGTTGAAACTATTTTTCTCCAAATGGAATCTAAGATTCACTCAAGACTTATTTTCACTGGGTAGTGTTGCTACCTACCATTACAATAATAGTGGATGTGTTTTAAACACTGTCATATAAGCACAAAGCTTCAAACAATGCTACAATAAAAAATGAATCTAAAAGTTTCCATTTTGAAAACCCTTTATGTAAGGCTCATTTTTTTAAACCCTAAAAACATGGTAATTGAGGAAAAAAAACATAAGAAATAGTTTCCTTTGCACATATACTCCCTTAAATATGATTCAGCATTCAATCATTGATGTCTTTAGAATGACCATGCAAAATCAAAATGTTGACCAAGAGTCAACAGTAGTCTACTTGAACTTGTTCCTGTCATGATAATGCTACCAAGACAGCAAGAGGAAGTCAATGACTACACAGATACAGCATTGGCAGGCCCAACACAGGCCTCAGGGTAGGATCGTGTAAAGGAGTGTTGTTAAGAATGACTTCTTCTGGAATGTATAATTGCTACCACTGATATTATGGCAGTTAAATAAAAAGGTTATTGGAAATAAGTACAATGTATCCCAGACAGTACAAACTGGGACAGGAGCTGAATTTTACTTAATAAGTTCTCAACAAAATGAACACAAATGAGAAAGCACACAGAGAAAAGAGCAGAGAGGCAAGAGCTTAGACTTAACAAATTCTGACTTTAAAGTGGGAGTAAAAGCCAAAGGGACACTAGAGAGGCAGTACTGGAAAGCTAGGCAAAGAACCAGAAGAGTCTATTTTCATGTAATAGCTCACTACTGATTAAATGATTTATTACCAAAATATCCAATTCTTGGTATACATTCTTTCCACTTCAATTACAACCCCTCTTTTACTTGCAACATGAAAATCCTCATTATATTTTCATACTTTTGTCTTTTTCTTTCCAATCCTGGATCCTACATTGTGACCTGATCCTACCTGCCATGTCTTCTAGAGAGGGCAGTTAGAATCAGTTAGGAAGACTGCACCAGAAGGAAATGTCTTGATGAGGAGAGATTGTTGCCAGGGAAAATGATCATTGCTCTGGTTCTGTACTACTTTATACTGTGACCAGCAGCCACAGCAACAGTCTCTGTCTCCCGATGACAAATTACAAGTAAAACAACAACAACAACAACAAAAAAAAAAAAAACAAAAACAGAAAAATGGGATATATTTAAGCAAAGAATAACAAAAATATATATATATATTTTTTTTGTGTGTGTATGTGTGTTGGGGATTAAACCCAGGGGCACTGTACTACTGAGCTACATCCCCCTGCTCTTCTTTTTGAGACAGGGTCTCACTAAACTGCTTGGGGCCTAACTACACTGCTGGGGCTGGCCTTGAACTTGCAATTCTCTTCAGTCTCCTGAGTTAAAAATATCAATACTTTTAAGGAGAATGAATTTAAGAAACCAAAGAATGACAGACTACAATGTTCAACATCTGAATCTAGATTTTCCAAAATATAATTCTCAAAGTTTGGAAAGAGAGATCAAAGTAAAAACCACACAATTATTCTCTTAAACAGATTAAACACTTTGTGTTTGAAAATATGAAACTATAAAATAAAAAGTGGGACATTTATTTTTTAAGAAGATAATTTGAAACAACCATCTTTAACTGCAGTAAGGGTAAGAGGAACCATCTTTAACTGCAGTAAGGGTAAGAGGCCAAGAGAAGAGATGTGGCCTATTTTTTGCTTTCCCATCCTTATCCCCAGAATGGAATGTATCCACTGAATGTATCCAAACTGTTAGAGGTAACACAAAAGAAAGTGGTTTACAGGCTAACAAAAATAAAACAATGATAATAACATAAAAACTCAAGGCATCAAAAATACATCCACTGAAAGTACAGACATAAACCCAAATATCTAAATATCTGTGGTCAACTGTCAGCAGGGTACCCACACCATTTGTTGGGGAAGAAACTGTTTTTTCAAAATATTTGCTGGGGTAATTAGATATTCATATGTAAAAGTCAAACCCTTACTTTACACCATTTTATACAAATTAAGTCAAAGTTGAACAAAGAGCTAAATTTAATAACCAAAACTAAAAATTTATGCCAAAATAAAATAAAACACACACACACACACACACACACACACACACACACACACACACACACAAAAAATAAATCCAGAGACAAAATTTCATATTGTTGTAAATCATATATCTGATGAGGGTCTAGTATACAGAATATAAAAAGAACTCTCACAAAGCAGTGACAAGAAGACAATCCAATTTTAAAAATAGGCAAAGGACTTGAACAGACATTTCTTCAAAAAAGATATACAGATGGCCAACAAACACAACATGAAAAAAAATGTTGGGGAAATACAAATCAAAACCACAGTGAGATGCCACTTTATACCAACTAGAATGACTTATCCAAACAGAGAGATAGTAAGAAGTAGTGATGAGGATGGAGAGAAATTAGAAACCTTATATGTTTCTAATGGGATTGTAAAAACTACATAGCTGCTTTGGAAAATAGTTTGGTAGTGCCTTGAAAAGTTAAAACATAAGGTTGCCATGTGACCTAGCTCTTTACTCCAAAGTATATCCTCAATTCTTCTGAAAACTGAAAACACGTGTTCACATAAAAGGCTGTACACAAGGTTCATAAGAGCCAAAATCGAAGACAACTCAAAAGTTCAACAACTGAGAGACAGCAAAATGTAGTATATTCATACAACTGAGTATTATTTGGCAATAGGAAGGAACAAAGTGCTGATACTTAGTACAACAGGGATGAACCTTAAAGAAGTTACATCAAGTAAAAGAAGTCAGATGCAAAAGGCCGCACATTGTAAGATTCCACTAAAATGAAATATCTATATTAGACAAATCCGTGACAGAAAGAAGACTGGTGGTTGCCAGAGTCTGAAGGGTAGGGGAATGGGCAATCACTGCTTAATGGGTATTAGGGTTTCTGTTAGGAATGATGAAAGAGTTCTGGAACTAGACGGTAGTGATGGTTGCACAACACTGTGAAAGTATATAATGACACTCAATTTTACACTTTAAAATGGATGAAATGGAAATTTTATGCTATGTGTATATTTTATAATAAAAACTACATATATTTATTAAAAATGTTACTCAGGATATAAATATATACTTATAGGTACATTTGGCTTGAACAGCAGTAATTCATAAGTAGAAAAAACTGAGACAATAAGATATAGTTCAATAAAGATTGCTAGTATTACACTAGTTGTTCAGATGGATAATGTGCTTGGTCTGTAGTCATAATAGCTGCCAAAAAATGGCTACGATTGTCCAATGTGTGTACTCTTTATCTCTAACATGACTGAAGTATATATTATTTCACAGTATGAAATAACTGTGAAAAGTATAGAAGAAAAAAATGGGGGAGTGACATCATGGACAATGGCCAACTAGGGTACTTAAAGAATCAGTCTGTCCACAGAAATAACCATAAGCCTGGAAAGACTGACATTTTGAACCCTGTAATCCAATCCAAATTTATTAGCAAACTGACTAATGACTAATAAAGAAACAGGTGGATGAAATTCACCGATAAAATGTTGGGGTACTTTTACCTGTTTAATTATCATTCATTATTTCCAGACTGCATAAGTGGTTTTGGGTACGGTGGCTTGCATTCCTAGTGTGGTCTGCTGGTGTCAGGGCATGCACATGGACCTTGTTCTTAAAATACTGTGGTGTGTGATTCAACCTGTCTTGTGGTTCCCTGAGAGACCAGCAAAGAGACTGACTTTTCTTTTGCTCTCTCTCCCTTGGATTGGAGCAACATTCCTTGGTAATAGAGCATCTGTCAAAAGATTTAAATATATACACCCCCTCACCCCCAAATCTACCTAGGTCAAGGAATGAAAGATGTGAAAAATAGCAGACAAAATTCAAAAGCTTGGAAAGTAGGAGGCTGGTAAGAATGGTTATTTGAGCAATAAAAACTCAAAGGGCCATTGTGCCATTGTATATTTCTAGGAAACTGGCATACAATGCACACAGCCCAGGACTGATGCATGCTCAGAAAAGACAAGAGGACTCTAGGCTATGGCCTCTGGCAGGACTGCATGAGCAGCAGTTGAAGGCTAAGTGAGAGTTTCCAGAAGTCTGGCTCAGTGTTCAAGGAGTGCTCCATCTCAGAGCCAAGTTGCAAAGAGTAGGAGAGCACTATTGTTTTTCTTTTTGGGTATAGGCATATATGGAAATCTCAGACAGTTCACTGGCTGACCACTAAGATAACAAAGCAGAAACTTAGTACCTATATACCACAAGGGATCTATATTCCTTTACAAAATAGTTTGAAAAAGTCACTAAAGAAATGGATGGTTGCATGGTTTCAGCAGAAACCATTCCTGAGGAATCCCAGACACTGGACTGACTAAAGACTTTAAAACAACTATCTTAAAGGAATTAAAGGAAACTAGGAATAAAGAATTAAAACAAAACCTTGGCAAAATGATATATAAACAAAATGAGAATATCAATAAAGAGACAGAAAATTAAAAAGGGACAAACAGGGCTGGGGATACAGCCCCAGTTGGTAGAGTGCTTGCATTGCATGCAAAAAGCCCTGGGTTCAATCCCCAGCACCACAGGTTAAAAAAAAAAAAAAAAAAAGGCATCAAACAAAAATTCTGAAGATGAAAAGCATAATAGCTGAAATGAAAACCTCACTACAGAGGTTCAAAACAGATCTGAGCAGGCAGAAGGAAGGATCAGAGAAGCTGAGGAAGGACAACTGAAATTATTCAGTCTGAGAAGAAAGGAAAAAGAATGAAGAAAAGTGAACAGATGAGGGCACCGTCAAGAGTACCAACATAAACTGGGCGTGGTGGCGCACGCCTGTAATCCCAGCACTTGGGAGGCTGAGGCAGGAGGATTGTGAGTTCAAAGCCAGCCTCAGCAATGGCGAGGCACTTGGCAACTCAGTGAGACCCTGTCTCTAATAAAATACAAAAAAAGGGCTGGGGATGTGGCCCAGTGGTTGAGGTCGAGTATCCCTGAGTTCAATCCTCGGTACCACAAAAAAAAAAAAAAAAAAAAAAAAAAGAGAGTACCAACATAGATGGTGGAATAGAGAGAGAGAGAGATGAGCAAAAAGATATTTGAAGAAATGATTGAAAATTTTGCAAATCTGATTAATGACCTAAGTCTACATCCATGATGTTTAAGTAGAATAAACTCAAAGAGACCCACATCAAGACAAATTGTTATCAAGCTACTGAAAGCCAAAGACAGATATCTTGCAGGCAGCAAGAGAGACATGATTCCTGAGGAAAAGTGATCCTAAATAAGAATAACAGCTGACTTCTCATCAAAATCACGGAGGCCAGAAGTGAACAGATTGATACAGTTCAAATAGTGAAAGACAAATTCTGCCAACCAAGAATTTTATACTGGCAAAACAATCCTTCCAAAATGAAAAAGAAATTAAGATATTCCTAGATAAACAAAAGCCAAGAGATTTTATTACTAGAAGGTTTGCTCTACCAAAAAAATAATAATAATAATAATAGAGAGAAAGTACTTTATGCTGAAAAGAAAGAAAACTAGATAGTAACTGGTACCCATATGAAGAAATAGACTCAGGTTAAAGTAAAGGTAACTACATGGAATACTGTTTTACCTATGCTAAGATGGCTAAACTAACAAAATAACATATGGAAAATAACATATCAACCAGCAATTCCACTTGTAGGTATGTACACAAAAGAATTGAAAAATGATATATGCTTAGCAGCACTATTCACATAGCCAAAGGGTAAAAAGAGCCCAAATGTCTGTGGATAGATGAATGAAAAATCAAATTGTAGCACATACATACAATGGATTATTATTCACTCACTGTGAGGAATGAAGTACTGATACAAGCTACAATGTGGATGCATCTCAAAAATATGAAAGAATTTGAAAGATCACATATTGTATGATTCCATTTATGAAATATCTAGGATGGGCAAATTCACACAGTGAATTCACAGAAAGCAGAGTGATGGCTATCAGGTGCTAGAGGGAAAAGAAAACAAGAAGAAACTGCTTAATAGTTATAGGGGTTTACTTTTGGTGTAATGAAAATGTTTTGTAAGTAGACTAGGAGTTTCCATTAATTGAACAGGAAATGTGATAAAATGGAACAAGTTTTGCAAACTTGGAACCTGAGGTATCTATTGGCTCTCCAAGTGGACAGGCTGAGTAGGCTGTATGTGAAAGGTTGAAATTCTGAGGATAAGTTTAAGCTGGAAACACAACCTAAGTTCTACTAATGACTACTAATCAGCATCCCTGATTGCACCCTTGAAAACTATATTCACATATCCAACTGTCTGTTTATTATCCATACTAGATCCAACTGTCTGCTTATTATCCATACTTAGATATCTAATAGGAATATCAAACTTAACTTGTTCCTAATAAAACTTTTGATTCTCTCCTAATCCCAAATCTATTAGTAGTGTTACTTAGCTCAGAAAATGGTACCATTATTTCACCTTGTGGTTCAGACCAAAAATATAGGAGTTTTTCTTCATTCCTCTTTTTACTTCACATTGAGGTATAATCCATAAACAAGTTCTATCAGTTCTGTTTTCAATGATCCAATACCTGACCCTTTTCTCTACTTTTATCCTGGTCCAAGTCATGCTTATCTTGTACCTGGACTCTTATGAAAGCATTTTAACTTGTCTCTTTCAAAGCTGGGCCAACTAAAATTTATCCTGTTATGTAGGAGCCAAGATGATTTTTTGAAACATCAATCAGATGGTATGTGGTACATGAATCAGATCATATCTGAATATTAAAGTAGATAGTCAATACTTATTGAATAAATACTTGAATGAATAAACTCTAAAGCAAGGTTGGCAAACATTTTTAGTAAAGGGCATGAGAGTAAATATTTTCACTTTTGCTGCTACATATGGTCTCTGTTGTTACTATTCAACTTTATAATTATGGTACAAAAGCTGTTGGAGACAATCACAGACAATACATTAAGTGAATGAGCAAGACTATGTTCCAATAAGATTTTATTTACAAAAATGGGAGCTAGGGTAGTTTAGATGATTCCTGTTTTAAAATTTAAATACTATAACACTATTAGTATCATTATTAGAATAAAATATTACTATTAGATATCACCAATATAAACATATCATTATTAGAATAAAATATAAATTCCTTATCTTGGTTTATAGGGTCTTATAAGACCCAACCCATATCTGTCTCTTCTTTTCCTCCTTATCCTAGTACTTTCTTATTTAAATTAGGAAATGCCTTTTGGCATTTTCTCAAACTAAGCTTTTCCTCTCTCCAGGCTTTTGTTATTTGCTGTTATCTCTGCCAGAAATGCTCTTTATCCATATCTTTGCATAGGTCATTCTTCATAGGTTCTCTTCAGAAGAGCTCACCCTGATACCTTCTTTTCTATTCACCATGATTTTTTTCATAACATCAGTACTGAATGTATAACATTTATTTTTTGTTTATCTTATCTCTGTATTTCTATGAAAAAAATTTTTTATTTATCTTGTCATTTTATCCTTAGTACTTAATATAAGGACTCATAAACAGTAGGTGGGTATCTACTTAATAATTATCTGCTAGATAACTGAATGGAAATAAAAATAAAAATATTTTATAAATATGAAATGCTATTCAACCCCCCCACCCTCTCACCCCCAACCATTGGAGAGAAAAGAAGTAAGGGAAAGACCTAAGTAGGGTGTGGTAGAAATATCACTGGCCTGCAAGGGTATTTGCAGAATTAATGTGGCAATGCAGAAAAGAAATCAATTTGGATCAATTAATGTTGGTGCAAAATTTTTTATTTCTATTGTAATGATTTGTAGTGTTTAAGATATTTCTATCAATGAGAAGTTTTCAGAAGCTGAATTTAACATAAGACTTTCCATTCTGAAATAATTTTAGATGTAAAAAATTAATTGTAAAACAGTACAAAGGGTTTCTATAAACTTGTCATTCCTGAAATTTGACCTTCAGAATCTGTAGATTTTGGTATTTCCATTTAATACAAGAATTAAAGAAAAAAAGATACAAGGCTCTAAACAATACTGTAGTAGCTTGAGTAATACAGTTTCTAATATTTGTTTTTAGGGAATTATGTATGAGTTGGAAAAATTCAGCTTAACAGGTAAAATAGATACAAATTCCCTGATGAAAAAGCAATGTAAACTAATGGCCTAAAGCATCAAGTCCTTTTTTTCTCATTCCTTAGGGGACCTACAGAATTGTTAACATTGTCACAGTGTATCCATTTAAACAAAGTCAAACATTTGCAAGTTTTTCTTGGAAAGATTAACCTGATCCTTCTATAAACACAAATAGAGGCAATATGTCCAAAACATCCCATGCTTAAAAGGGTACTTGTGACACCAGTTCTATTTGGTTGCAATGATGCATTCAAATACCACTAGATAATGCAACTGCTCAGTAGTGCTGACAACACATTTGTTACTAAACAAATAGACAACCAGTTGTCTCAGGTTTTTAACCATTCATGCCATCCAAACTCTTTGAAAAGCCTCACTTCAACTGCTGATAAGATCACTCACTCATCAATGGCAGTTTTCAAATGACCTTTTATTAGGGGTGTTATAGAAATGAATGGAGTGTGAGATAAATGACATCAATATAAACTGTTTTGAAGTGATGTTCATGTACTAGTCAAAGCATACAACTCAGCATAATTCTCTTGAAAAATAATATTCTTAATTTGAATAAAACAACTGCTTTAAAGGTTTTTAGCATACCTAAAAAATACAGATATGTAACTGGAATTTAAAATTTTAATTTTTTAAAATTTGGAGAGAACACTTGGGACAGAGAAGAATAAAATTTGTCCAAAATATTTTTGATTCACAGAGAAGAAAGAAAACTAACAAAAGAGGTATTTTATAGACCTACATAATTACAAGATAATGAATATAACAAAATGAATATAGTAAATTAGATACCTTTTCTTCGGGTATACTGTAACGCACATTTTCCAAAAATACTGATGTATTTTCCACATTTGTATATCGTAGAAGAATATGAGCAAAATCTTCTTCACTGATGGTATTCATTCCATTAGAATAGGAAAGGAATTCTATTTCTAGAACTTCTGTTTGAAGGTTATCCATGAATCTATGATAAATTACAATAAAAAATGATTAAGAGCATGGTCAAATATTCACTGTCCTAGAGAAAATTATTTGGAAATAAGTTAATTAAATGACAACTGAAAGTTTTACGAAAATCCTCTCGGTAAATGGGAAAGAAAAGGGGCTTTATCACTCAATGACTGTAGGAAAAAACCTGGGGCAAATAACCTCTCAGGACTGAAGTTTCCCCATTTGTACAGTGGAGATAATAAACACACCTTGCAGAGTGGTGATGATACTTAAATTGCTTATTACTACTGTAGCTTATTGAGACTAAGATATGGAAAGTATACTTCTGGACATATAGGCTATAACAATCAATAAAGACGCGAAGACATTTTTATCTTTCAACAACTTCCTGTCACAATTATCAATATAACCACTGGGTATAAACGTGCTAGTGGAAGTGGACATGATAGAGTATCTTCAGTTAAGATGAGAGTAGCAAACCGGTATCACTGCACTAGATGATTTTTAATGACATTAACATTCTAATAATTCTAAGTAAAAATTAAGCTCACCTATAAAAATCTTCAAAGTTCAGCTCAGCCTTTCCTTTCTTTCCAAAAAAGTGTACAAGAAGTGTAGTATCTGCTACTAAACTTGTGATGTCATCAGCACGCTTAAAACAAAATCACAATTTAAAAAGTAATTGCAATTAAAAAGATAAAATAAAATTCCTCAAATAAGTTTATCAACATATAAATATCAAGAATGCAAAGGTAAGAACATTAGAATGAGAAGCATAGGCTATACATATATTAATAAATGTAACTACAGTTAAAAGAAAGTTCAAATTTTGAAAACAGAAATTTTAACAAAACTGATTTTTATCCCCCCAAAATGTTAAAAGACATGACTATATTTAAGAAGCTTTTAATCTCAAATTATGCATATAGGGTACCTGTACTTTAAATTATCCGAGACAGTTTAAATCCTTTAGTAATCATCTAAGTATACTATTTTTATTTCAGTAATTTGATTTGGATTTTCCTATTTAACCTGAAAAATCCATTTTTTACAGGCAGTCAAAAGAAGTAAATTTTTGTGGATGTACTGCAGACACAAAACTGACATGAGATTGACCTCAAACTTCCTAAAACAGATTCTTTTAAGCAGAATACTGTCCTATTAAATATGAGTGATATTTTAAATAGATAATACTATATATTGAAACCACAGCGATAATATACCTTGGAATTTAAATAATTTTTTCAAAGGTTTGAAAAAAGAGTTTATATGATTTCCTTGAATCCATCATAAGTTAATAGAGGATTTTTCCCTTTCTACACAACTTAGAAAAACTAAGTTCCAACAAGTGTTTTCTTCAAACTGCTTGATTATATTCCTTACAAAGTTCAATGGCTCTGAAAACTTCCTTCTTTTCTTTAAAGCATTATAGGTCTTCCTTTTTCCTCCTTTCCATCCCTCCCCTCCCCTTCTTCACATAGACATTAATTCATACCTATTTTTATAAACTCAGGTACAAAAATCATAAAATTCAAATGAATGTAACTCTCCTACATGGCATCATAGGAAATGTAAGAAACATCGAGGTTAAATCATTTTCTTTATTTAAAAAGAATAACTGCAGATATTCACTAAAGATACACAGTTGAAATGTGTTACTTCTCAGCCACAATACTGATAGTACTCCACAACAGGACATAAGGAAAAACAAATAAACAAAAACTTCTCTATAAAGAAGTGGTTTCTACTGTCCCTGACAAAAAGCCTCATTTCACTCACCTCTACACAATAAAATTTGATATTTGATTCCTCACAACCCTCTTTCTAATCTTTCATGAACACAGCTATTTTATCCTTCAACACTGGTTGGATCTTTATTTCCTTTCTCTCTGCATTAATTTTTAAAAAAATATTTATTTGCTTTAGTTGTACACAATGCTTTTATTTTTACGTGGTGCTGAGGATTGAACCTGGGCCGCATACATGATAGGAGAGTGCTCTACTGCTGAGCCACAACCTCAGCCCCATAATTTTTTTTTTTTCTTTTAGTGGTTCCTATAAAATAGCAGAGATCACACATTCTGATTTCCCTTCCAAAATGTACCTCTATTAATGCATTAAACTATTTTTCTACAGTGATTTCTCTGCTAATTTGATTACCTATGTCTCTGTCCTAAGAATTCTCAATAGTTGGGATATCTGAGAAGTTTCCTAATAACACTATCAACTTCTTTGAAGGTCAGATAGCACTTTGATCTGTTGGTAGAGGAAAAATAATATAGACAGGTAGTCAAGTGCAACATACTATTTTTTAAAATATATTTTCTTAACAAAATATATTCTGAATAATGAAGAATAAGAGTGGTAGAACCAGCCTTTCAATGCTATATGTGTAAAGGAGTTCCTCTGGAAAGGCACCATTTTACCAGTAGCTTTAAGTTGAGAAGGCCAGACTGCTCTAATAGAAAAAAGCTAGGATTTGGAATCAGAAATTTTGTTTCATTGACTTTTGATCCTCAGCTTCATTATCTGTTAAATGGGAAAAATTTTCATCTATAATAACAAGTTTGTGGATAAAATTAAAACAGGAAAAAAAATCACACAAATGTTCTTATTGGTAGCCGTAAAATATAGATAGCATTGGGAGTTGGAGACACCTGATATTAAATATAGACACTCTTTTATGATTTATATATCTAGATTATTCAGGTTGTAACCCTTCAAAAAATAAATAGGGGAAGGAAATATCTATGAAGGCATGCTTAAGTGAAGCATGAGAGGAGGTTCTAGATAGTCTACATGAAAAACCAGGGTATTTGTCTGGAAGCTAGAAAAATGGAGCAGGAGAAAAGAGGTCAAAGTGTGTAAGGGGTAAAAGAAGGTATTTTTCCAAAAGTTAGTTATTTCACAAATAAGCAATAGTGTGGTGAGCAAATTAGATGATGAGTTCCAGAGACAGGTGGCTAGCACCGAATACTGACACTTCTCATTATTTAAGTGACCCTGGGGAAGTTAACCTCCCTGAGAACATTATTATCTTCAGGAATAGTAACAGTTATATATCCTAAAAAGTTTGTTCAAAAGCTAGATAACACATATAAATATTTTAGCACTGTGACAAACACATTGTAGATGTTCAATAAATGTTAGCTATTATTTATTTTTGCCAAATAAATATATTTCAAGAAGTTGAAAAAGGATTAGACCCAACAACAAAAAAATTGAAAATACCTGGAAAAAGGGATTTTTATATGGGACATTCTTCTTTTTTGTCATTGAAAACACAATGAGAGGTTCCAGGAAAACCAAAAATTAGTGAACTCAAATAATATAATTAAGGAACATCTTCCTCGAGGTTCCAAGAACACCAAAAACTAGTGAACACAAATAATATAATTAAGGAACGTCTTCCTCTGGTGTTGTGATGTCATTTACTGCAAGACACAGCATACTGAAATGAGATGCCTTGGTTTTATACAGGCTTGAAATAATGACCTCACTTGGCCAGTTCTTATGCCCACTGAGTAGACCACATCTTAAAATGTTTCAGCATTAAAATCTTATTAGACTCAGGTTACAACTTATCCAGATAATCCAGATCCATAGAGATATAAGAACAGTTTGATGTTAAGAGAAAAAAATTAGAAAATGGAAATGGGGAAAACTTGTTTCTCCATTTAGTGAAACACAGTACTGCTTGTAGTCACTGAAAACTATACCAGTGTCCTTGGTATCCTACCAGTGTTACATAATATAAAGTAAAAGAGACTTAAGACAATAATAAAGACTTTATCCCCTTGATTTTTGTTTGTTTTTGCAGTGCTTGGGATCTAACACAAAACCTGCCTTGTACATGCTAGGAAAGTGCTCCACTGCTGAGCTACAACCCCAGTGTACTCTAAAAAAGTTCTTTTACAAAACTTTTATTTAAAAAACCTTTAGTTTTAAGTGTAAAAATTCTTATTAGTAAACATAAGACAGTATTTAATCTACACAGCCTATCCTTTAAAATTAAAATCGCTATTGACTGTGGTTTAACAAAAGTGGGGTGTAAGTGGTAGAAGCAGTCTACCCTAAGTGCAGTAATAAGGTTTATGTCAGTAACAAATTAAAAAATGATAATAAAAGTAAAATAGGGTCAGTGTGTTTTTCTTTTAATTTTTCAAACAGTTTTATTCTCATACAATTCTGAGACATTTCCTTTTTTAAAAAAATGTACACAGGGAACATGATTTTTTAATGCAAACAATAACTTATGCCCTGCCTCGACTACATGGAAAGCAAATGGCATCACTGCTATCAGAAGTGTCACAGGGAAACTGGCCTCTAGGTGCTGGGGCCACCACGTGCCCATCCCCAGGGTCCCTGAGTGAGGAGACGCAGGTGCACGGCTGAGCCTGCTTGGTGAGGAGCACTGCTCCTGCCTCCCCTGCCACCTCAAGACCTGCACAGCTCACATCCCAAGCAGGTATACTCCTGATGGAAACAGACTTGGCCCCCCACCTGCACAGTTAATGTTCCACTCACAGGATAGGAAGCAGCACAGAAAATCAGACAGGAAATCACTTTTGGTGACAATATGCTGCAGCTAGCCCACTGCCATGTTCTGGGGTTGAGGCCAGAGTGCCTGGTGGAGGCGCAGTCTGTTTTTTATTTTCACTATGTACTGGCAATCTTAAATAATGCAAAGTAAATTATTTCTTTCTTTCTTTATTGACTGTTCTGATCACACACTATTTCCTTTTAATTAAGTTGGCAAGTCACATTTTAACAAGAAGAAAATTCATTTAACACAGACAACTGTAGGTTGTCTTGCAGCCCTTGTCAGCATAGCTGACATTCAAATACAGTTTACATATAGTAAGTATTACTTTACTGAAGAAAACAAAATATATCATACATTTTTTGTTTCATCCTGTGACTCTAAAAACAAAATGAAGACTAGATTTAACAAAATGACAAATATAAGTACAAGGAACATGTTGAGGTTTAATTATACCTCTGCGAGATCTGAAAACAATGCTTGGCTTGTGTTACGTCTCAGTGTATCCCAATAGCTTCTGGAGACAAGTTCCTCAGTATCCGTTTTAAGTACCTGTAGAAATTTTAAGAAGCACAACTGAAATCTAAAGAATAGTTACAAAGAATGACAATTATACACTCTAAGTCTTTCTAACTGACCTTAAGAGAAAAGAAAACACATTAGCTTATCTTTTTTGGTTTACCAACAGTGTAATTTAATACTGTTGTATGCAGCAGAAAACAAAGTGCTTTCAAAGGTGTACTGGTATATAGCCACTGTTTCTAAGTACAATGTGGTTTTGTCAAAAAAGAGTCAAATTCTCCAATCCCTCCCTCTGCCCTTCTACTGAGACATGGAAAACTTCTAAGAAAACAGAAAATAAAAATTTCTGATTTCACCCTGTAATCCCCACTACTTTGGAAGCTGAGGCAGAAGGAATCCAAGTTTAAGGACAGCCTCAGTGACTTAGCAAGACCCCATCTCTAAATCAAAAAGTAAAAAAAGGCTGGGAATCTAGCTCAGTGGCAGAGTATACCTGTGTTCAATCCCCCCACCAAAAATATTTTTTATTCAAACCCTGTATGAGGTAAATTCATATGGAGAGGATTTTGGTAATTTTGTAGTGACCAATTATATCATATTACTTTAAAAATTGGGTAACATACATCTTGTCAGTGTACCAAAAGGAAAAAAAAAATCTTATCCATATTTTGGAAAAACAAAGTTCAAATTAATTCAAGGCTTGTGAAAAGAAATATACCTGTTTAAGTTGACTGCCTCAAAACCACTCAGGAATTTTGTAGGTATGTCTACTGTGAGTGGATAAGGCACTTTCTAATCTTTATTACAAGGATGGAACACTTGCCTTTAACTCAGTACTGGTTAGTAAGTAGATAACAAGATTAAAAAGTATTCTAATCTTCCTATGAAAATATTGGATTGCAAGCCTAACTTGAGTTTCTAAGCAAAAAATAATTAAAATCAGGATGTATCAGGGAAGATTACATGGTTCTCAGATGAGGTGATCTTTTGGTTATTAACAGAAGAAAATGCAGCATAATGTACTTAGGTGAGACACGTGAGAACATTACTACATTTTTGGTCTTAATTTTTAAAAATCTAGAGTCAGCAGGGCATGGTGGCATACACCTACAGTACTAGCTACTTTAGAGGGTGTGGCAGAAGGATCACTTGAGCACAGGAGTTCCAGGCCCGCCTGGGAAAGACAGCAAGAGACTGTCTCTAAATAAATAAATAAAAAAAATTAAAAGTAAATAAAAATAAAAGTTGGGTGCCATTAATAAAACTGTAGTGCAGTACTATAGTGTTGTGTAGGAATTATTTCAAAGATCGTCTTCAATTTTAATTAACTATTAACAAACTCTGCCCACTATTCATAATTTAATAAAATGTCAATAAAATGTTAACACAGACATAAGTAATAACTGTGGCAACATGAGAGAAAATCTGCCCATCACTCCCTTTAATAACTAAGTAAACTTTAAGTAGTTACAAACTAAACAGGTAAAATTAGCAAAACATTGAACTAACACAGTTCATTTTCTCTTTTTTTTTTGGTACCAGGGATTGAACTCAGAGGCACTTGACCACTGGGCCACATCCCCAGCCCCCCCCCTTTTTTTTTTTGTATTTTTATTAGAGACGGGGTCTCACTGAGTCTCTAAGTGCCTCGCCATTGCTGAGGCTGGCTTTAAACTCGCGATCCTCCTGCCTCAGCCTCCCAAGTGCTGGGATTACAGGCGTGCGCCACCACACCGGCTCATTTTCTTTATGTAGGTTTGGAATAACCTCAATAGATAACTAACTAGATTAAATTCTTTCTCTCAAATATTAAGACATATTTTGAATATGAATGCATTTTTTAATTGTAACTTACAAGGTCAGCAGATGATTTTTTAAAAAGGATTGTAAAACCTATCAAAATATAAAATAAGGCTTACTATACACTATTATTAGAATAATAGAAATGATTTCTTTTGTAAACTCATATCTCTTCCATACTCCCCAACACTTGTCACCAACACACACACACACACACACACACACACACACACACACACAATATTTAAAACATAAGGAGATAAAGTAAACATAAGTATTTTATGACCATAGAAGGGAAGCAAATGTACTAAAGTAGACTGATTTTTCTCTGAATGGCAAGGTTATTTTTTATTTCCTTCTTTTTACTATTCATATTTTTAAAATGTATATTTACCAGGATAATATACAACTTTTTAAAATTAAAAAGATGTTTGGAATATTACAGCTCAGTAAGTCTCCTCCTTCAGAAAGCTTTATACTTATCACTTAGCTCCAGAGACTAAATTATGCTAGAATATAACTGAATTGCTGTAACTGGATATATTTGTTTTTGTTTTATTATCTTTCAAATTATAAAGGTTCTGAGGGCAGGGACAATATACTCTGTAGCAACTACTGCTGCAGAAAAAAAAAGCTAATGAATCACTGTAATTTGTCAGGCATACTCATTAATGCCTAAATATTTGCCTATTCTGGAGCTAGTGCTTCAGTTTTTAGTTGATAACTTGGGTAATGAAGTTAAGTATATTTCCAGAATATGCAAAACTAGTAGTAAACTGTAACATCAGGAAAATATAATAGGATGTTTAAAATAAGCTTAATGTAGCAATGAAAATAAAACTGGAATTTAATAGCAAGAAACGCAAAGCAAAAATATAAACCCAAAATATAAACAAATAGACTAAATAAAAATTGAAGGGAAAATGCCCTAATATAACTGAGCACTGTGATGATTATGAAATAGATAACTATGATGCTTTGTGATGTAAATATAGAGCAATTCGCAAAGACTTCTTGAAGTCTTCTCATAATTTTGAGATAACCTTTGGCTCCTTTATCAGAGGGCCATGTTAGTGTAGACTTTCATTTAAAAGAAAAAAAAAGAAATACACATATAGTTCAGAATAATTTAAAAAATGAATAGCACAGACAATATGATGTCCTGAATGTAATGTACCCTGTAAGTGTGATATATTTTCTGCCTGAGTTCAGAGCTGTTATTGGTAAACTCCCTTAAATTTGCAGTTTTGGTCAAGGATGCCTTTTTAGCTGAGTCAAAGGGGGATCCTATCCAAGTCATTAAATGCTATCTATGATAGAAAGGAAGGCAGGCAGGCAAGAAAGGGAGGGAAGGAGGGAGGAAAATGAGGGGAAAAAGGAAGTTAGTAAGAAAGATTCATTTAGAGATGGCAATGTATCACTGTGGTAAGCAGAATAATGGCTCCCCAAAGGTGACCAGACAAATACTCTACATAAAGTTAGGGTCTGAGAAAGGTGATACTCAGATATTAGGTCAACTAAGGGAAAAAATAACTCATAGAAGTAGAGAGTAAACTGTCTTTACTATCAATGATACTTAAACACACACACACACACACACACACACACACACACAAATGAAAGAAAACTATACATTTTGTGGCACTGTGACAACTGTGGACCTAAAAACAGCAATCTTTGAGAATTATAACTCAAAGTTATTATACTATGTCCCCCAGGCGTGTCGCGGGGGAAAACAACAGATACAATCCTCCTTGGATGAACACACCTTTAACAACTTTTCTTAAAGAATCCTCACAAAGATATCTTCACAAATATATTCTTACAACACAAAATTACTAAATGTTAAAGAACAAAAGCTACCATATATGAGACACAGCAGAGTAAATAAACAATGCAACCAGACTTCAGATACTGAAATGATTTAGAGAATGCAAAGAAAGTTTTGTAAGTTTAATATGAACCTAGATTTGAAAGATTTAGGAAAAATAGACTACCAAAATTATTAGGTCTAGTAGAAAAAGAAACAACACAATATTCAGTCATGAAAAAATCAATACTAAAATTTAAAATTATATTATATACAGATAGAATTAATGAAGTGAAAAATAAAGAAAAAATAATCCAGAATGCAGGATGGAAAGATAAAAATATGGCCAACTATTAGAAGAGACACAGAAGACAAAATTAATATCAATGAAAGCTCCAGAAAGTAGTAGAGAGAAAATGGGAAAAAGCCTATATTCAGACAATGACAGTGAATAGTCAAGAATCACTGGAAGAAGACAAGTGCTCATATTTTCAAAGCTTAAAAAAATCACAGATAAAAACAAATCAGAGATAAACTGTAGCGAAACTATAGAAAAACAAAGGCAAAGAAGATTTAAAAGCAGTCAAAAAGAAAACAGATTACCTACAAAAGGAAAATAATTAGATTGAGGGTTGACCTTTCAAATTTAATAAGAGAAGTCAGAAGACAATGAAATGATATCTTTTGCTGAGAATAAATAAATGTCAACTTGGAATAATATATTTAGGGAAATTATCTTTCAAAAACAAGGTCAAAATAAGGATATTTTCAGAGAGGTTTGTTTATTTATTTATTATTTTTGGATGATTCTGGGAATCAAAACCAGTTCCTTGTGCATGCTAGGCACACACTCTACCACTGCACTATACCCACAGCTTCTTTTTGTTTTTTAATTCACCAAAAGACTCTTACTTGAGGATATATTTATAGACATACAGTTATGAGATTTAGGAAGGGGTAAGATTAAAGAAGAGCCGGGCGCAGTGGTGCACTCCTGTAATCCCAGAACTTTGGGAGGCTGAGGCAGGAGGATCGCGAGTTCAAAGCCAGCCTCAGCAATGGCGAGGCACTTAGCAACTCAGTGAGACCCTGTCTCTAAATAAAAATACAAAAAAGGGCTGGGGATGTGGCCCAGTGGTCGAGTGCCCCTGAGTTCAATCCCCAGTACCAAAAAAAAAAAAAAAAAAAAAAAAAAAAAAGATTAAAGAAGGAACTAGTGAGTAAAATGGCAAACACACCGGGTGTGGTGGCTCACACCTGTGATCCCAGTAGCTCAGAAGACCAAGGCAGGAGGATCACAAATTCAAAGGCAGCCTCAGCAATTTAAAGTCCTGAGCAATTTAGTGAGACCCTGTCTCAAAATAAAAAATAAAAGGGCCTGAATCCCTGGTACTGGGGTGGGGCGGTGGGAATGGCAAACATATAGGTAATCTAAAATAAACATTGATGGCATATATTTTTTAAAAGTCTAAATTGTGGTATTAGGAAAAAAAAAAACATACTTTAAAACAATTCTAAGTATCCATGGTAGGTGAGAATAAAAGCTATTAAAGCAATTTAATGTTCTATTTTTGAAGAAGAAAATAAATGATACTGCCTAAGCTAAGATTTTATTATTTTAAGTATCCTCACTAAAATTTCAAGAATACCACCACAAACCCACACAAAAGAACTATAGTGAATGTCTTAACTCAAGTAAACAAAAAATAAATTTCTGTTGATTAAAAAGAAGGCATAAAATGAAAAAAATAGTATATTAGAAACTACAATCATATTATAGTTTTATTTATTTATTTTTTTGGTGCTGAGGATTGAACCCAGGGGCACTTAACCACTAAGCCACACCCCCAGCTCTTTGTTTTTTATTTGTATTTTGAGATAGGGGCTTACTAAATTACTTAGGGCCTTGCTAAAGTGCTGAGGCTGACCTAAAACTTGCAATCCTCCTGCCTCCGCCTTCCAAGTAGCTAGGATTTTAGGAGTGCGTCACTGTTCCTGGCCTGTTATAGTTTAGATATGAGATATCTCCCAAAAGCTCATGTGTGAGATAATGCAAGAAAATTGAGAGGTGAAATGATTGGGTTATAAGTGCCTCAATCTAATCAGTACATAATCCAATTGAATGGATTAACTGAATTAATCTACTGGGTGGCCATGGTAGGCTGGTAGGATGTGGCTGGAAGTGGCAGGTCACTGGGGGCATCGCTTTGGGTTATGTGTTTTGTCCTTGTTGAGGGGAGCTCTCTGTGCTTCCTGGTGCCACGTCCTGAGCTGCTTTCCTCCACTATACAATTCCATCATGATGTTCTTCGTTACCTTGGTCCCAGAACAATGGAGCTGGACTGAGACCTCTAAAACCCTAGCCCAAATAAACTTTTCCTCTTCTAAAATTGTTCTTTTAGGATTTTTGATGGCAGTGACAAAAAAGCTGACTAATACAGATCAGCAAGTAATCAGTAATATAAATAACTAAATTCTTCAATTAAAAAGCATAGATTGTCAACCAGGATAAAAGGAAACCACAGAAATTCAAAATACACACTGTTAAAAGCAACTCACCTAAAAC
The DNA here is from genome assembly GCA_025594165.1 of Tamias sibiricus. Classification (NCBI taxonomy): domain Eukaryota; kingdom Metazoa; phylum Chordata; class Mammalia; order Rodentia; family Sciuridae; genus Tamias; species Tamias sibiricus. Next base: position 52,374,033 of record CM046661.1, read on the forward strand.
AGAGGTACAAATGTTCTAATAGACTTCAATTAATGACAGGCCAGTAATTAGCACCAACTTTCTCATTGAGAATAACCAAAAAGGATAGACTAAGCATCTTAAAAACATGATTTGCCTTTGGTACTGTGTTGATGTTTGTATCGATGATGTAAAAGTAATGGTGAATAAAAAATTTCTGGGGCCTTAGAGCAAATGAGGCAATGTCACTAAAGACCAAAGTCATGATATTCTTCAGTGCTTCCCACTTATAGTTGAAAGAAGGAAGGAAGGAAGGAAGGGAGGGAGGGAGTAAGGAAATTCTGCTTAAGAATATATTTGCTTAAACTTTGAATATGCATCTTTTTTATTAGAGCTTAATGGTTGAATATACATCTTTTTAATATTTGGTTTGATGAAACAGGAAGAATGCATAAAACATTTCTGCTGCACAACGAATTACTAAGATTTTCTGAAGCAAGGACATTTGTGTGATGGTTTGTGTTGCAAGCTGAACTAGTCAACTCTTTTCATGAATCATCATTCTTACTTGAAAGAACTAACGACATGTACAACCAGAAAAATTAAAAGTTCTGCTCCACTGGTGTACAATGAATTGAAATGCATTCTGCTGTCATATATACCTAATTAGAATAAATAAAGAAGGAAACAAAGAAAGAAAGAACAAATGATAGACAAATTATGGTTATTTAAACTTCATTATTTGGCAGACTTTTTTTTTTAAATGACTCAAGTAAACATGCCACTTGAAAGTAAACAACTGACAATATTTGTTGCCAAAATAACATTGCAACAGACTAAATGTAAAAATGGCTATGAGAAACCATCTTTCTTCTATTAAGCCTACCATTACAGGGATCTGCAAAGAATATAAAACAATACCACTCTCCTCATTATATTGTGAGAAGTTATTTTTCATAAAACAAAACAAAACAAAACAAAAAAACACACTTATGTAGCTCAGCACAGTGGTGTATACCTGTAGTCCCAGAGACTTGAGAGGCTGAGGCAGGAGGATCACAAGTTCGGGGCCATCTTGGGCAACTTAGCAAGATCCCGTCTCTACATAAAAATTGAAAAGAAAAAGGACTGGAATTTAGCTCAGGGGTAGAGCACTCCTGGGTCAAATCCCCAGTGCAAAAAAAAAAAAAGCTTATGTTAACATGTAATGAATTTTTTGTTATTATTTGAAAGTGGATTAATATTTTTAAATCCTCAATTTTAATATCTTTTTGCAATACTGGAGATTAAACCCAGAGGCACATTACCACTGAGATACAGCCCCAGCCCTTTTTATTTATTTTGAGACACTGTTTCACTAAGTTGCCCAAGTTGGCCCTGAACCATGATCCTCCAGCCTTAGCCTCTGGAGTCTTTAGAATTACAGGTATATGCTGCCCCGTTTGGCTCTCAATTTTCTTTTTTTTTTTTTTTTAAGAAAAAATTTAAACTTTATTGTATTTTATTTATTTATTTTTATGTGGTGCTGAGGCTCGAACCCAATGCCTCACATGTATTAGGTAAGCACTCTGCCACTGGGCCACAACGCCAGCCCTCAATTTTAATTTCTAATATGGTAAATATAGATATAAAACACAAAATCTTTCTGGGATCCTTGATAATTTACAACAATATAATGCGATTATAAGAAAAAAAAGTTTGAGAATCATTGCCTACATCAATAAAAGAGGATGAATTAGGACTACATATAATAATGGAGATGAAACTGGCAAGACAATCATGGTAGTGAGTCTAAAGAAGACAAAATTCATATAATATGATTATATTTATATGAAGCACAAAAATGAGTAAAACTAAGCTATGTTGCTTAGGATGCATAAGCAGCAAAGCAAAGCAAAGATCTACATGAAAGACTATTGTGAAAGACAGCAAGGGATTAGGATTCCTCAATCACTTATGAAGGAATTTCTTTGAATACAGTAATATTTTATTTCTTGATCTATATGGTGGCTAGACTTTTATAATTACTCATTTTATATTTACATTTTATTTGTAATAAATTTCTGAACTGAATGTATATTTTAAAAATCAGGGAAAGCTTCACTTCATTACTACTACAGGGAAAAAAAAAAAAAAAAAGCCCCATAAAAATAGAAAATAATAAAAATATTAAAACAAAAGTAGTGTATTTATTCTAATAACTAAAGTAGATTTTAAGGCAAAAAGCACTTCTAGAAAACTAGTATCACACATAATAAAAGATTCAATTCACTAAGAAGATCTAAATAATCCAAATTCTTACACAGGTAATAACAATGCTTCAAAATATGCAAAAAAATTAAGAGTTATGAGTAGAATTTAATAAATCTATCATTGTGATATACAATCTAATATACTAATTGACAGATCAAGCAGTTAAGAAAATCAATAATAACAGAGGATTTAAAACACATAATTAACATGCAGGGCATATGTACACATATTACAGCCCTATACCCCAAATTGGAAGAATACATTCTTTCAAAATAAAGATTACTTATGAATATTGACATGGTTTTTGCACATGAAACACTTCTCATACATGTTAAATAACTGATAAAATTTGGTATGTTTTCTGATGGTAATGAGATTAGGGTAGTTAAAAAATCATAATACAAGGCAAGGTGAAGTCAAACATACTTCAACATTTATTCTTTTGGATTTTTATACTACTTTTCATTAGTTTGGGAAAATAAAAGAGAGCTGAGTATATGTAAAATATGAAAAGAATCAAGGTTATTTGGAAAGGAATAGGCTATTTAGGTAACAACTATCTTCATGGACACAGGGGAGAATATTCAAGGGAGGGATTAAATCTTGGAACCAGGCTAATACAGGGGTCAAAGAATCTCTTCTATAAGCCACTGATGTTTCTAAAGGAACTTCTTTCCAAAGAAGAAACTAGTTATTATCAATCTCTTAGGTTATATTCAGCTTCATGATCTACACTCAAATTAGATACCTAATCACTTCCATTAGTCTACAACTCTGGAAACTATCAAATAATTGTTGGTTAATTTATAACATTACACTAACATATTTGTGTAATACTTCAGAGATGTTTTATATACCTTTACAAGCTATTTGAATTTTTTCAAAAAATTAAATGAATTTTCTTTCTTTGCTTGCAGCTTTTGAAAATAATCATTTCCTTTTTGAGCAAACCCTCAGCAATTTAGCAAGACCCTGTCTCAAAATAAAAAATAAAAAGGACTGGGGATATGGCTCAGTGGTAAAGCACTTCCAGGTTCAATACCCAATACCTACAAAAATTTTTTTTCTACTATAGGACAAAATTTATAAAACTAATTTAACTCCCAAAGGTGTTCAAAATCATGTAACTCACTTAAGACTGAATAAAAAATGACACCCAGTTATATCACTTTAACATATGCATTATATATATAGGGGGAAAGCTGTCTTCTGTAAAATAATGAAAAGAAAAATGTTACCCAATGAACTGTAAGATCATAAATACACTTTCCTATTAAAGAAGAAAGCATAATAAGTGAAATATGCATTTTAAGTCTGCTTCTCAATATTATTCTCTTAATGTTTGAGTGACTACAATTTGTATTATGTAGTTTAAACTAGAGCTATATTAGGATCTGTTTCCTTTTAACAATTACTCTGTGATGTGTTTTTAAAAAGCAGATAATCATTCTATATGAAAACTATTTATGATGTTAAAGGAAAAGCAAAAACTTATACAATGATGACAAATTAGAATCAATCATAAAGTTATAAGTATTATTATGTTTCATGAGGCAGACAGTATTATAATCTGTAAATTTTCATTTTACACATTTTTTGCAAAATTTTGAAATGATTAAGAGAAATCCTTTAAAAATTTTAAAGAAAATGATAGACTATATTCAATGGAAAACAGCAGTGAATTTTGTAGAAAAATTTTGATAGTTTCTTACAAGGATTAAAACAATTAGTTACACGAGTCCCATAGACTTGGCTTGTTCCTTAATCATTCTAGGTCAATTCCTTGTGACTAGGCAAAATATCCTGGGTTTATTTTATGTTGGTGTTGCCTCTAGTACATGTTCAAATCTAAAGCAAGAGTTAGTTTCTATAGTTTGGAATTTTGATTAAATATCCAGTATAGGAGACAATATACTTACTTTAAGAATTGTACACTATGGCTACAATACTCTCAGAATAATAATGAGTTAATCACCTGAATTCAAGGCCTTCTCAAGTGGAATTGCTATAGTTTGAGGAATCCTTTTAAATGGAATGATCCTTGGAGGAAATAAATAAACTATTGTCCATGTTCACATTAAAAAAAGGGCCATGGCCTATTCTTAGTAGGCTAGTTATTTACTAGCTGGGCTAACCAACAAGCTCTGACTTTCTCAAAAGAGAAGAAAGAAGAAAGCTCAGCATAAGAAGAGTACATTTAGAAGTTCACTGATAAGAATACCCAACTTTTTCAAGACAAGTCTGAAAATCATAACCTTCTTTGAAAAATAACATAATATACTGATATATTAAATAAATCAATTATCATCTTATACCAGATTTTCGTGTGTACAGACCAGAGAAAAATGGCAGGTAATAAGAATTTCAGAAAAAAAACTGTGAGATGTACTGAAAATTGAAAAATTTGTCATTTATTAATATGCGTTTTTATTAGAACTGATCAAAGATTATGTACCAAATGGGTAGATCTAGATCTTAAACTACCCATGCTGTACAGGAGCACAGATTAACTGCTCTATTATTTGAATAAACCTCTCCAAATATTGCTGAAAAATATAACATTTCAATAATTCTACTAGAGTTTTTAGTGGCTATTATTCACTTACCTTTCCTTTAATATAAAGATAATAAAGATGTACAATCACTGTGTCTATTTTAGTCTTCTTATAAGTCTAGGAAGGAAATGTAAATTCCTTCCTAGAATGTAAATACAGTTTTGGCTCAACTGTACTTATTGTATTCAATAAATTTCAAAACATTCTAAACAGCAGATATAGCTTTATATACAGAAATAACATCATCAAGTATAACAGGTGAGGGCTATATACATAAAGAACATTTAAAGTATTGTACATACACTATTAGTAGGAGAATGGTATCCATAAAGTTGAAGACGCTGACATAGAGCACAAAGGGCCACATGAAGAGTCACATTTCAGAATGAACCCAAGTACAGCAAAAGAAAAAAGAAAAAGACGACAAAATAATCAATTAGGAAGGTCAAATCATTATGCTACATTCTATATAGAGCACATACACAACACAAGTGGGATAAGATAAAGATGAGTAGCAAGGTTTTAAAAATCTCATATAATTAAACATTAAGTGAATTTGTGCTCATTTCAACGATGCTCATTGTAACCTTCTAATAGCACTATTGTTTTGAGTAAGACATGCTCCTCTTAAGTATGCAGCTTTATTTAGACAGGTTTCAGCAATTTTACATGGGATGGGGGAAACTCTAGATATAGCATCATGACAGCAGAAATGGTCTGAGACCTGCACTGGAATTCTGTTCTGCTATTATCAATGCTATGACATAATACAAACTAAATAACCTCTCAGACTGTTTTCTCATCCATAAAACAGGTACAATACTTACCTGGGAGAACTGTAATGAGGACAAAATGGGAGTAACATTTATTATGAACACAGTACAGAGCTTAGCATGCAAGTATCCCAAGAAATGTTATATTCATTTAATTCCTTCTCAAGTATAGCTAGTTTTTTATATGGAAATATTTTAAAATTTAATTTTGATTTGAGTATGTTAATACTTAATATAAAATATATGTGGTTCTATTAAGTTTTACAATTAGCTAATCTTTTTGAGTGTCTACTATATTTTGCATACTGTTAAATGGCTATGTATTTCAGTTCATTGAATCCCCATAAAAATCACATGTAGTCATTACTTCTGTTACCCCTTTTGAGCAAATGAAAAAAACTGAGGCACAGAAATATTAAGGAACTTATTCGAGATCACACCAATAACAAATGGCATAGTTAATATTCAAACACCAAAAATCTGGCTCCTGAGGCTACAAATGTAACCCACATATTTTCATAATGAGCTGGATTTTAGTTGCTCTGAAACTCAACCATAATATTTTAAGAACGTGTAGAATCATACTGTCATTTGTAGCATCTTGACACCACCACTTTGTGTTCTAGAAGATCCTCTATACTTCAAACAATATAAAATAAAATTTATCATAAAATAAAATTTACTAGTTTAGATTTGTATTATTTAAAATGCAATTACTAACAGTAAATTAAAACTAATTATCATTATTAATAAATGTAGTAATGAGGATTAGTAGAAAGTACTGTCAATCAGAAGCAGAACTAAAGATTATTCCTGTATTAAAAATAGTTCTGATAGTTAAGTTACATAAATGAGACTTTAGGAGCACTATATAAGTCATATAAAATAAAACTTCTGAGCTGGGCACGGTGGCGCACCCCTGTAATCCCAGCACTTGGGAGGCTGAGGCAGGAGGATCGCAAGTTCAAAGCCAGCCTCAGCAATGGCGAGGCACTTAGCAACTCAGTGAGACCCTGTCTCTAATAAAATACAAAAAAGGGCTGGGGATGTGGCCCAGTGGTCGAGTGCCCCTGAGTTCAATCCCTGGTACCCCCCCCCAAAAAAAAAATAAATAAAAAAGTAAATAAATAAAACTTTTGAGGCACCTGTGGAGATCAATGACTTTAGTAAGCATTCCTTTCCATACAAACAATTATGTATTACTTAAGACTTTAGTAAGCATTCCTTTCCATACAAACAATTATGTATTACTTAAGAGATATTTTTATCTGTTCTTTAAAACTAAGTGTCCTGTTAGGTGTGGTGGCACATGTCTGATAACCCCAGCGGCTCGGGAGGCTGAGGCAGAGGGATCTGGAGTTCAAAGCCAGCCACAGCAACAGTGAGGTACTAAGCAATTCAACAAGACTCTGTCTCTAATTAAAAGAGGAAATAGGGCTGGAGATGTGGCTCAGTGGTCAGGCGCCCCTGTGTTCAATCCCTGGTACCCCCCCCCCCCGTCCAAAAAAACAACTGTCTTTACCCATATATTTGCTAGGGAATGCTTCATTGACCTATATACATAAAAACAACACAACTTGGATATGCTGTTGTAATTTATATTTCATAATTTCAAGTTAATGAGATTATACTGTATCATTATTATAAAATATTTGCATTAAATCAATATTAAATTTTCTTTACCTTGGCTGCAATGAAGCTCAAAGAGACAAGTTTTGTGCTGACACTGTATATTTGCCCAGTGTGTACTGTCTGCTAATATTATTTCCCTTCCTCTCGCCCTTAGTTATTTGATGCATGTGTTTTAATAAATGTTAATAATTAGAATCATATTGTAGTTATTGCAAGATACACAAATCTTCTCTGGAAATAGTATAAATAAACAAATAAATAAAACAATTATATTTCTATCCATTAAAATACTACTTGTTACTAAGGCATATCAAATTCATTAATGTAATTCAATCTCCTTAAATAACTGTTTACTCTTTTAATGTATTATGTATAGAAGATAAAATTTAAGAATGTATTTACTTTTCTAGTTGTCTTTGCTAATACTTTAAATAATAGCATTTACAGGGCTATCAACATAGAATTTATTAGTTACAATTTGGAAACTATGAGACCTAAATTAAGTGGAGAACTACCTAATACCCCTTTAATATGTCCCTAATATAACCAGAATCAGCCCCCCTTTTTTGGCAATACTAGGAATTGGACTCAGAGGCTTTCTAACACTGAGCTACATTCCTAGCCCTTAAAAAAATTTTTTTTTTTTTTTAAATTTGAGACAGGGTGTTGCTAAATTGCTGAGGCTGGCCTCAAATTTATAATCCTCCTGCCTCAACCTCCTGAGCTGCTGGAATTACAGGCATGCCCCTCTGCACCCAGCTCTTTGGTTTTTATTAAGACATTCTTCTATAAGCTTTGTCATAGTGAATTGATAATTTCATCAGAGTGAAATATCAACTACTGATAATTTTATCATAGTCAAATATCCTATGAAGTATATGTCTTTCATAGTCTTGGTAATCTGAATTTATTAAACTAGATATAATTATATATTTCACTAATATACTGGGAATAAACATGGTGCCCAACTACTATCAATAATTCATGTTTAAGGGAAAACTAACAAAAGTAACCATGAGAATAATAAAAAAAGAAGTTAATTATTTTAATTCCTATAAAACAATTAAATTACTTTGTAGGGGGACTAATTTGCAAATAAAACAATTATTTACATGTCTGTATTTCTGGTATCTAAGTAGCATATGAAGAAATATGGTACAGTGGAAAAAAGTTCAGGTTTTGGAGCTGGCCATACTTGGGCTCAAATCTTGGCTTTCCCATTTAGCTATATAACTTTGGATATGAAATTTTCCAATTATCAGTTTCTTCATCTATAATTGTGGACAATAATGAGAATTGTTGGGTAGATTAAATGACTAAATGCATCCAAAGTGCTTACTATAGTGCCTGCCAGTAATGTCTCTGAACTCATTTGTTATTTTTGTAATTTGAACTGACATGTGGTTAGGCTGAAATAATTGAGACAAACAAACAAACAAACAAACAAAAAAAACTGGTAGTAAGATGGAAGGAAATGTTGCTGAATTCTAACTTCAGAAAAAGACAATAATATTATACATTCCAGAAGAAGAATCTATAATATTTATTTCTATGAATGTAACAAACCCTCACATTACTATCTTGTATTTGCTTCAACATTTATATTGTTATATTACCATTAAGTTCATTCATATCATAATTAAATCTTTGCAATTCACCTTTAAATTTTTATATATGCATAATGATCTGTATTAATCTACTGTATGATATACCCTTCAAATCTCACAGTTAAAAACAATATGAATGAAAATGATTTAATGAATGTCACTATGGGTACAGATATTTAATATCAATATTTAACATAAATATTGATATTGAGGCATATAGACAGTGAAAGAATTTTTCTACACAACAACTATAGAAAGTTTTCAAGAAAGGAGCAGGTCCAATTCAATTACTTCAATTACTTTTCCCAACATGAATAAAGTAATTCTTACCTGGAAAACCCACCTGAAACTACAATAAAGTATTTCTTACCAGCATTGCGCGCTTTTCTTCATCTCCTTTAGTTTCTCTCTTTTCATTTTTTTTCCTGAATATCTCTTGAAGCTGCAAAGAAATTAATCAAGAATCAAATATCCAAGAAGAGTTTTGAAGTACCTACCTATCACACTATGCTAGGTATATTCTGAAAACAAGAAAATATTTGGACACTACTCCAACTTTTTATTTCATTTTACATAATAGTTGAAAGTTAAATAAAATGTGCTATCTCCCAAGACTTTAGACTTCTACAAATAACTTAGACTACCCTCCACCCCTGCTTTTAGGAGCTCTTTTCAAATAGGCAAATTATCATGTATGAGGCAGTAGTACAGCAACTGAAAAGACCAGATCACAGCTTTAAAAGGAAAGCAGCTTTTTTTAAGAGTGCAGTGTTGTTGGATGGGGGTACATAGGATTAGAGGAACACTACAATGGTCAAAGGAAAGGGAGGGGAAGGGAGGGAGCAAGGGGGGAGAAGGAAAAATAAATTGGTGGTTGAATGAGATAGATATCATTATCCTAAATGCATGATTGAAGATCTGAATGGTACTTATATACTTTGTATACAAGCAGTTGTATGTAAAAAGATGCTATACTTGTGCATTATGAATAAGTAAATAAATAATTTTAAAAAAATAAAAGAGTGCAGAGTAGAGAGCCAGGGATGTGGCTCAGTGGTAGAGTGCTTGCCTAACATGAACAAGGCCCTGAGTTCAATCCCCAGCACAACAAAACAAAAACCCAAAAGAGTGTAGAGTAGAAACAATAAGAGGTCAATATGAATGCTTTTAACTCCCATCTCCATAAACAGACAGCATTCCAAAAGCCATCTATACAAAGCTACTTCAAGGGAATGAGTTCTCCAACTTAATCTGTATATCAGTGGGGTAGAATTTAGCAGTGTTGACATAGAATGCTTATTCAAAATTTCTTAGATAAATAGGGCCATCCTGAAAGTTTCCCAATTACGGTCCTGTACTATCATAACAAAACTACATTAAACTAAATGTCTATTTTAGTGTATCTCCATTTATTGCAGTGAAACTGAGAACACCCACCTCTTGACCATTCTGTAAAGCACTAGAATGTAGGTTACAGTTCCAATGGCTCTGGCTCAGGGACTATACCTTGGCAAGGGCTATGTGGATGTTAAGTTTAAGATTTTTGATAAATCCCTTTCAATGAGTACTAATGAGCTTTTGATGAGGATTTTTGTATCTTCTCTTTACTACCAGAGAAAAGAATGATTTCATCTGTATTCTAGTCTCTGAAGTAAATTTGAAGCTCATCAAGAAGTTTTCTGAGAGATTTTTAATGGTTGTGTTACAAAGGAAAAAAAAAAAAAAAAACAGGAAGTAAAATGACTATGTGCCATTTCCCCCCCCCCTTTGTTTTATATGAAGATAAAGACAGATCTGAACATAAATGTTAAGGGTAGATCTTACTATTTTAAGGAAAAAATTAATTTCTACTTTAGAGCAAAAACATAGAACTTTTGTCATAGAAAAAGATGCAGGATACATAGGTAAAAAGAAAGAGAAATTCTGGAAGAGGAAGTAGGAAGATAAATGAGCAGCTGAAGACACTGTCAGACCAGCACTAAGGCTGGACTAAAGTGAGAAAGACCTAAGTATAAATACCTAAGAACTGTCAGCACTTATTCAAAGACAAGAAAAGGGAATAGGGAAGTGGACACAATACTGCAATATAAGGTACCAGTGAGTGGAAGAGATAAGGAAAAAGGGAAAACTATCTAGTCCCTGTATTGAGAAGGAAGAAAAATGCTTATGGCAAATGTTTGTGATTTGGTGGTTGACAGAATGAAGACTGAATACTAACCTGGGCAAATATAATCTCAGGATTGCTTGTTATCTATCCAATATATGGTACATTCCAAACTTCCAGCTAGTATGTACACAAATTTAAACATCTTTATACTATGAACATAATGTATATTTTTATAATATAAATATTATTGAAAGTATGAGTATATATTTCTTTATTAAAGTTGAAGCATAGATATTTTCCTCTTTCCTCCAGAGTAGTACTTTGATAATGTAAAAGCATAAACATAAAATAAGCAATATTTAATTATTGATAAAATGTAGCATATAATATACATACCACCAAAAACTCCTTTTTATCCACCATCTCATTGCCATCAGTGTCAAACATGTTGAAAGCTATTCTAAAACCTGCATGTGGCTCTGCCATATAAAAAAAAGAAGAAATATTCATGAAGTGGAAAAATATATTTTAAAGTACAAAATCTGTATTAGTTGTAAACAGTTTTTCAGATGCTACATGGAAATATTTTCCTTAACTAAGAAAATAAAAGCAACATGTTACTATTATTTAAATGTAACAAAAAGTATAATGACATAAACATAATAGCAGACTTAATAACCAAAATGATAATATATTTTAAAAGTATCTTATAATACTGTATAGCACAAAAGGAAAAAATTGACTACTCTTCTTCTAAAAATGGACATTCAAAGTCTGTTAGTTTGTTAAGAAGAAAACTATCAACTCATCATATCTGAAATAGTCTCAATGTTTAACTACTTCGAGTGACAATAAAATAAAAAATATGACACAACAAAACAGTTTCAATTTGGAAAATTATAATTGAAATTACCTATGGAAATAAATGTTAAGGATGAGAGGCTACAGATTTGGGCTTAAATTTCTAAAGGCTTCAAAAACAGAAATATAAAATAAGAGCTTTGAGTATATTATTCCCAATTTCTCCAAAATACAAGGAACAATTGCCTTTCTGAGACAGAATTTCAGAAATTAAAATAATAGAAGGTGAAAAGAAAACACCTATAGACAGATAATGAACTATTTTAATTTTATGAACTTTATAACAAGGTTCACTCTTTTCTCTTTTCACTTCTAGAACAAAAAGAAGAAGCCTGGACTGAAGAAAACTTTAACATGTCCTTCAAACAGAAGCTCAGTACACATGCTTTCTCAAAATATTTGACTTTTCTTTTGACACGACTAACATAAAGTTTAGAAAAGACCCCAGCAACTCCCCACTACAGATACATTTGCTGTTGACCCATTGTGAAATCTTGAATCTGGCAAAGGAGAAGCAGATAGCCCTACTTATTTAACCCATAATAGTTATTTCTGAAAATAAGAGAAACAATAGAAAATCCTTTATGTTAGCCAAATCTTGCATGTATTTTAGGAATCTAAACTTATTTTTATTACCATTGACTTTAGAAAGAAAGAAAAATTTATACCATCGCTGATAACCAAGTTTTAAGCTTTAAAAAGATCTAGAAAGTACATTGTTATGGTTTAGATGTGAGGTGTCCCCCCAAAAGCTCACACGTGAGACAATGCAAGACGGTTCAGAGGAGAAATGATTGGGTTATAAGAGTATTAACCCAATCAGTGAATTAATCACCGGATAGGGATTAATTTATTGGTAATTGAAGTGGTAGGGTGTAGCTGGAGAAGGTGGAAATTGGGGTGTGGCTTTGGGGTATATATTTGTATCTGGCAAGTGGAGACCCCTCTCTCTCTCTGCTTTCTTATCACCATGTGAGCTGCTTCCCTCTGCCACACTCTTCCACCACAATGTTCTTGAGCCCCAAGGAATGGAGCTGGCCTTCTATGAGAGCAGGCCTTCTATGGACTAAGACCTCTGAAACCGTGAGCTCTCATATAAACTTTTCCTCCTTTAATATTGTTCTGGTTAGATCTTTTATTCACAGAAGCAAAAAAGCTGACTAAAACATACATGTGCAAAGGAAGTCCTTACAGATATTGTTTGGAAGAGAAAATGAAGTTAAAATAATAAAAAAAAAAAAAAGGGAACACTTATAGATACTATAATGTAGTCCTCATCCTGCCAATCCTCTTTTTTTTTTTTTTTTTTAATTTTTCTTAGTTCTAATCCAAATGTCTCATATTTTTTCTCTTCAAATTCCTTAGAAGCTTTTGCAGCTGTGTCCTGTACTCAAAGCAAATTTCACAGCACACCCATTCCTTTCTTTAGTAGGGAAAATCATGTTATTATTTGGAAGTGAGGAAGAGAATAACAAAGCTATTTTAGGGTAAGGATGATGGGTCTTCTGATAGACTCACCAGTGTGGAGACTGGAGACTCATTCTCTCACATTAATCTTGCAGAAAATCTGATTCAAGTGAGTACAGTAGGAACTTAATTATATGTCCTGATCTTTGGGGCTTCATGAAGAATAAAACCAAAATGATTGATCTTAAATTGATAATTCATGAGCTAATTACTAGACCATAAGCCAAAATATTTGTTTTTGACTCTTAAAAGTGCTATGCTTGGCATATTTCTGCAGCATTTAGACATGAATTTTGCAGAACAGCAAAGATAAGCCTAAAGTTATTTTCAATATTAAGAAAAACTAAGGAAAATCTGTTTTCCAAGATTCACATTGAAAAGGAAAACTCTATCTAAAAACAAATTTAATGTGCATACTTACTTGTTAAAATACATAAAAGAAAAAGATATTCTGTGTAAGAAATCACACCTAGAAGAAAAATAGTATCAATTATGCTATATACAATATTACTTATCTTCATACATATTAAAGTAAAATATTCTACTAGCAAGAGACACTGGAATAAGCAGATGCTAAATATTGTTTTAAAGGAGACTAAATTGTTATAAAACAACTGCAAAAAAGCAGAAAAATTAATTTTACTTTAATTGTTCCACAGACCACTTCAGAAACATGTATAAAATTCACATTAATGCTCTCAAATATATTTAAAAAAAAAGAAAATTATAATTTCACTGATAGTTGTAATTTTTAAACTTGTTGCTAGTTTTTCCATGTTTGAACCCAACATGAAACTAAAAAGGCAGAAATGGTATACTGAGAAGAGCATAATTAATATTTAGTAACATTTGGATAAAACATTTAGACATTGTTCCTTAGAAATCCAATTTTTATACTGCATTTAAAAAACAAGACTTACAGTCACCAGTTTCCTGCTGTCCAATTGTCACTTATTATTTTTGAAAAAAATATTTAAATGTACCTTGAGAAATTTTTAATTTAATTTATTATACTTTACGTACCCTGCACCCGGAGTTTTCTGTGGCTCCATAATTAACTTTAAAAGGAGCCTGTTTGAAGTAAATGAAAGTATACATTGTTACTTGAATTCTTACTTTTGGACTAGAACACCCAAAACTAGAATTAATGGTTTAATTGATCATCCAAGTAAAATACTAAGAAAATTATAATCAGAAATAAGTCTGCATTACTTATCTAAATAGCAGATAGGTTTGATGGTTAGTTAAAGGGTATTAAAAAATCTTAAAATAATCAGATTGTGAACTTTAAAGTTTCCATTTTATCTGATGTTCTTTGAGGCTACCCTCTTTGTTACAGAACAAAGAGAAGTCACTGTCAGGCAGTTTGTCAGAGACATGAAGGGAACTATCCAGGAAGCTCTGAAAGCATTCTCTTCTTTTGTTTATACTAGAACATTGTGACCTATGGACAGATAGTTCTGGTTGATTTCCATGAATGTTATGGGAGAAAGATTCTGAAATGGTCAATGTATGTAAAGATACAATACTTAGATTCTGTAGAGAACCCTCCAAAACAAGAAAAAGAAAAAACAAATGCCAAATGCAAGAAGAAAAAAGAGAAACGGGCTTGTTATCTCTATCATCCTATCTCATTGTTGTTCTAATTCACCTGGTGGAGTACCTAAGAGTTGCTGGCTGGTACAAAGAATTTTAATAACTACTATACAACTTGTATTTGACAGTAAATTCAAGATTACCCTCAAAGTGAGAATTACTTAATAGTGTACGTCTTGATCATGGTAAGCACATGTTTGTAGGGCTACATGGTCACTAAGGTGGCTTAATCTATAGGGAAGAAAAACAAAATGAAACTAATGATGTACTTTAATAAAAATGGTCAAGAAATACTGAAAATATTGCTGAATAGGAATCATAGATTCTTAATGCTTTCCAATAACAAAAATGGAAAAATTTTATTTATAGACAAACTTTCAATTTATTCAAGATTACCCAGGATTTATATATATATATATATATATGTATATATACATATATTATACATATATATATATAATAAAAAGCACTAAGCATATAGTAATGGTGCAATCTTTAGAAACAGGATGTCAACTCGGTTTCTTCTGAGAATTCAATCAAATTTAAAGTTCCTTAAAAAGCATAACACTGTTTAATTCCTGTATCATGATACATTATAGCTGGCTGTTATAACTAAGTCTATGTAACATGGTTTTATAAATGCTGTATATTTCATGTTTTTTTTTCTTACTGGGTAATATTTCAAGCAGATGAACTTCTTCATTTTAAAATTAATCTTCAATAGCTCTAAAGATTTAGGTTTATAATTGCCCTGCAATTTAATCTCTGGGGGGGGGGGGGAAAAAAAAAAAGCAAGTATCTCTGTGTTTCTCTATTTCACCTAGTCTGATGGCTCTAAAGTTTATTGATCATATATTGTCTTGACAATCTGAGCATATGATATAGATACAAACTATACTACAATGTAGCGATTGAATGAGTGTAACTATTTAAGTTTAAATTAATCAAATCAAATAAAAATGAAAAATGAGTTCTTCAGTTTTGAGTTATGCTAGCCACATCTGAAGTGCTCAATGGCAACATTTGGCAGTGGATACCATATGAAACGGCATAGAAGTAGAATGTTTTCTCCACCTCAGATAGCTCCATTTAAACAGTACTGAATAAATGCTCTCCCCTGAAAAGAAGAAAAGTAGTAACATGCATATAACATGAGGAATATTAGGACATGCCTAAATTTAGGGCTTTCAGATTAAAGCTTTTCCTTAGCTAAAAAGAATTTCCTTTTTCTATGCATTCCTTTTTCTGATCATGTTTGACCCAATTTATATTTCTTCATGAGCTACATTAATGAAAAAGTTTGAAGTTCACCAGAATTATCTGTTCCTCCTGAGTTTTGAACATTACCAATCCTATCATCTCACCCTGTAATCTATATGATAGTTCTTAAGACAACTTCCAGAAAAAAAAATTTTAGAGTGTTTAAAGACACTTTGGCCCAGGTGTCTCAAATATTTAAAAAACCAT
Source organism: Tamias sibiricus (assembly GCA_025594165.1). NCBI lineage: Eukaryota > Metazoa > Chordata > Mammalia > Rodentia > Sciuridae > Tamias > Tamias sibiricus. The sequence goes on from CM046661.1 coordinate 52,390,309, forward strand.
AGTTATGTAAAATCTGTAATAAAAGAAAAGTTGTATTTTTCAAATTCCATGTGAAACAGGTGGAAGCAATATTTTTTAAATGTTTTTTATTTTTTTGGTAACTGGGGATTGAACATAAAGGTGTTTTACCACTAAGCTCCATCCCTAGCCCTATATTTATTCTTACAAAATAGATTTAAATATTAAGTGTTCATACAAAAAAAATTCTCATTTATTTATTTATTTCACCCACTTTGAACTCTTAGCTGTTGCTTCCTTTTTAAATTTTATGTTGAGTTATGTCTCACTAACTTGTGGAGGATTTTGCTAAATTAGCCTCAAACTTGGAATCCTCCTGCCTCAGCCTCCCAAGTCGCTGGGATGAAAAGTGTTCACCACCACACCCAGCAGAAATTTCAATTTCTAATTCTACTTTAAGTATATGAATTATAACTATTCCTTCAAAGTATTTATTTTCAAGCTATGATAAGCATAATATTTTCAAATCAATACCGATTAACAAAGATGAAAAAGAAAATGCTGTTTATTTCTCTTCTTTTTGGCATATTCTTTTATTTGAAAATCTAAACAAGTATGTGTCACTCCTTTTTTAAAAAATATTTATTTATTTGCTTTAGTTGTACACAATGCATTTACGTGGTGCTGAGGATCGAACCCGGGCCACGCACGTGCTAGGCGAGCGCTCTACCGCTGAGCCCAGCCCTGTCATTCCTTTTTAAGGTTAAAGGTTTTTTAAGGTTTAATATGCACGTATATTATTAATCAATTTTTCATAAATGTGTACAAAAAGTATGTTAAGTTATGTTGTGAAGGAAAACTGCAAAAACAATGTAATAGCTTTGTTAACAGCAAGCAAATTAACAAATTAACTTAGATACATGGATACTAATAATGGAGTAAGTTAAAATAGATGGATTTTGTACCGAGCGTTATCTAGAAAAGAAATGTTCAAATTTGGCTACCAAAAGACAGGTCTGATAAGTTTTTCATAGTGATTAAATTCAGGAATATCCATAATTCCTTAGAAGCAAAATTAAAGGAAGAAAAATAGATACTTGAAGATCTATTATTTTTAGCCTTTTTAAAAAATTTCTTTCTTTTGTAATGCTGGGGATTAAATACAGGGCATTAAATACAGGTAAGTACAACTGAGCTACATCGCTAGCTCAAGATCTTTGAAGAATGCTTTCTATTGTGATAAATATAGCATATGCTTTTCAACATGGTTTTTGAAAAAGCAATTTTTTTTAAATTATGAAAGTTCATTCTGACATTAAAAAATGTGGAAGATGTAAGTAATATACATAAAAAATAACATAAAAACCACCCTTAATCATGCCACCAAAAGTAACATTACTATCCAAAAACATTCATATTTGGTGTTGTAGTTTTCAGATTTTTCTCTATACGTTATATATATATATATATATATATATATATATATATATATATATATATACATGTGTTTTTTTATAACTTTTTTTTAGTTGTTGATAGACCTTTATTTTATTTATTTATATGTGGTGCTGAGAATCGAACCCAGTGCCTCACATGTGCCAGGCAAGTGAGCTACCACTGAGCCACAACCCCAGCCCCCATACATGCAATTTTAAAAATTACTGCAGGTATGGAAAAAATATGCACATATGAATAGTGTGATCAGCAGTGTCAATATTAAAATGTGTACTAAAATTAACTTACCTCTTTCTTTAAGATTTCGAAATAGCTTTGATGATCCCTTCCAAACTGGTGGTGTTTCTGAGAGCATTTGATTTAATTCCTATGACAGAAGGCGTTATATAGGTAAACTACTTTCTTAAAAATTAGTTAAAAAGTTGAATTTCAAGCAAAAAAAAAAAACTTACTTAAAAGACCTGAAATGTGGTATATGTATCCTATTTTCTTCCTGTAGTTTATTCAACCACAAAATAACAATATTTGCCCACAGTGCAAATATAAAATAAATGACAAAGAGCCTATAATGAATTAGAGCTACTCAAAATTTCAGATAAATAACTGGAGCTATATATAGATAAGACAACCATATTAAGATAAAACAGTAAGTTTAAGTTTCTAGAGTCATTTATAAAGGAATAGTTTTATGGAATCCACATGAATTTTTTCATCAAAGTCAATATGTTCACCTGACCTCATAATGTTCTTTGCAGCATTACTGGATTGAGGGGGGTTTAAGCAGAGGAGATTAATAAAGGAATATGCTAAAAAGGAATGAAGAGTATTTTTATGGTGACTCAAAGAATAAGAACATTAAAAAAAAAACTATCACTGCTGGTGGGATATTATTGAAGAATTTAAATGTTTGTATCATTGCTCATATAACAATTTTGAATTATTGTGCAGACTTTGTAAAATTACTAAATAAAAACTATAATTTGGTTAATTGTAAAGAATACTAATTAAAGGATTTGATAACACACTAATCTGAAATCTAAAAATTACTCTTAGTAACACATTAAGAAAAAACAGAGACCACTTCTATTTCTATATCTGATCCCTGTTACTCAAACTGTGTGGTTCACCAACAATCTGGGTGTTACCTGGGAACTTGTTAGGAATGAATTTCCATTCCCATATCCAGCCCTACTGAATCAGACTGTTTTTTCACATATCTCCAGGTAATTTGGGGGCACATTCAACTTTTAGAAGCACTTCAAACAAATCCTTCCTGATGTGGCAGTACCTGAAAATACTCTGTGGTATTTATAAACAATCACTGTTTTCTGATAACTTTGAGAACTTAAAATTTATTAAATTTTTAATATTCAATTCATGATGAGAATCTCTCTCCTTATCCCCAGGGCCTACCTTGTTCTCTTGTATGTAGCAGTGCTGTATAAAAAGTAATTTGACTGACTTTTGACCCTGGCACCTGGGAGGGAGACTATAAATTTTGGATCACACTTGAGTTTACGCTATGGAAATGATTCAGGATGGGATTTGGTCACCAGAAAGAACAAATATGATTTGAAGGTTGAGATGTTGATCCAGGCACAATGTCTTGAGAGGAAAGGGAATAGAAATTGAGTTCAATTACATGGCCAGTGATTCAAACAATCATACTAGGTAAGAAAACCCAAGAAAAGATCTGGATACCAAGCTCAGTGGAGCTTTCAGGTTGGTGAACACACCCTGATTTCACATTAAGAGGGCACAAAAGCTCTTTGTCAGGACGCTCCCAGATGTAAACCTTTGTCTCTTCACCTGACTGGTCTTAATTTGTATTTTTTGTAATAAAACTGTAATCATTAGCATAGCATTTTTCTGAGTTCCATTAAACCTAAGGAGAATTATGGTAAGGAACTGTGGCAAACCCCTGGTTTTGTAGGTCAGAAGTATGGTGCCTAGAGATCCCTGAACTCGAAGCAAGCATCTGAAATGAAGGCAGTCTTGTTGGGCATTATGATTATGCCTTTATACAACCTCTTGGTGATTAGTGTCAGAATTAAACTGCATTATTGCAAGTAAGTATTGAATAGATATTTCCTGAATTAAATTCAGTTTCCCCAAATTACAGATGCTTTTTAAGGTATTTATACAACCTTCTCAAATGAGTAGTCTGTATTTATTTATTTATTTTTAACTGTAGATGGACACACTATCTTTATTTATTTATGTTTATGTGGTGTTGAGGATTGAACACAGTGCCTCACGCAAGCAAGGCAAGTGCTCTACCACTGAGCGTTCCTAGCCCCAGTCTTTTTTTTTTTTTTTTTAATTATACAGTTAATACATATACATCATAGGACAATTAGTAAGCATAGACAAGAAAAAATAATTATGATCCAAAATAAATCACATGTAAGCTTTAATATTCTTTTCATCTGATTCTATAGCTAGACATCCTTATACAGCATTTTGTTAATGCAAATATTAAATCTTTCTCCTTTTACTATTTTGTAACTTCCTCTTTTTAGTCCATATATTGTAGGCATACTTTCCTATCACATAGTCTTCATTTTCATATTAATGACTACATAGCAGTTGTATATAATAGCAGTTCTAAAATTCACTTCTTTACATACTTAAAAATACTGTTAGCTTCAAAGAGATATGGTTTATATGGGTTAATCTATTTGAAAGTAAAAACAAAAAATTTTTAAAGCACAAAAACACATAACCATACATTCTATTAGCTGTCAGAGCAATGACATCATCACTCATCATGCAGCCTCTTAGAAAACTCTACACTCCTAAGGAGTAAGAGTGAATAAAACAAGTATCTTTTCAGTATTATGACGAAAATGACTTTGACCACATACATCCTTGAAAAGGTCATTGCATTTAAAGAACTACAGTCTACATTATTCTACAACTTGTCATTTTGCTTAACCTTGTATTTTCTAGGTTTATTCACTCCGATACACATAGCTCTAATGTATTTATTTAGAATAGGATGCTCCATTTACTCATGTCTCTTTTCCTTCTTCTTCTTCTTCTTCTTCTTCTTTTTTTTTTTTTTTTTTTTTGTACTAGGGATTGAGCACACCCAGGGTCACTTAACCACTCACTGAGTCACACCCCCAGACCCCCCCTTTTTTTTATTATTTTTGAGACTGGGTCTCTCTCCCTAAGCTGCTGAGGCTGGCTTTGAACTAGTAATCCTCCTGCTTCAACCTCCTAAACCGCTGGGATTATAGGTATGTGTCCACATGTTCAGCTCATTTACTCATGTCCTTATAAAAATGTAATTTAATAATGTCTTCCACGCTTTCTGTTATTACACTTTTAAGTATGTAATAATTCTTGTGAAACGTATCTTATTTGATACTAATTTCTAATTGCCACTGCTGTGGCAAAAGCCCAAAATCAGCATGTTATTAACTTTGGTTCACTGATCTTACATTCAATAGTAACCTTGCTAAACTTTTTGATTTATTTTGAATAAATCTCTGTATTTTTAAATTTTTCTCTCAGTCGTATTATTTGCCACTATTCCAATCATTAGATCCTTTCTTTTTTTTTTCCTTTTGTCATTTTGCATGTTATGGCCTGAATTGTGTCCCTTCCCCAAAAATTCATATGATAAAGTCCTAATCCCCACTATCTCAGAATCTGACTATATTAGAAAGGGATCCTTTAAAGGTAATTGTTTGAGGTGGCCCAATCTGATATAACCAGTGTCCTTATATAAAGAGATTAGGGCCCAGACATGCACAGAGGAAAGACCATGTGATGAAGACAGAGGGAGAAGACAGCCACCTAGTGCCAAGGAGAGAGGTCTCAGAAGAAAATGACCTGCTGATGCCCTGATTTTAGACTTCTAGCTTCCAGAACTGTGAGAAAATAAATGCCTGTTGTTTAGGCTACCCAGTCTGTGCTACTTTGTTATGGCAAACTAGAAATATAGGCTATTGAGATGTAATACTTTGCTAGGCCTCTAATAAAATGCAGTGGAATAGTTGTGACAGCAGGTATATTTTTTATTATATCTGACTTTAAAGAAAATGTCTCTAATATTTTACCAGAAAACATGACTTTTGCCATAGGCTTTTGAGGATTCCCTTTAGTTAAGAAAATTAGAAATTACTAAGTCAGAAAATAGAAAATTATCAGTACATTAGTAGTTTGTCTAAGCCCCTCACTGATGATGTTACCTTCTATCTCCTCTAGAAATAAAGGCCATCTTGAATTTTATGTTAATCATTTCTCATTCTTCCCACCTATGAATGTAATCCTAAGTAATATGGTGTTTATTTTCCCAGTTTGGGACTTTATGTAAGCAGGATTATATTTTTTATGTGAATTGCTTATTTTGTTTAACATTATGTTTCATTGAGATTCATCAAGTTATAGCATTACTACAATGCCTTTGTTTTCATTGTTCTGTACTATTTACCATATGACTATATCAAAATTTATATGTCTACTATTAATGTATTATGTTGTTTTGGGCCATTATGAACAATCTACCAACATTCTTGTGAACCTCTCCTGCATATAAACAATGGTTTCTCTAGGTATACACACTGGTGTGAAATTACTGGGTCATAAAGGACATTCAAATTTAACTTTACTAGGTACACCTGAATGCACTGCTGTAGAATTTAAACACAGGCATGTAACTGCAAAGTACAGGGTATATATTATCTTCAATTTCAGTAGATAATACCAAATTGTTTTCCAAACAAGGGTATACCAATTTACATTTACAAATGATATTTACCATTAAGCTATAGCTTTGCTAGTCTTTGGAATTCTCTACCTTTTTTATTTTATGACAATATGGAAAGTAAAAAAATGGCACCATGATGTGATTTTAATTAAAAAAAAAAAACACATGTGTTTGTGTGTGTGTTTGTATGTGTGTGTATACGTATATGCATGCATATGTATACCAAGAGCTTTAACTTACCTGTTTGGAAAGCGACTTCCATGTTTTAGCAACTAAAATAAATATAAAATAATTAGATAATAAATACTCCATGTAATGTATGTCCATATTCAGTAGCCATCTACAAGCATAACTCAAAGCCAAGCTTCTATGTTCAAAAGGCAAGGGTTTTTTAATCTCAAGATCTGAACTTAAGATATGATCTTATCTGTTTCATATACTACAAATTGTTCATAATAAATATTCTCAGTAGAATAGGAAATACTTTTCCATACAAGATTGTTTTAGTTTGGCAATTCCTAGATTTATAAGGAAGTGAATTTATTCCATGTTAAACATCTTATGGAATTAAAAGCACAAATAATAATATTCATAAAATATTCACATTGGAATGAGATATATTAGTTTTCCTGAAAATAATTCATAGTTAAGGTCTCTCTAGGATGAAGAAGGATATGAGGCAAAGAGAAAAATAGATGACAGCTAGAGCAGGTAAAGTAAAAGAGAAATTTATTCTGTTTTTCATTCTTCTTCCCTACAACTGCTTAAGAAACATCTTGGAACATTAGCATTGTAGTTGAATAAAACATCTGGGATCACTTTCTTTTTCTATTTCCTCTTCACACCCCTGAAGATTGCAAGCATTATAAAACTTATGTTCAGTCAGTCTTGCTGGGTTTTTGTTGTTGTTGTTGTTCAGATTTGAACATTATAAATAATGTAATGCCTGTCTAAGAATTATCTCTAAGTTGAGTGAGTCTTATAAAAGCTGCATTACAAAAACTGGTATATATTATTTTAGCTTCATTACATTAATGACAACCAATCATTGTTTCTATATTGAATGGAGCAATTTTTAATTAACAATATAGCAAATTCAAAATTACAAGAAAGGTACTTTTTTTTTCTATGCAACCCATTTTAAGACCAAAGAGAAGAAATAAGCTTCTAAATTTTTACAAAATGATTTTCATGGAGATAGATTTCTCTCTGTCATAATAACATTCTTCCTTTACCAAAGGTAGTGCATAAAAACATGTAATCAAGTGATTAAAATCACAGGTTGCAAATTAAAATTTAGCAGTAACATTAACCATAAGACTATATATATTCATTTAACAATGCTACTTTGCTTTTAACAGTGAAAAAAGAACAGATGAAATATGTATGATTCTGTTGCTCTTGAAATATAGCCATAAAACAAAAGAAAAATGAATAGTACAAAAGTACATGCACATGCTCTTATGCAATGCTCAGAAGCTGTTTATCAAAAGAGGAAGTTAGACAAACTCTTGAGTTTTGTAGGGTTTATGAGATTTCCACAGTAAATTATTCACAAAAGATATATTCATTCTGCCGGAAATGTACCATGTTCAATATTATTAGCTTTTGTAAAAATAAAAAGGTTAAAGAGCCATTAAGGCTGTTCTTCAAAGGATTTTCTGACTTTCTAAATTCATTGTTTCATATGAAATTACTACATATGTAAATATAACTTAGGTGGAGAGAAAAGACTTAAATTCTATTGGAAATATTTTATTTCTTAAGCTATAGTTAATGTTCTTTGTATTTTTTATATGTATAAAATATTTTTTAAAATACATTTTTAAAAATCTAAATTAAGGGCTGGGGTTGTAGCTCAGTGGTAGAGCGTTTGTCTCACACATGTGAAGCCCTGAGTTGGATCCTCAGCACCACATAAAAATAAACAAATAAAAATGGGGATATTGTGTTCATATACAACTAAAAAAAAAATTGGAAAAAAATCCAAATTAAAATAATTCTTGATGTATAAAAGTAATCAATTACTGATTGCAGTTCTAAATGGGAAATGCACCTATTAAGGTCTAAATTTATGAACTCAAGTGATGATGATGATTATGATGACCGATATCAATATTCATTAAATTCTCACTGTGTCAAGCATTACACTAAGCAGTTTTTCAATCTCCAAAAATTCTTCTGAGGTTAATATTACTTCCAAGTTAATACAGACTACTTAATAATAAATATTTAAAAACCAAATCAATTTAATAAGAGGGCTATAATTATCACAGCCTTCAAATTATTTTTAAAGGAGCCTTGTTTAATTTTCCAGCCTTTTCTATCATTACTACCCTATGTATTCCCAAAGGGGCTGCTATAAACATACCAATACCCTCTTGATTTTGTATTTTTGTTCACATAGTTCCCTCTCCTTTACAGGTTAATCCCACAGTCAATGATCAAAATCTCATAAAAAATGTATTTATTATAAGCTAAAATCTTCCAAGATCAAGCCTCTACCTCAAATTCCACTCCAGCCACATTTCCTTTCTTTTTTGTAAATATCTCCAAAGAATTGTTTACACTCACTGTCTTCACTTCTTCATCTGTTATTCAGCCCTACAATCTGGTCTCTGCCCTAATCACTCCACTAAAACACCACTTTTAAAAAATCATCAAAAATCTTCACATTAGTACATCTAATAAGGACTAGATGTACTATTTAACTTCTCAATAGCATTGTACTCATGTGACCATTCTGGCCATTTTCTTTGGCTTCTATGATTTTAAACACTTCTGATTTTTCTTTTAGTCAATTTAAATGAGTTAAGAGACAGATCTCCTTGTCTTATCTTTCACATGTTCAATATATCTTAAACCTATTATGTTTAAAACTGAAATCATAAATTTTCTCTTCAAACCTTATTTCTACTGACACCTATTCAGTGAAGCCAGCCATTACTCTTTCAGCACTATCTTTGGAGGCTTTTGAAACTGGAACTACCACTAGCCACACTGTGAGATAGTATCAAAGAATATTTACAATTACCAGAAAAAGCTATGAAAATACTGCCCAGCCCCGTATCAGTGAGGTGGATATTCTTCATATGCTTACATGAATTAATCAAGTAAATGAAAAAGTGTGAGAATATTTGGTGTTCTGGAGAACCTTTATCATTTTATAAATAAGTAATTTATATGAATAAAATATGTATTCTAATAGGTTGAAAACAAAAGCACATATGAGAATCCAGTCATCTGTTATTAAATTAGGTATCAAGAAATTTGCAAGAGTGTGCATAATGCCAAAAGGTCTGAGAACCACTAACACATGGAAATGTGAGAAAAAATTAACCTACATTTATATTGCAGAAGCTATAACAAATGCAAAAGAGATATAAAAGAAATTATTGACCAGAGCTAATTTCAAAGCCAGTCCTCTGAGTTAATCTGTTCAGATTAGATAAAAGAATGAGTATGCAGAGCCTCTTATAAAGAATATCAAAAGTAAGGTGGCATTGAATTTTTATGTACAAGGAAGAGGAAACAATTGAAAATTTCTGAGAAAAGTAGATAAGGGTTTGTAAGAAATATTATGGTAACATTGTATAGCATATGTCTTGAAATACTATACTACTTTTCTAGCTATTCTAAAAAACATACACTGCTGCATAGTTTTACAAAGTAGAGATAAGAATATAATCTAACATGATTAAGATGATTTTAAAATATACTTACATTTGGGCTCATCTGTTGTAACAGCCAAAATAAAATCATATGGAGTCATGAATAACTGGCCTTCACATTCTATAGATGCAAACAAACGAAATCGCCTTTCCCTAGATGTAGCATAGAGGTCTAAGTCTTCAATATCTGTTCTGCCAACAGCAACCTAAAAGTTAAAAAAGCAAATAAGTTTTGACTGTGTGAAACAACTTCTCCTTTTAGAAGATAAATACCTTTAATTATGTTAATAGTGAATTAATCAAGTAAATGAAAAAGTGTGAAAATATTTGGTCTTCTTGAAAAACTTCATCATTTTATAAATAAGTAATTTACATGAATAAATGAATCAAAAGATCCTACTAGGAATGACATTAAAGACTTGAAGATTTCTGAATAGGTGCCTCAAAGGATTTGTTATTTTTCTGAGGGGTTTATGTCTTAAGTTTTGGTTGTAGAGAACATTAAATTATACAGCCACTGGTACCTTTAGAGGGAACACCAACACTTGCTGAATGCTTACTATGTACTCTCTATATACTTGTTTATTTGATTAGAAGTAAGTTCACTTAAGTCCATTGATTTTCTAAAAAGAGAAACTAAAGCCTGATATGGTGCTCGTGACTACCATTAAGGTAACCATACAGTAGTAATGTTTCAATTAAAGCTGGAATTACTAACTCTAGATCATTATGGTATAGTTAACCACCAAGAGTCATTCTGAATTTTGCCTAGAGTCAAGTTGAACAGATTTAGAAGGTGTGTGTATTGGGGGGGGGGGGGGGGCGTGTCCTGTTTTCCTTCATTTTAAGACCTTTCCTTATAGACAATTTTCCACTGTTATTTATTTTCTTTCTGAACTAGATATAGGAAATTTTTAACAGAAGGATTTTCCTGATTATAAAATTAATATCTAACTACTATATACAATGTAGAAGCATTTTTAAGTATTTATAGATATGTTGTATCATTTTTGGCAAAAGAAATGGAATTAAACCATCTATGCTATTCAATAATTAGATCTTCATTAAATATATCAGGGCCATTTTCCTATGCCATTAGGATATTCTAGTAGTTACTACATATAATTGGAAGATAGAATTTAAAAATAGATATAATTATTTTGCTTTCTTTTTGGCAAAAATGGGATTATACTACATACACAGTTTAGTAATCTATAGTTTTTTTTTACTATCAGGGCCATTATCCTATGTCACTATTAAAATAGAAAGACTATTTTGAAAAACTGTAATATTCCATGTTAAGATTTTATAATGTAATAATAAACAATTCTACATGGTAAATATTCAGGTGATTTCTCTAGCCTTTTGCTATTATAAAACAATGGTATAATAATCAGGCTTGCCAGGAGAGGTGGCACATGCCACTCCCAGTGGTTAAGGAGGCTGTGGCAGGAAGATCACAAGTTCAAAGCCAGCCTCAGCAACAGCAAGGTGCTAAGCAACTCAGTGAGACCCTGTCTCTAAATAAAATACAAAATAGGGCTGGGGATGTGACTCAGAGTCGAGTGCCCCTTAGTTCAATCCCCAGTACCGCCCCTCCCCCACCACAAAAAAAAATCAGGCTTGAAAATATTTAGAAATATCCATAAGTGGCTCCTTAGGATTACTTCCTATGAGTAGAATTGGTCAGGCAAGACCTTTTTGTACATCCTAAAGGAGTTTATAGTTATTTATGGGCTTACCAACAATATATAAATTAAATTTTCACATGTTTCATAAAACTAATATATATTAGAAAAACTTCTTATTTAGGATGGCAAGTTTATTATCTTTATTATCTCTATTTTTGTCTATTGAGTCTTAATGCAAATTATGTACAAAATATTAAGTTAAAGTTATTTAAGTATCTCATATCTTTGGAAATCAAAACAAGCTATCCAAAAGAATTTCCAACAAGGAGACTATATTTTTTTTATTTCTAAGTAATACTTTATTAAATGAAAAGTCAGTGAAATGATTACGTTTTCCACCATTTTGAAGATGATGTTTCAAAACATTAAACAAATAATTAAATAAACACTAAAAGAAAATTTCACTCCCTACTTTTATTTTCTACCCCCCCCCCCCGTTTTTTTTTTGTTGTTGTTGTTGTTGCAGTACTGGGGATAGAACCCATTGCGTTGTGCATGCTACTGTTGTCAGGGGCTCTACCATAGTCCATATTTCTAGCCCCATTCCCCTTTTTTGATGGTATGTATATGAAATGGAATAAGTGGTGTCTGCCTTCAACGTGTTTACAATCTGTGGAGAATAACACAAAACTAGTTGGAAAAAGAAAAGATACAAACATGGAGGGAGGAAATAAGTCATCAAATGAAAGTAAACAGAAGAAAAGCACCATAGGTTGATATTAAAAAGAAGTTTTCCTTAGGAACAAAATACAAATTTTATGTATTTTGAAGAGATATAAACCCTCCAGGTTTATCCAGCACATTTGAAAGATGATAATGGTCTTTCCTGGAATCAAGGATTTATATTCATGAAGAAGTGAAGGGAAGATATGCCCAGTTAGTAATGATTTCTAAACCTCTGGCTAAAAAGTACTGGATGTAATCTAACAGAAAACAAAAGGTTTTGGAAAATTCTTAAGTAGAGCAATAAGAAAAGAAAATGATATCTAGACAATAAAGCAACATGTACCAAAGACAAAAGGGCTCAGTAGTATATTAATAACAACTGGTCAAGCAATCCATAGGTACTAGGAAACTGTTACTAGAAATTGTTTCTGCCATCAGTAAAACATGATACACTACACAGCCTAATGATAATTATGAACAATAATCTCCCTTACTAGTGCTAAATTACCGGATTAGTAACCTTGTATACACATATCCCAGGGCTTTCTTCCTCTAAGGGCAGGAAAACAAATCTTGCCTGTGACCAGTTTGCTTTCTTCTTTTTTTTTTTTTTTTCTTTTTGGTGGTGCTGGGGATAGAACCCAGGGCTTGTGCATGTGAGGCAAACACTCTACCAACTGAGCTATATCCCCATCCCCCTGCTTTTTTTCTTTCTAGACTATTTCCCTGGGCTTATCAGTAACCTCAATCAATCATAATTTATCTCTAGTGAATCAGTGAATTTCATGGTTGACCACTGACTGAGCTCTCACTGTTTTGGTACCACAATTTGAAGCCACACCTCAGTTAACCATTATGAATCACAATTTTGCTTATAAACTGTATATCTGCTTCAACTTAATATCACTTGATTTATGATTTCTGCCTCTACCTCCTGCTATTATTATTGTCTGAGGTGACTGTTTTCTCATCAATGTTTCCTTCCTTAACTAGTCCTAGCATGCCAAACCTGCTTGACCACTACAGCTGGGAACTCAATCCACCTTTTTTGAGCTAATGCTTACAACTCCTTCTCCTTTATCTCTGCTAACAATTAATTAACAAAGCTTATAGCTCCCCTTTAATTTCTCACATCCACCATTGTCACTGCCTTTGTTCAAGCACTTATTATTATTTTCCTACAGTTTTACTAAAACAGCCTGTGATGTTTGCATTCTTTAACCACTGAAATAAGGGTATGAGAACAAATCTTACCAAGTAGAGTTAAAGGTTTTCATTAATACTTCACTTCATGAATTTCACCCCTTGTTGCCCTAGCAACAGTACTTATCACTTTTCATAACAGCATTTGGTGGTACCCACAGGTCCATTTAGTATTATCTCAAAAAAAGGATTGGGATATTTTGCCAAGAATGTTCTGTAGTGCAGGCTTTCTTGTTGTAAATTCTTTTAGCTTTTGTTTATCATGGAAGGTTTTTATTTCATCATCAAATCTAAAGCTTAATTTTGCTGCATACAAGATTCTTGGTTGGCATCCCTTATCTTGTAGAGCCTGGTATATGTTGTTCCAGGCTTTCCTGGCTTTGAGGGTCTGGGTTGAAAAATCTGCTGAGATGCAAATTGGTTTTCCCTTATAGGTAATCTGACTTTTCTCTCTTGCAGCCTTTAAAATTCTATCTTTATTTTGTATGCTAGACATTTTCATTACAACGTGCCTTGGTGTGGATCTGTTGTAATTTTATACATTTGGCATTCTATAGGCCTCGTGTATTTGATTTTCAGATTCATTCTTCCTGCTTGGGAAATTTTCTGATATTATTTCATTGAAGAGATTGTGCATTCCTTTGGTTTGAATCTCTGCACCTTCCTCTATTCCAATAAATCTTAAATTTGGTCTTTTGATGGTATCCCATAATTCTTGGATATTCTGTTCATGGTTTCTTACCATCTTCACTGTGAGGTCAACTTTATTTTCAAGATTATATATTTTGTCCTCATTGTCTGAGGTCCTATCTTCCAAGTGGTCCAATCTGTTGGTGATGCTATCTATTGAATTTTTTTAAGTGGCTTATTGTTTCTTTTATTTCAAGGATTTCTGTTTGGATTTTTCTCAAACTCTGTCTCTTTCTTGAAGTAATCTTTTGCTACCTGGATTTGTTCTTTTATCTCTTTGTTGGAGAGATCAATTTTTGCCTATATCTGCTCACTTAGGTCATTTTTTAAATCCCTTATCATTTTAATTATATCTGGAACTCCTTCTCTGACATTTCACCTACTGTGCTTTCTATGGCTTCTATTGTTGTAGTATCTTGCTTTGTTTGGGGCATTTTTCTCCCTTGTTTCTTTCATGATGTCTATGTGTTTTCCTCTCTTGCAAGGCAACCCTGAGGTATTACAGCTTCTGCCCTTTTGTCTTATAAGGTCCCTACATGTTACCCAAAACCTCATTTTTTAGGAAAAGATCAATATTACAGCTTTCAATGTACCCAATGAAGAAATGAAAAATAATAATGAAAATCTGCAAAGGGAAGAACTATAATAAAGGGAAAAAAAACAACCAAAGGAGAAACCAAGTCAAGCTAAATACCAAAAATAATTTTAAAAAATGACTAGTAATACAAATTATGTCTCAATAATAACCCTAAATGTTAATGGCCTAAACTCACCAATTAAAAGACATAGGCTAATAGACTGGATTAAAAAAACAGACCCAACAATATGTTGCCTTCAAGAGACACATCTCATAGGAAAAGACACCCACAGAGTGAAGGTGAAAGGATGGGATAAAATATACCATTCACATGGTCTACATAAGCAAGCAGGGGTCTCCATCCTCATATCAAATAAAGTAGACTTCAAGCCAAAGTTAATCACAAGAGATAAAGACGGACATTTCATACTGCTTAAGGAAATCATAGATCAACAAGATATAATTGTTATAAATATATATGCCCCAAATAATGGAGCATCTACATTCATCAATCAAATTCTTCTCAAGTTCAAGAATCAAATAGACCACAACACAATAATTCTAGGTGACTTTAACACACCTCTTTCACCACTGGATAGATCTTCCAAACAAAAGTCAAACAAAGAAACTATAGACTCAATAATACAATCAGTAACTTGAGGTTAACTGACATATAGAGAGTATATCATCCATCAATGAGCCAATATACTTTCTTCCCAGCAGCACATGGATCCTTCTCTAAAACAGACCATATATTATGCCATAAAGCAACTCTAAGCAAATATAAGAAAGTAGGGATACTACCCTGCATTCTATCAGATCATAATGGATTGAAATTAGAAATCAATGATAAAAAAAAAAAAGAAAGAAAGAAAAGCTACTCCAACACCTGGAGACTAAATAATATGCTATTGAATGATCAATGGGTTGCAGAAGACATCAGGAAGGAGATTAAGAAATTCTTAGATGTAAATGAGAACAATGATACAATATATCAAAATCTCTAGGACACTATGAAGGCAGTACTAAGAGGAAAGTTCATTGCATGGAGCTCATTCCTTCAAAAAAGAAAAAGTCAACAAATAAATGAACTAACATTACATCTCAAAGCCCTAGGAAAAAGAAGAAAAAATCAACCCCCAAAGAAGTAGAAGACAGGAAATAATTAAAATCAGAGATGAAATAAATGAAATTGAAACAAAAAAAAATTGAAAAAAATTGACAGAACAAAAAGTTGGTTCTTTGAAAAAATAAATAAAATTGATAAACCATTAGCTATGCTAACAAAGAAAAGGAGAGAGAAAACACAAATTACCAATATCTATAATGAAAAAGGAAATACCACAACAGACACTACAGAAATACAGAAGATAATTAGAAATTATTTTGAAAATTTATACTCCAATAAAATAGAAAATAACAAAGGCATCAACAAATTTCTAGAGATATATGATATGCCCAAACTAAATCAGGATGATATACACAATTTAAATAGGTCAATTTCAAGCAAAGAAATAGAGGATGCCATAAAAAACTTACCAACCAAGAAAAGCCCAGGATCGGATGGATACACAGCCGAGTTCTACAAGACCTTTAAAGAAGAACCAACACCAATACTTCTCAAACTATTTCATGAAATAGAAAGAGGGAACATTCCCAGACTCATTCTATGAGACCAATATCACCCTAATTCCAAAACCAGAGACAAATCAAAGAAAGAAAACTTCAGACCAATATCTCTAAATGAATATAGATGCAAAAATTCTCAATAAAATTCTGGCAGATCGAATACAAAAACATATCAAAAAGGTAATGCACCATGATCAAGTGGGCTTAACTCCAGGGATGCAAGGTTGGTTCAATATAAGGAAATCAATAAATGTAATTCATCACATCAATAGGATCAAAGATAAAAATCATATGATCATCTCAACAGATGCAGAGAAAGCATCTGACAAAATACAACATCCCTTCATGTTCAAAATGCTAGGAAAAACAGGGATAACAAAAACATCCCTCGACATTGTAAAGGCCATCTATTCTAAGCCCCAGGCCAACATCATCCTAAATGGAGAAAAATTGAAAGCATTCCCTCTAAAAACTGGAACAAGACAGGGATGCCCTCTTTCACCACTCCCTATTTAACATAGTTCTTGAAGCCCTAGCCAGAGCAATTAGACAGATGAAAAAAATTAAAGGGATACAAATAGGAAAAGAAGAATTCAAATTATCACTATTTGCAGACAATATGATTCTATACATAGAAGATCCAAAAAATTCCACCAGAAATCTTATAGAGCTAATAAATGAACTCAGCAAAGTAGCTGTATACAAAATCAATACTCATAAATCAAAGGCATTTCTGTACATAAGTGAAAAATCCTCAGAAAGAGAAACTAGGAAATCCACCCCATTTACTATAGCCTCAAAAAAAAAAAAAAAAAAAAAAAAAAAAAACTTGGGAATCAACAAAAGAAGTGAAAGACCTCTACAATGAAAACTACAGCACGCTAAAGAAAGAAATTAATGAAAATCTTAGAAGATGGAAAGATCTATCTTGTTCATGAATAGATAGAAATAATATTGTCAAAATGACCATTCTCCCAAAAGCACTATACAGTTTCAATGGAATACCAACCAAAATCCCAATATCATTCCTCATAGAAATAGAAAAAGCAATCATGAAATTCATCTGGAAAAATAAGAGACCCAGAAGCTGGTGGCATTACTATTCCAGACCTTAAATTGTATTACAAAGCAATCGTAACAAAAACTGCATGGTATTGGCACCAAAAACAGACTAGTTGACCAATGGTACAGAATAGAAGACACAGAAACTAACCCACACACCTCAGTTATCTTGTATTAGACAAAGGTGCCAAAAATATTCATTGGAGAAAAGACAGTCTCTTCAACAAATGGTGTTGGGAAAACTGGAAATCCTCATGTAATAAAATGAAATTAAATCTCTCTCACCATGCACAAAACTTAACTCAAAGTGGATCAAGGACCTAGGAATTAAACCAGAGACCTTGCACCTAATAGAAGAAAAAGTAGGCCCAAATCTCCATCATGTTGGATTAGGACCCAACTTCCTCAATGAGACCCCTATAGCACAAAAATTAAAACCAAGAATCAATAAATGGGATGGATTCAAACTAAAAAGCTTCTTCTCAGCAAAAGAAACAATTAGTGAGGTGAATAGAGAACCTATATAATGGGAGCAAATCTTTACCACAAGCACATCAGTTAGAACACTAACCTCAAGGACTTGTAAAGCTCTTAAAAGCCTTAACACCAAAAAACCCAAATAACCCAATCAATAAATGGGCCAAGGAATTAAACAGACACTTCTCAGATAATGATATACAATCAATCAACAAATATATGAAAAAATGTTCAACATCTCTAGTGATCAGAGAAATGCAAATCAAAACAACTCTAAGATTCCATATTACTCCAGTCAGAATGGCAGCTATCAAAAAAAACAAACAATAAATGCTAGCGAGGACGTGGGGAAAAAGGCACACTCTTACACTGCTGTTAGAACTGCAAATTGGTGAAGCCAATCTGTAAAGTAGTATGGAGATTCCTAGGAAAACTTGGAATGGAACCACCATTTCACCCAGCTATCCCACTCCTTGGTCTATTTCCAAAGGACTTAAAAACAGGTTACTACAGGGACTCAGCCATGTCAATGTTTATTGCAGCACAATTCACAATAGCTAGATTGTGGAACCAACCCCAATGCCCATTAGCAGATGAATGGATAGGGAAACTTTGGTATATACACATAATGGAACACTGCTCAGCACTAAAAGAGAATAAAATCATGGCATTTGCAGGTAAATGGATGGAGTTGGAGAAAATAATGCTAAGTGAAGTTAGCCAATCCCCAAAAAACCAAAGGTTGAATGATCTCTTTGTTATGAAGATACTGACTTATAAAGGCAAGGGAGAGGGGATGAGAGGAATGAAAGAACTTTAAATAGAACAAAGAGGGGGGAGGGAGGGGAGGGGGCAAGGGGATAGGAATACTGGTAGAATGAGTTAGCCATCATTACCCTAAGTACATGTATGAAGACACAATTGTAAAAATACTTTATATAAAACCAACAACTTGAAAAATTATGCTCTTAAATGAACTGCACTCTGCAAAGATGTATAACAAATTAGAATAAAAATTTAAAAAAAAAAGAAGGTTTGGGGAGGAGCATGGGAATGGTTTGTGTCCATACACTCCCAATTATATGCATATGTTTGTATGTATACACACCTGTGTGCTCACATACGCACCCTAAAAGAGAAAAATATGATTTATGTATTAAAGACAACACTAGAGTCTGGGTGCTTAACAAGGCTTTGATATGGCCAGCTTGTTGCTTCTTCCATTGCCTTGTCTCAATTTAGTATAATCACACAGTTTAATAAAACATATTGGTACTGCTCACATGAAACATGGACTGGCAAAAAGTGAAGAATAATTATTCCAATCCCAGTAAACTATCCTAATTCAGAACAGTCTAATTGCCATCAAATGAGAATAACTGGATTCATCAGGTTGTCTGAGAATGAGCTAGGATAGAATGAAGAAGAGGAAATCAATCCTTGGATGGAGTTTACAATTTTCTATTCTCTTCCACTGACTTATTTGTCTCTTTCTATTCTAATGAATACTGTTTTTTTATTCTTTTTTTACCTTTATTTTATTTATTTATTTTTAAATTTTTATTTATAGTAGTATGTATTACAGTTCAAACTATACATATAGAGCATCTTTTTACACAAAACAGTTTTTATACAAAGTATATTCTCAGCATTCAAGTCTTCAATCATGCATTTAGAATAATGATATCCATCTTATTCAACCACTTTCTATTTTTTTCTCCCTTCCCCCCTTGTTCCCTCCCTTCCCTTCCCTTCCCTTTGACCATTATAGTGTTCCTCTAATCCTCCTATGTACCCCGACCCAACAATACTGTGAACCGGCTTCCTTATATCAGAGGAAACATTCGGTATTTGGATTTTTGAGATTGACTGATTTCACTTAGCATTATATTCTCCAACTTCATCCATTTACCTCCAAATGTCATTATTTTATTCTCTTTTATTGCTGAGTAAAATTCCATTGTGTATATATACCACATTTTCTTTATCCACTCATCTACTGAGGGACATCTAGGTTGGTTCCACAACCTATCTATTGTGAATTGTGCTGCTATAAACATTGAAGTAGCTGTGTCACTGTAATATGCTGTTTTTAAGTCCTTTGGGAATAGACCCAGGAGTGGAATGGCTGGGTCATAGGGTGGTTCCATTCCCAGTTTTCCAAGAAATCTCCATACTGCTTTCCATAACGGTTGCACAATTTTGCAGTCCCACCAGCAATGTATGAGTGTGCCTTTTTCCCCACATCCTCTCCAACATTTATTGTTGTTTGTGTTCTTGATAGCTGCCATTCTGACTGGAGTGAAATGAAATCTTAGAGTAGTTTTTATTTGCATTTCTCTAATTGCCAGCGATGTTGAGCATTTTTTCATGTATTTGTTGATTAATCGTGTATCTTCTTCTGAGAAGTGTCTTTTCAATTCCTTAGCCCATTTATCGATTGGATTATTTGTATTTTTGGTGTCAAGTATTTTGAGTTCTTTATATATTCTAGAAATTGGTGCTCTATCCAATGTGCATGTATTAAATATTTGCTCCCAGTTAGTTGGCTCTCTATTCACCTCACTGATTGTTTCTTTTGCTGAGAAGAAGCTTTTTAGCTTACATCTATCCCATTTATTAATTCTTGGTATTAATTCTTGCACTACCGGATTCTTGTTAAGAAACTTGGAGCCTAATCCGACATGTTGGAAATTGTAGCTTACTTTTTATTCTATTAGGTGTATTGTCTCTGGTCTAATTCCTAAGTCCTTGATCCACTTTGAATTGAATTTTGTGCATGGTGAGAGATACAGGTTTAATTTCATTTTGTTGCATATGGATTTCCAGTTTTCCCAGCACCATTTGTTGAAGAGGCTATCCTTTCTCCACTGTACATTTCTGGCACCTTTGTCTAATATAAGATAACTGAAATTATATGTATTAGTCTCTGTGCCCTCAATTCTGTACCATTGGTCTACTAGTCTGTTTTGGTGCCAATACCATGCTGTTTTTGTTACTATTGCTCTATAGTATAATTTAAAGTCTGGTATGGTGATGCCACCTGCTTCACTTTTCTTGCTCAGGAATGCTTTAGCTATTCTGGGTCTCTTATTTTTCCAGATGAATTTCATGACTGCTTTTTCTATTTCTTTGATAAATGTCATTGGGATTTTGATTGGAATTGCATTAAATCTGTATAATGCTTTTGGTAGTATGGACATTTTGACAATATTAACTCTACCTATCCAAGAACAAGGTAGGTCTTTCCATCTTATGAGGTCTGTAAACCCATCAGGCTGTAAACATTCATTATAATGTGCCTTGGTGTGGATCTGTTGTGGTTTTGTATGTTTGGTGTTCGGTAAGCCTCTTGAACTTGGTTTTGCCATTCGTTCCTCATGTTTGGAAAATTTTCTGCTATTATTTCATTGAATAAATTACTCATTCCTTTGGTTTGAAACTCTGCACCTTCTTCAACACCAATCACTCTTAAGTTTGGTCTTTTTATGCTGTCCCATAATTTCTGAATGCTCTGTTCTTGTTTTCTTACTACTATTGCCTTGTCATCTAGATTTTTCTCCAGGATATATATTTTGTCTTCATTATCTTAAGTCCTTTCTTCCAGGTGATCTAATCTGTTGGTGATGCTTTCAATTGAGCATTTAGTTTGGTTTATTTCTTCTTTCATTTCCAGAATTTCTGTTTGGTTTCTCATCTCATTTTTGAGTTCATTCTTAAGATCCATAAAAACTTGAAATATGTAATTTCTAAATTCCTTCTCTGGAATTTGACCAACTGTGCTTGCCATGGAATCTACTGAGGGGGTATTTTGATTGGTTTCAGCCACTTTCTTCCCTTGCTTCTTCATAATGCTTATGTGTCTATTCTTCCAGCACTGTGGGACCTTGCCTATTTCGATTTCACCTTATAGCCTTATGTTTCTCCTGTGGTACAATGCTGTCAGATCCCCTTATAAATACCTTACACTTTAAGATCTAACACTTTCTTTACAGCAAATCCCAGTTTGATCACAATGTACAGATTTAGTTAACTCAGGTACTGTTTCCAATTTACTCTGTATGCTTGCGTTGGGGTTTACAGTTTCAGTATTAGTCACGGAGATGATATGTTTAGGAAGAAGGAAGTGAGGTTATTGAGATGTTCTTTTTTAGGAAGTATGAAAATAGAATTCTATGGAAGTGGTTTAATATCAGCAGATGGGAGAGGAAAGAGAATGGAGTGAGCGATTTAGAGGGAAGACCGATTTATATATAAACCAAACTTATGTACCCTTTGAGAGAAGAAAAAAAGATGGAAAAGAAAAAATAAAAAGGAACAATGATAGATAATAAAGAAGTAAGAATTAGTGTAAGAGAGAGGAGAGAGAAACTAAGTAAAAAAAAAAAAAAAATAGAGAGAGTAAACTATATACTGCTTTGCTGTATATTTCAATTGCCCCAGGTCTAGAAGTCCCAATTTCTGCTATACCTTGTTTTCGCCTCTGATGAGTACACAATGACAGGGTGTAAATAGATAAGATGAGGGCAGAAGAGACTAAAGTGAGACAGGAAGAAAAGAAAGAGGAACACAAACACACAAATAATCACAGTATCAAACAGAATAAAAACAAAAACAAAACAAAACAAACAAAAAACAGAGTTGAACCCAGGAACAGGTCTCAAATAAACAGGACCCTGGGAAGCCCTTCCAGTTTAAGCCAGTTGTCCGGGATCACGCCCAGACCAGTCACAGAGCACCAATTAATGTGGCATCTAGTCTGCAGCTTTGGCCAGCGGCAGATTTGCACAGAGGAATAATGGCTGGGGGGTGGGGTGTCAGTACGTGAATAGCACCAAGAAAGGGTTCATCCAAAAGCTCTCGTGGTTGCTGCCCTGGCCTCAGGCAGGCCCTTCCCTGCAGGCTGCCTGCCTGCGTCTCACCCAGGTGTGTGCTGCTCTCCGGGCCCTGGGCAGATCCTTGGATGCCTGCAGCTGTTTTTCTTCTCTCCTGGTCAGCCCTCCTCCAAAATGGTGGTGCCTTCCCTCGTCCCAACAGCAGTACCCCGGACCTGTGTGTCACTTCGAGGCAATTTACGCAAAAGAAGTCTGTGAGGCCGCTGCTGGAGTCTGTCTTTCTTTTTATTCTGTGCTGTTCAAGGCCGTGGTCTGTACTTCCCTTACTGCAATGTTACCACAGCAGCTGCGCTGCTAATGCTGGTTCGGTTCGTGGGCTGCTCGAACTGGACTCTGTGCGTGGGTGGTCTGGAGTTCGTTGTATTTCATCATCTAGATGTGCGCGGATGTCTCAGCTCCCTCCGAGTTTTGGGAGTATTGCTAGAAATGTGTTCAAACTTCCCACTAAGCCTCTTTTAGTGACAGTCTCCCGAGAGCACTTCTCTGCTATTCGCCATCTTTTCCCCCACGAATACTGTTTTAATTACTGTATTTTCTGTATGTTTAATGTTTAATTACTGTATGTTTAATGTTTAATTACTGTATGTTTTAGCAGTAGGTAAAGCAAGACTGTCCTATTATCAACCTTTTAAAAAATGGTAGTGAACTTCAAAATCAATTTGTCAAATTATATTTTTAAATTCCTAATAGTATTGTTTGGGTTGACACTGAATTTTGGTTTAATTTAGGGAAACATGAAAGTCTCACAATATTATTTTTCCAACCTGGCAATAGAATTTATTTAATTCTTCAACTATGAATTCAGTAAAGTTTTGCAGTTTGGGGGGCTGGTGTTGTAGCTCAGTGGTAGAATGCTTGCCTAGCATGTGTGAGGCACTGGGTTTGATTCTCAGCACCACATATAAATAAATAAATAAAGGTCTGTCAACAACTAAAAAAATATTTAAAAAAAAGTTTTACAGTTTTCTTCATGTAATTTTTTTGTAGATTTACTCCTATACATTTATAGTTTCTGAGTAATCTAAATTGGGAAAGAGAACTTTTATTTCTATTTTATTTTCAATTGGTTATTTTTGACGTGTGGGAAAACTGGGAACTTTAATGTATTTGCTTTGTGTCCAACTATCTTATTAAAGTATCTCATTAATTTGAATAATTTTTCTTGTTTTGTCTAAGTAGATGATCATAAACTCTTTCAAAATGGTGACAGTTGTAGCTTTTCCTTTCTATATTCCTTATTTTCATTGTTTTAGTTATTAGAAGTATGGCATATAAAATGATTTTGGAAAATATCATAACATTAACCATTCTTGACTTGTTCGGAGGAAAATGATTCTATAACAAAGTACTCTTTTTTTTTTTTTTTTTTTTTTTTTGAGATAGGGTCTTGTTTACTGCACGGGTTGGCCTTGAAGTTGTGATCCTCATGGGGCTGAGGAGGATGCTTCAAATGAAGCACCAATAAAAGCAATGTTTGCTATTGGTTTTGAGAATTATCAGAAATTGGTGTCTACCTGGTCTCCTTTTATTAACTAAGAATAAATTAGTTTAGAGTTAAAATTGTCCTTGGAGGTATGTTGTTTCTTGTTTCTTCAACTTTTGAAACAGAATAGAAACATAAATATTAGTTCCCAAACAAAAATTTAAATGTGTTGGCAAGTAGAAGCATAGCTAGAAACCCCCAAATATAAAAATAAAACACATTGTACAAAATTCCAATATTTCTATTATCTTTTAACCACATATACTTTCCAAGATGAATATTTAACATCAACTAATAAGCTAATGTACAATCATTCATTCATTCAACAGATACTTGGTATGAGTTTATTATATACAGATGAATTAATTATAAAACAATTTATCAATTAAAAGATTACTTTATTTGAAACTGTTTTAGAAACAAATACAAATAAATAAGCTTCATTAATCATGTTCTGCCTACATATGCCTAACTATTTTCAACCATTTTGAATTTACATGCTTACTTCTCTGAGGTTTATTTATGATCCAATGAATAATTTAATAATTTTTTAGCATGATACAGTTTTGACTAAGTAAAACTTCACAGTATACAGTAAGTTATTATAGAGTAGTCCATAAAGTTCTGCTGAGAATATCTGATATAATAGAATCTCTGAGGAAAAGGGAAGCTGCAGGCCAGTATACTACTGAAGTGTCAGAAGGAACCCAGACCTTTAAGAGATTTAGCTTTACTTTAGAACTTTTCAAAGTTTTAAAAAATTTTCAACCCTCTGAAGTTTTAACATCACTATTATGAGCATTCAGAAACATTCGTCAATAAATGAAGGTGGAAATACCAAACCAGTTTACTAATTCTCTTGTCAGTTCTGCTTGCCTATAAATGACAATGATCTTATATCATGTTAATATTCTGAACTTTTGAAAAAACAAATACAGCCATTTCTCTGGAGCACACTGGCATGATTCTGTGATTTCTTGCCTTATATAACAAGGAATAGGTTAATACGAATATACCTGTATTTGCTAGTTGATCCACTTTATTTTAAATACCATGTTGCTTATCTAAATCCATTTATCCTTTAAGATTAATTTCTAAAGCCTAAAATTAACCTAAATAATCTTTCATTAATATTTATTTTTCAGTAAATGATACTTTTTGTATCAAAATTACCCAAATAGTAAAAATCCACCAATAAGCATAAAATATAAAAGCCAATGAAGAAAACTAATCTGAAAGCCCAAAAGCCCGATTTATATTTTTAAGGTTATTAAAATGTTAATTACTAAAGGAAAAATCATTATTATCAATTCAATATTATGCACTTAAAAATAAAGTCTTCCAAAAGTGGTAACATATGGGCTATTTATGAACTGAAGGGATGAAGAGACTGAGAGGGTATATAGAAGTCACAGTAATTTGAGGAAAAAAATCTTAATTTCTATAGATTAACAGTCAAACTGAAAAACACATATTTGAGAAGTTGAAGAATTGACAGCCTTTAAAATGTTAAGAAATACTAAAGAGAAAAAAAACCCTTAGTGCTATACTAGCTAATAAGAAAAGCTGAAGGCTAAGAGAACAGACAGTTGAAATCTGAGCTAGCTTAGCTTCAAAGAAATCATTTCTCTAAAGTAAATGTTATACAAAGTTTCTGCATCACATATTTCTTGTATATGCCTTTTAAAAAGTGGTATTAAAAAGTGAAATATTTTCTCTGCATATACTCCTGGCTTTGTTTGGATGGTTTTAGTATTACTACCAAACCTACTAACCAAGCTCTTCAATTCAGCAAAGACTAATAACACAAGTTTTGTTAGGTAATAAGTAGCACATTGTATCATGGAGGTTATCTATAACTTATTAATTATAAATTTTTAAAAATCTGTTCTAGTTAAAATTTTTAAGAGGTTGAATATAATCCTTTGTGTCTTGAATTCAGGTTTTCCCATCAGTCTCTGAAACCAATTCTGTGCCAAGTTTGAGGTGACCAAATACTCTCAGGCCAGAGATTTGGGTGTTGCTTGTCCTATTCTGGGAACAGGAACTGAGCTTCCGATTTCCCAATTTCACCTCTGAGTTCTCTATTTCCCAATTTCAGTATCTGGATTTTCCCTGCCGACCTGTGCCTGAGACCTTTTCAAGAATTTCCCCTGGAATTGTGATGCATGCTTTCCTAGCCACCCAGAGTTTGGTGTTAAGTTGTTACTTCCCACATCTCTTTAATGCTTTTCTACTTTTTATTCTTTCTGCTATAGACCTCTACTAATTATCAATACATTCAATGGTTATTTACTGCTAAACTTTATGAAATGAAGCTAATGCTAACCAAAGTCTAAGCCAAACCTGTTGATTAAAAATAAGAATGAGCCTAATTTTCATCTGTGCCTGGGATGAGTTCTGGAAGCTGGAATGGTCTCTGAACTATAGTTACCTTGAGTAATATTTTAGTTCTACTTCAGTTCCCTGTTTAGCTTTACAATTTCTCTGAACATGAGCACTTATACCTTCCCAGGTATTGCCAAAGAGATAAATTTTTGCCCCATATCAAATGTAATATGTGATTCTTTTACTCTTTTTACTCTGCTGCTTTCATACCCTCTTTATTGTATAATCTATTGCCCCAAATCAACCCTCAATGACCACCTTTCTTATGATTAATCTTAAATGCTGACAATGCATTTTCCTTGAGAGTCAATACTTTACCTTTATAAGTTCCTATTACATCATTTTTATGCCTTCTTCCCACTCACAATGGGTTGCAATTAGGCTTACTATCTATCTTTGTTATTAAAGCATGAATTCTTTGAGAAAAGCAGGCAATTCTTGCTTTTTTAGCTCCCTGATTAATTCAGTGCCTGACATGTATAAGAGGCTAGGTAAATATTTACTGGATGAATAAATGAATGCTTGTGGATAAAATGATAATTGGCCACTGGGTAATAAGCACCTGTAAGCTGCCTGTCGTGGCCAGCCACAACGCCGCGGGAGAAAAAACTCGAGGCAGAGTAAAGCTATTACTACTTTTACTTCTACTTTCTTAGAGAGAGCTTAGAGAGAGAAAGATTTTTCTTCTTCTTAGAAAGAGCTTAGAGAGAAAGATTAGAGATAGCTTCTTCTTCTTCTTAGAGCTTAGAGAGAAAGATAGAGCTTTTTCTTCTTCATCTTCTTAGAGCTTAGAGAGAAAGATAGAGCTTTTTCTTCTTCATCTTCTTAGAGCTTAGAGAGAAAGAGAGAGAGCTTGAAAGAGAGAGATTTCTTCTTTAGAGAGGGAAAGAGCTTAGCTTTTAGAGCTTCTTTCTTCTTTCTTCTTTTTTCCTCGGGAGCCTCGGCCTGACTCTGACCAGCAATTACTTCTTCTATCTGGTTTCTCTTCTGTAACCGCTCTGCCTACGTTCTGGCTGCTCTGATTCTTTTCTTCTTCTCCGACCCGGACTCTTCTTCTGACCGACCGAGCGACTGCACGACTGACTGAATGAATTCATTCTTCTCTCGACTCCAACCGCTTTCACCCGGTTATATACCTTTAGCTTTGTGGGTGCCTCACGTGCATTTACAGGTGTGTCACATACATACTTATTATCAGGTGGAACTTATGGCTTCCAGCTGACCGCAATAGCCATCTCCCTAATTGGGGCTCCTTCAAGCACCCAAAGGATACTAAGTCACAGTCAAATGGACAACCAGAAGAAATGTTTGGGTTGTTAAGGAAAACCAAAAGAAATGTTTCTAATATCAAATTAAGCATTTAGACTGAGATAATAAAAGAGAATACAAAGATATAATGAACAAGGTAATATATTATAACTTAAAGGTATCTTTGTAAAGATATATTATAATTTTTGACACATAGTAATAATACATATTATTGGGTAGAGTGTGACATTTAAAGATATGTATACAATGTGCAATGATTGGATCAGAGTAACTGGCATATTTATCACCTCAGGCATTTATCACTTATTTGTGCTGAAAATATTCAAACACATCTCTTTAGCTATTTTGAAATATTCCATTAATCATTGTCAACTATAGTTATCTTACTGTGCTTAAAGAACATGTTGTTTCTCCTATCCAATTGCACTCCTTTACCCATAAACCATCCTCTCTCCACTCCCACTTTCCCCTACATCTTTCCCAGGCTCTAGAAACTACTATTTGATTCTCGCTTCCTAGAGATATAGACTTTTTTTAGATTAGACATGAGATCATGTATGTATTTATGTGCATGGCTTACTTCACTTAAACTAAATGGTCTCCAGTTCCATGTATGTTGCTACACACAACAGAATTTCATTCTTCTTTATGGTCAAATAGTATTCTATTTTGTATGTGTATCATTCATCAGTTGCTGGCCCTTAGTTTGCTTGCATTTCTTGTCTATTCTGAATAGTGCAACAATAGCATAGCAGTACAGATGTCTCTTTGACATACACCCAGTAATGGGATTGTTGGATCATGTGGTAGTTCAATTTGTAATTTTTTGAGGCATCTCCATGCTGATCGTTATAACTGCTGTACTAATCTGTATTCCCACTCTGCACCCTCACCAGCATTGACTTTTTGATTACAGCCATTCTCATCGGCGTGAAATTGTATCTCACTGTAGTTTTGATTTCTATTTTCCTGATGATTAGTGATATTGAGCATTTTTTCATACACCTGTTAGCTATTTGTACATCTTCTGAGAAATGTCTGTATCAATCTATGACTTATTTTATAATTGGGTTACTTGATTAATATTGAATTTTTGGAGTTTTTACACATTCTGAATACTAACCCCTTGTCAGATGTATAGTTTACAAATATTTTCTCCCATTTGTAGGTTATCCTTTCACTCTCATGATTATTTCCTTTACTGTGCAGAAGCTTTTTAGTGTGATATAATCCCATTTGTCTATTTTTGCTTTTGTTTCCTGTGATTTGGGGTCATGTCCAAAATCTCCTTGCCCATTCCAATGTCCTGAAGCATTTCCCCCCCCCTTTTTTTTTTTTCCTAGTGGTTTCACAGTTTCAGGTCTTAAATTTAAATCTTTAATCCATAATGAGATGATTTTTGTAACTGGCAAGAGATAGGAGTCCAGTTTCACTCTTCTGCAATGTGGAGGCCTAATTTTTCCACCTCTATTTACTGAAAAAATGAAAAACTGTGCTTTCTCCAATGTGTGTTCTTGGCACCTTTGTTAAAAATCAGTTGATTGTAAATGTGTGGGTTGACTCTAGGCTCTCTGTTCTGTTCCACTGATCTATGCATCTTCTTTTTTTTAATATTAATTATTTGTTTTAGTTGTACACAATGCTTTTATTCTTACGTGGTGCTGAGGATCGAACCCAGGCTGTGCATGTGCTAGACGATCACTCTACCGCTGAGCCACAACCCTCTCCCTATGCATCTGCTTTTATGACAATAATATACTACAGCTTTGTAGTATATTTTGAAATCAAATGGTGTAATACCTTTTGCTTTGCTCTTTTTGCTCAAGAATACTTTTGGTTATTTGGAATCTTTTGTGGTGCTATACAAATTTTGTAGTTATTATTATTGTTTTGTGAGAAGTGGTATAGTTATTTTAGTAGAGATTATACTGAATCTGTAGATGGCTTTGATAGAATGGACATTTTAATAGTATTGACTATTCCAATCCATTAACACAGAAAGTCTTTCCTTGTGTATCTTCTTCAATTTCTTTCAGATGTATTAGAGTTTTCATTTTAAACACCTTTTAGCACTACAGTTAAATTTATTTCCATTTTTTTCTTTTGTAGTTATTGTGAATGAACTGCTTTCTTTATTTTATTTCAGATAATTCACTTTCGGCATACCGCAACAAATATTAACTTTTATGTGTTGATTTGTATTCACAATTCACTAAATTTGTTTATTAACGCTAATAGTTTTTTGATGCAGCATTTGAGATTTTCTATATATAAGACCATGTTATCTACAAATAGTGGCAATTTGACTCCCTCTTTTTGAATTTGGATACCCTTTCCCTTTCTTTCTCTTGACTATCTTGAGCATGGGGCAGGAGTTGGGTAGTCAGGTTGTGATGAATTCTCTTAGTTTTAGCTTGTCTTAGGAAAAGGTTCTTTCTGAAGGACATTGCTGGATATAGTATTCTTGGTTTGCAGTTGTTCCCCCTCCCTAACTCCCAGGACTTTGATCACATAATCCCATTTTCTCCTGGTATATAAGGTTTCTGCTCAAACCTTGCTATTAATCTAACAGGGATCCCCTTATATGTTGATGCTTGTCTCTTGCTCTTTTTAAAATTCTCTCTTTGGCTTTGTGCTTCTGAAAGTTTGACTATAATATACCTTGGAGAGGATCTATTTAAATTTAGAAGCCTTGGAGCTTTCTAGACATGGATGTCTATCTGTTAAGATTTGAAAAGTCTGCAACAATTATTTTGTTGAATAGACTTTCTACGCCTTTCTCTTCCCTTTTCATCTCCTTCTGGAACACTCATAATGTGAAAGTTTGTTTGCTTAATGGTGTCCCAAAGGTCTTGAAGGCTTTCTTCATTTTTTAAATCTTTCTTTTTTGTCTAACTGGGTTATTTTGAAAGAAGTATCTTCAAGTTCAGAAATTCTTCCTTCTGTTTGACCTATTCTGTTGTTGAGGTCCTCAACTGTATTTTTAATTTCACTTACTGAAACCTTTTGCTCCAGGATTTTATTTTTTTATTTTATTTTTGGTACCAGGGATTGAACTCAGGGGCACTCAACAACTGGGCCACATCCCCAGCCCTTTTTTGTATTTCATTAGAGACAGGGTCTCACTGAGTTGCTAAGTGCCTCGCCATTGCTGAGGCTGGCTTTGAACTCTGGATTCTCCTGCCTCAGCCTCCTAAGTGCTGGGATTACATGTGTGGACCATCGTGCCCGGCTTGTTTGCTCTTTTTTTTTATGATCTCTTTACTTAATTTCTCATTAATATCATGAATAGTTTTCACAATTTTGTTGAATTGTCTGTCAGTCTTATCTTATAAGCGTCCTTAAAATAAGTACTTTGAATTCTTTTTCAGGCAATTGGTCAATTTCCTTTTCTCTGGGATCTGTTCCTAGAGAATTAATGTGTTCTGTTGGAGGCAGAAGGTTATCTTGGTTTTTCATGCTTTTTGCACATTTGGTATATCAAATGCTTCTACTAATTTTATAAGGTGGCTTTCATAGTAGAAGACTTTCTCCTGGTGACATGTCCTAAAGTACTGGTTGAATAGGTTACATTGGCTTTGGTTCCAAGTGGGAGCTTTAATATAGTGTGTAGCTTCTTCATCTATAATCAACATTGACAGTGTCTATGGGCATCTCAGTGGCCTATACTGCATGAATTGTGGGACTGCACCACAGGCTGGGTTGCAACTCTCTGAGGCACAGTGGGTTCAGTGACAGCTCTGGATGCTGTGTGTCCAGCTATAGATGTGGGGTGCCCATCAGTTTCTGTGATTCACACAGGGGAAAGAATGCCTGGGTGGATCCAGGTAGACATGATGTATCCTGCTTAGTAGGGAAGTAGGCTGCCTGTTAGCACAAAGGACTGGAACACACTAGTGGGTCCCTGAGGCCTGTGTGAGTAACTATATGGGGTCTCTGGAGGACAATTTGCTCAGAGCAGGCTGAGGCTGCCCAAGTGCTTTCTGGGCGAAGAGTAGGTTGGCAAGAATATCTGTCTGCTTCTCAAAACCTCAGTGACCCAACCTTTTGGAAATAGGCTATTTAACCACTTTTCAGGTCTACTGGAGGATGGTAGAGTAGTACAGCAACTTACTGGGGGTCTCAGCAGGCCAAACCACTCAGGGAAGTCTGCTTGGATGCTTCCCTGGGCCTCTGTGGGTCAAGCTGCACAGGTATTTATCTTTTAAAAGTTGGCTGAATATGCCATCCTTACATTAATGTTGATTATTGATTAAGTTTAGCTGTTACAATAAGAAGGCTTAAGGGGGTTATTTTCATTTTGATGTTTATTATTTTAATAGAGTAAGAATTCTGGTAAAAAAAAAAATCTTAAAATAACTTTCTCTTAGTTCTTGAAGTTTGAAAAGCTCAATTCTAGGCACTTCTCCTAAGTCACTGTAACATATAAAATTTCATATTTGGACTTTAAGAAGTTTCTATGTACTTAAAATTTTAAAGTAACAAAAATGTCACTAACTGCATAATACTTCAGTTGCTTTCTTTCAGTTATACATTTTCAATTCTACAACTAAGTGTAATTTTTGCTTCCATAATACCTTTCTCAAAGGAATTACTGAAATTCACAAAACCTCCTAAGTTTTGACTAATTAAATGAAAACAAACAAACAAACAAAAAACACACAAATGGATAGCATCCAATAAGAATTCTGTCAGCTTATGCATTAGGGAAGGTCTGAAGAAACTTCCCTGAAGAAGAAGAGTACAGCCTTTCAAATTTGAATGAATATCAGGAGTTCTAACACAGGAAAAAGCAGTACATTGTTGGACAAATACAAAAACGAAACCCTACAAATAAGCAAAGCACAAATATAACTTGGAAGAATCTCAGATTTGGTAGGATTGCAGGAGGAGCTTCATCAAGGATTGTGGCAGCAGTGGAAGGAATGAAAAGCCAGAACAGGAAAGGTAAGGAAGATATAGTATATGATTTTCTTGGCATAGTACTGAACAAGATCCAGACTCTGGATCTTGGCCAGGAATACAAGTGATGCACAGAGGTTCAAGCAGCATGCAAACTGGCTGAACTCTACTATTCAAAGAATAGATGAGTAGATCATCTAGAGAAGACCAGATATAGGAGGAAGAAATTTAGTTTCTGTGAAACTGGCATAAGGTCACTGAAGTATAAAGTAGAAATCTAAGAATAGGGGATTAGATATAAGACTAGAGCTAAATCACAGGAATTAGTTACTTCAACAATGACCACGTGGCCAATTAAACCATTAAACCTGAAGTTTCTGATATTATCCTATTGGTCTTAGTGTCTGTGGTGAGGCTGGGCCTACAGATGGGCAGTTAGGTAAACTCTGATACTGGGACAAGGTAGGAAATTCACTTTCGTTGAAAAGCAATCATTTCCCTTCCCAATAATAAAAGCCTTCTCCAAATAATCCCTTCTCTACTATATTAAATAGGGTGGTCTAAATTCCTCAAATAAAATGGCTCAAATACAACAGAAGTGAGTTCATTTCTTTCTTACATAAGGATCTAGATAAAGAACATACTTGAACTGGGGATGGAGGTGGGATCAAGCTCTTCTTCATGTGGCCATTCAGAGACTCAGGGTAACGATGTCTCAGCCACCATCACTCAAAGGAGGTGGAGAATGTCAAGAAGAAGTTCCCGTGAGAAGCACTTATAAGACAGGACTAGAAATGGTATAAATCACTTCTGCTCACATTCAATTGAACTTAGTAACTTAGCAACACTTAAGTGCAAGGGATGTTGGCAAATAGAGAGGTGAGCATCCAAATTCTAACTAACATGAAAAGATTATGGTCTACAGTTTGCAATCTATCATACCACACTGGGTGACATTAGGAGTAACAGAATATAAAGGATTAGGCAGAAAACTTTAAAACTGTGTGTGTTTGTGTGTGTGTACGTGTTTAAGAGAGACTTAGACTAACATCTAAAATAATCAAAATCTATAGAATTAAAAGCCTCATGAAGGTTACCTTCATTAATTTTGCAGGAAACATTAAATTGCTGTGATTCACTCTGGCCAATAATTCCATACATTTTATCCCATGCAGACTGTATCTTTCTTTCAAAGTCTTAAAACACAGCCACTATTGGCTCGAAATTTAATGTTATTTGCTCCTGCACTCTCCCTAGCTCTGTTCTTCCAAATTTGGCAAAATGCTTCTATAACTCTGACCTTTTCACAAAACACTGCAGTAAGACTAAGAAAACATTTAGGTCTGATCTTCCATCCTTGAATACTGAGAGACATCAAGTATAAACAGATGTTTTCAGCTCCTCTTCCATAGACCTACCTACAATATTTAGGGAAAGCTGAACGGTAATTACCATAACTGTCCTATAGTTTAATTTGTAAAAACTGAATTGAACCACTACAGGAAACAAAATCATGGTCTTCAAAAATTTGCTCCATAATTACAAATTAGTTATTTCTAAACTCAATTTGGTGACACATTGATATGCTCAAAATATCCAATAAAAATAATAACCCTAAAATCTAACCTAAGTAACAGAAACAAAATATAAAATTTCTTAAAAATACATATATGTGTATAGATTTGGTCTAAATTCTAATAATTTCATTTTTCATTAGTAAAATTCACTCTGAAAATAAAATAGCATCAAACTTCAAAACACTGAAACTACCAACTATGATTTTGACAAATATTCCTATTAAGTATAATACAGTTACAATTTCCTGGCATCACACACATTTTGATAATTTTATAGTGCTATTTTTTATAGAATAGGAAAATACAAATATCACAAATTTAAGGTAAGGTATCAATACAGTATTTTTAGATACAGCAAATTTTGTTGAAGAATTGGAGTTTTTCATATTAAAAAAGGTATTACAAAGCTCCTGTTGAAAACTACCCAACCACAAACCTCAGAGTTGGAACATAAATTATCTTAAGTGTGAGGTCTCGCAGTAGAAAGATAAAATCGCAGAAATCTAGAGCCAGAAGAGAATTTAAGTTTGCCTTTTCACATTACTCCTTCTAGGAAGATACATCTTATACCGTCTAGGAAAATATTTTACAGTGATTACTTGATATTGTTGTTTGCTAAAAATATTTAAGAAAACTATCTCTAGAAAACTCCTTTCTGCTTCTTGAGAAATTGGGAGTTACAGTCTAGGTCTTTAACCTCAGTTTTCCTACTTATACTTTCCTACTTACACAAGTGGAGAATTTTATGTGGAAATAAAAATTGCAAAAATACCCATAATGTACATAATTTATTCATAAAAATAAGTAATCATAATTTTAAATTGTGAATCCTCTAAGTCATACTGACAGAGCAGAGAAGCTTAAGAAGTGATATGATAAAAGTTTCATTTTTAAGTTATCTTTCTAAATGAAATAAAAATATTGTGTCAATGTAATTATCTTCTTGGAATTTCCAAACACAGAACTTTGCAACCAGTACTTAGATGTTACTTCTTAAGGTAGTAAAACTAGGGCCTTCAAGCAACAGAGTACATCATTACCCTTCCTATGAATAAAAGAAAGCAGAGATTCACTGCCAAGACAGTCTCATGTTACTTCAGGTCAATGATTAGAAAATTCACTCTGTGGTAAGGTCTGGTTTTCCCAGGGAGAAATATTAAATGCCAGATAAAGGATTCACTACAAGACAATTAGAGAAACTGATGACTACAAGCTGATAATATCATAAAAAGGTAACTTGAAACAATTGTATTATCTAAACACTGTATAATACATTACCTTTTAGCAACCAAGAAACAGGGAAATGATAATGAAGAATGGAAGAAGGA
Source organism: Tamias sibiricus (assembly GCA_025594165.1). Taxonomy (NCBI): domain Eukaryota; kingdom Metazoa; phylum Chordata; class Mammalia; order Rodentia; family Sciuridae; genus Tamias; species Tamias sibiricus. Next base: position 52,425,950 of record CM046661.1, read on the forward strand.
AAAGTAAACATCATTTGTATTAACCAAAATTATCAAGATTACTCATTCTTATTAGTTTCATTAAAACACATTTGCTTTATGTTAAATCCAATTAACATTAAATTTTTAAAATAAAAATTATTTTTAAAATGTGCTCAATTTCATATAAGAAGTTGAGCATTTGATAAAATCCTACCTGATATTAACAACTGTAGCAACATTTTTTACAAAACATTAAAGAACAAATAACTTTTTAAATTCACATTTAAGAATCTTATGGGCAAGAATCTTATAGGACATACATAAGATTCTATGCAAGTAGCTAAAAAAAGTTGCTCTTGGGAGCGCTACATTTGGCTTTCTCACATGGCTTCAGGCTTATTTAAAAGAGTCTTAAGAAGATAAAAGAGGCAACATTTTCTTAGCTTGCTGGGTGGTCGAAAGGTTAAACATCAAATTCCCAGTATGGGAAAATCCCAAAGTACTCTAAGGTGAAATGTTTTGATGCTTTGCAAATGTCTGTGTATGGAAATACACACAACTGAAGACAAGCCGATAGTATGATACTGGCTGAGATCAAATTGAAAAAAAAAAAGAAAGCTGCTAGATAAAGCAACTGACCATGAATGACTTTTAAAGTTTTACTTGTATTGTTATAGTAGTTTACATTTATAGGGTTCAAGCACTTTTGCATGTATCATTTCAATATTTGATAAAAGATGCTATAAGTGAAAATATTTTTAAGGAGGCAGTATAGCACTATGGTTTATTATTTAGACCTCATCTTTTCTTGCCTATTCAGTGACTTTGCTCCAGCAACACCTCCCTTGACCTGAAACTTCAATATTTTTTCCTCTTCTACAGGGTACTTGTTTGCAAACACATACAAGGTTGCTATTTCTACCATCTTAGAAAGGTGTGTCTCACTTCCCCATTTAGCTATCCTTCCCCTCCTCCCTGCCCTGCCCTTTCTTTCCTATCCCTCACAGCAAGACTATTGGAGAGAGCTGTCTACATTTCCTGTATCCAATTTCCTTTCTCTCTTTTGAACTTACTTCAGCAGATTCTACCCTACACCTCTGCTAAAACTGCTCGTCAAGGTCGTCAATGACCTCCTTGTTGCTTAATTCAAAGGTCAATTCTCGGTTTTCACCTTATAGCACTTGACACAGTTGGGGATTTTCATTTCCTTTAATTTATCTTCTCAATTTCCCATTTCTTCCTACCCCTCTAGCAGTTCCCTTTTGGAACTTTTCATGGTACTTTAAAAAAAAAAAAATTTTTTTTAATTTTTATTATTTTGTAGTGGATATTGAACCCAGGGGAATTTCACTACTGAGTTACATTCCCAGCCATATATATATATATATATATATATGGCTAGAAGAATTTCTGGCTTTTCAGTTTCTCAAACATTTGCTGAACAAGTGAATGAGCGAATATGGTTAAAATGCTTACTATAATTGTTTAATAATGTTTCCTTTAAAAATAATATATATATATATATATATATATATTTTTTTTTTTTTTTTTTTTTTTTTTTTTGAGACAGTGTCTTGCTAAGTTCCTGACACTATCTTCAAACTTGTGATTCTCTTGCCTCAGCCTCCCAAATCTCTGGGATTACAGACATGCACTACCATGCCACGTCTCCTTATTTTTTTGTTTTTCGCTGTTGTTTTGTTTTTAAGCTACAATTACTCTCTCTCCTAATGATCTTATCTAGCATGTACATATTATAAGTATATTGAAAGGCCCAAAATTGTATCTCCAACTTTCTACATAAATATGAATATCATGAAGACAGGGATTTGGGTTTACTTGGTACGCTTCAGTTTCCTCAGCACCTAGAAGAATTTCTGGCTTTTCAGTTTCTCAAACATTTGCTGAACAAGTGAATGAGCGAATATGGTTAAAATGCTTACTGTAATTGTTTAATAATGTTTCCTTTAAAAATTAAAATAGTAAAAGTAAAAAATGAGGCTGAGAGTATAGTTCAGGCATAAAATGCTCACCTAGCATGCATGAGGTACTAGGTTCCATCTTCAGCATCACACATGCACACACACAAAGTCAAGAGCTGTCTGGTATGAATACTGTAGTTAACTTCAGAAAAATGTGGGTAGGGAAAGCAATATAGCCAAACATGTTCAATGATTTGTTTTTGTTTTTGTTTGAAACAGGAAATTTTCTGATACTTTATCTTCAAATTTCAGATGTATATATTTTAAAATGTTTAAATATTTGTGTAATTAATCAGCTGGAGACTAAAAAAACAGGATATGTAATTTTTAAGAATGTCCATGGTGATAAATCTATTCCAACTACCTGGCATTTCATCGTGGTTCTCATCTGCCTTATGTTCTATCACCTGTCTCTCAATCTTTGTGGCTCAGTCCCCAAAATGTAGATTACACAATATGGTACTCTATTTCTTTAAAGTGATAGCTGACCATTAATGATACAATCTCTAGCTATGAACTGAACCACTATCCTCTAGGCCTGGGCATGCAATGACTCCAAGATGGTTTTCCTAGATTGCTACTGAAAGAAAAGGAACAACACATTATTAACAGTTTAGACTATTTTTCCCTAAATAAATCACCCTGAACTTAAACAACTGTTAGCTTGGGTTACCATAACAAAGTACCGTACACTGGATAGCTTACACAACAGAAATTTATTTTCTCACAGTTGGAGGCTGAAAATCTAAGATCAAGGTGCTACATGGTTGGTTTCTGGAAAGGGCTCTCTTGCTGGTTAGTAGATGGACAGCTTCTTGCTGTTCTTTTCTTACAGCATGTGGAAAGGGAGGAAGGAAATGAGGAAACAAGCTCTCTGGTAGCCATCCTATGTCCTCAGTTAACCCATATTACTCCTTTAGAGACCCAATCTCCAAAAATATTTATACTGAAGGTTAGAGCTTCAACAGATGAATCCGGGGAGACACAAATATTCAGTTCATAATATCAACCATAGAACAACTAATCTATCTATAAACTCACTCAATCAAAGCCTTTAAAATGTTCCAGCAGGAAATTCTTATCAAGTTGGCATTTTATTATCTGGAATAACTTGATTATTTAGAGATTTTACTATGGACCCTCTCTTTAGGATAGTTTGTAAATAAACAAAAATGAGTAATTGAGATAGGACCTACCTAGAGTCCTTCATCCACCTGTTTCCCATTGGGGGAGTTTCCTGCTTATTGGTCCCAGATCAAGGTTGCCTACCCATGAATAAGCCTTGAAGCACCTACAATGAGGAGTCTCCTGCCTACCAGTCTTAGCCCAATGGCACCCCAGCAGGATTTCAGTTTACCTGTACCAGCTTGTGTTTCCATGCCTGCCAGCCTTGGCCCAGCAACCATGGAAAAGCTCTAGCTGCTAACAAGCCCCAAATTACAACCTAGGAGAATGCTTCCCTTCCAAGTTAGTTCCTTCCCTAAGGTACTCTCCCTCAGCCCTAGGGTATTGTTTTAATTTTTGATCCCTTCTTAATGGCTAATCCCTGATAAACAGTTAATAATTCTGTATAATACTATCAAAACCCATAGAATGTGCAGCACCAACAGTGAAGGCTAATGCATATATATGGATTCTGGGTAATAATGATTATGTTAATGAAGGTCCATCAATTTTAACAATTCTGGTGCAAGATGTTGATAGTAGGGGAAGACTGCATGTGTAGGGATGGGTACACTCGAACTATATACTTTGTTTAGTTTAACTGTAAACCTAAAACTACTCTAAAAAATAAAGTCTACTTTAAAAAAAAGTAAAGAGAAGCTATTAAAAGGCTATGTCCTTCAGACTGCTCTTAAAAAATGTAGCACGTGTGGATGATAAGTGTATCTCTGAAAAAAAAACTAGAAACATATATTAAGATGTTAACAACTTTTAATTCTCAATGGTGGAACATTAGCTCTTTATCTTTTAAATTTGGCAAAAGTCACTTATTAAAGACAGTGCAAGAAAATACAAGACATTATATTTATTAAATTTCTCGTAGTAGAAATTAATGAAAAAGTTTTTAAAATCATATGTTAGTTTTGGCAATTTGTTCCCATCACATTGGCATTTTACTCTCTGGAAGAACTTTAGTATCACTTGAATTTAATAGGAATAAAAGCCAAAAAGGCATTTTCTGGGACAAAGTTTACAGAACTAGTACCTTATTTTATAAAATAGTTTTCATTTTTTAAAAAATATTTATTTATTTATTTTTAGTTGTACACAATGCCTTTATTTTTAATCATTTTTACGTGGTGCTGAGGATCAAACCTGGGCCATGCACATGCTAGGTGAGCGCTCTACTGCTGAGCCACAACCCTAGCCCCTATAAAATAGGTTTTAAAATTAGTTTGGGACAGGATTAGGGGATTGAATTAAGATTAAAACAACTACTAGTAAAAACCAAAAAGATTTGATTTTAAGATTAAAAAACCAAATAACTGAAAAGGACCTTATAGATAGATTCAACTCCTATGACATTTCACAGATAAAGAAATGGTATCCCTTACAGTTTAAATGAACTAATCACTGGCAAAAGGCAGAGAAGTAGTGGCAAAACACTCATATTGAACTCCTCTATATATCATATCTCATTTAAGAAATAAACATTTTAAAAGGCATAATTAGTATGCACCTCTAACTTAATTCTTAAGAAGAGTTTTATACTTGAAGAGTACTGTCTGGAGCTTCAGTTTCATTATCCAAAAAATGTCTGAATATTCTCAGAAACATTCACAGTTATCTATAAAAGTAAAGGACTGATAATTCAAATAAATTCTTCTCTATCCCCAAATATAGAATCATGCAGTTTTTTACAGAACCATAGCAAGCTCATAAATTTCCAGCAGATAAGCACCTGGAAAATGGCTCGAGACCAGATTCAATGGTGGCAGTTTTACAGAAGACTAAGGCTAATGAATTTCTCCTGCTACAAGGAAACTGTAAGGCTTGGGGTAGAAAGCTGATTTCCCCTCAGGTTTCATCAAAGCAGTAGGACTTTTTTCGAAGACTGAGATGACTAAGGGCTACCTAATGACAATAGAAAGCCTATACATACAATGTTCTTATATGTGATATACATGCTTTTGTTGATAATAATTCTTATGTAAACTCAGTTTTTAAAATGAGAATTTAAAAGTTAAGGTCATTTTTTTAGCCATTTTTTTTCTTTTTTTATTTATAATAGTAGTATATATTACAATTCATAATGCACATATATAGCATCTTTTTACATACAACTGTTTGTATACAAAGTATATAAGTACCATTCAGATCTTCAATCATGCATTTAGGATAATGATATCCATCTCATTCAACCACCAATTTTTTTTTCTTTAAAAAAAAAAGTTAAGGTCATGATGTTTGGTAGTAGAGAAAATTATATTAATTATATTATTAATAGCTATAATTTTTATTAATTAATATTAATATGATATCAATTATTTTAATTAATTCAAAGCATTAACTGAAAATGCAAGGTGCAAAGGGAAATATGAATATGTCAAAATTTGGTCTGGTAGGAAAAACACGTTCCTTTTTTGGTACTGAACACAGGGGCACTAAACCATTGAGCCACATCCCCAGCCCTTGGTATGTTTTATCTTGAAACAGGGTCCCACTAAGTTACTTGGAGCCTCTCTAAGTTGCTGAGGCTGGCTTCAAAATTTGCAATCCTCCTGCCTCAGCCTCCCAAACACTAGGATTACAGGTGATACTGACGTTCTTGATGGTTAATACTACATAGAAATTTGTCTTACAAGGTAAGTTCAAGGGCTGTGGTTGTGGCTCAGTGGTAGAGTGCTTGCCTAGCACATGTGAGGCACGGGGTTTGATCTTCAGCACCACATAAAAATAAAATAAAATAAAGGTATACAAAATACAATAACTAAAAAAATAAAACGATAAGTTTCAACATAGTAATATGGCAACTTAGACGAAAAAAAATACATTTTAAGTATGTTTAAAATAGAATAAATGTCCATGACAACTTCATGGCTTTGGATGTATTCTACTTTAAGAGTTATTACAACAAGAGAAATAGAAAATGATAACTGGAGAAATAAGGGAGTAAATACTATACTTTACACACTGAAAATATTTTTTATTTTGCATTGGCACATCATTACTGAAGAATATGCTAATTGCCCACTTCCTCTTCTTTCTTGGCACACAGGTAGAATCCATTTCCCAGTTTCTCTTGGCACTTAGATGTAGCCAGATGAACAAGTTTAGAAAATGGAATATGAATGGCAGTGATGCATGCCATTTGTAGACATAACCCATAAAACATTCCCATCTATATTCCTTATGATTCTCAACCTTCCCCCGTTGGCTTAACTGGAATGTTTCACCTTGGTTATCCTTGAAAGCCACTTGTTAAAGATGACAAGTCTATCAATCTAGGTCCCTGGATAACCACATGAAGACAGCCACACAGAGGAGTCTTCCTATAAACCTGGAACCCACCTACAACTGTCACATAAACGACAAGTAAGCTTCTTCTGCATTAATCCACTAAAATTTGAAGGTCTAGCTACTACAAACTAGCTGCCTACTCTAACTAACAATAATATTTGAACATGAGTCTGTATATTATGTTTTTCATGGGTCTTGGTAATGATGTGAATGTCTTGATAATTAAGCAGAAATGAAAACATACAGTTAGATAACTTAATCTGTTATTTCTTGAGAAGTGTAAAGCCCAAGGAAAAGAAAATGCTCCTGGAATATAATATATACTATAAATTAAGGTGACGTTATTGAAGGATTTTATGCATTCAGAAGTAGAATATTTACTTTTGCAAAAATCTTCTTTAACTTTCTAGACTTTCACCCTAAATATGTTCCCAAGCATTCAACATATTGGTGGAACTGTCTGTCTTTTACCAAAACCACCTTTTGGTAAGTGTGATGATGAAAGCTCATCTCTACCACCAATATCCCGTGGATGTTAGTCACTCCTGATAGTAATGAAGGCAAATATGAACTCATTATATCACTTAACATGTTGACAGGAACAACTATAGCCATTCCTACTTACTTACTAAAGAGGACTGTGCTACATGACTCATGATATTCCTCAACATCCCAGTCATGTCAGAAAGAACTTCAACATTCAAGTAGCAGTATTATCTAATAACTTAGCCTGAAAGCTCTCTAACATCCTAATTCAAAGTTCAAGGACAAAATTCTATAATCATTCTATAGCTAGACTAGCTCTATCTCTTGGGCTCTTTAGCCCTGATAGGGAAAAATCACTATCAATGCCAATTTATCAACCCCAAACTCTCTTCTCTATTTTCATAGGAAGAGTCATTCTTTCCTATGAAACTAGAGGAAAGGAAGTGGGATGAAGACAATTCTAGTTTTGAGGAAGTAGTAAATTTTGCAAATTTACTTCCAATAGATCATTTGCTTTTACCTGAGATAGAATAAAGTGGGGTATGCTACATATAGAGTGGAGCCCTTAATGTCCAGTAGCTCTTATAGGATGAGAAATGGGAGTTATCAGAGGCATGTAATAAGATTTTTACAAACAAGTCTCCTTGTTCACATTATGTCTAGATAGGATTTCTTTTTCCTCTTTTTTTTTAATTCCCTCTCCCCGCCCCCCCCCCTCCTCTCTGTAGTGTTGGGATGGAACCCAGGGCCTCATGCATACTAGTTAAGCACTCCACCATTGAGGTACACTCCTAACCCTACATAGAATTTCTGAGTCATTTAACTACAAAAAAACAATCTATTTCCTGAATAATATATGTTTACTAGGAGAATATGAGAATCTCTTGTTATATCACATCATTGCCAACAGCAGTTATTGTTGGTATTTTTATCAACCTAACTGGTGAGAAAATGGTGCCTCACTGTGTTGCCAAAAGCTCAGTCCTTGTACCTGATGCCAACCAATAATGAGTACACAGTTTTGAAAAAAGGAAAAAGAAGGTTTATTCCTTTGCTAATGAAGGAGAAATACAGGGAACTCCTGTTTCAAAGGTTGTGATGCTGCCCATCAGCAGGAATAGGGGGTTTTAAAAGAGGTGATTCAAAGACTACACTTCACATGTTCTCTGTTGGAGTTGTAATTCACTTGTCAATCTGGGAGACAGTCATTTCTGAGATCTTCTGGTACCAAAGTCTGGATTACTTTGTTCCTATGGTAGGTGTGTACTCAAGGACAGAACTCTGCCTAGTATGGGGAAGAATGATAATCATATTTCCCCTGAGATTAAGGAGGGGGATATATTAGGGAAGAGCAGGGAGAGACAAAAAGAAAGAAACACGTTCATTTAAAAATAAATTGCAATGGCAGAGCAGCAAGGGCTACATTCAAAGCATAAAGTGGACCACTGTTACATTTCCTCACTGTCAACTCTATATTCCATTTCTATAGAAAAATGGACAACGATATCTCCAAACTGCTTTCTGCTGAATAGGGGCGAATTTGGGGGAAGTAACCCAAAGTCCTTGTTCTCTATCAGGTGGGGTGTGGACAGTTAATGGTATTCAGCATCAGAGCAGTTCAGAGGTCTACAGAGGCTGATGGCAGGTGACTGGACAAGGCAAATATAGGGCAGAGATCATGCTAAGACAATAACAAGACTGCAAAGCCTTACTTTTTTGTGAACAATTAGCAGAAAAACAATTAGCATTTCAGTCCGTCTCTGAAAACCATGAGACCACAACTCATAATCACATCAGTGAAAAACAGATCAAGTTTATCAATATAGGCGGTTAGGAAGACTTATAGGTCTGTGAGATCAGACTCAAATTAACTCAGGACAAATTTGCAATTATAGAGTCCTTTATGATCACTATTATTAGGCACTCTCACACAAGAATCCTTCCTTTATAGCCTCCAGCTTTACATACTTTTGGTAGGGCTGACATGAGTGTACATCTTAATTTACATTAAAAAAAAAATTTCTTTAAAATGTTCATGTAGGACTGTGCTCAGGCTATATTCTTCAGACAGGTGTTTAAGACCAAGTTGGTCAAAACTGACCTTGTTCCTATCTACTCTTAAAGAGTCAGTTGAGGGAGGTTTTCAAGATGATGGAATAGAGGAATTGCTTTCCTGGCTGCTCTGTGGAGTAAAACCAAGAAAGCAGACATGCAGCTTCTCAGCAAGGTGGGTGAACAAAAAAAGGAGGGGGGGGAGGGGCGCTTTACTGGAATTTAAAACTGGACATTCAAAGCAGATTGGGGACTCAGGAGGCTGGATATAATAAAATAAGGAAGAAATCCCCAGCAGCACAGCCAAAGCTGCAGCTGGGCCAGAAGCACCAGCAAGTGCAGTCTCTCCATGAGCATAGTGGAGGGATAAAGGAATTAAAGGAACCTGCATTTGGGGGAGGACTGAGGTGTGTCTGGGTATGGAGCATCTGGAATCAAGGATATTGCCCGGCAAACCTGAAAGACACACTGTACAATATCCATGTGCGGGGAAAGAAGCCATCCCTCTAGGCAGTGTGTGGAGGACAAAGGAAGAAACCATTTTGCAGCTGCTGCATGGGTGATGGCAGCTGAGGGAGCCGATTCCTGGCAAACCCGAGTTTGGCCCTTAATATAGGCCCAGTAAACACACACTGCACAACACAGAGTGTGCTTAAGTGACCCGGAAAAAAAAATCAAACATACAGAGAGGTTTACACAGGGGACAACTGGTCATGGAAACCCACCTCGTCTACTCCTGCCCCTTCAATCCAACTGCTTACAAGACCAGCCAGGAGAGACACATCTGGCCAGGGAACTCAGAAGGGCAGGGGTGGGAGAAGTTGTTTGGAGATTAAATCTGAGAACAGGAAACATGGGGTCCAATGGTGATACACGGGACTAAGAATTAGGTCCCCCAACAAGTGAGTGGAACCCAGGGGAGATCCCTAGAGTATAGTCTTCAAGCATGAACCAGTAAGCACTGGGCACTGGAAGTGTGCTGACAAAATCTCCAGACCAACTGGCTTTCAGCAAAGAGTCTGAATCCCACCTAAGCCTAAACCCTGCCTCTGGGAATTCTGCCTATGGGATTATCTCTTTTACTCCAGCAATCCAGAGGGTAGAGCATCATGCTCCAGATGACCCCAACTAAAACTGCTGAGAAGAGAAACTGAGAATCTTTTGAACTCCAACAGAAAGAATTCTTTACGTTTTCATCAAGGGTTTTTTTTTTTGTTGTTGTTGTTGTTTTTAATTTCTTTTTCTGTTTATTTGTGAACTTAATGGTACATAGACATTATATATATTCATATTTGTTTTTATTTTTCTCATTCCTAGCATTTTTGAAGCCAGTTATTTTTCATGGATTAGTTTTTTGTGAATTAGGATGTTTGATTAGTATATTTTAGTTTTGCATTCTTTTATTTTTTTTAAATTTTTACTTTGTATATTTATATATTTCCCTTGATTCTCACTTTTCTTCTAACAGCCAATCTCTATTGTTCTTTCTCTCTTCCTTTAATTTTTTAATTCTTCTTCTCTCATCCTCCCTCATAATCATCCCATCTTATATCACTTAAGTTCTCTCCTTGTTCATCATTGGAAATTATAAACCCTTTTTGCAAATTTGCTGTTTTTATTGTAGGCAATAACTGAGCATATCATTTTTGTTTATTGTGATAATTAACACTGTAGATGTCATAGTAGGAACTATTTGACTCTATGCTCTTATATTGTTTACATTGGTGGTTGTTACTATTTATCTCCCCCTAAACAGTAAGGTACGGGAAACCTTCAGGGACACTATAAGTCCACAGGTTACAAACTCTACTTTATCAGATCCATACTGATAAACATACTGATCCATACACACAAACAACACGAAAAAGCAAGAGAACAAAATGCCCCTCAGAATCCAACAGCACCATGGTAGAAGAAATGTCAGAGAAGGAGTTTAGAATGTACATGGTTAAACTAATCAGCGAAGTAAAGGACAGTATAAAAAAAATGAAATCAGAAAATACAGGAAGTAAAATATCACTTCAATAAAGAGGCAGATACTCTGAAAAGAAAAAAAAACAGAAATCCTCGAAATGAAGAAAACAATAAATCAAATTAAAAATTCAATAGAAAGCATCACCAACAGACTAGACCACTTGGAAGACAGAACCTCAGGCAATGAAGACAAAACATACTATCTTGAAAATAGAGTTGACCATGGAGAGAAGATGTTAAGAAACCATAAACAGAATTTTAATAACTATGGGTTAACATGAAACGACCAAATTTAACATTTATCAGGATAGATGAAGGCGCAGAAATACAAACCAAAAGGAATGCACAATCTTTTCAATGAAATAATATCATAAAAATTTCCCAAACCTGAAGAATGAAATGGAAAATCAAATACAAGTGGCTTACAGGACCCCAAATGTACAAAATTGTAACAGACCACACCAAGGTACAGTGTAATGAAAATACCTAACACAGAATAAGGATAGAATTTTAAATGCTGTGAGAAAAAAATATCAGGTTACTTATAGAGGGAAACCAATTTGGATCTCAGCTGATTTCTCAACCCAGACCCTCAAACCTAGGAGGTCCAGGAATAACATACTAAGCTCTGGAAGAAAATGGGATGCCAACCAAGAATCCTATAAAAACAATTTGCAACTAGAAAGCCTGCACTACAGAAAAGAAACATTCCCAACAAAATATTTCATGAATAAGAAGAAGCTTAAATTTAAAAAATAGCAAAGGAAGGAATTACACTAAAGGATGTCAATCAGGTTAAAGGAGAAACTAATTCAAATTAATAACTAGAAATAAAACCCAAATGACCAGGAATACAAGTCATGTCTTAATAATAACCTTGAATATTATGGCCTAAATTCATCAATCACAAAAAACAAACTGGCAGACTGGATTAAACAAGACCCGACAATATGCTGTCTACAAGAGATGCACCTCATAGGCAAAAATATCCACAGAATGAAGGTGAAAGAATGAGAAAAAACACATTACTCATATGGATTGCATAAACAACAGGAGTTTCTACCCTCATATCAGAAAAAGTGGACTTAAAGCCAAAGTTAATTGGAAGAAACAAAGAAGGTCATTTTATACTGCTTAAGGGAATTCTACATCAACAAGATTTTTTTTTTAGAAACAGTACCTCTGCAAAACACTAACAGGCAAGAGTTATAAAGTGTACAAGGAAAATACAAATGAAATTAACAGAGAAAAAAACATATACAGTTTGTGTAATAGCTATGAACCAAGAAAAATGCCTTTTATAACCTCAAACATTTAGTTATACATTATATTGCCTGTTTGAGATCATAGTAATCTTTATAACAAAAATCAATCTTTTGAACACAACTTTCAATGAGCTGAGGTCTAACCTATTTTGGAGCTCTTCTAACATGGAATAAGGTGGGAGGCAGAGCCTTATCTCAGGTAAGGCAGAGTTCTTCACAAATAACACAATACAACATTACATCTAAAACATAAATCAAAGAAAGGCTCTCCAAATAAGATTATCTTGACTTTCATTTGTTAAGTTCACATGATAAAAAAATACTTGAACCAAAATTGTTACCTGACTTTTATAATGATAAAGTAATCAATAGGATGGGCAGGTAGAAGGGAACATAACAGACAAATGATAGAGCATCTGCACAATACTAGACCAAGAGGTTGCTAAGAGTGTGCATTTTACTATTTTTTACTTTTTATTTTTTATATATATACACACACACATACATACATACGGAGTATAACTTCCCATTTTTGTGGTTGTCCATGCTATGGAGTTACACTAGTCATGTATTCATATATGAAAGGTATGTCTGATTCATTCTACTGTCTTCCCTGTTCCCTTTTTCGATGTTTTTATTAGTGTCATAATTATACATAATAGTGGAATTCATTTTGGCATAATCATAAATACACTTAACATAGTTTTCTCATCTTCAATCCCTAATACTTCTTCTCTCTTCCCCTTCCTCCTTTCCCTTGATCCTCTTCCTCTTCTCTACTGGTCTTCTATTTGTTTATTGCATTTTTAACTGGTGTACTATAGCTATACATAAAAGTGGAATTCATTGTAATTTCTACAGTACAGATTTCTCTCATGAGCTCCTGACCTATGTATCCAACTAGAAATTTTTCCTTTAGCTCACCCCTGTGTCCCTCTTTACCTAGTAATTCTTTTTTTTAAATTTATTTTTTTTTTTTATTATAAGAAGTAATTCTTATTCATCCATAAATCCTAGCTTAGATGTTACTTCCTCCAGGAAGCTACATTTAAGGTTTCAAGTCTGGGTTATAGATCCTTCCCTAGTATACTCTTTTTCCTGTATGGTCGTATTACCATACTGTGTAAGAGCTATTTTGTATACTCACTTGATTGTAAACTTCAAAAGTATATGAATTTTATTCCATCTACCACAAAATTCCTAGTACCTACTATATTTCAAGAAATTTTCTTTGAACAAAGTATTTGAATGAACAAATGGGTGGTAGACAAATGGATGGACATTTATTGTGTTTCCAAATGGGACAGGAAACAGAAATCTTGATTATTATGGCTATGAAATGAAAATAAACTGCTTGACAAAAAAAAATTAAAATATTAATCATTTAGGGATGTGAGTATAATTCAGTGGCAGAACATGTTTGGCATGTGTGAGGCCCTGGGTTCAATCCCTAACACCAATACCACAAACAACTAATAATAATAGCTGGGTGCTATGGAAACACCTGTAATCCCAGCAGCTTGGGAGGCTGAGGCAGGAGGATTGCAAGTTCAAAGCCAGCTTCAACAACTTAGCAAGGCCCTAAGCAACTCAGTGAGACCCTATCTCAAAATAAAATATAAAAAAGGGCTAGGGATGTGGTTCAGAGGTTAAGTGCCCCCTGGGTTCAATTCCCAGTACCAAATAACAACAACAACAACAATAATCATTTAGATAGGATCATGACCTCTAATAGACATGATCTTCCATAATACTATTCCCAGTCCAAAAAGTATATCTAGGACAATTAACCTATACTATTTAAAAGAAAGTGGAGAGTAAGGAAATTAAAGGGACCATTTGCTGACAAAACTACTAAATTGATAGCTACTAAGAACTATGGAATACTAGTATGGAAATCAAGTAGCTAATAATTTAGATATACAATTGTACATGTACAATCATCTCATAATGAGAAAAGCATTAAGCATTTGAGTAACCACTAATGCTGAAAGACTCAGGATGTCTCCAAAGAAAATGCTTATAGTATGGGATGAGAAAAACAGATGCACTTTGCACCTATTATTTCATCAGACTATAATTAGATATTTAATACACATCTGCTAATGCTACCAGGGCTGTTTCTAGTTTTTTAGTCCTAACAGGTAACACAGAGAAGTTATTAACATCTATTATTCTGCTTCCCTTTAAGGTGTTTAGTTCTTCTCCTAATCTCTATAAAAGTCACATGCAAATTTGTTTAGATGAGATGATTTTGTAAACACAGAATTTCTAAAAATCTGCAAGAATTAGAAAACTTAGAATTTATTTCTGGATTTTAGATTTATTCATTCATTCACTAAATATAAATTTACTAAAGTCTTATGATACACAAGGCTTATCTGTATAATGAGAGTGATGAATGAAACCTTCCTCAAAGAAGCTTCAAAAATTAAAGTTAAAACTGTAAAGTTATACATAAGTTAATCAGCTTGATTTAATCATTCTCTATTTATGTAGATATCAAAAGAACATGTTATGGAGCTGGGGTTGTGGCTCAGAGGTAGAGCACTTGCCTGGCATGTGTGAGGCACTGGGTTTGATCCTCAGCACCACATAAAAAGAAAATGGGGATATTGTGTCCATCTATAACTAAAAAATAAATATTAAAAAAAAGAATATGTTATATCCCAGAAATATTCAATAAAATTTAGAGTCAGTACAATTGCTTTGATGGTCCCAAATGTCCTCTTTCATCTTCAGGTAGAAAATGCCATTTATTTCTCAAAATTTATTAGAGATAAGTTAGATATTTGGTTTCTAAAAGGGTAGCCACATTGTACTTAGTAGTCAAGCAGTCCACCTCAAAATTATATAAGCAGAATTACATGTTAAGAATCACATTAGGAAGTTACATTAAGCCCAAATATACTTGAACCTCAATTCAAAATGCAATTCATGTCGCATTGCATTTTGGTAGAGTGCTTGCCTCACATGCACAAGGCCCTGGGTTTAATCCCCAGCACCACCAAAACAAACAAACAAAATACAATTCAGGCCAGCTGCAGTGGCACATGCCTATAATCCCAATGGCTTGGGAGGCTGAGGTAGGAGGACTGCAAATTCAAGCACATCCTCAACAATTTAGGGAGCCCTAGCCAACTCTGTGAAATCCTATCTCAAAACAAAGTGTAAAAAGGGTAGGGGATGTAGATCAGTGATTAAGTGTCCCTGGGTTCAAACCCCGGTACCAAAAAACAAAAGCAAAAACAAACAAACAAAACACAACACACACACACACACACACACACTCACAACATATTCACAGTTTGCATCGTTTTGGAAGTGTAGGTTACAGTACAGAGACCAAAAAGAAAAATTGTTACATACCTTTTATGTAAACTGATCGCCAAGCATTATTTGAAAATTTCCAAGTCTTGGAAGATAATTACATAAGTTTGTTTGATTTAATTCAAAGTTTTATTCAAGGTACAACCTTTTTATGACATAAAAAAAAAGTCTTGTTATGACAGTTTCATGTCCTGATTTCCAATGTGAATCTAATAAAACAAAAATCCAAAAAATGTCAAAACCAGTCTTCACAAAAACCCAGAAAAAAAGCTGCATTCATTTCCACAACTCGAGCTTTGGTGTAATCAGAAACAAGAAGTGTTTTCTTTCCCCAAAATTTATTTAAATTTCACTCTGTGATTTATGTAGAGAAAAAATAATCTACATTATTTTGGGAGGAGGTGGGTACCAGGGGTTGAACTCAGGGTCACTTGACCACTGAGCCATATTCCCAGCCCCTATTTTTTACTTAATTTTTATTTATTTATTTATACTCTTTTATATGTGGTCTATTGCATAGTCAGGCCATTAAGAAGTGGTACAGGTGGAATGTGGTAGACTTGTTTGTGATGAGGTGATTTAGGAAACCAAAAGAGGGAATTATCCAGTTTAGCTTCCTAAACAACAATGTAATTTTACATAGAATTAACTCATCTTCAATTTCATATCTATACGAGCTTCTTCAATCTTCTCCATTTACACGTACGGTAAATTCTTTAATATTCTGGGAAAAAATAAGGATAACCTCACATTTCAAGATATACTGCTTTGAAAATAGGTTAGAAAAGATACATGGTAAAAGAAACTTAAAATGCATGATTATTGGACATTTTAAGAGAAAAAAGCAAGAGATACAAAATTGCTCTAACTTATTTTCCTTTCCAGAAAAAAAACTAAAATGTTTGAAGCTTCTTAAAATGAACAAATCAAAAAGCAGGTTACGAATTCTATGTAGTAAGTAAAATACTAAAGTGTATGAGGTAATACAATAGATTTTCTTATTCTGAGCCTGAAACAAAAAGGTAGTTCTAGAACAAATATTTTTTCCACTAATGAAAATAATGATAAAGATAAAACTTTAAGATTCTAAAAATCTTGTCAGCATATTTATAATCTTAATATAGTACAAGGCCAAGGTTTACTCAAAAGTTTTGGCAAGTCAAACTTGCACAATTAAAAATAAATATAGCATCACGTGATTTGGTCTCCCAAAGACTGGAATTTTGACCTTGACTGAAGACTTCCCGATTAAAATGCTATAAATACTTAGGCTGAAGAAAATATTAAACATTCTTACAGAATGTGCTGTGCTTTTTAATGTTCATGCCCCACACTAATATTTAACATAAGCTTATTTAATTCAACAAATATTTATTATATCTACCAGAGATAAGCTCTAGCCTGAGGCAATAAAGACATAAGGTGACCAAAACTAACACAGTGCTTCTCCTTACAGGAGTAGGAGAAGCAGAGAAAACAAAGAATTAACAGATAATTACAAAAAAAAAAAAGTAATTATCCAAGAGTAGAGATAAGCAGAGGTATTTTTAAGAAATCTATGGAGTCAGGAAAGGCCTTGTGGTGGAAGTTTTCAGTTAGCATCTTTAAAACAAAGCTCTTCAAGATTATGGCAATAGAACCATATTTCTGAAGCTTATTGCTGGTCAGTCCCATCAATTAAATTACTCTTATAACACATCTAAGTTAATTTAAATGCCAGGCTTACATATTCAGCATAATATGCTGCTTTTAAAAAAGTTCTTAGCTAGTCTTAAACATCAAAAGGAATCATTTCATTTCTACCAGTTCAGGAAAATCAAATAAAACATGGGTTTAAAATAATATTTCTGGAAAATGGCAGACTAATTCCCTAAGTTTCTTTCAACCACTTCCGCCTCAATTACATTAAGATCACAGTAAAGGAATTAAAAAATATATAAGGACTAAAAAGAGAAAAGGAGAAGAGATTAAAATAATCATTTGCAGGTAAATGGATGAAGTTGGAAGACATAATGCTAAGTGAAGTTAGTCAGTCTCAAAAATCCAAGTACCAAATGTTCTCTCTTATATAAGGAGGCTATTTCAAAGTATAGTTGGATGGGGGTACATAGGAGGATTAGAGGAACACTAGAATGGTCAAGGGAAGGGAGGGTAAGGGAGGGAGCAAGAGGGGAGGGAGGGGGAGAAAAAAAAAAAGAAAAAAAAAAAAGGTGTTTGAATGAGACGGATATCATTTTCCTTAATGCATGATTGAAGACCTGAATTGTACGAATATACTTTGTATACAAACAGTTGTATGTTAAAAAAAAAAAAAAGTGGATTGATATATAATGTGAATTAATGGTATTAGTTTCATTCACTGAGCAAAAAAAAAAAAAAAAATAATCAAGAGAATTCACCAACATTTCTGTAAAACTGAAGAGATGGAGAAGTGATAACTGACCTAGGGCAGCAGAAGCACTACATGGGTACCTTGAAGAAGACTAAATGGAAGTGAGATATTTCCTGTATAAAACCTCAGAAATGCAAGGCATTGGAAACACAAGCAGCTGTAAACACTTTGTAAGTGATGGAACTGAAAACATGATTAAAAAATAATATATAAGTAGAGCATTAGGTATATCCCCAATATATGCTCTTATACCTGTGTACATGAACCAGTATCTAGAATATTACTGCCCTCCACCTCTCTAATTCTTTGAAGAAATTCAACAATAGCAAAGAAAATGTGCTATGAAATACTGACATTTGAGTGCTGCTCTTATGAAAAATCCAATCACCCAATGAAAAACCATGCTCATGTAAAGACCCTTTGAGAAGTTCTCAAATAATAGATGGGCAACAACCACAGTTATGTAAGGACAGTCTGCAAAATAAAGTGAGAATCTGTAACTCAAACAGCAATATTAAAAAAAGAAAGAAAGAAAGAACCTAGAAGAAACAAAGTAATACACAGAGCAGAAAACAAAACAAAACAAAACTACAAATTATATTCTTATAGTAAAAAGAGGCCCAGGTGACTCATGCCTGTAATCCCAACTGCTCAGGAGGCTGAAGCAGGAGGATCACAAGTTCAAAGCCAGCCTCAGCAACTTAGCAAGGCTCTCAGCAACTTAGGGAGACCCTGTCTCAAAATAAAAAATAAAATGGACCAGAAATGTGGCTCAGTGATAAAGCACCCCTGGGTTCAATCCCTGGTACAAAACAAAACAAAACAGAATGTCTGTAACACATGAACCCATGAACAGAGAACATAAAAACAGTTCTTAAAGAAAAAAGAAATAGGATAGCTAAAATTAAAAATTCAGAAGGAAGTCTGGAAGATAAAGTTAAGGATATATTCCATAAAAGCCAACCAACTCACAAGATTGTTAAAACTGAAATACAAGAAGGATTAACATTAGAATTAAATTAGGATCTGTCCGGAAGTTTAAATTCAAATACTAGCAGTTTCAGAAAATGAGAACAAAACAAACAAAAAAAAAAAAAAAAAAAAAAAAAAAAAAAAAAAAAGAAAAAAAGAAAAATGTAGAAGAAAATATCAAAGAAATAGTATAAGAAAATTTTACACAAATTTTTTAGTCATGAATTTCCATATTGAAAGGGCCCTTAAATATGTAGCACAATGAAAAACTATACACACCAAAGCTCATTATTGTGAAAATTTTAAAAAATCGAGAATAAAAAGATTACAAAATTTTTCAGAGAAGCGACCAAAGGTCACATACAAAAGGTATGACTATCAAAATGTAGGACCAGAGATTTGGGAAGGATAAGACACAGAATTTTATTTTTATATGACTTATAAAACAATGTACAGAAAATTTCACACACTAAGCAATAATGTAAAAAAAAAAATAGACAAGTAAATAAATTAATTAAATAAATTTATTGAATGTTTAGTACATGCCAGGGTGTCATTCTGTTTTAAATATATTAACCTTTTTAATTCTCATAACAGTATGAGATTATTAGCTTATTTTATGAATAAGAAAACTGGCATTGAGAGATTAAGTAATTTGCCCAAAATGACAGAGCTAGTAAGTGGCGAATCCTGAGTTCTAGTTTTCTGAGTGTTGGTTTTGAAAACTGCATGTTACTGTCTCTCCATTTAAAAGTAAAATTAAATTATAAAAAAGTAGAAGTACTATTTACTATTTCCCTACCTTGTTAATCTATTCCCAGATCAACTATGGTTGATTCAAAATTCCAATCTGGTACAACTTAGTAAAAATAAAGTTTAATGCTACCATCCCTCCTAAGCCACAAAAATGTACTATTTGGTGGAGGAAGAGGGTATTGAATGTTGAGGGTTTTTGCTAGTGTTTTAAGTATTCATTGTATAAAAGTATTTTGGGTTGGGTGGTTGTGATTTATTGCTAGAAGTTCCATAAAGCAGGCTCCCTAACCTAAATGCATCAATGACCTGCATCAAAATAACTGATGCACTTAGATCACCACTGTGTATTTACAAAGCATAAAAGCTATAAAATTTCAATAAAGTTAAAAACAGTACAGTTGCCTTTTTTCTAAATTATTTTTTAATATTTATTTATTTGTTTTAGTTGTACACAATGCCTTTATTTTTACGTGGTGCTGAGGATCGAACTCGGGCAGTGCATATGTTAGGCGAACGCTCTACCTCTGAGCCACAACCCCAGCCCCCTCTAAATTATTTTTTTATCTAACTTTTTCACACTTTTCTAGTGTGGCACGGAAAATTTCCCTAGACAATTTTTCTATTTATTTGCATGACTTTATTAAATATGGTGATGTTATAAAAACATCAATCATGTCCTTTTTAGTCACACTTAGCTCACACTCATCTTTACCTATATTATCAACTGTCTAATATATATTGTCAACTACCTAATAATACTTAGACATTCTCATGTGATTAAAGTCCTCTGTAGGAGCTTCATTCATAGTTTCCTACCTTTGCTGTTATATTGGACACTGTACCCAGGGCTTCAAGTATGTCAGGCTAGCACTCTACCACTGAGCTATATCTCCAGCCCCTTAATTCTGGTTCTAATGGGGTAGGTGGGAGAGAATATATTCTTTTTGAAAATGTTTTTTTTTTTCCGTTTACATTCTCTTTTTTTCTTTTATTCTAAGTTGTTATATATGACAGCAGAATGCATTACAATTCATATTACACATATAGAGCACATTTTTACATATCTCTGGTTGTATACAAAGTATATTCACACCATTCATGTCTTCATACATGCACTTAGGGTAATGATATCCATCTCATTCTACCATCTTTTTTTTTTTTTTTTACCCTTTTGCCCCCTCCCTTCTCCTCCCTCCCCATTGGCCTTTCTAGTGCTCCTCTAATCCCCCTATGCTCCCTGTCCCAACCCCATTGTGAGTCAGCCTCCTTATATCAGAGAAAACATTCAGCACTTGGATTTTTTGGGATTGGCTAACTTCACTTGGCATTAATTCTCCAACTTCATCCATTTACCTGCGAATGCCATTATTTTATTCTCTTTTATTGCTGAGTAATGTTCCACTGTGTATATATACCACATCGTCTTTACCCATTCATCTACTGAAGGGCATCTAGGTTGGTTCCACAGTTTAGCTATTGTGAATTGTGCTGCTATAAACATTGATGTGGCTGTGTCCCTGTAGTATGCTGCTTTTAAGTCCTTTGAGTATAGACCAAGGAGTGGGATAGCTGGGTCATAAGGTGGTTCCATTCCCAGTTTTCCAAGGAATATCCATACTGATTTCCAGATTGGCTGTACCATTTTGCAGTCCCACCAGCCATGTATGAGCGTGCCTTTTTCTCCACATCCTTGCCAACATTTATTGTTATTTGTGTTCTTAATAGCTGCCATTTTGACTGGTGTGAGATGAAATCTTAGAGTGGCTTTAATTTGCATTTCTCCAATAGTCAGAGATGTTGAACACTTTTTCAAGTATTTGTTGACTGATTATATATCTTCTTCTGAGAAGTGTCTTTTCAGTTCCTTGGCCCATTTATTGATCGGGTTATTTGTTTTTGTTTTTGTTTTTTTGGTGTTAAGATTTTTGGGTTCTTTATATAGAAATTAGTGCTCTATCTGATGTGCATGTGGTAAAAATTTGTTCCCAATTAGAAGGATCTCTATTCACCTCACTGATTGTTTCTTTTGCTGAGAAGAAGCTTTTTAGTTTGAATCTATCCCATTTATTGATTCTTGATATTAATTCTTACACTATAGGAGTCTTATTAAGGAAGTTGGGGCCTAATCTGACATGTTGGAGATTAGAGCCTACTTTTTCTTCTAATAGGCATAGTGTCTCTAGTATAATTCCTAGGCTCTTGATCCACTTTGAGTTGAGTTTTGTATGTGGTGAGAGATAGGGGTTTAATTGAATCAGGATGATACACACAATTTAAACAGATCAATTTCAAGCGATGAAATAGAAGATGCCATCAGAAGCCTACCAACCAAGAAAAGTCCAGGACCAGATGGATACACAGCAGAGTTCTATAAGACCTTTAAAGAAGAACTAATACCAATACTCTTCAATTTATTTCAGGAAAAAGAAAAAGAGGAAGCACTTCCAAACTCATTCTATGAGGCCAATATTCCCGATTCCAAAACCAAAGACACAGCAAAGAAAGAAAACTTCAGACCAATATCTCTAATGAACATAGATGCAAAAATTCTCAATAAAATTCTGGCAAATCAAATACAAAAACATATCAAAAAGATAGTACACCACAATCAAGTAGGGTTAATTCCAGGGATGCAAGGTTGGTTCAACAAACAGAAATCAATAAATTTAATTCATCACATCAATAGACTTAAAGATAAGAACCATATTATTATCTCAATAGATGCAGAAAAAGCATTTGACAAAATACAGCACCCCTTCATGTTCAAAACACTAGAAAAACTAGGGATAACAGGAACATATCTCAGCATCGTAAAAGCTATCTATGCTAAGCCCCAGGCCAACATCATTCTAAATGGGGAAAAATTAAAAGCATTCCCTCTAAAAACTGGATCAAGACATGGATGCCCTCTTTCACCACTTCTATTTAACATAGTTCTTGAAACACTGTCCAGAGCAATAAGACAGACAAAAGAAATTAAAGGGATACAAATAGGTAAAGTAGAATTCAAATTATCACTATTTGCTGACAATATGATTCTATACCTAGAAGATGCAAAAAATTCCACCAGAAAACTTCTAGAACTCATAAATGAATTCAGCAAAGTAGCAGGATACAAAATCAACACCCATAAATCAAAGGCATTTCTATATATCAGTGACAAATGAAGAAAACTACCCCATTTACAATAGCATCAAAAAAAAAAAAAAAAAACCCTTGGGAATCAACTTAATGAAAGGTGTGAAAGACCTCTATAATGAAAACTACAGAACACTAAAGAAAGAAATTAAAGAAGACCTTAGAAGATGGAAAGATCTACCTTGTTCTTGCATAGGCAGAATTAATATTGTCAAGATGACCATACTACCAAAAGCACTATAGAGATTTAATGCAATTTCGATCAAAATCCCAATGACATTGCTCATAGAAGTAGAAAAAGCAGTCATGAAATTCATCTGGAAAAGTAAGAGACCCAGAATAGCTAAAGCAATCCTTAGCAAGAAGAGTGAAGCAGGTGGCATCACTATATCAGACCTTAAATTATACTACAGAGCAATAGTAACAAAAACGGCATGGTATTGACACCAAAATAGACTTGTAGACCAATGGTACAGAATAGAAGACACAGAAACTAACGCACATAATTACAGTTATCTTACATTAGACAAAGGTGCTAAAAATGTACATTGGAGAAAAGATAGCCTCTTCAACAAATGGTGCTGGGAAAACTGGAAATCCATATGCAACAAAATGAAACTAATCTTCTTTTACATTCTGATATCACCATATTTCCTCCTCCTCCTCCTTTTTTTTTGGCATTGGTAATTTAACACAGGACTTCACACATAGCAGGCAAGCCCTCTACCACTAAGCTACATTCCTAGCCCACATCTTTCCTTTTGACTAATACAGAGGCTGCACAGGTTTAGCGTTTCTACCCTTAGTACTCCATACACTGATATAGTGACTTCTGAGACCTCAGACCACTGCTCCAAAACTCATCCTAGTGCATTTGATTTCCTGAATCATTTGCTTTTGCCCTGCCCAGTCTGGTGGTTCCTTTCTCACACATGTAGCCCTCACATTTTATGTGTCCTGATCTTTCTGAGTCGTGTTTTGTTTTATTTTTGAGGAGCAGGAGTGTTTGATTGACAGATGGTATCTGTAGCAACCCATAAGCTCCGGATGCACCAATGACAGTATCATCTATGTCTTACCAGTACCTAAAGGAATCCTAGATTGCTCGGCCTAGGTCTTGTCTCGCTCACAAGAGACTCTCTACCCACGGCCACGGAGCTCACTATGTCTCTACAAGCTCTAACAGTGACCTATGGTCTCAGTCACACCATGCATAGTCTTCATCATACCCCCCACCCCCACCCCCGCACAGGTGGGATTCCTGCCCAACCTCAGGCGCGCGCACGCACTCATGCACTTACCGTCTCCTTGGCAGCAGCGACCGGGATGGGAAGCAGTCCCCGGCCTCGGGGCACATCCTCGGGCTCTGCGGTCGCGCTCTCGGAAGGGAGCCCGGGCGCAAGCACCCGCGCGGAGTCGCCCCGGGGGTCCCCATACAGCTGGTAGCACAGGAGGCCGACAAGTCCCCCGCCCGCTGCCGCTGCGATGCTCAGCTCTCCCCAGCGCCGCCGCCGCCGCCAAGCTGCCTCAGCCACAGCCCCCTCCTCATCCTCCTGACAGGAGAAGGGCCGGCCGGGAAGGCCCGGGGCCGGCCCCGCGGGCCTCCCCCACGGCCCTAGAAAGGGCTGGTGAGGGGAAAGCGTCGGCGGCAGCCGGGGCGGCGGCCACAGGAGCCTCCGCAGTGCAGCCATAGCGGGAGCCAGGGGCACCGGAGCTGGGAGGGAGCAGGGAGGGGGAGGGAGCACCGAAACCTCGCGAGAAGTCGACGCGGAGCAGCCAGCCGCTGTGGAGAGAGACCCTACTGTCTCGAGGCTTGGGGTACCCTCGGGGCAACCTGCCGGTGGCGGGGCCGGAGACTCATCCTGGGACTAGCCTGAGCGAGGCGGCGAATCCTGGCAGTCCTTGGCCCTGCGACCTCGGTCTAACCACGCAGTCATAAATAACCGTGCCGGCACCTGGCTGCGCCAGAAGCCAACACCGCCGGGTACAGCAGGGTCAGCGGAACTCCGGAGCCCTTGGGTGCCGGGGTGTCCGGGCGCTCTCGGCTCGCGTGGTCCTTTGCTTCTGCCTTGCCGGGTGGGTGTCGGAGCCCTGGTCAGCACCTCTCTACGAAAGTCATACCGCCTAACGGTATCCTGAGCTTATGACCGGAGGTCATACAATTTGCAATTGTATCTTAATATATACGACAAAGATGAGTGAACAAATTTGGTTCAAGTGATAAAGAGTGCAGATTTTAAGTCAAACAATGTTTCGACTCCACAGTGGTACTTTTATTGAGGGAAGACTAATGCTGGTTTTCTTCTTTTCTTTGGTTTTTTTTTTTTTTTTTTTTTTTTGGCGGGGGGGGGGGGGTTACTCTTAATTTTTTTTATTTTTAGAATCATTAATATGCCCACGACCACTCAATTCAACAAACCAGAACTGTGTTAAACAAATAAATGAAGGATTTTTAAAATTTTGAATAAAGACAACATTTCAGAACACACCCTCACTTTTTGTGGGAGTCCGTTGGTATAAACACAAGAATTGATGAGCACATTTTGCACTTTCTTTTTGTGGTTTTGTTTGTTTGCTACATTGTCAGTAACTGTCTTATGAGAAAGTGTATGTGACATTCTTCATGTTATAAGGTTTCCCACCTCTAACCCCAGTTTTGATACTGAGTTATGCTAGCTTAGGTTTCCATATCACAGACTGGCGTCAGAAACCCATAAAGCATATCAGGGCTATATAGATGACTAAGGCCAGTGGTTTAAGTTGTGCTACAGTGACAAGGGGCTACGATCAGTTGACTATAGCAATTCTTAAGAAACTAGGGCTTTCGGATGCAACCAAAATAAAGTTCTCTTGTCCAGGTCCTGCTATTCCTATTCCTCACTAACACCTTGTTTCAATGTAAGTCAGTGGGATTTTGCTTCCTTAAAGCAACCAAAAGTGGCAAAAAAAAAAAAATATATATATATATATATATATATATATATATATGTATATATAATATATATATTTTACCACATATAAACAAAACACATACTTGAGGATGTCATTTCTGTTATTTTCTTATGCCTGTTGGTTTTATGTAATAAAAGTCTTCTTGTTTTATTAAGAAGTTTCCCTCAATTTCTCTGAATTCTGAAAATTTTAATTTTCCAAAAAGTATAAATATAACAGTTGCTCTAAAATTGTTTACTTTGAACTCGACACAATTTCCTGACTTCCTCATGAATTTCCAGCTTGTCATAATGCTGGAATTCTTGAGTAGGCTCATACATTTTTTAAAAAATATTTATTTATTTGCCTTAGTTGTACACAATGCAATGCACTTATGTTTACGTGGTGCTGAGGATTGAACCCGGACCGCACACGTGCTAGGCCAGCGCTCTACCGCTGAGCCACAACCCCAGCCTACTTATACATTTTTATTCGTTGCAAATTAAAAGCTAAGTAGCTCTGAAGAGAATTAGGGAGGTAATACAATAATCTCATATTACACATAACCAATTTTAAGATGATTTAAAACATGTATATATGTTCATATATTTATTCATATGTTTCTATTTGTGTTAGCTATCTATTGTTGTGATGAAATACATAATAAAATTAACTTAATGGAGAAAAATTTATTTTGGCTTATATTTTTAGTCTATAGTCAGCCGGCTCCATTGCTGTTTGGCCTGTGGCAAGGCAGAAACATCATGGCAGAAGGACATGGGAGAGGAAAGCTATCATTTTGTGGTATCCAGGAAACAGGAAGGGACCAGGCACAGATACACCTTTCCAGTGCACACCCTTCTCATGACCTACTTCCTCCAACTAGGCCCTATCTCCTACAGTTTCCCAACAGACCCACCAATAGGTTAATCCATTGACATGGATGAAATCAGAGCCCCCATGATCCAATCACTTCCCAAAGCCCCACCTCTGAATATTACTTTGTTGGGTACCAAAGCTTCAGCACACGAGCCTCTGGGGGATATTCCAGATCTAAAGGAAAACACTAAGCTCTCTCTAGTCTTAGTAAATTTGCATAATATAATTTCTGCAAGTAATTTCTTTGGACAGAAGCTAAATTTTCCTATAAGATGTTGTGGGTTTCAGTTTATAGAATATTGAGCTTTCGATAAAATGTCTGTGCAAAAATTATTTTAATTACAACTTTCCACTGTACCTTTCATCTAAAAACCAATTTCCTTAAGAATAGTTACTGTTTCCTTCCCATGTCCAGTGCTCTGTAACTATAGCTACACAAAAATAACCAAATTCCTTTGTTAGGCTGATATTTTTCTGCATTTTTGTAGGAAAAATTATTTTAAAAAATAATATTAGGAATTTGGAATCTGTTTTAGTCAGCTTCTTTTTGGTTATGACTTAAAGAACCCAACCAGCAAAACTGTAGAGGAGGAAAACTTTATTTAAGGGCTCACGGTTTCAGAAATTTTTGTCCATAGAAGGCTGGCTCCATTCCTTGGGGCTGGAGGTGAGGCAGAACATCATGGTGGAAGAGTGCAGCAGAGGGAAGCAGCTCACATGTTGATCAGGAAGCAGAGAGAGGTCTCAACTTGCCAGATACAAATAGATACCCCAAAGCCACACCTCCAATTCCCACCTCCTCAAGCCACATCCTACCATTTCAGTTATCACTCAGTTAATCCCTATCAGGGATTAATTCACTGATGAGGTTAAGGATATAACCCAATCAGTTGTCCTCCAAACCTTCTTGCATTGTCTCATAGTGAGCTTTTAGGGGACACCACCTCTGAACCATAACACAGTCTTTTGGAAACTTCAAATACCATTGTTGGATCAATATACACTCAGTCCAATTATCTTCATTTTTTAATGTCAATTCTGTTAAGAATAATATACAAAGTAATGCCCCTATGCCATAGTGAGATCCCATACCTTCAAAGAAATAGCACTTAATATTCACCATAGTCAAAGTAAAAAGAAATGTTCTCAAACATATTTAAAATTTTTGAACAACAAGGATTAAGTAAAAAAAGTGTTTTCTAGGAAGGCATATATCTCAGTGGATAAATGATGAGTTAGAAGAAGGCAAGAGATCCGGACTACATTCTTGGTTTTGCTATATCTGAATTATAGTGCCTTGGAGGCCACAATTTCCTAGAAAATAATGAAGTTGAAGAGGTGAATGCCTTCTGAATGTTTCTAATTAACTCAAATGCTCCAAGCATGTTATTAAACCATATATATATGTATATATATATGCATATATATTTATATATGTGGCAGAAATTTATATATATATATATATATACATATATATACAGAAAAAGCTTAACAAAACTTGTATTAAAACATGCTCTTTACCTTATACATTCTGATCTCCTGAATTTTGACTAGTTAAAAGAGGAGCAGTTACAACTGAGACCCTGTGTCCAGGCACCCCCCGCCACACACACAGGCCCACTCAATTCTGACAGAGGGAATGTACCAAAGAGTAAACTTCACAGTCTCCTTTTCAGGAAAGTTGTCATAAACATTGTTTCCCACCTTCAGGGCTGTTTTCCTTAGGGGGCAGTGGGTAAAATCAAAGGAGGAAGTGTGGGGAAGGTGTGTTCTGTGGGATCTCAGCCCTTCCTTGGTCTTTTGTCTTCAGAGTACTAGCCACCAGGAATCTGGAGCTCAATTCCCTAGCATCCAGGACTACAGGAACCAAGTTACCCAAGGCACTGAGGGTCTGTTTTCTATTTTGACTAGCTCCTACTCCCAAGGACAATGATGTGCATCCAGCCCTTTCTCTCACCCATACCTAAGTTATAGCTGAGCAGCATGAAGCCAGACCAGCTCCTGGCATGCAAGAGGACTTTAATAGTGCTAATTACCATGAAGAAAATGTAGTATTCTTGTGGAGTGGGAGAGGGAGGGAAATACTGTGGCTCATCAGACACTAAAGGAACTGATAAACTAAGCAGCACATCTGGAAATGTAATCAACCTAAATGGGAGGCTAAAAGGAGAAATAAAGGGGTTGACAAGAAAGGATAAGGAACCAAATGTGACCATGGAATGGAGTGACAGGAACAAGTTTTGTGATTTTGAGATTCTAATACAGAGGCTCTCCTCTTACATATTACTTTGACAGAATCTTGCTGGACTAGACCTTGCAAGCTCACTTCTTCTGGTCCTCTGAGGAAGTCTGGCATGATCTATGGCTACAGCCCATTAATTTGACTGGTCAGACATACCTCACTGGTGACAATAAGCAAGCTGTGAGTTATGCGTACATTTAACTATTTAACTTCAAGACCAGTAATAGTTTCACATTGACCATTACATCTATCCAGTCTGTTTTATACAGTTTCCAAGGTCTTTGCTGATGGTGCTTCATTGTTCTATTCCTATTGTTTAGGTCTTCCAAACTTCTCTTTGTCTACTATTTAGTGGCAGGGACTGAGATATTTGGGAAATAAGGAATAGCAGCTCAGACTTGCAACCAGCAAAGCCACCCCTGAAAACAGGTGAGTCTTTCTCAATTGTCATATCCTGTTTTCATATCTGATAGTGGTTAAAGCTTCCACACATACCCAAGGTATGTTTTCGTGGAGAACAGCCTCAGAGTAAGAAAATGATCATCCATTACACAAGCATAACACTAGAGTACCAAAATAAATAATACAACATTTCTAAAACTGTTGGTAGTATCTACTAGAGGTAAATATATGCATGTCCTATGACACATCAATTTCATTCCTAGGTAAAATACCCAAAAGAAATATATACTTATGTCTACCAAAAGACATATTGAGGAGCCTTCATTGCAGCACTATTTGTAATTGGCAAAAAACAAACAAACAAAAATAAACAAAAAATAAACTATTTACATGCCCATCAGTAATAGCCAGGATAAAAAATAGTGGGGGCACAGTGGTGTACACCTATAGTCTCAGCTACTCAGGAGACTAAGTCAGAAAGGATCACTTGAGCCCAGAAGTTCAAGACCAGCCTGGGAAACATATGAGACCTCATCTTAAAAAAGTGTTACATTCATATAATTAAACATTATGAAGCAATAAAACTTATTGAACTTCAACTACATATAATTATATAGATGAATTTTATAGCATAAAGTTGAGTCAAAGAAGCCATACATGAAAGAACCATCTATATTATTCTATTTGTCACATTCTAAACAGAAATAATAATAGAAATTAACATAGTGGTTTTCCTGGGTAAATGATAGTGACTAGAAAGGGAAAGAGGAGGCTATCCTAAAAAGTTTTAATCAAGGAGTATAATAAATGTCTTTCACTACCTGAAAACTCCTAGAAAGATGTTCATTAGCTATTTTTCTTATTTATGAAGCAAAGGCCAAAAGGAACTTAGTATTTTAAGCAAGTAACCTACTGCTTTATCTTCTTTGACTTGCAGCACTTTCTCCTGTGAAAGGTCCATATGGACAGACTCAGTAGGTATCTGGTCATAAGTCCTAGTACAACAAGTACATACTCTTGTCTCTGGCTCTCACCCCAGACTGTCAGGTGTTGGGTGGGAAATTGTTTTAAGGGCAGATAACCAAACAGAAGGGCAGCCTTCAGAACAGATGGAAAGCTCAGAATAAAGTGGGAACCATTAGAGACATCAAGAATAGCATAAGGTAAATCAGTATACATACATGGAGAAACTTTGAGAGGTGGCAAACTGGTTTCATCTCTTGCCAACTCTAGTTGAATGGTATTAGTTATCCATAACACCGAGTTAAGCAAAATTGTCAGACCAGGCCCAGAATTCACAGGAAAAATGGATGAGAATATCTGCCAAGGATAAGCAAGCACCAGATTGAGACTGAGTTGAATAGTAGGACCAACCTGGTTTCTCTGAAACTCTCCAAGAAATGATGCAAATAACAGCAGAAAAAATGAAAAATGTTTAAGTATTTTTGTAGTATTCACATAAATATTATGTATCTTGTAAAGTTATAGAAGACTGAAGAAGAATTTAGGGATATCTTAGTCTGGAAATTTTTTAAACTTTAAAAAATTTTTGGAGGAGATTGGGGTATGGAATATTTAGTGGAAATTGTCAAAATAAATCTTACAAGAAGACCCAAATTACAAAGTAGATAACAGCAGAATATCCCTAATTGAAAAGGGGAGGCAAATAACCTTTTCAACTCCCATAGTGGATCTTAAGTTCCTCCATAGATTATTGGTGCTTAAAAACCACTAAAATATATACTTCCAATTTTAACCAATGAGGAAATTGAGAGGCTGTCAGATTAAATAATCTTCTTTGGGTTACAGAGCCAAGACTTGTGCCTTGATATTTCACCCAACACTATTTTGGAATCATCAGAAAATGCAAGCATGTAAAAGAATTTTCCTTAAGGCACATTAATTTGCAAGGAATAGAATAATAATCACGTTTGCTCAAATAAAAGACATATTCTAAATATAAAATCAGATGGAATCCAGAGGAAAGTGGTACTATAAGGTCCTACGAAGTGTGGTAATGAGGTCAGTTTTAGGAACCTACCTTATTAGATTTCAAGGACATTTATTCTAACCACTGCTGTGAGCATGACTTGGTTATTCATGCACCAGTCTCAGGGAATCTTAGTTCAAATTCTAAAGAGAAAGCATTAGTTTGGTCTGCTGTTAGTTTTTCACTCTTAGGCCAGTTAGCTGTATCCCAGACAAAAAGTGCAGAGTCACATGGAGATGAAGCTTCTGGGAAACAGAAAGAAGGGCCTCTCTCAGAAAGCCCTGTGGCAAGGTACCAGTGGTATGTTGGTAAAGATTTAAAATGTCTAGTTTTGAGGAAGAAGAAGTGAAAAACCATGTTTTCTAGTCCTTGCATATTTCCACAAGATAAATACAGCTACTATAATGATTTCAATCTACCAATATCATTCAACTGATAGCGGTTGGGAAGAAATACATGGCAGCATATCATTACATAGAACTTTCACTATCCACATACAAAAGGTAGATAGATATAAGATAAAACAGTAAAATATCGGGAAGTTATTAATTTTTAGTACTGATTGCCTTTTACATTTGTAATTATTTTGTAAATTACCTTGTAATTTAATTTATTTAATGTTAAATTTATATAATCTAATTTTTAATACTGTCTTGGTTTAACACTGGTTGGAATTTTTTCTGAAAGCTTAAAAACTGAAACAAGAGGGGGAAAGGATGAATAAGAATAAGGCTAAATCTAAAAAGATCAGGCTTAAGAATTTGCCTTCAGCTACAAATGGCAAAAGAATTTACCCATCTTTTAATCGAGAAGAAGGTTCTTACCTTCCCAAAGTTATTAAATAATTTTAGTCAACAAATATACTAAGGAATTATTTTTGTTCTTTCCATATAATTATATGTGTTGTTCCAAAGACTTGGAATTAAAGAATCATCTCAAGTTTTTAGACATTATTAGATGGGTAAAACTTACTACCCAGACTCAGTAGAGACTACTCTTGATCTGAGTCTACAAGGCTCCAGTTAAAAAGTGTGCATTTATTTGATATGTCCATGTAATTAGAGCTTTATGCCAACATTAAATTTTAGGTTTGATTAAAATATATTTCAAATTTATACTATAGTGAAATGATAAATTCAACCAAACAAATTTACTTAAAATTTATATAGAGTCCACCTGAAGGTATTCATTCCTAAACCAAAGCAATACATCACTCTGCAATATCTTTTTCTGTTAAAATAAATTAGTTTGCCTCAAACACTAGGGATTGATCTAAAAATAAAGTTTTAAAACATGGGTGTTCATAAATTCCTTGGTAAGTGAAGCATATCAAAACTCTTGCTCTTCAAAGATGATTGCCATTTTTTTTTTTCAGGGTGATCTCAAATATTATGTTCAGGAACCTGAAAACCTCACATTACCACATCAAGGGATGAAGTGAACCTTTCACTTGATGATAAGACCTAATAGAAAACCACTAAATGAGTTACTCTAGCATCATCATGCAGGTGTATCGGTCTCCTTGAACAAATTATTCCAGAATAAGGAGGCCTGTTCCTCAGTCCTTCCAGTGGTATAAAAGGAAATCAGATTTGATTAGGATTTTATTGTGAGTAGTATTTGTTTCAGGGCATTCACTTTGATCAAAATCTATGGAATGGAGACCTATGCTCTATGATATGTAGAATTAATCATTGATGTCTTGGCTATGGCTAAATACAAAAGTTACACTGAAGTACTTATTAAATGCCCATGAAGAATTTGTCCCTGAAGAGGACTTTAAACACAGAAGAACACCAACAATGATGAAACCAATATAAAAACTCAAGGTCATTATTCAAACTAGGTGCTCTTTGAAAGTGAAAATGAACCAAATGTAGAAGGAAGGGCTCAAAGTTGCACTACTAGAACAATTCATCAATTTAAGTCTTATAAAAGAAGTAACATAAGAGAAATGAATTTCAACATGTAGTGTGAATGCTTCTTTCTTCTTGGTTACAGTTTGTACATTAAAATTAAAATTTTGTCTAATCTTTCTCTGATAATGATGCAGGACTGACATGGCATTCAACTAGATGTGATGAGATAACTAGAGCTTTGGGAGAGAGGTCAGGTGATAACTGACAATCTCATAGCTTTATATTCAAATTTAGCTGAGTTTGAAAAGGATATTTGTCAAAAAAATTTATACTTTGAAAGCTTACATATGGCATAAATGGAATATGTAAGAATAAAATATTAGATGTTATATAATACATAATAAAAATGGGAACTTGCAGATACATGTACAGAAATAGTGTATATGTGTGTTTTGAACTCCAGAAGTTGGAAGCACATGTATATATAAAATATTTAGATCCACATTTGTTTCAATAAAATATTAATATTATCAAAGTCCCATGATTAGAAACTTCCTTATTTTCTTTAAAGCTCTGACTTTGAGGGAAGGGGAGTTTAAATAATTTGAAGATATGGGTTTATAAATATTAGTCTGTAAAGCCAAGATACTGACTTCTATTCTATTAAATTTTATCTTAAAATTTTGATAGAAAAATCACAAAATGCTAAGTTTAAGGTACTACAAAGATAATCAAGTCTAGGGACTATGTTTTAAAAAGGAATGGATCATGCCTTTCTAGGAGAAATTTCTTATCTGTTTCCTTCCTCTCCTTTCTCAGGAACTTCCTATAGGACTTCACTGTATGTTACTTCTTTTCAAATGCCTCCCCTTTCCCAAGGCTGGTTAAGTTCACACTGCTACCTACTTTCAGTGAAGCTCCTTGAACTCCCCCATCATGGCACTACCATGACTGGAATGTGTACCTTCACTTGTTTGTGTCTGCCTTCTAGACTCTGAGCTTCAGGAAAATAGAGATTATATTTTGCCTTTTAATAAACATAGACATTGACTATTATGTTGTCAGTCAGCACTTACATAATTTTTGAACAAATATCTTTTTTATAAAATTACTGAGAATCCTTGCAAATTATATAGGAATAGAGTTCTTTCTTTAGGATCATAAAGATATGAACTGAACTATTGTTCAAACTTCTTATTATCATCTACTAAGTGAAAAAAAGATTGCCTTGGAAAGTCCATTTCTACTGTAATAGCTCCTTAGAAATACTTGTAACTTATATGGATAGCTTTGAGGAAATAACAATGGATCTGAATTTACTCAAGTCAATCATAAACGGCTGCCGTCAGAACACTTTGTCTCTTATTTTTTGAAAACCCCCCAGAGGTTATTGTTGTTTTGATTATGTTGTTTTGTTGTAGTTTGTGGTAAACAGTTTTATGGGTGAAACAATTCTCAAAAGAAGAATTTCCTTTTATTGGTTTTAAATGACAGCAAATTACCAAACCCAGTTCCTTGCCATTTCGTTTGACTCAGCTCTTGTCCTTGAACTCACTTCACAGTTTCATTGCCAGCTAGAACCTTACAGCCTTGTTCACAGGAATAGCTCAAATAAAATATCTTCAGCGTCAACACTTTTGCAGCGTCCTGTCAGCTGCATGGTATCTGCTGAATTGCGTTTTATTCCTCATTAAGATTATTGACATTTTTACACATTTTTTTGTAATTTTTTTATCTTTGCCAATGACCTGCTCCATATAATCATGCTGGGATTTTTTTTTTTCTTTCCATTTTTGGAAGTGAGAATTACATGAGAATTTTGCCAACAGTATGACTAGAAACAAAACTTGGCAGCATTAATTCCTGTCTATCAAGGTCCCTGTTGGCCTTATCAAGGGTCTGGCAGCATATGTGACCACATCGTCCTCTAGTGGCTGACCCCAGAGAGAGGCCAGCAGCCACTCTCCCACTTTGGCAGACTGTCCCTTCTTTCAGCGCCTGGCTTTAGGCCATGGAGTAACCACTTTTATGATGAAGAATATTTTTTTTAGTATGCATCTGTTTTCTAATAGTCAAATTAAATTTTATAGCTTTGAGTATATGTTCTATGACTTAGAATCATTCTTAGTTTGGGGAAAATATTAGAATAAATTCAAGAAATAGAAGAAAATGCTTGACATATGTAATGAACAATACAAAGATCCCTGCCTGCATGCAGCTTACCTTCTCCTATGAGAACTGCCCTAATAAATGTCTCTCCTTAGGATAATTTTCAAACCAGACTATTTGTAAATGTCCAATTCTGAACTTCAATTCTGCATTAAAAGGATTCATTATCTCAGGTCTCTAATTAGGGGACCCAACTGGCTAAATAAAGCTTTAGTTAATTAATCATTTTACTTGGCTTCAAGATATGAAATCTCAAGGTGGCTTAATAAGTCACCATTCAATTTTCTGATTTAAAAGGGGATGTGATTCATCTGTATCATTGAAGTTATTGTAAAAATTTGTCTCTCCATATCTGTTATGGTGTTTTTAATTTCTAGCTTAAGAGAGACAATTAACAAATACACTAATTTTTAAAATCTGCTGGCTTTTTAAATTTTATAAATGAATTCTTCTTTTGGAAGGGCATCATTTTAAAAAATGAGAATTTTTATGGCAATTCCATGCCTTTGGAAAATGTAATTTATTTGAATATTGATTTAATTTTTAAATTATTAACAATAAAACATTCCTTTAATGCTTATATGTCGTTATCCTTCAGAAGGATAAAGCATTTTTAATTTAAAATACAGTTCTTTTTTACTCTGAAAATGGAAAAATTAAAAATAAGGAGATTTAGTGGCATCTCTAGATATATTTATAATAAGATAATAAAGGAGTGAGAAAAGTTCTTCTGTAATTATTTTTTCTTAATTTACTGTTCAAATGTTAATTCTGGGAACAACCCAATAAAGTAATGTGTATGAGTAATGATATCAATTTGAACCTGAAGCACTTTTTTGTTGGGGGTGGATCCAGGGTGCTTAACCACTGAGCCATATCCCCAACCCTTTTTATTTTTTATTTTGATACAGAATCTTGCTAAGTTGCTTAGAAACTTGATAAGTTTCTGAGGCTGACTTTGAACTTGCAGTCCTCCTGCCTCAGCCTCCCAAGCCATTAAGATTACAGGCATGTGCCACCATGCCTGGTACTACAGTTGTTTAAGTATACTTCAGTGGCTCTATAAAATCCATTTTTATTATTCTTAGGTATTTGCAGCATGATTTGGTGGGAACAACACTGAAATTAGGTGTAAAATATGTTAATTTATGTTTTGTCATTAACTAGGTTGGATTAATCAGTAAACCACCCTTCTCACCTGTAAAATGGAGGTGTTTGAGGTGATCTGGCAAGTACCTATCATGGATGAAAAACATAAAACACTTTCATAGTATAATTTTATATTATATTCATATCATCACAGAAAAATATTTGAACATTAATGAATGATATGTATTTAAGGAGATGCTGTGAAATGGGCTACTTCCAAATGCACTAGTTAATTCTTTCAGCTCCATCTCAACATACTACTAATTAGTAGTACCAGGATCACTTGAACCTAGGAGTTCAAGGCCAGCCTGGACAACATCAGTGAGACCCTGTCTCAAAAGAAAAAAAGAAAGCTATTAAGCAAACTTTTCACTGCAGGAAGCATAAAATGTATTTATTCTGCACTCCAAATAAAAAGCATTGTTAAGCTTGATAATGTTACCAATTCCACAAATTATCTTTATCTTCCTGAAACCCAGAACAGAACATGGAATTTTTACATTAAGGGGAAAGTGATTATGGTTTTATTAAAGCCATCACTTAGATATTGTAGCACAAATGTATTTTCATACACATTTACCCATGTGATGCCTACAACACTTCTGCACACTTTATTATCTCAATTTTATAGAAGAAAAACTGAGTTCTGAGAAGATTATGTAAATCTTCTGAGGTTTCATAACTATTGAGTGGCAATATCCTGCTTATTTATAGCAAGTTTAAAAAAAAGAAAAAGGAAAAAACACAAGGTACAAATTGAATTATGTACTGTTTATTACTCTTGTTGCTCTTTGTAGTAGGTAAAGTGGGGAGTGGAGCTGGAATAGAGTAGCTGACTTTCCTGAAATAAGCAGGTAATAACTCTGGTGTTCAATTTGTGCCAGATATTCATTCTGCACTAATACGTCCCCCCCAAATTATGTGACTTCATCGTTAATTAATTTTCTATTTTCAACTATATTCAACGCTGTCCACTGAAAGTACTAAACCTGTTCAGAACTTTTGTACAGATTGGCACTCTTCTATGCAAATAGTTCCTTTCAGAAACTTTAATTTCTCTCAACTACCTTACATGATAGTTGTTGAATTTAGAAATTCTCTACTCTATTAAATTGCTTCTTATATTTTCAGTTATGACTTAAAATACTATAATATGAATATATAAAAGTTGTGACTTTAAAAAATTAAGATGTTTAATATAATTCCATACTTATGAGAAAGTGATAAAAATAGTACAAAAAAACTCTACATATTTTTATTCACGTTCTTCAATTGTTAACATTTCATCATGTCTGTTTATTTTTCCATCCCCTCTCTGCAGATAGATTTGTACATTTTTCCTCAATCATTTGAGAATAATTTTGCAGACATCATGCTTCTGTATTCAAAAACTTATTTTGTATTTCCTGAGACTCTCCTATAACCACAGTTCAATTGTCAAAATTAGGAAATTCAATGAAGGTATAGGACTATTATCTAATTCAAAGTCTATATTCAAGTTTTGTCAGTTGTTTCAATAATATCCTTGTAGTTTTATTTTTCTCTGGCTCAGGGGCCAGACCAGGCTAATACATTAAATGTAGTTTCTGCATCTCTTTAGTCATCTTTAATCTGGAACCGTTCCTCAATCACTCTTTGTCTCTCTCTTTTTTTTTTTTTTTTGTTTTTTGGGGTTTGGGGGATTGAACTCAGGGGCATTCAACCACTGAGCTACATCCCCAGCTCTATTTTGTAGTTTTATTTTAGAAACAGGATCTCACTGAGTTGCTTAGTGCCTCACCATTGCTGAAGCTGGCTTTGAACTAACCATCCTCCTGTCTTAGCCTCCTGAGCCACTGGTATTACAGGTGTGTGCCACCACACATTTTATGAAAGCACAGGCCCATTTTGTAGAATGTCCCTCATTTGGGGTTTATCTGCTGTGTCATGATGATTAGATTAACATTATGTATTTTGATAGGAACAACACAAAAGTAATATGGTATTTTGCCTAGGATATCAACAGGCACCTGATGTTGGTTTGTCACGTTGTTTATCTTTATTAAGCTGATAAGGTAGTATTCACTAGTAAAAGCAACTACAGTTACTGTTTTCTTTGTGTAATCAAGACTCTTTTTCATTAGAGTTTATATCTTTTTTCCCTTGTCTTTCTTATCATTGTTTTCATCAAACTTTTGACCACTAGTTTTAGCATATATTGCTAATTTTTTATCTGGGCCAGCAATGATCCTATGATGGGTGCAAAATGGTCCTTTTTTAATTTCCATCATTCTTCCCATATGTATTAGCTGGTATTTTACCACAAGAAAAAAGTTTTTACTTTTCCCTTATTTGGTTGGTTAGTTG
Source organism: Tamias sibiricus (assembly GCA_025594165.1). Lineage (NCBI taxonomy): Eukaryota > Metazoa > Chordata > Mammalia > Rodentia > Sciuridae > Tamias > Tamias sibiricus. Next base: position 52,464,689 of record CM046661.1, read on the forward strand.
TTTATTTAAATAATTGCACTCAAATATTCTTATAATAAAATATTCCATAAATATCTTATTCCTGTCATTATTAATTTGGATGCTCAAATGGTCCCAGAGTTGGTTTATGTCCCTTTCTTATGTTTTAATCATTTTTTGAGTACTTCTTTGCCTTCTGGTACAAAGAGATGCTCTAATTATGGGACCAGCAAATTCCCTAAATTTCCCTGGGTCATTTTGGTAGGAAACTGAGTTCAGAGAACAAAATCTAGGCACTAGCTGTGCTCATTGCCCTGGCATGTTTTCTTCTAGGCCCTTTTGGTGGACAGAACTGAGATGCACGCACATTCATACATGCCATGTGCTGGCAATGCAACTGCAATTCTAATTCAACACCGCAGGGTTCGCTTTAGCCTTTCCCCTTTGCATATTTGAACTCTTTTCTCTAACAATGAAGTTCTTAGCTCATTAGCCTCTGTGTATTTATTCATTTGCTCAATCCTACAATACCCTAACCCTAACCCCTCCCACTGAGAAAAACAATCTTTCTCACTGAAGTTCAATATCTGTTTGTTTATGATTGCTCTTCAGACCTTGATTATATAATCAAAGAACTGTATTTGAAAGCTACTTATCTTTTAAGAAATAAGATTGTCCCCTTCTGTGTGGTTATGTTATTCACTCTATACAGGTAGGTTCATATGTTTCTAGTTTTATTCCATTTCCCCACCTTATCCTAGTTTATTTCATTCTACTTTTAAAAGAATGTAAAACATGAACATTTCTCCACAAGTCAAAACTCTATAAAAAGTGCTCAAAAAAGTGTCACTGCTCTCTCTCTTTTACTCCATTCATTGGGTAACAAATTGTATTAGTTTTTAGTTTATCCATCCTATGTTTAGTTTTGTTAAATAAGCATATATATGTAGAAGTTTCTTATTTTCCTTCTTTATTACAGAAAAGTCATCATACTACAAATACTTTTGTACTTTGCTTTTTAACAATGTGTCATGAAAATTCTCCATATTAGTTCATAGAGATCTTTATAATTCCTTTTTGCCAGCTATATAATTCACTATTGTATGTATTATAATTACAAATAATTAATAGAATTATACAAATGGACTTTATCTTATTGGGGGCATAAATCATGACTTTAAAATCAGCTCTTTTTCTAAAGTTAAACATGTAGAAGCATCAAAGGTATTCTATCCTTTTTGTAAGATCTTTGTAAAAACAAAGATCCATGACAAAACACTAACTGAAAAGCTATATAGGATTATATGGTCTGGAAAACTGTAACTACATTTTGTGGAAGTAGAAATTGTACCACATATTTGTATAACAGCACGGCAAGTGTGGTCTCTAGGAAGTATAGGTAAAGTTGATTAGATTGCAGTGTATACTTAAAAGTTGAATAATGTACTCTTGTAAAACACTCTTCAAAATTATTTAACTTCCCATGATATCATCACAGTATGTGCAAAAAAAAATTCTTTAGTGTTATCTTTTCCTGTCACATGACTACAGCAAACAAAAGAAATCCTTATCTTTCTGTTTCTATTCTGGTCCTTTATAAAATGGCATTAAGCACCATTCAAAACCTACACATTAAAGGTTTAGGTTGGGAAAAAAGGACTTATTTTGCATTTCAAACAAATCACCTTTGCTAATTTATGAAGAAAAAAAATTTCTCAACAATAGAAGTTGTCTAGAACATTATTTGCACAGAAAATTTCATAGTTTTAAGAACTCTTTCCTACATATTGTTGTATGTAAGTCTCATAGCAACCCTAGACATAGTAAACTAGGCAAAAGTTATATTGTCCTCATTTTACAAAAGAAGAAATAGAGGCGTTTTAAGAGTTTAAGAAAATTGCACTGGGATATTGGACTATACAAATGAGACAGAATCCAATACAATTTTTTTTTCTCAAAAAAGTGGATGTGCCTATTTCATATGGTTATTATGGTGATCAAAATAAGGGAATTTACATAAAAATGCTAAGGTGTACAAAGAGAAGATAGTCCTATTATTAAAATAGATAGGCCTTGGTGAGTGAAGAATTTCATATGTGTGTGTGTGTGTGTGTGTATGTGTAGTATAAGAGATTTAAAAAGTCTAAGAGCTATGAATTGTATGAATTGCACAATAAAAGCAGGACTTACAGAGTTCATGTGAGGAAATATTTTATAGATGAAACTAGTAGCTCTAAGACAAATGACAATAATATATATTCATTACAGAATAATTAACAGCATTATATATTGCACAGAACTGAGACCTTGAAATAAACCTCATTAAACGGCACTTGATCTAAGTTTAAAACCTTTAAGTATCTCCTTTTTAAAAGTGATCAATGTATGTTCTGGCTACTTTAGTTATCCTGCTATGAGATTCACACAACTTTGATCTAACTTTCTTTGATTTAACGCTGCAATTAAGAAGATTTGGTTCAAAGTAAAAGCTCATTGGTTGATGTTTTACACTGATGTGATAATGTTTACACAGATGTGCTTTGAAATCTTGATTATGGTGGATTTGGGGGTCCTACCACAGGATAGACTGCTATTATTTGAAAGGCGAAATGATATGACATTTACCTGGTACAACCTTTAAAACAGACTTAGCAATATATGTTTCTAAAGTGATTTATTTGTTTATTGTTTTTAGCCAGTATTTTTGTTTTATTTCATATCTATCAATAGTAAATCACTTGCTTTAAGGACTCTTTTATAACTTGGTTGCACAAGGGTCAGTACTTAGGCCTGCAGTGATGAAAAGGTGTAACTTTACCTACTTTAAAACACCTGCCAAATAATTAGAAAAAAAAAAAAAAAAAAGCAGGTGGGGGGATCTTCAGAGAAAATAAAACAAATCAGTCAAATCCAACTGAGCTCCCAGCTTGAACAGACCATGAAACAAGCCTGAAAAACTAATCTTGAGTAGAATCCTAAATCGTTTTGCTCAGGGGAAGCATAAATCTGTCGAATGATTCTCAACTCCTCAGCCACTGAAAAATTTTAACAGAAAGATCTCAAATTTAACTAGTGGTACAAAACCAATTCTTCATGTTCAAATGGACATGAATCTTTAACTTCCTCACTTCAGTGGCTTTTTGTTTTACAAATGTGCACAGGCACTCTCGGATTTTACCAGTAACTTTTGAAAACTAAATATGCATCAAGAATCAACACTATTTCCATTTGGTTGTCTTTTTTTTTTTTTTTTTTTTTTAGACTTTGTAATTGAAATGTGAACCACAACAACAAAAAGGCTAGCCTTTAGGAAAATGCATCTAAGAAGAACAGAGAAGTGCTCTTATATTGGATAAGAGTCCCCAAAGACTGCTCATCATTGGCATCACTATTCCAATATACTCATTTTTCTCTTCATGGCAAAATATAAGAATATAGACCATCTCTTTTAGTGGATATATTTTTATCCCTTGCTTCATGAGTGTATTTTGCTATTATATTATGCTAATTAAAAGACCAAGTTTTCTTAGCATACAATTTCAAACTTCCATTTAGATATAAGGCAGTCTTAGTTATATCATAGGCTATCTGGGTGAAGATGAACATTAAAGAGAACTTGGGAAGGGAGGGAGGGTGTTGTTAACCTAACCTTGATTATGTAAAGAAAATCCCCCATCTAAATGATAAAAGAAAACAGTAATGCTTGTACATTTTATTAGTGTTTTAAAATTAGTGAGTTAAACTGTCAAAGCTTTGATTTTCCTTTCATGTGTGTCTGGGCAGGTCTAAGCCTCAGGTAACGCCCTTTTTCCTTCTCCCTCTCTTACCTTTCTTTGCACCTGTCCACTGCAGGCTCCCAGCAGTTCCAAGAAGTAAAATTCTCCTCCTCTCCTTTTTTCCCTCACCCGTCCCCTCCTTTTCTGCCCCCCCCCCTTTCTGTTCACTGCCAAACTGGGCTCCTTTCCCCAGCCATCTATCACTGAAAAGGAGCTCACATCAAAGTCGGTTGCACAGCAGCAGCCAAACAGCAACACCCTTGTCCCAAAGACAATCTCAAAGAGGGACCTCGACTGAGCCTCCCTGAATTTGCTGGCTGACTTTGGCCAAGTGTGGGGATGATTTTTGAAGAGTGCATGGGTAGAGAACCGTCAAGGGTCCCCTTTGGTCACTTCCGAAGAGCAGAAACGTGTTGAGAGGAGGCCGGTTTAAGATTTCAAACAGAACCAACCTCCCCATCTCGCATGAAAGGACTTAATTAGCATATGTCAAGAGGACCCGCATATATACTCGGTGTGTATGTACACAGGACTCTGATCTGATCAGTTTGCGGAGTTGGAGCCCCAGCCCCCAGGCCCCAGCCCCAGCCCTAGTCGCAGCCCAGTATTGGCAGCGGCACCTACAGATGTTTCTGCAAAGCCAGCAGCCAGCTCTCACCTACCCAAGGAGAGAAGATCGCTCCAAGACAGTGAAGTCGTCCCTGCATTCTCAGTGCACAGTCCCTGCACCAACCTCACAGGAGTAACCTGGCCTTAACTTTTTGCGCTTGTTTTACTATAATTTCTCTCCATCCATCTCGACACTCCCGCTACATATTTTGTTGGGGGTCTTTTGTTTTCCGGATTTTCAGCCTTTCCCTCAGGCCTCTCCATGGCTCCCTTAGCTGAAGTTGGGGGCTTCCTGGGCGGCCTGGAGGGCTTGGGCCAGCAGGTGGGCTCGCACTTCCTGTTGCCTCCTGCCGGGGAGCGGCCGCCGCTGCTAGGCGAGCGCCGGGGAGCAGCGGAGCGGGGCGCCCGCGGAGGGCCAGGGTCTGCGGAGCTGGCGCACCTGCATGGCATCCTGCGCCGCCGGCAGCTCTACTGTCGCACCGGTTTCCACTGCAGATCTTGCCCGATGGCAGCGTTCAGGGCACTCGGCAGGACCACAGCCTCTTCGGTAGGTACTAGCATCCCGCCTCTGTCCCCTAAACTTGGTTCCTCTTCCCCTCCCCTTGTACTTCCCTCAACGTTTGTCAAGGGTGTCAGAACTGCAAGTAACCCAGAGTTCCCCTAGACCCATCCAGCGCAAGATGCAGGCTGGGGCTGAAGGGCGACCTAGCTCAGGGGCAGGGAGGACTTTTCCTATCTGCTTGCATCTGCCGCCTCTAGCGGGCCTGCAGCTCCAGATGCTGGGGCAGGAGGAGAAAGGGTGGGTGGTCTGGGTGCATCTTTCTACTCTGCCATTTTGAATGCCTGGAACACCAAGACCTGGATTCAGAATCTTATTTTTTTCTTGTACTCCTTTCCTCGCAGGCAGTTTTATTGTTATTTTAAAATCTCTGCTATATTCTCCTATGTCCTTTCACACTCCCCCCAGTACTATCCACTTTTCGAACATTAATAACAGGAAGTATTCCTCTTCTTTAAACATGTTCTGCAGTTATGCAGTTGATTATCCATCCGTGGCTACTGCTCTGCAGGTTGCTCTTGCACAGGATGCAAGCATTTGAGTATCTACCTCAAGAGAACTGTAAATGTTCACCTGAAGAAGTAACAGATTAACTTGCCATGGGCACCATTGCTACTCTCTAGCTCACCTGGCTGCAGTTCTCTGAGCTGGAGTTCTATTTGAGTGGGAAAAAAAAAAAAAAAAAAAAAAAAAGAGTACTAGGCATGCTACTGAGCATGCCTAGTACTTCAGCCCAGTACCTCTTTAGAAATTGCGAAATTGAAAAGCAGTGATCTTGGTATTGACCTTAGGTAAGAGGAAATGGGAAGCGAAAGAAGATATGGGTGGGAACACAAGGTTTCAGAATACCCCTGCAGTGCCTGAGAAGAAGGGGTTAAAAGAAACAAGCAAATGATCAAGACAGTCTGTGATAGACTTGCAAAGTCTCTAATGTTAATTACTCTCTAACTAGCTGAATAACTAGTAAGTGCCCTCCTTAGTATGAATATTATTTTTCTTTTCTGCACAACAATGCTTTCCGGTTATAACATCTCAGGATCTTTTCCTCATAGCTAAAGTTTTCATTATATCGGTTAACCTGCTATCACTCTCAAGGGATTTTTGATTATCTGATTTGTGGCATCATTGGAGAGATTCATTATATTAAAAAAGGATAACATTTACTTGTCAGCAGCTCTGTGAAAGTACAACATGTCCTTTCCCTGCCTTTGCACCATGAAACTCTTTAAGAATCTCATTTCTAGATGTCCCTCTCTTCTATCTTGTCCTCACCCCCTTGGTCTTATAATCTTGTTTCTCTTTTGACTTGTAGTACTCATTTAAACTTTGGAGAAGTGTAAATCTCCATTAAAGGGACATTGGTAACTTTAGATGTAGAAATAAGCATGTGGTGGTCATTTGGTAGCACTTAAAGGCTTAGAAAATTAACTTTTTAAAACCCATATGTTTGCAGCTTCCACTGATCTCTTCCAAATTCCCATTGACCATGAGTCAAGAGTGTCATGACCTAGTGGCCAACCTGGGGTCACTTTTGGAAAGTGTGCTTTTTTTTTTTTTTTTTTTTTAATTGAAGAAGCTGAGATTCTGATTCTAAAGAACTTTGCTGACACCAGGTTGCTCAGCTCTTTTACCTTTAAGAATGACTGCTCTCTACTCATTATAGAAAAATCTTCCAGCTACTAGAAAGGTTTAAAAATGGACACACAATGTGATAATGCTTAAAGGTAGAGCAGGTAGAAATTAAACTTTGGTAATATTCAGACTTTCCCCTATGATACACAATGTAACCTTGGAAATTCTCCCTTTAAGAAGTTTTTAATTCAATTGTAATCATCTCAGTGACATAAGTTGTCCATTCTGCTTTGTGTCTATAAGACTGACTCAATTTGAGGATATTAATACATATTTGTAGACTTGATAATATTCATTCAGCTAATATTTAAACCCATTCCTTTATAAATGGATATTGTGTTATTATAATTATCATCTTGCTAGTATGTTTTTAAACTAAAATTGTATATAATTACTAATTACTTGGTAATTGCAAAAATATTATTTAGACTGATTTAAATCAGTTTGTGCTGGTTTAAGTCATGCTATGGTGGGAGACTATATATAGAAACAAAATATTCACTGTTATATAAAAGAAAGATAACCCAGATAAGTCTGATAGTCTAAAGGAATGAGGAGCCTCTTTATAGTACATTATACTGCATCCTAGTGGCCTTCAATAGATTAGACATCATAATTTGTTAGAGGGTATATAGGTGAGAAGAAAATTCATATTCAAGATGTATAACATTATATGCTGCTCTTCTGTGTTTGCTTTCTTCTGCTAGTGCCTCAATTACTATTTATTATTTTTCTCTTTTTCTTTTATACTCATTTCTGTGTCATCCAGGTAAGAATTTTTTAAAAACTCAAGTATGGCTATTTGAGATATTTAAAACCATTTCTGATAATTCTATACTAATTTGGCCATGATCAAATACAAACTCATAATTCAATATTTTTAAATTTCAAAACCACATCAATAGAACATAAACAGAGAGGTCTCAGTGAGGTTAAATAATTTCCTATCTGATTTAGCTCTTTATTTATAGCAGGCTGTTCTGTACAGAAGTACAGTAGGAAGACTTTACCTAATATGTAAACATGGAATCATTTCTTTAAGAAAAAAGTTCAGCCTAAGATCAAACATATTCTTTTAAAGCCTTTTCCTTTATTCTCCCCTATTCTCCATAGATTTGTCTGATGTGGTTGCATTGTGGGTTGACTCACCTGTTTATTATGATTTAAAAAAAGGCTGGCTTTGAAAATGATACCAGAAAGACAAAGTACCTCCAAGTCTTTTTATGGGACACTGGGCATTAGAAAATCTATCTAAAATCTGTGATTACCTCTTAAGGAAAGTTTTTCATGTCTACCCTTTGTAAAGGAATTAGCTTAGTTGCCACCTCATATTATAAATAAGAAAGACTTGTCAAATCTCATTTAGGAATCAAACGATTACAAATTACTATGTGGTATACTATTTCCTTGAGGAGAAAAAGGATCAGAATTATAAAGTGTGGCTAAAATCTTTAAGAGGAACATGAAAACACATAACCTTTTTCCCATCAGTTCTATGAGCCATTATTTATGCATGGTTATGTAAACTGTTTTGGATGCTGTTTATTTCAATTTTATTTTTTATTTGTTTTGAATGCTGTTTAATAAAGTTGAAACTATTGAATATAATTGTTCTAGGAACACATGTAATCATTTTTTTTCTTGTTACAATTACATATTTTTTGGAAAGGTGACAGCATTATATTGAGGGGAGAATTAAAATGTAGGTGGTTTACCATTTAGTTTTCCAGGAAAAGCATACTATGTGAGATGTTATATAATTAGCTTATCTTGAAATTAAATTTACATCCTATCATACTTGAAAATTGGTTGTATTCTACATTCTAATTAGTTAATCAGTTCCTGTACTTTGAAAGACAAGAGTATCTTAATGTAAATCAGATACTTAAAGGGAATTAAGTTGCATGTATAACAACCATAGTATACTTTTAATGAACAGATATTCAATATAATTTGAAGTAATTACACATTTGTAACTAAAACCTGGATGAAATGACATTGATTATATTTTTATATCAATTATGTTTTGGGCCTGTATTTTGTTGCTACAGAGTCTTTCAGTGATGAGCTTGGCAGAGGTTTGAGTCTCTTTTACTCCCCCACTCTACAGTTGTCAATATGAGGGCTATCTTATGGAGTCTAGATCTTTCTGCTACATCTTATCTTCTCCTCTGCTTTTGGTTTTCAATTAGGGATGCTGGCTCTTTCAAGCCACCTATAGACTATTTAGTAGTGTATTGTTGCTACAAGATTCTTGATAGCTCTAGTGTTCTACATGATCTCCTAACAGTTTGAAAGAGCTAGTTTGTCTTGCTAAGAATGTACGTTTCTGCCAGAGTGAATTAAGCCCTGGATAGAATGGAGACCTTCATATCAGCAAATAGTCAGATTCTGTACTTCCTTTGGCCTTGGGAGTATCACGTGTCCAAACAGGAACTCGTACAATAAATCAAGAAATTACTTAAGAGTAAGAGTCAGGCTAAATGGTACACATTTATACTGTTTGTAGAGCTTAAGATGGGGTGAAGGGGTGAAGGTAGAAATTGAGGAAGGCAGATTCAAGTATAGAAAGTATGGTGAAAACTGTTTTCAGCCAAGGGGAAGAACTAGACAAAGGCATTAGTCCAAAGGTTAGTGTGTGTAGGAAAAAAGGGTAATGCAGAGGGAGGCGTTAAGCTTTTTTTTTTTTTTTTTTTTAACTTGTGGTGTATTAATGTACTAAGTAGAAAGTTTTAAAAACTAATTTCTTATTGAAAATTAAAATAACTCTAGAAAATTAATGATAGCAAAATCTACCCGAATTCTATGCTCTTGATGTTTGACTATCACATGTAATGAATTATAAAGTCCTTGTACTTCTGTGAACTATACAGTTTTTTTTAAAAACCATGTCATAGCTGGGCGCGGTGGTGCACGCCTGTAATCCCAGCACTTGGGAGGCTGAGGCAGGAGGATTGCGAGTTCAAAGCCAGCCTCAGCAATGGTGAGGCACTTAGCAACTCAGTGAGACCCTGTCTCTAATAAAATACAATAAAGGGCTGGGGATGTGGCCCAGTGGTCGAGTGCCCCTGAGTTTAATCCCTGGTACCAAAAAAAATAAATAAATTTAAAAAAATAAAAATAAAAACCATGTCAGAAAAAATAGCATATTTTGTAATTTATAAATTTTTAAAACAACTGTGTGATCCTCAAGAAACAGCCTTCTGGAGTAGAAACATTGAATTAAGGTTCAGAAGATGTAACTTCAAGTATCATTTCTATCAATTGCAAACATTACGTACTTTAGGCAAGTCAACAAACATTTCTGAGCTCAATTTGTAAAGTAGGGATAATAATGCCTTTCCTATATATTTTTGGGGGTGGGGGTACTGGGGATTGAGCTCAGGGGCACTCGACCACTGAGCCACATCCCCAGCCCTATTTTGTATTTTATTTAGAGATAGGGTTTCACTGAGTTGCTTAGCGCCTCACCGTTGCTGAGGCTCTCTTTGAACTCAAGATCCTCCTGCCTCAGCCTGCTGGGATTACAGGCATGTGCCACCACACCTGGCTTTCCTACATATGTTAAGTGATTGTTTTTAAGATCATGTGAAAAAATATAAGTAGAAGCCTTTTATAAACCATAAAACACTCTTATGCCCATATGAAGTATGCTCCTGTTAGAAAAAGATGGACTTGATTCATTGCAAGCAAAAGGAAAGCACTAATAAAATATGGTTATAATTAACTGATGAAACAAACCATGAGGACAGAGAACACCTATATTATGTTTATTTTGTGATATTAATAGCTTCTATTTGTTGAATGCATAAATGCGTCAGTCTTCACCCCTTTTCTTTTGGGGAGGCATTTCATTTGTTGTGCACATGAGGAAGTTAGAGTTCAAAGAAGACAAATGACTTGCCTGGTGCCTAGCTAGTAAATCACTGAACTGGAATTCAAACTGAGGTCTGTCTGGTTTAAGGTTTCATTCCCTTAACGTTATACTACAATGAACATTTTTTTCCTTTGTAGTCTTTTTTGTCCCTCTGAAAAATGGGAGTTTCATAATAATAGTTGAATAGTACTTTTCAGTTTATTAAGGACTTCTGCGTACATCAATATATTTATCAATATAGCCTACTACTACAACTACTACCATGATTTATAAGCTTTTTACTAGTTATATGTTCATTAATAAATACAAATCACTATTATATTTATAAATTTAGGTATCCTGGAATTCATCAGTGTGGCGGTGGGACTTGTCAGTATTAGAGGTGTGGACAGTGGTCTTTACCTTGGAATGAATGACAAAGGAGAACTTTATGGATCAGTATGTATTTTTATTATTATTATAATTCTTGAAATCATGACTACCTTGTTTTGTAATTAAAATGTCTATCAATAATGTCTGCCAGAAGTATATGAAATATACTTCTATTGAAATTAGAAATCTATAGCATAGTAAATTCTCATTTATCTAGGCAAATTGAATTTGTAATTCGAAAAAAATTGGTAAGATATAAATATGTGCCACTTTCCTACCTTCTTCTAATATGAAATCCCTTTTAAAGTCAAATTCTCTGTAACTATTTCCATAGGGAATTTACTTTTTATGACTAAGTTAGTGGCACTGTTATTTCTTTTACTTAAAATTTCAATTGAGACCAATATTCCACCTAGGATCTTAATATACACTGAAGAAAATTGGTTGCAATATTTCAATTAATAGATGAATATCTGTTTTATGTGTGGGTAAAATTTGTATTTTCCAGGTTTTTGCCAGCTCTGCACAAAGAGAAAAATAATGCCATGTGCAGTGGTCATAAAAGTAGGATTACAATAGAGAAAAAACATACATAATTTTCATGTATGTGCTGGGGTAAATAAGTACAATATATGGTCCATCTTGAAAAGATGAGAAATTATTGGGGTTTTACTATAATTAAATTAATAGTAACATGTCAAATAGAAGTTATTCATGGGGCATGTCTCAACAAACAATAAATTCATAAGAAAATTTATTATTTGGAATGATGATTTTGAGTTCAGAACTTGTATCTTAGCAAAATCTTAAATATTCCATGTTGAAAACAGAGACTTGATATATATAACTTGGCATCTAATGATGGAATAAGATAAAGTACAGGTTTTTTTGGTGGTGATGGAGCATGGAAAAATTCAGAATATTTATTAAGTCCTTGAAAACAAAATTTGGAAATGACATTTGACTTAAAAGTTCTGTGAATTAAACTGCTGGATGAAGTTACCTTGTAGGAATAATTCTAGGAAATATATGAATACAACCAAAATAAAAACAAAATAATTTATTTTCTTTTTAGGCACACAAATAAAAATATACAATCGAGGCTTTTGTAAGAAAATTATTTCAGAGATTTTTTTTAAATAGTATTATAATTTCTTCCTTTTCTTTTCTTTTTCTTTTTCTTTTTTTTAGGAGAAACTGACTTCCGAATGCATCTTTAGGGAGCAATTTGAAGAGAACTGGTATAATACCTATTCATCTAACATATATAAACACGGAGACACTGGCCGCAGGTATTTTGTGGCACTCAACAAAGATGGAACTCCAAGAGATGGTGCCAGGTCCAAAAGACATCAAAAATTCACACATTTCTTACCTAGACCCGTGGACCCAGAAAGAGTTCCAGAATTGTACAAGGACCTACTGATGTACACCTGAAGCATGGTAGAGTCTTTATTGAAGAATGAAACCACAACTGTCCTTTTTACTCATAGTTCCCATCATTAAATAATAATAACCAAGGAAGATATTCAGAATATTATAGTCTGCTTTTAACTGGGAGATTAAATTTGGAAAGAAGACTGAAGAAATCGACTTGAAGTAGATCAAAATCACTCCTTACAAGTGGATTAAGTTTACTTAGGTTCACTGGCTCAATCCTTAACCAGTAGATGGAAGCTGAAAATCAGTTCAACTCTGAATAAAGGGAACTCCACCTAGTTTGCTGCTGGTGCCTCACCTCTTTGGATTATGTTTACTTTGAATGTTACGTGAAAAATAGATACTTCATGTTGAAGACATGGACTGACATAGTTGGCCATGGTTATTTCCTCGTAAATTCTGAGGACCTTGTAGAATTTTGCAAGTTATGGCATTGCATGTAAAACAACAACAAAACAACAACAAACACAAAACCCTGGGTGACCATGGACTAAAAAATATGCCACACCAAGCTGGAACAATTTTTAAAAGAATGGACCTATTTATACATTTTCAATTTGCAAATATTTATTATATATTTATTTATTAAAGAGTTTATTTTTTACTGGTGTATGAAGATGATACAAAGAGTAAAAAACCACAAAACTTCATTTATTGTGCCATTACTTTGTTGTGGTATCTTGGGCTGTAAAAAAGACATCATTATTACGCTACATTAACCATAGAATGAGATCTTAAAGTTGTTTTTAAAAATAAAGTTTAGTGTAGATTATATTTTTATGCAATCAATTGCCTTCAAAATGTAACATTGGTTACTTTCAGCCTAGAAAAAGGCTTTATTGATTTGTATTGAATTTGACACACATCAAAAGGGAATTAAATGTTTTTATTTAATGTTTTGGTATCATTGCTTTTTAGGCCAAAATTCTATATATATAACATTTTATAAAACAACAAAATTCTAAGCACCCTAAATTCAGACTTTAATATTTAGAGAACTTTTAATGTTGAAATTATCAACTATTATAGCCACTATGTCCACTCATTTTATTGTTTCAGTGTGGCAAAGACTATTTCTTTCACCCTGTGTGACCATAGGAAGAAAAAATTTCTTGCTCCCCTCCCTTTTAATAGTAAGGCCCATCTCCTTGAGTCTGGTATCCTTTCCATTTATTCAGCAAATAGTCATTAAAGGTCACAATAGACGCTATGTTAGGCATTATGGAAAATGTGGTAATTAAGACATGGATGGGCCCTGCATCTTGGAGCTTAATGTCTGGTAGGAGAAACATTGGGTAAACAGGTAAACTAACAAACACCACAGTTGTGAATTGTGATGAGTTCTATCAAGAAAACAAGTTTTAGACATACACAAAGAGAACAAGCTTGGATAGGATGGTTCAGGGAAGGCTTCCTAAGAAGGTGACCTTTTCTGATGGGCCTAAAAGATAAGAAGGAGCTAATCAGGCTAAAAAGATAGATAATAGATATATAATGAATGTTCCATAATCCTGTCAAGAAACCCAAATTTCATACATTTTCAGTATGTTCCACTAATACCTTCAAAGACATCACAGGCAACTATTGTTTGAGTTTTTTTCCACAAGTTTTTAATTTTATTTTATTTTTCACCCCCAGAGCTGTTCATGCCTATGTGAAATATGTAACACATTTGCTCTCAAAGAAAGATTGTTTAGATAGCTTTCTATAAAGGAGGCAACTAGTTTTTATTATGCTGGCGCCAAAACCTTGACTGTAATACCAAAGTGAGATTTGCTAAACAAGTCACCAAGGACTATGACAAAAAAAATTGTGAATAATTAATTAAAACTCTTGATGGGAGAAGTATTTGCATTTTTACTTGGAGATAGATCCATTTAATAATAAATGTGTATACTAATCAAATGGTGATTTTCCGATAGTAGCTTAACATCTAACCAGTATAGCTCAGGGGATAGTCTCTGTTCTGGTTGTGACCTGTATGTTTCCATTACTCCACATCTGCTGGTCCACTGTATCCTATGGTGTTGTCATGGGATGTTGTTTTCTAATCTCAGGTCCAGTTGTAAAAGTCCTGTTTTGGTGTCCATGAATATTAAATGTTCACTTCAAATACTACTGGGGGTGGGGGTTGTTTCCTTCAAATCAATTCCTTGCATCGAATAATCCTTCTCTAATGGAGATACTGTATAGAGGTTCTTTCTGGGTGACTGGGGAATAAGGAGGGATTATGTCAACACATTGCAGATGTGTGAGGATGGAATGAAAGTACCAATTACTTACAAGTGAAGGAGTTGGAAGGGAGGGGCTGGGGCAGAAATTAGAATATTAGTTACATGTAAATGAAATTTTGGTTGCTTGGAGCCAAAACGGAAAATCTCTTCCTCATAATACAATACTATAACATTTTCTGTAAAATGTTAGAGTAAACATTTTTAAGTGGACAAATAGTGGACTTTTGAATTTTACCAAGTTCTGGTAAGACTAATTCTAAATTCTAGAGATAAGTATCTGGCCAATGGTGGCCAATTATATACATTGTCTAAGCTACAGTATTTAATGTAAGGATTGGCATGTGATCCAAGTGTGCCAAGCCAACCCTCCCTGGGATTCTTTCTGGAACTCTAGAGAAAGATGGGTTCTTTCCTGAGATGGCAGGGATTAAGAACCAAGTAAGTTTAGAACTTTAGGCCCATCTATGTTAACATAAAAGGAAATCCTTCCAAAATTGGAGCCAAAACTAAGAAAAATGAAGTGGACAGATAGAGTCATGGAGAATTAATCCCAGATCTTAAACCTTAACAAGGAACACCTAGCATTAGTTTGGCTAGATTTCAGAATTTCTATGGACAAATAACTCCTTTATACCCCTTCCATTCCCTACTTTTTGCATAGGAATGTTGACAACTTTTATCCTGTTCTATCCTACCGCTAAATGTTGAGAGTGTTGGGGGTATTAAATTTGTCATCAGTTTCACAGGCCCATAGATCAAGAGGAATGTTACTTTAGGAGTTATACTTACCCCCATTCATCCATAGCTATACCTGATTTAGATAACGAAATCTTGGATTTTCAGATGTTGCTAATGAGTTACTATTCTTGAAAACCTTGGCAGAAAGGTCAGCAGTCAACCAGAGTGGACAGATTCTAAATTGGTCCTTGCTCCCAATCCCTACCTACAGGTATTCATGCTTTTGTACAATCCCTGTTAGGTACATGTGACTTCCTTCTAAAAACAGAATACAGCAAAGAGATGATGTGCCTGTGGTTATGCTAAAACTCTATTTTACTAGCATATTTGAGATTCTTGCTGCTGAAGATGAAGAAAGGAGCTACATTAGGAAAGCCTAAGTGGCCTCTAGGAGTGGAGAACAATCTCCAATAGATACAGAACCAAAAGATGGGGCCCTCAGTTCATTCTATAACTGCAAGAAATTAATTCTTTGCTCAGCCTAAGTGAGCTGAGAAGAGGATGCTTACCATCAAGAATGCAGCCTGCTGGTTGCAATTCTGTGAACCCTGAACCAAGAGCCCAACTAAAACCTGCCTGAACTTTTGACCCACAGGAAAAGTGAAATAATAAATGTGAATAATATTATAATAAGTATTGTACAAGCATAGGTAACTAATATATTTGTGAATTTGAGGGAACATTTATTATTAATAGATATGATCTCACATTCTGTTATTTTATTCTGGTGTTTTTATTATTTTTTTTCAAAATTTCTAAACTATAAGCAATGGAGGCAATATGTCTTCATCTCTGACCCCAGTCTTGGAACTGCTAAATGGAATGCCTTTTTAGACATGGCCTATAGTTGTGGCCTGGACACATCTTTACTTCAATGAAATAACTGCTTTCCTCTGTATGTGAAACAACTGATAGTGATAATATCAAATCAAATTTATTGCCTTTTTTATCTGAGGAACTGAGATGTGAATTTCTTCTGTTCTCGAATATAAATATTATAAAGGATTCAGCATGAATATAGAGGAATCTTATGTGTTTGTTTCCATCCCATATTGTACTTTATTCTAGTTATCTTTAGTAGTTGACTGGTCCAGGCCTTGTTGGTACCAGTTTCTTGGAAAACTGGCCCATTTTTTTCCAGGTGAGGGCAGGTTTGTCATGCATTGCAAACAGCCAAAATAATCTCCGGGCTGCAAGTGAAGGATTTGCCAAAGTTCCCTGCCACATTCCACTCTCAGTTTTTCTATTAACCTTTGAGACATAACTATATTTTATTTTTGTTTATTATCCAAAGTAAAACTAGATGAAGAGGATCTGTGTTCAACTTAACAATAGGCTAAGATACTCAAAATTGTGACACCTAACTCATGGATAATGAGGACTCAAATCTCCCAAAGGTGGCCTCATCTGTTGAAGCCCCTAAGAGGACCGTTCTTTGCAAGTTGTAAACTTATTAATCATTTGGACAATATATTTTTCCTCAATGTCAAGTTCATTTGATTTCTATTCTAATGTCCTTTCCATCTAATATTAACTTTTTATAAGGCGGTTCCATTTCAATTCCTTCCTGACAAAAATCTACAGGTTGGGATTAGCAAGGATGATACCTTGGCCCTTAAGATATATGATTTGTGAGACTGAGGAACTTCACTTTCCTCTAGACAACAACATGGTGCTACTAATTACAGAACTTTGGTGAACATTGCATTTTTTGGTATAATTAAATGGGTAAAACATGTTTTGTCCCAATGACATAAAGAATTCAGTATGTCACCTCTGTTTCTTTAGAACAAACCTAGATATGTATTTTTATAGCACCTATAACCAATACCATTCTAAGATTTCCATTTAATTGCATTACCCAAACCTATTGTGGATGAGTAATGTACAGAGGGTTAGGGCAGAAGGAGTTGAAGGGAAGGAAGGAAGATGCATACTTAATTCAATAGCTTTAAAAGTTCACTTGTAATTGAATAGAATACTTTTGCAGATCATACCTAGACACTGTTTGTTCCTTAACAGCTTTCTGTATTTTGTATGGTTGGGAAAATGTAAATAATATCACAAAATGGTACGGAATGAAGAAACAGTTTCAACTGGTGGTGTTTATACATGATACCAATTCATCTTCTAGTATGAAATTACAAAATTTGCAACATAATTTATTCTGAAACACCACTTTCCTTTTCCTTTCTTTTTTCTAGAGTATGCTGGAGCACATTTCATTGTTCTTGTGACTATTTTCTGCCAAACATAACTTAGTTTGAAGGAACAGACAAATTTTGCACAGTGTGATTCATTAGAGTAAATAAATATTGACTGGTTAGCTTTTCTCAATGGAGATTCTGCAAGAGAATTAAGCTTTACAAAAAATGATGTGAGTGACTATATTCTTAATCTTTCAGCTTACATTCTGGTATGACTTTTAGATACATAGGATATAAGCTATTGTATTACACATAATGCATCCCTTATGGTGAATACTTTTAGGAATCCTGTTGGGGAGCCGTGTTATTGTCAGAGTACCCTCATCTCTCAGACAGAATTAACTATTTCCCACATAGATCAGGCATATTAGTAAAATTCTATTCAAACTTAATCAAAATTCTATCTGCCACTAATTTTTAAAGTTTTAAAAAAATATTTATTTTTTAGTTGTAGTTGGATACAATACCTTTATTTTATTTATGTATTTTTACATGGTGCTGAGGACCGAACCCAGGGCCGCACACCGGCTAGACGAGCATTCTACGGCCAAGCCACAACTCCAGCCCCTAATTTCTAAAGTTTTGAGAGCAAGTAGGTAGTCTGGTATGACTTCAAAACCAGTTAAATCTAATGAGCTTCAAAATAATGCATCTTTTGTATCCTTTGTATTGCTTCCCCATCGGCCTC
The DNA here is from genome assembly GCA_025594165.1 of Tamias sibiricus. NCBI lineage: Eukaryota > Metazoa > Chordata > Mammalia > Rodentia > Sciuridae > Tamias > Tamias sibiricus. Next base: position 52,482,779 of record CM046661.1, read on the forward strand.
ATCAGGCTATCATGTAATGATTCATGAAGCATGTGTATTGCCTTGGACATGTAGCACACTTATTGACTATTCTGCTCAGTAAGTAGAAATATTTAATTTGCATTACTATATTGCTAAAAGTGTTCTAGTGATTTTTAATCATGTTGATACATTAACAACCCAGAGACTGTCCTAGAATTTGTTCAAATCAATTTTCATTACCATTGATTAGCTTTTATAGTTGCTAAAATAGAACAGATTGATGCCTTTCCCGGTTGAGCATTCTTGTCCTGGCCATTACCTGTGACACCTGACTCATCAATAAAAAGGACTCAAACTTCCCTTACCTGTAGATGCTGTTTAATGTCGGATACTCTGAGACCATGGACCTTCTCCACATGAAACCTTTGGAATGGGAGGATGAAATATATTAGTTGAGGACAGCTGGTTGAAGATTTCCCTATATGTTAAAAGTAGCCTTACTTCTCATTAGGGTAAGAAACCTTACATTCAGGCCCCAGAGGTAAAGTTGATCACACAAGTAGGGTGTACTGAAATTGTATCAAAGTCTTGCATTAGTAGCCCCCAGCAATGGAGTGGAAAGATTACAGAGCTCTGCTAGAAAAGGAAATGATAACCAAAGGCCTATTAGTTTATAAAAATTTCTGGCTTTTAAATGAAAGAGGAACCATTTTTGTCAAAATATTCAGCTTATTATGTTTCCTCAGCCTATAAAACTCCCTTGGATTGGCTTCTGAGTGGTTTGCATACAGCTTCCCAACCATTTGGTCAAAGTGAGTTTGGATATTTATTTTAACATTTTCTATAGTCATCAATGAACATATGTTCTTATTTATCTTCTTTTTCTTTTTTGGTACTGAGGATTAGCCCAGGGACACTTAACCACTGAGCTACATCACCAGCCATTTTTGTTTTATTTTTTATATTGAGATAGAGTCTTATTAAGTTGCTTAGGGTCTCACTAAGTTGTTGAGGCTGGCTTTGAACTTGCAACCCTTCTGCCTCAGCTTCCTGAGTCTCTGGGATTACAGGCATGTGCTACCACACCAGGCATGTGTCCTTATTTAAATATGGTCAAAATATAAGAATATGAAATTTTATAACCTTTTATTTACCTTTGTTTTTAACCAATCACTCTCCCTTAACCAATCCTTTCCCCAAAAGAACCATGGTACTTTTTGTCTAAATTCAGTAAATAAGCCAAATTTACTGCTTTCTCTGTAGTGCTGTAATAAATAAACATTCAGGGTTATTTTGCATTGTATCAGATCTCTTCATGGTGGTAGATATGGCCAAGTATGTCTGAGGTTCTAGTATATCTATTGGTCAAATTGTTACCTCATCTTCTTGAATGTGAGTTATAGGACGTGGTACTGTGAAGGGAGAATTACTAAGGAGATAAATTGTTTGCCGAGTAAGACTCTACCACAAATCATTTTGTTTGTCCTGAAACTGAGATTTGGGTCACAACCATGCCTTGTACTCACAGATGTTTGAGAATCAGTAAGTGGGCTGTTGTCAAGGGTTGGCTCTAGTAGTGCAGCACAATTCTGTGAAGTCTCTGAACTTCTTTGGAGATGAGCATCACTCTCTACTGGTTACACTATTTACATCTAACATCTCATTTATGCTCATTATGACTTGAAAGTAATCAGATGTCAGGATAATCCAATTCGTGTTGGTAGCAAAAAGGCTTGGTATTCTCTCCGTGAATTACTGTTTTAACTATGGCATAATGAGTGGCTGGCAATTGCCTTTTGAAATGAGTACACCATTTAGCAGACTCGACAGTTTTGTCATCTACCTAGGAACATGGCAATTGAACTATGTCAAGGGTAAACCTCTGGGGACTCATGTTTTGGTTTTATAGGCTAAGGGATCAGAAAAGTGGTTGTGTAAACTTTAAGACATCACAATAATCAGAATGCTATATAATTTAGTGATAAGATTATAGCATAATACCCATATACGTAAATATCCTTTCATGAAAATTTCTTTGCCTTTTATTTAGTGATGTGGGTTTCAAGGACAGTTTTTATTTTTTTTTTTATTTTTTTTTTTTTATTTTTTATTTATTATTTTTTTTTTATTTATTTATTTTTTTTTTTGTGGTACCGGGTATTGAACTCAGGGGCACTCGACCACTGGGTCACATCCCCAGACCTTTTTTGTATTTTATTTAGAGACAGGGTCTCACTGAGTTACTAAGTGCCTCACCATTGCTGAGGCTGGCTTTGAACTCGCGATCCTCCTGCCTCAGCCTCCCAAAGTGCTGGGATTACAGGCGTGCGCCACCGCGCCCGGCTGACAGTTTTTATTTTATTTTTATTTTTGTGTGTGTGTGTGTGTACACACGTGCACACACACACATGCATGTCTCATTCAGTGCATAAGTTATTTACTTCAAGTAATAGCACTCCCAGGAAAGTTATTTTTTTGGTGAAATTTTCCCTGTCAAATTGTCCTATGATTTATAGCCATCGAACTAATAAGGGAAGAAACAGCATTGGATATGATTATTTCTGCTAATCAGTGTGACATCTATGAAATAAATGTATTTTCTATTTGAAGTAGGTCAAGAACATATGTTTAAGTTTTTGCCTTACTAGATTATAACACAGTACTGAAGAGTTTATGCATGTAGTGGGACAACAAAGGTATAAATCTGGCCAAAGGAAGGCAAACTACACTGATGATCAAAACTAACAGAGATCTGTTTGCTACATTAGTATCATGGATTAGTAGAAAGCTGAAATAATGTCCATCTACATTTTGGACTAGACAAACCAGTTTGTTAAAGGGACTAGTGGTATGCGTGGGTTCTTCTCAATTTCTTCAACATCCCTATTATGTAATTTGCTATACTTCTACTACTGTAACTTGGCATTATTTCATATTTGCGATTGTGGTATAAGATTGTTCTAGAAGTTCCCCTTTGGCATACCTAATTGGCATACCCAATTCCTACCTTCACTAGAATTGTAACATGTCCCTTGTGATAACACACTCATGTACAGGAGATACCACTCCAAAAAAACTTCTTTGGCCCTCTATGTCGAGGCAATATGTGACTACAATTACCACAATCTAGCAATTGCAGCTACTTTCCCCTCCATATCCTTCAATAGTCTAGACAATTTCTCCTTCTTAAATCCAAGTTTCCCAGAAATAATGTTATCCTTGATCCTGCATCTAAAAGATCCTGAGATTCTTGAATATTGTCCTTTGTTCAAAGCAGGTCACAGTGTTTAGGATCTGTCTAGGAGTATCTGACTCTTAATGGACCCCCCATGTTAAGGACTTTGGGACAGTTTGTCCTTTCTTTTGAGAGACTAGGCCTGATCCCCAGACTTTAGGGGTAGGTTTCTTAAATTTAGAAAGATCAGAAGAAATCAAAGAAAATGCTTTAGAACTTGCCCTTTGTTTTACACATGCAGGGAGAAGTTTATCCTTAAGATTTACGGAGTCCTTGTCTCAATGTTGCCTCTCTTGGCTCAGCTCCCAGTGATTTTGAAGTGGCTTATTACTATCTGTGTGGAGCCAAGGCTGTTGCCATGGCTGCAGGGCCTGTAACTGTAGCTGATTCTTGTGTCCTATTGATTTCCTCTGAATCTTAGCAACTTGCCCGTGTTCTTCTTATGAATTTGGTTTTACCTTAGCCCAAATTTAAAAACCTTTTGTCTTAGCCCACGGGGAAATTGTTGTGCGGATAGTTTATAAAATTCAAATCCAAAAGATTTTCCAGTAGCCATATTTTCAGCAATTTCTCATGAAATTCACCCTTCCATTAAGAGCTTTTCAGGGGTTGGAAACATAAACCTTTGAAAGCAGACTTAACACATTGATTTCTAAAGATAATCATCTGGGTGGTTGGGTTTACCTATCCTGTTGATCAGAGCAGTAGCTATTTGAAGTTTCCTCCTTTTTAACCCCCCTGATCCTTTGCTTATCAGTTTTCATGGCCAGAGTTGCTCCACTGTTCCTTGCAAATCAGCTTATCATGGTCTCCACACTTTCCCCATTCATAAAACAAACATTAATTTCCATGAGTTGCCCACATTTATCCTCCCATATTGTATTCACTACCTTCCTTTTTATAACGTAAAATTTACCAATTTTTAGGTGTGCAGTTCTGTGGCATTAAATCCACTCACATTGTTGGACAACCACCACCATCATTTCCAATACTTTTTCATCTTCACCAGCTGAAACTCTGTGCTATTTAGTCACTAGCTCTCCACTCCCTCCCCCCACCCAGATTCTGGTAAACACCATTCTATGAATTTTACTAGTCTAGAAATCTCATATAAATGGAACCATACAATAATTGTCCTTTTGTATTTATTTCACTTAGCAGATTACTTTCAAGGTTTATCCATGTTGTAACATGTATTATAATTTCCTTCCTTTGTAAGGCTAAATAATAAACCTATACAACATTTTATCTATTTATCCACTGATGGGCACTTGGGCTGTTTCCATCTTTTGGCTATTGTGCAAAACTTCTATGAACATAGGTATACAAATAATCTGTTTCAGTTTCTCTTTCTACTTCATTTGGTTAGAAGAAATATAAAATAAAATATAGAAGTTCTTTGAAAAAACTTTATTAGTGCACAATGAACATAGAATAACTCACAGATGTTTAAATGAAGTGTTTTATTACTTTTGGAAAAAATACATACCCGTATGACCATTATGACACTCATGATATGGAATATTTCCATCAGTCTTGTCTATTTGTCATCATTTCCCACTTCATCCATAGCTCTAGGGAATCATTGACCCCTACTTTATTGTCATTTAAGATTATATTTTATTTTCTCAAATTTAATACAGATATTCCTTGATTAGTGATGGGATTATGTCCCAATAAAGCCATCATAATTTGAAAATATAATAAATCAAAATGTGCTAATCCACCTAATCTACCAAGCATCATTTCATAGCAACACAACACCCTGTACAGTACCCATTGTTTACCTTCATGATTGCATGGCTTACTGGGAACTCTTCCTTGTTGCAATTACCCAGTATCAAAACAAAGCACCATATTGCACATTGCTAGCTCAGGAAAAGATCAACATTCAACATTAAATATATGATTTGCTCCAAATGTATTTTATTTTCACCCCATAATAAAGTTGAAAACTTGTAAGCTGAACTATCCTAAATTTGGGACCTTTTGTGTACGTAGACTCATTTAGTATAAACTCTTAATGTTTTTGAGATTTATCCATAGTATTACATGTATCAGAGCTATCTTCTTTATTGCTGAATAGTGTTCCACTGTAAGGATATAACAGTTTATTCATCTGTTCAACAACTGATGGACAGTTGGCTGTTTCCAATATAGGGCTATTACAAAAAGAACTCTTAGGAACATATCTTTTAATTTCTTCTGTAAGTAACTAGGAGTGGGATTGCTAAGGTGTATTTATAATAAACTGCCTGTTTTCCAAAGTGGTTGTGTCATTTGACATTTAAAAGAACATTGTATAAGGGTTCTAGTTGCCCCACATTCTAGTCAATACCTAATATAAAAACTCATTTTTACTTTTAGACAGTCTAGTGATAATGTTGTTGCATATAGTTTTAATTTATACTTAATTTACATTTAAAATACACTTATTTAATAAATTCCTTCATGAATAGTGATATTGAACATATTTTCATGAGCTTACTTGTCATCTGTACATCTCTCGTAAAATATCAGTTCAGATGCTTTGCCAACATTTGCTGAGTTATTTGTCTTATTGATTTGTCAGATTTCTTGATATATTCTAAGTATAAATTTTTTGAACATATATTTTGCAAATATTGTCTCCCAGTTTGTGGCTTATCTTTTTTTCCCCCATTAACTGTGTCTTTTGATGAACCAAAATTTTAAATTTTGATAAAGTCCAGTTTACTGATTTTTTTTCATGCTTTTTGTTTTGTGATTTAGAAATCTTTGGGTTTTGGGGCTATAGCTCAGTGGTAGTGTACTTGCCTAGCATGCACATGGACATGGGTTCAATTCTCAGAAACACACACACACACACACACACAAAGTGTTCTTTGTCAAACTCTAAGTCATCAAGAATTTCTTCTATGTTTTCTTTTTGAAGTTTCTTTTTTAAAAACAGTTTTAAATCTTTTTGGCCAGTGATACACTTTCAGATAATTTTTGCCTGTGAACTTTTTAGAATTTTAAAATACACATGATGCACATTTTCTATATGTGTCAGCCAAAGATATTTGAGATTTTATATACATGCCACTTCAATTATCATAATGCTAAAAGTATAAACATAAGAGCAATTTTAAGATACATACTTAGAAATGAATTGTATGGTTGTGAAATTATCCTGACTTCTTACTGTACTTTAGGGCCTTCCCAGACTTACTCTCTGCCCTGAGCTTTATTCAGAAAAAATAATACAGGTTGGGCTCTTTTGGGCTCTTTGAAGGAGTTTAAAGAGGAGGATGCTGGTAATGAAATCAACTGTAGAAGAAAAGGCACAGAAATAAAATGGGGCAGGAGAAGTCGAGCTGTGATGCAGACCTTATAGGGGGTTTGCCTGTTTTGACAGTGAGCTCTGGAGCTAAAATAGCCCTAAGGTACTGGGCTATATTGGCTGAAAGCTTTTATCCATGCTTTGATCAGTCATTGCATTTGGGCCACTCCAGGACACATAGCTCTCTGTAGATCATGCGGTTCCTGAAAGGACAGCACTTGGGCCATTGGAGGAGTATACCATTCCTAGTAGAGCAATGTAGACATAGGACTATAGGCAGTGCATCTCCATGTTATAATAGTCTACTCTTTGTTGTTTATGTCTACATTTTTATAAACATCTGGGTAGAAATATCTCTCCTCCATGATTCCATAGCCTTATTCCAGGAGAAACTTCAAAGAGGAGAGGTGGTGATACCAACCTTACTCTCTGTTGCTGAAGCTGGTCTCAGAGTCCTGATACCTTCCTAAAACATGATCTGGTCTAGATTCCCCTTATCCTTTTCTGCTTAACCCTTTGCTGATCTTAGTGACTTGGGGTGGTGAGAATCAGACCCTAACATTGAGGACTTTATGCCCCTTGTCATTGTGACTTTCTCAGGCTGGGGCTGTTTAACTTGTTCATTTAGGTTTATAATTTTCATGGTGTACCAAGGGATGCCCACACATGGGTTCTATACATGTTTCTCTGTGTGATAATTACATAAGAGCAGCCTTTCTTCTTGATAATAAGGGCCAATTACCCTGCCAAGTTGATGATTCCTCTTTTTACTTGTGGTTTCTGTACACATGGAGAATGAAATAACAAGGGAAACTATAGTTATAGCTTAATGGGACATTTGCTGTGTCCCCTGGAAGAAGTACACCTTTTTGGGAACCAGGACCTTTAAACTGCAGAGCCAAGAGTTTGGGGGATGGGAAATACAAATTTCCAAGCGATATTGAGGGTGATGGTAAGCAGGGTTATTCCTCTCTGTTTTTCTCAATGCCTTCTTGCTGGGGACACAACACAATGTGGAAATCTTTGAATCATGGTATATATTGCATTCTAGAGGATATGGCCCCATCCCCATAAAGCAACACCTCTAAACTGGAGCTTCACTAATGCCTTCATGAGGTTCTTGCAACACTCTGTCAGGATGGCTGCTCACAGAACATATTTTGTTCTGGCTAGTGCAGAACATATTTTGACTACTGCTTCTGTTTGTCCTGTGCCTACTCCCATGCTTACTTGGCTCTTTGTGGAATCTTGTGCAAGTAGAATGAACTCTTGAATAGTAGTATTAACTGAAATTGTGAGTAGGAAAGACAAATCCATACCCAGGTCTATTCCTACCAGAGACAATCACATGTTGTTATAATTTAGATGCGATGTGTTCCCCCAAACTCATGTTTGAGACAATGCAAGAAAGTTTAGAGGTTATATGATTGGTTGATGATTGGTTCATGAGAGTCTTAACCTAATCAGGGTATTAATCTACTATAGGTAGGTAGGGTGTGGCTAGAGGAGGTAGGTCTCTTGGGGCATACCTTTGGGTATATATTTTGACCCTGGTAAGCAGAGCTTTCTTTCTCTGCTTCCTGGTGCTGTATCCTGAGCTGCTTTCTTCTGCCACACCTTTTGACCCAGAGCAATGGAGTTGGTAGTCTATGCACTGAGACCTTCGAAACCATGGGCCCCAGTTAAATTTTTCCTCCTCTATGTTGTTCATATCAGATCTTTTGGTCACAGTGGTGAAAAAGCTGACTAAAACACATGTCTTTTCTGGGTAGAAGTGGCATGAATGGCCAGATAGCTTCCTTGTGGAATGGTGCTGTATCATGGATTTGGCATCTGTTTTTGTTGCTGACAAGTTGGACTTTCAGAGACAGAAGTAGTTATATTCATCATGAAAAGTGAGAGCCCATGCTGCTGAGATGATGCCTAAATTCTATCTCTGTTCCTGTGATCACTTCTTCATGTGTTCATTATTTCAGCACTGGAATGGCCAAAGAGAAAGACTGGCTGACATCAGCTGAGTCATTTTAGCTGCCCATTAACTTAGTGCTTATTCTATGGTGGGAGCTCTTGGATTGGTGCAAACTTTTAATACAAAGATTTTCACACTTTATGTCCATTCTCATTTATCCATATATATCCCTTTCCACCAGACTTCTGTCTCTAATCTTTCTAATATTTGTAATTCTAAAATTTTGATCATCTAGCCAGAGTATTTGTCATTGTCCTTGTCTCCTTATATATCATAATCTCAGACCACTTTTTAAAAAAAATCCCAAGTAGATAACCAGGTGTGTTGTAAAAAACTTCTGCTAATTGGGAGATTTCCCCTGAGTTAGGCCGTAATAGTTTGACCCATCTCTAAACCACAGTTGGGCATTTGCATCCTCATAAACTAATCCTCAGGGATCCCCATCTGGGCCATGAAAGTGTTCTGCAATAGTGATGACATAGGGTCTCAACCATCTGAGTTAGCAGATATGACAGGATTCAGCTCATAATGGGAAATTCTAGCTATGTGGTCATTTGTTCTCCCATAGTCAGCCTGTCAATTTGTACCATAGCTCAGTACCATACCAAGAGTTGCCTTTCACAAAGCATATATTCTCCATTGCAAATTGTGTGACTTTGCTCAGGTACCCCAGGGCCTGTGTTATGATTTACAAATAGTGCTTCCCATAAATACTGTTCATAACACCATTTCCTACCACTGATACTTATAAGAGGATCCAATGGCTGAAGTGACCTGGACCTGACCATAGACAGTTCTAGATTTTTGCTGGCTTAGAGGAATCCTTTATTTTATTTTATTTTTAAATATTAGCCCCACTTCCAAAGGTTGTGAATAAGGATCTGAGCAAAGTGGCTTCATGGGCATAAGCTTTAGTTGAGCTATCAGAGGAGACCATGAAATGGATTCTAGGAGGAGCTGTGTTTACTTTGTGGTTTCTGAAGGGTGCGCTCTGTTGCCCTCAACAGGGTAGAATAATTGTATCCATTATGGACATCCTGGTGGTGGTGGTGGAAGGTGTATGTATGTTTAAAAAAATTGGAAGCCAGGCACGGTGGCACATGCCTGTAATCCCAGCGCTTGGGAGGCTGAGGCAGGAGAATCGCGAGTTCAAAGCCAGTTTCAGCAATGGTGAGGTACTTAGCAACTCAGTGAGATCCTGTCTCTAAATAAAATACAAAAAAAGGGCTGGAGATGTGGCCCAGTGGTCGAGTGCTCTTGAGTTCAATCCCTGGTACAAAAAAAAAAAAAAAAAAAAAGAAAAGAAAAAAGAAAAATTGGAGTGGAGACAGAAATAAAGACGAGTGTCCCTTCAACTTGGCTACTTGTATATGCTAAAAATAGATAGTGAGTTACTTTTTTTGCATTTTCACTTTTCAGAGAAGCGAAAATAAGTCTAAATCTCATACTGTACCAGTTCAATATACTATATATTAAAAAGTAAAGTAAAAATATTGTTATGGTGAAACATAAATAATATTTTCTCTGGTGAGAAGAGGAAATATATACTATTTATTTATTCTAAGGTCATAAACATTAGAATTTTTAGAGCTTGAAGATATCTCCACTATCATCTTGTTTAATCTCTTCATCTTACACACAAGGAAAATCTTCTATTTTATTGACTCTTTTCAATAAAGCCATGAAACATTTTGTTGTTTATAAGTTAGTAAATGTATCCATATGCTTTTTTTAATGCTCTTTTATGATTTTGGCCAGCAATGTTGAAATTAGCATGTTTTGATCTTTATGTAAGTTGTTCAGAAAGAACTTAAAAGAAGTATTTAGGAAAATCCAAGTGCTGAAACATTTAAGATATGCTTTGTGGTCTCAATTTTGTGTGATTGTCAGCCAGGAAGTTTTCTGATTAAGAAGGCTTGCCAATTCCCTGCCAAAAATATTATTTATTACAATAATGGGGATTTCCTATTTGAGAAGTTAAAGATAAAATGTTATTAATGTCATTTCCCCTAAAATAATTGACATAGATTTTCCATGTATGAGTATACTGAAATGAATCTTGCATATATAGGTATATATATGCACATATATATATGCATATGTGTAATTATAATTCACTAACTAAAATAATAATAATATAATGGAAGGGAAATCAGTAGAGTACAGCAAGCACATCAGAGGGAGGAAGAAGGAAAGAAAAAGGAAAGGTACTGGAAATAAGATTGATGAAATTGTGTTATGTGTAAGTACAAATATGGCATAATGAGTCTCACAACTATGTATAATTATAATATGCCAATAAAATAAATTATAATTAAAAATAATTGACATAGATCAATTGATATATTCTAATCAAATTAAAATCAAGAATAAGACAGAGGTCCATAAAGACATATATGAATTTTATTGGAATATTTATTTTATTGAAATACACTACACCTACTTGGATTAGGGAGTTCTCATTCATTATTGACAGTGAAGCTTGAAGGTGAATATAATTGAATTTATATTTCTTTTCCTTTTATTTTTATAAGAATGAAGGACTGATTTTTGTTGGATTAAAATGGTAGAATACGATAATTAAGTGTGCAGACTTTTAGGATTTAATGAATTCCCCAAAGTAAAGGTGAAACTTCTGCATCCATGGTGTGTGAGTGCATGTGTGCACCCCATGCTTTCTTATAGTAGTAGCTCCAAAGAGAGATGGGTTCTAAGAATTTAGTAAAGGATACATTGCTGTAGGTAACTAAGTTAACAAATACTCTAAATCTAGGTAGCAAAAACATGAAATAAATTTCAATTATTACACATTTATAATTTATTTGTAAAGCCAAAATAAATTTTATAATTAGAGACTGTGATAAAAGCTATAAAGGAAAGGAACAAGGTGCTAAAAGAAAGACCACAGAAGCAATAGTTTTAGGTGAGATAATCAGAAAAGGCCTTTCTGAAGCAGGAGTAGGAGTTTGGCAAAGAGAGCAGTTTGTTTGTGGAAGGCAGTGTATAGACAGCTTTTCAGGAAACAGAAAGTCCTTGCAGTTGGGAAAGTGTGATAAATAAAGAAAAAAAAAAAAGAAGAAGAAGAAGAAGCTAAGATGACTTAAATAGTTAGTGAGGGCAGATGTAGCATGAGAGGAGACGGAAGAGGTTGAAGTGGACACATCATGCAGGCCCTTATGGGTCGGTCACACAGAGATGTTTGATGTGGAAGGTCACAGGATGATTTTAAGCCGGGTATTGATACCATTTTGTCTATATCTTTAAAAGAACACATTGGCTGCTGTTCTATAGATATTTCATTGGAATGAACTATGAGTGAAAGAAAATAGACATTATTAGGAGACCATTGCATTTGGTCTGGGTGAAAGAATTGCAACAGTGGGGATGTTAGCAGTTAAAATGGAGAGTAACGAGGTATTTTGAAAGTAAGATCAATGGATTTTGGTAATATATTACAGGTGGGAATAAGAGAGATATGTGAAGATGTGCCCAGATTTTTGTCTTAAGAAGTGTGTGTGTTAGTATCATTTATTGAAATAATTTGAGGCTAGAAAAGAAAAAGCTTTGGAAATGTTAATTTTGTGATGTCAGTGAGATGATCAAACAAACATGTCAAGTAAGGCACATACATGTCTGGAAATTTGGGCTAGAGATATAATTTCGGCGTTTTGGGCATATAGGTGGCAGCAAAGAAAACATGAAAGTTCTGAGTCATATTAGGTCAGATGAAAGAGGACAAGTCATGTAACAAGAGGGAGGAGGAGAGATACCAGTGAAGAAGAAAACCAGTAAAGTTTTGCATCACATAGTAAGTACAAGCAAAGAGTATTTCTAGAATCACTGAGAAATCACGTCATTTGGGAGGTATAAGACCAGGACTAAAAATTATTGGTTAGAATTGGCAATATTGAAATCAATGGTGACCTGTTAGAACCACTAGCTGTGATTCTCAGGGATCCGGCTCCGCCCCCTTCTCAGGGTCGAACCTTCCAGGCTGGAGCCCTAGATCCCTTTCCCAGAGTGCTCTGCGCAGTGAAGAAGCAGTTTCCGGTACCCGGGCGTTTTGTTTTGGCTGAAGCTGGCGAAACAAGATGGCGGTGGCGATGGAGTGACAGGGGCCTCCCCTGGCAGGAGCCGGCGGCAGTCGTGGCAGCTGTACCGCCGCCCTAACTCAAGGCTCCCTCTTTTCAACCCGCGACATCGTCATGAAAGCGAGGCTGCGGTGGCCACCCAGAAACAAGTGGCCTAGCCTAAGTAACCGCGAGAACCAGTCACAAACAGCGGCCTAACTGAAAGAAACCTAACTGCCTGGCGGTGATTGGGTTTTCCTGGGCCAATTCTGGGCTCCATAACGCCTGGAAAGTCCCTCCTCCGCAACCTTGCCGGGTGGACGAGCCCCCTAAGCCTCTGTCCTCCCCTCAAAAGTGTCAGGACTTGGTTCCAGCCTCTATGTTCCTCTGTCCAGAAGTCGAGCAGCACAAACTCCAGGGTCAAATTAGTTGTCGGAGGGAAATATAAGCTCATACGGAAGATAGGGTATGGCACCTTTGGGGACATTTATCTGGCGATTAACACCACTAATGGCAAGGAAATGGCAGTGAAGCTAGAATCTCAGACGGTTGAGTATGGCCAGTTGCTGTCCGAAAGCCAAATCTATAAGATTCTTCAGGGTGGGGTTGGCATCCCCCACATCTGGTGGTATGGTCAGGAAAAAGACTATAATGTGTTAGTCATGGATCTTCTGGGACCCAGCCTTGAAGATCTCTTTAATTTTTGTTCAAGAAAGTTCACAATGAAAACTGTGCTTATGTTAGCTGACCAGATGATCAGTAGAATTGAGTATGTGCATAGAAAGGATTTTATACACAGAGACATTAAGCCAGACAACTTACTAATGGGTATTGGGCAGCACTGTAATAAGTTATTCCTTATAGATTTTGGTTTGGCCAAAAGGTACAGAGATAAGAATACAAAGCAACACATACCATATGGAGAAGGTAAAGTCCTCACTGGCACTGCCCGATATGCTAGCATCAACATACATCTTGGTATTGAGCAGAGTCGCAGAGATGACATGGAATCATTAGGATATGTTTTGATGTATTTTAATAGGACCCGTCTGCCATGGCAAGGACTAAAAGCTGCAACAAATAAACAACTCTATGAAAAGATCGGTGAAAAGAAGAGGTCCACTCCTGTTGAAGTTTTATGTGAAGGGTTTCCTGAAGAATTTGCTATGTACTTAAACTATTGTCGTGGGCTGCACTTTGAGGAAACTCCAGATTACATGTATCTGAAGCAGTTATTCCGCATCCTTTTCAGGAATCTGAACCACCAGTACGACTACATATTTGATTGGACAAAGTTAAAGCAAAAAGCAGCATAGCAGGCAGCCCCTTCCAGTGGGCAGTCCCTCACAGGCAAGCAAACTGACAAAACCAAGAGTAACATGAAAGGTTTCTAAGCATGAATTGAGAAGAAGCAGAGCAGATAACTGGAACAGCATTTGTTTCTTCCCAAATCTAGAAATTTTAGTTCATATGTACACTAGTGGTTGTGGACCACCATTTACTTGGTGTAAGCAGAGAACTTAATTTCAGTATAAACTAGTTCTGGGTAGCATTGTTGATGCTGTATCATGAGTTTAGCCACTGTAATTGTGAATATTAACAGTGAAATGGTGTCTGGTTTGCTATTGCATTTTTTTTTAAAGTGGAAAAGTTAATTAAATGGATGACACTCAAATTGGTGGAGAAATTGTGCATATACCTTGTTGTTGTTGTTGTTAAAACCTCTCATTTTGAGCTGTACTGTTTTGAGATCTCATTTCAGAAGAACAGCATGAACAGTTTTCAGCCACAATAGTAATGGTTGTAAATGCTCACAGTTGTGTATTTTTAGGGTTTTTCCACCCCTGGGGTTTGTAAGTTGTTCACTTAACACATTCTTTATATGGTTGGCTTCTTGTTTTCAAGCCAGCTGATAAGGTAGTAACCCAAGATTCCAGTGTTTGAGTATATGAAAGACTCTGCCAGCTTATTGTGCTAGAAATAACAGCATCTAAAGTGAAGACTTAAAAAAACCTTAGTGATTACTATATTATCCTTAGGTCTCTGCATTAACTCTATAATGTTCTTGGTATTTAAAAAAGCATATTTGTCACAGAAATTTAGTTAACATTTACAACTAAACATGTATGTATATTGCTTAGATAAAAAATCATTGTAAACATGTATATGATCTGGGATTTTTTTTTTTTTAATTTTGAAATGGGAGCTTTTTGTTTATAAGTTCATTAAAAACTAAAATTTTAAGGAAAGGAAAATCAATGGTGACTTCGAGAACAAAGGGGAAAGATATCAGATTGAAGTGGGTTGAAGAATCAGAAATGAAAAAGAGCAGAAAAGATGTAGAGACAATTGTGGTGGATACCATTAGCCAACAACCCAACAGTCTTTCCCTATTGTAAATCAAATCTCTGTTCTTTCAATAACCAATTGCTCAAGTTCCTTAAGGAAGTGCTTATTCCAAATTGTAGGGAGGGAACTGACACTGTTCAAATCAATTTTCATTTATTTTGCCATGTGATTTTTTTAGACCTTAAATTATACTACAGAGCAATAGTAACAAAAACAGCATGGTATTGGCACCAAAATAGGCCTGTAGACCAATGGTACAGAACAGAGGACACAGAGACTAATAACACATATAATTTCAGTTATTTTATATTAGACAAAGTTGCCAAAAATGTACATTGGAGAAAAGATAGCCTCTTCAGCAAATGGTGCTGGGAAAACTGGAAATCCATATGCAATAAAATGAAATTAAACCTCTATCTCTCACCATGCACAAAATTCAACTCAAAGTGGATCAAGGATCTAGGAATTAGACCAGAGACACTACACCTAATAGAAGAAAAAGTAAGCTCTAATCTCCAACATGTTGGATTAGGCCCCAAATTCCTTAATAAGAATCCTGTAGCTCAAGAATTAATACCAAGAATCAATAAATGGGATAGACTCAAATTACAAAGCTTCTTCTCAGCAAAAGAAACAATCAGTGAGGTGAACAGAGAGCCTACTAATTGGGAACAAATTTTTACCACATGCAAGTCAGAGCACTAATCTCTAGAATATATAAAGAACTCAAAAATCTTAACACCAAAAAAACAAATAACCCAATCATTTTACACAATCTTGCCAAAGTCTTCCCCACAGTCTTAACTTAGGACAACACTAACATACTAATACCAGAGTTGAGAAATCAGCTTCGATTAAGGGATATTATTTCAACACTCCAGTACTGATTATAAGCAATTACTCTATTTATTCTGAAAACCTGCTTACTATCTAACATAACAGCAAATACAATTATTACAATTTATTGCTTTCTTGCTATACATGAGACATTGCACAATGTGCTCTATGTACATAATATTTAAGCTAAACCTCTATCAACCTTGTGAGGCATAATGACTCTTATTCTTCAGGAAAGTTAATCAAGACTTAAATGTCCATGGCACAATCAGGTAAATGGGATAATTGATGAGGAACTTCCTCAGTCCATTAGAATTGTTCATTCTCTACAAAATAGAAGCTGCCATATATTGCATCTATTCAGGGGTATTTTACTCCTGAGCTCGTCTACACTTGCCTGTTTTCTTCCTTGCTCAGACTTGCCCTTTTGATTCCGTTGGCTCTTAGCCAACTCTTACACATGAAGATTAACTATGTTGATTTTACCATGAAGACCCTACAGGAATGATAAGCTCTCTCTGAAGATAGTTAGGGAGGGGATTGGGCTATTTAAGGTTTGATAGCAAAAAGAAGCATTATTTGTCATTTTTATTACCATACAACTTACATTAGACTAAAGGAAAGGAATTCATTGTATGTTTAAAAATTGAATCAAAGATATTATTTAGGGGCTGGGGTTGTAGCTCAGAGGGAGAGTGCTTACCTTGCATGCATGAGACCCTGGATTCTATCCTCAGCACCACATAAAAATAAATAAATAAAATAAAGATATTTTTAAAAAGATATTATTTAGAACTATATAGCACTGATAGAGCCTGATTTTGTTTGAAACAATATTTAAATTTTCTTTTGGAAAAGACACAAATTTAGAATTTTTTTTTTTTTTTTTTTTTTTTTTTGGTACCAGGGATTGAACTCAGGGGCACTTGACCACTGGGCCACATCCCCAGCCCTTTTCATATTTTATTAGAGACAGGGTCTCTGTTGCTAAGTGCCTCGTCATTGCTGAGGCTGGCTTTGAACTTGCGATCCTCCTGCCTCAGCCTCCCAAGTGCTGAGATTACAGCCGTGCCTGGATTCTAAATTTATAATGTTTTGAAAGTGGAGACTAATTGGCACAAAGTTTACTCTTCCAGGAATCAACTATGTACACTTCAATTTAAGGACTCCAGTGCTCTTAGACTTGAGTGGGGTTCATAATGTTTTTGAACCTGTTTATTCATCTGTGGACTGGTCAGAAAGGTATCTTGTTTATTTATTTCTCAAATAAAACAAAGTAAAATTCAGTTCCTGGTCATTGTAAAGTATTCATACAACAGTCATTTAATGTCTATAGTGTTTTTAGTACTGTAGTCATCAAAATAGTGAAGGTTGTGGAATAAATTCATAAATACCATGCAAATAGATGATAAGTTGTGATAAAACTATGTCAAAATCTTACAGAAATATAGGATAGTAGATGTGGAGAGAATGAGGCTGGAATGATAAATTGGGTAGAGAGCATTACTTGGGCTGTTATTCTTAGTAATGAGCTTATTTAAAGTTTCTAAGTGTGAGGATAATACACTTATATGTAAATGTAATAGAATGGTAGTATTTAGATGAATTGGAAGGGAACATGTAGGTTTTATAGAAGAGATTGATGAGCCTCCAGTAGGACAGCCAAAGAAAGAAAATAGATCAGTTTCTGTTTAACTATTGTTGCCTGATAAACTACTTCAGAACAAGTGGCTGAAGCAAAGAATCATTTGTTTTTTCTCATTGATCTATGGATTGGCTGGTGCAGGAGCCCTAATAAAGGAGATAGCTAAGATTGCGGTTAGCTGTGAGCCATAAGCATTACCACCTTCGATGGTCTTGTGAGACTTGGCCCGGGACATTGCAGATCGGGTTGACGCCATTTGCATGGTCTCGTGAGACTTGGCCCGGGGGATTGTGGGTCGTCCTCGGGGCCATTTTGTGGTTGTTGTTAGAGGAGCGTGGACGGTGTGTTGGGGTGTTGTTGGAACCGGAGAGAGAAGCTGGCAGAATAAAGAGCCTGTTTGTTTCCAGTCTGCCTCTGAACTTATTCCCGTGGCTTTGTTGCTCCAAGCGGCCATTGCTTCAGGTGGCAACAGGCTGGATATAATTCTACTGGTGTTTTTTTTTTTTTAATATTTATTTATTTGCTTTAGTTGTACACAATGCAATGCATTTATGTTTACGTGGTGCTGAGGCTCGAACCCGGGCCACGCACGTGCTAGGCGAGTGCTCTACTGCTGAGACACAAACCCAGCCCCTCTACTGATGGTTTTGCTTGGACTCATTCCTGTGATTGAAATCACATCATGGCTGGAATATCTGACAGCCATATTCCAATTAGATTCCCTCATATATCTGGCTGTTGGTGCCCACTGTGGGAAAAGGCCTCTATTCTCTCTTCCATGTGGCCTCTCATCACTGAGGCTAGACCAACTTCCTTAGATCATGGTGGTATCATGGAATAGTTTCAAGAGAACTAGGCCAAGGTACATGTGCTTAGCAAGCCTCTAGTGGGGTCACATTTGTTGATCCTATTGGCCAAATCAAGTCAAATGTCTAAATGCAGTCAAAGTAAAAAGAGATGTAGACTACTTCATGGCAGGAGTAGTGGCAAATAATTTATGGATGTTTTAAATGTATCACAGATGATTTGAGACATTTTAGAGGAGAAATTGATGACATTTGATAAAAATGAGATGTAAATAAGATTAGTGAAGATTAAGGATAACTCAAGTGAGAAATAGATCTTGGTGTAGTAATATAAGCAATGAATACAACAGGAAGATTTGTTGATAAGCAATGAGGGGATTGTATTTGAGTATTTCAGGAATATGTTGAAATTTATGCCTCTGAAATACAGAAATGAATTGACTAAGAATGTGGAACTAGAGATTGGAATGTAGAATAGCTTTCTAATAAGAGTATAGAGATTTTGGGATCATTGGCTTATAGGCCTTTAATACCACAAAGGAAAAATAAATTTCCTAGGAATGAAAGAAAAACAAAAAGTGGGCCTATTGTGGAATTTAGAGAAGTGTTAATAAATGGCAGAAACAGTAAAGGAAACTGAAAAATTAAGGTCAGATAATAAAAAAAGATAAAAAGTGGCAAAGAATCATGACAAAGGAAAACTATGAGAACATAAAGTAAATGATTAAAAAAACCCCAATGACCGGTGCTGCACAATGTATAAAACTTAACAAGATCAAGATTAAGAGATACAACTAAATCTGTCCTCATAATTTCCTTTGCATAAAGAGTTTGTACTAGCCTGAAGATTTTTTTAATTCATAGAAAAACTCTAAAGTGATAGATAAAATTTCAGGCATTAATTAATAACTAAGCATTTCATACTGAAACAGACTACTGAAAGTGGTTGAAACACCAGAAACAGCCATTTATAAACTAACAGTGACCAGCCTGAGAGGATACAGTATAGGAATCACAGTTACTCTCTGAAACTGTATACAACCATAGGATAAAACATCTCCTGAATCTGATTGAGCAATGTAAATAGAAAATCCAAAGGAGCAGTGAATATCACTGAGTAACTGTTGAGTGAGGGGTTGTGGGCTACTTAAGTTTTTTTTATCCCCCCTAATACCAGAGATTGAACCCAGGGGTACTTAGCCACTCAGCTACATGCTCAGCCACTTTTATTTTTCATTTTGAGGCAGGGTCTTGCTAAATTGCTTAGGGTCTTGTTAAATTGCTGGGGCTGAACTCTATAATCTTCCTGCCTCAGTTTCCTGAGTCACTAGGATTACAGTCATGTATAACCATACCTGACAAAGTTTTTGAAAAAATGAAGTGTGTCTAAATGCTTATCATTCATATATTTAATCTTTAAAATATACCCTTTAGAAAAGCATGTATGGTAATGATATGGATGATATGATGCAACCCACCATATGATATCCAAGGATACACCTGCACTTAAGCATGGACACAACCGTGGCACAAAAGTCTCAGGAATCTGAGTCAGACCTCATTTTGGTTTCTTAAGTCATGTTATATTGGCTACATAAGGGAGGAGTTGTGGGGTTTGAAGGATTGATTTAAATCTCCAACTACTGTTGAATTTTTAATTTTTCTCTTCAATTTTGTCAGTTTCTGCTTCATATATTTTCAGCCTCTGATGTTAGGTGCATATATGTTTATAATACTATATCTTCCTCATGATTGGATCTTTTTATCACTACAAGAAGTCTGTTTTGTCTGGTATTTGTATAGCCACTGCATCCCTCTTTATTGTTGTTTACATTGTATATCTGTTTCCATCCTTTTACTTTGAATTTTTGTCTTTAAGTCTAAAATGTGTGTATTGTCAACACATGCGGTTGGATCATTTTTCTAAAACATCTATTCTGACAATGTCTGCCTTTTGATTGGAGTATTTACAGTTATTAAATTGAATGTGATTACTGATCAGGCACTATCTATGCCTGCCATGTTGCTTTTTTTTTTAGAGTCATGTGCTTTTTTCCTATATACCTCCACATTGCCTTCTCTTCTAACTAGATCTTTTCCAGTGCATATCATGTTAATTATTTGCTAACATCTAAAAAGCATTACATGTCATTGGAATTGCTTAAACTGCTTGGTATAAGTTAAAAAAAAATTGGGACTCATGCAAGACTTACTCTATCAAAATCTCTGCTTTTTTTTTTTATCCTGAAATTTTCCTTTTTGACAAATTCTACATAATTCCCATGCACCTCAGTTTTTGAATAAATATGTACAGGGAAAACTTTTTCCCTCTATTCTCAAACATTAGGAGAGGAGGAAGAAACTAAGGTTAATAGAAGTTTCAACACATGAGACTCTGCTTCCAAAATGTAAAATGTATCATTTCATTTTCTCCTCACAATAACACTATAGAATACATACAATTATCCCCATCTCTGGTTAACTAACTTCTCTAAGGACAAAATTTAATTTCAAGGTTTTTTAGCGAATAAAAAGGAAAAAGAACTTCATACAATGTAAAACTTACAAGGAAAAATACTTAGAAGAATATTAAAGGAAAGGAAAAACATATGCTTTGTTTTCTCTTCCTGGTAGAGATTGTTTTAGGCAAAACGTTTGGATGTGCAGTTTTGAATTCTGGTTCTAATTCACCTGAGAAAAATCAGAGTAGCCTAAGATTTAAACATTGTCTTTGCTCAAGTTTAATATACCTGAAGTTTTATGTGCACATCTTTTTTTTTTAAAAAGATGTTTACAAGTGTTAATAGGTTTTATCATCAAATATTTGCTTGCTGTGGTTAACATATATGTGATAACATGTGAAAACATGTAAGTAGTTAACATACATGAGCACTTCCTGCATGCCAGGCATTATGTAAGCATACACTTTGTGATATATAATAATGCTAGCAATGAGGAATCAGCATTTTGCAATGAGAAAACTTAAAACCAGAGATTTTAATAGGCTTCAGAGCCTACATTGTGAGGTATTAAACTTCCTGTAGCTCACTCTAAATGTGTAGTGCTAATGGTAAATAAACTTTGAGTTATAAAATCATCTTTGAAACCTTTGTGTTTGATTCCTACAATCTTTATATTGGAGCTCAACTTAAAGCCTCTTCTAGAATCTAGACCAACTGACTCTCCAAAGTTACAGAAGCAAGTTATTAATGTGATTAAAATTCTCCTGAGTTTTAGAGGTTTATTTCCCCAGAAGTTTATTTTTATTTTATTTTATTTTTTTGGTACCAGGGATTGAACTCAGGGGCACTTGACCACTGGGCCACATCCCCAGCCCTTTTTTGTATTTTATTTAGAGACAGAGTGTCACTGAGTTGCTAAGTGCCTCGCCATTGCTGAGGCTGGCTTTGAACTCGCGATCCTCCTGCCTCAGCCTCCCAAAGTGCTGGGATTACAGGCGTGCGCCACCGCGCCCGGCTCCCCAGAAGTTTATAATGCACAAATGAGCCAATTAAAAACTAGCTCATAGAACTAATGTGATCCATGAGCCAATTAAAAACTAGCTCATAGAACTAATGTGATCCAGCATTCCCAACATTTTCATATGTACACAAGAGAATCATATGGCATGTTAAGATTTTTTTGCTTTTGACCACAGAATCTGTTCTAAAAAATCCAAAAGAAGAATAGTCTATTGTAGCTACCCAGATACTATTTTTTACCATATGATCCAGCATTCCCAGCACTTAGGTATATATCCAAAGGAAATTAAATCAATATCTCTTTGAGATATCAGCACTTCCACATTTATTGGCTCATGCACCGTTCACAATAGCCAAGATACAGAACCCAATTGAGTTATCTATTGATTGATTATTGGATAAAGAAAATGTGGCACATATATGTAATGGAATACTATTCAGTCATAAAGAATGATATTCTGTCATTTTCAGCAACATGGATGGAATTGGAGAATGTTATAATAAATGAAATAAACTAGGCACAGAAAAACAAATACCCCAGAGTTTTTAACTACAGTTAAAACTCAACTATAGTTCAGGTTTTCTTACTGTAGCAGTGGGAACCAGAGAGGGTTCTGCTCTGGTTAGTAATAATTCTCTGTATCTATTTATCTCTTTAATTTGGGGAACAACAGTTTTCCCTGTGAACTCACTTCTCTGACTGATTAAGTATAATTTGTCATATTTCAATTGGTTTAACTGCTTTCCAGTTGTTAGGATGTGCTGGCCACTTATAAGCACCTTACATGCTGTTCTGGAAACAAGAAGGTCATTTTAAAAGACATATAAAAACCTGATCTTTTTCTTATGCACTTGCCTCTGCCCCATGCCCTGTGTGAGCAAATCAATAGAATGTGTGCAATATGATTACTCCTGGCAGTCAGCTACACATGGATTTAAAAGAGATAAACAGCTTCACAGAGAAGCAAATTAATTTATATAATGATGAAACAGTGAGCTCTGATGGTCTTATTGTAGGATGAAAGGTTTCATGTCACTTAGCAGTGATGCTGTTGTAATG
Organism: Tamias sibiricus; assembly: GCA_025594165.1. Taxonomy (NCBI): domain Eukaryota; kingdom Metazoa; phylum Chordata; class Mammalia; order Rodentia; family Sciuridae; genus Tamias; species Tamias sibiricus. The sequence goes on from CM046661.1 coordinate 52,505,497, forward strand.
CCACAGCCTTCCACCATTCTCCTTAATCAAGGCTGTATGTCCTTCATTACCTCCATGACAAGGAAGTCGGTGTTAATGGTCACAATTGTGGTGATGATAAATCCACTAACTCTTAATGAATTCCTGTTTAGTAACAAGTACTTACTCTATGCCAGGTACATGGTGATTTCCATATTTTGTCACATGTAGTCCTCACCATAGTCCTGTAAGTTGGTGATTAGTTCCTTCTTATTGATGAGGAATCAAGTCTAGAACTTGACCAAGATAGTTAAGTAAATTATCCAAACCTCACATAGCTGGAGAATGGTAGGCTTATGTCTTCTTCTTCAGTCCATCACAGTCCAGAGGCTGAAATTTTAACCACTATGTTAGAATTAGAGATTGAAAATAAGAGGTAATTAAGTACCATATTAAAAAGAGGCCATAAGTGTATTTAGACACATGAATTCCATAGCTATTAGTGACATTTGAGAAAATAATAGGAAATTTTAGTAAGTCCACATCTCCTAAAAAAGGATTATCTCTTTTACCTGATCCATGAAAATGATATATCAATAACAATAATCTAGGAGAATGTTATGATTTATATATTTGGTGTCTCCCTAAAGCTCATGTGTGAGACAATGCAAGTAAGTTTAGAGGTGATTGGGTGATGAGAGTTTTAACCTAATCAATGAATTAAGCCCTTATTAACTGGATGGTAAGTGTAGGCAGGTAGGGTGTGACTGGAGGATGTGGGTCCCTCCGGGCATGGCTTTGGGGTATATATTTTGTTTTTGTTGAGTGAGCTCTTTCTTTGCTTCCTGATGCCATGTTCCCAGCTCCTTTCTTCCTTCACTTCCTTCCGCCATGATGTTCTGCTTCACCTTGAGCCCTGAGGAATGGAGCAGACCATCTATGGACCTCCAAAATTGGGAGCTCCAAAATAAACCATTTCTTCTCTATTTGTTCTTGTCAGGTCTTTTGATCACAGTAGTGAAAAAGATGACTAAAACACAGAACAAACTAAAACTCTAATATTGAGTATTTAACAATAAATCCCCCAAATATCCATGTCTTGGCACTTTATAACCAAACCATTGAGATGAAAATAAGGAGGAGGAGGAGGAGGAGGAGGAGAAGGAGGAGGAGAAAAGGAGGAGGAGGAGGAGGAAGAGGAAGAAATCTGGAAAAAAGTGAAATTATCCCTTAGGAATACAGGTAAAATAAAACCATTCTTTAATGGAAAAAAAAAAAAAAAAAAAACTGAATACATTTACTCCAAGTTGCTAAAGAAGTTTTAAACAAATGAAGGAAATAATAACAGAAGAAAGCTAGGAATACAAGGGATGATGAAGAGAGTTGAAAAATTATAAACATCTGGATAGATACAATGAACTACTCTACTCTTGTGTAGCATTTTCTATAGGATCTTAGTGGCATCTTCCTTAAGGACAGGGCAAAATTGGTACAGGTTATGGTGGTCTGCCAACAATATGCTGCCCTCAGCAATGATGATTGGGAGCCCTATGAACTAGGCCACGGTCCTTGACAGGATGTGGAAGTCTAAATAATCCATGGGAAGCCTTCCCAAAGGCGACTGTTCTGTCCCATGTCTTCCCCTTGGCCACGGCTTGCTGGCCTTGGGTAAGTCCACCTGAAGTGCTAGAGTGGCAGCCAGAGATGGGTAAGATCTCCAGAGAGGAGACAACCTAAGACAGGCGCACTCTCAAGTAAGATGGGCTCCCATCAATAAAACAGAAAAGGGGAAAAGAAATGTTGGGGACATTAAGAACACTTCAGCCAAAAATATGACTTCCTGATATATGGACTTGGCCTAGCCCAGGGGTGTTGCCCTGACACATGACGAAAAATCAAACCACCACAAGGATAAGCTAATGGCTGTTCCTCCAATGTGATCTGCTCATATTCCCTATGCTTCTCTATAACCTTTCTGCTGATAAAACCCTCTCTTTTTTCATGAAAGATATCATGGTGCTGAAAGAGTTAACTTTGACTGCGTAGATTCTCCTATTTACTTGCTGTTCTGTTCTTTATTCATATATATGACCACCAAATGTTGCTATTTCAATTATTTAGATCGAGACTAATTCTGTAAATTTAACCTTATTGAAATCTAAGCTAAACACATAAAGTAAAGATAAGAACCTTTTTCTATAAGTACTTGGTTCCTAGTTAATAAGCTTTAAGAGTCTTTTTGTGATTAAAAATAGATTTCTCTTACTTTTAGAGTAGATATAAATTCCTTAGAGTAAAAAGTCCTTTAGAGTTAACATTCAGCTTTGTCCTCCCTTTCCCTGCTTCTAGGTTTTATAAACAACTGCTATAAAAGAAAAATAACAGTGCTTTGGAATCCCAGACAGAGAAAGTTGACTTTTATCAGACAGCCTGAATGGTGTGCAGAGAAAACAGTTTCAGGAAATCCGTGAGAAATAAATTTTCACCCAAACTAATTAGATAAAAAATGACAAAATTATAATATGCCCAGACAGTCATGTACAGGGCCTTGAAAAGGTGTAAGTGACCTCAAAAACCTTGAAATATATAAAATAAGAAATTTAATATGTCTAAAATGTAATCTATAAATTAAGTCATGTCTGTAATGAAATCACAAAAAAATGTATAAACAATTTATACTGCCAAAAACTATGCTTAAAAACCTACAACAAAGTGAAAGTAAAGAGAGAAGATTCCACAGCCTGACTCGTGTGTCGGTGTGTTATTTTCTTCCCCATCGCTGCTCCTCTGCCTTCATACTTCACTGAGTGCTCGCGTTTGTACCCCCAGCTGAGGCCAGACCCCAGCACTCTTGGATTCTTTTAAATAGGTTAAATGGTTGAAAACAAGAAACCATAACATTATCTAATAAGATTTTTGATATGTAAATATCATGGAAAAGGTAGCCATAATGAAAAAAGAAGTAGGCTAAGGGGACCCACCCATTTGTTGGTTAAGATTTCTATATTCCGCTTTGTGTGTAAACTATTGAATCCAAGTAGGGTATGAAAAGTTAAATGTGTATATTTGTAATCCTTAAGAGCAGACACTGATGAAAAACAATCAATACAAATTGATCTTTGTGAAAATATGATGAATTACAATGAAATACCAAAAAATGTCTGCAATCCTAGAGGAGGCAGGAAAAGGGAATGAGAGGAACAACAACAAAACAAGAAAATAAACAGAACAATAAAATCAGTTCTATCTCAATAGGTGTTAATAGTATTATATGCAAATACTATAAATACACCAATTAAAACATAGAGCTTGTCGGAAGGATTAAAAAACTGTGAACTTCCCAGCACTGTGGCCCACACCTGTAATCCCAGCTGTTTGGGAGGCTGAGGCAGGAGGATCCTAGTCAGCCTCAGCAGCTTATCGAGTCCCTAAGCAACTCAGTGAGACCCTATCTTAAAATCAAAGATTAAAAAAAAAAGAAAAAGAGGTGCTTCAGTGGTTAATTGCCCTTGGGTTCAGTCTCTGGTAACAAAAACAAACAACCACAACACAAAGATATGAACCAAGTACAAGCCATCTTCAAAAAATGTACTTCAAACATAGTAATATAGGTAGCCAAAAAAAAAAAAAAAAGTGAAATAAAAAAATGTTATATAAACTAATCAAAGAAGCTGAGGTGGCTAAATTAATATCACAAAAGATAGACTTTAGAGTAAACAAATAAATAGAGATGAAGGACATTACATAATGATAAAAGGTTAACAAGCCAGGTGCGGTGGCGCACTCCTGTAATCCCAGCACTTTGGGAGGCTGAGGCAGGAGGATCGTGAGTTCAAAGCCAGCCTCAGCAATGGCAAGGCACTTAGCAACTCAGTGAGACCCTGTCTCTAAATAAAATACAAAAAAAGGGCTGGGGATGTGACCCAGTGGTCAAGTGCCCCTGAGTTCAATCCCCGGTACCACAAAAAAAGAAAAAGAAAAAGAAAAAAAGGTTAACTCATCAGAAGATAGAGAATCCTAAAACTTGTTTTAATTATGTGAGAATGTGGTAATATGCCTTGTAACAGTAAAATAAATTGGATTTACATACAGTGAATGAGTTACTGTAAAAAGCCAACTCATAGCACCAGAGTTTATAAGAAAGTGCACTAAAAATTTTATAAGGATAGTATTTGTGTATTAGAACTAATTGATTATATAGTTCTCTTATTCTTCACTTTGTTTTTGTTCTACATTCCACATATTCTTAATGATTATGATTCCTATTAATGCTTAAATGTTAAATCACAAAAGAAAAGAAAAAGTTGAAGCCAGGGCTATTAAAAAGTCTTAAATCTAAGAAGAGCTGGTAGACCATTGTTTAGTTGTATTTTTAGGCATATATCTTAACTCATATTACCATTATATTCATATTCCCAAAGACATAAATGACATTTTATTTGCATTCTGGCTCTTGATTCACAAATTAATTTGGCCTGGCATAAATGTATCAGTGTTTTTAAATCCCAAAAATTGTTAAAATGTCATTTTATATGTAAGATTCTGACTTCATTTATTTTTAATCAGAAAACATGAACAAAAGGAATTCATTTTGAGAAGTTATGAAACTCAAAATAAGGACATTTTATTTGTATACCACCAGATCTCACAATTTGTTTTGTTCTTCTACTCATTTGAAAAAAAAAACAATCCACCTCAGTACCATTTTCAAAGAATGTTTTTGGGTACTGATGAAATCAGGTTATTACAGGTTGAATTATTGCCTGGTAAATTAGGAGATCATTAAAGTCCAGGACTGCACTGACTACCTTCTCCAATCACCACATTCTAACTCTGAGTCTAACAAATACTTGGGTCAAACACTTTCACTTTGTTCAAACATACACCTCTCAGAGAAAACTTCTTGCAGGGAGGCCAAGAGAGGACAGAGAAAACACAACTGAAAGATGAGAAACCAAAAATAAAGTAGGAGAAGTTAAAAAAGGGGAGGAGTGCTAGCCTTCCAAAGATGCCCTATTGTTCTAACCCCAGAAGATCATAAATTCAGGCTCAGCTTGTCATAGACTCACAGGGTCAAGGAAATCCAAGTCTTCTTTGGGATACCAGATCCTGTGGGGCAACCTAAAATTACCAAGTGACACATAAGTAACTAAAAAAAATTGGACCAGCCATCCTTCAACATTAATAGGTTATTTAATGTCTCCTGTTGCAATAATGCAATTCAAAATGATGGCTCACTCCCTGGAAGTAATATGAAGATGGTGAGGAGGAGGAATCCTTAGGTACAAATAACATCATTCTCATCAAAGGCAGGTTCTCATTCACATGCATGTTCCAAATAATTCATGTCATGATCAATCTTATACTAAAACATGGATGAAAACTTTTAACAAATAAGTCACAATTTTGAGATTATTTCCTTTCAAAAAGAGTCTTTGAAATTTTAAAATACACTGACCATAAGAAATTATGTAATATTACTTACCTTGTGCTATTAACCAGAAGATTTAAGTAAAAACTTCTGAGAATTCTAAATAGAGACTATGTAGTGCCAAAAAGAAAAAAAAAAAGGAATAAAAAAACAAAAAATTCTTCTTTCTGGGTCAAATTTTAACAAAAAGTTTGTGGGTCACCTGTCAAGAGAAGATATAAAACAACAGTCATAAATATGGTTCAGTTATAATCTAGATCTTGACAACTTTACTGAAAATCAAGAAAGCCTTTAATTGGTAGGAAAACACTTTTAGTCAATAGGAAATGCCATATTTATTTAGTAACCTTTCCAACATTATAATATATCATTAACCTAAGAAGTTACTACTTGGATTGTCTCTAATGATAATGATAAATGATGCTAAGATAAATAAAATGCTAGTTTAATTATTTCCTCTTTTAGCATATATATGGTATCAATATGGTATCAAGGTACTTAGCTGTATGATTATTAATGAAAGCTTTGCTTGACTGCAGATATTATTAGCATATCCTATCAGTCATGGATGTGAACATTATCCTATACTGGCAAGAGAGACTATTACTTTTGACATCTTGACCCAGACTTTGTAGACCACCCTGCAAGAGGACAGATGCAGGGGGGCCACATGGAGAAGTTGGGAATAGCTGTAGTAGATGAAGTTTATGTGCTATAATCAGGCCACCTTGCCTCATTTCCACTTCTGCTCTTGTTTTGACAATATCAGCTCTTTGGTTTTTGTCTTTCAAGGCTAGAAAATGAGGCAATTAGAAGGAGCATTGATGATAGGATAAGGGTTTGGTGTTCTGTGTGGGCAGAAGCAGAAGCAATATCACCCTGGAAGTGACCCTGGAGTCCCCTGAGATTGTTTAGGCAAAAAGGTTTAGATGTGCAGTTTTGAATTCTGGTACTAATCCACATGAGAAAAATCAGAGGAACCTAAGATTTAAAAATTGTTTATGCTCATTAAGCACAATTATGACACATAACAGTGATAATATGTGCCAGGTACAGTGGTAAGCACTTTAATGAGGGGTATCTCATTTAATCTGTCTGACAACTCTTTGAGGTGAGCATTATATCACCTGTTTTGCAGACCAGAGAGCTGAGACTCAGGGAGGATACACCACCTAACTAAGATCACATAATTAGTAATCAGCGTAAGTGGTGTTCAAATATAGGTAATCTTACTTCAGTCACCCAGTTTACTTAACTCTCCTTTTGATGGTAATAAACACCTGACAGCTATTGCTATCCGTTACTCTCATTTATATCTCAGTTCTATCACCTAATACACTGCGTGTACAACTGAAGCCTGAAAAATGGACATTACGTGCACATTCAAACTCTACTTTTAAAAAAGCTTCCCCTTCCTTTCATACACCTGAGATTCCAGGCATATAAAAATGACTCTGGTTTCCTGAAAAAACATGTTTTCTCTTAAAAATCCTCTGTGTCTTTGTGTATATGTGTTTTATCTTTATTTTACTTTTACCTGTGCCTTAAGAGTTGCATTTTTCCTTCATAAACAAATAAACTCAATTTTCGAGTTCCTAGTGAATTACCATTTTGTCTGTGAAACATTGCCTGGCTCCTTATCCACCAATATTTTAAAGATGCCTCAATTTCAGCACATGCCTATGTGAGAGTTTTTCTGCATCACTAAACACGGAGCTCCTTTAGGGAATGGACAATGTTTTATTCTAGCTATTTCTCCTGTGCCAAATATAGTGGGTGCCTAGTGGACAATGAGAACTAGTTGAGTTACTAGAGGGGGCTTGCCAGAGGCTAAATCCATCTCCCAGAAGTGTGGTGCGTCAAGAGGTGCTGTGAGTTTCTCTGAAATTTTTTTTTTTTAAGTTAATGAGTTACTATTTTTTGTCTGATAAAGTTTTTTTTTTTTTTTGCAATACTTATATTTTTAATTCTATGGTTCCATTTTACATAGGCACTTATATAAAATATGTAATACATACATAAATGTATGTATATAGAAAGACATGCAAGTATACAAGAGTTTTTTGAAATGAAATAACAAAGTTTATTTTCCCACATAAATGTCATAAAATAGAAAGAAACAAAATTATATTGGTAAAATAAAGGGTTTTCGATTTGAAAATGACATTTCTTTCCATGGATAATACTTCATTATCGCCCACGTCCCCCAGGGTGGATGGATTAAGGGTCACTCCGGGTGAATTGGCAAGGAAAGACCATATGAACTGGAAATACGTTTTGTGGGGTCAGGGATGGCTCTGCAACCTCAGGGGTCAGCTCCCACTCTGAAGGGCAAAAGGAGCAAGGGAGGCAAGAGAGTGAGAGGATCTAGAACCCCTGTATTTATTAGGGAAAAGACATTCGATAGAATATTCTACCCAAATAAGGCAAGGGATTGTGTTACAATAAACAGGGTGGAGGTGGGGGGTGAGGGGAGCCCAGTCCCATTGGGTGACACCCAAGCCCAGAGCTGCACTTCCTTGTCCAGTGAAGGTAAGGCCCACTTGCTTTGCACTGTGTGCATGCCAGTTCAATACCTCCGTTACTCAAGGCTGAGGGAGATGTGCTTAGTTAGTTCACAGGGTAGCCCTGACACCTAATCCCATCCAAATTAATATTTAGTAATATACGTAAGGAGGAACTACTATGACATATTTAATTAGATTCCAGAAAAAAATCATGTTTCTGAAAGTTACTAAAAATCAGAAAAAGTAAAATAATGTTTTGTTCTGCTGGAGAAGGAAAACTTAACAAGTCATTGAAGAGAAGAGGAACCATCCTTCAAAGCTTCAATAAGTTTATGTGCATGGAAATTAAGTTTCATCCATTTATGGTTGTCAAAAATAGTAGATTAAACTACTTTGAAAATAAGTAATTTAAAAATAAGCCACAAAATCAGAGGGTTGTTAGTGTTTTGGGGAAACAAAATAACATTTAAAGAACCCCTGTGTTCTGAAATCTTTAAATAGGAGGCTGCACGAGAACAAAGGATAAAATTATATGCAACTTCCTGGAGCTGCAGTATATTCTAGAATAAACAATAAACATGAAGGAATTTCAAGAATAAGTAATAGGTAATTTTTGTAGCATGTTGAAATGTAACACTGTCCATTCATTAATAATGTCTGAATACACATTGGTGAGTGGCATTGACAGCCATGATTAAAGACAGCCAGTCACCTAATTCTATGTGGACCAAAGATCATGATGCAAAGTCATAATTTGACTAAGAAAAGTTAGAAAGATGGAGGACATGTAGTTAAGATAGCACAACTGAAATTTTCTCTTTTGTCATAGTTAATTTGTTACTGAGAATATGTCCACTGGGATGATATTGAAAAAAATGGAGGATAAATAAAATATAGAAGTTGATCCTACTTGTTATGCATAAATAGAGGAATTTCAAACAGTAAGGATTTTTTTTTTCAGAATGATGAAGACCATAGTCACAACATATACAATTATCCAACCCTGTTTCAATCACTATTCCCCTAGCAATCCATTACAATAACTATTACCCTCTGTAATCTCAATTCCATGTATCTGACTTGGTGACCCACATTCCCTATCTTTCTAGTTCACACCGTCACTGTCCTGTCCACAGTGACCTCTAGTCCATTCATATTACCATCCTTTTAATATTCTTCATATCCTCATGTTCTCACTCTTCCTACTTGCCTTAAATTTTATGGCCAATCATTATGCTGGCTTCATTGCCCTCTATTGCTCTTTTGAACCTGTATTCCCTTGCCAAAATGAAAATCTTGGTTAAGTTCATCTCAACTACTTACTGTGGTTTGGATGTGGTTAGAGTGTGTCTTCCAAAAGTTTATATCGGTCCACAGTGTGGTGGTATAAAGGTGGTGGATTCTTCAAGAGTTGTTCCTAATGCAAGGTAACCTGGTCATGGAGCCGTCACCCTCAGGATTATTGCTAGTCTTCCAGAGTGACTTAGTTTTTGCAAGAGTGGCTTGCTATGAAGATTCTGCCCTTAGCCATTTCCATTGTGGCTTTTCCACCACGTTGTGATGCAGACGGCCCTCACAAGAGGCAAAATTTTGGGGGCTGCTTAACTTTGGTTCTGCCTTCAAAATTGTGAGCTACATAAAGTACCCAGGGTCAGGTATTTTGTTAAATCAACAGAAAATGGACTAACTTATCTGCTATTCCCTCTCTGTATCTGCAAAGGCAAATGAGGCTGGAGAAAGACAGTTGGTCACTATTTACTTTTAGAATCATGACCATAAACCTCAAGCAGTCTCTTTATGTCAGGCAATTCTACTACATATCCCTGGAGCATTTACTCCCTCACTCTCTTAGATACCCTTTTCACCTATTAACACCTTTATCTGCATGCTCTGCTTTCCTACCTTTTGAACTTTTTGGATTCCTACCTGAGGTTGATCCCTTTCCTCCTGCATTAGATTCCATTCTCTCTCTCCTATCTCCAGGGTTTTTCTCCAGCTATTTTCCACTTTCTTCACTGCATCATCAGTTTTTCTCTCTGCTGGATCATTCCAACTGACACTTGAGCATGTTGTCATTTCCCTATTTTAGTAATAACAATAATAAACTTTGTCTTGATCCTACTTCCATCACCTGTTACCAGGACATTTTAGTTTTTGCACTGATGTCAGGCATATCCACTTGGGTTTCTCCAAACTCACTTTGGAGAGTTCCCCAATGATCTGATCTTGATAACTTTTCTTTTTCCACACTCCTATCTTTGATGATCTCATCCAGTTTTGTGGCTTTAAATATTGCATACTTAGTGGTAGCTCATATATGTATCTCTCTCTCTCTCTCTCTCTCTCTCTCTCTCTCTCTCTCTCTCTCTCTATATATATATATATATATATATATCAAAGCTAGATATTCTTTGGAACTCTATACTAACACATCCAAATACCAAATGCTGTACTGACATTTCTTTTCAGAGAATTTTATTTTTCTTTCTTTTTGGTGGTGCTGGGGGTCCGACTCAGGGCCTCACACATACTAGGCAAGTTACTCTACCACTGAGCCACTAACCCAGCCCTAATTCTTTTAGATGTCTAATATTAAACTCAAAATGTTCATAACTACCCCCTGTGCCCAAACTTATTTTGTCCACAGCATTTGCCATCTCATTTAGGGAAAATTCCACCTTTCTAGTTACTCAGGCTAAAAACTGTGAATTCATTTTTGACTCCCATCACTTCCTCACACCTTCCATCCAACCTGCCTAGAATTGTATTGTATTTGCCTTCAAGTTGTATCTGACCTTTTCTTATCAACTCCACTGATACCATCCTGTACTGGAGCACTGCCATTTCTAACATGGTTCAATAGCCTCCCAGCTGGTTTCCCTGCTCAATTCTTAATATAGAAGCTAGGGTGATGTTTTGAAAAACTATTTCAGATTGGATCACTTCTCTGTTGAAAACTTGCATTGCATGATCATTTTGCTCAGTGTGGCATCCAAGGTTCTTACAAGAGGCTTCCTCTTCTCACATCTTCTCCTCTTTAACCTGATGATTTATGCATTGATCCATTTTAATTCTTATCCAGCAACATTCTTACCTTCTGTATCAGCTTTCCTGTGCTTGGATGGAACAGTCTTCCTCCAGTTATTGACTGTACAGATTCCCTCACCTACTTTCAGTCTTTTGCTCAATGTCATTTTCTCATTGGAACCTACATTGATTTCCCTAGGTAGTATTAACATTCTGACCCTAGTCCTCCCAATTCCCTCTTTACCTGCATCTATATCATTTTCCCTATAGTCATCACAGACAACTTATTAATATGTTATTTCCATTGTTTTTTAAATGCCTTCCTCTCTTGAAAAAATAAAGTCTCAGCAGACAGATATCTTTGTTTTGTTTAAATAGAGAACTGAAACATCTAGAATAGCCCTGTCACTGAGCAGATATTCAATACATTTTTTTTTCATGAAGGAGCATGAATGTAATTTTGCATGATGTTTAATTTATTTTCAAAAATTATATCTGAGTTTAGATGGATACACTAAAGATATAATAGATACATTTCATGTAAATTTTTATTTTCCAGCACATTTAATTTTTTTTAACAACTTTTAAGATATATTTTTCAACAAAATTTTTGACTCTTGTTTTGGATACTGCACTGCCATCTAATGAGATAAATGTAAATTGCATAATTTTTCTTCTCTTTAGTTGTTAGCTTTTTCCTCTATAATACATCTAACCTTCACAGAGTTGCAAAGACTTGAGGGGAATGTAAACTTGTAAGTTTTGATCCAGATCTTTGAATGCAAGCAAGCAGAAGCATGCATATAGTTCTATTGAAGTCTGAAGCACCCAGTGTGCCAAGCTGACGCACAGTAAAATATTACATCAATTACAAATGTATTATCTCCACTTCAAATAAGATTGGCATAGGAAAATAAAACAAATCATTTAGAGGTTCATACTTTTATTTACAAAATAAACCTCTGCTTTGACCTTGTACTGACCTAAAGAATGGGGGATTTCTTTACTATAAAGTGAAACCCAAAGGAAAAATTTGCAAGCAACTCAGGAGAGTGAAGGACAGTATTTTTGTTTTCTACACCTGGGTTTCAAAAACAGCTTACCTGGGGCTGGAGTTTTAGAAGTGTTAGATCAAAATAGATTTTAGTGAGAATCCAACTTTGCATGAAATATAAGAATATAAGCGTGATTAAGCTTTACAGAACTGATAACAAATGAAGATATTGAGTTATAAATATCTATAAGAAACAAAAAAAAGATATTGAAACACATACCTATCTGATGACCTTGAGTGATTATGCAACAACATTCTGAAACAATTGAATGAAGCCTAACAACTTAAAATGCCTAAAAATGTATTGCTGTGGATTCAATATCTGTCATGTCTGTTCTGCAAATGTAAGAATTTCCTGTAAGCTAGAAAGTTATTTGCAGTATGTTGACCATTTCACAGTCTGCCTTTAGTTCTTATATTCATTTCTCACCCAGGCAATTGTTTTTCTACCTTGTCCTATATGATTTCTAAGAAAAGATTTCATATATATATATATATATATGTGTGTGTGTGTGTACACATATGTATAACTTAAACTGTGTATGTATGGAACATACATAATCTTGAATTTCTCCCATTTTAATAAGTGGGATTGTAAAATGTCTCTTATTTATAGAGCATAAACCATGTTATTTTTAAGTATGATAATCCAAAATATTAATGTTAAGGCTTTTGGCTTGTTTATATGTAAAAATCAACAGAAAAATCTTTAGCCCTTCGTGATTGGCAATTTAAATGACATCAGATAAAAATGCAAAATCAAAATTCTATGCGAAACTCAGCTACTTAATTGAACTTTAATAAATTTACTATCTTCCAGATTTAAAAAAATACAATTTATTTGGAAAGTTTTAGGTTAACATATGAATTGAACAGATAGTACATTTGGACAGTTTTAGGTTAACATACAAATTGAATAGATAGTACAGAAGATTCTCACTACCCATCCCCCGAGTTTCCTTTTTTAAACAACTTAAAATAGTCTTAACTACACTCCAGAGTTTGCATTAAGATTCACTCAGAATTACACAGTTCTACGGGTTTTGACAAATGTATAATGTTATCCATGGCTCTTACAGAATAGTTTCCTTGCCCTAAACATTCCCTCAGCTTCATTTATAAATCCCTGTTACCTCTTCCAAGAACTCCTGGCAACACCACATTTTTGCTGTCTCTATAGTTTTTCTTTCCCCAAATTTCATATTGTTGGAGCCATAAAGTAGTCAGCCTTTTCAGACTGACTCATTTCATTTGGCAACATACATCTTATCTTTATGTAGCTTCATAACTGAAGGGTTTTCATCACTGAATAATATTGCACAGTATAGATGAACTAGAGTTTGTTGGTACATTCACCTATCACAGGACATCTCATTTGCTTGCATTTGGGGAACTATGATTAAAGCTGCCATTAAACATTACTGTGTATGTTTTTGTGTGGACATAATTTAAACATTTTTTATTAGAGAATATTAGCTATACAGCTATATTTCATTTTGTGGTGTGTTTGTACATGAATATAACACACTTTGACCATATCCCTCCCCCACAAAATCCACCCTTGAGCTCCCCTCTTCTTTCCCATGATCCTCTTCCGGTCTCTAATAATCTCCTTTTTAGTTTCCTGGACATAAATTTTTAATTGAACTGGGTAAATTGCTGGAATTATGATCACTTGCTTGAATGGTAAACTTAGGTTTTCTTTTTTTGACAATTACCTATACATGAAAAAAGTCTATATACAAAAAAAACATCATTTGAGACTTTGGCAACTTTTCAATGATGTGATGATAAACTCTGAAAGGAACCTCTTGTTCCTTCTTCATTTTGCCTACTTGGAGGGATGAAGCTCTATTCTATATAGATATTTTTTCCAGTTATAGGGTTTGAACCTGGACCTTGCCCATGCTAGGCAAATGCGCTACCACTGAGCTCACTCTCTGGCTGGAGCTTTGTCCTATTCTTCCTCCTAATCAATCTTCTTCTGTCTCATCCAGGACTCTGAATTAAAAAAACTATAATACTCTGCAATGTCATAGGAATGGCAGAGTAAGCAATGAGAAGATTTGACTCTACTTGTGGAAACTGAGTTGTGTTTTAGAATGTTGTTAGTTCTGACTTTGTTTCTGGAATGAACTATTAATTTATTTAAGCCATTTTATATTTTAAAAAACTCAAACCACTTTACCTTCTCAGAAGAACTAGCAATCCGATAGCTTTTCAGACTTTCTTAGGTTATTCTTGATATTTGGAAAAATGTGAGTTGTGTATTATATTGTTCTCTTGTTATAATTAAAATGCTAGTCAAAGTGAAAATGGTTAGGTTATAAATAATTATTATCTTTTGTGACCTTTTGTTTTTAGACACTTTTTAAACAAATTACATGAAATTCATACTCAATAGTCTATTTTCCTATTCTGTTTTCACGCCAGCATGCATTTTAGAGTATATGATACCTTTAAACAAGTCAAAGCCAATCGTAGATATCAGATATATCTCTGTACAAATACTCTAGTTATTCCTCCACAAATTGTTCAGTTTTTTTCAAAGTTTAATCTTCCCAAAGAGATGAGGACCATTTCCTTCCAAGAGCATTACTGACTACTATAAGCCTTGGCAAGGTGACATGGAAAGTGTGATCAGTAGGTTAAGACTAAAGCTGCACCTGTTCCATTTAGTGAATATAATGACCTTGGGCAAGTAGTGGGGGCTGGCCTAGATGATGTGTAGTTTCTTTCTGTTTGTTGATCCTTGCTGTACCATATACCTTTCAATAGCCACAGGCACAGAGATTTGACACTTTATTAGTAAGAATAGAAGACAAGTAGAGATGATGACTCTCCTCAAGATCTTGATACCCAATAGAAACTTAAAAGTTAGGAAACAAGAGAGGAAATTTATAAAACAATCTAGAAATCTACTGAGGATCCAGCCACAAGGGCAATTCACTTCAGACCCCTTAATCAGCAGTACTTCCAGACTTGACGCTCTGATTTCCATGTTCTCAATAATCTTTGACTAGTTCTAGTTTTTAATTTTTTTTTCACCAGTCCATAAAGTTACAAAGTCTCAGGAATAACAAATCAGCTAGACTCAAGTCCTTTGTCTATGCCCTGGCTACCTGAGATATTTGTGGTTTTTTTTCTTTCCACAGAGAAATCCACAGATGTTTCCTCCTAGTACAGCAGATTAGTTTCTGAGCATGGGGGACAAAAAAATGACCAAACTCTATTATATGCAATTTGTGATAAAATAACAGTATGGGAGTTATTTAATCTAACAATTCTTAGGCTGGTTGACGTGACTCCATGGCATTGATCCACTCTTAGAAAATGCCTCTTAGGCAGAACTGGGGTGAATGGTTTGTGTGCCAACCTTAGTTCCTGTGCATCCCTGTACTCCCGCTGTTCTGAAAGCTGCTGCTCTGGTTTTCCAGAGAGTTGGAGGAGGATGTGGTTTTCTGACATTGCCAGCAGCAGACCAGAAATCACACAAATGGAAGAACCATTTTTCTTCTACTCTTGAACTGACTCCAGTGTTCTTCCTGACCTGATTTCTGAAATTTGACTATTGCTCCGATGTTAAAATGTGCTCCACTGAAATGTGTGTCCATGGCTGCTCTTGTCTTATCTCACAGACTCAAGGAATTCTTGGCTAGTAATGAGGATATCTATTGGTTTCAGGTTGACTTGATTTTACTTAAAGAAATAACCTGATATAATTTCAAGCCTCCTTTTGTATGTGACTGACTCGCTCTGATCTGTTAACTCTCCAGATCCTGATCCCTAAAGTTAAATTATATACTCAAGTGTTTTTTTAAACTTTGTAATTACATGGATGTCCATATAAAGCTGCTATAAGTGCTTTATGGACAATATCTCTGTAACAATTTGCTCATTTGACAAATAATTAGGTGAACACCACATTTTAGGTTTTGAGAATAAAATTGATAAACAAGACTCAGTTCCTATTCTCAAATAACATTCAACCCCATAAGGCAAGTGTATATGTAAAAATTTATAGTTCAGTATTATGACACATGGTATATATGTCTACACAGAGTAGACATAGCTGGCAAAGCTGATGGGCAACTGACTCTATAGTGGGCAAGGGGAGAAAGAATTGTCATGGAAAGTTTATCAGAGTGGCTAACATTTGTTCTGCAATCAGGAGGAAAGGATATTTTTGTAAAGAAAAAAAAGCATGAGAATGACATTTTAGAAAGTGCAAAAAATATTTGGAAAGGAGTAGAGATATGGGTGAGCATGGCATAGTTGATGATTGGAAGGTTGTTTGAATATGATAGGTGTACACTTAGTTTAGATTTCATCATTTTGATGCATAATTTTTTTATTGGAGGGTACCAGGAATTGAACTCAGGGGCACTCAACCACTGAGCCACATCCCAGCCCTATTTTGTATTTTATTTAAAGATAGGTTCTCACTGAGTTGCTTAGTGCCTCGCTTTTGCTGAGGCTGGCTTTAAACTCAAGGTCTTCCTGTCTCAGCCTCCTGAGCCGCTAGGATTACAGGTCAGCTCCAATGTGTCTGGCAGGTGATGCAGAATTTTTGGTATGAAAGTGATATGATCAGATTTGAGCATTAGGCAGATCACTTTGGTAGCAATCATTGTGAAAAAACCATTGAAAATGGCACTCAGTGCATAGATACGTGCACAGGTTTACATGTGTGCATACACATGTGCATACCAGTGCATGTTATGTCCATGTCTCTGTGTATCCTCAGAGAAGAACAGGAAGTCAACCTCAGTAGAAACAGGCACTATTCCCTTTCTGGCTTTAAACTCCAGGGTAGAGAGATGTGCAGTGTGTGTGTGTGTGTGTGTGTGTGTGTGTGTGTGTGTGTATAATTAGAAATGCCTTGTAAAAAGCTATATCCAGAAAGGAAGCTGAGTAAGATTGGTGAAAATTAAAAAGGGACTACATCTAAAAATTGGCCATTTTACATGAGTACTAATTTTGAATTAAGTAAAAGGCTAACGAGTTTAGATAAATTCACAGGATGTGTATATTTCTTCAGCTAGGACTGTTTGCAAGCTTGAAGTATCTAGCATTGATAATATGTGAACACATATGCCACTGAGTAGAATATTTGTTGGTTTACACACAAAGACAGTGTGGTTCTCAGAGCCATCTGTTGTATACTTGGCTAGGTGGTGTTAGAAAAATCAACAGATCTTTGAGGCAGCTAAAGAGTAAAATGCTAAAATAGTATAAGAGTAATCTTCCCAGTATTGACAATGACTTGGAACTACTGGATTCTTCTAGTTAATGACCATTATATATTTATCTTTTAAACTATACTCATTTCTGAGTATGTGATCAAAGACAAGATGTGAGAGAGGTAGGCAAATGTTACTTTTGGCTTCCTTTCCTCCTTCTTTCTGTTTTGTTGTGTCTTTGATATCCTCCCAGCTCTGAGTTATATCCTGCAGTATAAGGAAGACTAAGACATGGATCCTGCTTCATGAAACTCAACTTCTCTAAGAGGAAGCAGACAGAAGAAGAAATAATGGTGATGCTATTTAATAAATACTAGGACAATAGTTTGAATTAAGATTTGGGAGAACAGAAGAGAGAATGGTTACTTACTGATGTTTGAGCAGGACTGTGGGAATCTTTACAGAGGAGATGACACCTGACCTGGATAGGTGTTGAAGGATAGACATGATTTTTGCCCTGTTAAGTGATATGTCAATAGGGAATTGCAGATTTCCTTGCTATGCACAAAGCACTTACTGAGTCTGTGTCCATTGACTCAAGATCGTGAAGATAAATTTAATGCTGAAGCAGGAGAATAAGTGAATTCTAAAATTGGATAAAAACTTGGATATATGTTTGGACATGATGCTGATAGGGGGACAGAAAAGAGAAATAGTATTTGTTGATTGTTACTATTTGCTAAGTGCTCATATGACTGGTGCCAATCTGAAAATTCAGTGAAGGTGCTGTTGGTACCTATTAATATCTAAAGAAAAATGTTCAAGGTTACTATATAGCCAATACTTGGACTTGGATTTTCCTGACTGCAAAAATCAATGCAGTTTTCCCTGCATGCTGTCACATCTGTCCTGAGTATACTCTGTACATATATGCACACAAATTGCAAATCAACATACACACATAAAATTTTTTGCCCACCATAAGTGATTTGGAAATAAAATATATTATGCATTTTAAAATAAGTGCTTTATTTAAAAATAAATTGGGGGATTTATACAGATGGACATTTAAAGAACTAATCCTAGTTTCAGCTGTGCTCTTTTCTTTGGGTATAAAATATCCATAGGACAGCTTATACCTATGCCAAAACTCAGCCCATCTCTGCCCCTCTTTACTGAGAGCCTTTCAACATGTAGCTCACTTACTGTTTACAAACACTTACAAGTGTTAAAATCTTACATGTCAACAGGTTGGGGATCTGGCTGTTGAGTTAAATGGGGGCATTTTGTTGACTTCATAGGGTTTTTACAAAGGAGATCAAAGGGATGCATTATGTTTCCATACATAACTTTATAGGACAGATGGAATCCACCTTGAAAGACCCATGACACTTAAAGCCAGATTATCAAAAGTTTCAGACACTAAAAACCTATTAGCTTATGCAGACCTTAGCTTCACACTATCAGCACTTTTTAGCTTCATTTATAGGTAGTGGACAAACCAAGTTGAATTTTAACTACTGCCAAAGTTCAGTCACTGTAATATGGGTTGTTATAATGATGCTCTGTCTTGGTATGTGGACTTGCTCCCTTGAATTATGGTATCACACAAATGACTAAATCACTATTTGAATTTAAAAAATTAATCACTCACAATTTTGGGAAGAGTTCTAGAGCTTAGAATGGCATTTGGCTAGATGGTAGCTTCACAAATCTGTTCTATCTCTGGCAGGAAAAAGAGCATGAAAGAAAGTTGTTCATTCTTTCATCTTCCAGAAACTCCAAAGGGTTCTGCTTCTACCCACATCTAAAACTTGAAATACCCACAACCTTTGAGTTTTCCCCCTCAAGCCTTGAAACAAATTGCTGTGTTACAAATCAGTGTTGTACTTGAATATTTCCACTTTTATTAGTGAAGTGACTCCTGTGTGCCCAAAATATTAATAATTAAAGAATAACAAAAATCTTGTTTTGTAAAAGCCATTTAGATATACTATATGTGGTAATTAAAAATGAGAGGGAGGATGGAAATGTAAGGGGAGGGGAAGGGGAGAATGTGGGAATGAAATCAAATTCCTTGTATGTATAATTTCATTAAAATGAACCCAAATATTATGTATAATTATAATGGTCTAAAAATTAAAAAAAATATTTTTTTATCAATTAAGAGGTTTTAAAGGCATCTTTTTGATGATGTAGGCACTTAGTCCAGAGTTTGGAAATGTTTTTAAATGTAATTAGGTCCCAATTGCTTTACAATGCAGAGTCCCAATGATGACTAGTTATATAACTTATATAATTTATTATTTATATGTATATATGTATATATTTATATAAATTATGTAATTTATATAACTATTTTACATGGTGCCATGAAGGGAAATATTTTGGGTTTTCTATATTATGATACTTCAGGTTGAAATATTATTAGGGTTTTTATTTTCTCATACTTTAAATGGTTGGCTTGATTAAATATTTTCCCAAATAAATGCTCTGTCTCTTCATTTCTTAATGATTTGCTTATTTATCAATTCAGCGCTTAAAAAAGAGGATTAAAACAATTGAATATTATTTTTAAAAGAGTATGAGTGCACAGGCACTAAATTAAATATGCAAATTTAATCTCTCCATACATTATGCTTATCTTTCAAAAATGTTCTTTTCAAAAATATATATATCCTGTATTTATGCTTAGTACATTTTCTAGTAGTAAAAACTGGATACCAGACATACTCTGAAGTGTCATAAGTTTAGTTTGTTCAAAAAAGAATTAATCTTCTTTTGGTGTTTTTAGTAACCTGCCTCTTTTTTTGTTCTATTTGTTTAGGAGCAATTGCAAGTCCTTTGTTTCTATTAATATAAAATCTCCTTCCCAGAATATTGCCAGATATATTCTATGATAAGCATTTAAACTTTGTAGAACAGGGCAGTTTTGCTGCCTGTTTTTTGAGCCACCCTTTGAAGAGTGCTCTTTTTCATTTCTGTCTTGTGGGGACCCATCAAGAGAAGAAGGTTACAGGCGTCTACCCATCTGACAGGTGTGTAGGTAGCAGAAGTTTCTGTGTTCCTTTGTTGGCGGCTATGAAAGCACAGGTGTTGAACATCATCAGCAGCATCTGTTTGATAGTGAGGCTTTGTCTATGTCAGGTGGGGACATTTACACTAAATCTGAAGGGAAAAAAAACTCTCATAACTTTGTTGTCTAGGCTGAGAAGCATAAAACAGTTTTTTGTTAAATGGTTTTAAAGCTGATTGTTGTGGCTTTACCTCTTACACTTACAGGTAAGAATCTTGTTTTAACTTGACTACAAAAAGAGATACAGTTTATTCCTTATTAAAAAAAATATTCAACAGTTTTAAGTAGAACACTAGATAGGTCTAGCATTTAGTCAAGAGCTCTTGGGAGAGTAGATGCCTTGATCTGGTTGGAAAATATACCACCTTTAAGACATTTGTATTTGTTCAGATCCTTTGGGTTTAAACTATAATTGTACTTTGTTTTTTATCACACTACCTGTCGCCTTAAATTAAGACATATGTAGCACAAGGTCAGAGGCACTGAAAAAAATCTCGCTTTAAAACACAGAAATTATCTTTGGTATCTCTTGGCTGCTCTGGCTCCGATCCAGCTGTCACTTGTCTTCCATGATTCATGTTGATAATGTAAACCAGCTGTCGATTTAAAAAATCTATCAATGCTGGAGTTCATTGAAGCCTTCTTGGTTCTTTCTGAAATAGCCAAAACAATATACTAGTGATTTTATAGTCAAATAAGTCATTTTTATTCTGCAGTCCAGGTGAAAATTACATCTACTATGCTTTCAGATATGCTCATGTCTGAGTGTGATTCAAAAGGAAAAATGATTCTTTTATTTGGCATCATTAAAAAGTATCAGAAAGATTTCTCTCTCCATGTGTCAGTGTGTGTCAACGAGCATTTTCCTAAATACTTCTAACATCATGATTCTTTTTTATCATCAGGTAACACTTATAACTGTATTATTCAAGAGAAAAGGCCATAGGGCTCGCCAAATGGCAATAATTTGGCAAATTAAAAAAAAATCATCTCTCCAATCTATTAAATTTATTTATCTTAAATCATAGAGATTGTTATTAAGGTAATGATATCCCATGAAAGACTTAAAAATAATCCTTTATGTATTTATAATTTTCATTATGATATAAATTAAATCTCAAGCATTCTAATAGAAATGTTCAGGTGAAAATTGAATAATGACACACTGAATAATAACAGTAAAAGCTATTTGATTTTGGTTTACTCTGTCATGAAGTTCCTTTAATCTTTAAACGAAGGACCTTGGAAAGTATGAGAAAAGTGAGACTAGGAAAGTTTAAAAGTTCCTTTAATCTTTAAACGAAGGACCTTGGAAAGTATGAGAAAAGTGAGACTAGGAAAGTTTAAGGCACTTGCAGTCACCCAATTAATAAGGTAGTATGGGGTTAGAATTCGTTGTTTTTTTGAGATAAGAGTGTACTCATTAATATGCATTGGATTAACTTTATTCCCTAAGATTTCTAATACACACGCGTGCACGCGCACAAACACACACACACACACACACACACACACACACACGCTTGCGTGCACACACCAGCTAAGGGGTGATTTCTTTAAAAGAGTTAAAATGGGAAAACTGGTGACATTTTAATGTATTCTTCCCATGTTCTTGACACAGATCATTTAATTATCACATCACCCTATGGAATAGTGCTATTATTCTCATTTACAGAGGTGAACACTTAAATAGGCAGAAAAAGCTGGACTTGAATACCAACCTCTCCTGCTACAGGAACTAGGTTATACTGCATGCTAGCCTTACTCTGTAGAGAGCTTTTACTCTGTAGATTTGACTGTTCAGGAGTCACAGGGCTTAAGGCTAAATTTATATTGAAGCTAGGATCTACTGTAAAAGTTGCACAATTTGTTTAATCAAACCTAACATGAACATTTTTTTCTATGTCTCCCAAAATTGGAGGAAAAAATAAGGCAGTTAATTAAGGATCTCACTTTTGTTATTAAGGCTATAATAAGTGTCTTAAGTCTAAACTCAGAAAAATGATAATATTAGTAGAGAAGAGTCTGGAAGTATGGTCTTTCCTACTCCAAATGCTGCCTCTGTAGCCTGAGCATCGCCCCCCCCCCCCCCCCCAACACACACCAAGTCTAGAGCTGGTCAACAATGGTGAGAACTATTTGTACAAGTTTGGTTAGAAATTGGCTGAATAAGAAACTGATATCCTTTATGTTCTCTGTGGTAGTGTTACTGTGTGCCAAGCTTCCTTATGAATTTTATGGTTATTTTCTTTCTGTCATTCTGAATGATTTCATTTGCCCTTTTGGGTGTGTCTCAAGGTTATGCAGAAAATAAATCTAACTCACAGGTGGACCAAGCAGCTCAAATGAGTTAACAAATGTAAAGTCACAAGTCCTGCCTCTTGTTTAGAAGGACTAAATGAATATTTGATTCCTAATTTTAATTAAATGCATTTTCTTCCAATAGGAGCTTACTTTATACCCTGACTTGTTTTTCTACTTTTGTTGCTATATCCTTCATAGTATGTACGTCTGCTGCCTTTAGTATAATAATAGAACAATTGATTAACATAAGTGTTACCAAGACCTTAACTTCTATCAACATGACATGTAACTTTATATCTCGGTCACTGTTATGGTTTAGATGTGAGGTGTCCCCCAAAAGCTCATGAGTGAGACAATGCAGGAAGGTTTAGAAATTAAATGATTGGGTTATGAGATCCTTAATCTAATCAGTGCATTAATCCCTTATAGGGATTAACTGGGTGGTAACTGTAGGCAAGGGGACTGGAGGACATGGCTGGAGGATGGGGTTCTAGGGGGTGTGCCTTTGGGGTGTGTATTTTGTCCTTGTTGAATGGAGCTCTCCCTCTGATTCCTGGGTACCATGTTCCCGACTGCTTTCCTCCACCACACTCTTCCACCATGACATCTCGCCTCACTTCAGGCCCTGAGGAATGGAGTTATAGACTGAGACCTCTAGAACTGTGAGCCCCCAAGTCAACTTTTCCTCCTCTAATTGTTTTTGTCAGGTCCTTTGGTCACAGCTGTAGAAAAGCTGGTGATAACAGTCACTCTGTTATGCACTTCTCTCTAACCATAAAAACTGTCTTCTGTTGACCCAGTTTATTGTAACTATCTAGCCAAGTTTCGGTCTTTGTTATAGAATTCATATACAAACTCATATTAACAAATTTAATTATATCATTAAAATAATACATCACTAAGCCTCTTGTTCACTCTACTACTGTAATTGCTAAAAAGATATGAAGCCCAATGTGAGAGTGTTTTTATTATTATTATTATTATTTTTTGTAAGTGGACACAATACCTTTATTTTATTTATGTGGTGCTGAGCATCGAACCCAGGGCCTCACACATGCGAGACAAGGTGTTTTTAAACACATATGCACATGTCCCACTTGAATCTAATATTCTTATGTTATTAAAAAATACAATTTGTTTTTTGCATTCAGGTCAGGTAAATTTTAAAGAAAATTATGTACCCATAATTTTTTGAAAGTTAGTTGAATTTTCAGATTTGAGATAGTTTCTTATTCTCTCCCATATTATCCTTCAATACTGCTTTTGGGAGTACTATTTGTTCTTTTCTCAGGTGTTCCAGGATACATGAAGTAAAGGCCATATGTTAATCCAAAGTATAATGTTTTGTATTATGTAAGTTATTGCATAAAGGTATACGTAGAACAGAAAAGCCTTCAGGTAGCTGCCATCTTGTGTCCATGGGTGTGTACGCCTAATCTCAGCTGGTCTGCCTGAGACCCCTGAGCACCAACTCTAGTCCCCCTGTGGCCCCATTTCTGCTCTGACAAGATGAAAGAAACTATCATGAACCAGGAAAAAACTCGCCAAAGTGCAGGCACAAGTTGGCATTGGTGGGAAGGGAATGTTTCCCAGAAAGAAGGTAGTTCATAGATCAGCTACCGCAGATGACAAAAAACTTCAGTTCTCCTTAAAGAAGGGAGGGGTTAAACAATATCTCTGGTATTGAAGAGGTGAATATGTTTACAAATCAAGGAACAGTGATCCACTTTAACAACTCTAAAGCTCAGGCATCTCTGGCAGCAAACACTTTCACCATTACAGGCCATGCTGAGACAAAGCAACCGACAGAAATGCTACCCAGTATCTTAAACTAACTTGGTGCAGATGGTCTAAGGAGAGTTTAAGGAGACTAGTTTAAGGAGACTGGCTGAATTTGTGGATGGAAAAGCACCACTTGCTACTAGACAGGATGATGATGATGAAGTTCCAGATCTTGTGGAGAATTTTGGTGAGGCTTCTAAGAATGAGGCAAACTGAACAGATCAACTTCTGAAGAAGATAAACTTGAAGAAGTTACTGGGAGCTGCTATTTTATATTATGACTGCTTTTTAAAATTGTTTTGTTTATGGATCTGATAAAATCTAGATCTTTAATATTTTTAAGCCCAAGCCCCTTGGACACTGTAGTTCTTTTCAGTGTTTGCTTATACACAATTTATTCTTTGCAGCTAATTAAGCTGAAGAAGCCTGGGAATAAGGTTTGAAACAAAGGTTAATCTAGAAAGAAAGAAAGAAAGAAAGAAAGAGAGAGAAAGAAAGAAAGAAAGAAAGGCAGACCTTCAGGTACTATGGAACCAGTGTTAAGAGTAGACTTGACGTACTGCACAGCCCTGTTTACTAAACATGTTTAAATATGTGGACATCTTTAACTTTCACCAAGAAAGTCTCTAATTTTTCTTGAGACAAATTGCTGTTTTCATCCATCTCTCATCTTTCCACTTTCGAAAGGGAGATAGGATATAAGAAAAATTATGATGTTTTGTTCTCTTAAATTGATAACATGAAGAAGTGTAGTAC
Source organism: Tamias sibiricus (assembly GCA_025594165.1). Lineage (NCBI taxonomy): Eukaryota > Metazoa > Chordata > Mammalia > Rodentia > Sciuridae > Tamias > Tamias sibiricus. The sequence continues at coordinate 52,530,575 of CM046661.1, forward strand.
AGGCACAATGACACATAACTGCTTCCCAATGTCACATTGCCAAGTCAGAAGGTGCACTGGACATGCAGCTTTAGTAGACCATTGCCCACTGAGAAACTATAAATGCACATTTTTATGTAAATAAATATTTAAAGAGAATCAGTGAATTTAAAACATTTTAAATGTACCATGCGTGCTATAATGAATTGAATAAGGCTTTCTTGCCTGGTCTCCAGGTTGTGGTAATTTGGCCTCTTTTTTTTTTTTCCTGTGGTTCATCCAGAGATATTGATAGATTACCAGTCAACTCAAGATATGGTATTTTCTTTCTTTCTGGATATTTTCCCTTTTCAGTTAGCATTATTGACATTGTTATTTTTTCATTTCATAGAAATATTATTGTTCAGGAATCTAGGCTAGCTACATTGAGTTAATAATTACAGAACCACTTTCTTCATTAGATGAATCAGAAATGTGAGACATAAGAACACCTCTCCTTTGTTTTTTTAAAATATTTATTTATTTGTTTTAGTTGTACACAATGCCTTTGTTTTTTACCTGGTGCTGAGGATCAAACCCAGGCCGCACACATGCTAGGCGAGTGCTCTACCGCTGAGCCACAACCCCAGCCCACACCTCTTCTTTTATGCTCCTTTATTTTATGATTTGCCCAGTAAAATTTCTTCCAGGGTATTTTTTTTTTTTTTACAAAACATATTAAATTTTACTTTACTAGACTTGTATTGCAGCGTTTTCAGAATATATTTTCTTTAAACTCTTATCATCCTTATTTACTGAGAAAACTCACTTGAGAGACTTCTTCTTTTTTTTTTTTTTTTTTTTTTTTTTTTTGTGGTACCGGGGATTGAACTCAAGGGTACTCGACCACTGGGTCACATCCCCAGCCCTTTTTTTGTATTTTATTTAGAGACAGGGTCTCACTGAGTTGCTAAGTGCCTCGCCATTGCTGAGGCTGGCTTTGAACTCGCGATCCTCCTGCCTCAGCCTCCCAAAGTGCTGGGATTACAGGTGTGCACCACCGCGCCCGGCTACTTGAGAGACTTCTATCAGATCTCTGTGTGAGGAAAAACAATACTTCCCTGACACAAGCAGGATACTCAGTGTTACAATCAATTTGGGTTCTGTCTGAACATGTTTCCTCTTTGCTCTGATCCCTGTTGCCTACTAGAAAAGTCAGGGAAATATGAGTGATTAATATTTAGTAATTGACTCTAAGGACCATAAGGCCTGCTTTTATTTGCTTAAACTTTCTCAAGATCTTTTCTACCTATAGAGTCTCTTTTTCTCCCTCTTTCTGATTATAAATATTTGTATTACTTTTGTACCATATAATACATAATTCTTTAAGTCTCAAAATGTTTTGCAGAAATACTTGGAAAATTAAAAAATATATGATTGTGTGTATATATGTATGCACATCTACACATTTATCTAAAAACAGCTCTTCAAAACAGTCTTTTTTTTTTTTTTTTTTTTTTTGTGGTACCGGGGATTGAACTCAAGGGTACTCGACCACTGGGTCACATCCCCAGCCCTTTTTTTGTATTTTATTTAGAGACAGGGTCTCACTGAGTTGCTAAGTGCCTCGCCATTGCTGAGGCTGGCTTTGAACTCGCGATCCTCCTGCCTCAGCCTCCCAAAGTGCTGGGATTACAGGTGTGCACCACCGCGCCCGGCTACTTGAGAGACTTCTATCAGATCTCTGTGTGAGGAAAAACAATACTTCCCTGACACAAGCAGGATACTCAGTGTTACAATCAATTTGGGTTCTGTCTGAACATGTTTCCTCTTTGCTCTGATCCCTGTTGCCTACTAGAAAAGTCAGGGAAATATGAGTGATTAATATTTAGTAATTGACTCTAAGGACCATAAGGCCTGCTTTTATTTGCTTAAAAACTTTCTCAAGATCTTTTCTACCTATAGAGTCTCTTTTTCTCCCTCTTTCTGATTATAAATATTTGTATTACTTTTGTACCATATAATACATAATTCTTTAAGTCTCAAAATGTTTTGCAGAAATACTTGGAAAATTAAAAAATATATGATTGTGTGTATATATGTATGCACATCTACACATTTATCTAAAAACAGCTCTTCAAAACAGTCTGTATGCTATTATGTTCTACTGTATTAAGTACTAGTATTAGTAATTATATTTTTAAAAAATTAATAGTACACAATAAACATTTAGTCTACTTCTTAAAGAATCTATTTCTCCAGCATTCATGGTATAGAGGATGAATTGTTGCCCAGGTAAGTTTTCATTATTTAAGGTCAGGTTACTATTTTTCAAGGTACCATATGAAAACTCCCATGAAATGGATGTCCACCTTGAATTCATGTTCTTTACAGTTCATTTTCCTTGCTTATAGGTTTCCTAAGGAAGGCCTTATCCTGCTTTAATATACTCTATATCTTGTATAATACTGTTTCTCACATGGACACTTAATAGAGGCATTCAGTGATGGCTTCTCCAATGGAGATGAAAAGAATCCAGCTACTTTCATCCTATATGAGAGAGTGTTGTTGTTTGTATTTTCTTTTCTTTTTTTTTTTTAATATTTACTTTTTAGTTGTAGGTGGACGCACAATATATTTATTTATTTTTATGTGGTTCTGAGAATTGAACCCAGTGAGCTCTACCACTGAGCTCCAGCCCCAGCCCTGTTGTTCATATTTTCACTAGGAATGTAAGTAAATAAAAAACATTGTTGAGAATTGTAATATTCCAAGTATTCTGTCCATGTATCTTCTTACTAATCTTTCAACATCCTCACAAAACAGAGTATTATCCTTCTTCTAATTGATTAGAAAATGAAGGCTCTCATCGCCAGAAGTCCTGTAAGCAGTGATTCCCCCAGCAGGCAATCAAATGCTATCCATCTGTGTTCCCCCTTTGTATGGGACCACTTTTCAGGAAGACTAATTTTGGGGGTTTATCTGAATCAAATTTATGCTTACCGCTCATGAACACACCTCTGTAGTAAAGTCTTTTACAAAGTTTACTTTTCATAAAGAACAGATTTGGTAGATTTGTAGAAGTCAATGTCCATTTAGGTCTGATAATAGTGTGATTAAGCACATGTACATATTTATCTCAACCAAACCCATAAAACAAATTTACTTACTTTAGAATAATTAGAGTTATTTAGAATGCCATCTTTCTTATAGAAGGGCTTAATTAGACTCCAAAGGCCTTGGGTTTGGCTAAATAATTTTGAGTATGAAACTTTAAAATTCCTTGTTGGTTAAACATAAGTCAGAGCAGTTACCTTTGCCTTAGGCATAACCTGAAACCATCCTTCTGCCCACAGACCCTAATTCTCTTGACAATATTATTTATGCTGTGTGGAGTGAAAGAATCTGTGACTCGATAATCACCATTTGAGATTTCATAAATTTGGTTAGAAAGTGCAATAATAACTGAGAATGGTGGAACAGATTCTAACTCTGGTAGGTGTATTTTTAACCTAAGGATGCACTATGAAGTGATTGTATCAGGCTGGAATGAAAAAAAATTAGGCTCGGACCATTGGGCCTTATCTGGGGGAAAAAAACTCTCAGTCTTTATTATCAACAAGTTTTAAAAAGTGCATTTTGATAACTCACTAGTTAGTTCACCTTCAAAATAGATACAAATGAATCTGTAGAAGAGAATCCCTGCTAAAACATGTAGGGGCACACAAGGATTTAAGATGATATCCCTAATGAAATACAGAGCTCTCACACTGTGAGAAAATTAAGACTTGGGCCAAGAATCAAAGAGGAGCTCAACAGCCTTCAGAAGGCGTTTTTATAGTCTGGGATCAAGGAGGTTTCATCTGCCGAAGTGCTGAGGACCAGTAATGGTCTGCTAATCTACGAGGCGCTTTTATATTGTTTTCTTTGCAATTTCTGAGACTGTTAAAGCTTAAGAGTAAGAGGTCGTAGGCTGGAAATCAATGTCTCTAGATGCAAGGTGTCCCACCTTTTGTTAGTGCCATGAGATGTTCAGGAGGGCGTGGAATGCTTTTAGGGCTGCTTTAAAGGTTAAAGATGTTAAATGTTCTCAGTCATTTCATTCACATTCTATGGGCAAAAAGAAAGAATGGGAGAGTAGGATCCAAGGTCATAGTCAGCGATTCTGTTTTTTTGAATGGAGAGTAACACTATACCTATAATGATTTGGAGACAAGGCATTTGATTCTTCTTACCAAAGTGACCTGGTGGCCAGTATAGATTGTGTGTTTATTTATGTATCACTCAATTTGAATGTTTATTGGAGAAACCTGTGCAATTCAGGATAAATATCAAGATATCAAGGTTTAAAAATTGGAATTTGATCTTAATTTAAAAAGTGAAGAAAAACTGTTTGTTTCCATTTTGAATGCCATTATGCCACAATTGACAGAGGGCCAATTTCTTAAAAAGGAGTCTGCAAAATTCACATGGAGTCAACATAATGTTAGAAAATTTCTTACCTCTACTACAAAGTTTACTTCTGATTTTATAGAAACAGCCTTGTGCAATGATTATGTCTATATTAAAGAACATGCAAAATATAATTTTACAGTGTCTAAAATTTTTTTTCATTTGTTTTATTTATTTTTGACAAGCACGTGTTTGTGCAAGTTAAGTATGCTGCTGATAAAACTGTATTCTGAAGGAAAAACAATTAAATATATGAAAAAGTCAAAGTTTTTTGGTTTTCAAATATATGTGTAGCAGGAATAATCAGATAACTGTTGCCTTGGCATATTTAATATATATTAAGATTCTGTTGATTGATTAAATCATCACCATTGGTCTCAACAATCCTCAGTGCAGTGTTGAGTGCTCTAACAAAACTATTCCAAATGGCTTTGAAAAGATTATTTTAGCAGTTAGTTCCATAAAGTAAGATTATGGACATCCCCGATTTTATCATCTCCTTTCTGTTAAAAATTCAGAAAACTGGCAAAGTAACATCTATCAATAAATGACATACTAAAAGTATTTAAAATTCTAGTGCAAAGCAAAGCTTGAAAAATTGCTACTCTTTTTTTACTTTGACTTTATCATCATGGATATGTCTATAAAAATCTTCGGCCTTGAAATTAATCACCACTACCAGAAGAGTCATATGAGTTTTACTTGCTAATGTTTTATCCATTTTACCTTTACAATATCTCTCATAGTAGGAAGATAAAGTATCTATGTTTTCAAAAATTTAGACTTTTTTCCGTACTGTAGATATACTCAAGTGTGTATTGCATTTGATGACAGCAACCTTTTTTTCCTTCCATGGCTACTGTTAAAAATATAATTAATTTTATATGTCAGTTGTGGTAACAATGTTTATATTTGACAAGTTTTCTAGTTTAACTTAGACTGAGATAAAGGCAGCTAGCCATAGCCCTGGGTTTTCATCTGGACTCCGTGATACAATCAATACAAAATGTGCACACTATTAGACAGGTCATTGTGAAGACTAAATGCAATATTTTGTCAAAATTGCTTGTTCACTTAAGATGCTCTGAATTTATGTTTTGAGGCAAATGTTGCACAGTGCAGAGTAAGAACTTTACCATTAAACATTTAAACCTTAAAACTCCAGCTCTCCAACAAACTCTGTTAGCTTCTTCAATTTCCCTAACCTCTTTAAAACCCAGGTTAATAATAAATAAAATTTACTTAATATCTACCAAATAAAAATGTGTGTATTACATAAAATGCTGCACTTAAAATTTACAGTCCAGTGCCTACAAATGTAAAGTATTCAATAAATGTTAGGTTTTTAAGCTGCAATTCTTAGGGATGAAGATTTCATAGCAAATGCACAGACACAAAAACATAGTTTCTTATATAAGTCTACAAGTTACAATAACTTTTGAGTTGCTTTACACATAAAATCAACCATAATTAAAACAATAACCAAATGATACATTGTTCATCTTTTGTACTTGTTCTCTTGAATTTTTTACTCCCTTGAAGTTCATCACTTTCCCAAAAACTCAGCAGTGGCTGAAAGAACCTTTCAGAGGCATCCAATTTTAGCCCAGCTCATTAAGACAGGAGGATCTTTTTCTGACTTTTTCAGACTTTCTCACTTCAACGTGGGTGTGCGGGCACACATGTGTGCATGTGTGTGTAGCAGTAGTGGTAGTGGAGAGCTGTGAAAAAGGACTTAGCCATCTTACTAGTAAAATCTATTGAAGCCTTTTTTCTTAAATTAAATAGGTGATTTCTAGCCATGGTTAACATATTTCTGAACATGGAACACAGTCCCTTACAATTAATTGAAAAATTCAAAGATGTATCCTATTTGTCTGTTTTAGGAAAAATAAGACATTTAAAGTATAAGTTTATATAAAGACACGAAGATCACATGGACTCTAAACATATCAGCGCAATTCAAATATACCATCATTTGTTGATAAGCCCCATGGTTTCAATGTAGATTAAAATTTGGTTTGAATTAACCAAAGTAAAAATCCAAAGAGGAACATTTCTATTACCTTCCACTTTGATTTTAACAATTTATCTTTGGTTAACATATCCACACTACACATTTTTAAATCCAAGAAAGTGTTGGTACATATTGTAATAAACCTATTTACAAATGTGTATGGCTTTCATGCTGCAGGAAACATGGCCCAACAGCACAGATACCCTCTACCTGTTGGCTTTAAGCACTGGGCCAAATTGGTGATTCTGGAGCCTTGTAGCAGGCCAGTTCCTTTCCTGGAAGGATGCTCAGCAAAGGATCAGTCTGGGAGAAGTTAACTACTACCTGTTTTTAATGACGTCAGAATCTCCCAACTTCTCCCAATTAAATTGGTATTCAAGTAACTTATAGTTTCCATAAGTAGAGAATTTCTCTTAACATCAATGATACTGTTCACAGTGCAAAACTTCTTCTTAGCTTTTGTTGAACTCAGAGCAATTAAAATTATTTTTTTTACTTCTTTTAATTATTTCATAGCTTTTGACTGTTAAATATCTCTGTTATGCACTGAGTCACAAAAATATATTGGAAAGTCATATTTGATTAAGTCAAACCTAATTCCTTAGAAAAGAACCAGTATGGTATAATATAGTTGAGCATGGTTCTGTTGTCAGGATGTTTGGGTGTTTATATTAGTGAAACTTTTACTGCCTTTGTTTCCTCACCTGTAATACGAAATTGATGGCAATAAACATAATTACTGAGTGTGAATATGTGTTTAAAATGGTGCCTGGAATATACAAAGTACTTTCTCAAGGTAGTAGTATTTTTATGAATAAAATCAAAGTGGAAATGCACACAAGAGATGGGCATTTAATGAATTTTTAACAAACTGATTTCATTTACCCATGGTGAATTTCAATATGGATTCATGAGGGGGTACCCTGAATCTATTCCCTGCCTCAAATCTCTCCCACAGGCTTTATTTGCCTTAGGGCCATCATCTGGTTGTGATAGTACCCAATGTGTTTATGACACTTGCAATACATGGCCATCATCTATGCTCATCCTCTATGTTGGCCACTTGCCTACTTTCCCTATTTCTTCTTTTTCTTAGATGTAAACTATTCTGTTGTTTGTAGCTCCCACAGTTGCTTTGGAGGGTAATTCTAAGAGTGTTTCAACCTGTGGTAACTTTGGGGGTGTTGATGACATGGGACATTTGCTCTCTGAGGTGCCAGCATTACCAGCAGGTGCACCACCTCTACCCAGTACAGGTTTGCTTTATCTGGGAGAACATGCAGGGATAGGACCTGCCTGGGGCTGCCAGAGATCTCTGGCAGTGTTGGTGCTGGGTATGGTGCATGGATGTGGTGGAGGTGGTGCTGGTTGGTTCAGTCAAAGATGTCTGGAGGCATGGGCTAGGGTAAGTGCTAATTTTTGGGGGGAGCAAGTATGGCATTGGTGTTAGAGCTACCCATAGAACAAAGGACAGTGGCTATTTACCTAACAATGTGAAAATAGTTCAATATTATAACAATCTGTATGTCAGCATTTGTTGAATGAACATACTGATAAAATGTTATGGTTCTGTGGCTCTGTTCCCCTGCATTTTGGATAATATGGAAGACACCTGAGAAACTTCTCTAGTGGTTATTTAAGCTGAACTAGACTTGACTTGACTATTACCACCAGCATTTACTTGTTCATTTAATAACTTTATTAAGGGTCCACTGTTTACAAGGTCTCTGGCAACTGCTGTGATGAATACAACGGATACCAAAGTGTGACTTTTTGGATCCTTAGTACCTCAGGTCATCTGTCACTTGATATATAGAAAGTTGAATGGGTCAACACCCTCTTTTTGGAACTTAAGGAAATTTTATTATCTTCCTCACCTAAATTATTGAATAAGATGCACATATACACATTCACATGAATACATACAAATGATTATTATTGTAGCAGAAGCATATAAGATGTTGCCATTTGGTTAGTTTTCTATCCTGTTTCTAGGGACTGATGCCCAAATTCTAGGGTGAGAGGACTAAAATATCATAATTAAAACTAAAAACAATGCATGTCTATATAAATGACATGCAAGTAATGTGTCGAAGAGATATCTACACTTTCATGCTTGCCCCAGAATTATTCACAGTAGTCTATATTTTGAATCAAACTGTCCATCAGTAGATAAATTAGATAAAGAAAATGTCTCACACACACACACACACACACACACGCACACACACACAATAATACTAGTTGGCCTAAAGATGGGAGAAGTCCTATGATTTACAACAACATGAATAAACTCGGAGGACATTATGCTAAGTATAATGTTAGCACATTAAGACAAATACCATTCAATCTCACTTGTATGTGGACACTGAAAAGGTTGAACCCTTAAAACAGAATAAAATTATGGTCATCAGAGGCTGGGTTTGAGGGAATCAGGAAGATGTTGATGAAAGGATATAAACTTTCATCTGGTCAGGAAGAACAAGTTCAAAAAGTGTGTGTTGTACATCATGGTGACTTCAGTTAACAGTACAGTTAATAAGGATATATTATACACTTGAAAATTGCTAAGAAAGATTTTAAGTGTTCTTACAACAAAAAATAATAAGTATGTGAAATAATAGAAGTAATGTATAGGATAAAGAACTTGATTTAGTCATTTCACAATACATATATATATCAAACATGTTATACACCATAAATACATATGCTTGCCAATTAAAGAAATTAAAAAACTAAAGAGTAAGTTTGCTGAAATATACATAAGACTTTGAAAACACAACTCAACGCTATCAAATTCAAAGGTTTGATACCAGGGCCTTTGGCAACAATAGGATGGAAGTTTTACCATCTGCTCATAATAGCATCCAGTTCTCTTTACTGGGCACATTTTCTCTGGCATGGCCTTAATAGCATAGGAAACAGACAACTTTATATGGGGCCAATGTAAAGGAGAAAGAATGGCAGATTTTACATGGGAGCGGAGTGTTTTTTTTTATGAACACATGTGAGATATCTAAAAGAATTTTTAGATATTACTAAGGGAGAATTTTATCCAGGAGTAGAATTTGGTAAGAAAAGAACCAATAAAATATTAATGGATGACTTTTAAAAAGTTTACACAGAGCTAAGTGAAACAGAAGGCAGTTCAGTGGAAAGATTGTACAAACATGAAAAAACTGTTTTAGAAGCTGGAAAATTATCTTATAAAAATATATGCAATGATACCAAATGAAATATACTCAAATTCAAGCATATTTATTAGAAGAATTTGAACGTATAAAGTCCCACCTCACAAAAAAACCCTTCAGGCCCAGAATACTTCCTTAGATAATTCTTTTTAACATTTCATAAAATATAGGCCAATATTTAACAACTTTTTTTCAGAGAATAAATAACAAAATGTTCCCCAAACATTTTATGGAGCTAGCATAATCTGGATGCTAATACATGATAAGAAAATTAAATTAGGAAAGGATTAGGTAAGAAAATGTGAAGGATCTGATATTTTACCCTACTTTGACCCACAAATTTATACACATGCACTGAAAGAAGAACACAAGATCCACAGGTCAGAGAAACAGATAATTATTACTCACAGGGAAAAAAAAAAAAAAAAAAAAAAGCAATCAGGCCAGAGAAAACATCTGGTATCGATTAACCATGCCTCAATCCCCACAGGAAAAACTGTGAGGTCTAGATGTTACCAGTGCCAAAGTTAGAGGTCCCTGAGATTTTATGGGATACATCTGCCTGTTCTTTCCTCTGGAGAGAGAATTATCATTTCTTGGAGTATAAGCAAATCTCCTCAAGGGAGAGAAAGAAGAGATCTTAAATCTACCCTGGAACATCTCTAAAGAGGTGCATTTCTAAATCTTTTGGAAGGATGAACTATATCTTGAGAGGATGTGTGCAAGGCAAACATACATTTTTCTCAGAAGGCCAGGAATTCACGTTAGCAACAGAGGATTGTCTTCCAACAGAAAGGAAAATTACAGGTAAATTATCTTATAAAAATATATGCAATGATACTAAATGAAATACTAAAAATACAATCCAATGATAAACAACAACAACAACAAAAATACATAATGACCAAATTGAATATTCGGAATTTAAGGTTGGCTTAACATTTAAAAGAAAAAAATCCATTGATTGCTTGGGCATGCTCAAGCAGCTATATTTCCAGCAGCTCAGGAGGCTGAGGCAGAAGTATTGCAAGTTCAAAGCCAGCCTCAGCAACTTCGTGAGGCTCTAAGCAATTTGGCGAGATCCTGTCTCAACATAAAAAGTGGGCTGAGGCTGTAGCTTAGTGGTAAAGCACTCCTGGGATCAATCCCTGATACAAAAAAAAAAAAAAAAAAAAAGAAAGAAAAAGAAAAAAAAAAGGTGATTGAGGAATTTCTGCTTGTAACTAAGATTGTACAAACATGAATAAATTGCTTCAGGAGCTGGAAAAGAGCAACATGGTGACAACAGAGAGAAGGGAAACATTTAAGTTGAGCCCTGCAATTACTCAAGCTCTCTTCTTGGAAACACAGGAAGTGAATCAGGAGATAGATCTTAAGCAAAGGAAGGTAGTCTAGCTCAGTTGAGAGACAGAGACCAGAGTTTGGAGAGGCTGAGGTAGCTGGAAGTTGTGGAAAATATCCCTAGAGAGCCGAAAAAATCTGTAGAGGGGTTTACATTAGGCTTTGCTGCGTAATAACACATGTGTGCATAGGATATTAACACAGGAGATCAGGTTAAAAAAATGAACATATAGCTGTAAGATGAACTATCCTATGAGTTTATGCAGAGCCTATGAGATATTTGAGTTCTGATCAGCCAGAATAGAGAGTCCTCATTTGTCATGTAAGGCATTCAGTACACACATCAAAAAGTTCATGCTTTAATGATAGAGATAAATTAGCTATAGGTTAAAAGATAACCTACATGACCTAACACAGTTTAAAAATGAATCTGAAAACAAACCTATCAACATGTAATTTAAATACTCTGAGAACAAAGTCCAACACACTTTAAAGGAAGATGACAAAATTCAGAGACGAACAACAAAGAATGCCTGGCATCCAGTAAGAAATTATCAGACACAGAAGGAAGCAGGAAATGTGATCCATAACCAGAAGAAAAGTTAGTCAATATAAATAGAACAGCAAATGTTAATGAGTTGAAATTAGCAAATAAAAATATTAACAGTACTATTACTGTTGTACCCCATAAGCTCAAGGACTTAAGAATATAATGAAATTTATGGATGTTGTAAAAAGAAAATTCCAGAGACCAAAAATATGAAACATTCACTAGGTGGAATTTGCAGCAGATTAGACATTGAGGAAGGAAAGATCAGAGAACTTGAAGATAGAGAAACAGAAACTACCCAAAATGGGTATGAGAAAAAAGAGAATAACAAAACAAAACAAAAAAAACAAAATAAACCCCAGTGATTCAGTAATCTGTGCATATTTATAACTGAAATTTCAGGTATGGGGAGGGAAAGGAAAACTAGTTGAAAATTAATGGTGAAACTTAAATTTTGATGAAAAGCATAAACTCACAGATCCAAAAAAGCTGAATGAAATCCAAGCAGGCAATCATGATAAACAAAAAGAAAACCACAGCACATATCATTCTCAAATTGCTGATAAGTGGTCAGTGGAGCAAAATAGAAAAGCCAGAATTAGACCTGCGCATGTGTAGTCAATTGATTTTTGACAAAAGTGTCAAGTTAATTCAATAAGAAAAGGATATTTTTTTTCAATAGTAGTATTGGAATAAATGAATATCCATGGAGAAAAACACTGAGAACTTTGGCCCTTACCTCCTATCAGACACAAAACTTGAGTTGAAGTAGATAATAGACATAAATGTAAAAGCTAAACCTATAAATCATTAGAAGAAGTCATAGGACAATATGCTTATGGACTTGGGGTAAGCAAATATGTTTTAAGTCCTAAAATGCACAAACAGTAAAAAATGGGTAAATTTGACTTCATCAAAATGAAAAGCTGCTGCTTTTCTAAACTGAAAAAAGCAAACCACAAACTGGAAAATATATTTGCACTCCCATATCAGATAAAACACCTTTGTGTAAGTATATGGAACTCTTTACAACACAATGATACACAAACAACTCAGAAAACATGAGCAAAAATTTAAACAAGTATATTACTAAGGAAAATCTACGAATGCTCAATAAGCACATGGAAAAAAACATAATCCTTGTAATCATCAGGGAAATGTCAATAAAAGCCACATTGGAATAGTGAAACATGACTTTCAGAAGGGTGACAAATAAAGAGTGGCAGACCATAACAAATACTGATAACCAACTGCATTCTTATATCTTGCTGGTGGGAACTTAAAACATAACCACTTTGGGAAACTGGAAACTATGCGTGTAAACATACACTTAACATGTGTTTTAGTTAGCTTTCTCATTGCTGTGACCAAAAGACCTGACAAGAACAATCAGATATACTTCGTATACAAATAGTTGTATGTAAAAAGATGCTATATATGTGTGTTATGAATTGTAATACATACTACTATTATAAATAAAAAAGAAAAAGAAAAAAAAAAAGAACAATCAGAGGAGGAAAAGTTTATTTTGGGGCTCAGGGTTCAGAGGTCTCAGTCCATAATGGCCAGTTTTCATTGCTCTGAACCCTTGGTGAGGCAGGAGATTATGACAGAGGAGGTGTGGTGGAGGAAAGCAGATCAGGACATGGCACCTGAAAGGAGAGAGAGCAACTCCTTTTGCCAGGGACAAATATATATACCTCAAAGGCACATTCCTAATAACCCACCTTCTCCAGCCATATACTACCTGCATCCAGTTACCATCTAGCTAATCCTTATCAGAGGATTAATGCACTCATTAGGTTAAGGTTCTCTTAATCCAATCCTTTTACATATAAAGTTTCTTGCATTGTCTCACGCATGAGCTTTTTGTGGACGTCTTATTTTAACCATAACATCATATGAGTCAGCAATTTTACTTCTAGGTATTTACTCAAGACTGATTAAAGCACATTTGTACACAAAGAATTGTCCATGATTATTGAAAGCATATTTATTCACAAAAGCCCCACATTGGAAACAATATACACATCTAGCAGAAGATATTTACAATATACTGAATATAATCGATAGTGCATTTGTATTGGAAATATACAACAAATTACTACACATTAAGAAAAGTCTATTAGTTTGAATAAAAATGTGGGCCAATAAAAATTGAATAAAACTAGCCAATAGGCATATGAAAAGATAATTAATCCTCAGACATTAATTCATTAATTCATCCTCAGACATTGATCCCAGATATTAATTATCTGGGAAATGTAAATTAAAAACAATGAGATAAACCTGGGAACCTACCAGAACGAGAACATTAAAAAATATCTGACAAGAGTTGCTGAGATTGTCGAGCAATGGCAGCTCTCACACACTGTTGATGAGAACATAAATTGGTACACCTATTTAGGAAAACTGGAAATACCTACTACAGCTGAATTCATGTACATCTTATGCTCTAGCAGCTCTCCTCCTGAAAGAAATGCAAGCATGTACACCAGAAGGTGTGTACAAGAACATTCATAGAAACTACTTATAATGATCAAAATGGGAAAATCCCCAATGTCTGTCAACCTTAGAAAGGATGAATAATTGTGGCATATACCCTTAATATGTTATATTGAGTCATAAAATGAACTATTGATCCATGAACACAATAGGATGGTTAAATCTTACAAATCAGATGGATGGAAAGAAGCCATACAGAATACAGAGCACAGTGTAGTTTCAGTTATACAAATAAAACTCAAGAATAATCTGTAGTTTTACAATTCAGGATAAAGGTGAACTTTGGGAGGCATGACATATAATAACGGGAAGTTCATTCTCTGCAATAGTCATTTTCAATCTTCAGAAAAAACAAAGTCAAAGCTTTTAAAATCAACCTAATTCTCATGTGAATCCAAAATCAAACTCAGTACATCAAATGGTTAAAAGGAGAGCCCTCTGATGTAGTGGAAGGGGAGGATCTGAGCCTGTCCTCTCCTTGCCTTCCGCTGAGGGCTGTTTGACACTTGGTAGAATTATTTGAAAAGAACTCCTTAGTAGGAGCTGCTTGAAAGAGACCTGAAAACGTCTTTAACTTCCATTTCTAAAGCACGGATTTGATCAACCTATTCCCGTTTGAAAGTCTTTGACCTTTCTCTTTGCCAACAATCACACAAATAACTTCTTAAACTTATTTAACGTCAAGTTCTGTCCCTTTTAAACTTTATGGCTTCATCCTGTATTCCTACTTTCCTATGCTAACTCCCTAAAGGCTCAAACCATACCAAGTAACTTTCCCGTGTCAGAAAATACTGTTCATACTCCATTCTGAGCTTTCACACAAGCTGATGTCTTTGTTAGGAATCCTCTTTCCTCTTCTTGACTGTAATTAATTCCTGGTAATTATTTCTTCAAGGCTCTCCACCCCTCTCTGTAACGCTTTCTCAGACACTGTCTGGTACAATGAGACCTTTCTTATTCTCCCCAGTTAAGTGTCTGCCTTCTCCATGAGTCTGTGAAACCCTCACAGACCAGGAACATGCATTTGCTTCTTTGTGTCTTCCCTTTTCTTCTATCAGCCACAACCATTATGCTCTCTGACACACAGAATTAATCCATTCAATATTTGCTGAATGAATAAGAAATGAATCAAATATTCACACATCATAGAAAAGAAATAAACTAGGTAAACAGACTTGCTTGTATAATATGAATTTGATTTCTAGCCTCCCTAAGATGGCATAAAAATGTTTTGAGAAATATGCTTGAGTGCATATTATCCTATTCTTCCCAACAATATTAGAACTTATAAAATACTATTTCTTTCTTTTTTTTTCTTTTCACGGTACTGGGGATTGAATCCAGGCTCTCTACCACTGAACTATACATCCTCAGCCTATCTATCTATCTATCTATCTATCTATCTATCTATCTATCTATCTATCCATTCCAAGCTAACCAGCTCTTGAAAAAGCAATTTGCATCTTGGTGATTATGTTTATTGGAAGGGTTGGAGAAAAATAAAATGGCATCTACCTGATTAAGTTATTTACAAATCAAATCATTTGATTTTATGATTTGGTGGAAAAATCCCTGGGTCACTTCTGAATATCAAGACAGGCAGGCTTCTCTTTTTGAATGTCTCTTACATATCAAGAGGCAATTGTACAAAGTCTCCTATTTTTTTTTTTTACACAGGATAAATTCTTTGTTTTAGCTAGCTGTCAATGGAATACACCACCATCTCCCCAGACAGAAAACATTGATTTATTCTGTTGGGTTGATTTATATATCTCTTCAGAATTTCTACAGTAGTCAGGTTCTTCCACATCTCCTGATATCAAGTTCAAAAGTTGATCATAATAGCATTTAATCTGCTTGGAAGCTCTTGGTCCTTTTCTCTTCTTCATATAAATTCCCTCATCCAGCCTAAGCCTTGTGAAACCCAAGGTCCTCTACAGTGTTGGTAGTTTGTTTCTTGTTCTTTTCCTCCACTGTGTTTCAAATCCCATGCCCTCTCCTCTTATTTTTTATTTTTGAGACAGGGTTTTGCTAAAATCTCCCAAGCTGGCCTCAAATTTGTGATCCTCCTGCCTCAGCCTCCTGAAGAGTTGGGATGATAGTTGTGTGCCACCATGCCCAGCTTATATTCTTTTATGTTATAGTTTTTTATGTAATGTTGACTTGCCACCACAATTTTCCTTTTTTCCTAACCAAATTAATGTACTTTTCTATTGCTAAGTGTAGAACTAAGGTAAGAGAATAATCCTAGCTCAGTAAAATATTTGCCCACTAAGAGATGCTGATGCATACTCACTTCAAAAAAGGAATAGTGCTTCTTGAAGGGAGCTCCAATCCTGAACCTCTGCCCAGTACATAAAACTCAAAGAAAACTTTCCCGTAATCTTAGATTTTAGTCTTATTTTTTTAAGGTTTAAATTCCACTGTAGTCTCTCTTCTGGAGTATTAATCTTTACCACTTAAAGGGACACTTTGTGTTATTATTACTTGACTGTAGAGGTTAATCCTTAACAGCAGGATTATGGTTATTGGCCTTTTTAGAAGCTGCATTTTGGAAGGAGTTTCAATCACAAATATTCATTTTTTTTCTTTTGTTGTTGTTGTTGCTGTTCGATGACCTTACAGCAGCCAAGCACAGTAGATGATATCAAGTACTCCTTTAGTGTTTAGGAGCAAACTCTTAGAGAGCAGGGTCCTGGAATCCTCAAGATCTTCTGAAATATGCTGTGATTATGAATGGTCTATGATAAAAATAATGTAAAATTTTATGTTTCAAAAACTTTATGTTGTAAAAATGTGGAAACCACCTGAAATGCCTTTCATATTTCAACCTATAATTTAAAAAATATGCTGATATGTTATTAATATTCCACTTATTTTATAAACACAATACACAAGAAGATGTTCTGGAGCCTAACCAATACTTGATGGTAGCTGGTGCTAATGGTAGAGACAAATTTTGTCTCCTTGATCTGAGTATAAACACCATCATATTCCTTCTCTTTAATACTTAAATTTCTTAATTTTATATACGTATGTTTTCATAGGTCATAGAAAGCCAATGATAGAAAAGGAAAAAATAGGAATAGCTCTTGAATTAGGGCTCTGAAAGGGACTCTCTAAAATGAGTCCAGCATTTTATTTGTAGTAAGGAGAGCAATATCCCAAAATATCAAGCTATATACCTCAGTTTACAGCTAGCTAACCGAGGAAACATTTCTAGAAACAAGGCTCTCAATGTCTCTTTCTGTTGTATCTACTTTTGAATGTTTATATTGGGCCAAGTCATGACTTGTAAGCATTTTTACTTTAGTTTTGGTTATAGAAAATTTTTATAGCATCCAATTTATCCCCTAGCCATGCTAGGGCCACCAGGCAACCCTTGGGATGAAGTCTTAAATGACTTTACACAATTTCCATCTCAGTTTTCCTGAAATAGTTTCAGCATAGACAATTTTTTTTAATGGGACCACAGAGCAGAGGGTTTAGTGTTTATTTTAATGGCTCTAGTGAGGTATCATTGAAATTAAATAAACTGTAATATTTAAAGCACACATTTTGATGAATTTTGACATATTTATATATCTGTGAAACCATCATCATGATCAAAATAAAGAACATATGCATCATGACCAGAAGTCTCTTCTTGCCCCTTGGTAATCCTTTCCCTTTGCCTCATGATCCCACTCTCTGTCCTGCCTCTGTTCCCAGGTATACACTATATTGAATTCTGTCCTATATATTAATCTGAGTTTTCTAGCATTTCAAATAATTCATTTTATTTAATATTATATTTATATCTAGTATGATTACAAATATATTACAAAGATAGACATAAAAAGTGTGGATGAACAGAGAAGTCCCCCAAATGCTTACCATATTGGTTTAAAAACAATTGTGGATTAATATATTATAAACTATGTAGAATGCTATTGGTGAATGAAGTAAAAAAATTGACTAAAGCTGTTAAATTTGAAGCATAAAGGCTCCAAATAGAAGTTAAAATTTGTGATTAAGATGCTCTCCTTTAAACTTCAGAGTTTGGCCTGATGTATGTAAGTAATCAAGTTTTATTTCCTCTCCCTTTGTTCCTTCTTCCTGTTCCCTTCATCCCTGTCCTCATGCTCTCTTTCTATTTGAATTTAGGCTGAGTTTGAATGCTCAGATGTAGGTAGAGCCTACAAGCATATGTAGAAATTGTGTCTATTGGTGTGAAAGAGCCATGGTGTCAATTCTGCTCATTGAGTATCACCTATGAATAATGTCTAATTTCTTATATTTACAGATAGGCGCTTGAGTGAGTGCACACACACACACACACATGCACACACAAAGTCTTCAGAGGAATGTATTTTTGGTCACTAATTTTTAAAGATTAATAATAATGGGAGAGATTCATTTTCAAATAGTCTTATATCTTTTCTATGGAAATTCAATAGAAAGTCAATCTGGAAACAATGCCATTGATTTTAAAAAGATAATATAAATTATGTCATGCTTTTTTGTTAATATAAAAATGACAGGGAAATATATCTTGCTACACTTTTTCTATCTTTATCATTTTTCTCCGCATCTGATCTTTAAAACTATAATTACGAAACTCAGTTTTGATATTAAAATACTTTGAAAGTATGTATGTAAAGCTGTGTAGCTTGGCCACTGCTCTTTTGTACACCCTGGGTGGTTAAAGCTTTAAACACCTTAGTTGTCTTGAGGAGCCATCAATGGGCCATTAAACAGCTATATTATGCCATAAAGTTATATTTCTGGCATTATTTGACCCATGTCATCATGTTCTTCCTTGCACGTCTTCTAAAATAACAGTCCGACAGCTTTATGGACCCATGTGTAGCATGGTAATGTGATCTCAGGCAGGTTGTAGGGATCATGTTCAGCTCAGATATGTTGACCTGTGGTCAAACAATGGGTAATGTGTCAGTCACAGAATTCGTTTCCAATTCAAGAACTTTGTTCTGAACTATGATGTACTTTGACATACGTCTCTTTTGTGTAAATCTTCAGCTAAAATCATAAATTTTGAGCAAAAGACCTGGGTGAAAGTATTTTTGAGTCCTGTCTGTTTTTCTTTTCTTAATGTGTATCCCCCAATCAACTGCCAGTCAAACGCATGGAATTTACTTCATGCATATCTTTGGTAATGCTTTGTGGTCATTAGAGTCAAACAAAGTAGGTGACAAATAGCATAGGAAAATGACTACTAAGGAAAGCATGGTAGGTAAATTGGATGATGCACCTCGAAGGAAGGGTAGGAATGGCGAGGTAAAGCTGTTAGGTTGTTTTGGACAAAAGAGTTTAGGTTTGATATGGAAGACAAGATTCTGAGAAGGGGAAAAACTTGACAAAAACCAATATTCTAGAAAGATGAATAAAGCAGTGGGCCATAGGAGATCCTGAAGTAGGGGATAGACTATAACTGTGTTAACCTCTCATGAGGTGAACGCTATTGAGTTCAGAGAAAATTCTGCACTGGGTGAAAGAGAAGAGGCAAGCTCAAGGGGAATGTTAGTTGAGGAATCATTAGTGTTTGGTTATGATGTTAAGTGAAAGAAGCCAGTCACAAAACAACAAATATTGTATTATTTTATTTATATGAAATGTCTGGAACAAGCAAATTCATAGAGACAGAGGATTAATGGCTGCCTTGTGAAAAAGTGGTTCAGAAGAATTGGGAATGACTGCTCATGGGGCTGAGGCCTCTGTTTGGGATGAGGACAATGTTCTGATATTAGATTGTAGAGATGGGTCCACAGCTCTGTGAACTTAGGAGAAAACATTGAGCTGTGTGTTTCAAAAGAGTGAACTGTATATTTAAAAAGGTTAAGTGTATGGTATGTGAAGGATATAGCAGTAAAACTGCTTCAAAAATCTTAAAAAAATTTGGATTTGGCATGTAATTGGGTAAACGAAGGGACAGTAGGCAGAGTCCTCAATTAGGTAGGCCAAAATGCATACTTACAAGTATTTTTCCTTAAATCATATTTTAATGAGAGTAAATAATATTAATTCATATTTACATATCGAAGATGCTAACATCCAGAAAATTATAAGAAGATGTTAATAATGAAGGACAAAAAGAGGCTATTGGGATTAGAAATAGTGATAGGAGATAACAGCTAGAAAGCAGGAATAGGGATCCCTGTCCTTTCCTCACCATATAGCCTTGGGATATACTTAAAAAGTAGGTGTCAAGTATGTCCATGCTTTTAAATACATTTACATGTCCATGGGTAGGGGGGGCTAGCTGGAGCCCCGTCAGAAGTTTTTAATAGACTTATCTAGCTGAGAATAATCATAAATAGACTTGAAGCGCTTTAACCCTGCTTTACTGGAGAGGTGTTGGAGGAATACCGTGGCAAGTTCTTACTATAATAGCACACATTTGTTGTACTCTTTGCCAGGTACTGCTCTAAGACCTTTGCGTATTTTCCTTTGATCATCATAAGAATTCTGAGATAGGTGTTCTTACTATCTCTGAGATAGGTGAGGATTCTGAGAATCAGAGAGACTAACTTGATTTGTGCAACAGCGCGGATGAATATTAGATTTTAATTAAAACTTCAGCGTCTGACTTCAAGATCTGCTGGCCATTTTGTTAAACTGCCTGTCTAATTGTGTGACTCTAATTTATCAATACATATATACATACTTATATTTATATGCATATAAGTCAAGGAAAATTATCAAAAGTTTTCCAAAAAGTATCAAAAATGTGTTGAATTCCTGGACCCCCTTTAAAGTCAGAATGTGAAAGACAATGAGATATAATTTTATCACACTTGTATTGTACAATATTGGCATATGCCCTTAAGTTAGCTCTTAGAAAATGTGTTTTACTTACTCTGGCATGGCATACTACTTTCATGTCCTGGCCTTGGTCTGTCTGTATCCTGGGCTCAATATGTTGTCAAGAAGCTGGTATACAAAACATCCTGGCTGAGGCATTGGGCATCCTTAGCCTCTTATGACTGGAGTTCTTATCTCACAAACCTTTAGACTGATTTCCTAGCTTCCTGGTATTCCTAATTTCTGGGTAGACTAAATTCTTGACATGCTAAGTGCAGTCATGGGCTGCCAGCATAGGGGTTACCTCAGGTCTTACTGTAGGACTATTGAATCAGAATGTGCATTTCAGTAAGATTCCTAGGTAACATGTATGCACATTCAAGTTTGAGAAGCACTGTTACAAATGGTGTTTTACCTTTTATCTGCTGACTTTTCTGTATGGTTCCTGATTTCAAATATAGTTTCTAGCGTACTAAGTAAGTGTTGTTTCTGGCACCTGGGATCTATTAATTTATGCATAGATAGCTAATGGTTTTTCAAATATATCTCTGTCCAGACTTCTAACATTTGCATATTTCTCAGCTTTTCCATTTCTACTTTCTTGTTATGTCTCCTCCATGATCTGTCCCTACTCACACCCTTAGAACTAAAGGAATGATAATACTTATACAACTTATTTTTCCTAATAAAAGTATCACAAAATGAAAAATATGTCACCAAAGGAACAAAATTGACCCATGCAGAAATTCATATGAATCATTCAGACTTAAGATTTTTAGATGTTTTTCATTATTGTAGTAGAGTATACCAACAGAACCCTCCCCCACACCCTCCATTCCTGCCAAATTTGCAGTATGTGGGTTATTCATGGAAAGAGAACTTGTTAATAGTTATTATTTTATCTTTACATTGGGCAAAAAGACAATCATTCACCACTGTTCAGTGTGTGATAAATAATGAATGCCTTTTTTTGATTTTTCTCAAAAATCTAAAAGGGATCAGTTGACTGTTTTCCCATTTTGTTACTTCTAGGATTCCTATAGTGTGTGGGATATTTATTCAATTTAAGTATTAGTCATCCAGGGGGATTTCCTGTGTAATAACTTGTACATGTATAATTTCAAAGAAGAGCAGAGAGAAGTGTTTTTAGACATCCACCCACACCCCTTTCCCTACAGAGTGTGCTTTGCAAGTGTTACCAAGTCTTCTTTGAAGATCTAACAGGTACTGTCTAAAAAAGAAAGCTTTTTTTTTTTTTTTTTTTTTTTTGGATAGGTTCACAAAAAAGTTTTACCTACTAAAATTAGAAAATTGCACAAAACTAGGTATTGAGAAAAATCATGATACACATTATTTTTAAAATTGTGAATTAAGAATTTGAAAATTATGTGATAGAATTATAAAAAACAAGGCATGATTCATTTATGTCCTAATTATCATATTGGTGTAAGTGTTGCTATTCTATACCTTTAGTTATTTTTCACAGGCCTGAACTGAAGAGTGTACACAAAGCTTTGGTTAAATGATATCTCCATGTCTCATTATTGGGCATTTGGAAAGATTTTACTCTCCCATAGAAAGCCTGTACCTGGGGAGCATTAACAGAGAATTAAACTTCCAAGAAAATTAGTGGTCTGTTTCCTAACATTTTGAAAACAGCTTTATTATAATCTGATCTCCAAAGGCAAGTAAGGACAACGAGAAACACGTGCTCATCTTTCCAGGTGACTGACTTTAAGCTTTCTTTTCTTTCTTTTTTTTTTTTTAAGCTATCTTTTTGTTTGTTTATTTTCATGATATTCTAAGACTCTAAGACTTGTTGTCACAACGTGACCAAAGAGCTGTAGTTCTTTGATTTAATTTCCAGTTACTGATTTGATTATGGCTTTCTTCACAATCTCCACTGGTTTATAGAGTGAAATTGATTGTCTGGAAAACCATACTGAATTTTGCAAACTGCTAGGCTATTTATTGATGTGAAGAGACATAACTTCAGATTATTCTGTGTGGATTTGCCACTGAGGCAGAAATTAACTTTAAGCTCCTTTTAGGGGCAATGAAGAATGGAGTAATTTTTAAAAGTATAATAGGAGAGGTTTCACACTTACAATCTTAGAAATACAGAAGTAGTTAGGGGAAAGGGCAATTTAAGATTGAATCATTTCAAAATGTCATAAAGTTAAGAACATACTAGAACAAAAGGACTGATGAGGTTTTGCTTTTGTCAGTAACATGTGTCAAGAATCTCCAACACGGGACTGGGGTTGTGGCTCAGTGTTAGAGTACTTTCCTGGTACATGTGAGGCACTGGGTTTGATCCTCAGCACCACATAAAAATAAATAGATAAAATAAGTTAAAAAAAAAAGAATTTTAACTAGAGTGCTTTCCTTGATACAGTTCCTTTTTCTGTTGGTGCAGACCTTGCTTGATTTACCCTCTGATCCTCATTCACATGTGTTTTTATAGTTTGTACACCAACCTATGCAAATCTAATCCACTGTTTTGAGCCCTGGCATTATGTGTTATATTACTCTGTGATTATGTTTTTCTTTTTTCATGAGTTAATCCTAAGTCCGTCCTATGAGTAAGCTCAACCTCTCATATTTTTTTTTTTTTTTTTGAGCTGGAAGTCCACACAGGACTAACCTATTCCAAAACACTCATTTTACAGTTGAAAGAACAGAAGCTCCAGAAGATTACAAACTCTGCAGCCCATCTGGGACCAAGATCAGTACCACTGTTAATGCTGTTTACATCTTGTACTGCTCTATTACATAGCATCCAGATAAAGAATACTTTGCATTATTTATTGATTTTAAATTGTCAATTTTTCTTTTCTCCCAAACTAGAAGGTTCTTGAAGATAGAAAGAAATATGGCCTCCCTCAAAAAAAGATTAGCATAGTGGTTACCACATAGTATAATCAATAGTATCTTCCATAAAGGGAAGTCATATAGATTAGTTTGCAGTTGCCCTAATGATGCTATATAACAATGTCCTCAAAAACTTGGTGGTTTAGAGAGACTTTTGTTTACTATCATTTATCTGTATATGAGTTGACTATGAATTGACTGACATATTGTGTTTGATTGGTGTTTTATTCTGTTCTGTTTTTTGTTGTTGTTGTTGTTGATATTATAAAGTACCTGAGGCTGCATTCTTTGTTAAAAAAAGAGGTTTAATTAACCCACAGTTCTAAAGGGCCAAGAGCATGGCAGCGGCAGTGATTTCTAATAAGGGATTCATACCAGATAGCGTCACATAACAGGAGCACATGCAAGAGAGAGAGGTCATATTGTGAATGAAGAAGAAACCAACTGGGGAGGGGGACAGGCTTGCTCTTTAATTAATTAACTACTTAATATTTGTTTATGGTGCTGGAGATTGAATCCAGGCCCTTTTGTAAGTAAGGCAAACACTTTACCACTAAGCTATACCCCAGGCTTGCTAGCTAATAGTAACTCACTCATGGGAACTAATCTTCTACTGTGAGAAATAACAAACTCTACAAGACCACTATTATCCCTTTAGGAGGGACCACTATTATCCCTTCTGACCTAATCACCTTCCACCAGTTTCAACTTATTAAAGGTCCTATTGACTTTCAATACAGTTACACTAGGGACCAAGCTTCCAGAACATGAACCCTTTGGGGCAAATCATATCCAAACCGTAGCAGCCAGTTCTACTGAAAACAATGGTTTTACTGGGGCTTGACATCTCTCTGTGGTTTGGACTCAGGTTCCTTCCAGGTTTATTCTGTGGTCCAGTTTAAGGAACAGGGGCTACCTGAGGAAAGCTAACCTTTTGTGATGGCAGAGGTGGAATAAAGCATGTCCAACTGCTTTTACACATTTCCAGTCTGTTAAGATTCTGTCTTAGTCAGTTTTCCATCACTGTAATACAAACACCTGAGAAAAATAACTTAGAGGAGGAAAGATTTGTTTAGGTTCATAGTTTCAGACGTTTTAATCCACGGTCAGCTGGCTCCATTGCTCTGGGTCTTAAGTGAGGTAGAACATCATGGCAGGAGGGTGTGGTGGTGGACAGCTGGATAGCTCAAGACATCCAGGAAGCAGAGAGATAGAGATAGAGATAGAGACACATAGATAGAGACAGAGAGAGAGGGGGAGAAAAAGGGAGAATAGGACCAGAGGTAAGAAATACCCTTCCAGAGCATACCCCAGTGATCTACTTCCTCCAACCATGCCCCACTGCCAACAGTTTCCACCACCTTCCAGTAGTCCATGTTCATTCCGCTATTAATAGATTAACCCACTGACAGGGTCATAGCACTCATGATCTAATCACTTATCCCTAAAGCCCTACTTCTGAACATAGCTGTCTTGGAGACCAAGCCTTCAACACATGAGTTTTTGAAGGACACTTCATATCCAAACCATAACAGATCCCATTAACTAAAGCAAGTCTTAGGCCAAAGTGAAACAATGAGAAGTTTTTTTTTTTTTTTGGTCTACCATTAGGCTAAAACAAGTCTCATGGGAAAACAAATGGAATACATGCTCAATAATAATTTACCACCACCACGAAGGGATTTCTGTTGTTGCTAAGACTCTCTCCATTCCCGGTAGATTCTTGAGAAAGGAAAGAAAGAGCTGGGTGTCATGGCGCACACCTGTAATCCCAGCACTTGGGAGGATGAGACAGGAGGATCACGAGTTCAAAGCCAGTCTCAGCAATGGAGAGGCACTTAGCAACTCAGTGAGACCCTGTCTCTAAATAAAATACAAAAAAGGGCTGGGGATGTGGCCCAGTGGTCCAGTGCCCCTGAGTTCAATCCCCAGTACCAAAAAAGAAAAAAAAAAAAAAAAAAAAAAGAGAGAAAGAAAAGAAAGAATTGAAACATCACATCACACCATTGCCAGCTGTTGCCCTTCTTTTTCGGGTGAACCTAAAGCTCTTCTATTGCCTAGAATTTGCTGTCCTAAATAGTCTGGGGAATACTTTTTTCCTTGTTCATATTGGTTTTCTGAACTCTTGAAGGCAATGATCTTTTGGTTGCAAATATTTGAAATCCACACAGAATGAACAAATAAAATAGATTAATTAATAGGGTGACTGTGTTAACTTGTTTGGGCTGTTGTAATAAAGTACCATAAACCAAGTGTCTTAAGTAGCATAAATTTACTGACCCATAGTTCTAGAGGATAGAAGTCCCAAGTCAAGGTGTTGGCAAGGTTAGTTCCTTTGGGGGGCTGTGAGGGAAGGATCTGTTCCAGATCTTTCTACATGACTTCTAGATGGCCATTTTCACATTCACATGGGGGCCTCTCTGGATGCTGTATTTCTGGATCATCCCTTTTTTTCAGGGACCTATGTCCTGTTGGGTTAGGGCCCACTCTAAAGACCTCATTTTAACATGGTTACCTCTGTGAAGACCCTATCTACAAATAAAGTCACATTACAAGTCATCAGGAATTAGATTTCAACAGAAGATTTGGGCAGTTGACAAAATCCAACTTATGATGTTGAATTTAGGGCCGCTGGTAGTTTGCCCAGGACAACCCAGTTTAAGCTTATTTTCCTGAAGTAATTATTAGTAGTGTCCTGCAGGAGCCCTGATTGGGGAGATGACTGAGATTGTGGTTGGCTGCGGGCCATGGAGATGTTCGGGCATTGCCGCCTTCCCGTGGTCTCGCGGGACTTGGCCAGGGATCTTGCGGGACTTGGCCCGGGATCTCACGAGACTTGAGCGGGGACTTGGCGGATCTGGTTGGCACCATTGGTTGTTGGTTGGTTGGACGAAGGTGGTTTTGGTGTGTGGGAGTTGTTGTTGGAGCCGGAGAGAGAAGCTACCAAAATAAAGAGCCTGTTCGTTTCCAGTCTGCCTCTGAACTTATTCCCGTGGTGTCGTTGCTCCAAGCGGCAATCACTTCAGGCAGCAACAGTGTCCCTCTCCATCATCAATAATATACTTCTTGAGTGGGAAATTATGTAACCCTTCTCATTAGGAGGATATCAGGGTATCTCACTAAATACAGAAGCCTCCAGGTGAGATTGCGACCTGAACCCAGAAGCAACCTGGCAACAGAGTGTATATTCTCTATAGTCATACTATTTCTTCTCTTATATAAATGCTTTTATTAACATAAACATGTATTTTTATAAAAATACGTGATTTATACCAATACATTTAGTAGGTATTTTGTTCTTAAGAGTTTAAGAATAATAGGTTTCGGTACCGGGTACAGTGGTGTACGTCTGTAATCCCAGCAGTTTGGGAGACTGAGGCAGGAGGATGGCAAGCTCAAAGCCAGCCTCAGCAAAAGTGAGGACCTAAACAACTCAGTGAGACCCTGTCTGTAAATAAAATACAAAATAGGGGTGGGGATGTGGCTCAGTGGTTGAGTGCCCCTGAGTTCAATCCCTGGTACAAAAAAAAAAAAAAAAAAAAAAAAAAAAAAAGAGTTTCAACAACAAAAAAAGCAGATAAGGAAGTTTTTGTTAATTTAAAAAAACAAATGAGATAGAAGAAGAGATAGGAGGCTTTCAGGAGAGATAATCTGCTATTGGGTGAAGGGACCTACCTATAAAACGATAACATGGAGGGAGGTGAGGCCCTAATCTGAGCACCAACAGAAGATGTTAAAATATAGATAATTTGAGGAGCCCAGAAAAGCGCCTTTAAGGTTAGTCTCTTCTGGCTTCTGCCCTTAGAGGCATTTGTGATGGTAAATGATGGAATTGAAGAATGATTCCAGGGCTCCTGCTTAGTAGACATTGTTTAGTAGACATTGATTTTTCAGCACTTGAGGAAAACAATCATTAGTAGAAATAAAGGCATATTTTTATCCTTTTCAACATATTCTCTGCTTTCCCACCAAGGTAGCACATTCATTTAAGTGTGTGATTTAAAAATATCAGATTAAATTAAATTGCAGTAAAGACCACCATCTGTGTGCACACCTGCAATCCTACTGACTTGGCAGGCTGAGGCAGGAAGATCACCAGTTCAAGGTCAGCCTGGGAAACTTAATGAGACTATTTCAAAATAAAATACTTTGTGTAAAACCAATGACTTGGAAAACTGTTTTCTTTATATGTAATATGAAAGGAATTGCACTCTAAAAGCATGTATAACAAATTAAATTAAATTTAAAAAAATTTAAAAAATGTGTTAGCTCAGCGTTAGAGTGCTTGCCTCGTATGCTCCAGGTCCTGGGTTCAAGGCTCAGTTTCAAAAATACAAATACAAAATCTCTACCACAGAAATACTGGTATAACAGGATTCTTCAAGCTCTAAGACTGACCTGGCTCCCTTTCCTCCCTCCCCTAACTCAGTGTCTACAGATAGCTCTTTAGATATGAAATACTTGTGAATACTGATACAATTCCTAAATCTATGTGGCACTGACCCCTATTTTATATCCCACACTTTCTTTTCTACCTGTCTGTGGAAGTTTGCACCTATTGTGCTCATTTTAGGCAGTATTGCTAAAATAATTATAATCATCATCCTCTTCCATAAACCAGGTTCTTTTGCGAAGTTTCAAATTCTCTCAATATCGATACCATTTTCTACAGCGGCAGCATGCTACTCGCCTTCCTGCTTATCTTTTAATTGCCCCAGTCTTAGTTGCCAATCAAATCTGCTGCTTTGTCTTTGTATGTGACACTGTTGAAGATCCTATCTGCTTTTCCATCCGCACTCTTTCCACCTCTGTTTACGTGTCAGTCACTGCTCTGCTGTACCATGGTGATGGCCTCTTAGCTGGGCCCTCTGCCTACCCGCATTTTTTTCCCTTCCCATTCTATTCTAAGCAGTATTACTCTAGGAAATAAAAATCTTTAAAAAAAACTTGGACATGTCTCGTCTGTTCAGACACCCTCTATATTACTGATAGAATTAATTTCAGGTTCTTAAGCTGAAGACCACAAATTTCTCTAATATTAGTTTTCTGTCTACTTTCTGTTCTTATAACTCATGTATTTTTTTTAGATAAAATGTATTAGTTTGTAATATTCCTTTTCTTTTGGTCTGCCTTAAAAATGACACACTTTGTTATGGTTTTTATCTTATTAAAAACATCTTAGATAAAATCTTTAATTAAAAATTATAATCAACTTTGATTGGGCAAGGAGGAGGGTGTGGACGGGAGGGGCATGGGGGCAGGAAAGATGGTAAAATGTGATGGACATCATCACCTTAGGTACATGTATGACTGCACATATGGTACAATGCTACATAATGTATAATCAGAGAAATAAAAAGTTGCGCTGCAATTGTGTACAATGAATCAAAATGCATTCTGCTGTCATATATACCTAATAAAAATAAATAAATAAATTAAAAACAAGCTACAATCATCATACTTTTCCACTAACCAGAGTTATGTGACATGATTGAATATCTTATCTCTTTTCCTTCACATGTTTTATTTCAATTTAAAAATAATGCATTTTTAATTTTTTAAATAATATATACATTTTAGAGCTGAAAACTTTAATATTTTCAACTTAAAAAAATGTATAAACTTACACTCCAGGTTGATTTTGGTAAAGACCCACACTGTACTGGCTTACTGTATTGCTGTTATGGTGAAGTAAAAGTGATGTTATATGTTTCTTCATTGGCTGGCCAGACATTCATCTTCAAGATGACTGAGATCAAATTTGAGAATGTGACAATGTAAGTTCCTTTGTAAAAAAAGTTTTAATAGAAATGAAGACTTTTTAGAATAGATGAGTCTTGAGTGGAAACTTTAAAGATTTATAACTTTGAAGAAATTGGGGGGAAGAAAAAAAAGGAATGTTTATTAAATTAGTAGCATACAAATTTTAAGAAGGTAGAAACAATCATTGTGTAAGTGGACAGTGAGGCTTTTATGAAGGAGAGAATATAGGCTATAGATTAATAGAGATAAATTGCACAAATTGTGGAATGCATTAAATAAATGAGGACCTTGAGCATGATTGGGCTGCTCTTGGACAAGAGACTAATGAAGATAAAGAAAGTGATGGCACAGTGGCACGCACCTGTGGTCCCAGGTATTTGGGAGGCTGAGGTGGGGAGAAACACTTGAGTCCTGGGCAATACAGCAAAACCCCAACTCAAAACAAAAAACAAAAACAAAAATCAAAACACACACACACAGGAACAATAACAACCAAAAAACCCCAAACAATCTGCTATCTGATACTGTCATCTGCTGACATTGGCCACTTTATGTCTGATTTCAAAGGTAATATAAATTGCTAACAAAATTCTCCAACATCTGAGTTGTAGAGTGCTAATTCCTGATGAGCATATTTATAATGCAGGGATTTTCTTGAGCCCACACTCTCCTTTTCCACTTGGTTTTGATAATGATATTATCGAGGAAATTTGCACCAAGGGCCGGCACCCGATCAAGGGTTAAGGAGGAGATTCGTTGTTGTGCTATTACTTTATCTGCCCTGTGCTGTCCTGATCATTTCCTATTGTACCATCACGATTATTGACCACAGATGGGACCCATGGATAGCAAGACTTGCGGGACTTTTTGTCTGAGAGATCAATATTAGCCTCTAGCTTGGTTTCATTACCTATGACATTGAGATTTAAAGTATCTTTTGGCCCAACGCCCAAAGTATCCTTTTAATCTCAGGTAGTTTGTTCCTTTTGGAAAAAGAGCTTCTGCAACTTAATTTTTAAAGAATGCAAAGAACTATAGAGTGATTCATGCTTTTGTGTGTGAGCGCAGGCTTTTAAAGATGCACACTAAGTGAACTACAGGCCCCTCCCCTCAATAATAAGTAAAACAAGAAAAAACACAGCCTGGATCATTGCAAAAATGACTCAGAAAAATAAATCAATAGGACTGCCAAACCTTGTTACAACATGCTGCAAAATGAGATGACTATAATATTTCAAAGAGTAAAGGTAAGGCAACCTAGTAACTTCTAGAGAAGCTTGACACACCATTAGAAAGGGCTGTTACAAATGAGAGAGTTCAATTAATTAACTAACAAAGGTATCTCAGCAATTAGACTGATATTAATAGCTAAAAGCTATTGCCTTTTCTTGAAGATCTCTTACCTCTCTGTCTCTCTCCCTCCTTCTCTCCTTCCTTCCTATCTGCCTTTCTTTCTAATTTTTCTCCCCCTGTAGGTATCTTGGTCTCTGTTCTGCTTCTTTCTTCTATCCCTATTGAAGTCTGTATTTTATAGTTGCTGGGTTTAGGTTTTATTCTCTTTTTTAATTTGAAAGATGAATGAAACCTTTAATATTTTTCTTTCTAAATAGTTTGAATTTACATTGAATTTGATTATTACTTTATCCAACAGAAGGAATAAACAGAGCAACAATGAATAAAATATAAAGAGAGATTTTAGGAAAAAGGAACCCACACAAAGGAAAATGAAGGGGGGGTGGGTGAATGAAAAGTCTATGAAATGGGCAGGGAGAAGAAGAATGGAAAGAAAAGTTTAGCTGGTGATGGATGATAGGAAATATGGGTTAATATAGGCTAAAGTGGGTAAAATATATAAATAAGATTGGAGGAGGTCCTAGATCAAAAAAATGGGAGTGTTTGACTCAACCCATGTATCCAACTTTTAGTTCTTTCTGATTTACCACCTTTTACATGATATAAAGAGAATTAAAATTGCAGCATTACTGAAAAAGAAACACCTTTAAATGAAGTCTCTTAATTATTTACACCTTTGGTTATTTAGACATTAATGCTGAGAAGCTTTAGAACACAGAGTGAAAATTTTCTCCCAGTATAATTTGCTTGTGCTGATTTTAGTCAGTGTGTTAAAAAAAAAAATTTTGAAGTTTCAATAACACAAGTGTCATTTTTATTATCCTTTTATACTTAAAATAGCTCCTTTTAAGAAGTAGTGTAACTTTAACAGAATGCCTGCTTTTTTCAAAATCTTTTTTAGATTCCTGAAATAATCTCAAAATATTTTTTAGATTATTGAAATAATCTAAAATATTATGCACATATTTAATGTGTACTATGTGATGGTTTTGATGTTTTTATATTACATATGTAATTGTGTGTATTTGTACAGATTTCATATAAAACAGAGAATGTGGCTAATCCTCACATGCATGCTAATCAACATATCCATCACTGCCAAAGGTTTCCTGGGCCCATTTGTAGTCTCTCCCTCTGACTTCTCTGCAGCTCTTTTATGCCTCCACCATCTCTGAGGCATCCCTGATCATTATATGTTAGTTTGTCTTTCCTATAATTTTACATATATTGAAGCAAACAATATGTATGTTTTAAAATGTCTGACTTCTTTCACTCAGCTTCATTATTTTGAGATACATCTGTATTGTAGTACATTTAACAGTTCATTCATTTTTATTGCTAAAGAGTATTCCATTCTAGGGATCTGTATCTCTTTATCTATCATCTATCTATCTCATTCATTCTAGGGAGATTTTATAAGCAAAGTATAATATATATGTGTATAATGTATATACAAATATAAATCATATATATCCATTTTTTATCCATTCAACTGCTGGTGGGCATTTGGATTCCTTTCAGGTTTTGGCTATTACGAATATAGCTTCTATGAACTTTTGTGTACAAGATTTTGTTTAATCATATGTTTTTATTTCTCTTGGGTAAATATCTAGGAGTAGAATGACTAGATCATATGGGAGGTTTCTTCTTGAAGAAACCTTGCAATACTCTTTTTTTTTTTTTTGTTCTGGATGTGATTGAAAGCTCACTGTACAGATGGCTAATTTATTTTTATTTTTTTGTTATTTATTTATTTATTCATAATGTGCAAGTATATCATCTTTTTACATACAACTGCTTGTATACAAAGTATATAAGTACCACTCAGATCTTTAATCATGCATTTAGGACAGCAATACTCTTGCAAAGTGATTAATCATTTATATCTCCATCAGCAGTATGTTAGAGTTACAGTTTTTTTTCACGTTCTAACCAACACTTGGTATGATTTTAATTTTCTAACAGGTATGTTTAGTTGTATGTCAATTTGCATTTACCTGGTGGGTAATGATGTTGAGTAGATTTTTATGTGTTTATTTACAATCTTTGTATCATTTGAACTGTGAAAATATATTGCCCACTTAATTTTTTTCTTTTGAATTATCAGATTCTTTATATAATTTTGATATAAATCCTTTTTCAGAGAAACAATTTGCATGTATTTTCATTTATTCTGTAACTGGTCTTGTCATCCTTTTAACATTGTTTTTCAAAGATGGAATTTTAATCTTAGGGAAGTCTAATTTTTCAATTTATTTCTTTCATAGAATTTTCTTTTGTGTTGCGTGTCTATGAAATCTTATATGGTATTTAATTTTCATGGCAAGATTAGACCTCCTTTCTTGTTTTGATCTCAAGGGGAAAATCATTTAGTCTTTAACTATAAAGTATGATATTAACTGTAGTAATTTTTGTAGATATCTTTTATCAGAATTTATTTGTGTCTTTATATTTGAAGGTATTTTTTTATGGGTACATACAGTTGGGTCTTGAATTTTTATTCAATCTGTCAGTCTCTGTCTTTTCTATGGAGTATTTAGACCATTTACACCTAATGTTATTACTGGTATGTAAGGTTTAAGTCTTTTTGCTGTTTCTACTTGTCTATGTGTTCTTTGTTCATTTTTTCTTTCTTCTTTTGGATTTTTTTTTTATCATTTTATGTCATCTCCTTTTTTGGTTTATCCTCCATAATTCATTGTTCTGTTATTCTAGAGGTTGATGTATGTTTATTTTGTATCTTTAACTCAACACAGTTTATTTCCAGGTGTTGTACCATTTCACGTGTAGTTTACAATAGTAAATACCCATTTCTCCCTTCCTGACCTTTACACTACTGTTGTCATACACTTTATATTTTCATGTTATAAACCTCACACATTTTATTTTTGGAAATAGTAAATTATCTTCTAAAGGTATTTAAATAATAAGATTAAAAGGTTTAATATTTATCCTTATAGCTCCCATTTCCAGTTCTCTTCATTACTTTGCATAGATATAGTGCTTTTCTTATTTCTTTAGTAGGTGGATTGGTGTACAGAGAATTGCACAGTGATTCGGTCTAATTATTCCATGCTGCTGAGCCAGGACCATTCTGTGTATTCTAGCCAGTGCCATGTCATCGTTGAAGTTTTCCTGTCTGTTTGTAAACACTATTCTTGGGCTTTGTATAGCTCTTTCACTAGCCTCCTGTACTTCTTTTCTTGAATTTTGCTGATTAGCCCTCAGCTGGATTCAAAGGGGACCCTCACAAGAACTCTGGAATTTTTTATTTTTCTGTGCAGCTGTCTTTTCTATGGCACTCTGTTCTGAGACCTCTTGGAGCTTTGTTTTTGATACACACTTGTCCCCAACTCCCTAACTCAAAGAGTTTACTGGATTCTACTTGGGGTTTTCCTTTTTCCATACAACCTAAAAACTATTTCAAGACAGTACATTGAAGTAATCATAGGAATTAATTCTTTCAAGGATCATTGTCCTTTATTGCCTGATGTAGAGTGTCCTACAAGCTTTATTTCCATATATATTTACATATTTTTAAGTAGGCAGATAAATTGTTTTTTATTCCATCTTCATCAAAACCAGAAATCTCCAAAAGCAGAATAATTTTTTTATCATCAATAAAAATGTACAGTTAAATTCTAGGTAACTTGAATAATTGAATGTTTTGTGCTTACTAAGGCATTCAGATTCCCATATAACCTAGTTAGTACATAATATTTTAAACAGCTATTTTTAAGACCTCATAAATGACAAATTTATAAACTTTCAAAATATATGTGGTATATTACTAGCTTTTTAAAAAATATATCTTTATTTATTTGTTTTTATGTGGTGCCAAGGATTGAACTCTGTGCCTCACACATGCGAGGCAGGTGCTCTACCACTGAGCTACATCCCCAGCCCCCTATTACTAGCTTTAGGTAATGCTAAATAAATAACTCCATAAATTATCATTTAAAAATAAGGAAGAAAGAAAATCAAGGTATGTGTAACTCTTAAGTATTCTTTTCTTTTTCTCATTTTTTACATCTCTTTTGATGAATTTTGTACAGACAAACCACTGGACCATTTTGGGGGAACTTTCATGGGAAAACGCTTGAGGGATCTGAGACCAATAACCAAATTATATGGTTGTTTGGAGATATATACAGACTGCTTTATCCTGAATGACTTGCTGGGTGTGTCAAAATTGTAAATCTCTGCATATTCTTTTACCTGAGCCATTTCATAGGATTATTTATACAGTTGGGTTTTATAGTTTAGATCTGTAATGTCCCACAAAGGCTCATGTGTTGAAGATTTGGTGTCCAGCACAGTAATGTTCAGAGGTAGGGCTTTTGAGAAGTTATCATGATAATTTTGATCTCCAATGGATTAATCCATTGATGGCTTCATGATTGAATGGACTATTGGGAGATGGTAGAAACTGTAGGAGGGAGTTGGAGGAAATAGATGGATGGTGGTCTGGATGGGACAGGCTGTGGAAGGGCATGTCTTATCTCTGGCCCCTTCCTCTCTCTGTCTTTCGGTTTCGCTGTCTTTGTCTCTCTCTCTTTACTTCCCAGCTGCCATGAGATGAGCAGCTCTGCCATGCCCTTCTATGTGATGTTCTTCCTCACCATAGGCCCAGAAAAAATGGAGTTACCTGGCCATGGACTGAAACTCTGAGCCAAAGTAAGTCTTTCCTCTGTTAAATAGATTTTATCAAGTATTTTGTTACAGTGACAAAAAGCTGACTGACATATTGAGTAACCTTGAGAGCTGATATAGCTTTTCCTTCAAGCAAAGAACATAATTGTTTATGGCTTGCTCTAATAGTAGTGGATACATAAGCTCAGTGTTCCTCAGCTGCAATGTAAATTTACTGTGTACATAACATCCATTTGGGACATGTAGTATCATCTCCATGTGACTTGTGGATAAGAAGAACTGACAAGAATGTTATGTTGCTCGTGTGCTTGCTGTGCCATGAGTAATTAAGTCCTTGGTTTCTAATACAGGGGGTCTGTACCTTCTGTTGGTATCCATGAAGCAGTTACATGTTACTCATTAGTTTATTAGCTTTATAGTAGGATAAAGTCAAATCCCAGACCAAACAAGATCTTTTCAAAGTCACTGGCTTTAATCTGGTATTTGTCCTCTTTACTTACATGATAGTTATATCCTTAGCAAAACTCACTTTGTAATTAAAGATTTAAAGACATTTTCAAAAAAATTTTTTCCATGTGATTGTGGCAAAATTGAGTCAGAATTAAAAATATGGATTGATTTTTTTAATCAAATAATACTGTAGTACTTTTATGTAGTGTTACTGGTCAATCTTTGCAAAAAAGACTAATTAAATGCAATTTATTTAACCAAATGTCTTATACCTGAATTTGCATGTTTGTATATAGAGTGTCTTCGTGGTATATAGTCTATATACTTAGAAGGAAAAGAATCCAGTAAAAAAGGAAACTAAATTCAGTGAATAGAAATGTGATACAAATTTCAAAATGTCTTCTTTTATTTTGGTTCTCTGTCTTTTTTTCTTCTCTTATTGGGTTTCCCAAGATTTCAGCCTCCACTTTTACAATTTTAGAAGTTATTAATTCTTTAATTGCATATGTATGAACTTTCTGTTAAGTGCTAAGTGTTTTTATCTTTCTACTTACACATAAAGAGTTAGATATAGATGTTATTATACATTCTTAAATGGCGTTTAAAAACTGGTAAAATTTTCCATTTACTTGGATCTTTTGATCTTTTATTTCGAACTACAACTAGTTCTGTATGGCCTTTAGGTCTACCAAGGTTTAAAACAACTTTGCAACATTCAATTAACCATGGGTCATTTCCTCAATATCTATAATTTGAGAACCCCCCCAAATTTATACAAAATCAGAGTGTTATAATTTTAGGGAGTAAATTATATATTTAGAAAAATTTAAGGAAGCATTAAAATAAGAGAGATCAGAGAAGTAGCCAACAATGTCTGAGAAATAGGAAAGATGATGACTGTTTAGGTTTGGTTCACACATTTTATCAGATACTACTTGGAAGCAAGGGCTATGCTGTCTTAAGAGCCCAGAATTGAAGTTTTATATTTGCTTTCATTTTGTGTTATTTGGTCTGATTTATTTTTTGTCATGTAATGATAATTAGGATTGGCTATTTTCAAAGGAATATTCCTCTGCTCTGCTTATGACCTTGAGAAAGTATGCAGCATTGAAAGCATCATCATCTCTCTCTCTATTTTAGCCATAAGATACAGTTGAGTCCTTTGTCTCTGTGATATAACCCAAATATATTTGGGAGAATTTATTTATGATTCTGAACTAAAGGGGATTACATTTGAACAGGTGTAGAGAGTACATAGTCAACATTCTTAGCATGAAGAATAACATTGTTTTGCTTAAGTTATCACAAAAATTCATATTTGTTGACTGCCACCTCAGAATTTAAACAATTTGATCTTCCTTTTTTTACCCTCTCCTATTTACTAATTAGTATCAGGCAAGAATTGCATTAATTCTATCCCAAATCTATATCAATTTATTGCTTCACTAAGGATTTTTAGGTATTTCTTGAATTTGCTTTCTCCTTAGGAAGGTAGAAAGTCCTCCCTAAGAAACAATGCCTCCAGCATCTTTGAATGGGAGGACATTATAGAGATTAACATGTTTTTTAAAAGTGTTCTAGGGGCTGGGAAAATAGCTCAGTTAGTAGAGTGCTTGCCCCTCATGCATGAGGCCTTGGGTTCAATCCCCAGCACCACAAAAAAGAAGAAAAAGAAAAAAAAAGTGTTCTGAAAGAATTACAAAAAGATAATCATTTAGAGTATTAGCCATCCATCCACTAGATATAGCCTTTCTTATAAGAATTGCCAAAGTAGACTATGCACACTTCATAAAAATGTTTTTATTAAATTAAGAATTTCAATGGCCTCAGTTTATTGTTTTACAACCACAGGGCTTCATAAAAGGAAGTAGATTCAAAGGGGACTTGGTTACTAGAGACTGTGGCAGAAATGCAGATGCTTCTATGGAAGGTGTAGGGACAAACATAGCCGAAGTTGGTGATATTTGACAACTCTGTCAAGGCAGATTTTATCTGGGGGTGAAACATTAACAGGAGACTGCTATTGAGCAGGCATAAAAAACAGAAGAGCCCCTCCCACAGCTCTCTACCAAATTAGAATATACCCTAGCAAGGGGAGGGTAAGGGGAGAATCAGTTAAATCTTGGAAACTAACTGAATCATTATTCTAAACAGACCAAGAAATTCCAAATAACTAGATATATTTCTGACTTTCCAAAGGAAAGTAAGGCTAAAGATAAATTTCAGCCACAGCATACATGCATTTTTGTTTGTTTATTTTGATACATTTTAGTTTTGTTGGCTGTAGTGAGGATAAAATGCATTCCAGTTACAACCTGAAGTCTCAAATTCATTGAGATATTGGTGCAAAACAAAGTGAGCTTATGTGAAAATTCATGGTATGATGAATTTTACTAAAATATGTCTTTCTCAACTGGTTCTGATTTTCTGATGTATGTCATAGGTGTGGTGGCTTTTAGCCCATGAGACCACACCCCAAAGGCAACAATGGCACTCTGAAAGAAGTTTCCTCTTTAATTTTCTAAATCTTATTCTCAATATGTCTTATCTCTACTCTAAAGTTTCCTTTGCTTCTTTCTCAACATTTCTTCAATGGACCCACTCTTTGTCTATGCTTATTTTACTTTACTTTCCTTCTGGTATCAAGAATTGAACTCTGGGGCACTCAACCACTGAGCCACATTCCTAGCCCTATTTTGTATTTTATTTAAAGACAGGGTCTCACTGAGTTGCTTAGCAACTCGATTTTGATGAGGCTGGCTTTGAACTCACAATCCTGCCTCAGCCTTCCAAACTGCTGGGATTACAGGTGTGGGCCACTGCACCTGGCTGTACCCACCTCACTTTTAATCTTCACATTTGTCTCACCTACCCATATATATGAATACCAATATGGGCCAGGGAAAGACAAAGACAATATAACACCTGATTCTCTTCCTCTTGCTCATAATTGCTCTGGAAAGATGGATGAGTGATATGAAGTATCCAAATAAAATTTAAAAGTATTCTTTTGGCAGCATTGTTTACCTGTGTGGGAATGGAAGTGATCAAATGTCTTGTTCTCTTCAATCGAATCATAGATGGCTGTTTACAGGCGGCGATATTTCATCTGGTTATAGATAGATGACTAGATTTTATCTCTGAATAAGAATGGAAAGGACATTTTAAAGAGTCATGCAAGTTATGAAAGTTATTTTTTTTAAAAAACAACTTTTTAAAAAACAGTTAATAAGTTGTAATTAATTTTTTAAATTAATTTTTATTTTTTTGGTACTAGGGATTGAATCCAGGGGCACTTAACCACCGAACCATATCCCCAGCTCTTTTTATTTTATTGTATTTTATTTTTTGAGACAGGGTCTTGCTAAGTTGTTTAGGGCCTCACTAAGTTGCTGAGATTGGCTTTGAACTTTCAATCCTCCTGCCTCAGCTTCTGGAATGGCTGGGATTACAGGTGTGTGCCACCAGGCCTGGCTGTAATTAATTTTTTAAGACAAGGAAGTAATATGACTTCTGATTTTGAAATGTAAACCAGAAAAGCAATAACATAAACAAAATAACAACAAGAAAATGTTTAGAGGCACAATGGAGGTAGGATGACTAGATAGAAGCTAACTAGAATTTGGGTAGAAAAAGTGGAGTTTTAGTTAGGGCAGCTACTACAGATCCTTATTACTTAATTGGTGAGAATTGAGTTTAGGATTTTAGAGTCTTTTTTTTGTTGTTGCCTGTAAGTCCTAATTCCCAATCTCAACTGTAGGCATATACAAAGAGACCACCTTTTATTTTTCTGTTGTTCTTACACTGATTAGCTAAGTACCTCTAGAGTGAACACTCATTAAATAATTTTTGGTTGTCTGACAATCAAAGATAACCCAACTCCTTTTGAACAATGTCTTTTTTGGGGGGCTGGGGGTACTGTGGATTGAACTCAGGGGCACTCAATAACTGAGCCACTATTTAGTATTTTATTTAGAGACAGGGTGTCACTGAGTTGCTTAGCTCCTCACTTTTGCTGAGGCTGGCTTTGAACTCGTGATCCTCCTGCTGTAGCCTCTGAGCTGCTGGGATTACAGGTGTGGGCCACCAAGCCAGGCTTGAGCAATGTCTTACAACTGCCTGTGAAATAAAACAGAATCATAGACACTGAGATGTGTGATAATCACCGACTGGGCCAGTCATGTGTAAGAAGATATTAGAGGTCTCATTTCTGCCATTGCTAATGGTTTACTCCTAAAGGACTTGATGTCCTTCCTAGACACTATCTTAAACTTGCAGATGGCAAAGAACTCTAAGGCTTTATATTCCAAGGTAAAAAATGATGAGATTTTAAATATGATTTAATGTGTTAAATATAACTTGAATTAATTATTCTTTGGTTATTTGTTCTTTCTGGATATACATGACAAGTAGAATGTATTTTGACATATTATAAATACATGGACTATAACTTCCCATTCTTGTGGTTGTACATGATGTGGAGTTACACTGGTTGGTTGTATATTCATATATGAACGTAGGAAAGTTACGTGCGATTCATTCTACTGTCTTTCCCATTCCCATCCTTCCCCTACCCTCTATTCCCCCTGTCCAATCCAGCCAACCTCCACTCCTTCCTCCCCTCTGCCTATTGTGAGTCAGCATCTGCCTATCAGAGGGAACACTGGGTCTTTGGTTTTTTGGTATTGTCTTATTTCACTTGTCATGATAGCTTCCAGTTCCAGCTATTTACCAGCAAATGCCATAATTTCATTCTTCTTTATGGCAATATTCCATTGTGTATATGTACCATGAATTAATTATTCTTAATTATAATATATTTCAATAACTTACTATTATTCCATTCTGTTCAATAACACATGAAATGTAGGTTCTTTATATAATTGGTCTGATTATTTTAGTCTGCAGGAGCCCTGTTTGGGGATTGACTTGAATTGCAGTTGACTATGAGCCGTGGAGATTTGGCCATTGTCGCCACCCGTAGTCTCACGGGATTTGTTGCGGGATCTCGAGTGACTTGGCCGAAATTGCTGATCGGGTCAGCGCCATTTTTAGTGGAGTGTTTGGCGTGTGTTAGTTGTTGTTAGAACCAGAGAGAAAAGTTATCAGAATAAAAAGCTGTTTGTCTCCAGTTTGCTTCTGAAGTTCTTCCCGTGGCTCCGGTGCTCCAAGCGCTTCAGGCGGCAACAGGTGGCGGCCCGTACGGGGAACTTCGGAGCGGACAGGTAAGAACTGAAAGGTCTCTAAAGATGGGTTCAAATATAACTGAATCCCAAGTGATAGAGGCTATGCAAAGACTCCTTGATATACCTGACTCTGTTCTCAGTGAGGAGTATATAGACAAAAGTGAAAGTGATCAAAAAAGTGTAGATTCCACTGGGCCAACTGAGACCAGTAAAGAGAGTATAAGAAGAGACCCAAAAATGACAAAAATCCAAGCTATTAAAGCTATTCGGGAGTTATTGGCGAAAGCTGAAGGATACTTGCTCTCACTGGAACCTGGGCCTCAGGATATTGCTGTCAGTGAAATTAGCAGTGGTGAGGAATCTAGTAAAAGTGATCCTGAGAAAATGAGGAAAAAGAAACTAAAAAAGACCGAGAAAAAGGTCCGTCAGGCAGAGGAGTCACTTGTGTCCTCTACTCCCCCATGGGTGGAATCCATTACAGAAAATATGAAGGGTATTACTAGGCATTTGCATACCCTAGAAACAGAAATAAAAAGTCTTTCTGATCGCTTATGCGCTCTCGAGGACAACTCACAGATACATTGGGAACCGCCAGCATTTGAAAAGAAAAACGGACAGAGTGTCCATCAGTCAGTAGATTTCAAAACAATAAAAAATCTCAAAGAGGCAGTAATGACTTATGGGCCCCAAGCTCCTTTCACGTTGAGTATGCTGGAGTCCCTTAACACCTTTAGCTTAACCCCCTCAGACTGGAAAAGTCTATGTAAAGCAACATTAAGTGGGGGGCAATTCTTGGTTTGGCGATCGCAATTCCAAGAACTTTGTATAGAAACGGCTAAAAGAAACGCGGCTGCAGGGTTTGAAAACTATAATATAGACATGCTCACAGGAGAAGGGCAATTCGCAGACTTACAGGCTCAAACAGATTATGACCCAGATATATATGCTCAGATAAATGCAGCTGCCTTAGAGGCATAGAAAACTGTACAAGGACCTGGGGATCTACAAGGTAGCTTGTCAAAAGTGATTCAAGGACCTAATGAGCCGTATGCCGACTTTGCTGATCGACTTTTGAGAACTGCAGGTAGTGTGTTTGCAGATGTTGACCAAGCTATGCCATTAGTTGTTCAATTAGCTTATGAAAATGCAAATAAATGGTGCCAAGCAGCCATCAGGCCATGGAGAACTAAAAAGGATCTTTCCGTATATATACAACTATGTAAAGATATAAATGACGCCTTTGTCACAGGAAATGTGATTGCAGCCTCAATGAGAGGTGCTTCCTCTCGAAATTTCACAAAGGCTAAACGTAGATATTATAAT
Source organism: Tamias sibiricus (assembly GCA_025594165.1). Lineage (NCBI taxonomy): Eukaryota > Metazoa > Chordata > Mammalia > Rodentia > Sciuridae > Tamias > Tamias sibiricus. The sequence continues at coordinate 52,572,995 of CM046661.1, forward strand.
CAATCAGGATATTCCAGGCAAAATTATCATAATCAATCAGGCAATTCTAGGCAAAATCCCAAAAGAGAAATAAGACCAAGCTCATACCGTGCCCCAGGCCGCTGCCCCAGGTGTAAAAAGGGAAATCATTGGGCCAATAAGTGCCATTCAAAATTTGACATCCATGGAAATCCTTTGTTCAGGAATTCAAAAAACGGGGCACGGGGCCCAATACCCCGGGGCCCACAAATGTACGGGGCATTGCAGAAGGAGTATCCTCAAGCATCCACTCAGATGCTTCCCCGACACAATCCCTACTACCCATCCACTCCCTCGCCAGAGGAACAAGAGGAAATGCAGGATTAGACCTCTGTTCCACCGCCCGAATAGTGTTAACACCTGAAATGGGGGTTCAACTGATTCCCACAGGAGTCAGGGGACCTCTTCCCTCAGGGACTGTAGGACTTATTATCGGGCGTAGTCCTAAAAGCTTATTAGGTTTGCAAGTGACCCCAGGTGTAATAAACTCAGACTACAAAGGGGAAATAAAAATAATGCTTAGCTCACCCCAAAGTATAAGTTCTGTTAATCAAGGAGATAGAATTGCTCAGTTGCTTCTCCTTCCCAATTTACATAATTCATTTAATATGGGTATGCCTCTAGAAGGGAACAATAGAGGATTTTGTTCCACTGACTCGAGTCCCATGGCTTGCTGGGTTCGAGACTGTTCAAGGAGGCCTATGTGTAAAATAAAAATCCAAGGAATAGAAATGGAGGGATTAATAGATACTGGAGCTGACTCTTCCATTATTAATTTACGCCAATGGCCCAAGCACTGGCCTCTGCAAAAAGCTTCAACCAGTTTAAGAGGCTTGGGATATAATAACCTCCCAGATAAAAGTGCAGTAATTTTAAAATGGGAGGATGATGAAGGCCATAAAGGAACATTTCAGCCTTATGTTTTACCTAATCTACCGGTTACTTTATGGGGAAGAGATATTTTGCAACAAATGGGAGTACACCTTGCAACCAAGCCTGCAGATGTTAAATGTGAAAACCTACAGGGTAATCTTAACCATAAAAGAACTCATTATCAAAAAGTACAGAGTAATCTTAACCCTAAAAGTAATCATTGTCATAAAGGAAAAAGATATTTTTTTTCGGGGCCACTGAGAAAATAATTTTGAAAATACCATGGCTTTCTGATAAGCCAGTGTGGGTCCCTCAGTGGCCCCTATCTAAAGAGAAATTACAAGCGGCCCACCAATTAGTTCAGGAACAATTAGAAGCAGGTCATATAGAACCGTCCACCTCTTCCTGGAATTCCCCCATATTTGTGATCAAGAAAAAGTCAGGAAAATGGCGATTGTTACATGATCTTAGACAAATCAATAAAACCATGCAAGTTATGGGGCCTACTCAACCTGGACTTCCTAGTCCCGTAGCTATTCCAAAAAATTTCCATCTTATTACTCTTGATATAAAGGATTGCTTCTTTTCTATTCCCCTACATCCTCTGGATGCCCCCAGGTTTGCTTTTTCCGTTCCTTCTATGAACAATAATGGCCCTGATCAGAGATATCAATGGAAGGTTTTACCACAGGGAATGGCTAATAGCCCCACCATATGCCAAATATATGTGGACAAGGCTATCCAACCCATTAAAAATAAATATCCAAACCTCATGTGTCTACATTACATGGATGATATTTTATTGGCCCACCCTAATCAAAAAATCTTATTTAATATATTCAGTGATGTGGTAGAAAATTTAAAAAAATATGGATTATATATAGCAGAAGAAAAAGTTCAAACCAGATCTCCCATATTATATTTAGGATTTAAAATCATGGATACTTTTGTTAGACCCCAAAAAATTTTAATAAATAAAGAACATTTGACCACCCTCAATGATTTCCAAAAACTACTGGGAGACATTAATTGGCTTCGCCCTACACTAAATCTCACTACTGGCCAACTAAAACCTTTATTTGACATCCTTCGTGGAGATCCTGATCCATCTTCACCACGAACATTGACTCCTGATGCTAGGAAAGCTTTAAAGTTAGTAGAAAAAGCCATCGAAGGAGCTCATTGTGATAGATTTGATTTAACTCAACCGCTGATGTTGATTATTATTTCTTCACAATATACACCCACAGGAGTATTTTGGCAACAAGCACCTTTATTATGGATACATTTGCCCGTCTCTCCTAAAAGTATAATTGAATCTTATACCTCCATGGTGGCTAAACTTATTCTTCAAGGACTTAAGACTTCTACTAAAATATTTGGCATTCACCCTGCTACTATTATTACTCCCTATTCATCATCACAGATTGAATACTTATGCTTCAATGATAATGATTGGGCTATAGTTAAATGTTCTACTTCTGCAAATTTTGATAATCATCTTCCTAAGTCCCCTATATTATCTTTTTGTATTAATCATCCTTTTATATTTCCACAGGTAATAAAAAAATCAACCTATTCCTAAGGCATTTAATGTATTTACAGATGGGTCCTCAAATGGTACTGCTACAGTAGTCACTAAAAAAGAAAATATGACTTACATAACTGCACACAAATCAGCTCAACTAGTGGAACTGGAAGCTGTGGTAAGAGCTCTGGAAAATTTTAGGGACCAGCCATAAACATTTTTTCAGATAGCCACTATATTGTACAAGCCGTCCCAAAATTAGAGTTAGCAGGACCAATAGCACCTCATACTCCAGCCTTTAAATTGTTTTATCAAATACAAAAACTTTTGTGGGCAAGAAAAGAACCTCTATTCGTAGGCCATATTAGAGCACATACTAATTTGCCTGGTCCCCTCCATGAAGGTAATCAAAAGGCTGATGAACTTACAAAAACAGTATTTATACTTTCAGCGCTACAACAAGCTACTTTATTTCATTCCCAGTTTCATGTCAACAGCACCACCTTGCAACGTAGGTTTAAAATCACAAAGGAGCAAGCCAGAACAATTGTAAAAGATTGTAAATCTTGTATGACACATTTGCCCAATCCTCATTTCGGAGTTAACCCTAGAGGATTAATGCCCAATCATTTGTGGCAGATGGATGTTACTCATGAGCCAAGTTTTGGAAAATTGCGATTTATTCATGTGACCATAGATACATGCTCAGGCATGATTTTTGCTTCCTTACATTCTGGAGAAAAAGTTAAAGATGTTACATCTCATTGTTTGCAAGCTTTTGCTGCATTGGGCATCCCCAAAATGCTTAAAACAGATAATGGCCCCGCATATACGTCCTCATCTTTCAAACAGTTTTGCGCAAAATTCAATATATCCCATAAAACAGGCATCCCATACAATCCTCAGGGTCAGGGCATTATTGAAAGAGCAAACCGAACACTGAAAATTATGTTATTAAAACAAAAAGAAGGAAATTGGAAAAGTCCTAAGGACAGATTGGCAGTTGCCCTGTTTACCTTAAATTTTTTAACTTTAGACTCTAATGGTTATTCTGCTGGAGACAGACATTGGAATCCACACCAACAACATAAACCTTTGGTTTACTGGAAGGATGTTCTTTCAGGTACATGGAAGGGTCCAGATCCAGTATTAATTTGGGGAAGAGGATCTGTTTGTGTTTTTCCAAAAGACGAATCCTCTCCAATATGGATACCATCTAGATTAATAAAACAGGTACCACATCAAAATGATCAAGATGAAGTTATTGAAGAATCAAGATTAATAAAAAAGGTACAAAATCAAGAGGACCAAGATGAAGGTATAGAATGATTCCCTCAAAAGAGTCCTTCAAAATATTTCACAACTTAAGTGTCATTCCTCCTGGCCGGGACGAGGAGATCTCTCTTTAGTGTGCACACAATTGTATTTTTTTTTCTTTTCTTTTTATACATGTCTTTATGTCTGTACATTTGTCTATATTTCATGTTAATGTGACGTCACAAATATATGTTTGTATGTTTGTTCGTCTGTCCAGTGTGACGTCACAAAGAACAAAGCGCTTATGAAAAAGAAAATATACATATATATATATGGATCCAAATAACTTTAATTCATTTTAGGTTAAGAGTATTCAATTTAGGTAAATAATTTTATAAATGAAGGTACTTTCAATTTTGATTTATAGGTGTCCCTGGGACTTCTCTTTAGCAACAATATGACTAGTGCTATATAACCTGATATTTTGGTGTTTTGACTTAAGATTGTTTATTTGTTATTAACTTCATTTGTTTAATAGCTCATTAATTTCAATTATCTCAACAGGTAAAAAATTGCTCTGTATACAGAGACTCAAGGGTTCCAGCTAACAAATTATTTCTCTCAAGTGCCTTTACCTTTTCTTTAATCTATCTTTAATGCAGTAATTACCCTCAGTCTTTCTTTGTTTTGTTCTAAATATGACATTTTTCCAACTTATGTTTGTAGAAGCTCAACCAGCGATGTATGTGAACAAAAATCAACTTTAATTTTCTAATCTAATTATTCTATTTTGTAGTTTGACAACTCGCCTCTTGACTCAGTGCTGCAATAGCACCGCCTTTCCTTTAATAATTGATGCTTGAGTTTCTAGGTAGCGGGCCCTGAAGATTTGCCGGTGGCATTGTCTAAACATAAAAAAGACGTCTGCTGCTCAAACATCAAACAACCTCACCAACAGTGTGGCCTCTGCTCTACATGCATGGGGCCTCCTACATCAACATGTTATAACAAATGGACATTTTGATCTTTCATTGTTTGGGACTTTACGGGACAATGCCTTGCGGGTATTTGTCTAGAGAATTCAGTGTGTTACTTGATGGAACTTAGGGCAGCTGATTTGTTTAAACAATTTGATATGCTATGCAATTTGGCTCATCACCAAAAGGCTTGTTGCCTTAAAGCCGCAACATCTCCTCACAATTGGACGGCTGTTAATCATCATATATAGTCGATCCTAAAGGGCTCCATTGGATGGCTGGTTAGCCAATGACGGGTAAGATCCCCAGAAGGGGACAACCTAAGACAGGCACAGTCGCACGGGACAGTCTCATGTGGCCGACATATCAACCTAAGACAGGAGTCAAGGGCACAGCCTTGATTATCCGATGACGGGTAAGAATGTTGGTTGCACATAGACGTCCTAGAGCATTACCTCTTTTAAAACAAAAAGGGGGAAATGCAGGAGCCCTGTTTGGGGATTGACTTGAATTGCAGTTGACTATGAGCCGTGGAGATTTGGCCATTGTCACCACCCGTAGTCTCACGGGATTTGTTGCGGGATCTCGAGTGACTTGGCCGAAATTGCTGATCGGGTCAGCGCCATTTTTAGTGGAGTGTTTGGCGTGTGTTAGTTGTTGTTAGAACCAGAGAGAAAAGTTATCAGAATAAAAAGCTGTTTGTCTCCAGTTTGCTTCTGAAGTTCTTCCCGTGGCTCCGGTGCTCCAAGCGCTTCAGGCGGCAACATTAGTCTCCATTTATTAAAGAGTCTAATAACACATTTTTTACATCTCTGTAACTGTGACTAAATCCCAAAGCTTAACATTTATTATGCCTTCACCTTTGCCCATCATTTAAATTATTGATATTTTTCTATTGCTATCATTTTTTTTCTTTACTAGTAGCTATTTTCCAAATGTAAAATTGGTATAACAAATATGAATTATATATATACACATATAAATTTAATAATCACATAAAATTTTTACATGTTCCATACACTTATATATTGAAAGTAATAATAATCACAACTGGATTACATTATTGAGACCAAGTTTTGAGGTCTCCTTATTTGGTGAAAATTTAAGAATTAGTCATAGGTAGAATTGAAATATTTAGAAAATGACCCTCTTAACTCCTTTCTTTAAGTGAGATGATTTTGGAAGTTATTAGCCAATTTGTTTTGTTGCCACTGTAATACTTTTGTTTACTCTGATCCTTTTTTTTTCCTTCTAAAGCTTTGTTTTCTACTGTACCAACTACGGGGAAGAGAAGTTACAGAAGGAATTCAGAGGTAAACAAAATCTGAGCTTCCAAAAGTGAGGTCCTGGCAGTAATGATAAAAAATAAAATAGTATTATTATAGCCTGGGGCAAAACTGAGATGAGGAAGGAAGCAAACCAAAGAAAAATCCGAAAGGAAGGAACGTTGATGCTGCTATGGGTTTCTGAGATAAAGTCTTGCGTTCTGTCTTCCCAGGGAGAAATCTGGGTGGGGGAAAGTAAGAGAATCTAGATGAGTGTGGGGGCTCTAGGGTGCAGGTGACACTGGTCTTGTTTTCCAGTCAAAACCTGTGAAAGTGATAATGTCCCAGAGTTAGTTCCTATCCTGTTGAAGAGCAATGGTAACAGTAGAAATTGTAGGAATACTTGTCTGGTAGTGTGGGGCAGAACAGGTGGTAAATTCACTGTGGTCCCAGAGTAGGGTGTGATTTATTTACCTAAACCATACTTTTGCTAAAGGTATGGGGGTTATTGGTGGAGAGACAGTTGTGGAACAGAAAAGGGCTGTGGTTGTGGTAATGAAAGGTTGTAGCCCAGAGAGGATGGGATGAATGTGTCACATCACAAAAGGCATCCGATGGAGGCCAGCATAGAAAGTGGAAAGCTGTCAATATGATCCCAGCTGACTGATGGCCAAATGACTCCCCAATTTGGGAAAAATCCCCTAAATAATGATCACAAAAATTGGACAGAAAAATTCCTGAACTAAACTCTGCTTAACCTGAGATGACAATTTACCCAGAACTGGTAAGTATCATGTTTTCTAATGTTTGGAAACAATGGGAATTTGAAAGAGAAATTGTGAATCTGAAAAATATATTGCTTTTGTACAAATACATATGTGACATTAAAAGGTGAATTCAAGGGGCTGAGGTCTTAGCTCAGTGATAGAGCCCTCGCCTCGCACGTGTGAGGCACTGGGTTCCATCCTCAGCACCACATAAAAATAAATAAAATAAAGGCATTGTGTCCATCCTCAACTAAAAATATTTTTTAAAAAAGGTGAATTCAATATATATGCTGACAACAGGTGAAGATTTTGGTAACAATAACTTACCTTCAGGAACATGCCCAGAAGCACAATCTTCATCCAACTCGACCCATTCATGCCTAGGGTTTGAATCACGGAAAGCAGTTATCCAGAAGGAGATCAAGGGGTGTCTACTTCCAAAGGCAGGGCTTAGGGTCAAAATTTGTGGAGTGCTCTTATGGTCTGCCAGACCTCAAATGGTGAGAGGGGTGTTCAGTTGAATTCCTGCCTTTATTCTATTGATAGGCAAGATGGCAGAGGTAGGTTATAGTGACATGGATATGATGGAATAGAAAGAAACCTGGCTAGAGATGGAAGGAAATTAAAAAAGAAAGAGTTGTGGGTCAACCTTAGGCTCAGTTTTTGGGCAGCAGTCCCTGTTCACATTAGTAAGTCACAAACATGGGGAGGACTCTGTCTCAATTTCCTCAATTAAAAAATTAAGGAGTTGATTCATGACTTTTTTTTTTTTTTTTTTTTTTTTTTTGCGATTTGGTTAATAGGAGTGGTAGGTAGGAGGAACAGACAGAAGTGTAACCTTTAATTTTTGTCAAATAAAAATTACAAATGAGACTGTCTCTCTACAGGGCTCCAAGTAAATTGAAAAAATAGAAAGTTGATATTGGACATGCCTATCTCCTTGACCCCTGGCCCAATAAACCCCAAAACTTTAGAATAATTGAAGAATCTCTTCATGTTGGAAATAATTCTTCATTTATTTCAATGCCTCTTCCATGCGTTTTCTTTGAGATGAGAAAGCAGTTATAGCATAGTGGGGATTGTTGATTTTCTAGTTTTAAACAATCTGGAGGAAAAGAATTTAGCATATATTGTTCATTAAGTATCTGTATGCCAAAAGGATTGCCATTAGGATCAGCCCTATTCTCTCTGCTCCTAACTTCCTCCCTTGAGTGATGTGCTCATGGGCTTATTCTATATGGAATATTTCTGAATGTAGAGGGAAATCTGCAGTCAACTCTGGGACTTATTGTCTTTGATAACAAAGTGAAAAAGGTAACCCTTCTTGGCACTGGCAGGTATCTGTCTTTGTAAACATACCCCACTCAAGTACACTGTACCCCCCCTAAAAGGGCCACAAAGATGTACTCAATATTTCTTGATTGGAAAAAAAAAGAGGTGCAAATGAGTTCCTGTGGGACAAAAGCTTGGGACTTAAAGAACAAAAGCATTTAGGATGATAATGTTGTATGTCTGACTTCACTGTGAGGAGAATTTTACTTCTGGTATGTTTTTATACAAACATATTTTGATTGCCAGTGTGTAGGGAGTTAAGAACTTTTGAAAATTTATCTTGGTATTGTCATTAAAAATATCATCTGCTATTGTGATAGATTATAAAAAGAAAACAAAGTGCTAAATGCTTCAAGCAAATCCACTCTAAGAATACTGGATATACTTTTTCCTTTTCTCCCCACCCCACAGGCTAGGCTAAGAGTATTTATAATAAGCAAATGCCACTGTTTTAAAATTCCTCAAATAACTGAGTTTTAAAATGGATTATTTTAAAGGTCACTGGATACAAATGGTTCACAATATGACAAATCCTTGAACTATAAAATCTTGTGCTATTTTCTTCTGAGAATTAGTAACAGTTTGAAATTAAACGGAAATAAAGAAAATCAAAGCTTTTGGCAAAGGTCAAAAGATGAGGTCCTCAAACTCAATTCTCATCTATTAAGAAACAGTGTACTAGAGTTTTACATTAGTCCTGAGAAAGTCTCAATTGGTTTGGAGAAGATTCAGAGGTGAAGAACCTTCAGCTCCTGCTCTGCATGTCATTTGCTGTTCAGGGTTTGTTCAGTGAGACTTTCCTGTTGGAACTCTTGCCTAATGTGCTCAGTGGTTAGAAAGCTCTTTGTTTTACTTTTCTTTCTTTTTCTTTTCATCTTTAGGTGCTGGGGATCAAACTCAGGGGCTTATACATACTAGGCAAGGGCTTTATCTCTGAGTTAAACTCCCAGCCCACAAAACTTTGTCCTTTAATGACATGATCTATCCTTGGAGAGTCAGGGTTTCCAGCTGGGTCTTATTTAGCACTACTGGGATCCAGATAGAATCTCATTTCCTTGTCACATTGCTTCACAGTGAACATTCAATATGAAGTGAAATCCATTGGGATTTCTCAATGGTGACTTACGGTGATCTTGTTAGTTGTTCAGAAGAGCTGTCAGAATCAATGTGGCTTTGCTTGGTGTGACCTCACTGAACAAGCCTGACTCACCTGAGGTACAAAGCATGCTAAGTTTGTATTGCTGTTATTTCTTAGGTTTTATTATTCTATGCCTGGCATAAATAAATAGGAAAATAGGCTTTTTGTCACTAATAAGAGGTGATAATGGTGGCACCAATTTTGAAGGCATATTCCCCCCACCAAAATGTAAAACGTTTTCTTTGCAACTTCAATGTAAAGTATGCTAGATACCACTTATACACTAAAATTAAATTTGGCCTCATTTTTGTTCCTACAGTTACTGCAGCAACTAGCAGTGTGCAGAAGTGGCCTGAGGCTACTTGCTTCAGCTGCATCGCTTATTATGTCTTGCTTTCTGCCCCAGTGGGCCACTCCGTTCCTCTCCTGCAAGCTTTGACCAACAGGGTAGAAACCAGGGGATTTGGACTCTTCACTTTCACATCTTTGGGCAGATAATCTGAAGTATGTTTCTCAGAATTCCTTTAGGTTCCCAGCCAGGGTTGCCAGATAAAGAACATGGGATGCCCAAGTGAATTTGAAGTTCAGATTAACAACAAATTACTGCAGGAGGCATACTTTTTCAGTAAAGCAAAGTATTATTTGCCAATAAGATTTAGGGGGGGGTGTAGTGTATCTTTACTTGCTAAATCTATTAACCCTATGTCCAAAGGAACTGAGACCTAGTTGTCACGGTAGTAACAATTGCAGCATATACCTTTGTATTGGATTTAACTCTTTGTTTCACTCTTTCTGCACATACTTCCAACTACAGTTCCCTAGCTTTAGATCCTGGGAATGTCTCAGGTTTTGTTTTTTGAGGAGAGACAAGCTAAAATGTAAGGCTAAATTGGAAGCACTGTAGATTATTTATAACCCACTGGGATTATATTTTTTTCCTAAGTAACCCACATGTCTTCCCTAGTTCTTTTGTCCTTTGAAATCTAGATAAGACTGATTGGAATTGCTGAGTTCATGACCTGTGGAAGTTCAAAGCTGGCCACACAGCCCTAGACACCTGTAATTTCTGAGATGCTTATGTTCTTACAGCTACTTGTTATAAACCCTTGATTTTGTGAATTTGTGCAATTTAGGGGTCATTCCACTGTCTAGCACTTCCTGATATTGTTTTGCCCACTCATAACCCAGATGTGAAAATCAGCTCTTTACTCAATTTCATATGACATAATATTTCTTATTATATAATTTTATATATAATAGAATAGAATACACATATACACCATATAAATGTAATTTATATACATAAACATGTGAATGTAATTGATATAATGATACATCTATAATCAAAACACATACATACATATGTCAATATAATTAACAATTGACAGTTTACATTGCAAATTATATTTAGTAAAAGGTGAACATCTGGAGTATCTGATATGAATGGTTTATGCTTCTATTTTCAACCAAAAACAAACAAACAAACAAATTCTCTTTTCAATTATGTTTGTTTTCTCTCCCTCCTAGGTATGTTATCAAAGATTTAAACAGTAATTTAAAAGCAAAGCATATTTTTACTTGACATTGATGCTGTCCAACAGCTGTGATATTACATTGCTCTTCCTGTCCCAATTAAAAACAGGTGTGTCTAGAACACTCAGGTCTTTCTGTGTTTGTGATTCCTATGGAGTCCAGGCCTACTTCTACGAGTAGGATGTATGTATAAATCAAGGCCAAGAGTGATCAGTTCTGGGATCTGAATGGAAAGGTAAAAGGAGACAAAACTTTGCACAAACCTTAAAAAATAACATGATACAAATTCTACAAGAGAGGAATTCTCACGTATGAAAAATGCAGGGAGGAAGGAATTCCAATTATTTGACTTGCAAGACAATTTCTATTTTTATCAAGCACATTCTCTGAAAGTGACAGTAGAGTGTATTTTGACATATTACATATACATGGAGTATAATATGTAATTGTATACATGATGTGGAGTTACACTGGTCGTGTACTCATATATGAACATAGGAAAGTTATGTCTGATTCATTCTACTGTCTTTCCTATTGCCGTTCCCCGTTCCCCCTCCCTTCCCTTCATTTCCCTTTGTCTAATCCAATGAACTTCTATTCTAAATAATCAGTAACATTATAAAAATACTGCATTTTAAATACATGGCAGGCCTTGTTCTAAGTGACTTGCCTGCCTTCTCTCACAGTACTGTGTAGAAGGCAATACCATTGCTTAGGTTTTTATCAATAAGGTAAGGATTTGGCCCATGGAACTACATGTAGTAATGGAAGAACACATATAGGTATTTTGAATTCAAAGTTCAAATACTAAGTTATCTGGGGAGTAGAGACATAATTGAACCAACTGGTTGGATTGCTGGGTAGACTGGTCAGGGGTAGATGATTTAGTGGCAGAACAACGAATTTTTGGAATTACTTAAAAGTCAATACAAAATTTATTTCAGTTCCTTTACTTTCGGACTATACATTTATGAAGTTCTTGTTGAAGGGATTTGAACAAAGTGGTAATAAATCTTGTTTTGTCATGAATCATATTTTGTCACTGATATGTACCCATAAAGTAAAACTTGGAACTTTAAACCCTGTGGATTCCCTGACTCTGGTTTGAAGGTTAACTTCCCAATTCAATTCAACCATTTGGAATTTCTGTGGTTAGCTTGGTGACTAAGCTGCTGAACTACAGTTGCTGCTTTGATAATGATTCAATCTCACTTTACTTACATTAAAAAAAAAAAAAAATCCCACCCCAAAGGAAACCCAGCAGAACAAAGGAAAGCCAGGTGAAATGTTATACATTAGAAAACTTTTTTTTCATGTTATTGCTGAGATAAAGATAAAGTAATTCTTTGGCATTGTTGTAATATAGAATTCATTTTATTTTTGGCCTTTGAACTCTAACTTCTTAAATATATTTAATGTTGGCAGGAAGAGATTGTTTGTTATGTAAGAGACACTGAATAGCATTCTATTTTTGACTTCTGTTATTGTTTTTTTTTTTTTTAAGTGCAAGAGAGAAAAATAAAAGCAGAATGGCTCTCTGTCACCTCTTCATCCACTGTGGTGATGACTAAGTTTGTGTTCAATATAAATTAAATAATTTTTATTCCTTTTACCTCTCAGAGTGATTATTTTCTTTAGTAAATTTTATCTTCTCTTAGCTTATTTCATAAACATTAACATTTAGTTTGTATGAACTCATTTTTTATTATTTTGAAAAGATACCTTACTAAGGGGGGTATGCATTTCTTTTTAAAATCTATAATTTATTTCCTTTAGCAAAATTGGTTTCCAATTATGTGCAATTTGTGGACAGAGCAATTCACCCTGTTTCTGTTGATTGTCTGGAGGTATGTATATCTGACTTGTTCTTTGTTTATAGCATTTTACAAAAAAAAAAAAAATTGTGCCAAACAACTAGAACGGAGAATCAATACTACCACCAGAATTGAAAAAGTCCTCTCAGCTGTTGTGAATGAAGTTTGGAGTGACACAAATCTTATTTGTAGAGCTTATGTGTGGTGCTGAAGAATTAGTCTTAGGTTATAAAACTTCTTCTCTTTCCTTAATCAGATAAACTGTCTGGCCTGAAACACAGGTCTTTTTATTTTCACAGACAGCTCCATTTTCTTCCCATAAAAGATTTGTGTATAGCATAAGGACCTGTTTCAGTCTAAGCAGAAAGCATGTTCAATTCATATAATTTCACTCACTTTATACAACTTTTTTGGGAAAGAGAAAATTCTTATTAAGTGGTTGGATAGGTTTTTAAAAAATTATTTTGGGAAAATCTGAGGTGAGAAAATGATTTACTGCTTGGATCATCTGTAACTAGACTATTTTATTTTTTAAAAGTGTATTTGTATCTCTCAGTTTTTGATGGGGACTATAACCATAAACTGTTTACAAAGTCACAAAATATTTACTTAATACATCAATATGTATAAATGAAATGTAATTATAATGACATATGCATATAATGACATAGCTCTTACTTTGTATATGTTAGCTTTTACATTATCATAATTATTATTTTTTGGTAGAGGGGATTGAACTTGGGGTGCTTTACTGCTGAGCTACACCCCAGTCCTTTTTATTTTTTTATTTTGAGACAACATCTTATGAAGTCATCCTCCTAACTCAGTCTCCTGAGTTGTCAGGAATACAGGCATGCACCACCACACTTGGCTATATTTAACATTATTAATTTGGCATTTACAATATTTTTTATCTTTTTTTTAATTTCATTTTTATAATTTTTAATATGTACAACTCATTGTGCATATATTTAGTATCTTTTTACATACAACTGTTTGTATACAAAGTATATTCGTACAATTCAGGTCTTCAATCATGCATTAAGGAAAATGATATCCGTCTCATTAAATCACCTTCCTTTTTTTTTTCTCCCCCTCCCTCCCCATTTTTTATCTTTTCATGTTTCTATATATGGCAAAATAACTAGAAGATATTTTATTGGAATAGCATAATTTTTACTTTTTATTGGCAACTTAATTACTTTTTTCCTTTCCCTTTTCTCTTACTCCTTTTTCTCTCCCTCATTTCCTTTTTTTCTTTTTTTTTAAAAAAAACTCCCCTAATAGCTAATTATATAAATAAGCTTATTTTCTTTGATGTTATCACATAATAAAATGTTATATATTTTACAAATCTTGTCTTGACAGATTAGCCAACATATTATCTACTTTCAAACATTTACTTTTTATGAAATACATTTATAATATATATATGTGGAAGTAAATGAGGCATGACTGATATGGTAGGAAGCTTCTGACATGATATGCAAGGATCTCCAGCTTGTCATTCACTGTTGTGGACAGTCATGTCCTGAACAACAATGGACCACATAAGATGAATCGATTCTGAAGGATTTTACCACCTAGTGACACCATTACCCTCAGTTTGTGTAAGTATAATCTACGATGTTCACACAGTGAAATTGCCTAATGACATTCCTCAGAGCATATCCTGTCTCTAAGTGACTTGTGACTGTGTAACCTGCCACCCTTGAGTAACTTGCTTTTAACTAATTGTTAGCACAAAAGGACTAGGCTGGACACAAATGTCACAGATCAGCACAGGTTTTATTCAGGAACAAAGTGATGCCTCTGATGGACCCATTTTCCTGGTGGAAAATGAGCCACTGACCAAAGGGGGAGTTTGGGCTTATATAGGTTACACTGAGAGGTGACTTAGTTAATGTGCATGTCAGTTTGGGCTATCTTAATTGGGCCAGATGGAGGATGTGGAGTCAGTGGTTAGTAACTGGGAAAGAATTTGTTTAGGGTGGGATCAATGCTTTGGCCTCTTCCCAGAAACTGTTATTTCAGACTTGAGGGATATGGCCTCCCTGGGGCCAGTCTTGTCACTGGGAAAGAATGTATTGGGAAAGGCTCAATGTATTGCCTTCTCCCTGGGCCACATTATTTTGGGGTTTGTCATTTTCCATATCCAACACCAATAGAATACAGTAATGTGAAGGGGATGACACTTCTGAGATTAACACAAGGTTGTGACTTTCTCCTGCTAGAGACACTCTCTCTTGTTGGCTTTGATGGAGCAAACTGCCATGTTGGAGAGGTCCATGTGGCAAGGGAACGAGAGTGGCTTCTGGCAACAAAGAACCCTCAGTCCAACAACCTTCAAGGAAATCTGTCCTGACAAAAACCATGTGAGTGAAGCTGAAAGCAGAATCCTTCTCAGCTGGCCCTTGGGAGACAGCAGGGCTGGTCAACAACTTGATTATTCCTTGTGAGAGTTTCTGAAGCAGAGGTCCCAGCTAAGCTGTGCCTGGACTCCTCACTCAGAGAAACAAGATAATAGATGCATGTTATTTTAAATTGTTAAGTTTTGGGCGTAATTTTTTATACAGCATTAGATATTTAATACAGTTGATGACATTTCATTGTTTTCTCTGTTTTTTGTCCAAGAAAAAATATGCATCTATATTAAAAAGTGGTTAACATAAATATAGCTTTCCTTCTTCATTTCCCCATACATTTCTATAATACTAAAGAAGCCTTTGAAACTAAATTTTTAATGTAATGTACCATGCAATTGTATAAATGCATCATAATTAATAAAATGTTCCATAGTTGAACTTTTATTTTATTACAATTTTCTTCTGATGGCAAATAATTCTGTGAAAAGTCCTTTTATACAAATATATTATTTATCTATTTTTTTTTAAATTTAGCATATGAATCTAAATTTGAGTTACTTGGATTAAAAAAAATTCTAAACATCCATGGATTGCATTTCCAAGTTATTTTCTAGGAATATTGCCCAAATTTCCTATTCCCACAAGAAATGCATGACTCATCCGCTTGCCATATCTGGGCAACACTGGGATCATAATTATTTTTCTTACTTTTTTTTTTAACTTGCATGTTTTATTTCTAACAGATTTGATCAAATTTTCTTAGTTTGAGTAGTAATTTGTATATTCTGTTTTTAGTGAAATTCAGGCTGATATTTTGGATTTTTAAAAAATTGTATTTACTTTTTTCTTTATTTAACTTATTTCTTTATTTTACTTATTTCTTTATTTATTCTTTTTTTTTTTTTTTGGCGGGGGGTTACTGGGGATTGAACCCAAGGGCACTTGATCACATCCCCAGCCCTTGTTTTGTATTTTACTTGGAGACAACCTCTCACTCTGTTGCTTAGGGCCTCAATAATTTGCAGAGGATGGCTTCGAACTTGTGATTCTCTTGCTTCAGCCTCCTGAGCGGCTGGCATTACAGGCATGCACCATTGCATCTGACTAAGAGTCATTCTATTTTACTATCACTTTATTAGATACTATACAGATAGCTCCTTTCCACAATGTATTATATTTTGAATTTATTTGTTTTATAATTACATTTATTATAATCTTAATTTTAAAGCAAAAGGGGCAGAATACATTCAGCAATCTGTCTCTCTGTTACTATCTCTGTATCTGTCTCTTGCTCTCTCACACATATACACACATATTCATTACTGACTTTATACATAATAAAAATGTTAATGATAGACCGCCTTTGTTAAGTCTATATCTTATGTGTGGTGCTTTTTATTTATATTTTTTCAGTGCTGGAAATTGAACCCAGGGCCTTGTATATGCTAGGCAAGTGCTCTACATCCTCAGCCCTGGTACTTTTTATTTATTTAAGCATTATAATACATATTATCCTATTTAATATTCACAATAACCCTGTCTAGGAAGATATAGACACCATTTTATTAATGATTTAAATGCAGCTCAGAAGTTATTTAAATGACCCAAAGAGCTACAGAGCTTAGTAATTGCTAGAGTTGAACACCAGCTCAGGTTCTCTGTTTTCACTCCTTCTCTCCTTCTCTCTTTCTTTTTCTTTTCCTTCCCTTCCCTTCTCTCTGTGTTGGAGACGGAACCCAGTGTCTCACACATGCTAGGCCTGACTCAGGATTTCTGACTTTACATCCAATAATTTTTCTTTCATGATTTTTTCCCACACTCTCTGTTCAACATCATTCTAAATATTGAGGAGTATAAACAAAAGAGGGTAGGGAATTAATATTTATAATGCACTAACTCATGGAATTCTATAATTTCCTAATTTTTACAAAGAAGGAATAAAAGTCTCAAAGTGTTACTTGCTGAAAGTTATAACACAGATGATGCAGCTCTTTGATTATTTTAAGGCCTATGATTTGCACTTCCATCATTTGGAAATGGTTTAGTCTATGGAGCAAGTGGAATAAGTAGAATTTATTATTATTATCTATTTTCTCTTTGCATTTCTCTTTCTCCTGGTTTGTGCAACTTTCTTCTCAGAACTCCTACAAGTGAAGGAAAATTTGGTATTGAATATGCCTGGTAACACCTACTCTCTGTTCCAGGCTTGCCTACCCCGGGAAGCCTCTTCTGAACTCTTTGGACTTCTGACACCTGCTTACCTCCATTATGGCACTAATTTCATTATATATATATTTTATCTGCTTAACTATCTGCCTAGAGGTCTTGGAGTATAGTGCCTGGCTCACAGTAGGTGCTTAATAAATGTTAAATAAAAGGGAAAGTCAGAGGATGGTTGGAGGAAATGCTTAGGACTCCAGGGGGACCAGCTGGCTCATAGCTGTTCTTAAAGCACAGGAGTCTTGGGTACTTGGAGTGCACATATTCTCCACATCTGCTTTTAGGGGAATTCCATCAGAAAGGATCAGAAGAAAATCTTGTTTCCCTGGCTCTTTCTTTCCACTGTAGGGTATTTATTTGAAGCATTTAAAATGAAATCAAGAAGATTAAAATAAAACTGAAGTGTGACATTTTGGATTAAACAACTGTTCTAGTTATTTACAATATTTACAGAATACAGAGCTAAAGGATGTATATCTTTAAATTCTGCATTTCATGCACAAAGGAAAGGCCTTAGCAGTAAGAATAAGGAAAAATCTATTGCCTGGTCACTTTCTGCAAGGCATTTTCTAGGGATCCAATAGGATTCTAAGATTGGACAGTCAATGTTAACAAATGATACATGTTTTTGTTTTACTCTTTTTCATGGGAGGATCTGAAATAGTCAAGTACTGTGCTTGAGTGTGGATATGTGTGAATATAGTATACTTGTTAGTTATAGGGCAGAGTTATTCAAACACTGAACATAAATTATAATTCCGTCAGTCTGAGTTTATGTGAGAAGAAATTGGAGGCAGTGATAATTATGTCTATATCATGCTCTATAAGAAAGAACTTAAAAACTTTTTAAAACTAATTACACACAAAATAACACACACACACACACACACACACACACACACACACACACACCACAATCCATCCATTTCTTTTGGTGAGTAGTTTCCCTGTGACTCATTTTTAAACTAATATACATGAATGAGAGTAGCACAGACTAATCTCCTTGTTAGGGAGCTTGCTGATGAATGTGGTCAATCTTCAAACTTCAAAGTACCTAACAAGATGTAAACATTTAAATGAAATCAACCATTATAACTAAATAATTTTTTTTTAAAGCCACACAGTAACAAAATGTGTGGCTAAATACTTGCCATGTAAAGGAATTGAACTACAGGTGCCCATATTGGCCTAAATAGACATTGTAGAAATTGGAGAGAGAGACACTATTCTTGAGAAATCAGTTAGAAACTTCCAGTTTTGATCAAAGGCAAAGCTTTTGGCAGACCGCTAATAAATCCTAAGGATCTCTGGGATTTTTTTTTTAAACTTTATTTTATTTACTTATTTTTTGATTTTTTTTCTAGTTGTAGTTGGACACAATACCTTTGTTTTATTTATTTATTTTTATACAGTGCTGAAGATCGAACCCGGAGCCTTGCACATGCTAGGCGAGCGTTCTACCGCTGAGCCACAACCCCAGGCCCTCTTTGGGATTTTTGAGACAGTTCTCACTGCTGAATCTGTATTTCAAAAACATACAGAACATAGTGGTACCACTGATTAATGAACAAGACTTAAAAAAAATTCCAAAATGATGAAAATTCTGAATGTGAATATTGATGGTCCTATTACAGAGCCCAAAATCTATGTAGTAAATATCGGTGAATGTCTCCTTCTTTTTGAAGACATACTATCACTCAGAAGTGTTGTATTTAAAAAATTTTAATAATGGTATTCTCTTGAATTTCAAATGGAATCCTGTACTCTAAAAAATATATGAACATCAGTTTGCCGAGTAATTTCCATTCAGCAATTCTCCTGCTCCCACTGGCCACGCGCGTGCTCTAGCGCCATCTAGCTAAATTCCAAGGTAATTCATTACAACTCAGCTCTGCTTCTAGTCTATAGTTATTCCTGTTCATTTTTTAATTATACTGTATTATTTAGGTGTTTTTGTTTTAACTTCTATGTAAACATAGTCTTCAAATATGTTTTTAAGCCAAGTCAAATAGTATAGTATATCAAATGGAGTTCCACTCCTACAAATGGATAAATTCCTGACACATTATAAAAACATTTGTTTATATAATTACACATGAGGCTCTGATTAGGTTTGCATTTTTGGAAAGCTGTTTCCTGAAGTTACTAAAACTCCAAGGTCTGTAGCTTTTACTCAGGCTTGAATTATTACTTTGACAGTCAAGACTAAGTTGGGGTGTCTTCCAGGAGTACACATTTGTCCAACAAGTCCCCTTGGCAGTTTTGAGTGTCAGCCTGAGGAGGTAAAACCAGAATGTGGAGAGAGAATAGAAGGTCAGTCGGGGAGTGCTGGCGACAAAGGCAGGATCTGAGAGGCAGAGATGGTTTTAAAGAGGATACTCAGACAACAAACCAGGAAACTTGAAAGAGAGAATGTAGAAAGAGGAACTGGGAGACACTAAATAGAGAAATCAGACGAAGGGACAGACAGAGGTCATCTTGGGGTAAAGAAAGAGAAAGAATAAAAGAAGACCAACAAAGAATAAAAATAAAGAAGAAAAGAAGAAAACTGAGAATAGAGATTTGTTTTCACCTTCACAGTTAACATTCGTATGTGATACCACCTATTTGAAAACCAGGTCCATAAACTGGAACCAAATCAACACTGTGGATAGTCAAACAACCCCACTACATTCACTTTCTTGATCTTAACTCGATAGGTAGAAATTTACACCAGTTGACAGTACATTTTGAAATAAAAAGTTATATTTTTGTTGTTATTGTTGTTCATTTTCTGGGTCAGTTTACATCTATGAAAGGAAAAATTACTTAAAGTAAGGTCAGATTGATAAAGACTTTCCATATTATTAAACTTTTCTCATATTCATAGATGCTGAGATGTTCATGGGTAGCTAAAAAATGGTGATAGATACACATGGCTTCTTCTGTGGGAATAGATTGTTTTACTGTATGAAATTCTCATTTCAAATGGCTGTTCTTACAGACCTTTAAGTACATTACACAATGAAGCAACTCATCATAGCACATGTACATGCAAGAATTTTTTGACATTTTCTTAATGTAAGAGAATATAAACAGGGGAGGACTATCACAAGTGTATTTAAAAAGGAAACATTATTTTAAAGTTATCACTTAACTTACATTTTAGTATTTTTAGATTTAGATAATAATGATTTTGTAAAAATATCTACTATTTCTCCTTTAGTGATGTGCCACATGATTCTTTAAGTCTTAGTGCCCAATCTTCTTCTGCAAGTCCAGATCTTTAGCACCCTTCACACCTAATCATATTTATTTTATCCCTTCTGCTAACTGTGGAGAGGACAATTTTTCAATGACACTCTTCAGTGCTTCTCAATACTCCTTTGGTATCTGTGGTTTTCAATGTTCCATTTAACTTACCCTGCTCATTATTTACTATTATTATTATTATTATTATTATTATTATTATTATTTTGCTTAAGAGAATGTTTCATCCTGAATACTGTTTGAACTTCCAGATGGCTTTTTACTAATCTCTGTTCAGTTATGAACTGATAATTAAGATATGAGCAGATAGTGAAGATTTAATTCCTTCCAGAGATCCTTTACAAAGATATTTTGATAGGGATTGTCAAAGAAATCTTTAAGACCTAAAAGGAATAAAGAAGACACAATAGGTAATAGATAATTTTTTATATGGACATTCCTCCATCAGTACAGATGTCTACAGTAGCCCTATTCACCTTTTGTAGAGTCTCTGTGGAAATTCTAGCATCACCACTCTGAAGCTATAGAGATTTCTCAATACAGCCTGTGCCATTGTGGCCCAGGAAGTTGTATAAAGATGAAATTCTGGACCCTTTGAAACTTTGGCATGATACTGTCTGACCCCCAGGTGCCTTATGAAGAAGCACATCTCCAGAGTGGCCTTGTACAGGTTGATCCGATGACTGAGGGCTGAAATCCAGCTGTTCCGTGCTTGCCACGTCCTTCACTCTGGCTCTGGGCCTTAAGCCTTTGAGGTTCTCTCTGGGATGGCCAGGGCTTTGTGGAGAGTGACAGATGCAAACCTTTTACCTGCTACTACTATCTGTGTAGAATGGTGTTGGCTTATTTATAAAGGCTGAAAGAAGAAATTAAAAATAAAACAAAATATAGCATTCTATATAGTCCTGTTTTATTTAGATCATGTTTTATAATAAAACTATGTATACTATTTAATCCAAAATATGGAAAATTTTTCATTTTTTTTAAATTTCAAAGATTCTTAATAATGCAGTAAGGAATTCTCAGTGTTTCTATACTAAAGAAATACTAGCTCAGGAAGTATCTTGGGGGCCTCTTTCCTGAATCCCTAATCAAAATCTTTAGCTCTCACTAGTTGTATGTATGATGAATTTTCTGAAGATTTAATGAGCTCTGATTTTAGAACAAAATGTGTAAATTGTTGCCTTCTTACCAATTTTGAAGTACTTAATTTTTGAATTGTTGTTGAGCAAATATATCGGCACTATGAAAGGGTATAATTATTGCCAGATAGGAACAACAACAAAAATTATACTAAAATTAATCATGCACTGAAAATGAGCAAGGGATTGCGTAAAGTACTTTACCTAATATCATGATGATAGTAAAATTGAAGGGCAAGTAGTAACAAAATGCCACATTCCAGTTACTCCTCCAGGTGCTTCACATGGTCCATCTTTAATATTCATGGCAATGTAGGAGGTTGGTTTCATTATTATCTTTATTTTGCATACAAGGAAATGAATGCATATAGAGGTCAAGTCCTTTTCTTAAGGTCACCCAGTAAGGAGTAGCAAAGCTGAAATTTGAACTCAGTCCATTTGATTCCAAAGTCATGGTTTCAACAACCATATTATATGCATAATGAAACTGTTTGAGTAAAACTATAATGTTTCTTTAAAATCATCTATGACCCTTTTCAGTGAATTTAAGGATAGACATTCTTGTGGTACTGACTCCACTCGATATTATAAAGTTAATATAATATAGAGAGGCTGATTGCTTAAGTTAAGGTGTCTTCTAAATGAAATATATTGCTTTCAGTGTTTTATCTCCTTTATACAGGTTTAAATGAAGCAATTTGGTAGATATTGCTTTTTGACTTTTGATAAATCTACTTTCAGTTTTAATGAAGTTTTGAAATGACAATAAACTTCCTAGACTAGAACGTAAAACCAGTCTTTCTTCAGAATACATTTGCAAAATCTAGGACAATATACATTACTATTATGTGAGATTGAAGCTCTTAAATTTGAATGTTTCATTAGGTCAAATTCAGGTATTAAATGGACTTATTAATTTGCAGTGTTTCTAGAATCTAGAAACGTGTGTACTGAATTTTATGCCTACCACCATCCTACACATTTGTAGGATGGGCCTATATGCCCATCAGGAAGATGGTTACTTATGTTTATGATTTGTTGGAAAAGATGATTCAACTTAATTCAAGGCTGAGTCTTTGTGTTTATAGAAAATGACGGGACTTATATCCTGCTCTGAGTGACTCAATTTCCCTATAGGTTGGAAACATACATAACCCACTCCAAAAATCTCGCAAGCACTATCTATGGCCAGGAAAACCAGACTGTTATGGAGATACGTGGATGGAAACTTCACTTACGAATGAGAAAGATTCTGGGAGATCTTTTAGGAGATGTTTTTTTTTTTTTTTGATATTTCACTTCACTTTTACTATGTTAAGATCAAGAAAATCTTTTAATAAACTGAATCTAAAATAGAATCTGGTAGATTTTAACACAAATCAGGCTAAATAATTGAATGATTAAAAGCATTATTCACTTAGGCTTATCATTGAGAATAAAACATTCAACTTTAAATGGTTAGTCATAAAAACATATTCACAAAACTAAAAAGATTTATCTTTCTCCTCATAAATATTAATGTAAATATGGCATGGAGTGTGAATGAATCTATGTCACCAAGTAGCAATTGTGTTTGTATTTGAGGATTAGGAGATGGATTTTAAAGGATGTGCAAGACCTTAAGAGAGATGCAGGCAAGAAGCTTTTTAGCTTGAATCCATCCCATTTATTGATTCTATTTTTCTTTTCTTTTTTTTAAATTTAATTTAATTTTTATACATGCTTGCAGAGTGCAATTCCTTTCATATTACATATAAAAAGCACAGTTTTCCAAGTTATTGGTTTTACACTAAGTATTCTCATACCATTTGAGTTTTTATATGTTCACTTAGTATATTGATGTCCAACACATTCTGCCATTATTCCTATCCCTCTGTCCCCTGTCCCCTCCCCTCTCCTCCCCCCTTTGTTTTATTTAACATTCCTTCATTCCTCTCATCCCCCTTCCCTTGCCACTATAATTCAGTATCCTCATAGCAAAGGAATCAATCGACCCTTGGTTTTCTGGGATTGGCTGACTTCACTTAGCATTATTTTCTCCAAATCTATCCATTTACCTGCAAATGCCATGATTTCATTCTCTTTTACTGCTGAGTAGTGTTCCATTGTGTATATATACCAAATTTCCCTATACATTCATCTATTGATGGGCATCGGGGTTGTTTCCACAATCTAGCTATTGTGAATTATGCTTCTATAAACATTGATGTGGCTGTGTCCCTGTAGTAAGCTGTTTTTCAGTCCTTTGGGTATAGACCGAGGAGTGGGATAGCTGGTTCAAATGGTGGTTCCATTCCCAGTTTTCCTAGGAATCTCTGTACTGCTTTCCAGATTGGCTGCACCAATTTGCAGTCCCACCAGCAATGTATGAGTGTGCCCCCTTTCCCACAACCTTGCCAGCATTTACTGTTGTTTGTGGTTTTGATAGCTGCCATTCTGACTGGCATGAGATGAAATCTTAGAGTAGTTTTGATTTGCATTTCTCTAGTTGCTAGAAATGTGGAACATTTTTTCATATATTTGTTATCATCTTCTGAGAAGTGTCCGTTCAGTTTCTTAGCCCATTTATTGATTGGGTTGTTTGGGGTTTTTTGGTGTAAAGGTTTTTGAGAGCTTTATATATGCTTGAAGTTAATGTTCTGTCTGATGTGCTTGTGGTAAAAATTTGCTCCCATCCTGTAGGTTCTCTGTTCAACTCATTGATTGTTTCTTTTGCTGAGAAGAAGCTTTTTAGTTTGAATCCATCCCATTTATTAATACTTGGTTTTAATTCTTGTGCTATAGGGGTCTTATTGAGGAAGTTGGGGCCTAATCCAACATATTGGAAATTTGGGCCTACTTTTTCTTCTATTAGGTGCAAGGTCTCTGGTTTAATTCCTAGGTCCTTGATCCACTTTGAGTTGAGTTTTATGCATGGAGACAGATAGAGGTTTAATTTCATTTTATTACATAAGAATTTCCAGTTTTCCCAACACCATTTGTTGAAGAGGCTGTCTTTTCTCCACTGTATGTTTTTGGCACCTTTGTCTAATATAACTGTAGACGTGTGGGTTAATCTCTGTGCCTTCTATTCTGTACCATTGGTCTACTGGTCTATTTTGGTGCCAATACCATGTTGTTTTAATTACTATTGCTTTGTAATACAATTTAAGATCTGGAATAGCTCGGCCCGCCTGCAACCATTGATTTTATTTCTTGCGCTTTAGGAGTCTTTTAAGGAGGTTGGGGCCTAATCCGATATGATGAAAATTTGGGCTTACTTTTTCTCCTATTAGGCACAGGATCTCTGGTCTAATTCCTAGGTGCTTGATCCATTTTGAGTTTTGTACATGGTGAGAGATAGGGGTTTAGTTGAATTTTGCTGCATATGGATTTCCAGTTTTCCCAGTACCATTTGTTCAAGAGGCTATCTTTTTTTCCAATGTATGTTTTTGGCTCCTTTCTCTAGTATGAGATAACTGTATTTATGCAAGTTTGTCTCTGTGTCTTCTATTCTGTACTATTGGTCTACATGTCTATTTTGATGCCAATACCATGCCATTTTTGTTACTATACCTTTGCAGCATAGTTTGAGGTCTGGTACTGTGATGCCTCCTGCTTCACTCTTCTTGCTAAGAATTGCTTGGCTTTTCTGGATCTCTCTTTTTTTTATTTTTACAAATGAATTGCATGATTGCTTTTCTATTTCTCTATAAGGAATGATGTTGGGATTTTAATTGGAATCGCATTTAATCTGTATAGTGTTTTGGGCCGTATGGCCATTTTGACAATATTGAATCTACCTATCCAAGAGCATGGGAGATTTTTTTCCATCTTCTAAGGTCTTCTTCAATTTCTTTATTTAGTGTTCTATAGTTTTCATTGTCGAGGTCTTTCACCTCTTTTGTTAAATTAATGAGGTAAAGAGAGAGCTTACATTTTGGGAGCCAATTTTGATAGAGCGCAATCTCTAGGATATATGAAGAACTCAAAAAACTTAACACCAAAAAAACAACCAACTCAATCAATAAATAGGCTTAAGGAGCTGAACAGACATTTCTCAGAAGAAGATATACAATCGATCAACAAATATGTGAAAAAATGTTCAACATCTCTTGTAATTAGAGAAATGCAAATCAAAACTACTCTAAGATTTCATCTCATGCCAGTAAGAATAGCAAAAACACAAGCAACAATAAGTGTTGGAGGATGTGGGGGAAAAGGCACACTCATACATTGCTGGTGGGACTGCAAATTGGTACAACCAATCTGGAAAGCAGTATGGAGGGAGATTCCTTAGAAAACTTGGAATGGAACCACCATTAGCTATCCCCCTCCTTGGTCTATACCTTAAAGACTTAAAAACAGCATATTATAGTAACGCCAACCACATCAATATTTATAGCAGCACAATTCACAGTTGCTTAACTGTGGGAGCAACCTAGATGCCCTTCAATAGATGCATGGATAAAGAAACTTGTACATACAGACAATGGAATACTACTTGGCATTAAAAGAGAATAAAATTATGGCATTTGCTGGTAAATGGATGGAGTTGGAGAATATCATGCTAAGCTAATAATCCACTCCCCCCCCAAAACAAGGGCTTAATGTTTTCTCTGATAAATGTCTGCTAATCCATAAGGGGGGGGCATGGGATGAGTGGAGGAACTTTGGATGGGGCAAAGGGGAGGGGAGGGGGCAAAAAGGTTAGGAAATATGGTGGAATGAGACAGACATCATTACCCTTGGTATGTGTATGATTGCACAAATGGTGTGACTCTACTTCATGCACAACCAGAGAAGTGAAAAATTTTGCTCCATTTGTGTACAGTGAATTGAAGAGCTTTCTACTGTCATGTATATATGATTAGAGCTGATAGATAAATTAAAAAAAAAGAGAGAGAAACACAGGGGGAAAAATCATTGTGCAGCTGGAGGAAGATGAAGTTTGGAATCATGGGATAGTGGCCCAAGATTTTCATTCTCTCTGAAATATGGTGTAAGTTACTTCACCTTTCCCCACTTAAGTTTTCTCATCCGAGGAAGAGGGTAAAAATATTTGTTTCATAGAGCTTTTGTGAGGATTAAATGAGATCCTGAAAGAAGACCCTGAGATAGTACCTGGAATGTTATAAGGCACTTGACAAACTGCACAAATAAAGACACACACACACACACACACACACACACACACACGTGCACTTGTGCACATTTATTCAAGAAGTAGTGTACCCATATAAGTTGTGTCACATATAGGTAGTGATAACTTAAAAAACTCTTCAGCATTTTTCTGGAAAAATGCTGATAATCAGAATTGAATGATTTTTGTTTAATTATGAGTTCTCATTACCTCTTGAGTGATTCTTGTAGGATATGCCAATCTTTGTGTTGCTGTTCATAAAAAAAGAGCCTAGATTTTATTAATAGCTTTGGTAATTAAAGTTTTTAATGAAAAGAGGGAGTTCTGAGGTGAATAGAGCAGAAAGGTTAATAGCAGGGGCAATGAAAAGCAGAAGGCAAAATCTGCTTTGCTGAATGACTACTTTTATGTAGGAGATGAGTACTTATATACCTGAGGGACGAGAACAACCATCACATGTGAATGATGATGGTTACCTAATAGTACACAGAGTGGACAATGGGTCCACTGGGAAACAGTCCAGGTGGAGTAAAATGATGAAATGGAAGGATAATGCTGTCTTCTTAGTTCTCATCAGCAGGTTGAAGAAGCCTTGCCTTTTACGTGAAATGAGGGCATAATTAAAAATGTCTGCCAGGAGATGAAGAGGTTTTGGCCTCTAGGCAGATCTAGCCAGAGTAAGGCACAGGAAGCAATGATTCATCTATTTGAATGACTAGAATTTGGGCAATGTGCCCAGAAATTATGTCAGAGTCTTTGGATGTGGAGTGAGTTTCTCAGTGTGAGTGTGCGTGTATGTGTGTGTGTGTGTGTGTGTATACTTCTGGCATCACGGACTGACCTATAAATGGATTTTATAGGAATTTGTAACTGGACTTAGATTTTTTGATTGAGGAATCACTACAGGTAAAAACAACAATAAAAAAGATATTCGTTTGCTTTGTCTTAATAAACAATTTACTCTGAGTAATACTGGGTGATATCTAGGTTACTCATTCCATCCAATTACCTCTGCTTAAAAGCACTACTAATTTCTTACTTGGTACACATTCTTAAAATATATATATAACCTGAGTACCTCTTCTGTAGAATTGTTTTTAATAAGATGGTAAGTGGGAATAATTATATAAAACATAATCTATCCTGAAAATGTTCTATTAAGAGTTCTTTAATCATAATTATATTAAGGATCTCTCCTATTAGAGAGTAATACATACAAGTGGCCTACATTTTAAAATACTTTCTTTTTAGGAGATGCTTAGATACCAACTACGATGTTTAATGGAGAAATTTTCAAATATGTGATTTTTACATTAGGAAGTGTCTGTATTGTTTTGAAAGTAATTGCATTGAATATGGAGTTCTCTCCAATAGTTGACATTGAGGGATTTTAAGTTTGTTATTGAGACTAGCTTTGAACTCTTAATCCTCCTGCCTCAGCCTCCCAAGCCACTGAGATTACTTGTGTGCACTACCACACCTGGCCAATATTTTTTATTGCTTATGCAATGATTACATTTTAAATGATACTATGAATATTTGTAAATTGTGGTCTTTAAGATAATTTTGATATTAAAATGTTTGCCAGTTTTTCTAAAAGAGTTAAGCTATTGCTTAGTTTCTCCTATGTCACACATGCAAATTTAAGTAAATTCTGATATATAACTAATTACATATTTCCTATGAGGCAAGCCAAGATTTTTAAAAATTAATTTTTATTCTAATTTGTTATACATGTTTGCAGAGTGCAATTCATTTCATACTATGTATAAAGAGCACAATTTTTCAAGTTGCTGGTTTTATATAAAGTATTTTTACAACAATTGTGTCTTCATACATGTATTTAGGGTAATGATGGCTAACTTATTCTACCATTATTCCTATCCCCTTCTTCCTCCCCTTCCTCCCCACTCTTTGTTCTATTTAAAGTTCTTTCATTCCTCTCATCCCCACTCCCTTGCCTTTATAAGTTAGTATCTTCATAACAAAGAGATAATTCGATCTTTGTTTTTTTGGGATTGGCTAACTTCACTTAACATTAATTAATTTAATGATGAAATGTAGACTCAGGGAATTCCTGAAACACGAATTATCATGTCAGACAGGCATTTCTTTTAAGAAGGAAAAAGAGCTGCTTCTACCTATATATAATATTCAAGGAAAAAAATTGAACTGTCTATATTTTACTAATTGCTGAAGAATGATTCTTAGCAGGCAGCTATTCTATAATTCCATTAAATAGGTTTTCTTTTAGATCTTATGAATTGTCAAGTATATATTCTATCTGAAATATATTCTATAAAATATAATACCTTATTTTATTTAAAAATGACCTTAATAAACTATTTTTATCATAGAAGCAAGCAGAAGGAAAAGCAAGATAATAAATTTAAAGGTAATTTATCCAATCTGTAGACTTCCTATAATATTTTGAGGGTTGTATTTAAAATTTAAATCTCTTACAAATGTTCCTGGAAATTTGTTTTGAAGATTTCATCAATTCAATGCATGTTTATTGACATCTTTGGGATACACGTTGTGAAGAAAAGAGGTTTAAAAAAATACCAGTTCCTGGTATCTATTCTGAAGCATAAGCAGCAGAATAGACATGAAATTTGTAGTGTCAGAGAAAGTGCTAAGTCTTGTGAAAGAAGGGGGCAGGGAGGGAAAAAACAATAGGGTATAGGAGAGATGTAGAGGGGGGTAAATTTTGGGGGAGGGCCTTTTTTTCCCTTTATTTTCTTAGATTGGTAGCTTGTTTGACAAACAAATGCAACAGCTAAAATTTTAGTGATGGGGCTGAAGTATAAGGCAAAACTATAGTGCCACTCACCTCATATCTGCACCCTGTACATAACAAACTTTCTTATTTATAGTTCACAATTAGGCTGGTTCACGTTCTTATTTTCCCTCTTTAGAACCTGTGTTTTGTTCTTGACTTTGGTTTTTATTCTCATATCATTATATCATAAAGGTCTTGTCATTTCAGTATCTATACACCTTGTGCATCCTTTTTTCTTATAATTGTATAATACTTCATGATGTAGAAGTACTTAGTTCATTCAACCAGTCCAATATTGCTGAATATTTAGATCACATCTATTTTTTTTATATATTTTTTCTACTACAAACAATGCCCACAATAAATAATCTTGGGCATATCATTCCATAAGTGTATAATAATCTGGAAATTAAGGTTCATCTTTTCCTTTCCACTTTTTTTGCATCACCTTTTTCTTCTTGTCTAGTTGCATAGTTGGAGACCTTCAGTAAAAGTCAAATAGTTGTGCTGATGGTGACCCTCTTTGTCTTGCTCTTCTGGTTTTCTTCACTAGGAAAGATGCTAGGGTTTGGGCCAGATGGATGTACAACCATGTACCAGTTAGGATCTTTGCAGGGAACAATACAATTGAACTTAGTAATTAATGAGAGTTTAATGAAGAAAACCTTTTGTAAAACCACAAGTAGGATTAAGGAAATAAAAGAGGAATGGTGAACTTTTTGGTTTCCTTAACCCTGTTCTAGGACCAAAGGGGAAGTAGGAAATAAAGGTTCTCATACCAGAGAGAACTGTAGGCAAGCAACTCCTGATGGAAACCTTAGACTTCAGTGAAGAATCACTTTGAACCTACAGTTCAAAATTGGCTAAACCCACATGGAAATTGGAGGTCTGTAATGAGGCAAATGAAAAATCAGACTTCTAGGACACAAAGTATAATGGAGAGGGTGGAAAATGGATCTAATGGGGCTAAACAAAGACTATGCAGTGGACATATTAAAGAAGTGTCTACAGAATCATTTTGAAGGATTTTTTTTAATAACATAGTGCCTAGCATGACACTTTTTTTGTTTTGTTTTTAATTTTTTAAAATTTATTTTTATTTATAATAGTAGTATGTATTACAATTCATAATGCACATACATAGCATCTTTTTACACACAACTGTTTGTACACAAAGTATATTTGTACCATTCGGGTCTTCAATCATGCATTTAGGATAATGATATCCATCTCATTCAACCACCTTTCCTTTTCTCCTCCCTCCCCCCTTACTCCCTCCCTCCTCCTCCTTTCCCTTTGACCATTCTAGTGTTCCTCTAATCTTCCTATGTACCCCCATCCAACAACATTGTGACTAGCCTCCTTATATCAGAGAAAACATTCAGCATTTGGATTTTTGAGATTGACTAATTTCTCTTAGCATTATATTCTCCAACTTCATCCATTTGCCTGCAAATGCCATTATTTTATTCTCTAGCCTCTTCAACAAATGGTGTTGGGAAAACTGGAAATCCATATGCAACAAAATGAAATTAAACCCTTACCTCTCACCATGCACAAAACTCAATTCAAAGTGGATCAAGGACCTAGGAATTAGACCAGAGACAATATGCCTAATAGAAGAAAAAGTAAGCTCAAATTTCCAACATGTCGGATTAGGCCCCAAGTTCCTTAATAAGAATCCTGTAGCGCAAGAATTAATACTAAGAATTAATGAATGGGATAGATTTAAACTAAAAAGCTTCTTCTCAGCAAAAGAAATGATCATTGAGGTGAATAGAGAGAGACAACTAATTGGGAACAAATATTTAATACATGCACATCATATAGAGCACTAATTTCTAGAATATATAAAGAACTCAAAAAACTTAACACCAAAAAAACAAATAACCCAATCAATAAATGGGCTAAGGAATTGAAAAGACACTTCTCAGAAGAAGATACATGATTAATCAACAAATACATGAAAAAATGCTCAACATTGCTGGCAATTAGAGAAATGCAAATCAAAACTACTCTAAGATTTCATTTCACTCCAGTCAGAATGACAGCTATCAAGAACACAAACAATAAATGTTGGAGAGGATGTGGGGGAAAAGGCACATTCATACATTACTGGTGGGACTGCAAAATGGTGCAACCGCTATGGAAAGCAGTATGGAGATTTCTTGGAAAACTGGGAATAGAACCACCCTATGACCCAGCCATCCCACTTCTGGGATTATTCCCAAAGGACTTAAAAACAGCATATTACAGTGACACAGCCACTTCGATGTTTATAGCAGCACAATTTACAATAGGTAGGTTGTGGAACCAACCTAGATGTTCCTCAATAGATGAGTGGATAAAGAAAATGTGGTATATATACCAAATTGATGTTTTAAAAATTAACTGTGGCATTGGATCATAGGATTTCTTTTTTAGATATGGGTATGGTAAGTTTCATTAACATGATGTATCAAATCCATTAATATTGAGCCATTCTTATCTGACTAAATTCAATTTTTATGACTAAAGTTTTACTTCTTTTTAAGCTTTATATAAATAGAATAATAAATTGAATACTCTAATAAGATGAATACATTACTATGTCTTCTTTTGCTCAGTACTGTGAGATTTCATTTATCTGTGTATAGCTCTCTGTGTGTGTGTATTTTAGTATTTTATTTTTGTAAACGTTTTATCTATTCTACAGTTGTTGACTATTTCAATTATTCTGGTTTTGGCTATTAAAATATTGCTGCTGTGGACATTCTTGTGCATGAATTTTGATGCACATAATGTACACATATTTAATTACTTAGAAATAGAATTGCTGAGTTTTGGGGTATGCTGATTTTAAGCTTTGCCAGATACTGCCATGCAGTTTTCCAAAGAAATTGTATCAATTTTTATTCCCCCTAGCAATGTATGTTATCTCTAATTGCTGCTATCCTCACCAACTCTTTTATTTTAGCTATTTAAATAGTTATTTAATGGCTTCTTAATATGGTTTTATCTTAATTTCCCTTCTGACTAATAAGGGCAGATATCTTCTCATGTTTATTGGACACTTGGATATTGTCTTTTGTGAAGTGATCAGGTTGTTAACTCATTTTTCCATTGGTTATCTTTTCCTAATTTATTTTTAGAAGTGCCTTGTATATTCTGCATATGAGTCCTTTGTCAGAAATATATTTCAGTTTTATTATCGCAAAATTTTTCTCTTTATATGTAGGAGGCTAGTTAATTATTGTTGGCTGGTATGGTTACAGTGCTTTCTTTGATTTTGAAAATTTGTTTATTCAAAGTTCCTTAAGATAAGAATTATTCTCCTACATTTTCTTCTAGTGTTGAATTATCCATTAAGATAGGCACTAGTCATATGTAGTTATTTAAATTCAAACTCAAATTAAAGATAATTAGGTTACATTAAAAATTCAGTTCCTTGGTTATAGTAGCCACATTTCAAGTGCTCAGTAGCTACATATGGTTTATTAGCAACTACTGAAGAGTGAAAATATTGTATAGACTTCTTACTTTATCACAGAAATGTCTATAATTGGTGCTGTTGTAGAAGCTTTAGTGATTTACCATTTACTTTTAGATCTATAATTCATCTGCAATTAATATAGCACGGTATAATTATAATGGTTAACTTTTATTGTATAACAAATCTCCCCAAAACATGGCAGCTTAAGACAGCAACCATTTCATTCAGCTCAGTGACCTGGACTCAGAGATGACTGGTGAGTTTTCACTCACTTTTTGGAAAGTTATACTGCTTTGTTTCATCGTCTTCTTATAGGATCTTACAAATCTTTTGCAAGAAATAATAAAACAGACAAAAAGTCAGTAAGGATATAGGAGATCTGAACAACATAGAACAAAATGGAACTAACAAGTACTGACCTAGATCTTTGTATGGAGGCATAGTATTTCCCCCTAATTTGATCCACATTTGAAAATTGTTATGGATAGTCCGGATCCAACAGGAAGTTGCAGCAGTGATTTTTTTTTTTTTTTTTTTTTTTGGTACTGGGGATTGAACTCAGGGGCACTTGACCACTGGGCTACATCCTTAGCCCTTTTTTTGTATTTCATTAGAGACAGGGTCTCACTGAGTTGCTAAGTGCCTCGCCATTGCTGAGGCTGGCTTTGAACTCATGATCCTCCTGCCTCAGCCTCCCAAGTGCTGGGATTATAGGCGTGTGCCACCACGCCTGGCTAGCAGTGATACTTTTGGAGTAAAGTGGTAAATGTGTCAGAGTAAATGCCCTTAGGTCTTCCTTCATTGTCATTTGAGCAAAGGTCTTAAAATATGGCTCTTTTCCATAGTCAAGTTTTTCTGTGACTCTCAAAACTTAGACCCTCCCAGAGGAGTTTTTATCACTTCCCTGAACTTGCCAGATCTATTTACAAGTTTTGTTTTCCAAAATACTAAATTCACCTTTAAAAGTTAATTTCTGGAACTTTTTCAATTCCAGCCACATCTGCCATTTTTCATACTTTCTGAACTTAACACTCTGCTTATTTTGGGGTACTCTCTGAATCTACTGTCTCTGCCCTTTCATACTGCTCATGCTTATTCAATTTTAAAGCAGATTTCTTAGAGGTAGGGCCTTCTTTGGAAGGGAATATGTGATTAAGTTCTTTGAGGTCTTCCTGTTCCTAGGCCCTTTTGTACTTTTGTTCTTCCTCAGAGCTTACCCTCACAGGCTTTTTGGTCTGGCATTGCATTTATTAGAACAGGTATACTATTTGGAATTCGTGATATGTTTCTGTCTTTTCACTTATGAAAATGTAGTTTATAGATATTTAAATATGTTTTTATGCAAACGTGATTCTCACGAAGAAGAGTAAGAAGCTGAAGAATTGAGTTACCATCAATCATCAAAACCACGTGAATTATTTAGTATCTTCTCTATTTTACAAAATAGGAGAACTGAAATGAAAGAGGCAATAAGTGGTAACTTACAACCTAACAGATTGTACCTCTACAGATATTACAGCCCTATTTCTTGAGGAAAGGTAGGATACTACTCTTCTTGTCTGCATAGTTATCTTTCCTACATGAACTCAGCTGAGACAGTTCAGTTCTTTACATATGAGGATATAGATGCCGAGTGCCATAAAGCTGTCTATGGTCCCAAGATGGTGGAAGCAAAAAGCAGGTAGAACAAAGGAACCAAAGCTAGTCAAGCCAGTAATTAAGTTCTCAAAGGGTTTTAAAAATGCTTCTTTCAACAACAACTTCTTCTTCTTCCTCCTCCTCCTCCTCCTCCTCCTTCTTTTTCTAAATAGTGTGACTGCTTAGACAGGGAAGTATGAAGTTTTAATGGTGTATATAAATGTAGGAGTGAGAAGTATATATGCCTTTGTAAAAAATCAACTGAAAAGTCTACTATTTTTTCTTTTACTTCAATTAAATTCTCTCTTTCTCATATATATATATCTGCATATATATACATACACACATATGTGTATGTACTTCAAATGAATTTATGACATAACTGCATAATTAATCATTTTCATTCCTGTTTACTTATTTCTCAGATTTTAATCTTGAGTCCCTCACTCACTTTTGAATTTGCTGGGACATTCAGGAAAGAGTGATTTCACTACCAAAGATGAACTTCAAGTAAAGCCATCTTATATAGCCTTTGGATTTTATTTTGGTCGTAGAAGGATTTTATCATGCAATATGCTTTCTTTAACCAAGCAATCCTGGATAAAAGGATTTGAAAATTATCGTCCATTCATGGTCACTTAAGAGCTTCAGAATGACCCTACAAGGCAGCTGTGGCATTTGTAATACTAAAAGAAATAAACTTGTCTGAGAAAATCCCAACTTGTTGCTGTCTAAATTTAAGACATTGACAAGCATTTGATCTTGATTGTCCTAGTAAATCATGATAGTAAACATAAAGAATTATTGTTTTTCTTTGTTTGTGCTATTTCTTTATTGACCAAACTTAAAGCAGTACTGAACAAAATTAATACTTTTTGATAGTAAATATTTTTACTACCATCAAAACTGATTAAGGGCAATATTTATTTGATGGATTTATGTACTGATGTATTCATTATTTACATTTACGTTCATAAACTGTTACAGAAACGTTGGCCATTTTAGAATGGTAAGTTCTTTCATTTTGTACGTCTCTTGAAATTAATACCAAATCTGTTACCTAGCTGTGATATCCTGAATTCATTGTAGAACTTGGAATTCCATGCAAAAGAAATGAGGAATACTTAATTTATTTTGAGAATTAAGAATAAAATGAGTATTAAGAATAAAATAATATGGGCTGGGATTGTGGCTCAGCGGTAGAGCGCTCTCCTAGCACGTGCGCAACCCGGGATCGATCCTCAGCACCATGTACAAATAAACACATTGTGTACAACTAAAAGCAAATAAATATTAAAAAAAGAATAAAATAATAAATAGAATCAGTGTAGACATTCAGGATTGGGCTAAATGTGTTTTAGTTAGCTTTTGTTGCTATGATCAAAAACACCTGGCAACAACAATTTGGAGAAGGAAAAGTTTATTTGGGGCTCATGGTTTCAGAAGTCTCAGTCCATATACGACTGGTCAGTTGCTCTGGGTGCAAAATGAAGCAGTACATCATGGCATATGGACCCAACAGAGGAAATCTGCTTCACTCATTGTGGGGTTAGGGAGGAGAGAAGTGGGGGAGACAGAGAGAAAGTGAAAGGGGCCGGAGGAAAACCTTTCAAGGCACATTGCCAATGACCCACCTCCTCCAGATGTGCCCCACCTGCCTACAGTTAGCACCCAGTCAGTCCATTCAAATTAGGATGGACTGATTAGGTTGCAGTCCTCACAATCCAATTATTTCACCTCAGAACATTCTTGCATTAACACAGAAGCTTTTGGGGTTACTGCATCTCCAAAGCATAAAAAGTAGACATTATGGATTTTTTTTCTGTGTAACTTGAAGATTTTTGTTAATCATATCATTGCAAATAAATTAGTTAATAAGCAAATATTGAAACACTGATTGTCAGGCTGTATTCTAGGCTCTTGAGATTTTTGGGTTAATAGAACAAACACATAACATGCTACCAGGCAATTGTAAATAAAGTATGTAAACATTTTATACACATTTATATTGTATTTAAAATGTGTGTATACATGTAATAGATTTTGTTCAACAATGCCAATGGTGCATCTCAAATGCTAAGGAACCATTGGGAACACAGCATATTAAGTCACAGTATTGGAAAGCCTTTTATTTATTATACAACAACTATTCTGCTAACCCAAAAAACATGGAAATGTTATATGGAAAACTTTACCTATTTTAGGGATCTTAATAGTCAAGTGGTAGTAAGTTGTAAATTGTAATAACCTGATATGGAAGATAGATGAGAAAAACTCAGTAGCAGTCTTTATCCCTGTAATATTTGAGATAATTTTCAATAATGAAATGAGGTTTTTTTTCCCTTGTTGAAGTGAACTTGAGCCATAGAGAACCAGGGTGGCTTTTGTTGTTGGTTTTTGCATACTCAATTTTGGTTGAGCAGGATGACCTGATGAGGCATCATGATCTATTGGTCAAAGGAGTTTGGAAAAGGAAATTATTCTTTTTCCTTTTAGGAATGCTTCTTATATTGCAGCTTGAAGGTATGTCTAAAAAAATACAAGGGGAGTTACTGGGAAGTAAAAACAATTAAATTACTTTATGTGCATATACAAATATTTGATGATAAAACTCACTATTCTATATAATTAACATGTACCAATGAAGATACATACAAGAGAAAAATGTAAATACGTCTTTAAATATAATACATGATTTCACTACATAAGTTATATATTCTACATTGGTTTTAAGAACATTTTTATAGGCTTCCATTATAAATTACATGTATTTTACATTCATATTTATTAAATGGAATTTATATGCTAATAATATATTTTTTTATAGTTAGAAATATGTTGAATAATGGTAAAGCCTGTTAGGGGAATGTAAGAATGTGTAGAAAAGATGATAAAACTTCTTTTCACGTGAATAACTAAACAGAATTAATGGTTATTTTAATTAGTCTGTGGATTGTTTAGACGCATGGAAGCACATTATCTCAGGTAAAGTCATTCCAATAATCCCCTTCAAAATGCCAGCAATTCACCCAACTTAACCATTTTAATGAAAAGAAAAAAAAAAAAATGAACTTCTGTTACTTTTGTTCCAGAACGGGACTAGGGGGGTGGTGAGGGGCAAACTCTAGAGTAAGCTTTTATAAACAGACAAAATGATATTTTCTGTTAGAACTGGGCAGGGGAAGTTTCTTTGAAAGGAACACATCTCAGGTAAAGCTAGTTTTACTTTTATTCTTAAAGCTGACTGGAGTAAAGTTCATTGTGTTGCCCTATACTTTTTGTCCAGGGCACCTGAGAGCACAATGTATCACTTATCAGTAGAACAAAAGGCTCCTTCATGGGTCAAACTCTGAGGAAGATGACAGCTGCACAATCAGAGCCTCTGCAGGCAGATGCTTTGCTTGAGCGGGAACAGGAAATAGACCATTCATATGGACTTTCATGTCTACCTCTATTTGACTCAAGCAAGATTAGCCTTTTCCAAAACATATCTGTGTTTAACGGTAATCTTAGATGTTTGTTTCTTATGAGAGACTTGGTTCAGAAATCGTGTTTTGTGGACTTTACAGTAGGAAAAATCACTATTTTATATTTAGCTGAGGAATACTGCAAAATATTTTAAATACCTCACATTTTCAAATAACATCTTTTTTATCAAAACAAAAATCTGGATTGTTTAGACACAGATAAAATCATTCCAATAATCTCCTTGAAAAAATGATAACTTTATGTTGTTACAATTTTCCTCAATGAAACACTAATGAAAATCAGGAATATTTTGTGCTGTTTATAGTGTAATTGAATATTGAAAGGAAAACTTTCACTATCCTATAAAGACAATTAAAATTATAGTTTAATTCCAAATATTGATCTTGCCATTGAATATTCTTTTCTTTTTAATGTAAATATATTTGTCCTTTTTAAGTTTCTAAGTTCATACTGATTTTTTTCATTAGATTATTAAAATCCGTTTGGAAGGTCATTAAAATGTAGACGCCCAAATTCTTGAGCAATTATTAAAGAAATAATTTTTTTCTAATATTTCAAAGATTTCTTAGCTGCTAAGTAGCTTGTCCCATGTGAGAATAATTTAATTCAGAATATATCATGCATAACAAGTCAGAACTGGCCACATTTTTCTTTCATTTTGCTTTGCTTGTCCCTGAACATAAATGTTTGAGTACTATAAATTATAGTAATAAGATACAATGCTATTTTTGCCACCGGTTATTCCAAGCTAGGATTGGAAACAATGTTATATATTTATAATATATAATTATATAATATATAATGTATATGATATATATTATATAATTAATATATAATATATACAATATATAATTAGAGAAACTTATTAATTACAGATTATTTGAAGAAGGGATAGAAAAATCTACACTAAAAAAATTAGAAAAATAAAGATAGTTTAGAAATCACTTGCCTTTTAGTGACTTAGGAAAAAATATCGTATAGAGTTTCTTGTTTCAATAAGTATAGATGCTCCTTGACTTAGGATGGGTTATGTTGTGACAAATCCATCATAATTAAAAATACCAAAAGTTAAAAATGCATTTAACATTCTTAACCTATGAAACATCATAGATTGACAACACAGCACATTGCAGACTATTGGTTGTTTATGCGTGGCTGACTGGGAGATACAGCTGGCTGCCACTTCTAGCATCCCCAGAGAGTCTCTATGGTGTAGATCAACTTTAAAAATGTGAGGTGCTTTTTTCTATGGCATGTGCATGCTTTGACACCATCTGTAGCTCCAAATTGTTTATAATTAGCATATAAGTTTTTGTTAATAGATGCTTCCAAGTGCTTGAGAACCCATCTTTCCATAGTTTTCTTTTGATCTTCTACCATATTTCTGACACTTGTTTACATACTGAGAATAACTGTAAATAAAGCAAAATGATTCATTTTAAGGAGCTTGCTCACAAATGCTGTGGAATATTTGTATTATTCATTTAAGTCACTAGATAATCCAAATTAATTTTATAACAGTATAATCATAAGCTACACTTCCATTTAGTATTTTCTTATTTGTGTCAAGTCAGAAAGTTGTTCCACAGTTAAATAAGTAGTACCTAAAATTTGTAACTGGTTTTGCAGAGTTTGCAGGTCATTATATGCATGTGTCCACTTTACATCTATATAGATATCTAAATGATATGCATCTAAATGTAGATGTCTCTGTGTGCATATGTATAATCTTTTTAATTAGAGACACGAGATATAGACACAGACACCCTGTTCCATATACCAATGACCCAATGAAAATGATTTTACAGAATTCCCAGTCATAAAATACCTTGCCTCTTTAAAAATATTCCATTTTTATTTTTCATAAGATTCTTGTTAAGTAGCAATAAAAATATTTTGAAATAGTCAAAAGGGAGTAAATTGAAAATTGAATTTTTTTTTTTGTTTTAGTTGAGGACTTGTTTCTTTATGTACTGCTCCTTTTGGTAACGTCATTTTGAGTTATGCTATATTCTCCTCCATGCTCCATCTCCTAGTGGTCTGTATCACTTTCTATTTTAACAATAGCCAACTCAATTGTCTTCTCTGACTTGTACAGCTGGATGTAAAATTCAACCATGAATGATTTTTCACAAGACTACAATTTTTTGTTTTTGTTTTGCTGCATTATCAGACTGTCCAACCATAAGTCCCCCATCATGGTTCAGATAGAAGCAGTGTATAATTTTTTTTCTGGTTAGTTTTTCAAAACCATTGATTAAAACTTGAGAGATTTCTGGGAATCAGTAATGTTTCTTATTCTCTTTACAAATTTCTTTATTATTTTCATTGGGACTGTTAGTAAAGTTGTTCATTTTTTATGATGAAATATAAATGACTCCTCACTAGGATAAAATTAGGCATTGTTATTCTGAATGTCTGAATCGTCCCATAGGTCTCTATAAACTTTCTTCAAAGGACAATCCTTAGAAAAAATATCATTTCTCACCCCCCCAGATACCAGAGGCTCATTTGGTTTTAGTATTTTTCCTATAGAGAAACATTTCTTTTTTGTAAATTATTTCATCTGTTGAAAAAGTGAAAACTATTTGCATCTTAATAGCATAAACTATGAGAAATTAGGGAATTACAGACTGTAAAAGGAATTATTCTTAACTGAGAGTTAAATTAGAATAACTGCTTTTTAAATTCATGGATGGATGTCACATGAGAGCTCTGTGAGAAACTTCTAGTAATTATCACTCTTTAATACTGTGCCTTAAAAAAGCCTAATCAAGATGGTATTTTAATTTTAATTTTAACTGAAATAATTATGTGATATATATTTCCTTACATTTATTTCTTCAGTCATGTATCATGGCTAAGACACTCTTAGGATAGGATACATTCATAGAAGTTGCGATGGTAACCATCATGGAGACAGGCACTCCCCCAGGGGAGCCTGGGGCAGAAGCAAACAGGTACCTCCATGAGAAAGAAAGAAGGCCCCAGGAGACAGGTGAGCAGAAAGGAACCTGTGATGCTCCCTACCCTGTGTTCATAAAAGAGTGTGTAATAAATCTTATAAAAGGAGTACAAAAATTGTTATAGAAAGTCAGAGAGAAGACACTATCAGAAACAGAACAGGAGAAACTGGGTTAATTCATAGTAACAGTAGAACAATATTTCTTAATGAATATTTGCCCAAACAATCAAATTAATATTATATGAGTTCTTGTTAAAAATGTCAGCTTCAGTCATCTATTATGACCAAGACACTCGGAGAAGGGCATATACTCATAGAAGTTTCCATGGTGACCATCAGGGAGGTAGACATACCTGAATCCTGCTGTTGCTTGTCTTACTAATCTTTGGCTTGTATTTTTCAGCTCAAGGAGATGGGTTTGGAGTTCATTTTCCTCATTGTGCAGGGAGGGAAAGTGAGAAGGAGAGCAATGTGATGACTCCAAGATGAGTTTCCTTCCCCATCTTCTTGAACCTGTTCTGACAGTGGACATCTGGAGCTTGCTATTGCCTACCTGCAGTTGATGTTTTGGAGTTTTCCTCAGGACACAGAGTACTCTTTGTGGTTCCTCTATTAGAAGTGCTCTTATCTCCTGGTTTTCTGACCATTGCATAATTCTGCAACTCCTCTTTTCTGTGCAGCTTGTTTTAAACCTCCCTTACTGATTCCTCTTCACTGGCCTTACCTGGAATTGTTGGTCTGATACAGGATTTTACCTTTATTCCCCTTATTTTCTTGTTTTCATGTCAGAGTGGACTGTCTCTAATCTGTGGGTTATCCAGTTGCAGCAATATTCTATTTCTGCATGTCTCCTTAGCCAACATCTTGTCAAATGCTTAATTTGTGTTAGGGGTAATAAATATGCTTTAACAAATATACTACTGTTGAAAATCATTGTCTCCAGCTTTCTGGCCTTCATTGTAGGTTTTAGACCTTCTATCCCTCCCAATTATGTGAGCTAATATCTTAAAATCTCTGTCTCTGTGTCTATCCGTCTGTCTCTCTCTTCCTCTCTCCACATTGTTTTTGTTCTGTTTTTCTAGTTCTTTGCAGAATGCTGACTAATATGTGACCTATGCCTTTAAGCACTGTAGGCTGCCACAGAATTGGGAATCCCCTGGAATCTACTCTGTCTTTTGTCAGGCCTGTGTAAAGTGGATTGATACATTAAGAACTATGTATCTTTCAGTACTTCAGATGGGACATGATATAAGTAATATTCAAAGATAAATGATATTATTTATATAATGTCATCTATGAGTTTTAAAATTTATGATCTGTTTAGATGAGCCAGTCTAACTGATTTTTCCCCTTTATTTAGCTTTTTGAAAGAAAAACTAAGCAAATAAATAAAATACAATATAAAAGGAGTTACATGGTTTTTTTTCTTTTTACTTTCCAAAGCTATTTTTTTTAATTGGCAGG
Source organism: Tamias sibiricus (assembly GCA_025594165.1). Taxonomy (NCBI): domain Eukaryota; kingdom Metazoa; phylum Chordata; class Mammalia; order Rodentia; family Sciuridae; genus Tamias; species Tamias sibiricus. The sequence continues at coordinate 52,615,406 of CM046661.1, forward strand.
TAAAGTTCAATTATGAAGAGAGACAAAATTAATGGTCACTGCAACTATTAATAAAATAAGACAGAAAGTTTGAATTTAGAGATTTCAGTCTTGTTCTCAATATATTTAAATGAAAATCTTAGCTGTAGTGGTGTCTTTGTGTTGGTTATGAAGATATTATTTCAAGGTGAAATTGAATCCTGGTGAAGTAAAATGGAAAAGTAATGAAAACATCTCAAGCTTCCTGTTCATTGCAAGAAAATTATTTTCTCATTATGACTTAGCTGTATGTACCATAGTGGCCTTACATTATAGCAGAAAGAAGGGATCAGCAATAGGATGACATTTTGTCCAAGTTCACACTAAGGAACATGATGCTTGAATAATCATCTTTTTCTTTTCTCTAGCTTATACCAACATGAATGTAAGGATTACACAAAATAATTGCATAAATGGTTACTTCCTGCCAAAATATAAAAAATGTCACTGAACACAATGGCTGGGTCTTTTTCCAAATGACTGCTGACTTTTTAGTCTGACCTATGAAGATAAATCACTAAGCTACTTAAAGTTGGAATAATAATCTTCTGAGATTAAAATGATGAAAGCTTTAAGCAGCGCCTGACACCAAATTTTGATTTCCTGCTGTGCCTTTGGGGTGTAGTATGGCAAATTCTAGAAGATTGTTCTTTTGGTTGTTTTTTTCAGATAATTCTGTACGATTCACTCCCAATTAATCACTCATGTTTTAATAGTCAATTTTCCATTTAGGTAATATGTACTAATAAACATGACACTTTGATCTTGTTTACTTATTTATTAAGAATGAAGCCATTGAGAGTAAGGCCAAGACTTTGCACAGATTTTTGACAAAAAGAAGGGTTAATTCAGCTTCTCCTTTTCTTAGTTCAGTAGTCTTAGGTAAGTTCATTAGCATTCAGGTAAGACTTAATTTTAGAAGTCTTGTAAGAATCATCTCAAATGAAATGATGCATGTAAGGTTCCTACTGTGGTAATAGCCACTACTGTATTACTTAGGAGAATAAACACATTTTTACTTTAGGGTCTACTGGGTAGCCTCAATTTAATGTGCCCAATGCTGGATCCCTGATTTCCAATTTCTGTGTGCTTCACTTGCAACTTTCTTCTCTCTGTTGATGACAATCACATCTTTCCCATTGCTTAGGCCTCATTATTTTTCATAACCCACATAAATCCTTGAGGAAAATCTTTGCGTCTGTTTCTAAAAATATCTCAAGAATATATCCACTTTTTTCTTTTTTTTTTTTTTTTTTGGTGATAATGGGGATTGAACTCAGAGGCAATTTACCACTGAGATGTTTTCCCAGCGCTTTTTATTATATTTTTAATTTTGAGACAGCATCTCACTAAGTTGCTGAGTCTGGCCTTGAACTTGTGATCTTTCTGTCTCAGACTCCCAGATAGAGGGAAGTGAAAGAAGGGGTGGGGCGGGGATGTGGGGATAGGAAAGAGAGTAGAATGAAACAGACATTATTATTTTTTGTATATATGTGTCTACATGACCAATATGATTCTGCAACATGTACACTCAGAAAAATGAGAAATTATACCCCCCATCTATGTATGATATATTGAAGTACATACATGCATTCTACTGTCATCTATAATTAATTAAAACAAATTTTAAACTTAATTAAAATATGATAATTTATTAATATTATTAAATAACTAGTGTTATCATTCTTAATAAGCATTTACTTACTCAAATATTATTGAATGCCTACATTTAGGACTAATGGTCTTTTTTAAATTTTATTTTTATAATTTTTAATATGTACAACTCATAGTGCATATATTTAGTATCTTTTTACATACAACTGTTTGTATACAAAGTATATTTGTACAATTCAGGTCTTCAATCATGCATTAAGGAAAATTATATCCGTCTCATTCAAAGACCTTTTTTTTTCTTTTCTCCTCCTCCCTCCCCTCTTTCTCCCTCCCTTACCCTCCCTTCCCTTGACCATTCTAGTGTTCCTCTAATCCTCCTATGTACCCCCATCCAACAATACTTTGAAATAGCCTCTTTTTATAAGAGAGAACATTTGGTACTTGGATTTTTGAGACTGACTAACTTCACTTAGCATTATGTCTTGCAACTTCATCCATTTACCTGCAAATGCCATTAATTTATTTTCTTTTATTGCTGAGTAAGATTCCATTGTGCGTATATACCACATTTTCTTAATCCACTCATTTACTGAGGGACATCTAGGTTGGTTCCACAACCTAGCTATTGTCAATTGCGCAGCTACAAACATTGAGATAGCTGTGTCACTGTAATATGCTTTTTAAGTCCTTTGGGAATAGACCCAGGAGTGGGATGGCTGGGTCATAGGATGGTTCCATTCCCAGTTTTCCAAGAAATCTCCATACTGCTTTCCATAACGGTTGCACCATTTTGCAGTCCCACCAGCAATGTATGAGTGTGCCTTTTTCCCCACATCCTCTCCAACATTTATTGTTGCTTGTGTTCTTGATGGCTGCCATTCTGACTGGAGTGAAGTGAAATCTTAGAGTAGTTTTGATTTGCATTTCTCTAATTGCCAGTGATGTTGAACATTTTTTCATGTATTTATTGATCAATCGTGTATCTTCTTCTGAGAGGTGTCTTCTCAATTCCTTAGCCCATTTATTGATTGGGTTATTTGTTTTTTCAGTGTAAAGTTTTTTGAGTTCTTTATATATTCTAGAGATTAGTGCTCTATCTGATGTGCATGTATTAAATATTTGTTCCCAATTAGTTGGCTCTGTATTCACCTCACTGATTGTTTCTTTTGCTGAAAAGAAGCTTTTTAGTTTAAATCTATCCCATTCATTAACTCTTGGTAGTAATTCTTGCGCTACAGGATTCTTATTAAGGAACTTGGGGCCTAATCCAACATGTTGGAAATTGGAGCTTACTTTTTCTTCTATTAGGTGTATTTTCTCTGGTCTAATTCCTAGGTCCTTGATCCACTTTGAATTGAGTTTTGTGCATGGTGAGAGACAAAGGTTTAATTTCATTTTGTTGCATATGGATTTCCAGTTTTCCCAGCACCATTTGTTGAAGAGGCTAGCCTTTCTCCACTGTACATTTTTGGTGCCTTCATCTAATATAAGATAGCTGTAATTATATGTATTAGTCTCTGTATCCTCAATTCTGTACCATTGGTCCACCAGTCTGTTTTGGTGCCAATACCATGCTGTTTTTGTTACTATTGCTCTATAGTATAATTTAAAGTTCGGTATGGTGATGCCCCATGCTTCACTTTTCTTGCTCAGGATTGCTTTGGCTATTCTGGGTCTCTTATTTTTCCAGATGAATTTCATGACTGCTATTTCTATTTCTTTGAAGAATGACATTGGGATTTTGATTGGAATTGCATTAAATCTGTATAATGCTTTTGGTAGTATGGACATTTTGACAATATTAATTCTACCTATCCAAGAGCAAGGTAGGTCTTTCTATCTTCTGAGTTCATCTATAATTTCTTTCTTTAGTGTTCTATAATTTTTGTTATAGAGGTCTTTCACCTCTTTCGTTAGGTTGATTCCCAGGTATTTTATTTTTTTTTTTGATGCTATTGTAAATGGGGTATTTTTCATCATTCCATTTCAGAGTCTTTGTCGCTGATGTACACAAATGCCTTTGACTTATGTGTATTGATTTTGTATCCTGCAACTTTGCCAAATTCGTTTACTAGTTGTAAAAGTTTTCTGGTAGAGTTTTTTGGGTCTTCTAGGTAGATTATCATGTCATCAGCAAATAGTGCTAATTTGAGCTCTTCTTTTCCTATCTGGATCCCTTTAATTTCTTTCGTCTGTCTAATTGCTCTGGCCAGAGTTTCCAGTACTATGTTAAATAGCAGTGGTGAAAGGGGGCATCCCTGTCTTGTTCCAGTTTTTAGAGGGAATGCTTTCAATTTTTCTCCATTTAAGATAATGTTAGCTCGGGGCCTTGCATAAATAGCTTTTATTATGTTAAGATATGTTCCTGATATTCCTAGTTTTTCCAGTGTTTTGAACATAAAGGGGTGTTGTATTTTGTCAAATGCTTTTTCTGCATCTGTTGAGATGATCATATGATTTTTGTCTTTAAGTCTATTGATGTGATGTATTATGTTTATTGATTTCTGAATGTTGAACCAGCCTTGCATCCCTGGGATAAACCCCACTTGATCGTGGTACACTATCTTTTTGATATGTTTTTGTATCCGATTTGCCAGGATTTTGTTGAGGATATTTGCATCTATGTTCATTAAAGATATGGGCCTGAAGTTTTCTTTTTTGGATGTGTCTTTGCCTGGCTTTGGAATTAATTTGATATTGGCCTCATAGAAAGAGTCTGGAAGAGCTCCCTCTTTTTCTATTTCTTGAAATAGTTTGAAGAGCATTGGTATTAGTTCTTCTTTGAAAGTCTTATAGAACTTGGCTGTAAACCCATCAGGTCTTGGACTTTTCCTTGTTGGTAGCTTTTTGATCACATCTTCTATTTCTTCGCTTGTAATTGATCTGTTTAAATTGTGTATAGCCTCCACATCCAGTTTAGGCAAATCATATGACTCTAGAAATCTGTCAATGCATTCAGTATTTTCTATTTTATTAGAGTACAAGTTTTCAAAGTAATTTCTAATTATATTCTGTATATCTGAGGTGTTTGTTGTGATATTCCCTTTTTCATCACAAATGTTAGCAATTTGAGTTTTTTCTCTTCTTCTTTTCGTTAGCATCACTAAGGGTCTGTCAATTTTGTTTATTTTTTCAAAGAACCAACGTTTAGTCTTGTCAATTCTTTGAATGGTTTCCTTAGTCTCAATTTCATTAATTTCTGCTCTGATTTTAATTATTTCCTGTCTTCTACTGCTCTTGGTGTTGGTCTGTTCTTCTTTTTCTAATGCTTTGAGGTGTGATGTTAAGTCATTTATTTGTTGGTTTTTTTTCCTCTTAAGGAATGAACTCAGTGCAATGAATTTTCCTCTTACTACTGCCTTCATAGTGTCCCAGAGATTTCCATATGATGTATCTGTGTTCTCATTTACCTCTAGGAATTTTTTGATCTCCTCTTTGATGTCTTCTTCAACCCCTTGTTCATTCAGTAGCATGTTGTTTAGCTTCCAGTTGATGGAGTAGTTTTTCTTATTCCTTGTTTTGTCGTTGATTTCCAATTTCATCCCTTTATGGTCAGATAGCATGCAGGGTAGTATCTCTATTTTTTTATATTTGCTGAGAGTTGCCTTGTGACATAATGTATGGTCTATTTTGGAGATGGAGCCATGTGCTGCTGAGAAAAATGTGTATTCGTTTACTGAGGGATGAAATATTCTATATATGTCCATTAGGTCTAAATTGTTAATTGTTTTGAGGAGGCTTAAAGTTTCTTTGTTTAGCTTTTGTTTGGATGATCTATCCATTGGTGAGAGAGGTGTGTTGAAGGCCCCTAGAATAACTGTTGTGGTCTATATTACTCTTGAACTTGAGAAGCGTTTGTTTGATGAATGTAGGTGCTCCATTATTTGGGGCATACAGATTTATGATTGTTATATCCTGTTGATGGATGGTTCCCTTAAGTAATAAGAAATATCCATCTTTGTCCCTCTTGATTAGTTTTGGTTTGAAGTCTACCTTATTTGATATGAGAATGGAAACCCCTGCTTGCTTCCGCAGGCCATGTGAGTGATAAGACTTTTCCCAGCCTTTCACTTTCAGTCTGTTGATGTCTTTTTCTATGAGGTGTGTTTCTTGGAGACAGCAAATTGTTGGGTCATTTCTTTTAATCCATTCTGATAATCTGTGTCTTTTGATTGGCGAGTTTATGCCATTAACATTCAGGGTTATTATTGAGATGTGATTTTTATTCCCATCCATTTTTATTTGAATTATGGTCTTTAGCTTGATTTGGTTTCTCCTCTGGTTGGTATTTCCTTTAGTTTAATATCTCCCTTTGTTCATTTTTTTTATCATCTTTCTCTTCTTCTTCATGAAAAATGTTGCCCAGGATGCTCAGAAGTGCTGGCTTTCGAGTTGTGAAATCTTTTAACTTTTGCTTGTCGTGGAAGGTTTTTATTTCATCTTCGAATCTAAAGCTTAATTTTGCTGGATATAAGATTCTTGGTTGACATCCCTTTTCTTTCAGAGCTTGAAATATGCTATTCCAGGATCTTCTTGCTTTTAAGGTCTGGGTTGAAAAATCTGAACATAGTCTGATTGGTTTCCCCCTATATGTAATCTGCTTCCTTTCTCTTGTGGCTTTTACTATTCTCTCCTTGCTCAGTGTATTAGGCATTTTCATTATAATGTGTCTTGGTGTGGATCTGTTGAGATTTTGTTTGTTTGGTGTTCGGTATGCCTCTTGAACTTGGTTTTCCCATTCATTCCTCAAGTTTGGAAAATTTTCTGTAATTATTTCGTTAAATAGATTACTAATTCCTTTGGCTTGAAACTCTGCCCCTTCCTCTATGCCAATCACTCTTAAGTTTGGTCTTTTTATGCTGTCCCATAATTCTTGGATATTATGTTCTTGATTTCTAACAAGTTTTGCTGTATAGTCTAAATTCTTCTCTAGGATATATATTTTGACTTCATTGTCTGAGGTTCTTTCTTCCAAGTGGTCTATTCTGTTGGAGATGCTTTCAATTGAGCTTTTATTTTGGTTTATTGCTTCTTTCATTTCTGGAATTTCTGTTTGGATTCTCTTTAGAGCCTCTATTTCCCTATTGAAGTAATCTTTTACTTCCTGTGTTTGTTTTTGGAGTTCTTTGTCAAAATGATTTTTGCCTCCTGTACTTGCTCCCTCATCTCATTTTTGAGTTCATTCTTAAATTCCATAAACATTTGGCATATGTAATTTCTACATTCTATCTCTGGCATTTGACCAACTGTGCTTGCCATGACATCTACCGATGAGGTATCTTGATTTGTTTGTGTCATTTTCTTTCCTTGTTTTTTTCATGTTGCTTGTGTGTCTATTCTTCCTGCACTGTGGGACCTTGACTATTTCGATTTTACCTTAAAGCCTTATGTTGTTCCTGTAGTACAATGCTATCAGATCACCTTATAATTCCTTTTTCACTTTTAGAACCTAACACTTTCTATTCAGAAAATCCAAGTTTGATCACAATTCACATATTTGGTTAACCCAGATATTATTTCCAATTTACTTTGTACGCTTCTGATGGGGTTTTATAGCTTCAAGTATTGGATACAGAGGTGTTATGTTTAGGAAGAAGGAAGTGTCTTGAGTTGTTCTTTCTTGGAAAGTATGAAAAGAGATATCTATTTGTTGCTGCCTGAAGCGATGGCCGCTTGGAGCAATGAAGCCGCGGGAAGAAGTTCAGAGGCAAACTGGAGACAAACAGCTTTTTATTCTGATAACTTTTCTCTCTGGCTCTAACAACGACTAACACGCGCCGCACACACCACCAAAAATGGCGCTGACCCGATCAGCAATCTCGGCCAAGTCACTCGAGATCCCGGGCCAAGTCCCGTGAGACTACAGAAGGCGACAGTGCCCAAATCTCCGTGGCCCATAGTCAACCGCAATTCAAGCCATCTCCCCAAACAGGGCTCCTGCATTTCTCCCCTTTTGTTTTAAAAGAGGGGATGCTCTAGGACGTCTATGTGCAACCAACATTCTTACCCGTCATCGGATAATCAAGGCTTTGCCCTTGACTCCTGTCTTAGGTTGATATGTCGGCCACATGAGACTGTCCCGTGCGACTGTGCCTGTCTTAGGTTGTCCCCCTCTGGGGATCTTACCCGTCATTGGCTAACCAGCCATCCAATGGAGCCCTTTAGGATCGACTGTGTATGATGACTAACAGCCGTCCAATTGTGAGGAGATGTTGCGGCTTTAAGGCGATAAACCTTTTGGTGATGAGCCAAATTGCATAGCATATCAAATTGTTTAAAACAAATCAGCTGCCCTAAGTTCCATCAAGTAACACACTGAATTCTCTAGACAAATACCCGCAAGGCATTGTCCCGTAAAGTCCCAAACAATGAAAGATCAAAATGTCCATTTGTTATAACACGTTGATGTAGGAGGCCCCATGCATGTAGAAGAGAGGCCACACTGTTGGTGAGGTTGTTTGATGCTTTAGCAGCAGGGATGCTTGTGGCGGCCACTATCCCTGCAGCTGTAGCAGCAGACGTCTTTTTTATGTCTAGACAATGCCACCGGCAAATCTTCAGGGCCCATAGTCAACCGCAATTCAAGCCATCTCCCCAAACAGGGCTCCTGCATCTATTGAAGTGGTTTAGTGGAAGTGGTTTAGTATCAGTAGACGAGGGAAGAAAGAGAATGGAGTTGACAATTAGGTGGAAAGACCAATTTATATATAAAGTAAGTTGGAAAAGAAAAAAAAAATGATAAAAGAGTAGGAATTGGTGTAAGAGAGAGGAGAGAGAGAGAATCAAGGAAATAGAGAGTAAACTATATATAACACCACTTTGCTACCCAGTTCAATTGCGCCGGTTCTAGAAATCCCAAGTTCTGCGTATAACTTGTTTTTGCCTCTGTTTAGTATGCACTGGCAGGATGTAAACATGAAAGATGAAGGAGGAAGAAAAGATGCAAGAATGAGAAGGAAGAAAAGAAGGAAAGGAAAAAGGAGCAGAAGCAAACAAACACACTGACAATCAATGCGGAAGGATAAAAAAAAGCAGAACAAAACAAAGCCAAAAAAAGAAAAAGAAAAACAAACAAACAAACAAACAAACAAACCTCCCCACAATCCAACAAAACAAGCAAACCAACAAAAAAGAAAAGAAAAAAAAAAGTCGAACCCCAAGTCTCAGACAGAACGGGCCCTGGGAAGCCCCCCTCTTTTTTCCTTTCCAGTTCAAACCAATTGTTATTGGATCACGTCTAGACAGTCTGCGATCCTATTAGTGGAATCAAGGCTGCATCTTAGGCCAGTGGCTGAACGGTTCAGTGAAGGAGTGTCCCAGGGGGTCTGTGTGTCAGCAGATGAATGGCACTGGGAAGAGGACCCTCTAGAAGGCACCCCCTCCCCAAGCCCACCCACAGTTGCAGCTTCTTGTGGCCGCTGTGCTGGCCTCATACACGCCCTCCCCTGCTGGCCACCCGAGCCTCACCCAAGTGTGCGTTGTCTTCAGAGAGCTGGAGGGTCCCTGGATGGCTGCAGCCGTTGCTCTCCGTCTCCTCCCCTTTGTCTGGGTCAGCCACTGCACCTTTCAAAGATGGCGGTGCTCTCCTCCCAGTCAACAGCAGCTCCGTAGACTCCCGTGTCCTCGCCGATCGATTTCAAAGCCGTTTGGTGGATGTCTCCTTGCCGAAGTGGCACCGGGAAGCCACAACTGTAACTGCGGCGCAGACAGCGCTGCTTCGGACTGTGGACCGCTCCAACTCTGCCCCTGCTTGCTGTTCGCTGATCTCTGCGCCGCTCTCTCCGGGCCCCTACTGCTGAGGGTCGCGTCCAGCGGAGTGTGGATTCGAACTGGTGTTGTAGACCCGCGGTCTCCCGTGGTCCCCCAGCACCAATTCCGCCGGCTGTTATCGCTGGTTTTTATCGCCGGTTTCGCGCTGGTGTGCCCTGAGTGTGGCTGGGGTTGCAGTCGCAGCTCGGTCTCCCCACACTGACTTTGTTTCGCACAGCCTGTGCACCATCCAGGTGGTTTTGCAGAAGCCTCGCGGCTCCAGCCGCTGCAGACAGCTTGTCTCTTTCTCTCTCTGGTAGTGGTAATCAAACCATCCAGGAGATCGGTATTTTCAGCCTATATATATATGATTAAAGGCAATTTATCTGCTTTGTTGGATTCTTGCCATGGAGCTGCCCTGAAGTGTGGCTTCCTCTAATCCGCCATCTTGGATCTCTCAGGACTAATGGTCTTTTATTCCATGGTTTATTTTGGTAATAAAGTTCTAGTGACTATCTTTTGTTTTGGTACTGGGGTTGAACCCAAGGATGCTTTGCCACTGAGCCATATCCAAAGTTCTTTTTATATTTTATTTTGATTCAGGGTTTCCCTAAGTTGCTAAGGCTGGCCTTGAACTTGTGATCCTTCTGCCTCATCCTCCCCAGTCATTGGGATTACAGGCATGCACCAGTATGCCTGGCTTGTCAGGTGATTTTCAAAACAAATTGCTTTTCTAAAACAAGTATTTTTCTCAAATAGTAAGTAATACTTTAAGTTCAACAAAAGAAAGGATTTTTGTGCATTCATTTACACCTGTATCACCAGCATTTACTAATACATAGCTCAAACTCAATAAATAATTATTGAGTAACAGAATGAACAATTTTTCATCATTGGTATATTTTGTCTCAGGTAATGATTTTCTTCCATTGTTTTGATTTTATTGTTTCTTTAATTCTTTTGACTTTATTTACTGTTTTAGACATTCTTAAGAATGTCTAAGAATTTTGGTTAACTACTTATTTCTGTTCTTATATAAAACATTTTAAATGTACATATTCTTTAGTACAAGCTCCATTGATATTCTATATCATGAAAAATTGGTATTTATCACTTAGATTATGATGAGTTTAGTCTTCTCAAATTAGTTTCTCAATTTATGTAAACTTTCTTCTATGTCCATCAATATTATCATATTGATGTCTATCAGGATCTTCACCCAATTTAAAATTTTAGAAAAACATATACACACAAATACATATTTATACCAATATACACATACAAATCTATGTAAATGTACACACATATACATATTATATGCATAATATATATGTGAATATACATATATATACATATATATATAAAAATATGATAAACAGGGACAGTTTTTCCATTGCATACTCTATAGACATTAAAGATAAAATCAATTTATTTTTGTATCCTTTTAATGGAAATTATGAGAAAGTTTCACCATAATGTGTTAGTACAAAAGTAAAATTATTCTGACACTTGTTAAGACAGTAAAGGGCTAATATGATAGGGGAAAGACTGACTTCCATTCTGAAAAAAAGGATGAGTAGGGATTTATAGTTAAAAAGCAGAGTGAACTGACATCAAGAGCAGGGTAATTCTTGCTAACCTGGCACAATAGGATTCTTGCTAAAGTCAGGCCAAGGACTTAGATGTCAAGGGTGAGGAATGAGGAATTTGATCCAATATTAAGGGTGGAAGAATTCTTGCTGAAGGGTCTTAGCAGAATAAAAGCATAAAGGCAGGCTAAGGTTGAGGCCTTACTGAAAACGGGGCTCAGAGGTGCCTGACTAAAGTTTGGTCGAGGAAGAAGTCTTTATCATTATCTATTTTACTCCCCCCTTCCTCCTTTCTTTCTCTTTTTCTAAAATTTTTGGAACTTCACATTTCTTTACAGTTTTCATACTTTCTTTATCTCGAGCAATGTAACTTTTTCTTTTGTTGAGACCATACTTTTTTGTTGTAGATTATTATTTATTTTTATTTTTAATTTTATTTTTTATTCAAAGTTGTATTTATAATAGTAGTATGCATTATAATTCATAATAAACATAGAGAGCATCTTTTTACATAACACTGTTTGCGTACGATATCATTATCCTAAATGCATGATTGAAGATTTGAATGGTACGAATATACATTGTGGTAGATTATTAACATAAAGCCTTACAATGGACTATGTCTTCCAGTATACATAACCTATGAAATCCCTCCCATGGCAACTATGACTTTGCCACATGACTTGCTCTGTCCAATGGGACATCAATAAGTTTCACAAATGAAGGTTTAATCGGAATTATGAACTGGGGTGGGTGGGCCCTTTTGGAGTTCTGTTGCCATCCAGTGAGGAAGGTTGGTCCAGTCCTTGAGGATGAAAAACCAGAAGAAAAGGCCCAAGGACTCAACTTACCCTCACCTTGAAAGAAACCCCATGAATGAGCCCAGGTGAAACCAGCAGCACTGCCAACAGAAAAAAAAAAATAAATAAATAAAATAAAATAAATAAAAAATAGTAAATCAATGTTGTTTTCATTTACAAAATTTTGAGGTATTTTGTTGTATGTTAGATTGATAATTACTTGGAATTCATTTGTAGTGTTGCACCATTTATTAGAAACTCATTAAAATGTCTTTAAAAGTCAGGAATATGTTCAAATTATTTTGAGTCCTATCGGCATAGCTTGTCTAATAATCTATTTGTGTGATGATTCTTTTTTATCTATATTTGTATTATTTGTATTTTTATTGCCTTTCTTCCTTATATTACCTTTAAAAATCAAGCAACATTTTTTAATGTCATATTTGTATAAATTAGATAATCTTGTGGATTATACTAGTTTATGCTAGTTCTTCCCAAAGGAACATTTTACAATGATGGAATATTCTATAGTCTATGCTCTGATGTACTTGAACTGTGAGTACTACATGTTGAGAAATGCAGCTCTAGACTCAAGCTACTCAATGTGGTCAGTACTACTAGTATTGGCATAATCTTATATTGAAGAGCTATATACCTTTTTGAATTACTTTTATTTACAAAACACAAAAATATTTATTCTTTTACTTCCTATAGAATAGTCCAAATATTGAAAGCCATTTATTATACATTTCTTTTCTGGTTTATCAGTTCTCGACCTTGATGACTTATACATATCAGTAAGAGGTTCTACTGAACCTATACCCTGCTTTCTAGAAAGAATGTCTTGTAAAGTAGTTTTTTGTCAAAGAAACATTATCAGTCACCTGCACAAAAGATAATTGGGTGTTTACTTGAGCATTTGTTAGAAATGAGTATTCTTAGACTCTGAATCAGATCTGCTTAATCAGAATCTCTGATACTAATCTTGGTTGTCTATATTTTAAATAAAATCTTAAGTTAATGCAAGCTAAAAAGATGAGAACCGCACTGTTGGGAAGGAACAAGAAATGCATTGTTTAGAGATGACTAAAACCTCTCCTGAGAGTATGTCAATAGCTGATGAACCTGTCCATGCATTTGATTCACCCTCCATTCTTTGTAGGACATGATTTCTGGATCTCCATCACCCTCAAAATCTTTCTCTTGATACACTCTAATTTTTATTTTTTAAAACCACATTCATAACCCCACATACTCTACCTTCTCAATGCTTATGCAGCACAGAATAAAATTTCCTACAAAATAAACACCATAGAGACAAAATAAAAATTTCCTCTCCAGTGACAGGTCACAACCATATAACTTTTTTTCTTATTGGCAGGCTTAATCAGAATTGTGCTCTCTCATTCATACTGAAATTAATACTTTTAGAGCTACTTGATTTTGGCCTATTTGCCATCAAAGGCCACTTCAACATGACAAGTTCTTTTATCTTCTCACACCAGTTGTCTGTGGCCTACTCTGAAATCTATTTATAAAATAATTTTCTATGAACTTAAGCTTTTCCTTCTTTAATCTGTAAAGGATATTGAATTAGATAGAAACAATTACTTGGAATCTGAATGTGTGAACGCTTCATAACTAACTTCTAGGAAAAGATAACTTTTCTTTTTCTCTCAAAGAAGAAAAGACAAATTTCCTTTGATAGGTTTTTGCTGGGGAAGCCATTAATAAATCTTTAAGTTTTATTTATTGACTTGCCCATTTGTTTATTAAAATTATTTATCATTTTTGCATTGTAGTCATTTTCCCTTTCAATTATATGTCTTTATTTATTAATATAATTATTTTCTTCTTAGATAAGATTAACCCAACAAGACAATCTGCATTGCATGCAAACTGCTTTAGCAAAAAAGACTTTCAGAATTAATTGTCCATAGACACTACATCAAGAATGTATCAATTAAAATGCATCAGTTGCAGGCACCATAAAACTTAAATCAAGCAAATTAACACCTTAATGAAATTAATTGACTCACTAAATAAGAAGTTCAGAATCAGGGCAGGCTTTGCTGTTGGCTGATCCTCGAATTCCCTTCCATAGTTTCCATTTCATTGTAAGGCTGTTTCCCCTTCAAGTTGTAGAATTGCCATTTGTCTAAATGCCTCCTCATACTGACTCAATAGATGAGACTATGGATTATTCTATGGCTATCTTAAGAGGTAGGTGATAGTTATGGTTTGGATGTGAGGTGTCCCCCAAAACCTCACGTGTGAGACAATGCAAAAAGGTTCAGAGAAGAAATGATTGGGTTATGAGAGCCTTAACCTAATCAGTGAATTAATCACCTGATGGAATTAATTGAGTGTAATTGAAGGCAGGTGGGGCATTGAGGGCATGGCTCTGGGGGTATATATTTGTATCTGGCAAGTGGAGATTTCTCTCTCTCTCTGCTTCCTGATCATCATGTGAGCTGTTTCCTTGTGCCACACTCTTCTCCCATGATGTCCTGCCTCACCTCGAAGCCCAACAAATGGCGTCTGCTGTCTGTGGACTGAGACCTCTGAAACCATGAGCCCCCAAATTAATATTCCTCCTCTACAGTTGTTTTGGTTGGGTCCTTTAGTCACAAAAGTGAAAAATCTGACTAAAACAGTGATTTTTCAAAAATTTCTAGCAAAATTTTCTTTATATATCATAGACCTTACGTGGGTTATTTGCCTATTCATGTACCAATCTTTGTTTGCAGAGAAATTCTTTGTGCTGATAGTTTAAGGCCAATATTTCTAACCAACCAAGAAAACAAAGGAATCTAATGATTGGTTTAAATAAATGCAAGACTAGCTCTGTGAAATTGTACTTTTGCTGTGTCTTCGTGGTGGGGAAATGATGAAAGGGGTGTTTAGGAGACTGAAGCATGATGTGCAATACAACATCTTTAACAAAATATCTTAATTTTAGTTTTAGTTTTATTTAGCTTATTTATAACATAACTTTAATATAGTTCCTAACATATAAATACATATCATATCTATGTATATATTCATATTCTGGCAGGACCAGGCCATTTATCACTCTTAGGGTATCTTAGAGTGCCAATCTCTATGGTCGAAAACAGTAAGACCTGATATTACCCTGCACCTGCAGCAGTATGACATCCCAGGAGAAGAGCCCCAAGACCAGAGGCTCAGAGCTCAATTGAGAGGTTGGTGTAATACCCCATTCTCCTCACTGAGTGGGGAGGAGAGAGAGAGAGAGAGAGAGAGAGAGAGAGAGAGAGAGAGAGAGAGAGAGAGAGAGAGAAGGGAGAACACCAGCACTTAACTATCAATGTAAACAAGTCTTTTCCAGTGAGGGGAAGGGAAATATTCCAAGTGTCCTCAGCCTGGCATATAAACAAACAGCTCTGGGGAAGATTTCTCTAAGTCTCTGTGGAACAAATGCCATCTCTAGCTTACAAGGCATTTTTTCTTCTTAGTCATCTTTAATTAGTACCCTTTGTTCTGAAAGCTCAGATTTTCCAGAGATGGGAAAAACCATTCATGAAGTATCATCCCAATGTCTAATAACAAAACAAGTTTTCTTTTCTTTTCTTTTTTTGAATATACAACAACACTTGGGAATTTATTGCTGAGATGACATATGATATGTGAAATACAGACAGCATCCTAGGTATAGAATAATATGTACTTAATAGCCAAAGAAATCAATAGCAGTCAGGACAGGGCGAGTATTATAGAAATTGTAAGGCTGTATAAAACTTTCAGTCTGGAAGGGAGTGAAACCCCTTTGGTTTTGATGAAATCAAGTTGACTTGCCATGTGTTTTCCAACACTTACCACTTTTAAAACTTAAGTGAAAAAAATATGTTTTCATTTAATTTTATTTTCATGTCATGACCTCAAAACCAATTTATTTAGCACAAACTAAGTGAAAGTCAATACTGAGAAATTATTAGGACATTGTCTTTTCCTGCGGAATCATACAAGTTGATGGTATTTATAACATTATAATAGAATACCACCATCCATATATTGAGTGCTAATGTGTGAGACACTGTGTATAAATTTGAGAAACCCTTCATTTGGAGGGGTCAGTTGGGCAGCAGTGAGGGTGCTTGACCAGACCTTAAATGGCAGGGTGGAAACTAGAAGTGTGTGGGAAGGCACTGTGTGAGCTGTGTGAGCAGTGTGAGCCCATGTGGCTGGAAATCCAACCATGATTGCTATTGTGCTCATCATCGTTTTATATAAGGTAGCTGGGAAAGATGGATGGTTATACTTCTTACCTTACAACTGATTGGATATTAGTTTTTGTACATGGTTTAAACTGCTGTTGTCTTTTCCCCTTGATTGCTCTCCCCATGTGAAAGGGAAATTTGCTCTATCAAAGATCTTCATTAATCAAGAGATCAGATGCAGAGACTGAGAAGCCAGGGAGGTGATAAAGTCTAATTTATCTTGACTAGCCACCGTTTTTACGATAATTGGAGGATGGAAGCGTTTTTAATGTGAGATGTTGAATCTACAAAGAGAGCCAGCCAATAACAGCTATCTGATGACATGCCATATGCTAGAGTTCTGACTCCTACAAGCAGATCCAGGTGTCTTGACTAAAGAGGTGGCAGAGTGGGTATGGAGGTGGGGAGCAAAGAGCAGTGCTTTCCCACTGTGGCTTTACGTTAGAATCTTCTGGAGAGCTTTCAAAAACTACCGACGACCAGGATCCATCTCAGACCAGTTAGGTCAGAAACTGAAGGGTGGGTCCAAGGCACTCATGTTTAAAAGTACTGCTTATTTTAACATGAAGTAAAAACTGAGATATTCTGGTTTAGAGATTATTTTCAGATCAGCAGCATTTACTGAGAGCAGCATTTATCTAGCAGCTCATATGCCTGCTAATTCTAAGGTAAGCCTATCTGAATTCTCTCTATTTCACATTCTACTCAACACATTCATCTCAATCTGCTATCACCTTCCTTGGATGACCAGGCATGAGCTTGTGCTGTAGTGTTACCCTCCGTGGATAAACCTGGGAATATAGTCAATTACCATAGATATTCATTTCCCTTATTAGAATTTACTTCAGTACTCTAGTTTGGGTTCTCACATGCAACCTTGTAGCTCTCTTGTTCCTTACCCTTTTAAACCCTTAAGACATGTTCCTGTCACCAATGATAGGAATGAGGACATAGTCCTATCATGCCATGTTTTTACTTCTGTGCTGCTGGCTATATTGTGACCCCCTTGAAATGGGAATGTGGCTGTATATTTTATTCACTTTTGTATACGATGTGCTAAGACCCAATTCTGGGAAAACAAATCATTCAATAAACATTTTTAAAATATTATTTTTAATTAAGATAATAAGTGCAAAAAACTTCATCTATTTTTAGGAACATAGCTTAATAAGATCCCGGTAATTGTCTGTAGTTACATGACCAGACCCATAAGATATATCATAATTCTCCTATCCTAAAATATTTTATTGTTGTACTCTTGCAGTTGATCTCCACTTCTATACTCTGGCTCAGTGCAACTATTCAACTGCTCTAGAAAAGAGAGAAATCTTGCATTTTTTAGAATTTCATACAAATGAAAACTTTGGACCACTAGGAAATCTTATTCATTTTTCTCCAGTAAATCATATTTATTTTTTGAAAGTTTCCTGGAGAATTGCATTGCTCTATTCACTCTAAAGGTCTGTGCACTTCCATTATATTAATTTCTAATTCCATAGAGATATATAAATGTCTTTGTCTAATTTTGTGTTTTGAACATTAGTTCTATCAGAATTTTTCTAAAACAGGTTTTGCTATTTTGCCCAGGCTGGTTTGGAACTCATGAGTTAAAGTGGTCCTCTTCTCTCAGCCTCTCAAATAGCTGGGAATACAGATGCAGACTACCAGGCCCAGCCTCTCTTTTCTTTAAAATTTTATTTATTTTATTATTATTATTTTTTGTACTGGGAATTGAACTCAGGGGCACTTGACCACTGGGTCACATCCCCAGCCCTTTTTTGTATTTTATCAGAGACAGGGTCTCACTGAGTTGCTAAGTGCCTTGCCATTGCTGAGGTTGGCTTTGAACTTGCAATCCTCCTGCCTCAGCCTCCCAAGTGCTGGGATTACAGGTGTGCGCCAACACGCCCGGCTTCTTTAGAATTTTAAAAGCTAACATTTATTGAGTACTTACTATCTAAAAATCTTTGTCTTTTACTTATTTTTTTTTTTTTTTTTTGGCAGTCTCTCACTTAATCCTCACAATGACATTAGAGGGTAGAAAGTAGAGATTAGGAAATGAAACAAAGATCATACAATTAGCCAGTATCAGAGCTTCTATTTATCAAAGACGGACCTGGAGTGACCTCTCCATGCTGTGCACCTCTATGTAAGTTGCTTTGGTGACAATTGTTTATTTTCCATTTCGTCTGTTAGATTTCAAATGATGTTAAGGTGGGATTCTGTCTTTTTCAAACTTGGTAATTTCCTTGGTTTTTCTTCTCTGTGCCCAGTGTGAGTCCCACTTCCTTTTGAGTGACCAGATAATAATCTTGGACTATAAAAGAAATGGTTTCTTGAGTTCATTGACAATGGTGGCTGATAGCAGAGCCATGCCAGCCTTACTGGGTTGTTCATGAAGGTCTAGCCGAGCCTGGTAAAGGAGGCACTTGCTGCTCATGAGGCCACTTGTGCCTTCCTCTTTAAGGAAGACCATTTATCAGAAGTAAATCTATCTTACAATGGTCATCTTTCAAATGGCTTCAGGAAAGACTTAAGGCATCAATTATTCAACTTTATTGCTTTCCCTACTAAAGCATTTTTCGCTTTAATGAGCTGCCAAGCTGTATAGAGAGAAAGTGCTCATGGCAAGACCAGAAAGAGGAGAACACAGGGAGTTAGAAAAGCGAACTCCGCTCCCTGGGGCTTCAGCTTAAGAGCTGGCTTTTAGATTTTCCGTGTTTCATGGAACCCTCACGTTGGCAGCTGGATGGGCTATTTGACCCTCTTTATCATCCGTTCATGTTAACACAGGGCTTCACAGCACTGCTTCTTGTCAAAAGAACTGTGCTAAGATAGAGGAGCCTAATTGCATATTTTGTCATTCTGATATTAACAACCCAGAGGGAGACAGAGCACCAAAAGCCAATATTTTACAAAGGTGGCAACCCATGGCTTGGAGTGCCCTGAAAAGATGTGATTTGGGCACAACAAGCCAGATCTCAGATTTATTTGTTACCTCATGTTTATGCTTTCTGTGGGCAACAGGTGCCTCAGGTAACGTTTGAATAGAGACAAATCGCTTTAAAAAAAAATGATTCAGGGTTGATGTTACAGATTGAGGTGTACTAAGTGCATCTTAAAAGAACACTCCCAGTGGGTAAGGTAATAGTTATTTGATCCTTCATGAAGGCTTTTATCTCACTTTCTGTTACTCTGACAGTGTATTATATTGCATTAGGTCAATTTGACTAACAATATGGTTGAATACAGCCCCGTTTAAAATAGCTCCAGGAAATTTGGTATGCCTTACATGATTTTGTACTTAGCTGTGGAGGATATAGTGTAAGATTTAAGGCAGTCGAAAACAAAGAACCCAGCAGGTGACTTCAAAGCCATACATTCTATTTAGGTTGAGGGTGAAATTAAAGAAATATTTTTCTGAGAGGTATCCATATGAGATTCAGTGATAATTATAACCTCAACACAAGAGGTCATAAGGTAGAATTAAGGGGAAGATTAATATCGCAATTCTACATTTTCTTTCACCATAATAGCAGTGTTTCAAAATAGCTTGCCAAATGTAGCAATGTTCAAGTGAAGGCTGGCATGGTTGAACCAACCCAACAAAAGAAAAATGAATGTTATTTACTGTATAAAATTTATTGTATGAAAAGGTAAGAAGAAGGGAGATTTATTACCAAGATTTTTAAAGGCTCTATCTATTCTTTACCTTTCGTGGGTAATCTTAAAATTAGATAATTATACAATAATTTCTGAGTTTGTACTTGTAGGATAATCAAATTTATTCTAAGAATTCTTACAGAGTAATTAAATGGACCTTAGAATTTACTTTCATATATTTTAAACAATAAACTTTAATGGGATTTACATTTGACTGAGATATAAACTAACATTTGACTAAGAAATAAGATAAATTAATAACGAAGTACAGTATGTATGTATGTATGTATTATTATTATTTTTTTTGTATAGAGCAAGATTTGTAGCCAGATCTGTACTATGGTAGTTTTTGTGGTCCAGTTTTAAGGTATAAGCCACAAATATTTTTCCTCCCCAAACTTTTTAAAGCTCACAGATAACATTAATATGTAACCTATGTAAGATCAGGTATGGTAATATTATAAAAGAAGGGGATTGTTGGAAGAAGGTCTATAAAGTAGTCTAAATAATAGGAGATGACATATAGAAATGTTTGAATAGCATTCTTTGTTGAGAAAAATTGTGAAGCTGTTTGTAGGTTGGATGGGAGAAGAGTTCCATGATAGATTGGTGTTATTTTTCATGGGCCATAGAGTAGGGAAATGTGGAATATTTGTCTTTTATTTGCTGAAGTCCTAAGTAAAAGGGTATCTTGATTCCAATCTAAAGAGCAGAGAACAGCAATTCATCAGGCTGACCCAGGTAGATAGATGGAAATATTCTATGTAACTGCATCATTTTATACTCTCACTAATATAACTGAAAGATTCCTTCCAATTTCTCCCTAACCTTGTTAACATTTGGCATTGTCTGACTTTTGGCTTATCACTATCCTACTGAATGTGATATGAGATCTCATCGTGGCTTTAATTTGCATCTCACTGATTAATTATAATACTGAGCATGTTTTCATGTGCTTATTAGTCATTCCAGTGTCTCTCCTTTGGTGAAATGTCAATTTAAATCTTTTGCCTACTTTTTAATTGAGTTGTTTACCTCCCTAATTATTGGATTGTAAAAATTCTTTATATATTTTAGATACAAGTGTTTTATAGGAGATATGATTTTAAAACATTTTTTTCTAGTCTGTGGCTGATCTTTGTACTTTACAGAGGGGGTATTTTGAAGTGCAAAGGTTTTGGATTTTGATGATGCCTATTTATTCATTTTGTTCATTACTTTGTGTTTGCTGTTGTAAAATGTTTATATAATCCAAGATAGGGATATTTAATGCCTATGTTTTCTTCTGAGAGTTTTATAGTTTTAGTTCTTTGACTTAGGTCCACCATATTTTTCAAGTTTACTTCTTGTGTATGGTGTAAAGTAAGAGTTCAAATTCATCTTTCTGCATGCAGATATCCAATTTCCCCAGAACCATTCATTGAAAAACTATTCTTTTTTCCATTTAATAGTCTTGGAACTTTTTTCTTTTCTTTCTTTCTTTTTTTTTTTTTTTTGCCTGGCATAAATCTCATTGCAAATTCATACCTATGTATTTCCATTTAAAGACACACACACACACACACACACACACACACACACACACATATGGAGAGAGAGAGAGAGAGAGAGAGAGAGAGAGAGAGAAAGAGATGGAGAGAGAGAGAAAGAGATGGAGAGAGAGAGAGAGAAGGTGTCCTTAGAAGAGATACCTCAAGGCAAATATTAAACTTACACATTTTTGATATGCAAGACACTCTATTATTGTGCTAAGTTCTTGCTATTATGGAAGACACACATTGCATTACAGGGTAATTGCTGAAGAGAGCCAGTAATCAACAATATGTGTGTGGTAATGTGTGGTAATGAACTGACATAAGGGCCAAAATGATTTATTACTGAAAACAGTAGTTTAATAATAAAATGCAATTAATTGCACTTTTCTTGTCATATTAGAATATGAACTTTTCTATTGAGTTTAAAATTTTAAATCTGAAAGATACAAAGCCATGGCCACATTCATAATTTTAGTTTTGTTGGTGGCAAAAGATGCTGCATAACAAAAGTCTCCTATTTGTTCATTGGGGATAAATTTATTCGCCAGAGTCTATTGAGTGTTGAACTACACACTGGGCAACTGTCATAGTCTTTCACAAATGTTTGCATTTTAGTTTTTTTTTGAGGGTTAAAGCCAAGATGCACTTTGTTCTTGTGACTTTGAGTAAGTCACTTAACCCTACACCTCAATTTTTTCCCTCTTAAATGGGGATATCAATCTCAAAAGGTTCTTATATGTATTCATTCACCTAATGCATATAAGATTTTAAAACCAGTGCTTGGCCAGGTGCAGTGGCACACACCTGCAATTGCAGTGACTGGGAGACTGAGGCAGGAGGACGGCAAGTTCAAGACAAACTTGGCAACTTAGTGAGTCCCCATCTCAAGAAAATAAAATAAAAAAACCTGCTGACACTTAGCAAGAGTTAACTACTATTAGTCACTGGAATGTAACTTCTTTGAGGGTGGAGATTTTTGTTACTTTAATTCACTAATATATTAGAATCTCCTAGAAATGTACTTGAGATATAACTTGGTGTTTAAAAATTTGTAGAATGAATTGTATAAGACAAAATGCAGATTTTTAATGGGGCATATTGTGGGAATTGTTATACTTATGGGAATGGGCTTGTATCATTGAAAATATTTCCCACATCCTTTACCTGTCATGGTTTACAAGAGTGTGTGATGTTTCAGTCCAATGTACAGCATCAGATATGCCTTTGTAAACCCTAGATTTGGGAGAATGCTACATATGTAAATGATGTAGTTTTAGGGAGATGTGTGGACTAAATTGAGATATGTGCAGAGCAGAAATAAAATTAGAGCCCAAACCCCATTCTCCCAGCACACTAATTTAAAGAACTTAATGATTTGGAGAAAAACCCTGGTAGAATTTCCAGATGGTAGTGGGGACTGTGAAGTGAGAGTGTGTTAGAAGTAAGATAAGTTGGAATGAAAATCCCCCTTGGCTTTAGCAAAGTTTTCTATACATGTATTGAATTTCCAATAACATTTAATATGTTTTGAGAGAGAAAGAATCTGTTTCTAGAAATACATTTAAATTTGAATGCCACAATAAAAGACCCCTTGGAAACTCTCAGTGCTTGCTACTCTGAGTTAAATATTCGGTCAAGTCTAGATTCTATCAAATGAAGATCCTTACTTTAAAAAGAAAGAGAAATTTGATCACTGCAGGGAGTAGGTAAAGTCAATTGCTGAAATGAATAGAAAAAGGACACAGTTTCAAAAAAAAAGTGAGAGTATCAAAGTTGTTTCTTTCAATGCCCTTCTTGACAGATGTACCATCTCTGAGCTTCTTTTCTTGAGCTAGTTAAGGAAGTGAATCTAAGGGGAGGGCTCTCTTCCTTTATGGTCAGCCACATCTCTAATTACATTTGTTTAGTTTGAAAAGCCATAATTGTTGTGGTTTGAGTTTGTGTGGTTTTCAGGAAGAAGTTTGAGGAAAACTCAACTTACTGAGGAAATTAAAGATGCAGATTTTATTAAAATGTGTCCAGTGCATCTTTTATTTAAATTAAAATCTGATGCTAAATATCTCTGGAGCAAGTAATTTAATAAAAGGAGGTATTTCATTGCAATCCAGATTAAGTTTCCTAATTATTTCCCTCCCATTATCTCAATAGGTTTGTTTGATTTAAATACGTGCCTATTGATTTCAGCTTTGACTTTTTTCAGAAGAATTATTTTCAGATCAATTCTGTGAATATATCTTCTCTATGGCTGGAAGTAAATAACAAGTAAGTCCAAAGGTTTCCTAGGGAATTGGGTACTTGCCATACTGAGTATTGAATGGAGATGAGGATCGTGAGTCTAGTACTCACAAAACAAAGAAAAATAAAACTAAGGAATAAGATAAAGCAGAGAAGTTGTCAAGCAACCAAAAGATGGAATTGTTGGAGGAATGACAGTTATGAAATGTCATTGTGCACAATGATGATAAGCTAACATCATATCTATGCAAGGGCTTTGAGCTGTGGAAGCGTGTTTATGTGCATTATTGCATGTCACCTTCACAGAACTGACAATGGCAGGGCAAGGGAAGCTTTTAGTATAACCAGTTTGTAAAAGGTAAATCACGTGTATTAATTTCTTAGGATTGTCATTGTAAATTACCACAAGCTCATTGGATATTAAAACTAGAGAAATTTATTCTTTCTGAGTCCTTGAAAATAGAAGCCAAAAACCTCATTGTTAGCAGGGCTGGGTTTCTTCTGGAGGTTCTAGGGGGGAATCCAGTTCTTGCCTCTTCAGAATCTGGTGGCTGCCACAGCTCCTTGGCCTGTGGCCACATCTCACCTCTTTTTGCCTCTGGGGTCACATTGCCTTTTCCTCTTTTGTGTCTCACATCTCCCTCTACCTTTCTTTCATAAAGACAGATGTTTTTGGATTTGGGGTCACTCAAATAATCCTGGATGTTCATAATGCTAAATAAAATTAAACAGTCTTCTTGACTACAGGTCTGTCAAAGCCTTCAGTACATTTCAGTGCATTATGAATTCCCAAGACACATACAGTTGTTTTTTGAAATTAACCAAGAAAAGGGATTCAGGGACTATTGGCCTTCAAAACACAATTTGGGAAATAGTGTTTCTCTTAAAAGAACAGAAATTTGGTTCAATTACTATGACTATTCTGGGAGGATAGAAATATAGGTAGTTATTATTTCTTGAATATTTGCTATGAATTAAGTACTGGGTTAAGTGCCTTAGATACACTAACATATTTAATCTTTACAACATGCTTTTATGATAGGCTCTGGTGTAATTATTTTTACAGCTAAAGAAACTGAGGTAAAGAGAGTTAAGCCACTTCTCCAGGTTTACACAGCTAGTAAGTGGTAGATCCAGTCTTCTAAGCAAGACAACCTATATTAATCAAGCCTGCTAACATAACTACTGTATTATTCTAATGTGGTATTCTAATAGAACAGTTTCAGTGTAACGAAGTAGCTAAAAATATGAATGCAAATCTGGTGTTAGTTCTCTGGAAAGCAGCAGCCTCAGCTTTTTTGGTCTCTATTCAATACCAGGGAAGCAAGTCTTGCTATCCTATCAGTCCATCATCATTTCTGTCAGTCAGGGTTCTGAGATGAAACAAAGCCAGTGTTCTGACAGAGGAAAAAAAAAAAAAAAAAACTTATGTTGCTGTGTTCTCAAGACTTATGTCAAAGATGTTTCAGTTCTCAGGTAATTTGCTAGATTTTGTTCTATTCCGATGTACTTCAAAGCTTCAGTAAGAATGAAAGGGATGCAAAATGGTACTTAGTTTTGCAGAGAGACATCTGGAATTTTCTGGATCTGGCCTTGTTGACAGGAAACTTCCTCTGACAGTCATGGGACTGGGCTCAGGTAGAAGATATTTCTTATCTTTTCTCTTAAGGTGAAATTCCAAATACTTTTCTTGAATAGTCCCCACCAGATTTTCTGTGGCACACTTGAGGCTTGTCCCCATGGTTAACAACTACTGTCATCGCTCAGCGTTTTATTTAAGAATGAAAGCTGAATTATTTACGAATGAAGAAGAGATTATTTGGTAGCATAAGAGCACATAACTGTATTTAAGGGAATTACATTAAGCTCACAGGAGCAAATCAGTTATTGTTATTAAAGGGCTTTGAACAATGCCCACCAACTGTAAGTGCTTGTTAATTACCTACATAATAATAAAACTGAGCTTTGCCATCTCTGGTGCAGTCTTGGGGGCTCCTGAGGAAATCTGAAAGGAGTCAACTATTGCACCAAGAGTGAGCATTGTGAGCTCAGCTCAGCATGGAGCATGCAATGATTTCTAGCATTTTCAGCCTGGGAAGTTTGGCACAGTGACAAATGCTTCTCACATGGTGGCTGGTTCTACATGGACAGAAGAAGGGAGGATTCTTGTGTTTCCAAGGAGCCTCAGGAAGTGTGAAGAGGTATTATTATCATTGTTTCCACACAAGAAAGCTGAGTCCCCAGAAGTTAAGTTTCTTCCTGAAGTTCACACAGTGAGGATTCAGAACATCTCAGTCACTCTACAAGGAGCTGCTTCCCCTGTATTAGAATAATACAGTAGTTATGTTAGCAGGCTTGATTATATAGGTTGTCTTGATTAGAAGACTGGCTCTACCACTTACTAGCCCTGTAAACCCAGATAGCCTGGCCCATAAATGGTCTCACCAGAACAAGTATTTGTTCCTTTATTTCATTTTTCTTTTCTTTTTGATTTTACAGAATTCTGTTCCTCAGGAGACAGTATTTATTTTATTTTATTTTTTTGGTACCGGGGATTGAATTCAGGGGCACTCAACCACTGGGCCACTCCCCAGCCATTTTTTGTATTAGAGACAGGGTCTCACTGAGTTGCTAAGTGCCTTGCCATTGCTGAGGCTGGCTTTGAACTCGCGATCCTCCTGCCTCAGCCTCCCAAGTACTGGGATTACAGGTGTGCACCACCACGCCCGGCTAGGAGACAGTATTTAAATGGACAAGGTTTTCCCCTTGCTTGAACTAAGGCTTTCCCTAGTGGACTCAGGGAGGTTGCAAAATACTTATTAGGTGGTATGAAAAGCAGGACACATTGTGATGTGTTTTGGGGAGATGGGAATTTATACCTTCTTTTTTGAGATGGTCAAACATGGAAAAATAATTTAAAAGTTTGGTTGTATCTAGTCTAGGTTCACTCATTTAGCAAACACTTTTTTTGAAAGCAGATTTTTATATAAGGGGCTTAACTGAGTTTGGGAAGTATAAAGAACAGAAAGAATCAGTGAGCTCACGGCCTAATGTATACATCATATGATCCTGGAACTCTTTTAGTTCTTTGGGTACTAAATATTGTAAAAGAAAGCAAAAACTATTATTTAGCCACTAGGTTGATGTATTTACCAATAATTAATCTTTTATAGTAAAATTATATATATATATATATATGTGTGTACAAATACATAAATGTGTGTATGTGTAAATGCTTTCATAATCACTTTCTCTCATGTCAAAGTTTAGCCATAAGGAGGAAAAGACTGAGACAACATTTATTAGACCTAACATCAAAATGTACATAAAAAGGTTGACAAAATAAATCCAATCAAACCAAATTGTATTTATAGCATGACGGTGATTACTAGCTACTATTTGTGGAATAACTGGGTCAGATGCTATCCATTTTTATACATTTCACTTACTGACTTATTGTGGGGAATTTTCTACTTTATTAACAATGCAATTATATCATCTACTTTCTGTAGAATATTAGTCCTTATTAGACAGTGTTCATCCACCACTTAACCAGCCTAGGCACATTTCATACTGGCCATTCCCTCCTCACCCCTGACAACACATGGCAGACATCTGACATTAACAAGAGCATGTATCTCTGAAAGTTCTCCTAAGACTTAAATTTTAGGGAACTAGAGTTTAAAGACCTACATTTTGTTTCTTATCTAAAAAAAACCTTAAATTTTCAGGGCATGTTATATGTGTCCTAATGCTATAGTTGGTATGAAAGTTTTTGGAATTAAGTTTTAAATTGTATATATCTTGAAAAATAATTATTCCTAAGCTTTAAAACTAAATGTGCTCTAGAACAACCTATTAAGTAACAGGATTTGCAATAATGAGGTAAAATCATTGCTTTGTTTTTAACTTTCCACATGCATTCTTTACTTTCTCCATTCCTTCCTGAAATCTTTTCTTTGCCTATTCAATTCTTTAAATCTATTCTTTTTTACTTTAGCATAATGGATAACTTTTATTTTCAGCAACTGCCAGAACCTACACCTTATTCTTCAAGATAAGTGGCTGAGCGATGAGTGCCTTTCGGCTCCTTTTTAAGAAAAAAAATTCAGTATGAATTTGTACAATGACCTGTGTCTTTTGTGTCTGTTATTTTTCACGGAGGGCAAATGGATCTACCTCACCCTTAGACCCCATCAGGCAAGTTTGCCTTCCCTTTTCCCATCCCCAAGACAAATTAAGAATGCTGAAACCTTTCACTCATAACAAAACGGTGATAAAGCAGGTAACAGGACCTCACATTAATCAGGTCTTTCAAAGAGGAGGCCCCAACCTGCACCCTTTGTCTAGCCTGCTGGTAGGTGGGTTTTTTTCAGGCTCCTTTTAGGGCCTAGCATTCTTTAGCCCAGCAGCACATTCTCCTTGGAAATGTTTCACTTTTCAGACAGCCTCTGTGTTGATCAAAAAACTCTGAGAGAGCCGCTACAGAAATCTGAACTTCTAATGATCTTCTTTTATATTTCCTTACAATGGACAATAGCTCTCTCCATACTAATGGCATCAGCACACAGAAGGGAGAAACAATGCAAGGGGAAGGAGGATGGAGAAAGAGTAGCCACTATCACAAGATGCGCTGTATCATCTTGGTGGAAAGCAACCCTGTTTTCTGTAGCCAAATTGTGTCTGTCTCTTGTTGAAAATATTCAGGGTCTCTGCAAACAATGCTGAGATGAAGGAAGATGAAGTGGATGGACAATTTTCTTCTCAGGAAGAAAACATTGCTGTCACTTAAATGGTAACAGACCAGTCTTTTTGTGCTAGTCAAAGGCTTTTCACTAAGAACACAACAATAGAAAACTCACTCACTAATAATGCCTTCCTTAAGTTTCCTCCAAGCAGCACTTGAACTTTTTCTAGGCTGAAGGAAGTAAAAACTAAACTGCCCATGTGTGTCCGATTATGTCGGATCATGTGCGCCCTCTGCTGATCAATAAAAATATAACCATACAGGATTCACCAGGTCACTGAAGTTTTTGTGTTTTCAGAACATCATGAACATTAGAAATTATAAGAAACAACAACGTGTGTTTTATATTTCATAGAAGTGGGATTATATTTAAATAAAAATGTTAATTAAGATTGTATTATTATTAATAATAACTTATAAATAGCCAAACGTTATTCATAAAATTTGAAATAGCTTCATCTCTACTTTCAAGGATATTTTTTTCCCCCTGAAAAAACCCTAACATTTTAATAATACATGGAAATAAGGGTTTTTGTTGCTTTTGTTTATTGAAGCAAGGCTTGGCAAACTTTTTCTGTACTGAGCAAGTAGTAACTATTTTGGGTTTGGCTGGTCTTTAAGGTCTCTGTTGCAATTATTCACTTCTGCCATTATAGTAAAAAATTAGGGACATATATGAATGAATGGGCGTGGCTGTGCTCTAACAAAACTTTATTTTACAAAGGCAATCTTCAGCCTGGATTAGGTCTGTAAGCAGTGAACCTGCAGTTTTGTTGAACCATACGTGAATGTAAACATCCCTAAAGTGGTACATATTTTGTTTAAAGTTACTCTGCGGGAGGTGACAGCAATTTTTGTTCCATGGCTGCCATCACTTCCAAACATTTTGAGATCCTTGATTAGCATCTGAACTCAACTATACAAACACCTTTAAAAATAATGAAAGGTCAGGACTGGGGGAGCTCTCAGAGTTCATTTGTGCAATTCTGTCATCTGCAGATGGGAAGACTGGAGTGTTTTCTGAAAGCTTCTTTAGCCGCCTACATTCTTCATTGGATCAGCTCTCAATGACTTTTGCCTGTGTTGGTGAGATAATGTATGGAACAGTGCTTTGGAACTTAAAGGATTAAAGACATATTAGTATTAATATGTTATGGAAAGAAAATGGCAGGCATTTGCATTTTCTCTGTGAGGACCAAGTCTATACAAATTGTAAAATCACATTTCCCCGAATGGAAACTCCATGACGTTTAAAGATATTAATGCAGAAAGGTATTTTATGTAAATATTATAATTCCATAGATTTTAGAAGTTGTATTATCAGTCAGGTGTGAAGATGACTGTCATTTTTGCACTTGAGCAAAATTATATATTATATGTATTAAAGCATGATGACCAAAAATAGGTAGCTTCACTCTTGGATTATTTTTTGATGCAAAATAACCAAAGAATGATGTGTTTTGACTATTGGAGTTTGCTCCCAAGGACTTTATAGAAGGAATAGAGACAGTATAAAGGAGACAAATGAGATGTGAATAAAGATATAATACAAATAAGATGAGAATAATAGTTAGCTGGCACTAATACATAATATAGGGAAAAAATTCTTTGTTTATGAAATCTCAGAGATCGCTTTGTAGTATATTCGATTTAGACCTTGCAGAAAGCTGAATAGGACTTAGCAAGTAGAAATGAAGCAGGAGAGGGAAAAATGGACAGATGTTCTTGTCAAATGAAACAGCTTCATTAAAGACACACACGTAAGGGAATAGTGAATAAACTGCTGTAGTGAAATTACATATACTTTCCTGGGAAGATCATGTCAGCGAGGTTGTTTGGAGTCAAGTCATGGGGCTATTGGAAGCAACAGAAAGAAGTTGAATAGGTACAGGTTGAGTATCACTTATTTGAAATGCTTGGAACCAGAAGTCTTACAAATTTTGAATTTTTCTTTTTTGATCTTGAAATATGTGCATATACATATGACATATCTTGGGATTGGGTTTAAACATAAAATTTGTTGTTTGATAAGAATCTTTTTAGTGTTTAAATTGGAAGGAAATCCTTTAGCATGTTAGGACTTTGGACTCAGCATCTTTTCTTGGGTTAGGAATAGGGTTTAGCTACTAGTTTGGAAGAAATGCTTAAACCATGGCATAATGGAGATATTATGTATTTGTCAATAGGAGCACGAATAAAGAAGAAAAGAGGAAAGGGGTTTCAGAAACTTCTTGGCAGTCATTAATAGTAAGGAATGATAATATCAACATCGTTTTCAGAACGTTGGGCTTATGAGCATGTTGGAGTTTTGAGAGTTTGGACAGCAACTTCCAAGTCTCCGGCTTGCATCTTCATTCTGAGATCACTTCTAACTAGACTTACTAATTTAATCTCTCACAATGTTTTGTTTTAGCATTTACAAAGCAGGCATAGATTAATGGTTGGTATAAAAAAACTCCTTTGAAATTAGGAACCTGATATTCAAATGAAAAAGGAAGAAAAAAGCCTAATAAGTGTGGATGATATTGTTCAATGAAGAATTATTACTGTTAAAAAAGAATTATTGTTATGTTAAAAGATGCTCTATATGTTTATTATGAATTATATTGCATACTACTATTATCTAAAAAATAATAATTAGTATGAAAATTTCCTTGATTGAAAATCATTGTTTGTTTTCATTGGGAGCTCAATAAAATACATATATTAAAAAAATTCACAATAATCCTTAATCACATTAATAGCAGCTCATGTTCAATCTCCCCATTGTCTCAAGTTTTGCTTTTGTTATTTTTAACAGTAGATCTGTGAATCAGGATTCAAGGTCCTCAGGTTGTACTTGTCTCTTTTTATATAATAGTCCCCATTCAACATTTTTCATATTGCTTATATTTGTCTTATAGGATTTCCTGAATTCTAGATAATGATGATATTTTCCTTGTGATACCTTGTATTATATTTCTCTATCTTTGTGTTTCTTATAAATGGTTAGACAGATTTTATGTGGTTCTAAGTTAATATCAGGCAATGCAATTTTAGTACCTAGGGGCTTTGTACCCCTACCCCCTCAATAAAATTCAGAAATTGCAACCCTAAAAAAAAAAAAGAATTATTACTGTTTTACTCTGAATTAAGGAAATAAATCAATATTTTTAAAAATAATTTTTTAGTTGTAAATAGTTCTTTTATTTATTTATTTATATGCAGTGCTGAGGATCGAACCCAGGGCCTCAAACATGCCAGGCAAGTGCTCTACCATTGAGCCACAACTCCAGCCCAGTAAGTCAATATTTAACTGAATAAAACCTGGAACAAGATTTTACAAAATTAATAAGAAAATGAGAAGAGACCAATCTCATCCATCCTAACTGCCCACCATGTGCATTTTCCTTCCTCTTCCCATCTTTTCCCTTCTCAAGTAAAAGAACAGAGTAAATCCATCATTTCCATATTCAGTCTCTTTTCTGGGCTCTGAAGGTAAGATGAACTTAGGTCTCATGGAATGGGAAGGGACTTCAGGGGAGTCGACATGTGGGCAGTCAAGAGCTGCCCATATTCAACGTGAGTGAAAAAGAGAATAGGATGATAACTGTGAGACATTGCTATGGTTGTTCAGAAAATGAAATGTCTGTCCCATGAAGAGCGCTCTGAGTGAGTGTGTACCCTAAGAAACAGAAGAAAAATATTCACAACTAGTGTTTTCAATTTCAAGGAAATCAAAAGGAATATAGGATTCATAAAACCATAAATAAGAGATGAAGAGAAATGACAAGAAAAGAATATGAAAGAGACAGGAAAAGAATTGAATAAAAAAGACATAATATTGGAACCAGCTGGAAATAGTGAAGTAGATACTGTTGAAAATTGAACCAGTGGTAAAAAAGCTAGAAAAATAAATCAGATATTGCCAATAAGAATGGTAAGGCATGAAGGAATTTAGAGAGAATGTAGTAGATATGAAAGACTATGGTCTCCTAGAAAAATATTCCATAATGTAATAGAATTAAAACAGGAAAATATTCCAAGATAAAATAATACTAATAACAATAATGCAAATTTCTAAAATGAAAAAATTGTAAGTTTCAACATCTGAAAGTAGAAAAGCAATCAACATCAATCCATATCAAGGTGATGCTCCTGATCCTCAAGGAAAATTAAATAATTACTCAGGGTTCAAAGAAAAATATTACCTAAAAATCATTCTGGTTTCAGAACTTTTCCCCATAAGCTTTTGATTCTGGAAAATAGTAAAGGAATATCTAAAATATTAGGAGTGGAAAATTTTTGAACAAAATTAAAAAAATGTCTGTCTTGTTTTAAGTCATGGTGATTACAGATTAATGGCCCCAACAACAAAAGGACCCAGGGAATACAGCAATTTTTGATCAGAGTACATAATGTAAGACTCCAAACAAGAGTTTAATGAACACATAGAACTCAGGGCTGAATTTAGAACTGGATTCAACCAGTGTTGACATTTTGTGTAGGGTAAGTATAATGGAAGGAAAGAAGACGGAGCAGCTGGAGATACATGAGTTATTGATTTTAATGAGGCAATCTAAGCTAGGTTAGAAGAAAAGTGAGGATATGGGTTATAAGATGGTGGCCAGGTCAGCGGATTGGAAGTTGAGTTAGTGACATAAGAGTGATGGTCCTAAACAGGTAAGCTTTAATGTCGGAGGTAATGAAAGGATATAGTGATCAGAGAATTGGATACTTTTAACCCTGATGTTGGAGATGACTTGAGTATTACTGGAAGGGTGGGGTGTAGGACAAAATTATTGAAAGAAAAAAGTAAAAAAAACTGAGTCACCTTGGTGTTAAATCTACAGGTAGAGTGAGTCCTCCAAATTGGTAGTAGGATTGAAAGAAAATCACATGCGAGGTGAATGGAGGGTATCATGTTCTCATGGTACATGTTATGAATTATCAAGAGTTTTAGGAAGTTTTTTAGTTCTTTATAGATCCTGGAGATAAATGCTGTATCTGGGGTGCAGGTATCAAAGATTTTCTCTATTCTGTAGGCTCTCTCTTTGCAGTCATGATTGTTTCCTTTGTTGTGAAGAAGCTTTTTAGTTTGATTCCATCCCATTTATGAATTGTCAACAAATATATGAAAAAGTGTTTACTATCTCCAGCAATTAGAGAAGTACAAATTAAAACTACACTAAGATTTGGGGAAAAGGGTATACTTACCCATTGTTGGTGGGACTGCAGATTGGTGCAATGACTATGGAAAGCTGTACGGAGATTCCTCGGAAAACTTAGAATGGAAACACCGTTTGACCCAGTTTTATCATTCCTTGGTACACACCCAAAGGACTTAAAAATAGCATACAACAGTGACACAGCCACATCAATGTTTATAGCAGCTCAATTCACAATAGCTAAGCTGTGGAACCAAACTAGGTGTACTACAACAGATGAATGGATAAAGAAAATGTGACACACACACACACACACACACACACACACACACAATGGAATATTACTCAGCCATAAAAAGAATGACTTTATGACATGTGCTGGAAAATGGATGGCTGTAGAGACTAATATGCTAAATGAAATAAGCTTATCCCCCCCAAAACAAAGGTCAAATGTTCTCTCTGATATGTGGATGCTAACACACAACAAAGGGTGGGGTGGGGTGGGAGGAGAAGAATAGAAGTTCAATATATTAGACAAAGGAAAATGAAGGGAAGGGAGGGGGAAAGGAATAGAAATGATAGTGGAATGATTCTGACATAACTTTCCAATGTACATACATGAATACACCAGTCAGTCTCTACATCATGTACAACTACAAGACTAGGATCCTAATTAGAATAATGTGTGTTTCATGTTTGTATAAATAAGTCAAAATATACCCTACTGTCATGTATAACTAAAAAGAACAAATATTAAAAATGAAAAAATATTTATAGATATTAAAAATAAAACTAATATTTATAAAAAGAGTTTTAGGAAGTAGGGGTAAGGGGTTCAGGATGCGACAAGGAAAAGCAAGTCTGATACCCATTCTATCTCTAGATGTGGTGGTATGTGTGGTATGGGAGAAAAATCACCTCCGCTTGAGAGATCTGCACAAAATCTATGACCTAAGGAGGTAGTCTGCCTTCCTGAGCAAGAAGGAGATATCATTTTCAGAGAGGAGGCTGAAGATGCAATAGGTTATGCTGATGGTCATGATTTTTAGAGAAGGAATATTGTGGGCTGTGGGGAGGTAGGTTATTGTTTTTAGGTTGTGGATGTATAAGCCATGTGAGATTAAAAGTCTGGTTAGGGAGGGACACCTGACAATACCTAACATTCTCAGGTTTACAGGAATGAAGGGATAATGTTGGCTTCTTCGGAAAAAGAGGAGATAGTGGATTACATATTCTCAGACTCTTTTTTGTAGCACTGGGATGTCAATTTCTTTATTATGGCCAGTGGAGATGCAGACATTTGTGGGTGAGAGTGGGTAGAAGTGGTTTCTCCAGGAGTATAGTTGTTCTATGAACCCCTTTAGTTCTCACCCTAAGATGTTGAGACTAGAAGCAGCAGTATTTTACTTGGGCCAAGAGGGAAAACTCTTTGTACAAAACTAACATAAAACTTATCCAAACTTAACAAAGATCACATCTATACCCACTATGACCAATCATAGGTATGAATAATACTTCAAAATACTTCAATGACACAAAACTAATAGATAACGGCATTAATAATTTTTAGCTGGTAGATGTTCAAAATAGGATTTATTTCCTGTGGTGGGGGCACATTTGTGGGTTCTTTGGGTGTCTTATGTTGTAGTTCTGGGGCACAGGTGAGGTGTGCTCCAGCTGGCATCTTGTGATTTATCCTCAGACCTTCCCTTGGTGGCACAGCTTATTGCCTCTGATGGCTGAGGTCCCTTTACTCTGGCTGGCTGCTCTTGTGGGAATGGACAGTTCAAGAGGCTTCAGCCTGCTGACCTTCTGGAACACCCAGTTTACCCTCAGACAAGTCCTGTGTCATTGCCACCCTGAATTATGGAAAGAGTGGCTCATTTGCTGCTGTCTTTCCTTGTCCTGACATCACGGGCCATTCACAGGATGCATCTTTGCACTTGCTTTTCTAACACGTGGGTCCAACACCAGTCTCTCTGCTAATCACACAACAGGGAGCTAACGTCGAGCTCTACCAATGGTCTTCCAGATCTCCTTTTTTTCTTGACTTATGTCTAGGTGCATGGATTTAGAAAATGACTGCAGTTCTCCAGCCTTCATATATTCCTGCCTCTTCAACTGAAAAGTCCTTGATTGTTTGTGAGTGAAGACTCATAAAATGTTTCTGATCATCCCTTTTGCAGATTCTGTACCTTTTATTTAATTTCTTGGCCTTTTTTTCTTATTGATTATTGATTTAAAAAAATTAGTTTTAGTTACATACAACACCAGGAAACACCCTGACATTATAAAAAAAAAAACAAAAAAAAAACATGGAATACAACACACTCCAATTAGTCCCCAGCACATCCCCTTTTCAATCCATTTACAGTTTACTTTTTTAAAATTAGTGTCCTGTGGATACACCTGATGCCGGGACCCAGGGGCCCACAGTCATGTATTCATATATGAAAGTTTGGTTAGATTAATTCCACAGTTCTTTCCTTTTCCTGTCCCTTCTTTCTTCTCCTCAGTCCTCTATCCTGTATGGCCTTTAGTGGCCTTATCAAATTAAAAAAAAAAAAAAAAAGACAACAGAAAACCCTAAAACCTTCCATTTTAACATGCTCTTATACTCTTTTCCTCCACAGACTAGAACAAGGGTATTCCTTGCTCTCTGTCAGGTCTAAATGGGATTTTAATTTATGTACTACTTATTTATTAAACACATCAATTTTCTTTTGACTCTAACAGAAATCAGTATGTGAACTAGTTATGAGTTGGCCTTTGATATCAGATAGCCAACATTCTAATTGTGGCCCCATGACTTATATAAACTGTTACCTATCAACAAGTGAATTAATAATCTGTAAAATAATGATAATTGTGTCCTGCCATATGTTAATACCGTATGTTTATATATATGTCAATTATATCAAAGCAAGAATGCCAATTTTACACAACCTTTTTCAGAAAATTCTTTCTTTTGTGAAGTCAAGATTACCTTGATGCCAAAATGAACAAAAATATACAAAAACTACAGATCAACAGCCTAGATGAATAGACACAAAATTCTACAAAAACTTTAGTAAATTGAATTCAATAATATTTTAAAAGAATACATATTGTGACCAAGTGCGTTTTTTCCAGGAGTGTGAGCTTGGTTTAAAGTTTGAAAATCAATCTGCACAGTTCCCCATATTAACAGATTCCAAAATAACAACTTTTATGATTTTCTAAATAGATATAGAGAAACAAGTCTTGGGAAAATTCACCATCTATTCCTGACAAAACCTCCCAGTAGAGAAGGGAATTTCCTCAATCTGATAAAGGACATCTATGAGAAATCTAAAGTTAATTTCCAACATCGGTGGGAGACTGATTACTGTCCTTCTAAGAATAGGTGGGGGCAAGGGGGAGAAGCAAAAACAAAACAAAACCCAACTGTTTTCACTGTTTCTGCTCAATTTTGTACTAAATGTTCTACTCAGTGCAATAGGCAAGAGAAGCAAAGAAAAGCCATGCAGATAAAAAAACGAAATAAGACTAATTTTATTTATAGATGAGAAGATACAAAATTTAATTGTCTTTATATATACAGGTCAACAAACAATCAGAAATTTTGAAAGTACTTCAAAAACAAAATTGAAATAAGTAGGATGCATTAATAAAAATGTGTAAGGACTACACCTGGGAAACTTCCAAGGATTACTAAGAAAATTTCAAGGAGGCCTAAATAAGTGGAGGAATATACAGTGTTTAGATCAGAAGATTTAATATTATTATTGACTTTCCCCAAGTTGATCTATCTATTTAATACAATCATAATCTGAATCACAGGAAGTATTTTTTTTTTTTTTTTGGAAATGGACAATACTATTCTCAAATTTGTTTAGAAACAAAGGATCTAGAAAATTTCAAACATTAATGGAATGTAGATCAACAAATGGCATGGACAGAATTACACAGTCACATAAAAGAAACTGAAGTTCAACTCTTGACCTCAAGAAAAACAAAAATTACTCTGAAATAGTTCATAGACTTAAAAATGGGAGTTAAAACTATTGGGTTTCTAGAGGATAACATAGGAGAAAACTTTAGTGATCTTGGTCTTGGAAAATATTAGTTAAAAAACAACACCAAGAATACAATCCATAAGAGGAAAAATATCAATAAATTGAACATTATCAAAATTAAAAATCTTTACTTTGTTATGTAAATAAAACTGGAGAAAAATAGCAAAACATATACATGATAAAGAATTTGTATTTAGAACATAGAAAATGTTTCAAAACTTAATAAAAAGAAAACAGTCTAGTGGAATATGGACAAGATACTTGAAATTATATTTTATTAAGGTAATTATCCAGATGATAAATAAATACGTGAAAAGACGCTCAAGATTGGGAGTCATTAGGGAAACATACATTAAACCCCAATAAGGCACTACGACTTGTTAGAAAACTGCTGAAACATAGTTAACTTAGCTGGGAACACCGTGTTAGTGAAATAAAAGGGTTTATTGGGGTGCCACATGGGCAAGGGTAGGGAAAGGAAGGGAAGGGAAGGGGGGGTAGGGAAGGGATGGAGGGGAATAGGGACAGGCAGGAACGGAGAGCAGGAACAAAAGGCGGCAGGAACCAGGAAAAGGGGACGGCAGGAACAGGGGGCTGGCTTAAATAGAGTAGGGGCCATAAAACCCCCTTGGAGTGAGTCCTTGTCCTATAGGCCAGCAGAGGTCAGGGGGGGTAGTGGACAGGGAACTTGCTGGTCAGGTTTTGGTCACGCTGAGGATCCTGGGAGCTGTAGTTTTTCACAAGGCACCTGGGGAGGTGTGGCCTTCTGCCTGGGAGGTGCAGCCTCTGCCTAGAATCCAACACGACTCATTCACTGAAATGACTAAAATTTAAAAAGTCTGACTATCAAATGTTGAGGATGTGAGCTTTCTCTTATACACTACTGGTAGGAATGTAAAAAGGTAAAACCACTTTAGAAAACAAATGTTATTGTTCAGATATGAGGTGTCTCCCAAAAGCTCCTGTGTACGATAATTCAAGAAAGTTTAGAGGTGAAATGATTGGGTTATGAGAGTGTTAACCTAATCAGTACATTAAGCCAATGGTATGAATTAATTGGGCAGTAACTATGAGCAGGTAGGGTCTAACTGAAGGAAGTAGGTCACTGGGGGTGTGTCTTTGGGGTTTATTTTTTGTCCCTGGTGAGTGAAGCTTCTCTCTCTCTGCTTCCTGGTGAGATGTCCTGAGCTGCTTTCCTCCATCACGCCCTCCATAATCTTCTGCCTCAACTCAGTCCCAGAGCAATGGAGTCAGCTGTCTATAGACTGAGACCTCTGAAACCATAAGCCCCTCTGAAACCATGAGCCCCAGATAAACTTTTCTTCCTTTAATTGTTCCTGTCAGATGTTCTGGTCACAGTGATGAAAAAGCTGACTAAAATAACAGAAGTTTGGCATTTTCTTGAAAAGTTAATGTGTGAGTACTGAATTTTTTAAAAAATTTATTTATTTTTTATTCTAAGATGTTATAAATGACAGCAGAATGCATTACATTTCATATTACACATATAGAGCACTTTTTTACAAATCTCTGGTTGTATGCAAAGTATATTCACACCATTCGTGACTTCATACATGCACTTAGGGTAATGATATCCATCTCATTCTATCATCTTTTTTTTTTACTTCACCCTTTTGCCCCCTCCCTTCCCCTCCCTCCCCATTGGCCATTCTAGTGTTCCTCTAATCCTCCTATGCTCCCCATCCCAACCCGACTGTGAATTGGCCTCCTTATATCAGAGAAAACATTTGGCATTTGGCTTTTTGGGATTGGCTAACTTCACTTAGCATTATATTCTCTAAATCCATCCATTTTCCTGCAAATGCCATGATTTTATTCTCTCTTATTGCTGAGTAATATTCCATTGTGTGTATATACCACATTTTCTTTATCCATTCATCTACTGAAGGGCATCTACGTTGGTTCCACAGTTTAACTATTGTGAATTGTGCTGCTATAAACATTGATGTGGCTATGTCCCTGTAGTATGCTGTTTTCAGGTCTTTTGGGTAAAGACCAAGGAGTGGGATAGCTGGGTCATAAGGTGGTTCCATTCCAAGTTTTACAAGGTATCTCCATACTGCTTTCCATATTGGATGCACCATTTTACAGTCCCACCAACAATGTATGAGTTTGCCTTTTTCTCCACATCCTCTCCAACATTTATTGTTGTTTGAGTTCTTAATAGCTGCCATTCTGACAGGTGTGAGATGAGATCTTAGAGTGGTTTTGATTTGCATTTCTCTAATTGCCAGAGAGGTTGAGCATTTTTTCATGTTTTTGTTGATTGATTGTATATCTTCTTCTGAGAAGTGTCTGTTCAGTTCCTTGAATACTGAATTTATGAGTCTACCTTTCCACTCTTAAGAGTGGAAGAGTGGGCTGGGGTTGTGGCTCAGTGGTAGAGCACTTGCCTAGAAGGTATGAGGCACTGAGTTTGATCCTTAGAACCATATAAAAAAATAAATAAAATAAAGTTATTATGTCCATGTAATCTAAAACACTAAAAAAAAAAAAAAAAAAAAAAAAAAAAAAAAAAAAAAAAAAAAAGAAGAGTAGAAGAGCAATGGAAGCATAGGTCCCTAAAAGAGCTTAGACATGAATATTCACAGGACTCCATTTGTGATAGCTAAAGACTAGAAACCAACACAATGACCATTAACTGTTGAATGGATAGAAAAGTAGGTATGTTTATATAATAGAAAGGAATAAATTACTGATATATTCAACAACATAGATGAATCTCAAAAAGATTAAATGAAACCAAGCTACAAAAGTAGAGATAGTGTAATTCCACTTATATAAAGTACTTTTCTCTTTTTAAAATGTAGACTAATCATGATAGAAAGCATATAATTTGTCTGAGGATGGAAAGGCAGAGAGTGGTGGAAGAAGGACTACACTGTAAGTACCCCACAAATGTTAGCCATTGTTATCATAATTGTTATGATTACTGTCTTACTCCACACATGAAGAAGGAATAAAGGAGTGAGGATACTGGGATTAAAGAAAAAGTGACTGAGAAAACATTGGAGTTTGTTTTTGATGATTAGATCACATTACTGTTACTTTCATGTGGAATAGTGTAGTGAAATTGAGACTGAGTTACTGAAAAATTTAAAAAGTGTTTTATTTGTTTGTCAACCACTCTGTCAGAAATATCCTTTACTGCTTCCCTCACACCATGGCTATAAAGCCTGTTTTGGATTTTTCTGTGTCAAGTTATTTGTTGTCTTCATGTTGGGGACCATACATCATTGTTAATATTTTGAATGCTAGCATTTAAATCTGCAAGGTCTTGACAGGGAACTACCACCACACACTTTATGTGGGCTTCTTGATTTTGGATCCTCTCTTCCTCACTGGGTATGATGAACCTCATAAGTAATCAGCATGTACTTGTTATTCATTGACTGGTTGACTCAGTGACTGCTGTTTTTTTTTTTTTTTTTTTTTTTTAATATCTGAGCAATCCTTGGGCAAAGTGAAAGGTAAAGATTCCTTTCAAGACCTGCAGGAAATTTATGACGGTTTTCAACAGAAGTTTGTACTATTTCCACTAGGGATATGTTTGGAAATGGGCAGGGCTCATTTTCTTTTTTTCCCTAGGGATTGAACACAGCCTCTTTTTTAAAATTTTAATTATATACTTTATTTAGAGACAGGGTCTCTCTAAGTTGCTTAGGACCTTGCTAAATTGTTGAGGCTGGCTTTGAACTTGTGATCCTTCTGCCTCAGTCTCCCAAGCTGCTGGGATTACAGGTGTTCTCATTTTTATAGTGGAGCTAAAGGTGTTAATTATCTTGCAATCATGGAATTACCATGCACAATCAAGAATTGTCTTGTAAAAGGCTAATAGGACTACTGTGGGGGAACACAGAGTCCCACTCAAGGTTAGTATATGATATAGAAAAAAAAAGTATATGATATAGAGGTATAAAGGAAGTTATACCAAACAATCCTCATGTTGTCTTAAGTAGATTCCTCCTACATGGAGATTTGGAGTCGTATTATGGTTGCATTTTAGTGGGCTTAAGAAATCTACCCGCTTTAGGATATATCACCTATGATATATATATCACTGATACATATATCACTGATACATATATATATCACTGATATATATATATATATATATATATATATATATATAAAAACAGATATGAATATACCATCATGTGGCCTCAAAACCAGGAACACTAGGAAAAGAGGCAGGCCACTTCATTAGAAGGTTTAATGAATAGTCTAAGGTCAAAAGGGAACTGAAAGCAGAGACAAAGAGAACTCAGGACTTCAGATTTTCACTTCAGTCTTTGTTCTACTACTAAATTGGGAAGTTCAAGATTGGGAAGTTAGCAAATACATAATATAAATTAGAAAAGGATGCACGTTTTTCCTTAAAAGCATTTGAAAATGTGCTTTTACTTTATATTGTGCCAACCTCCTCTCTTCACTAACAGATCAAGAATATGTTCTCTGCAGTCTAACTTGGCTCAATTTCCAGTTTTGCCAGTTCTGTGCCAAAGGTCTTGTTTTTTTCTTTTCCTTTTCTGGTACTGGAGATTGAAACCAGGAGAGCTTTACCACTGTGCTACCTCTCCAGCCCTCTTTTAAAATATTTTTTACTTTGAGGCAGGTCTTGATAAATTGTCTAGGGTCTCTCTAAGATGCTGAGGCTGGCCTCTAACTTGTGATCCTCCTGCCTTAAACTCTCAAGTGGCTGGAATTACAGGCGTGTGTCACCATGCCTGGCCACACTATTTCATCTATAAAAAAGGAATGACATAGAATTGTTCTGTTGCTGATATAAGACAATTCATATCAAACTCTTACCAGCGCCTAGAACATAGCAAATCCTCAGTGTAATTTTTGTTTAATCTCTATACAGGTGCTGAAATCCTAATAAAGCATACAATATAGTACAATTATAAGCTTCAAATCTACCATTCTCTAGGATTTTAATCAACTAATAATGAGCAATGTACAATTTGAAAACTATTACATATGGTTGTAAGTATCTTATAATTGCTATTGAAAAATGATACAATTTAAAAAGCATAGTCACTTTAGGTCTTTTGACTGATCAGAAAATTCAGGCTATCCACAGGGCTGCTGATGGAAATTATCCTAGACTTTGATTGCCTGTGGCTGAGCAAAAGTATCCATGGTAATTCATATGGTGTTGAGGATTAATGATACGTACATGTTTTTAATTATCCAGCTATATGTTCTCCATACTTTTGCAAGTTTGCTCCTTTTCACTTTCTTTTCTTTTCAGCATTTATTTTTAAGTATATTATTACTGACTGTACCTTTCCCTAT
Source organism: Tamias sibiricus (assembly GCA_025594165.1). NCBI lineage: Eukaryota > Metazoa > Chordata > Mammalia > Rodentia > Sciuridae > Tamias > Tamias sibiricus. Next base: position 52,658,124 of record CM046661.1, read on the forward strand.
CTCTTTGCAACATTAGAGAGTTCTTTTAAAATTTTAATGGGCTTCATTAGTAAATGAGATCTAATTATCAACATTTCAATGTGTATCTCTCACTCTTTACATCCATTATGTTTTGCTGTGTAAATTCCAAATTAGATTGTAAAAAATTCTCAAACTGTCCACTAGAGGGTGGTCTCGTTCTTCCATTAAATGTGGATTTTCTTTTCCCTTTTTTTTTTTTAAGTGAAATTTAGATTTTTTTTTGCCCCCCTCCTCCTTGAGAAAAGCTGAATGCTTCAATCCTGGTATTAAGAACTCTGTTTAACATCATGGTTATATCTTGGCTCTTTTGAGGTTGACAATGCAGAATTCACTCAAGGAGGAGAGACATCTGTTGATTTGTGAACCATGTTTAGTTTCCTTTTTTCTTTATCCTTCACGGACTACTCAAGCAACAGTCTCACAAAAAATATTGTTTTTCACAGAAATGTCACGCTGCTCTAAAGACTAAATCAGAGGACTCAACTTCTGTCTCTTTACAGAGATGACTTCTGGAAACATCTCTCTGTGTCATATAATCATACTTTTTCTTGTTAGTCTTCATCTTTCACCACTGTGATGGAATCCTTCACAATCAAAACATGAGTGATATGAATGCTTCCGATGTTTTCTTGAGAATATTTTTGGTCAGTTTTTAATAGTCCATTTGTATTTGAATTTCCTAATGATTCAAAGTAAACTAACATTTATTTTTAGCACCCACATGCTTCAACATTGTCAAATTATATTGCTTTAGCAATGCTTAGGATGAAATGGTGGAATGATGGAAGTACATTAACTGGCTGGAGTTGGTGGAGGTTTAGAGAGCACTTAGGCTAGGATATGTAGGTTTGTTCAAAACAAAGGAATGGTTATTTTACTGGTACTCAGGAAATTTAAAGTTCGTTAGTTTCCAAAGTGCATGACACTTTGGAAAATGTTTAGCAATTTCTTAAAATATTAAACATAAACATAGCATATGACCTAGAAAATTTAATGCTATTTATCTGAGAGATAAAAAATTTATATGTCCACACAAACATCTACACATGGTGAATGTTTATTAGCAGCATTATTTATATTTTCCAGAAAATGGAAAAAAAACAACCCTCAAATGTCCATAAACTGGTGAATAAAAAAAAAGTAGTATATATATATATATATATATATATGTATATATATATATATATATGAAAATGCAATGAGGCAATAAAATAAAAATGTACTAGTTCATACTACAGCATGGAGAAGCTTTGAAAACACTACATGGAGTGGAAGAAACCAGACACAAAAGATCACATATTGTATAATTCCATTTAAAGGAAAAGTCCAGAGAAGGTAAATTTATAGTGACAGAAAGCAGATTAATGGTGACCTGGGAGTTGGATTGGTAATGAGGAATGCCTGCAAATGAGTGCAAAGTCTATTTTGGGTGGAATGAAAGTGTTTTGAAATTGGATTGTGGTGATCACTACATTTACTAGTGGTCATTGAATTGTATGATTAAAACTTAGAAGTTGTTAAGAATCAGAAGAAAAAAATCTGAATTTATTTAGGATAAATCTGAATTTTCATGAAATGTTTCATGAACATTTAAAATATTCTTTAAGTGAGAGGAAATCAAACTTATTAATTATTTCAGCTACCCAGGTCTGGCCATCTTTTTGTCTTAAAGAATCAGAAAAGAGTAGGAATGCATGACGTTCATTTCTATCACTCAGAAGAAAACCAGCCAAATGCTTCTAAATCAAAGCATCAGAATTCAAGCCATGGGGCTTGTGTTTGCCTGTGACCTAGGAAACATTCGTGAACCTACACAATCTCCCTGAACCAGACCAGACCCAGTAAGTGATGTTGCTTTTTCCAAAGAGACACCATGTTGTTTGCATATTTGAGCAATTTAATATTATTATTGAAAAGTAGAGTGGATAAAAAATGATTTTTTTCCTAGCTAACTTCTCACAGACTATAAACTTTGCTCACTATTCTCATCGTGCCTTTGAGACCTTCCTTTGCTGTTATACCTGGCCCGAATAATAAACAATGGTTACATTTTTCTGACATCCATAGTGCTGGATTTATAGCATGACTTAGGTCTAAAAACCTCTTAAGACATAAATCTGAAGGAAAACCTATGCAATGGAGGAATATTTATAAACATATGGATTAATTGAACTTATAAAAATACATCTCTTCTTATTTCACACTCCCAAACCTTATTGATAATTGCTGTTATGTTGAGAGTGATTGGAAATGTGTGGAATTTGTTTTAAGAAACCCATCAAAAATCTGCTTATATTTAAAAGGAAATGATGGTGTGTTTGCTGAAGTACTGAATTTGTCTTTTCCATCTCGGAGGGCAAACATTTCTTCTGATGTGTCCTTGAGAAATTTTTCCTAGAGGAGTTACCTTGTGAATGTTTATGAATCCAACTGGGGATGAAGTACCTCCCATAATTTACTTCATTCCTTTGCCCACACTTTCTTTCATTCACCCAATAGCTATCGAATGTTTCCTGTGTGCCAGGCTCTGTGCCAGGCCCAGCCCTGGGGTTGTTACACAACCCACTTTTAAAAATTATCTTCAAACAGGAACCAATAGATGGTCAACTGATGCATAGAAAAGCTTAGGACCTCTGTTTACATTTACAAAAATTCTTTTAAATTTTGGTTTCAAGAATATTTAGAAGCTATATTATTCATTACTACAGTAGAACACATGGATAATTTATAAATTATAAAATCCACATATATTTTACCATATATTATACAATATATTGTAATAATATGTGTATGCACATATTATTCACTGATAAAGATTTCAATCAAAAATATTTTCATATTAACTGGTTTGGAGCAGTAGTAGTAATACTAAAAGCTGGCTTGTGAGAAATTTTAGATCCTCTATTCTCATAATTATTAACTGCTCCAAATTCATATCAAATGAATAGTAGATATAAGTAGAAATATTATGCTTACTCTTTAAATGTAGGTAAATTTGTCCACCACACCCCCAAATCATTTCTCTGCTCTTAAGTATCTCATATACAGAAAATTTTTGGCATTATCATGATCTCATGGTCAATATAGGCAAAACATATGCAATTGCTGTGCCACATGATAGAGTCTTAAAGATTTTGGCAGCATACATGAGTGGCATGCTATCAATCTTGGGGTTAGGAGAAATCTTCCTATGGATGTAGCATCTAACCCCAAACCAAAGGCTATATAGAAATTTGGTAGCAAAAAAAGTAGTGAAAAAGTCTCTGGAAGACAGGAGTACAGGCATGTTTAAGACCAACAGGAAGCATGAAAATTTGGAGGAATTTAAAGGGTGGTAGAAGTGTGGTATATGGATGGGGATTGAGGGAATGAGAAATGAAGCATGAGAGACAAGCAGAGCCACACCAAGAAGAGCCTTCTGGAGAAGTTTGTCCTTCCTCCTGGAGGCCATGGGAGCCAAGGACGCATCTGTAGCAGAGCTCTGGCACTGTGAGCAATGTCTTTAGAAAAACATCCCTCTAACTGCAGTCTGACATACGACTGTGTGTCCTGCTTCTGCTTATTGTCCCGATGTAAACATTAATAGTGTCTCTTTCAATCATAAAATTTGTTTTGGATGATAAATTATATGGTTTTCCCAATAACAGATCGAAGGGGACCAAGAAGCACAAAAACCATCACTGACGGTGGTTGTAGTAGTTTAGAGCAGAGATGACCTTGGACATTGCTAATGATAGTGAGGGTAAGAGAGTAGAGACATATTTAAGAGGTGGGATCATAGGTGATGGTGGTTCTTTGGACATGGTAAATGAGGGGAAATGAAGAGGAATTTGATTCCCAGGTTACCAGGACACAGAATCCCAGAAGATGGACAGAATTTGGGGTTGGAGAAAGATAACTGAATTTTGGAATCTGTAGGGTTTAAGGTGTCTGAGAGATCTAGGGGACATTTTGATATATGGATGTGAATATCTGTTTGATCTGAGGATAGTGATTTCAGGGTTGTCTGCATAAATATAGTAAGTGAAACTGTATGCAAAGGTGAGATGGCCTGGATTGAAGACAGAAAGTGAGAGGTGTGGGACAAAGCCTGAGTACAAATCCAGCATGAATGGAGGGTACAAGAAGATTGGCTCCCTGAATAAACCAAGAGGGAGACAGAGAAACACAGGGAGTGTGATGTCCTGGAATCCAAGGAAGGGGACTATTTCAAATGGAAGATGATGTCCACAGTGTTGAATGCTGTAAAGAATAAGTCAAAAGCTGAAAATAATCGTTGGGTTTACCAACAGATGAGAGAGTTTTAGTGAAACAATGGGGACAGATAGAGGACTTGAACAAGTGGAAGAGGAAAAAAAAAAAAAAAAAACTTTGGTTATCTGGCCCACAGTACACACACAAATGAAAGTTTATCACTAGATATGTCATTATTTCACCTTTTAAAGAACACCATTTCAAAAGGACTTCGTGTGTCTAGCAAAGCATTGCAAATTCAGAATGTCAATATCCAAGTTGTAAGAATAAAGTTGATAATTGTGTTTATCTGCAATGTTTATTTACTTGCTGTATCAAAACCAAAAACAAACAAACAAACAACAAAAACCAAGGATGATCTTTACAGTGTTGGTCAACCCTCTTCTTCTTCTGCCTTCCATAAGCAAAAACTCAGCTGTCCTTTCCTGCTTTATGTTGTTGATTTATGGTCATTGGCATCTTCAGTTCCTACAGAGGAGTTATGGCTCTCCTGGGCACCACTTAAATATTATAAGGTTTAGCTGAATCTGCCAAAGCAATTCCACGTCACTGAGCCACGGGTGTTCTTAACTGTATGAGGATATTTGGAACATCCTTAGCGCTGTCGGAGGCTCGGGGCTTATAGAACCATGTTGGAGAGTTAGCTCATGGCTCTTTGAAGACAAAAAGATACATGTGCTCTTTAAATTAGGATGGTATCGCATTTGAATAAGTCCATCCTAAGTAGAAAATATCATAAGTTGAAAGTATATTTAATCCATTTAACTTATTGAGCATCATAGCTTAGTAACATAGCTCTCTGCAGATTACTAGCTGTTTACTGTCATGATCACATGGGTGACTGGGAGCTGCAGCTGGCATACTTTATTTTGGCAGCCTGGGAAAAGATCAAAATTCTACTGAATGTATATTGCTTTTGCACAATCAAAAAGTTGAAAAATTTCCAGATGAGCCATAGTTAAATAAGAGACCACTGGCACTTAGGTATGCAGTACTTGTTTTAAGATTGTTAGCATGATGAATCTATTAGTCACCAACATCAAATGCACAAAGTCATTAGAGCTCAGAAAAAGGAGAAAATGTACTTTTCTTAGTTGCTGACCAAAGAGAAAATTTGGAGAAAGTAAAAATGCAAATAGTATATTCTCAGTGTGTAGATGATTTACAAATTTATGGATTGCTTAAGATGTACTTTACCTAGGGACTCTGGAAGGATTTAATAAAATGAAACATACATGCTTTAAATTGTCACTAGCCTGATTTTAGTATCTCTCATTAATTTATTAATGACTAGCAACTTGGTCAGGTGAGAGGGGAGAACAGTGGCTCAAGAGATTTGGGGAAACTGACCAAGTGTGAACAAAGTGATGGATGATAGATGACAGAACATAGATAATTAGCATAGAAAATGAAGGCAGAATGGTGTTGAAAAGATTCCAAGAAAGTAGAAGGAAGAGTGACTTAGGAATCCCAAGATGTGCTATCTATCAAAGTTAGAACTGTTCTAGGTAACAGGTGACAAGACTTGAGCCCCTGGTCTTGTCCAACAGTCCCATTCTTGCTCTTATACGGTATATCTATCAGATTGCTACTTCAGAAACAGAGTTAGTTATAAAACTAACAGAGTTATTTTTATATCATTTCAAAAATGTATCAGGATGCTAGCTTACTCACCAATCTGTCTTTCTACATAAATTTTCATACTTCATTGACTCTTTTACAATGTGCTTTGGGATCATTTGGATTCAGAGCACACTGTACATGAGCCAGTATTGTGTGATAATATTTTATAATTTATATATCTATTTTTACTTTTTGAATATAGTTTCCAGGTTTACCTAACAAAGAGTAGCTCAGAACTGCTCTGTATAAAACTGTATATTGAAAAAAAAATCATTGCATGCTCAACTGCATAGTCATTCTTAGAATTTTTAATGGCTGAAGTTTGTGAGCAATGGACCAAAAAATGATCACAGGGCTATCAGCACTAACCTTGCTTCTATTAATGGTCATCACTGTGGCCCCCGGTCCTGGCTACTTCTTTGTTCAATTTCAGTCAACCTGAACCCATGGCCAAAGTTGCAGTGGAGTGACTTCTCTGAAAGTTTCACTGATGGATGTCTTTCTCTGTTTGATATCTGCCTTTAGAAAGATAGCTGCAAGCAAGGAATGCTCAACTCTGTTGTACATGGGGATGCGCGGAAGAAAGGCAAACTTCCCTTACTGATGTAAAGTCATTTCTGGAACTATTAAACCTCTAGAGGAGAAAATGATTTCTTAGTGCATATTCCATGCCTTGTAGAGTCTGTCACAAATACAGTCACTAGTTTTTAAAGATACTATTTAAAAAACCACAGCTCATAGGCATAACATTTAAGTATTGTTCCAACATAATGCCCAGCAGCTGTTGCTGAATAACACTTGAAGTGCACAGTAGTCACGGAGTTTCCTCTGGGGCGGTGCTGAGAGAGTGGGAACTCAAACTCATTTTCTAGTGTGTTCTCCCTGATGGAGAGCGAATGTGGGTGGAGGAAGGAAGAGATGTGGAGAGGTAGATTCTTCCTGCGTAGGTGAGTGGATGAGATAATGAAACAAGTTAATTTGGGCCCAGCTGACTTATTTATCTGTTCCTGGCACTTTCCCCTGTACAAACACAGGAAGCCACCTCCTTTGTGAGATTTTTAATGAAACAATTTACTTGAAATAATAATAAAAAAGAGGGCTTTCTATGCTGCTTGCATTTAAATTAGAGTCTTCCATTTATGGTGTAGGCTGTGTAATTGATTAGTAACACTGGGAAGAAAATATTCCAACAATCTTTGGGAGAACTGGATTGATTCACCTGTGGCATAACAAGTGATTTGGCTGGTTTTCCTCCTTCTCTGAAAATATGACCTGGACAGGCTTTGAGAAGGTTATGGATCATACATACAAAAGAAGAAGCTAGAAAGTGAAAAAAGTGAAAAATAATATTAAGATTGCATAAAGCTATGACAGTGTACCTCCCCAAATGTTTTATAGTTCCAACTTTAAAACTTTTATAATTATAATGCACCAATAAAAAAGCCTACTCATAATTCAAACTTTAAAAATGGATATAGATGGATTCTTTGTAATATTCAGATTGGACCATTCTGTATAGAATGTGGGTCCACAAAGGGCAAGCACTTTATTTTGGGAATGTTTTATTTAGTGCCAGAAATTCTGTGAGTAGTAAGTGTTAATTGATGCTGTTGACTCTAGAGAGACATGTTTGGGATTGTAATTTTGAATGCTGAGTTTATATTAAAAATAATTTTTGGATTGAAGCATACATCTTGTGTTGGGTTTAAACTTCTAGAATCATATTATTCATTTTTCTGATGACTTCTACCTTCTTACAATCCTCAGTATTTATTATAATTATAAATTCACAGGATTTTTCTTTCTGGTGCTGATTCTTTGTTCCTGGATAGACCTCAAAGAATCTACTACATTTAGCAATATAAAATCCTATGGATGCAACATAGTGATTTTTCTTTTATATCACATTCCAGTGTCAAATAACTTTTATAGTTGGGAACTTTTTCTTGCCAAAACTGAATTCCTCCCCTTAAAATTTAAGCCTATCTATTAGAACCCTGAAACAAGTCCTGTCTACCCACCTTATATGAAGCTATCATTCTCTTTTTCTCTTAGAATGATGAGATTTAAAAAAAAAAAAAAAGTTTGGTTTTACATAAGGGGCCAGTTTTTCACCTTGACAAATTCATGAGATTACTGTATTTGTTGATACAGTTACATGACTGATCTTTGAGTCATCTCTTCAGAGATTTTTGCCACCTTTAACTTAAAGGGAAGAGAAAGTTCTGTGTGCTCTGGGAGCAACTAGTACTTGTTGAAAAATGCTGTGGAATGATAATTTCACCCAGCAGGCTTTAGGATACAAGTGACAACTTTCTAGGTGATTAAAATTTCAAAGGACACAGATACCCATTTAGATATAATGGGACTGCACATGAAATTGCTCAGGGTGTTTGCTTAATTCCTTAGGATCCGGTCTAGACTTGTTTCTGCTAATGTCCAATAATGGAACATTGTCCATTTTTGGCCTAAAGCCTTTTCTAAATTTCCATTTTCAATGCAAATCTAATTATCAGGAGCATATTAGACTACTGGGGATGAGTAGAACAAACAGGAGCATATAATTGTTGCATATTAACCCTGGCTTTCATTTATATAGACAATGCACTGTTGGAGATCAAAAGCTATGTAATGTAGTGTTCAGAGCCCTACAAGGGACAGAAGGCAAGGACGAAAGCATGGTTTTCACAACATGAGAAAAGAGACACAGAAATTGAAGAAAAACAGGAATTGTTGGGGCACTATCAGTAAATCTAGTCACAAATATTGAACAAAGTCCTGGGCCATGGGGCTAGGGAGCAATTATATGGAACTGAAGAAAAGAGATCACTTGTTTTAGAGTTCTAACCATTTTGAAAGGCAGCAAGAGCTATACAAATAACTCTTTATGTGACACCAATGAGAAGACACAGCCAGATTTTTATAAAAAATATTCCAAGTCTTTACTTGAATTTATAATGACTAGTTTTATGGCTTTAAGATTTAGGATTACTGTCATAGTGAATAAAATGAGAACAAAATCTTTTTTGATATTTCCAGAAAATTGCCTGGAAGGAGAAAAAGAAGCTATAAGGTAAGATGACAAACAAATGAGTCAAGGTGGTAATAGGATTTTCCTGTTATGTTGAAGTTAAGGCTGGTTTACCTCTTTTGTATTGTTTAGTTGTTTTAAAGACAAACCATTTAATATTCCTTTCAACTAAAAGAATAAAAGATAATCAACTTTAATCTCTCTCTTTCACTCTTCTTTAAAGCATCTATTTTAATTTTCATATTTTTGGTGAAATGAAAGCAATGAAAGCATGGCGGCAGAGGGAGAAGCAGCACCTTGCAGTTGGAGACCAGTATCTTCTCCTGTCTCATTCTTACTGGGAGGCTCAGTTTCCTCATCTGCAATGTTCATGCTGTTGGTTTTCACACAGGACTAAAGAACAGGTCAATCTGGATAATTTACCTGCTGTTTATCTTGTCACCCCGGTTGCCAAGGAGTAATGGTACAAAAGGCAATAACGGCAGATGTGCATGTTTTTTCTTGCTGGAGACTTGGCTGTCAGATATCTTATATCTGTCAGATATATGTTATATCTATGGTGAATGGAGTGGATGAGAGCCATGAAGGATCAGTTTCCTATCTAATCTAAGACCTAGATTAGAGGGCTAGAGTAGGACTAGTAGCCTCCTTATTCCTTAATGTTGGCTCCTGTGGGTCTTACCTTTCTTATGGGAAGAGAGGAAGCCTAAAATAAATACAAGGTAAAAAGAACATTTCTCTCTTAAATGCTATGGTTTAGATATGAGATGCCCCCCCCCACCATGTGTGAGACAATACAAGCATTTGCAGAAGTGACATAATTAGATTATGAAAGGTGTAACCTAATCATTGGATGGATAAACTGATGGATAAACTGGGTAGTAAGTGTAGGCAGGTAGGTTGTGGCTGGAGGAAGTAAGTCACTGGGAGCGTGTCTTTGAGATTTTTATTTTATTTTGTCCCTGGTGAGTACAGCTCTCTCTCTCTCTCTCTCTCTCTCTCTCTCTCTCTCTCTCTCTCTCTCTCTCTCTCCTTCCTTGTTGCCATGTCCTGAGCTGCTTTCTTCCACCACACCCTTACCATGATATTCAGCCTCATCTTGGGCCCAGAGCTATGGAGTCAGCCTACCATGGGCTGAACTTCTGAGTCAAAATAAAAATCATGAAACCATGAGTAAAAATAAACTATGAGTCAAAATAAACATTTTTTTCTCTAAGCTGTTCTTTTCAGGTCTTTTGGTCACAGCGACACAAGGCTGACTAAAACACTGAGATATTAAAGAAGGGCTATCTGCAGTCATCCAAATTATGATTATTATTTTGTTCTTGTGTTCTACCACAATCCTGCTACATCTCCTGAGGGCTTCTCATCCACTCAAGAAGGACACAGTCCAAATTATGGGGTGCGGAAGAGGGAATAAGAAAAGCAGCAGATACGTATGCATATAAACTAAGTCAGGTAAACAATTGTACCAACCAAGTGAAGTATGCTACAGAGAGAAAATAATTGAAAAAAAATTGATCTGGAGCCAGTTGATTCATTTATTCATCCAAATCTCAGAGGGTATCTGCTATATATCAGACAGTTCACTAGGGACTAAGATGGACAAGGACCTTTCATTCATGGAGTTGATATTTTAGTTAGATGGGAGAAACAATACATAAATGCACAACTGGTCAAGGTAGTTTTTAATTGTGGCAAGAATTATGAAGAGAATAAAATATGGTGCTGCAGTAGTAAAGGGAGAAGGGCTGAGTTAAGTTAGACTGAATAAGGAAGGCTTTGCCATTCTGTGAATACTGATTTAGTGTCTATAGAATGCTGGGCATTGGCAACCAATGGTTACTGCTACTTTTACCAAAGGGCTTTCCCCTGGTTTCCTAGCCTTCTTTTGTCTCTGTGTCTTCATTTGAGGTGACATCTTCCTTAGTCTCCATGTACAGGCTAAAGCATGTGACTATTGCCTACTCTTCAAGACTGCTGGGTCAGGTGAGATTACATGAGATCAACAGATATTTATGGCACATCTATATGCTAGGCAGGTATCAATGAATCTCTCTCTCTCAAACACACACACCTTTAAGAGTTTACAGATATTTTTGAAAATATATTATTACTATTGCTTTTTTTATTTACAGAAAAGAACAAATTTAAGGCTAGAATTTCTGATATGAGACCATTTTTCTTTGTGCTCTATTAAGCTGGGATTTCAAATTTTTGCAAAGCAAATTCTGCATTATATTTATTTAGAGGCATTTTCCAATCAACATTTTTATGTCTCACATAATTGCTTACTCTTTATCAGGTGAAGTCACTAAGTGAGGTAAGCTCTCTATTTCAACTTGGTCATTCAGTGTTTTGTATTTCTAGCCTTCTGGTTTATTTCAAGACTTTATCTTGCAAAAAATTGTCTGTGTTTGAAGTTATTTATTATACTATAAGCAGGCCTGAAGCTGTAACTTCTACATGCCTTATGGTTCAATCCACTACCTCAAAACAGCTAGGTGAGTCTATTCATCTTTCCTACTCTTTAATGTATTTCAGCAGACTAAGGAATATTGGTTGAAGATGCAGAAACATACATCTTATGAGAAAATGGGTCAGCTCACCTTCTTCCACTTTGAGATGGGCAGGCCGCCAAAAACATTCACAGCAATAAAATTATTCCTTAAGTTACAATGATTAATGAGGAAAAGGTGCCTCTTTACCTCAGCTAAATTCTACAGATGACAGAACAAATAGGAGCAAAGAAATGAAAGTTGCTTATGGTTTTTTTCATCGAGAGTTAAGAATAACAAGAAATGAATGGGCCATAGAATGTACACTTTACATTAGGTGGGAAACACAAACAAACAACTTTGTGCTACTACTAACCTGCAAACTGCCCAAAGGTAATTGAATGACATTGAGCTGCTTAGGCAAATGACTTTTGGGGAGGAAATAGAATACATTTTTAAATATTTATCCTATAATCTATACTCATAATTTTTGCAGTGGCATTGACTTCAGGAATACAAAATTAACTTTGTACTTCAAGACTCTTTTTGCTTACTTAATCATAGGAGAACATGCAGTTTCAAATAAAAAAAAAAACAGAACAAGAACTAAAAAATGTCAAATACAGTATTTAAAACAGAAAGAGAAAAAAAAAAAGAAAGAAAAAGAAATGACCATAAATTATCAGTCAAATACCCTTTGTTTCCCCCCAATTTAAACAAAGTAAGCTGGGGACTATTGTGAAACTCTGTGTTTTAAAAAAGTGGGTGCCATTTGTGATTACCTCATAGATGAGACACTTTGAGATTGGATTTAAAGACCCCATTTGGAAGTCATTGTGACCAGGCACTTTGCAGATGAGGGCTGCTAGGTTGCATGGCCTGTAGATAAGGACAAATGGACCAGATGAAAAAGAGGATCAGTGGATAAGGACCGTGTGGAAGTGACCTAATATAGGAAAAAGATGAACCAAGAAAATATTTCAGGCAGGGATCTTTCATTTCAGCCAATGGTAACATCTTTGTAGTGTATATTTTGGAAAATGTCATTCTCTAACCCATGTGTTCAACATAGGTCACTATGTGTTGTTTTTCTGTTTAACTTATCTAAAATGATCAGGCAGGTGTATGGGTTTTTTTTTTTGTTTCTTTTTTTCTTTTTTGCCATATAATCTACTTGCTATCATCAACAGATTGTTTCACCAGACAAGGAACCTCTGACAGGCAGATATATAAATACAAAACATTATTTTCAGTCTCCACAGCATTGGTTTTCCTGATATTTCTACTACAGTGATAACCACTATATTGAAAGGGTGCTGATCATGCCCAAGGACAGAGTTGTTGCTGAACAAGTTGGAAATTAATCAATCTGAGGGTCTGTGAAATTTAATTCAGAAACTGCTGGCTTTAAGTTTGAATTTTGATTGTTTTTCTGGGAGCACTGAGGGAATCTTTCATACTCAAGGACAATAATTAGCCCTTGCCTGTCAAAGAAGCAAAATTCTGCTTCATTAATAGACCCAAGAGAGGAGCCTCTCTGAACTTGCTTTACCATCCAGCTGGATAGAGGCAGGATTCGGTAGAGAAACATCTGGGCTGCTAAGGGATTCCGGAGCACTTGGGGAGTTTCCTCCCAAGGACTAAAACAGTGCTAGTTATAATTTCTATTGTACCACGGGCAATGGGAACTTCAGAATAAGGGGAAGAAATCAATTCTGAGCAGACAGACTCTTAATTCTCCTGCTAGTACAAGAAGTGCTTAGCAATTGCTTTGTTAAGTGTGACTTGTTTTCTCCATTTCTCCCCATTAAAATTATATATGAAAGAAAAATATTGCATATTTACTCAAGGATATTGGATTCCAGATAAAGATGCTTCTATTCTGACTATTCAAATGATGCTGCTGGGCCAAAATTATTTCTATGAGAATGTTATGTTTTGGGTATGTGGTGTCCCCAATAAGCTCATATGATAGACAATGCAGGAATGTTAAGAGGTGAAATGATTAGATTATGAGAACTATAAGCTAATCAGTGGATTAATACATTTGAAAGATTAATAATTTGAATAGATTCCTGGATGGTAACTGTAGGTAGATGGGGTGTGGCTGAAGGAAGTATGTCACTGGCATGCCCTTGGGGAATTATGTTTTGTCTCTTGCTCATTTTTCTCTTTCTCTGCTTCCTGGCTACCATAAGCTGAGCAGTTTTCCTCCACCACACCTGTCTGTCATGAGGTTCTGTGTTACCTTAGTCTCAGAGCAATGGAGTAGGCTAACCATGGACTGAACCTCTGAAACTATGAGCCCAAAAGAAACTTCTCCTTCTCTAAGTTGTTCTTGGCAGGCATTTGGTCAAAGTGATAAAAAACAAAACAAAACTAACACAAAGAGCATAGCAATAGGTTATGCAAATGGCAATTTCCATTTTTCCCTCTTGCCTTCATTTTCTGGTTTGCTAGTGTGATAGGAATGAGGTAGCTTAGTCAATGATTTCCAATAAAACTTTCTGCAATGAGGGAAATGATCTACACTTGCATTCCCCAATATGGTAGCCACTACTGGTGAGTGGCTGTTGAGTACTTGAAATGTGGCTGGTGCGAGTGGGAAATGAATTTTCTTAATTTTATCTAATTTTAGCTGGTTTAAATTTGAATAGCCACATGTGGCCACCTGCTATGGCATTGACAGAAATATTTGAAGGCTGGAATAAAACTAGAGGTGATGCATTTATCCACATTTAGAATTCCTAGATGCTAGAATTAGAATTATTCAAATGTCCTGTGTTGTCACTTCACAGAAATGAATTTACTTTGCTTTTTACTTTTTAAACCAAGAGGAACACACATTTGCAGGTAAGGCAAGCAGTTCAGGGAATATGCTTTCATGAACAATTTTACTTCTCCAATTTTATGTAGGAAATTGATCTCTGAGTCATATGAAAGGAAGTATCTGATACTGAAGAAGATACATCATGACACTCAGTAGTAATTGAACATGAATTTGTCTGAAAGTTGCAATATCTCAGCTTTATTCAGGATTAGACTTGCTTTTTTTCAACAGGCCAGGAGAACTGTCAAGGTATTAGGTGAAGGGTGTTAGATGAAATGTTCAGCTGTGGTGAACTTTTTGCTTTACAGTTGTATCTGCATAAGAAGTCAAATAGCAAACATTTGATGTTTTTTTCATTAGTAATTATTACAATGAATTCTGTTATAGTCTCATTTGCCTTTGGGTTAACTTATTATGAACAGCTGAAGCATCAGCTCATGTCAAGAACCAGAATCTTCACTCTTTCAGGATGACAGAGTTGCCTATCTCTCTCAACTGATAAAGATGCCAATGTTGTTTATATACTAGATAATTTATATGATGCACAAAAATGCTCACATTTATATTTGAAATGAGTTTTTTTTGTGTGTGTGTGTGAACTTCTTCAATTATGTACCAAACATGTCTTTGATAGCCATTCACAACATGCCTACATTATTTAGGGGTTAATAATGGCTTCAATGCATAAGACACAAAAGTAGCATTTATGCAAGGGTTGTGGTAAAATTCTGGTAAACAAGCATTGTGGTGGCTGACAATTTTGTTTCTTATCCTCATATTTCCTTTTCTCATTCTTCCTGTTGCCTGTGAAGAGGACGTTATTGGTGTGCTGGATGCTCAGAGCAGTTGTCCAGAGCTGGTCGTGTACATCTCTTCCCAACTTTGTGTTCAGTGCTATTGAGAGTTTGAAATTGACCATTCTGGGAATATTCACACCAAAAAATTGTTGAATGCTACCAATCGGCGATGTATAATTTTGGGAGAATTTCTTGTTAAACATTTACAGGCACAGCACTAGATATGGAGGTGATTGGTTCAATGCTAATTATAATGTTGGAAGAAAAACAAAAAAGATGGTTGAATGAGATAGATATCATTACCCTAAGTGCATGTATGAAGTCACAAATGGTGTGAATATACTTTGTATACAACCAGAGATATGTAAAAATGTGCTCTATAAGTATAATATAAAATGTAATGCATTCTGCTGTCATTTCTAACAACTTAGAATAAAAAAAAATTAATTAAAAAAATAAAATTTACTTGTTAAATTAAAAAAAATTATAATGTTGGGAATAGAAGGAGTGAGGACAAGATATCAGAGAAATTCTTTGTCTTTCTAATCCTGTTTTCTCATTTCCACTGACCATTTTCTATATTCCAAAGAGGGAGAAAATAATGTGTAGGTCAAAATGTGCCACACTTATCTGTAGAGCCTTTATGGCAAGCTTTGGATAATAATCATTATTATTACAATTATTATTAGTAGTAGTATTTTGGTTCCAGGGATTGAACCCAGGTGCATCTAACCACTGAGCAACATCCCCAGCACTTTTGAAAAAAAAATTGTTTTTAATTTTAAGACAGGGTCGCACTAAGTTGCTTAGGGCCTCACTAAGTTGCTGAGGCTGGCTTTGTACTTGCAATCCTCCTGCCTCAGCCTCCAGAGCCGCTGGGATTACAGGTGTGCACCACTGTGACTGACTTTCAATAATTATTTTTAAGGCCCATCTAAATAGATCCTCATCATAAAGAGTTGAAATGATTCATAACTGAAGTTGGAGCATTTCAAAGCTGCAGCTAGGCCTTGTCAGTGACCCATCTAATTTAGGATCTTCTAGCTACAGTGATTGCTAAATCCTTCCATATTCATGAAGATGTTTTAGATGAGTATCTCAAACATGGCTTTGTGTAAGAATCATAAAGTAAATTCCTGGAAGTTTATGGAAAGAACTGACAACATGGAGGGACAAATATGTCACCCTTCCAATACTAAAAGTTAGCTGAAGTTCAGTGCATGGTGGGCTGAGCTAAGCGATTCTTTTTGACTACTAGGTATGTGTCACTATCCCCTATAATTTTAGTGTCAATTCTTGCCTTACTTTTTTCCCAAGGACTGCAATTTCCTCCTGAATCAGGAAATGAAAAGTGGATGAAACTGGGAATATTGAGACTCCAGGAAAACGGATGAATACATTGTGAATATCTATGAAATTTTTCACATCCTCTCTTCCATTTCCTCCTTGTCAACTTCCTTCTACAAATGTTTTGTAAAGTAGGAAAGCCAATTTGGACATACAGAATATGTAAAATGTTGTCAGCCTAAAGAATTCCCCTCTAATAATATTATTTTAAAAGATATTTTTAGAAAAGAGAAGTGAAATTGCTCTCCAGATTCTAATAAGAGTGATTTGTTATGGCAATACTTTCAGTAAAGGGAACCTACTCAATTTTTTTTCTCTCCTGTCCTTATTTTGAACTTTGTACCATTTACTGAACTCTCCTATCATGTTGTACCATTGCTCTTCTAGTTAAGTAAAAGGTCTCAAAACTCATGTTCTTCAGAGTATCTGGAGAGAAGATATCAGACAAGTTACTATCTTACCTGAATTATTTCAGGAAAATCTCTTCCTGTGACTCCCTAGAGAATCTTCCTAATGTACTTCTGTTCTTTCCACTATTATCTCCTACAACTACGGACAGTCACATAGGTCAAGATTTTTTGGGGGAAAGTGTGTTCAGGCAGGTGAGGTGCCAAATTTTGAAAATGTTGGCAGCCCCGAAACAAAATTCTGTTTTGGAAGATTTTCCCCAACAACAAAAATTTTGCTTCAAGTATAGATCAGCACATGGTAAACTAAAGAATCCTATAATAGTGATTTCTTCATGTGAGTAAGCAGGGTTAGAAATGAGTAAGAGTTCAGCTTCCTTTTCCAAAGTGAAAGTTCACACATTTCAGAAAACTATCTTTTGGAGAACACGGCAAAACAAACTGTCTTGCTTCAAAGAAAAAGTCCAAAGAGGAACACATTTCTCAACAGGGCTTCTTTTTAGAGAGCTTGTCTTGAGACTAATGGGAGGGCAAGACACATGTGCGCGCGCACACACACACACACACACACACGACAAAAACAAAAACTGACAATTTACCAGACTTAAATAAAACAAATCTGGAGATGCTCCTCATAGCAAACAGACAACAGATGCACGTGGGCAGAACATTTCCTGGTGTTCGGTTTGATTCCAGACAGGCTGATTTAGGAAGCTTTAAAGTGAATGCTATTTGTTCACACAACTACACCTCTTATCCTAATGTCTACATGGCAGTCAGAAATTCTACTGCTTGAACCCTGGGTTCTCTCTGGCTGAGTTTTAAAATTCTGTTATTTGTAATTTTTTTGGTAACCTATAAAGTTAAGATAACCATGACACCCACTTTACAGGTTGATTATTGTCATTCCAACTTATTTTTATTTTTACTTCTAAGTCATATTGTGATTATGTTCATCTGTTTCCATCTGTTGCCCAAACCCAGCTGCCTATCATCTCCATCTCCTGCTTGGAATATTACAATGACTTCTTACTGGTCTTCTTCTCTCCCTTACTGAATCACCATGTTTATTTTCTTTATCATAACATAAATTTTTGCTTTAAAATTTATTGTTTTCTTATTTGTGACCCTCTATCCCCCAACAAAAGAATATAAGCTTCAGTGAGGTAAGGAAATGTGAACAACTTTTTCACCATTATATTCCCATAATCATGTGTGGAACACAATGTTAGGCACAATAGGGGCTAGACTTACTGAGAACTTACTCTGTGAGAGGCACTATTCCAATGGCTTTATGTGTACAAACTCATTTGTTTCATAACCTGTGAAATAGGTATGTTTTTTATCCCATTTTACAGATGGGAATTTATGAAGGCCAAGGTCATAGACTGAGGAAAACTAGCTGTGGAGTCCAACTCTACGCTCATTTTTTTCAAATCTTGATTAATATTTGTTAAATAAAGGAATGTTTAGTTAGTATATGCTTAGCATAGAGCAAGTGTTAATAATATAATGCTATCATTAATAACATTATTATCAATATTGGAGTATTTCATTCTTGTATGGGCTTGCTTCCTCAGAGTTGTAGTGGTCAGGGTACTAGTTAAAGCTGTTGAAAGATGAATGGGTTGCTGTATAGACTGTGAAAGTTCTTCCAAGTTAGCTCTCTGTCTATAAATCCGTGTCAGATGAGCCTTGAGTTGAATCAGCTGATTTGGCTTACGGCTATCTCAAACAGTCTTGTGGACTGTGAATCTTCATTTTCAATTTGAGAATCTAATGCTACTCGATGTTTCGCAAATCTTACTTATAATCAGTGTTACACTTCTATGGAAGCTATAAAATATATTTCAGTGACTGGAAGCCATTCAAAAGATTATCTAGAGATTTACTACTTTTAAATTGGAAGCAGAATAAGTGCCCTGGCTGAGCAACAGAGGAGAAACCCCAGGACTGAATCTTCATCTAATCCCCACTGTTCTCTTTTGTTGGTCTTTCCTCATTTCAATCAAATTTGACCTTTGACAAAAGATTTACCTTAATGGAAGGAGGTGAACACGCTTTTAAATTTTTTGTTGTTCTATTGATTTGGACTGACAACATATCTGAAAAAGACTAGGTGAGGGGCTGGGAGGTATAAAGAATATTGAGACAGGATTTTACTCAGAGTAGCCAATAGCTTGTTTTATCTCTGAAAGTTAAACAGGGAGCCCTGATTGTCTCAGCAGGGTAAAAATGAAAATTAGCAATAACTATAAAAAAGACATACCTGCAGTACCAAACGGATTATATGTGCATGCTGAGTAACCATATTTTGCAATAATTGGGACCAAAAGTATTTCCAATTTTGTATTGTATTTTTTTTCAGAATTTGGAATATTTGCATATGCATAAAGAGATATCTTGAAAATGAGACCCAAGTCTAAGAATGAAATGCATTTGTGTTTCATAAACACCTTATATGTGAAGGTAATTTGATAAAATATTTTTAGTGTATCTGTGTTTGAGTTGACATATCATATAACCATCTTGATGGACTATTTTTTTTTCTTAATTTGAGACTTCCTGGAGATCTGAAGAAATGTGTTGGGAATGACTGAACCCTTTGCTTCTTTAAAGAAAATAATAGATAACTTACAGTGTATGTGTGAAGGCTGTGTGTAGGAATAAGATGTTATTTTTGTGTTACAAATCTCTAAGGAGCTGGTGACATTTTTTAACCTCCTGGCTAAAGAAAATACCTAAAAAGAAAAAACAAAAAACAGAGTGACTTGGATTCTCTCTTTTGCTTGCTGTGCTGTATGACCTCGACCCCAAAGTCCTACATACTAGGTTATTTATTGTTCTAATATTTAATATTTCAGTGTTGTCTGGCTAACTTGAATACACAATGCCTGTTTACTTCCCTTTGTTTTTCATGGTGTGGAACTGTGAGGTTAAAGGGGGTATTTTGTTGAGATAAAGCTTTTCTCTTTCTCGGAGTTTTTTTTTTTTTTTTTTTTTTCAGTACTATATCACTTCTCTTTAAGTGGTAAACAACATAATGACACTAGCAATAAATAGTGGGAAGTTCAGAATTCAGAGGGAAATGTTTTTGAACTACTTACAAACTTTCTTCGTCCATGGTATCTTGTTTTCCTTCCCTCAATTCAAGCAAGTAGTCTGCTCAGTATTTATTGACTCAGAAGAGATATGGAATGGGAAAAAAAAAAAACAAAAAACAAAACAAAAAAAAAAAAAAAAACAGGTGAAAAGAGCCTGTCTGGATTTAGTTCCCAAAGGCTGAATCCTTTAAAGAGTTTAGACTGGAAAGATCTGAGGGAAATATCAAAAAAGAAAACATCCCTGAGAGAATCATCAGGTGTGAGAGAGCCCTTTGAGAGAGAGATTAATCAAGAGAGAAGGAAGGCATATAAAAATTCCCTTGGTTTTGGGGGAGGACAAATGATCAGGGAATAAGTTTTGGGATCTCTAGAGAGAAAGGGGCCCTGGCTCTACTTCTCGGTCAAGTGCCAGAGAGGTAACATGACTGAAGGAAACAGGAAATACTGATGTGCTGAAGAAATATAAGGAAACGACAAAGCAGCTAAACAGACTGAGAAAAGTCTTAGCCTGGGACTTCAGAGATTGTGAGATAAAAGGGTACAGCACAGCCCACTGTGGAGTGCCGTGTGGTAGGTGCTGCTTTAAGACTGTCACAGCAGATCTCAGGGGAATCAGCTCAGCTTGGCCTAGCACAGAGTGATGCTTCAGCTCTCTGCTCAGCTTTGTAGTGCTGCATTCCATAAAGATACCTGGGTGATCATCTCTCAAGGATTCAACAGTTCAGATTTTCCTACACTTGAACACGCCATCAAATGGACTCATTTGACAAGCCTGCATAAAGAGATGCGCGTGCATAATTCCTGTGCTTGGAATGACCATTTATTTTAATTACCTCAAGTTGGGGGACTGGATAATCATAGCCCTGTAGGAATTGTTAGTCTGTCCTGATGCTCCTTATTGTAAGGATCTCTGAGGCAGATGGAACTTGTGATAGAAGCCCTTCTGAGTCCTGTTAAGTCATTGACCCAGGGGAATTTGAAGACCTGAAAAAGGGCTCCTCTTATGGTTGTAGGTGTAAGTATGACCCCCAAATGTATCATGTCTTCATCTCTGAAGCCTGCACATGGACAGAGGGTCTTTGTAAATATGATTAAGTTAAGGATTTTGAAATGTCCCATACAGATTATTCTGGATTATACAGGTAGCTACTAAGTGTTCAAAGGGAAATAAGAGACACACAGGAAAGAAAATGTTTGGGGCTAAGAGGAGAGGGTTCATTTTCTGAGAAAAGTAGATTCCTTTCAATGTGATAACAGGTGACAATGGTTTTAACTTTGAAGTTTTTACTTTTAGCTTTTGACTGTTCCTCTGACATGAGATGTCTTCTCAACTACAGCTAAATCTGGAAGACAGATGGCAGATTTCCCAGGCAGGGCTTCCTGTTTCATGTATATATGTTTACATCTACATAAATATATTTTAAAATTATACATAATTGTAAATGATCCAATAATAATTCAATATTATATTATCAGTATTGGTCTGTTTTAAGCAACTCTTTGGAAACCTACTTTTTCAGGGATTATATAATATCCCTTCATATGACTGCAAAAATGTTAAACTATTCTTGTTTGATAAAATGTTGTTTTTTGGATGTTTAGGAACATAATGAATGCTTTGAGGAATGTCCCATACAGAATTTGGGCCATTCCTCAATCATTTGTAGAGTTCTTTACAAATCTACTTGAAAGGATATTCATAAAAGAAGAATTTCTGAGGAAAGTGACATAAACTTTTGAAAGTCTTTTAAAACATATCAAAATGCTTTCTGAAGCATTGTAGTGATTTATATTTCTGCCTGCAGTATATGGATGGCACTGAGATGGAAAAGGATAGGCAGTGGAGAGTAGGGAAGGGACAGTGAATGTCAGCAAGGGAGCAAGCAGGAGGATAGCCATTTTAACACGCCCTGACATGTTATGAGACAGTTCCTGTTTCTTAGAAAGGGTGTAAATCTCCATCTGGCCAAAAGCGACTGCATAATCCATAATCTGGCCCATGCCCTCTCAGGGACAATTGAAATATCAAAACCCAATCCATAGGAATTTACAACTTTTCCTTATGTGCCTTTAAAAGGAGGAGCCCTGTAAGATTTACAGGGCACTCCTACCCCTAACCAGGGCACTGTACAGGGAATTCTTTTTTTTCCTTTTTTTTGTACTGGGGATTGAACTCAGGAGCACTCGACCACTGGGTCACATCCCCAGCCCTTTTTTGTATTTAAAAAAAAAAAAATTATTTATTTGCCTTAGTTGTATACAATGCCTTTATTTTTACATGGTGCTGTGGATTGAACCCGGGCTGCGCATGTGCTAGGCGAGAGCTGTACCCCTGGGCCACAACCTCAGCCCCATTTTTTTATTTTTTTTTATTTTTATGTGGTGCCAGGAATCAAACCCAGTGCCTCATGCACGCTAGGTAAATGCTCTGCCACTGAGCCACAACCCGGCCCCTGTACAGGGAATTCTGAGTCTTTTTCTTTCACTTTCCTTTTTAATAAAGTTCCTGCTCACTTGTTGACCTTGGTAGAGTTCATGGTGTTCATTCTTTGACTCCATAGAACATGAACCCAATCCTGACTCCTGCTGTTAACAGCACCATCATAGTAACTTTTGCCATTCAAACAGCCAACCCACCCATGCACTCTTGTCATTTGTGCACTACCACACAGGGTCGACTTGCAATGCAGGTAATGTCAGTCTCACCCAACATTACACTTACTAATGATACAAAGAGCATGCATGCAGAGGAGATATGGACTTGGCATTCCTCTCTGGATGGGTCTGCATCCATCAGAGGCAACTTCTTAATTGTTCATTTCCCCACACTAGGATGCAATTTGGTTTCTGAGAATCACTAACAAATGCTTGTAGAACATAATAGCTCAGAAGCCTTTTACATTTGGGCTTTGTGTTATCTATTATGGCCATTGACAAATGCCCATATGTAAAACTGACCGAAAACAACAAAATATACTACCTCACAGTCTCTGGGTCAGAAATCCACTGGACTCAGCTTATTTCTCTGCTGTGGTTGCTACAAGGCTGAAAGCTGGAGGCTCTGCTTCCAGCCTCAGTGAGGCTTTTGCAAGTTCAAGCTGGTTATAGGACTGCAGTCTCTGTTTTCCTGCTGGTGAGCCCATTATTGGCTTAAATCTTCAAAGTCATTTGAAGGACAGTGGGTTGAATCCTTCTTGTGCCTTTTTTTATTTTAACTTTTATTTTTTCCACATATCTTTTATTGGTGCACTTTAGTTATACATAATGATGGGATTTGTTTTTACATATTTGTACATGCATACAATATGGCAATATAATTTGGCCAATAAAATATGGAATACTTCATGAATGTGCATGTCATTCTTGTTTAGGGACCATTGCTAATCTTTGTATTGTTCCAATGTTGCAGAAGCAAGCACTGTGCCTCATTTCTCCTGCCTTCTCTTTTGCTGTATCTTTCTTTCTCTGGTTCTGCAACCAGTAAAGTTTCTTTCCTAAGACTCCATATGATTAGATTGGGTCCACCAGGACATTTCAGGGTAATCTCCCTATTTTATCTTAATCACATTTGCAAAGTCCTTTTTGCCATCAAAGATTACATATCCACAAGTCTGGTGATTAGGGTGTGAACAACTTGGCAGGGGAGGGGGCTTGGCGGTGTGTATTATATGCGGTATTTTCAGGTATATTTATGCTTCTAATATATTACAATGATTAATATATTAGGTCAGAAAATGAATATCTAGCTTATAGAGTAGAGGTTTTCTGAAAGAAGATACCAGAAAAAAAAAGAATATAAGTGAAAATATAAAGGAAAAATAATTATGAGCTAAGCTTAACTCTTTTATAGAAATGTGAATTCATTTATTTGAGTTCAGTGCTTCATCTGCCCTGAGTACTAGTCTAGGCACTTTGGAAATTACATGTAACCTATCAGATAATGTTTTCATCCTTTAAGGAGCTTACTTTTTTTAAAAAAATATTTATTTATTTTTAGTTGTAGTTGGACACAATACCTTTATTTTATTTATTTATTTTTATGTGGTAATGAGGATCAAACCCAGGGCCTCACATGTGCTAGGCAAGCACTCTACCGCTGAGCCACAACCCCAGCCCCTAAGGAGCTTACTTTTTAGTGAGTGGAGACAGATAACAAAAAATAAAAGTACTAAATAATAAATATTAAATGGCATTATGGAAGATGAAAAGTACTACAGAAAAATAATAGGACAGAATAGGGTAAGGAAGGCCATTCAGGGGTTGTGATGGGGGTGTTGCAGTTTATATAACCACATAGGGTGGTCAGGAAATACTTGTGAAAGTGGGAAAGAAAAAAAGACTTGAAGAAGTTTGGAAATTAGCCATGTGGGTATCTTGGAAAGCACACTTCAGACAGAGGAAACACCCATGAAGTCCCCTGTTTTAGTCATGTTTTTCCTGCTATGACCAAAAGACCTCACAAGAATAATTTTAAGGAGAAAAAGCTTATTTTGGGGCTGACAATTTCAGAGATCTCAGTTCACAGAGGGCCAACTGTATTCTTCGGGGACTGAAGTGAGGCAGAACATCAGGGCGGAAGTGTATAGCAGAGGAAAGCAACTGAGGACATGGCACCAGGGAACAGAGTTCTACTTAACAAAGACAAAATATATACTCCAAGGGCAACACCTCCCCCACAGGCTTGGTTCATCCTCATGAGTATAAAAGAAGGAAGGCCAGTGAACCTGGTTTTCTTCATTTTGATTTCATCCAACAAAGTGCAAATGAAAGAGTTGGCAGAGAGATAGATTGTATATGGTTTTGCCAGGAAAAGAGAAGGGGGTGAGTGGGTAAGATCATCATGGAAGGTATATGCAACATCGTGATTATGACAATTGATGGCGGAATTTCAACATGATAAAGGAGGAAAGTAGGTTTAGGGAGTATTCAAATCAGTGGATAATGGACTGGAGGCTTTTGTGATGTTTAGGGATTATTTGGGTTGGGGTGTCAGAGAAAGTAAGCTAGAAAGCCCCAAGGTGGTGGTCAAACAGAGGGAATCTTGATGTTGAGATTATGAAGAACATGCTGTTATTGTTAGTGACAAGGTCTAGGTATGACTACAGGAATTGTAAACTCCTAAATTTGTGTGTGTGTGTGTGTGTGTGTGTGTGTGTGTGTGTGTGTGTGTGTGTTTGTGTGTGTGTGTTTTTAACATACTCTATGGAAGAAAAAATATTACCATATTATTATATCAGGGGCTATTTGAGCTATATACAGAATTTTTAGAAAGTAGGTAATAAGAAAAACAATGCATTATTTCACTCCATCTCTATTAAAACATTTTTGATGACTTGTAAAGTTTTTTAAGAGTTTAATATCACAAAGCTGATGAAAGTCTTTGTTCTGAAACTATAAAGATGCAGACTTTGAAAAGTGTCTTAGTCTCAGCAGATTCACACACACACACACATACACACACACACACGCACGCACGCGTGCGCACATTTTCAAAGTTTTGAAATGTGTGGTCATTGTGCAGATCACTGCCCATCTGGAACCTACTCAATTCAGACATTTTCAATCTGGTTTCTAGGCAGTGCTCTTGGCTGAAGCAGTACCCTCATGAATGCAAAATGATTTATGGATAAACTGGAACTGTAGTTCTCTTGCTATTCCTCTGACCTTTTGGAGTCAAATGCAAAATCCAATATCACAGACAACAAATATTTTTAGGATCAAGACATGACCTGGAATTACTTTCACTGCACTTAAACAGTTGTGCTCTGATCTAGAAAATCATTACTCTGTTCAGATCAATGGCTTTCCATTATTACTTGCTTGATATTACTGGTTTAAGTTCAACTTTAAGTATACCTCAGTTTCTAGAAGAGTGTTAGTTTTTAATGTGCACTGATGACATTTAGTATTCTTCAAATTCTTTTCATTTCCCTGAAATATGTTTGTAGTTATATTGTTCGGATCACAAGATTATGTGTAAGGCAAAATTTGATTCAGTTACCTCTAACTTCTGGCTGATGATATTTGATTTATAAAAACTTAATGAAATAATCTACTTATATTTCTGCTGGATTACAGAAAAGTATTAAGACAACATATGTCAGTCTGTACTTGTTACAGAAACCCCTTTGACTTCTTTTTCTGCTAAATCCTCTTAGTGCTTATTTTCTTCATAGGTTTAGACAAACTTCTCTGCTCCTTAATTGTACTTGAAAATGGAATTCTTTGCTTCCTGAGGCTTGTAAGACAAGTTTTGGATTCATGATTTTAGCTATTTTGAGTCCCTAGCTCCAGTGCCAGCCAGGCTAACCTTGATGAGTGTTCCACAGTTAAGTGTGGCACAGCATTTATATTAATTTATGACATCATGTAACCTGTGACACAGACTGAGAAAATTAGGTATTCAGGTATGTCAAACAATGCAGGAATTTTTTTTTGTTTTTTTGTTTTGGTACCAGGGATTGAACTCAGGGGCACTTGACCACTGAGCCATATCCCCAGCCCTATTTTGTATTTTATTTAGAGACAGGGTTTCACTAAATTGCTTAGTGCCTTGCTTTTGCTGAGGCTGGCTTTGAACTCACTATCCTTTTGCCTCAGCCTCCTGAGCTGCTGGAATTACAGGCCTGCGCCACCACGCCCAGCACAATGCAGGAATTTAATAGACAATTAGTATCTGCTGTGGCTATTTCTTCATTTTTATTTGTCTTGAGAATATATTTAATTTTCAGGGTCTTGTCAAATCTTAAGGATCAGGGATACAACTTTTAGATCAGATTTCTGGATCTGGTCTCAAAAAACAGAATAAGAAGAAAGGACAGAATACATTGAAGAAAAAGTTTTATCATTGTTTTTTTCCTTTTGAGAAGGATTTGTATTAGCTATCTGACTGGTATGATTTCGACTTCTCAGACCCCTAGAATGCCTACTCCATTAACTTTTTGTTTTTTGCTTTTTACCCCCAATGATTTCTCCTTCTGTAATATAAAGCTTTATTTGCAGTTAAAATACAAATGCCTAACTAATAATTTCTGGAAAATGTCATAAGCTTTGCAACTCCATGTTCTTGAAGCAGCTTTTGCAAGCTCTCTACTAGGAAGGGTTAACAATGGTGGAGACCGCTCATTTTCATATTCTGACTGTCAGACTTTCTCCTCCTCTGTACTAGCCCTATTCATGCCCAGTTTTGCTCTCTCCTTCCTCCTTTCTCTTCCTTGATCCTACTTTTTCCTTCTTCCTTTTTTCTTTCCCCTTGCCCTCTTTCTCCTTTCTACTTGCTGCTTATCCTGACTGTATTTCTATTGAATGCATTATTTATTTGGAAAGTTAGAAAATTTCCAGAATATATTTAAATTTGGCCAATTTTAATAATTTTGTGTATCTTCTCAAACACAATAAGCTCATTTAATTGGCAGGTCCATTTTTTTTTCTGAAATTTTTCTTGTATTATAGAAAAATGAACTATTTTTCACTATTCTGTTAAAGGACAGACTATACAATTTCCCTGGAAAGAAGAAATGATTGATTTTCTTTCACCAGATCATTATTATCTGCCTAATATATCTATTAACTCTCTTCTAAGAGATTAATAACCTCTTCGTCTTAATTTTCTGCATCCTTTGGGTCTCTAATTCAATTTTGGCCCAATATATCCCTATATTGTTTTGAGCTGTTTCAACTTATTTATTATTTCAGTAGTAGTATTTTTAATCCTTAGTTTGTCTTTTTAGCTTTGCTGTCTTCTTCCTTGATTCCATTGTCTTATCTTTTCATCTCGGGTGTCTTGTTTTATTGATTTCATGTTGTGTATCAGTTATTTTGAAATAAAAATGACTCATTGTGGAAAACTGTTTTGTGTGTGCTGTTCTTTGAGTAGTGTTTAATTCCATGAATGATAATTGGTTTCTTCTAAGAAAGTCTCATCAATTTCTCTCCTTATTTTGTTTGGAATTAGAAATGACAAAAGAACTGTTTCTCTATAGTGAGAAAACACTATGAAGGTACACATATAGAATGGTTTTTCTCTTTTCCTGAAGTTACTATTGCTGATTGCTTTGTATTTACTTCCACGGTTTCCTTTCTGCTATTAAATATAAGTTAATATATGTGCACACACAGAGGCATACACATCTATACATGTATATACACTTGCACATAGCTTTTCTATTTCTTTTAAAACATAGGATCCTACTCTATATGCTTTATTTTAAATTTGCTTTTTAGAAACTTTTTTAAAATAATTTTTTAGTTGTAGATAGACACAATACCTTTTGTTTATTTGTTCATTTTTATGTGGTGCTGAGGATAGAACCTAGCACCTCACACATGCCAGGTGAGTGCTCTACCACTGAGCCACAACCCCAGCCCAGAAATTTGTTTTCTTTTTTTAAAAACTTGGCAATGTAGAAATCTATGAATTGATTTAATGCCTCTTTCAAGTTTAAGTGACTGCAGAAAAAAAATGTTGATACCAGAAGTCACAAAGTAATGCAAATGTTAGTAAGTTAAATTTTATAAAAATAAAATAATTGTTATATCTGATCAAAGAATGGAGGAAAGCTTACCCACAGATGATGTAAAATAACCTTTTTACATTAAGGTTCACTTGGAATTTTTTTATCTAGAATATTAACATGTGATTCATCTTATTGAAAACTCCTTTCCTCCTTAAATTCTTATATTGGGTATTGGGTATGAGAAAATTCTGATACCTACGATTTTAAATAGTTTATCTGAATATACTGATAACTTTGAGCTTATCTGTGTCTTTTCCTAGCTTCAAAATAAATTATAAGTTAACCATCATAGCATCCTAGAGAGTGGGGATCAAAATATTATCCTTACTTTGAAGATTGCTTTAGGCACAGACCTGATAAGTATTTTTATCCAAGATCTCTGGTAAGCCAGGGGCAGAGTGGGAATTAGAATGTCAAACTCTGGATGCTTTATCTTGGGTGTAGTCAAGGGATTCTCACCAACTCCTGGGCAGACCCGCTGGCAAATGTGGAAGCAAAGGTGGAGCAGGGAGTCACTGATACCTGGACCTGCTTGAGGCTCTCACTGTGAATTTCTGTGTCTGGGGGTTGTTAAAACCCAGGAACCTATAAACTAACCTCCGGTTAATAACATAAACAATCCATTTTTTCACATTCACATATTTCTTTGAGCTGACAGCCTCATCTCCCTAGTTCACTGCCGAAGGCTAATACTGTGCTGAGCTCTACCAGGAAAATCTTCATCACTCCAGAAAACGACCAAGTAAAAATAAAATAACATTTTAGCTTTCAGTTAAACATATAGTCTTGTTTACTCTACAAAAGTACAATGCTTACTCAAAAACTATATATTTCTACTATATATTTGTTAAAAAACCCATCTACCTTAGGTCTATGAAAGATATCATTAATCAGTTAAGTAAAATCCAACAAAACTAGAAAAAGTGAGATCATAAAAGCAATGAGTGGAGGAAAACTGGTAGTTTTAAAATATTTATAACCATAACCTAAAAACAAATAGCACTGCCAAACAGGGTTGCATATTGAAAACATATGCTCAGATTATAGAGTTTCATAGTTTTAAGAGAAAATTATAAAAACATAAATTGCTAAGTATTTTCTTGTCACAGGTAAAATAGCAAATTTGATTTATGTTGCAATAAAACAGATCAGAACATAATCATCTCACCAATAGGATGCTCTAAATTCTTATTTCAACTCCAAATATTACTGAAATCATAAAGTAGTTTCTATAGCCACAAAGAAGTCACCATAGCTGACCAACTATAAATTCACCCAAAAGGAAAATATGGAGAAATGATTGAAAATGCAATTTGTTCTTGATTTATGGGAGAAAGTACAGAAAGTTTTGATGAAAATAAAAATCAGCACATCTTAAGTCACAGAAGCATTTTGTTGTTATTTTCTTCAGTACTTTTCTACACAAATTCATGCACTGCTATAAGAAAATCACTCTGCACATATATTTTGCAATTACTACTTCATTTATTGAGGTACTAGTTCCCCTTTTTCTGTGGTGGCTATATTCCAAGACTCTTGATAGATGCCTGAAACCACAGAAAATACCAAAGTCTGTACATAGAGCTGGGGTACCGCCACAGAGGATATGTTAACTGAGACAGGCAACTAATGGGGTGGATATTCCGGACAATGGTATGACACAATTCCTGGGTGGGACTGAGATTTCTTATGCTACTCAGAATGGTAAACACTAAAACTTAAAAATTGTTTATTTCTAGAATTTTCCGTTTAATATTTTCTAACTATGGTTGACTGTGGGTAACTGAAACCACAGGGAACGTAACTACAGACAAAGGGAAATACTGTTATTGTGATAATTTCCTGTATTTTCCACTATGCTTTGAATATGTGGTTTATAAAGCTACCTTAGTCCATTATTAATGGTACTATAATCTATTTAGTTATTTTTGTGTATCAGGTCATTTGAGTGTTGGCAATTTTTACCTGATAAACATGTATGCTGAACTTTTTGTTCATATAGTTGATTATTTTATGTGTGTGTGTGTCTTCATTATTGAATTATTCAGTTTTGATGAATTTTTTGAGTACTAGAATTTATTTTTTTTACATTTTGCATATTCAAAACCATAACTGATAATTATTTAAATTATCTGTTTTTATTTATTTTAAATTGTCTGTTTTTTTCTGACCCTCTCAAATAAGAAATATTTTTATATGATTTCTTGTTTATAATTAATATTATATATATAATTAATACTATATATATGTGTGTATATACATATATACATATATATACACATAAATATAGTTGTATGGACACAATACCTGTATTTTATTTATTTATTTTTATGTGGTGCTGAGGATAGAACCCAGCACCTCCAACATGCTAGGCAAGTGCTCTACCACTGAGCCACAACCCCAGACTCTCTTGGTTATAATTTTATGACCTGAAACTGTATGGATGCTGGCCCAATGGTTCCTAGTATTTATTGTTATGAAGCAATCTCATGTTAGTCTGATTGTTTTTTCATTGTAAATAAGCTTTTCTGCCTAGTTAGGAACTAAACTTGTGTGTTTTTTTTTTTTTCTTTAACCTAGAGTTAGTGAATTTTAACAGTATCAGTTCAAGCTTTTGTCCTTATTAATGTTACCTATTCATGAAATCTATAGATTCAAGCCTTTCTTTTGTGTAGGAGTACATTATCCTGTTGTATCTCAAATTTATTAAGATTCTTTAAAAATGGATTCAAGAATGCAAATTATGTTGCATATAATTTCCCTGTGAACTACATCTACTTTTTCTTCTTTCATCATCTTGCATCTTTTCTTATTTTTTATATATTGAAGGCAGTTGTTCAAATTTGTTGTATACAATTTTCAGAAGTTTTGTATTTGTTCTTTAGTGAATCTAATCTTGAGTGATCCTAATTTCCTAAAGATATCAATTCTAATCCTTTTCTATTAAATATATTTGCTTCATATGTCAACTTACCTCATAGCCAAATTATTATTATTATTATTATTATTATTATTATTATTATTTTTTGTAACTGGGGATTGAACTCAGGGGCACTCAACCACTGGGACACATCCCCAGCCCTTTTTTGTATTTTATTTAGAGACAGGTTCTCACTGAGTTGCTAAGTGCCTTGCCATTGCTGAGGCTGGCTTTGAACTCACGATCCTCCTGCCTCAGCCTCCCAAAGTGCTGGGATTATAGGCATGCACCACCGTGCCTGGCTGCCAAATTATTTTTATACCTGTGTGTTATCTGACCTCATTCTACAGCTCTTATTTCATAGGTCTGTCTATACTTTGAAATTTTATCTTGAGTACAAGACAATGTTTTAAAAATTGCATTTCCTGTAGCATCTTTAAAAATATCTATTCCTGAAGCTATGTCCTCTGTGTTAAAGAAAAATTTTCCAACCAAATCTCTCTTCGAATTTTTATTCATTCTCTGAACAGGAAGTGAATCCATCCAGTTATGGCTCATAACCAGGGATGTTGGGTTCAAATTGTTTTCAGCTTAGGTAAGGGAAGTCAGCATAGAGGTTTAAGGAGATAAAGGTATCTCATTCATACAAGTCCATAAGTCAAGAGCCGGACTTTTCAGAGCTGACACAGTTGGTCAAGGATGTTACTGTGGACCAAAGCTGCTGCTTCTAGCTTTTGAACCCATGATCCTAATGTGACTTTCATTCATATAGTTGTAAAGTTACTTCACAAACTCCATACATCATTTCACATATTTTTGTAACATTTTGAAAGCTTGATTCAGTACAGTTCTGTCTTCATTCCATTGGTTAGAACTATGTCATGTGACCATCCATAGCTGCAATGTATTTTTAATTACTATTATTACTGGAGGAGGTCTAAGGAGTTTCCAGAGAAGGGGACTTCAACTCAGGGTGAATGGAATTCTTGACACATTGCAGAACTGAATTTAAGACTATGTCAGAGACAGATTTATTTAGGAGAGCAGAGGCATATTCCAGGGAGAATGCAGGACATTTCAAGAGTAAGAGACACTTTTGAGGTTCTCAGACTCTTTTTTTTAAGGGAAACTTAGTGAGGGGTGGGCATGGGAAGTGTACGAGGATGATCTCAGTCTGATGAGTATAAGAAGGCTTAGGATAGTTTGGTTGTTTCCAGGATCTTTAGACTGATAAGGTCTCCATCATCTCATCAGTAGATAATGTTGTAAGTGCCCTAGATTGTAAGTTTATTAAAATATCATTTCTCTCTTTGCTTAATCTATTTATTACTTAGGCTAATTAACAATGCACAAGGTATTTTTCCTAAGGGAGTGAATTTCTAGTAACTCTAAGATTTGCAGATTTCCCAGAAATTTGGGAGTGATAGGCATAGAAAGGCATGTGGAACTTCAGATTAAAATTATATTTCATTGTCCTTCCCTTGTCTCCTTTTTGCCTTTTTTTTTCTTCTATCCTACCTCAGTACTATCTCTTATGTGCTCACAAAATTGCTGTTTGCTAATGAAGAAGATAGAGAAAATCAATACTGTGGGTGATTAGTGATTGATATAATTCCCCTTTTGGGCCATTAACATTATTTCTTAATAATTGAATTATAAGAGCTAGGAATTGTGATTATCCCTAGGAAAGGGTTGTGCTTCCATTTGACATTTATCTAGACTGAAACACTAGACTGAGAGACAATTGTCCTCACAATTAGAGGTTATTTATTTCTTGATAATTTGATGTCATCTGTATTTCTATTCTTACCAATAATAATCAATAAAACACTGGGACATATAGCCATAGTGTAATTTGTTGCAATCTTTTTAAAAAAAATGTATACATCAATTACAAAGACTCAATCTTCACAGGTGCAAAAGACCTGTGCCATTTGGAATTATTGTTCATATATGTAAAAAGGTCAAGTTAAGGAATGCTTTGGCCATGCCGTGGTCTGAATGCAGAAGTACAAACTGCTAAGGTGATGGTGTTATGAAGGAGCCCTAATTAGGAAGGGCTGTTGCAGCTAGCTGGAAGCCATAAGTTCCACCTGATATGTATGTGATGCACCTGTAGGCACCCGAAAAGCTGAAGGTATATAACCGGGTGAAAGTGGTCCGAGTTAGGAGAATGGAGAATTCAGTCAGTCGGGCAGTCACTCGGTCGGTCAGAAGAATCAGAGCGGCCAGAACGTAGGCAGAGCGGTTACAGAAGAGAAACCAGATAGAAGACGTAATGACTGGTCAGAGTTAGGCCGAGCCTCCTGAGGAAGACAGAAGACAGAAGAAAGAAGAAGGAAGAAAGAAGAGAGAAGAAAGAAGCTCTAATCTTTCTCTAAGCTAAGCTCTATCTTTCTTTCTCTCTAAGAAAGCTCTCTTTAATCTTTCTCTCTAAAAATCTTTCTTTCCCTCTCTAAGCTCTCTCTAAGAAAGTAGAAGTAAAAGTAGTAAAATCTTTACTCTACCTCCGAGAGATTTCCTCCCGGGTTTCGGTACCAGGTAGTTTACAGTGTTAGGCGATGGGAGGTGCTTAAATCATGAATGTAAATTTATGACTGGGATTGGTGCCCTTAGGAAAGGCCCAAGGGAATGCATTCACCATTTCCACCGCGTGAGGGCGCAGTCACAACACGCCATCTGTTTAAAGGGGCCCCTTACCAAGCCCTGGGAGTGCTGACACCTTGGCTTTGCACTTCTCAGCTTCTAAAATTCTAAGAAATAATTTTTTTTATTATTATTTATAAGCTACCCAGTTAATGGTGTTTTGTCACAGCAGCCTGTAACACTAAGAAGGGCTGCCTGAGAAATTGGCCCTAGTTCTTCTTTGAGGTGGAGGACAAACATTGCCTAGGATGGTAACTCAGTGTATCTTTTTTAAGTTTTATTAGCAGAAATCTTTTCCAGATTTTACAAGTATATTGTTAGTTTTTGGTTGGTGTGAATTTTTTCCTCACAGCAGTTTGAGTGAGAAGAAGGTAGAAGAGACTCAGTCAGGAATGGAAATATTTATTCAGACACAATTATAGGAAAGATACAAATGGTAGTATGACATTGGAGTCTTTATAGGTTAGTGGACTCTACAGTTAAAAAATAGTGTAGGTATATCTGAAACTAGTATTAGTTAACTACCTTTTGTGTGGTAAGTACTACAAAATAAAACAAAGGTGAAACCTGTTGATACAATGTCTTTTATTATTACACACAACCATGGAGATAAGATATGCATGATTTTAGACTCTAAACTCTTTGAAGGCATTGCGTGTGTTTTGATCACATTTTTTTCTTCCAAAGTTGTTTATTGTTCATTAGCACAAGTCAATTTGTTTTTCCCCAAATAGTAATATGAAATGGAATACTGTAGACAGATTCAATTATAAAAGTACATATAGTATACTCTGGCATATAGAGTGGAAACAGATTTCAGACTAAGTAATAGTAGATGTGGTGGCTCTTGTGCTAGTGCTTACAGATAAGAAGGAAGGGAGAGGTGTAGAATCTCAGGGAAGTATGGCAGAACCAGGTGCTAGCATGAGCTGGAGTGTATGGTTCAATGAGAGGAAAGAGAAGGAAGATCCAGTTTGTATAATGGGACCTTCTCATCTGGTCTTTATACCATGAACCACGTTTTGAGAGAATGCATCAGACATATGTGGGTTAAAATGAGGAAGTCAACTGTAGCTAAGAAGATTAAGTTGGTCTTCTGATTCTGTTATGATAATTTAAATAGGGAGACAAACTCGTGTATTATTTTAAGGACACCCCAAGTGCATGTCATTGGAAAAATTTGTAATCACTATTAACATGTGTATCATACCTAAAGAAAAAGGGAAACAGTAAAACACAATGTCCATGAATGGCCCCTTTCTGTTCCCATAAACCTAGCTAAGTGAAGGGAACAATGAGAGTAGGCTGGGGAGATAAAGTGCACATATATATTATCCTGAAAGACACTGGCTTTCTCTTATGCACAATGGGAACTAGGGCAAGGTAGTGTTATCTGTAGAGAGCTACTTTCTTGCACATAGGCCAGGACAGTTGCTCCTTGGGAAGCTGGTCATATAAGCTAATGCTGATGGTGTCACTGCTTCTGTAACCTAAGATATAAAGCCCCTCTGCAGCCCAACATATAAAACTCTTCTATGAATAGGGACAGGCACAGGATTGAGGGCACTGTGGGAAGGAGACATGTCACTCATCCAGTCAGACACTATGGAACAAAATGATGTGATGGATGAATACACTTCTTGGCAAAGCATCTTGAGGGACAGAGAGGCTACATGTTTGTCCTGTTGCCACTGCACTTTTCTTGAAGCAGTCATTTATTTCTTGTAAGTTTTTTCCAACATATCATGTCTTGCATGCCCTTTCTGGGCACTTCTCTGGCTTTTTTGCAACCTACTCCACTGCCCTGCCACAACTGGGCTGTGGACGTGACAACATGACATACTCTCTTCATTTTTTTGTGCATGACTTGCTTTATTAATTTGTATATTCTTTTATTTTTGGTTGTTGTGTAATTTATTAAAAAGATTGTGTTTTTAAAATTTTCCTTGGTCCATATTAATTATATAGAATGGTTGGTTGCTTTGTGACATATTCACTCATACATAAAAACATAGTGTTTATCATGCAATGAACACTATGAATTGCGGACTAGCACATCAATAAATGAAATAGCAATTGCAAAATATATGTGCAGAATGATTTTCTTATAGCAGTGCATGAATTTGTATAGAAAAGTATTGAACAAAATAACAAAATACTTTTTTGGCTTAAGATGTGCTGATTTTTATTTTCATCAAAACTTTTTGTACTTTCTCCCATAAATCAAGAACAAATTGCATTTTCAATCACTTCTCCATTTCTTCCTTTTGGGTGAATTTATAGTTGGTCAGCTGTGGTGACTTCTTTGTGGCTGTTGAAACTACTTTCTCTATGATTTCAGTAATATTTGGAGTTGAGATAAGAATTTAGAAAATCCTATTACCTATTGGTGAGATGATTATGTTCTGACCTGTTTTATTGCAACTGAAAATCCCCATAAATCAAATTTGCCATTTTACCTGTTACAAGAAAATACTTAGCAATTTATAATTTTATATGTCTCCCATTTAATATTATGGTGTTAAGATTCATCATATAGTTCTATAATGAACTTGTGTCTTGAACTTTTAATTGTTTTCTTTTAGTTATGATGAACTTGATAGTGACTTATTAGTAATTCAATTAAGTTAATTAATTTACTTAGATTAGTTTGTTGTCACTGACAAATCTGTGAGAGGGTTGGTCCAAATTTAGTTTTATTTGTCATGACCATGAAATAGTACAATCTGTTAAATTCAAACTTAATTGCAATGTCTTACTACTATCCCTAGTTACTATCAGTAATAAAATGTAAAAATAGCCCTTTTGATATGCACAGTAAGACATTTTCTCAGATGCACCAAAGTGAGATAGTTTTAGCAAGATATCCTAAATTTCATGAATTTGTAGTTATCATCCACCTAACTGGAATAAACATTAAGTATGTGTTAGAGTAGTGAGTATTAGATGTGCCAGTTACACATGAAAATAAAGAGTATATTTTGGTGATGTCTTAATATCTAAGAGATCAAGCAGAACTGAGCTGAGTTTTGTAATATTTGTATACTCAAATATTGATAAAAAATTGACATATAGAGGGCTAGGAATATAGCTCAGTTCGTAGAGTGTTTGCGTCACATGCACAAGGCCCTAAGTTCAACTCCCAGCATCACACACACACAAAATGATATATAGAGAGGTTCTGAACAAAATGGATATGTTTTAGTTATTCTTCAGTTCTAGTAAAAATTTGGGAACTGAATTGAAACAATGATAATTAGCTGGTTTTCTTAATTATCTAATTTTACATGCATTTTTTTTTCCATAACAAAATCATATCATCAGAGTGTTTCCCCAGGTATTAATGTGTCTCCTGAATAGTGACTTCTTAGCTCCAGCATGAAGGGGATTAACTTATCCCAGCTTGCGTGGGACAGCCCCAGTTTTAGCACATAAAACCCTGTGTCCTAGTTGGGATCATGCCTGAAAAAGCTTAGGCAAACACTTAGACTATTTCATAGTTAGATAATCAATAATACATACCTTTTTGGTGATGAATTCCAGATATATTATGTTCTCATTTACATTTTAATATAACATTTGTATTATTTCAAATTCATATTTTAGAGTACAGTATGAAAGACTAAAATATAAATATTTAAAATACACCCTTTTAAGCTAATGTGAATTATAGAATATTTATAAAGCTGTTTTTTTTTTTAAGTATATGTAATAATTTGGACTAGATAGACTTCCTTGTTTTGTTTTAATGAAGAAACGGGAATGATTTGTGATTAATTTTTCAGTTGTTTGTGTGAAATAATTTTTATAACCATAGTGAGATTTAAAGTTTTCTCTTTTAACTTTATGTTCTCTAAGAAAAGTTAGGAAAAATGTATTCTCTCTTAGAGAGGAAATAGAGGGTAGTCATTTCAAACATTTTTTCTGGTATCAAAGCTCATGATGCAAAGACCAGTTCTTAGTCTTCCACATACTAGCTGTGTGATCTGGGGCAAGTTGCTGAGCCTCAGGAAGGCAGAATTTCTTGATCTTTAAAATGATATCATAATAGTACCTATCTAATACATTATTAAGAAGCATAAGTGAAATAATGGAAGGTAATCACATCTGACAAATAGGAGGTTTTTAATATTTTGGTCACAAGATAAGCTGAGCTCAGACTTGCACTGGAATAATAACTACAATTATTTATCATGTCATAACTACAATGATTTATCATTTCTTCTTCTGTAAATGGATCAAGATTTAAAAATTGGTGTGTGTGTGTGTGTGTGTGTGTGTGTGTGTGTGTGTTTTGTGTATTTGTGAGAGAGGTAAATTTTATCATTGGAAAATTCTGATTGCCATTTGAGAAAGGAATTCTAATCTTGGGTCAATTGCTCTTTTTAAAAAATTTTATTTATCTTTTAGGTGTAGTTGGACACAATACCTTTATTTTATTTATTTATTTTTATGTGGTCATGAGGATTGAGCCCAAGACCTCACACCTGCTAGGTGAACATTCTACTGCTGAGCCACAACACCAGTCCTTTGGGGTCACTTGCTCTTTTAATTGAGAGCCAAGGACAACTGAAGTGCTATAAACAATTTCTTCTCTTAACCTGTATTCTATGTCAGTTTTTTTCCTCAGGAGGAGAGAGGGTGATAAATTGATGAGGTTTACTCATGTTCATTGTCTTATTGTAGATACGTCTCACTGAAGTTAAGTGTTGAGTGTTTAATTTGTTTCAAAATGATTTTTATCAGGCAGCATTTATGTTCTGGTCATAAAGAATGTGCTGCAATGGGCCTGCCATCTGTTCAAGACACAAATGAAATCCCCTTTGAAGAAGTGGGCAGTTGATAGAAAAGTTTTAATGAATGTTTAATGTTTTTGTGTCTATGAGGTGCTTATTGTGATAGTAACATAAATGTTGCATAAGCCTAAGGGCTCAATCTTAGTGTTTCAGTTCTTATTAAGTCTCTGTTGGGGTATTGTGTTTGAATTTCTGAACTTGTATGCCAAAGTGAGAGAGGGTGGATTTAGTGTAGCTGAAGTGTTTCCTCCAGCCAAGTTCTCTTCTGAATCTGTGCCTGGCCCTTCCTAGTTATTTCTATGCAGTACAATGAATATTTTGACCACAAAAGGGTCTTTAGAAACCATGCTTTTATTAAATATTGTTTTTTTTTTTTTTTTTTTTTTTGCAAATAGTGCTTTATATATTTGAGATAACACTTTCATCTATTTGAAATCCAAACCATGTTATCTATTCTAATATGCAGTATTTTCCTTGCTGATAGACATTCCAACAATACGTACGTTGTGTTTGAATGACCTTGCGTCCTCCTTCTGCTATGTACTTTCCAAACTGCGGACCTTTTATAGTACCCTGCCCATCTTTTTGACCATCGTTGTCTTTTCAAACTGAAGCACACAGTTCTAGAAAACTCAGTAAGAGGTCTAACCAGGGAGCAATTTTCTAATTTAATACTGTCATTGCATATCGTTTAGTTTCCCCTTGGATTTCTTTCTGTGGTTGTTACAAGGGTATTATAAAAGAGGAAGAAGAAAGCTTTTCCTCAAATTTGATATCATGAAGTATATAAACTTGACCTGCAATGTGAAAATGTAGTGTATTTTCTTCAATATAAAATGCTATTTGGCACAGTATATGTTTCCCAGTGTCATTTTGCTATAGAATAGTTGCCTATTTGTCAGAAGCTATTTGTCAGTTTTCTCAGTATCTGCAGGTGGTAAGTATGCTTCAGCATTCAGAGAAGGAAAATTGTATACTCACAGGGATTCATGCAAGTGCTTGACAAAAAATATGACCTTATTTCTGAATACTTCTGCAATCTGAATGCGCATAATCAGGATATTTGCTCGATTTCTTGCCATTAGGGAAAGTTTAATCCATCTTAATTGATGATGGTGGTCACTCTTAACAATTCAGACATCAAAAAATTTTCAACATTTATTTTATGTTCCAATTATCATATTTTATTTATGTCAATGCAGTTTACAGGTAAAATAACAAAAGGAGAATGAGATATTTATGAAGAGAAATTCTGCTAATGTAGATGTAAAGATACAGTAACATGCACATACTTATGAGAATGACCTTGGGGATTGGAGAGCAAGTCAAGTAAGGTATATAAATTAGAGTACTTTTGGCTGCAAGTAATAGAATATCATAATAATGCATCTTTG
Organism: Tamias sibiricus; assembly: GCA_025594165.1. Taxonomy (NCBI): domain Eukaryota; kingdom Metazoa; phylum Chordata; class Mammalia; order Rodentia; family Sciuridae; genus Tamias; species Tamias sibiricus. The sequence goes on from CM046661.1 coordinate 52,698,308, forward strand.
ATAATAGAGGCTTATAATTTCACAGAGAGTTCAGAGATAGGCAGTTTCAGAAAGATTTAAAACTTTCTTTTTTTCCAAGAAAGAAATTCTGTCCCCAAAAGTTCCTAGCAAATGTCCCCTTACACCTCAGTGCTTGGAATTGAATATAATATCTACTACCAAATCACTTTCTGACGAGGATCTAGGGAAAAGAAGTGTGAAATTGTGATAGCTGAGACAAAACTTGATTAATTCCACAGAGCTGGTCCATTTACTGACCCTGTTGCCACCTCAGCAAATTAGGAGTTCCATTAACAAGGAAGCTTGGGATGGGTGGAGGCAGCTGCTGGGTAGAGTGTTTGCTGCCCAAGCCAAGGAAAATGGCAAATGGCCATTCTTGACTATTTTAAATATTCTGTGCTAGTCCAAAGACATGTTTAATTAGTAAATATAATGCATTACTCAGTATGGTATGGGTGACTTTAAATTATTATTCTCTGCTATATTTGCAGCGAATATGTTGCATCTCTTCTTGTTTTAAGTAATAACTTCTTTTAGGATTTCTCTATTTGGTACCATCAGGTGAAATATGTTTTATTAGGTAAAATTATTTTTCAGATGCTCATTATACATAATTGTTGTATGATTGAACGCAAACAAGGCTCAGAGGTAGTTTTGGTAGCAAGTTGCTTAGTCATGCAAGTTAACAAGGTTTTATTTTTGATGCATTAATCATTGCACATTGAGAAAAATTAAGAGAATTCTTACCCCAGAAGAAGGGCAGGCTGCTAAATATGCCCTCAAAACCTCTTTGCCCATGTGGAGAACAGAAAAATTTCCTATTTGGGTCATAAACTTAAAAAAAATGACAGTCAGAAATACCTACTTATTACGTGTTGTGAAGAAGTTATGTTACATTGCGTGATATGGCATTTTGTATTTTAAAAATAAAATCAGAAGGCTGGGGTTGTAGCTCAGTGGTAGAATGCTTGCCTAGCATGTGTGAGGCACTGGGTTAGATCCTCAGGCATGCTGTCCATCTACAAGTAGGAAAAAAAATTAAAAAAAAAATCTGAGGCACAATGGCAGTATCTTGTAGTTACTTAGAGCAGTCTTTAGAGACGTACTATCTGTGTTTGAAGCCTAGCTCAACTGTTATTAGTTTTGAGACTTTGAGTAGTTGTTCCTCAGTTTCCTCATCCATAAAATGGCAATGTTTACCTACCTCATGGATTATTTTGAGAATTAAAAATGTTATTGTTTTATTTTATTTGAATATCACCTGTCATAGTATAAACTATTAAATATTAAAATGTAAGTATTAAAAGTATGCCTTGAATTTTGGGTATATGTTTTTTATTAGATATATCAGGAGAATCAAAATCTTTTCTTCAGGCAAAAGTTATTCTCTAAATATAGCATTTTGTGGTATGTAACATTTTCTATTCTTTTATTCATACATATGGGGAAGAAGCCATTCAGTAAAATTTTAATGAGCATCTATAAGCTTACATCTTACTTTTAGATGTAAGCTTATTGAAAGTAGAAATAATTTCTTAATAGTTAGAAAACACATGGAACCACACTAGGATGTTGATGATATGAGGTATTTCTTATGTTCCATAATGTTCATGGAGAAGTTCAAATTGGCAAATTCACTGTCAACATCAACATGTATAGACAAATGAAAACCAAAATGGGTGATTATTGAAATAAGCTTTAACATTTGTACATTTCTATTGGTATTAAAGGAACTATCCTGATGAAATTTTTTTTGATGTTGTTACTAAGGGCTAATATGAAGTAAATTTAAACAAATACGTTGGGGCTATATCTTTGAGGACTTTCAAAGCCAAGGAGAAAGTGTCTGTCTAATCATGTGTTTTCAGGTTAAAATGATGCTTGAGAAGACTGCTTGAAACATGAATGAAAGAGGAGGAAATCTTGGAGTACCCAAGGAGAGAGAGGATGATTTGAAATAAAACTGGTATAAACTGATGGGAACCTGAGCTGTAGGGAATAGTGACAATGAAATAGAACAGAAAAAAAAAAAATAAGAATAAATAAATAAATTAAAGGTCCATTGACAACTAAAAATATTTTTAAAAAATAGATTAAAAAAAAAAACATGGAAAAGAATATGGTGCCATGGACCAGTATGTATCTGTTGCCCCTGTCTAGCAAAGGCTACTGATTTGGGGTCACTCAGGTGAATTTGGGGTGACACGAAAAGACACATGAATACCTTTTTCTGGGCATCAGGACGTCTTCTCCGCCTCCAGCTATCAGCTCCCACAAAAGAGGGGCAAGAGAACACATGAGAGGCTGGGGGGAGAGAGAGGGCTCACATTCTGAGGCTTGGCTTTTATTATTGGGGGCACTATTCCATGGAACATTCTATCCAAAAAAGGGCAATGGGTAGGGTTACAACAAACAGGTGAGTGTAATCCAACAACATCTGGTGACGTCCACTCCTGGAGCTGCACCTTTCTTATTCGGGCTGAGGTAAAGTCCAATTGCATTGCAATAGGTGCAATACCAGTTCAGTACCTCTTTACTCAGGACTTAAAGGTGTGTATATAGCTCCTACACAGGGAAGCTCCCAACATGTATCGGACTAGATTTATGTGCAAGTATTCACGGTTTGACGCACTAGTGCTCTCCTTTGTTAACGGAGAATGAAATGCTCTTGATTTGGGTCCACGATTTGTATTTCAGTGGAGAGATGTCTGACTGCTTTAGTCAAGTTTATTCCTGGATTTTAAAAGATAGCACCTCAAAAATACAATGATGGCTTTTATTTCTTGCAGAAAGAGAAGTACCTGGGGATTCAAGTGGAAACTTAGAACATTGTTTCCCCTCTGAATTTAGAGACTGAGAATATATTTGAGTTTTTTTGTTTTAAATTAAACATAATCATATTCTAATAAAAGAAGAATATCCTGAAAGTCTCTAACTGGAGCTGTACCATTTTGTTCTTGTTTGGCAGAGTGGTAGATTGTAACAGATGAAATTCATGGTAGGTCTTGGAGACAGTGAGGAAGTTGACAAAGGAAATCTGGGGGAAGAGTTTCTAGTCAGGGACAACTGGGTAGAACCCAGACCCTATGACAATGAGACCGATGTGTTATTACAGCACAGAGGCTAATGCGCAGCTGAGCAGAGCTGGGAAGAGGAAAGCAGAGATAGATTCAGGGAGTTAATGGAGTGGCTGTTAACTTACAAAGTCTTGTAGGATGTTGAGAATGGTTTGAATTTCCTATAAGTGAATGGGGAAATCACAGTATGTATGGTTTTAATGATTTAATTTATGTGACATGATTTAGCTTATGTTTTAAAAGGCTCACTCTGGCTTCCATGTGAAAAATAGAGGTGAATCTGGGGCAGAAGCAAGAAGATCCAGAACAGTAGACCTTGAAGGAGAGAAGTTGCTGGATTACGTAGCTGTGAAGAAAACTGGTCAGAATTTATTAGATTCTGGAAATATTTCAAAGCTAGAATCAATGGAATAGAATCTGGATGGATTAGGTACAGAGTGGGAGAGAAATAGAGGAGTCCAAGATTATTCTAGAAATTTGGCCTGAACTGTTGGACAAATATTCTTGATATCAACTGAGACAGGGAAGGCTATAGATGGATCATGTTTGGGAGAGAAATCATGAGTTTGGTTTATAAATGTTAAGTTTGAAAGGGCTTTTAGACATCCACATGGCAACTCTGAGCCGTCAGTTGGATACAGGATCTCAAATTCACAAGAGTGGTCTAAGCAGGCAATACAAATTTGAGAATTGCCAGGATATGGATGGTACTTTAAAGCTATGAGTTTGGATGTAAGCCCAAGGAAGTGAGAAAAGATGGAGAGGAACATGGAACACCTCAAAATTATGAATTCAGAAGAAGGGAAGCCTGGGAATGTGTAATTAGTGTGGAAGGAGGAAATTCAAATTAGTGTAATATCCCAAAGTTAGCGATGTAAAGATTGAAACCAAAAATAATTATATGAAAGCAGCTTCTCATCATCTGTAGTATTGTCTTGGAAGACATTTTCTTTTGTATGATTTAATAAACTTTGCTTATAAACTCATGACACATATCATGGACTAGGGTAGGACTAGGGAAAGTTTTGTATCTTTTAAAGGATCACATAGATTTTCAAAAACAAGAATAACAACATATTGTTTATTTATTTAGTCAAACATATTGGTTCCACAGATGCTTAAAAAAGAGAATGAGAGAATTAAAGTTGACTTTAAGATATACATGAGTCTTAGGGAAAGAAAAAATAACATAATAATGTAAAACTGAATGAAAGATTAGGGGACAAAAGCATGACAGAAAGCCCTTTTCATTTACAAGAAAAAGAGCAAAACTACTTAGGCCTTCTAGTAGCTAGGACAAACAAAGAAACTAGAGCAGGCAAAAGAGTCACTTTGTCTGTAAAATAAAAATAAGGACTATTTTTGGTACTAAAATCATTTTTTTCTCATGGGAACTCATGAAAGGACTGTGTATGTTTTAATGGATGGTAATCAATAATGCTGTTATAATATTTAGCAGCAAGTTTCATTGACCCATTTCTCATTATTTCTCTCCTTTTGAGATCATAATATCATAGAGAAATTTTTAAAAATATTTCTGTAAGGAGACAGATAATTTTTTTAAATTTTTTTATTATCTGGATAGATTATAGATAACATTAAATGTCTGAATGTTAGTCTCAATCTTTCATGTCTATTTGTTTTTCTTCTTTCTGATAAGTGGAGATTGAACCCAGGGACACACTACTACCAAGCTATAGCTGCAGTCCCTTTTTCTTATTTTTGATATTGTGTCTCACCAGTTTGCCCAGGCTGGCCTCAAACTTGAGATCCTCCTGTTTCAGCCTCCTGAGTTGCTAGGATTATATGCGTGTGCCATCATATCAGGGTCTATTCCTTTTTGATTCAGTTTATTGTGTCTGTCTGCTTGTGTACTCATCGTACTAGGGAATGATGTGAATGCTCAATAGAGACAGCTCTTTGAATTGTTTTTGTCTTTCCATTTTGGGGAAAAGAAAAGATGGAAAAATCAGGAGACTTTCCAGGAAGGGGAATGGTGGCTTTATGTATGTGTAAAGCATTGAAGTCATACTCCTTCTTCCAGACTCGACTAATCCAGTTACACTGTTCAAACAATACTTCTCACCATCAAGTGGACCTTTATGCTGAGAATAGCAGCAGTTCTTCCATGTTGAAGGAAGAAGATTTAATTATTTTAGCTACTCAGCCATTAAATTACATTCTAGTGTTCAGTGAGGCTTTAAAAGTGAGCCTTATATCATGATATGAGTGCACTTGAATTTGGGATTGCAGTCCATGTCTTTGAACTAGTACTCGAGATAGTGAAAATCCCAGAAGGAATTATCTATAGCTAATTCTTTTTTGTTATTTTATATTTTTTAGGGAAATCCTGTTGTTGATTGTTAAAAAAGCAATTTGCTAAAATACCTGCTACGGTTTTACACCTCTTCTTAACTAGAGAGTGACTTGGGCTGAGATAACTTGAAGAAGTAGGAGGAATATAAAAGAAGGCATTAAATTTAATCAGTACAATTATATGATGTTTATTGTGATGACAGGACTTATAAAATGCTAAGTAGGAGATTACAGAAAACTAAAGTTGCATTTTTATTTATTGGGTTAATAAATAAACTAAAGCTTAGTCCCAATGTAATTGCTGTAAAATATATATTTGAGTCATACTAGAATTTCAAAGGGGTATGAAAATGTGTAAGATATAGATATTGTACATTTTCTCCATGTCAGGTATGTACCAAATACACACAGGATGTACCCGATGTACCTTTCAGAGAAGGTAGACCTATTTTGCAGAAGCTGACATGAAGCTTGGAAATGGAGAAATAATTATATAAAAATTTAAAAGTTATTAATAACAGTTTGGTAGAAATATACACTTAAAGAAGCCAAATCTTCTTAAAAAAAAAGTAAAATAAATATGATGTAATTTCACTGACAGCCATGATATAATGTTGATATACATTGTTAGAATCTACCTGTCTACTAACGACTTAGCATTTCACATATGAGAAGCACTTATGCAAACAATAACAATTCATGTACCTGTAAGTGATAAATCTAACACATACAGTGAACAAGAAGATCCATGTAGTTTCAGTTTAGTTGTTTGTGGATTATGGGTCTGAAGACTTAGTTATCAACTTGATCTTGTCATTAAGTAGCTGGCATGTGGATAATGGGGAGCATTTCGTCAGTATACAAATGGACAGCATCTTACTGCCTTTTGTTCAGATCTTCCTTTTTACCTCATTGATTCCTCATTTCTATTTGCTCTTCTACTCTTATGCTTGACTTCTCACTTTGAATTTCCTCAGCGGGACAGTTTATCTTACTTGTAAGTGGCTCCAGTATTTCTAACACATACCCCCCCCCCACTTCAGCAAGTCAAGTTGATCAAGCATTTAACTTGTGAAACATTGCTGGTGATTTTTTTAAAAGAAGTATTTACATGGGAAATGTTCCTGAATAAACACTGAGAACACTTGATACAGTAGAATTGTAATTTCATGAGACTACTGAGTGCAGATAAGACTGGACTTGGTTTCTAAGTTTCTCAATCCCATTGTTGATACCATTGAATTCACAAGATCCCTCATTTATTTTTTTTTCTAGTAAATTTTAGTTATGTCTCATTTCTTCTCATCTTGTTCTTATGCAATTACTTTTTTGAACATAATATAGGGCTTTGAATTATTCTTTTGATTTAGAGTTCCAATCTTTCATAGTGACATTTAATTTTGCTTGGTTTTATTATTTAACTATTCTTTCAACTTTGTGAAATCTGCACATTTAAGATTTTTATCTATCTATCTATCTATCTATCTATCTATCTATCTATCTATCTATCTATTCACTTAGTTTTTACACTGGGGATTTAACCCAGGAGTGGTTTACCACTGAGCAACATCCCCATTCCTGTTTATTTTTTATTCTGAGACAGGGTCTATCAAGTTGCTAAGGGCCTTGCTGTGTTGCTGAAGCTGGCCTTGAACTTGTGAGCCTCTTGCCTCAGCCTCCTGAGTTGCTGGATTATAGGTGTGTGCTACCACAACTGGTTGGAATCTGCACATTTAATGAGAATAAATTTACATTTTAATCATAGTTGACTAAAATTAGGTTAGTTGTTAAGTAAAAGTCTATTAAGTACAGAAACCATGTCATTTAATTTTCATAATATGGCTACCAGGCAGGGTGAAATTAGCTTCAAGGTAAAAAAGCCATTGAAATGTAAATGTTGGGTTAGGAGAAGACAACTGAAGTTATATAATGTATGAAAGGTCAGGGTAAAAATAGTTGGATTGATGGAAATTTGAGTTACATCTTATAGAGTGCTCAAAAGCCAACTATAGGAAATCCTTAAATAGTCAAGAAAAGAGGCAAGCTACAGAATCAATGGTATCACTTATTCAGAGTCAACTTTGCATTCAGCAAAGAAAGGAGATAGACAATTTTTTTGTCTGTGTTTTATTGAAAGATGGGAAGGCAACATTAGTACTAAAATGTCCCTAAAACATTTGTGTTAGACACATTCCTTTATATTTTAGATCTTGGCTATTTCACACAATAGTAATTTTTTGTAGCTAGATTACATGGTCTATTAATCTGCAACTTCACTCAATGGTCATTAGTGTATACAATAAAGTTACAAAGTGATTTTGAATATGTCTTCTAGTTTAAAGTACTTTGCTTTATCACATGGGAAATAATATTCTAAGTATACAGGAGGAAATATTTTTGAGTCAATCGGGAGCAATCAGGAGCATAAAATTATAGCTTTAACAGTATGGGTATGTTTTTATTTATCCACTAACACTGTAGATGTTTATTTAATATATTTTATGCTAGGGATTGTGATAATTTCACCAAGTATTTCATTGTCTGGTGGTGTTTATAATTTCAATTGCAGCTGGACGGGTGTGGGGACTCCTTGTTCTGCTCTGGTTTCACTGCCTAATACATGTACCCACTGCTCCAGTGGTCTAATTGGAAGCAACATTTTAATGCATATTGTGAAAAGAAAAGGGCTGTGTTGGATGATGCGATGTTCACAAAACCCTATCATACGTAGATAATTGGGCAATCCAAATATTTGGTAAACCTAGCATCTACTTTTAAAGAATAGTTCCTTGAAATTGAACATTATGGAGAAATTACATCATACTCTGTGCTTTTTAGTTATTGATGTATAATCTTATTAGTGAAATTGATGCATAACAATAGGTAATGATCAGAAATATTGATTCAATTATTATAATTTAAATCTGTCTTATAGAGAAATAATTTCTGTCTTTTTGTCAAATATTTGCTATTTCCCATAATGCTACTGCTAAATGATGAAGGTATTTACCTCATTCTGCTGGAGAAACCAGTATTTTCTTTATATGAACGTACTCTTCCATTCTTTCAAGTGCAATTAAAATAAGGCCACATTAAAGTACTTGGTCAATCTCTATTTTATTAAAACATTTTAGTGTTGAAGATGAAGTTGAATAAGTTACTTTTTTATTATAATGTATAATTTATATGTAGGTTTTTTTTTTTTTTTTGGTATCCGGGATTGAACTCAGGGGCACTTGACCACTGAGTCACATCCCCAGCCCTATTTTGTATTTTATTTAGAGACAGGGTCTCACTGAGTTGCTTAGCACCTTGCTTTTGCTGAGGCTGGCTTTGAACTCACAATCCTCCTGCCTCAGCCTCTGGAGCCACTGGGATTACAGGCGTGCACCACCGTGTCTGGCTGTAGTTTTTGTTTTTTAATAGCTATTATTTCTTAGAACAATTTTTGGTTTTCAACTAAACTGAGCAGAAGGTACAGCGATTTCTCATGTATCTTCTTCTCCCCACACATGCACAGCTCCCCCCCACTATTTTTAACATCTCCTATAAATAGCACATTGGTTCCAATTGATAAACACAGGCCATATATTATCACCCCAAGTCCATAGTTTACATTAGGGTTCCCTCTTGGTGCTGTACATTCTATGGATTTGGGTAAATATATGACACATATATCTACCATTCCTGTATCATGCAGACTGGCTTCATTTCCCTAAAATTCCCTGTGTTCCTCCTACTCCTCCTTCCCTCCCCACTAACCTTTGGAAAACACTGATTTTTTTTTTATTGTCTCAATAGTTTTTGTCTTTTACAGAATGTTATACTGTTGGAAATATATAGTGTATAGCCTTTTTTCAGACTGGTTTCTTTTACTTAGTAATATACATTTAGGTTTCCTCCATGTCTTTTCATGGCTTGATAGCTCATTTCTTTTTACTGCTAGATCATATTACATTGTCTGGATGTAACCCAGTTTATTTTCTGATTCTTTTTTTCTTATATTTCTGCAATTAAAATTTAAGCATCATAAAATATAAAAAGGATTTTGTCTGTTTGTTCATAATTCTATCCCCAGGCCCTGGTAGAGAGCAGGTGCTTCCCCAAAATTTTTCCCCAGTGATTGAAATGGAAATTAAAGTTCTCATTAGCAGGAATTAAAGCAAATTGAAACAACTTTTCCCATAGATGTTAATTGATTTAGGAGTTGCAAAAAGGCAAGGAAGTGCAGGGTAACACTTGGGCATCAAAAAAGCATGCTACATTTCTGTTTTGTGAAGGATGGAAATATTTGAGGGGCAGGGAAAATGTTTTATCTTCAACTACTAATTTCAGGGTTGTCATAGAGAACACGGAATCTAAGCATATATTAGGGAGTTAAATTTTATTACATTATCCCAAATATGGAGGCAATGCTTATCAGTGGATTTACACATCATCACATAACAGGGGTCAGGAACTTGTATTTGTGGAACTGCTGCCAGTCTCTTAAAGGGAGTAGAGAAACAAGATATGCTGGGAGAAATTCTCATCAGAGATCTGAAGAAGGTCAGACACAATGTTGATAATACCGGAGGATTTGTACAAACTGTCTTAAAACTTAATTTGCTTTTACATTATGCTTATTGTTATTCTTGTTCTGTTTTAGGTTGGTTCCCTATAGAAGCAAAGCCTAAACCAGGAATTCTGGTGCTTGTGATTTATGGAGCAAATACTATGCTGGAAAAATCTTTAATGGAAGGAACAAGGCAGGAAAGAGAAGAGAGGAAAGGAGGGAAGGAGAAAGCCCAGCACAGGATGGACATAGTCTCTGTCAGAGTCTGGCCTTGGTCTGATCATGGAGGTGGGGTACTTGTGTAGAGGGTTGGGGAGTGGGGAATGAACTCCACACAAGGTAAGGTGGTTGCCCTTTTGTACCTTGGAACCATTGTCATTAACTGGGCTGTAGCTGGAGAGGATGCAGAGAGGACAAAGTAGCTTCTGCCAGCTGACAGTTATTTATGGAGGAGGGGGCATCTGTGAACTCTTAACACAATGGAATTTTACCCTTGTGTCAAGGATACACTCAAATTGAGGTACTTTGAGTTAGTTATGGTCTTTTCAAATGCTAGGACCAAAAAAGTTTGCTGAAGCACAGTTAAGAAAATAGAAATTATAGCTGCAGATTCTGGTTTTGTCTTTCCTTTGACACAGGTTGTATTTCTTGGAAGACAATAAAGTTATAAATGATTTAGCAGGATAGAGATGGAATTTCGCTATTGATTTATATAGAAACTTATGGCACCTCATACTTTATCACCAGTTGCTTTACTTCTGATTATAGCTTTCTTCAGGCCACAGCTCATGGTGTGCCTGAGGTTGGAATGCTTGGAAGCGACAGTTCTATGATAAGAACTTGTTCTAAATCAAAAGCAGGATCAAGTTCAATTTCTTTGACAATGGGTTCTTGAAATACTTGGAAGAGCAAGAGTTTTGGGAGTTAAGGTTCTCTGGCCTTGTAGATTTTCCTCCTACTAAGGGAAGCTGAATTTTCATAAATGAAGAGAGGGTAATAGGGAGAATAGATGTGCTCAAAGGATATTATATGCATGGATGAAAATGTCACACAGAAACCCATTGTTTTGTATAATTAACGTATACTGATCATTATAATAAAAATGGAAAAACAATCCCTGTTTTTAACTACATTGAAAGGAACTTGTATTTGATTCATTTAGTTGCAATAGAGCCAGTCTCTCAGTGATTATCATGCATGATTAGCTGGAAAATTTGTCACATATCAAATTCTGAGGATGCCAGTAGTTAATAAATGCAACCATTGATTATTAAATGTAACTATTACACTTTCTAAAAGGGTGGGTCCAAAAAAATGTTCCTTTGGAAATCACCTTCATTTTAAATCTCCAATTTAGTTTTTTCAATGCTTTATATTTTAAGAAATTTTTACACATGTATTAAGATGTGGCCTGGCATGGTGGTGCATGCCTGTAATCACAGTGGCTGTGGAAGCGGAGGCAGGAGGATTGCAAGTTCATAGCTGATCTCAGTAACTTAGTGAGGCCCTAAGCAACTTAGTGAAATCTTGTCTCTAAATAAAATACAAAACAACAACAACAACAACAACAACAAAAAAAACCAAAAAAGGGCTAGAGATATGACTCAGTGGTTAAGCACCCCCTGGGTTCAATACCTTGTACAGAAAAAAAAAGATACACTGGTCATCCTGTAATCTGTTTAAACCCTGAAAAGTGTTATGCTATTACAATACATAAATAATAAATTTCATGTATATATTGCATAATGATTGGATACCAGTTATGTTTAAAATATTTAAAATAATTTTAAAAGATAACCATATTATGGAATGTTTATACAACAGGTGAAAAAACCCAGTCATTATAATGTTACTGTCCATATCATTTGTTGTTGCTTCTTCCCTTCCAAGCTCATTTTATTCCTTGTGATTTTAAATAGAATTTGTACAATTATATAACCGGTTTTAAAACTTGTATTACAAACATGGTCCATCTTCCATGTATCTGTAACCATCATTTAAAAATATTCTTTTAAAAAACAGAAATGTTATATGTACTTACTGGAGACAACAGGAAAGAATAAAAAGTCAATCCTAGTACCACTGAGCATCCATTCCCCTTTTCTCCTACCCATGATCCCGGTGATCACAGTCTAGACCTTGTCCTTGAGTCTGACTGGTGAAGGATGTGGTCACCAGGACCTCTCTTGGGCCCAGCTGAAGCTGGGGCTGAATTGCAGGTACTTATGGGAAAATCCTTATGTTGGTTCTCTTCCCTGTCTGAAGATATGAACTTTAGCAGCTCTTCCACCAGCCTCATCATGCGGACTTCCCCTAGTCCCCTGCCACAACAGACTGTTCTTGACAGAACTATTTTGCCATATCATCACGTCAGACATTAGGTCTTCTCATTGGTTCATTTCATTAGAATTGTTGGATAGAAAGTCTAATTGAATACTCTTTTGGCCATATCTTACTGAGAAGATAACATAATAAATAATTTGTTTCATATTTTAAAATAAGACATCCTCAATATGTTACCTTAGCATAATAATTCTTTTACCTATCTCAAAGAGAAAATACCACAAATTGGTAAGAAATTCCTGATACACAGGCTGATACTTGATCCTTCATTTTTATACTTCAAGTTGAAAAGATTGAAATTAGAATTTTAGAAAACTTAAACAAATGGTCACATGGTATTTTTTTCTTCCAGGAGCTGCCTGCCTGTTAAAATGTATTGGTGTTTGTTAATTTTTTTTTGTTTTGTTTTTAATTGTAGTTTCCGTACTTAAAAATTTATGAGATGTATTTCCAAATAAAATATTATCATTCATCACACACATTGTAAAACCATTCCCAGTTCATTGAATATACTTTTACAGCACAAATTTTACAATCCAATAATTATTTATAAAATTTGAATTATATATATATATATGTATATATATATATACATATATATATATATATATATTTGTAATAACATTTACCTCAATAATTTAGGCCACTTGTATATGGAGGTGAGGAGATGTCACCACCAGGCAACATACATAATGATGCTTCTTTGACAGGGGTCAGCATTCCATATCTAAATTTTTAAATGAGCCTTCATTCTCCATAAAATGAGAAGGGTTGGCCCTGATATCCACTTCCTTCCTAAGGAAAGGCTCCAACATTGTTTTTTTTTTTATATATTTTTTTATTTCCTTTGGCTATATGTGCCTCTGAGTATAACAGTTGTCAAAAAGGTTTTGAAATGTTTCTGTTTCATATTCTTCCTGTCCTCTCAGAATTCATCCCTTTAAATTCACAGTGTTCAAAGAATTTGCTGAATCTTTGGACTTCAGGTGGCACTTCCTCACAGTTTGTGGCATGTAAGTGTCACCTTGCCTCTGTGTTGGTGTTGCTGTGATTTCTTCTTTATTTTTAAATTTTATATATTTATTTATTTTTTGTTTTTTGATCATTTCAACAGTGGTTAGATGCTTGTGCAATGTCATTTGTCTAAGAAGTACTCTATCATCTTTAATATCTCTATAACATAACATCTTATCATTTGGATGATCCTAATACATCCACATTGTTGCACATTGACATTGTATTTGATGTTTGTACAAAAATAGTCTTTCTAATATGAAAAATTTTAAGTAACATTTAACTTTCTTTGCTGAGCTTATTTTTTTGTCTTTGCTGTGGGTGATCAGTAATTTCTTATTTCCTGTGATTTCCTAAATTGGCAAATTTTTCCAGGAATGAGATTCATGGTTTCTTGGTACAACCTCAGACACCCCAAAAGATACAATATATATTAAAACCAGGGATCTGTTGTCTGGAGTTGCTACTTTGATGTGAATCAGGCCAGTAGAGCTCTGGAAAGAGTTTCTTTTTGTCACATTGTGTGATTTCAAAATGTAGTGCACAGGTTTATCAGGCCCTCTCTTGGCTTCCCCATATGCGAGCCCCTTCTCATTTTCATTTTCAGTCATCACTTGTGGAGAAGAAAAGCACATGCATTGTTTTGAAAAGCTCATCAGAACAGTGATCATTGACCTGACCCTTCACCTGCAATGCTTGTTATCAAACATGAAACAGACATCCCTATTCTCCATCTGGCATTTAAATATGTGTGATTTCCATAGTTTGACAAAAATAAAATGTTGCAAAGAAAAGACTCTGACTTCCTGTGTTAACCAGCTTCGAGAGGCACATAAAAAGTACAGTCCTAAATCCCTTAGTGTTGTAAACTGTAGAAAATAATAAATTGCCTTTCAATGTACTCTTAATTCCCCAAAGGTTTGCAGATACTCAGAATGCCCCTATTTTTAAACTTTTCAGGGACTTGCACTATCATTTCATGCATCTCCCAAGGCTTGTGGTGTCCTGTGATGTACACCACTCTTTCATTTGATGTATTACCTTCTGCAGACTGCAGCATATGTTTTCTGTGCCTATTATATCAAAATGAAAAGATCAGAGAAGATGAAGAATTTCCCTGATGGTTTGCTTATGTTCACATATTGTTTGTTGTTCATATCTAATACCAACTCTGTCCATTTTTTATTCCTGATGTTATTTTGCTGTTTTCTATAGGCTTAGTTATTGAACTGTTTGTATCAAACAATATTAGAAATCTCAAGAATGGAAATTGTAGAATCAGTAACTATTTGGAGGAAAACTAATTAATTTGGCCACACTTTATTTACAAAAGCAAATAGGAATGGATACACTGTGTAAAATCTTTGTTTAACTTACTTTTAGATCCTTCCTCTTAGTTCCGGGCAAGTTAGGGTTGACAGAGATACTAGGAAAGCAAATATATTCTGCCTTGTAGATTCCAATGATGTATTTTGCTCTCACAATAAAGAAAGCATTCTGTGAACAGCACATGTAAGCCCAGGTCATAGAATTATGTTTTTATAAGAGTCTGCATAGCTCAGGTCTCTCTCTTCATTATACTACCTTCTGTTCTTCTCTCTTGGGCTTGTACCACTATAAGAACGGTTTATCACAATACATGATACAGCTTGAGGCCATTACCTTGGAGGAAATTTTTACAGTTGTTCCTCATCCTTTTCAAGGAGTGCCCTCCTCTTGAATAATCTTTCTCCCTGTATTACTTCTTTTTGATAGAACTTCATGCCACTGATGTGGTAAAAAATGCCGGGAACTGTCTCTTCTTAGAAAAGACTCATTCAACTTTAAAAGTCAAACTGAAGGGCAAGGATAGGACACCAAAGAAATTCCTAAGTGAGCAAAGTGTTCTATGGTTTTATATTTTTATGCTTTTTACCATCTTGGAATATTAAGAGTTATACAGACAGCGTTAGAGGATGAACATGGAAACATGAACATGATAGAGAACAAAATGCATGCTTCTTATCAGCCAGTAATTTTCTATGCCTTTCCCATTTAGTAAAATATTTTATTCTCATGAGAAGTTGGTTTATTCTCTCTTTATTATTACTTATTTATTCTAATTTGTTATACATGATGGCAGAATCCAATTCATTTCATGTTACAGATATAGAGCACAATTTTTCAAGTCACTGGTTCTACACAAAGTATTTTCACACCATTTGTGTCTTTATACATGTACTTAGGGTAACGATATCTAACTCAGTCCATGTCTTTCCTACCCCATTGCCTCCTCCCTTCCCCTGCCTCTCCTTTGATCTATTTAAAGTTCCTTCATTTCTCCCATGTGATTTAGAGGCAAAGATCTAGGAATCATGACCCATCTGACTCTAATCTTTCTCAAAGGTAAAAGAGAAGATGAGAATTTGGAGCCCAATTATTATTAGTACTGAGAGTATTGAGATATATTTGTCTGCAGGCTCCTGTTCTCTGTGCCTTTTTTTTTTTTTTTTTTTTTTTTTTCCGTACCTAGTAGGGAGGCAATGTGTAGGCTCAGGATTTGAGGATTCAAAATCTTGGCTAATATTGTCTCTTAGAGTTGTTCCTACTATGGAGATCTGCAAGTCTGAGGACATATTAAGTTCTTTATATAAAAGGACTTCTCTTTCACATATTGTGAAAGAAAATTCTTAGCTTGGTTGCAATCTTTACTGTCTAGTACAAACAGGTAAAAGACTTTGCAATTGATATTACTATAACTCAGAAGTTGGGATCCTGATTATTTTCTTTCTCTTTAGTCAACACTAGAGGAAATTGTTGAAAATAACTTTTCCTCTTTCTTTTCTAAGGGTTTTCTGAATTTACGTGGCAGTGCACGTCATTGAATGGCCATTTTTGAAGCCTCAGAATCTATAATTCATTTCTCTTAAAATTCTTCCTAAAATACAAGTATGATTAATAGAGGCTGCAAATAAGTATACATGCGGGAATATTTTTCTCGAAGACTCTTGCCAGGACTTAGTGAATAAACTTGACACGGAGAGTTTCAAATGATGTTCATGGACCCATTTGGGATTCAGAAGAATATTTTTCTGTGTCATTAAATCAACTAGGCTAAGTAGTAATTAACAAGATTATACTTCAGGTGTAAGGATCAGAATGAATGCAACATATACCTGCTACCTACAGTTCTTAATGCCTGGAATGACAGAAATCTTGCCCTTCCTCTTGAAAATGGCCTTTGGGGCTGGGGTTGTGGCTCAGTGGTAGAGTGCTCACCTAGCACGTGAGCAGCCCTGGGTTTGATCCTCAGCACCACGTAAAATAAAATATAAGGTATTGTGCCCAACTACAACTAAAAAAAAAAAAAAAAAAAAAAAAAAAAAAAAAGAAAAAGAAAATGGCCTTTGTAATCAAAGAAATATGCTTGATTATTAGTTAAAATATATTTTGTGGCAATAGATTAATCTGTCAAAGAATGGGAATTTATTTTTGCTCAGGAGTCTGCTTTCTTGGATTATGCTTGAACATTTAAAACCCACTTGCTACATGGACACAGTCAGTGTTGCGTTGCTGTAGCTAATGCTAAGCTTTCCCATTGTCTAAGTCTAATCTACTTCCATTTTCAAAACCACTATCCTTCTTCTTTGCTTGCCCAAAGTTAGAAGTAGTCCCATCACTAATTAGATGGACCAAGAAAAATGTGGTCTTTGCCCTTCTATAATGGCATTGTTCCTGGTCTGTGGAATTTTAAAAGTGATTTAATGTAAACTCTTGGGTTTTCTGATTTCAAGAAGTATTTAGTTGGCTTCTTCCTGGAGATGCTAGCCCATGAAGATATAGTAAGTTCAAGAAGAGGGTAACAGACAATTATAAGCATGTTCATAGAAACTCTATTCCTAGCAGTCTTAAGCTGTAAACAACCCAAATGCCCAGCAAAATCAACAAATTGTTACATATTCATGCAATGGAATATAATTCAACAACAGAAAAAAAATTAAAAGTAGCATGGGTAAATTTGATAAACATTATGTTGGGTAAAATGATCCACACATAGGAAAATATATTGAAAAACTTATCACAAGGAAATGATAACTGAGGAAATGGGTGTGTTTACCCTGATTTGAACATTACACAATGAATTTTTGTATTAAAACATCACAGCATACCCAGTAAGTATGTGTGGTTTTTTTAATGTGAGTCACAAATAAATAAAAAATAAAAAAAATAAAACAAAAAAGCGAGGAGGGAAGGAAGAAAGGAGAGCTAGGAGAGCTAGGAGGGAGGGAGAAAACAAAAAAAGAAAAAGGTGGTGATGAGGAGGAGTCAAAGGAACATCTTAATGCCATCTTTACTGACACATACAGCATTACTATCTTTATGTGTGTGTGTGTGCATGCGCGTGTGCGCACGCGCGTGCACTCTGCAATGCTGGCAATATAACCCAGGGCCTCGTGCATGCTAAGCAAGTACTCTGCCCCTAAGCTACACCCGAGTCTAGTATTACTATTTTATTTAAAATTACCCTAAGTGCATGTATGAAGACAAGAATGGTATGAATATATTTTGTATACAACCAGAGATATGTAAAAATATGCTCTATACATGTATTATGAATTGTAATGCATTCCACTGTCATATACAACAACCTTAAATAAAAAATAACAATAAAATTGATTTTTACTTTTTTATTAGTTCTTTTTAGCTATATATGACAGTAGAATCCATACAAGCATGGATTGTATCTTATTCTAATTAAGACCCCATTCTTGCAAGGCACAGTGGTGCACGCCTGTAGTCCCAGTGGTTTGGGAGGCTGAGACAGGAGAATTGTGAGTTCAAAACCAGCCTCAGCAACTGCCAGGCATTTGCAACTCAGTAAGACCCTGTCTCTAAATGAAATACAAAATAGAGCTGGGGATGTGACTCAGTGGTCAAGTGCCCCAGAGTTCAATCCTCAGTACCAAAAAACAAAACAAAACAAAACAAAACAAAACCCAGATCTTGTGTATGTACACAATTGTGGAATTCACTTAGGTATTTTCATATATGTACATAGGAAAATTATATCTGATTCATTCCACTCTCTTTCCTATTCCTATCCCTTCTCCCTTCCCTTCATTCACCTTTGTCTAATCTACTGAACTTCTCTTCTTCCCCTCCCCGCTTAATTATAGTATTACTATTTTAACAAGTGCCTACTTGTTATCTACTCTCATTTAGGTATCTTGTGATTGGAAGTCACTTTTGTTTTTGGCAACTTTTTAAGACTGAATTTGGGTTGAGCTCAATTAGCCCAAAGAAAGAAACATGCATAATTCTTTAGAAGCCCATCTGGGGTTAGATATAGGTTAATAGAAAGAAACAACTAATCTATATTAATAATGACACTAGCCTATCAGCCTTTGTTTCCTGGATGATTCCTGATTTTTATCTTCCTCTAACTAAACTTCTTTTTTTAAATATAATTACACATGTGTTCATTGTTAGTTTGTTCAAAATAAAGATAGAGAATCTCTGCATGATATCAGTATATTCTCTTTGCAAATGATCAAGCAGGGCTCACTAAGCTAATGTCTTAGTGAACACTTGTGAATGAGTTTTATGTGTTCACTTGCTTTTTTTTTGGTGGTTGTTGTTCCCAGATGGACTAATGTGAGTCTTTTTCTAATGGACCATATATATATATATTAGAATAGATTTAAGAGTACAGAAAAATTGAGACGCTTGTCCAGAGAGTCCCCCTACACTCCACATCTACTTTCTCCTATTATTCACATCTTACATTAGTATGCTACATATTTTAAAATTAATGAGCTAATATTTGGGCACTATTATTAAGTAACAGTGTATTTGAGTTTCTTTAATTTTATCTAATTTTTTTTTTTCCTGTTCCACGATCCCATCCAGTACACCACCTTGTATTTCATTGATGCCTCTGTAGGCTTCTCTTGGCTGTGACAGTTTCTCAGACATTCCTTGTTATTGAGGACATTGCCAGTTTTGAGGAATACTGGTCAGATATTTTGTTGGATGCCCAGCATTGGAATTCATTTGATATTTTTCTCATGATAATACTTGTGACTATTGGAAGGAAGGCCATAGAGGCAAAGTGTCATTCTCACTCATCACATCAAATCAATGGTACATCCTGTAACGTGACTGAGGACTGTTGATATCGACCTTGATCAACTGGCTAAGGTAGTGTTTGTCAGTTTTCTCTAGCATAATCTTTTTTTACTCACCTCCCTTTGCTTTTAATAGGGAGTAAACTACCAACTAAATTGCCCTCCCCTCTATAGCTGTGAACTTTTGATACCTAAACCAAAAAACAGTCATGTTTTTAAGAAGATAAAAATGAAAGGGGCTAAAGTGCCATGACCATAAAAGTCTCTAATATAATGTTCATGTTTCTGATTTTATTTCCCTGTGATGCTATTACTCTTTTAATAATTGTGTGAGATGATTAGAGAAACACATACCTGTTTTAAGACTATCTGATGTTTTGAGAATGTTTGGGTTGTTGACTTCTGGTTCACTTATTAATTTATTTGGATACAATTTGGAATTATCCACAAAACCCGACTAATGTGTAGATTTTTTTAAAAATAATTGGTGGTTCTAATGTTTTATGTCAGATTATTTTATTTTGTGCAACAATATGAAAATGTATTAACTTTGCAAAAATACTTGTAACTTTTTTGTAATGTTAGTTATGTTGTAGGGTGATTTAACTGAAAAGGGGAGGGCAATCCCACTAAGACAAAGAAAACCCACCTTCTAGTATGTGGGAGGGAAATTTCTTTCACTGTTACATATTCTTGGTTAAATTAGAGTCACTTGTCAGTGCCTGCTAATGTAAAAAATAGAAGTGATCATAGGTTCCCTCAGGAAAAAAACTGATTATAAGCTATCTAAAGCTGAGCCAGCAGATTTTGAGTAAAGCTTTTATATCATAGCATTAGACAATAAAGTTTATTACTTTTTTCTACTAAGTTTACAGTGATTTCCAATTTTTTTTAGTTTATGACATAGCAGAATATTTGATAATAAAGCTTTTAAACAAATAACTTTTAAACAAATAACTCCCATTGCATTTAGAAATGTTATGTGACTGCATAATAAAATAATTCTTCTGAAAAAAGTCTTTTGGATGATATTTTTAAATAAGTATTCAAAAAAGTCTGTAAATGAAATTTATTCAGACAGGATCAATTCATAGATTCATACAAAAATGCAGAATAAAACTAAGTGAGAAAAGCTAAAATAATCTAAAAAAATCTTGAACTGATTGGTAAATGATATGATTAACAAAAAGTCATCTTTATTTTATTTTATATTAATAACATATAATAAAATTCTATTGTTTTTGATAATGAATAAGTTAACACTGTCTGAGCAAACTCTCCAAGTATTCTTTTTTCTTATTTTAGTTGTTTTCTGGTACAGTCACCAATGAAGTTGGGGTCACTTTATTCCATGGTAGTAGGCATACTTGCATAACTAAAGTTGGCAGAGTCATGCATGCCCTACTTGCAGTTACCAAATTTAAAAACCTTCCAGGTGAAAGAGTGTTGCTTAAATGAGCCCCTGTCAAACTTTTTATTCTGGCTGCCCCCATCGAAGCTGACTGATTTTGTGGCGGGTGATGCCCCAGGCTTTCTTGTAGCTGAAGAAAATTTAATATTGGAAGAAAACATTCAGAAATGAGGATACTACATCGTGTGATCGTGTGTAGAGGAGAAGAAAGTTGGGAAGGCAGAAACCAGTAGAAAGGAGGACGGAATATTGAAGGACACATATAGAACATCCATCTGCTTCTTGCTTTCCAAAGGTAAATTCCAAAACAAGTCATTCCTTTGACTGTGGTTTTATAACATTTATAACATTGAGAACTTAAAGGAAAAAATTCAGAATATTTTAGCTCAGAAAGTACAAAGCATTGTGTTGGAAATTATTACAGACTTAGGAAATCTGATGCTTATCTTGAAATTTTCATGCCTAGCTCTGGTGCCATTACTAAACCATTCAAATCATTAGTGGGTCAACCTGTTCATTTGTTTCCAACTTACTCATTTTTTTTAAGAAATTAGTTTTAGACCTGATAATAAGTCCTCAATGAGTGGGTAGTATATGTTTAACACACATAAACGTTATATACATTATCATACTTAATCCTTATCAGAATTCTATGAGATGGTCTTCTTCGAATGTGTAAACTGAGGCTGAGCAAACCTAAATAGTTCACTTAAGCTCTCCTGGCTTTGATGTGGCTGAATTCAGGAAAATAAACAGAGTGTTATTTAACTCAAATGCAAAGTTATGTATGTAACTAATGAAAGAATGTCTTGTGGGTTGGATTGTGTCCTCTCAATAGATAAGTAGAAATCCTAACCTCTATCTAGTTCCTAGGAACGTGACTTTAGGTAGAGATGGGGGTCTTTGCATATGTGATGAAGTTAACCTGCAGTCATACTGGATTAAAGTGCATCCTAAATTCAAAAATTAGTGTCCCTAAGGGAGGCAATGTGAAGACACCAACACACAGAGGGACAACTCCATGTGAAGATGGAGCCAGTGTGAAGTGAGAAGTTTGCAAGCTGAGGAATGTCAAAGACTGCCAGCAACTACCAGAAGCTGGACAAGAGGCATTTTTCTCTTAGAATCTCCAGGAGGAACTGACCTTGCTGACATTTTCATTTTGGACTTGTGGCTTCTAGAAATCTGAGAGATTAGATTTCTTTTACTTTAGGCCACCAGTTTGTGGTACTTGGTTATAGCAATCCTAGGACGCTAATAATGTTTATTAATGTTTAAACCTTTTAAACTAGTTGAAATGAATTTTTAAAGGACCAAGTAGCTTATGTGTTTTCTCTTTCTTCCAACATATCATAACTTTGATGCTGAAATTTGGGAAAAGTTTAGTTTTGTTTGTTGTTAGCATTCTTTCATAGGGTGAAGACTGAGGGAAAACATTTTCTTAAGTTTGTAGAATATGGGAGCAGAGACTCCAGTCATTCTGGTGAAATTGTTCTGTGTACATCTTAATAGATAATATTATGACTCTACTATGTTGAAGGTCTCATGTTAATGGTGCCATTGTTTTAGATGTTAGATGAGTTAATTTGTTTTTGTTTGTTTGCTTTTGATGGTACTGTAAGGAGACAATCCATTTGTCTGCCCTAACCTGAACTATCAGGAAAGATAAATGGTCTCTTTCTACATGCCTTGTCAGCATTAAGGAAATAAAATTGTGGCTTCTAACTCTGTTAGGTTGTGGTATAGTCTCTGCAGTAAATTGATATTTCTCATGTACTCACAGAAAATATTGTTTTCAGCTGAAGGTATTGGAAAAACAGTCCATTTAAAACAAGGCAGCAACATAACCAGAAATGGCACTTTAAAACATGACTGAATTTGACACATTGCACAGTTAACAACCATCAGCCACGTTGAAGTCCATTTTGATGATAAGGTATCAGGGAAATGTGACCATTTTATCTTTTTAGATGATTTTTTTTTTCTCTGTAGTGACAGCATATCCGAATGACCTGGGATTTTTAAAAACGATATAAACAAATGCCTGGGCCTACTTCTGAGATTCTGTTCAAGTGTTGGGTGAGGTCTGGATATATGTAATTAAAAAAACCTCCATATGTGATTCTGATTTCCAAACATGGTTGGGAATCATGGATATAACAGAAAGCTACTATTGTTGATAAAAATAGCTAACCATTTTGGCAATGCATATAGCATAATGTTCAATATCTTTGTGTTTTAGTTTTGTAACAGAATTTCTGTAACTATTTAATTCTACTTGCTCTTGTTTCACTGTGGGTAGGGGCCAGGTTTAGAAGTTAATTTTTAACCTTAACTAGTCAACTATTCAATGGGCCATGATGAGTTCTGTCATTTATGTTAAATGGTTAATTCATAAATTTTATCATCTGAAAATGATGGTAAAGAACCGTGAAAAGCCAGCGGCTCAGGAGCATGAGGCAAAAGGATTGCAAGTTCAAAGCCAGCCTCAGCAACTAGTGAGGCCCTAAGCAACTTAGCAAAACTCTGTCTCAAAATATAAAAACATAAAAAGGAACTGAGGATGTGGCTCAGTGGTTGAATGCTCCTGGGTATCCCTAATACCCCTCCCTAAAAACAATTGTGAAAAGCTTACCATTCATTGAATAACTCTAAAGCAATCAGTTTCTTTTGATGTTTGAGGATAACAGAACATTATATATCACTCCTTATAATATATCCACATCACAAATTAAACATAATTCATACATAACTTAAAATTGAGTTGGGTTAATATGACACCTACAGAAATTAAATAATTTAAAATTTAAAATTTTTCATATTTTATTTTAATTTTGTAATTGTTTTGGCACTGGAAATTAAACCAGGGTTGCTTAATCACTGAACTGAGCCACTTCCCTAGCCCTGTTTTTTTTTTTTTTTTTTTTTTTTTAAACAAGGTCACCCTAAGTTCTCAGGTCCTTACTAAATTGCTAAGGTTAGTCTCAAACTTGCAATCCTCATGCCTTAGCCTCCCGAGTTGCTGGGATTTTAGGCATGTGTCACTGTACTGACTTCCATATTTTATATTTGAGTTATTATTTTTTTCCCACGTCTCAAATATGTTTTTGGTCACTGGGTAGAAATAAGTTTTAAAACTCTAGGCCAATAGGGCATAATGGTAAAACAATCCTGGAACATTAAAATTCACCTTTGGAATTTTGTGTAAGATATTTATTTGCTGTATCTTTCAAAGCCACTTTACTGCTCCTCAGTCAATATGATGTGAAATATAATTAGATTTCACTAAATGGAAGATAAAGAGAATGTGAAAGGCTTCTGAGAGCTTGATACTGTGGCACTTGAAGACACAAAAAGCTTGAGAAATTGCTTTATTTTCAGCTCCTTGCAATTAAAGACAACTCATCAGGCATATGCAAGGATGACTAGTCAGTGTTACCTGAAATAGCTGGATGTAAAAATGAGGTCAGAGCATTATATAGCACCATCGCTGGGCTCAAATGATTAGTCCAGCCAGTAGCTGGTATGTGCACACAACACTCTCTCCCTCTCCCTCCCCCTACCTTCTCTGTGTTGACTGCTGCTTAGGATATGCTGCTCTATGAATCTGAAGGAGCATTTATCTCACTTCATCGAATGTCAGTTATATAAGTGAAGTTGCTTTATTGCTCCAGTGAACCAAATGTTGTGTTTTTGAGAATCATAAAAGTTGCTGTGGTGCAGCTGAATGATTTTATGCATTTCACTGAATAGTATATCATTTTTTGTACCATGCTTTTAATTCTAAAATATTGGGCTATGCATGGAAAATATGCTGTTACTATAATAACAAAACCGATCAATTGAAAGGACACTCTTTGCCTAGAGCATCATTGCAGGTCTGCATGTGAAGTTGGATGATGAATTGAAGAAGATACTTCAGAGACAAATATTTAGAATCTTGACTAACACACACACACACACACACACACACACACACAAAATGCATATCTTGATGTTATGTAGTGCTTATAACTCAAGGTGATAAAATATTTTATCATCGTTCTTTCCACCGACCAACTATGTCAATTCTGAATCTGATATTCCCTCTGTCATTCCCTTTATTGGATTCTGCAAAGTTATCAAATGTACCACAGCAAATCTACTAAAAGTGTAAACTAGAACTTCTCTCTGATGGTATCAACATATGAGCAATTTATTTTCTTTAGCTATAATAAAGGAAGATGTAACTTTCTTTTTCTTCCTGAAGGCTGAGTTGTTGAAAACTTTTGGGTGAATCCAGCATTGTTCTTGATGGCTTAGATAGCATTATCCGACTACATGTGCAGAGCTAGAGCCAAGATGCCTAGGCTTGAATCCAGCTCCACCTCTTACAGCTGAGTACTTCTGAGCAAATATGTCTCTCTGATTCAGATTCCTCACCTGTAAGATGAAACCAATGATGGGACCTGTCTCAGAGGACTGATGCAAGGACACAATAGGCTAATCAGTATAGTAGCTGACACAATCATAGGGTGTTAACCAATGGTATTCTCTTTCCTTAAAATAAATATTTCACATCCATTTAAACAACACTTTTACCTTTAATTTGCTTCCCCATGATTTCTGTTTGGTAAACATAAAATTTGAAGGCACGTATTTCATTTATTATGAAAAAGCAGCATAAATGTAGAAATATTAATTTCTGAAGCTGAGCATGGTGGCACACACCTGTAATCCCAGTGGCTCTGGAGGCTGAGGCAGGAGGATTTAAGTTCAAAGCCAGCCTTAGAAACTTAGTGGGACCCTGTCTCAAAATAAAAAATAAAAAGGGCTGGGGATGTGGCTCAGTGGTTTAAGTGCCCCTGGGTTCAATCCCTGGTACCAAAAAAAAAAAAAAAAAAAAAAAAAAAAAAAAATTTCCCCTGGCTATTTAAGCTCAAAGAGAATATGATGATACGATGATTATGCTGTTGTGTATGTGGCAATGTGGCAGGGTTTTGGACTGAATGAAAAAATGCATTAATCAAAGAAAACTTAGGATGAATAGGGTATAAGGCATTTTTAAAAATACAAACTCATTTTAAAAATGTTCATTAAGAGGTGTTTGGTAAAAAAGAAAAATGAGACAAAATAGTAACAAACAAATAGAAATTGTGGGGTCAGTCCAGCTATCCCACTCCTCAGTCTTTACCCAGAGGACTTAAAATCAGCATATTATAGTGATGCAGCCACATCAATGTTTATAGCAGCTCAACTCACAATAGCTAAACTGTGGAAGCAACCTAGATGCCCTTCAATAGATGAATGGATAAAGAAACTGTGGTATATATACACAATGAAATGTTACTCAGCATTAAAAGAAGATAAAATTATGGCATTTGCAGGTAAATGGATGAATTTAGAGAATATCATGCTAAGTGCAGTAAGCCAATCTCAAAAAACCAAAGGCCAAATGTTCTTTCTCTGATAAGTGGATGCTGATCCATAATGGGGTGAGGGGGAGCATGGAAAGGATGAGGAACTTTGATTGGGCAAAGGGGAGGGTGGGGGGTGGAGGGTATATGGAGGCAGGAATGATGGTGGAGTGAGATGAATATCATTACCCTAGGTAGATGTATGAGACTGCACATATGGTGCAACTCTACATCATGTACAATCAGAGAAATGAAAAGTTGTGCTCCATTTGTGTACAATGAATTGAAATACATTCTGCTGTCATATATACCTAATTAGAACAAATAAATTTAAAAAGAAAGAAATTGGGTCAGCAATAAACTGAGAAAATGAAGACTCCTCACTATGAATTTCCTGAGTACCTACTGAATATTATACTTTTGGGTTTTGAAGAAAATTATAATCTTAATCTAAATAATTTTAGTTGCTGATTTATTAAAGTAAAACATGCATATTATAGGCAACATAAAGTATAAACATTTAAAAAATATAATTTGTTTTATAATTTTATCATTCTGAATAAATACATTTTATGCATTTTCATATAAAATTTAATACCCAATCACAATTTGAACCCCATTGTAAAAAAAGAGTGTCATATTCCAGTTTATTTTAGGTTCAGCCCCATTTATTTCACAAATAAATGACTTGGCACAGAGAAGGATTATATTTCCCAGACTCCTTTGTAGCTAGGCATGGTCAGGTGTCTGGATGACAGCCAATGAGAACAGAGTGAAAATGAACTAAGAAATTTGAGCTATGCTTTAAAAGGAAGTAATATGGCCTTGTCTTTCTAGGGTGGAGACTGGAGCAGCTGTCTTAGGTCATAAGATAAAAGTTGCTTTTGAAGATTAAAGGGTCACAATGGAGAAATTATTTGTGTCCTTGTAGGCTTAGCAGAGGAAGTCCACATGCCTTCTCAGGCTTGTTGTGACAGATTAGAAAAACCCTATTTTGTTTGAGAGTTCTCTTAGAACAACCAAAGCAATATTTGAAATAGCATTAGCCTCAGTACAAAATCTGGAAATGGGGTAGAACCTTAAACTTGATGTATCCATTCAGTGGTCAGGTGGTAGTAGCATGGGCACAGAGATTGCAGGCTTGAATGCTGGTGACCTTGGCTGTGTCATTCCAAATGCATGGTAAACCCCATATCTGTAATACCTTGGAGTCCGTTTGTGTACCTACAGAGCAAGTAGTAGGGAAAATGCAGAAATTTCATGTGTATTGGATATTTATGACATTTATAGCAAACTCTTACTAGTGAGATGAATTTAGGCTAAGTCATTTTGCTCACTAAGATGAAAAGGTTACCTACAGAGTGAAATCTAAATAATGGAAATCTGGTTTTTAAAACCTAATACTCAAAAAGCCAACTGCTTTATACAAAAAAAAATGAAGTCTTCCTAGGAGAAGCCTCTGAATAGCTAGTGTATTTGGAGATAAGATTTTAGCCTTACATTCTTTCCTATTTTTCTTTGGTGGGTCACAGATACTACCCAGAAACAAACAAAAAATTTATCTTAGGGATCTGTTTTCTCTTTATTGTAATAACATGTCAAATGGTCACCATTAAATTTGAAAGGGATAGGTATAGTCAGAACACACAGGCCAGTAAATAAATCATCAGCTTTTTCAGGTTTACAAGTTATCCCTAGGTGAAAACTTTGGCTGGGTATTACTATTCAATTGTTGTCAGTATCCTTCAAAACCTTTCTCCTGGTATTTCAAATATAAAATAAATTTTAAAGACATTGGATAATGATTTCAAACCTATCTTTAACTTAATTTGTATTATCTAACATATTTACTAATACTATTTATTAATTTACATTTATATTCTATGTACTATTCTGTTAAGATTATATTCAGAATTGCTTTAATTCAGATATTGATCTGAAGATAACTGATCACTTCCTAGTGTTGACACTACCTATATTGGAGCATGATACATCTTTCTTTCCTTTCAAATATTCTGTCTCTCAGTGATATTTTTTATTTTATTTGACATAAGGATTGCATAATTCTTATCTTTTCTTTAAAGCATTTAGCGTTTTGTTTTTATTGTAGTTGTCTTCTTTCATTACATGTTTCAAGCAACTATTGCTGGGATGTAGGAATTGATGATATATATTGATTTTGAATATTTACTTTCAATCAAGCACTTTATTACACTATTTATGTTACTTATATCTTTAGCTGATTTTCTTGATTTTTAAAAATATGTTTGTAAATAAGGAAAATATTCTTTTTAACACCCAAAGTAATATCTTTTATTAGTGTTATCTTGCTTTATTATCCAGAAAATGCAGAAAATGACTTTGTCTTATCTTTGAAAATATGCTTCTTCAGCATTTGCTTATGGTTATATTAAAAAAAAAATACTAGCCAAGTGCGGTGGCGCACGCATTCCCAGCACTTGGGAAGCTGAGGCAGGAGGATCATGAGTTCAAAGCCAGCCTCAGCAATGGCAAGGCACTTAGCAACTTAGTGAGACCCTGTCTCTAATAAAATAAAAAAAAGGGCTGGGGATGTGGTGCAGTGGTCAAGTGCTCCTGAGTTCAATCCCTGGTACCAATAAAAAAAAAAAAACAAAAAAAAAACAAAAAACAAAAAAACAAAACAAAACTGTCTCATGTCATGGATATGTTCTTGTGTCACACTTCAGTTTTATTGTACATCATTAAATAGCCAGGATTTTATACTGAATTACATCAATATCTCCTCAGCATCTATTAATATTATTTTATGATTTTTATTACTTAAACTATTGGTATGATCAATATATTAACAATAGTTTAGTTACTGAACTATCTTGGCAATACTAGCATTCATCTTGGGAATTATTATTCTAAAATATTGTGAGTTTTGACTTGGTAATATTTTACTTATTTGTATCTATGTTTTTCAGTGAAATTGGCAAGTAGTTTTTTCTACCTTATGCCCATTTTTTTTGACTTTAAGAACAAGTTTAATAAAAAGGGAATTGATATGATTTTCTTTTATTTCTGAGTTTGGTAAAAGATAGTTGTACCCCAAACTGTCCAAGCCTGGTACATTTCTTGAAATTAATATTTTTTTGTCAACCTGAATAATTTTTTCATACTTATTGGTTAATTATTGCACCATTTTGCTGAGAAACTCAATTTTCTTATATGTATTCTTATTATTTTAGCTTAGAGCATCATAAAATATTTTTTAAATTTTCAAACATTTATCACATTGATCCCTTTTCTTATTCACTTGTTTTCTTAATTTACTTGATAAATGATTCTTTTGTCTGACACTTTGCTGTAGCCACTCAAGAAAGAAGGAAGCCTGAAATAACATGGTGATTTCATTTTGTTTATTATAAATCCCTTTCCATTGTATGCTCCCATGTTTCTGAGACAGAAGTCTTGGGATCTCCTGTGAGGTTTTCCTGGTATGTGGGGATGACTTGGGAGCATCAGCAGACCATCCATCTTGGACTTTGTTGTGTGTTTTACTCTGATATCCCTTGTGTTATGCATAGTAACAATTCTTCAAAATTTGTGAGAGCACACAACTCTGCTGGTTTTCAGTGATAGCACAAAGTGTTACTTTTTTCTTCATTTATTTATTTTTTTCCATCATCCGTGGTGAGTTGGTGTTACAGTGAGGTCTGGTCAAGAGTATTAGATGCTTTGCCTATATAACCCTTTTAGAATTTCCGCATCTAACTTTTCAAAGCTATTCAATCAATTTGTGGATATAAAGTCAAATTTTTCCAAGTGCCCAATTTTTCCAGCTCAATTTCTTTAAAAATGTATCATTTATGGACCAATTTCTGTTGCTTCTAATATCATGTACTAACTTAGTAAACAGCTTATTTGTGGGCAATAAATTCCAAGACCCCAAATGAATGTCAGAAACTGTAGATAGTAATAAATCCTAATACTATGTTTTTGCCTACACATATATACCTGTGATAATTTTTAACTTATAAATTAAGTACAGTTGGGCTGGAGTTGTGGCTCAGCGGTAGAGCACTCGCCTTGCAAGTGCACGGCCCGGGTTCAATCCTCAGCACCAAGTAAAAGTAAAGACATTGTTTACAACTAAAACAAATAAATGTTAAAAAAAAAAAAGAGAGAAGGACTCATCTCAAGTCCCTTCCTTTAAAAAAAAAAATTAAGTACAGTAATAGATTAATAACAATAACATAATAAAATAGAATAATGATCATAATATACTGTAATAAAAGCTATGTGAATGTGGTATCTCTCGAAATACCTTATTGTATTGTATTCACCCTTGTGATGATGTGAGATGATAAAGTACCTATGTGATTGATGAAGTGAGGTGAATGACATGGACACTGTGACATAGACATTAGGCTACTGAGGACAGTTTACTTGAATACAAGCACTGTGATACGGGAACAATCTGAAAACTGAGGCAGCTGCTTTATTGGGCAGGTACTTATGTAGCATATATATGTTGGACAAAGGTCAGATTCATGTCTTGGGTGGGATGGAGCAGGATGCCACATGTTATGGTTTAGATCTTAGGTGTCCCCCAAAAGCTCAAGTGTGAGACAATGCAAGAAAATGTAGAGGTGAAATGATTGGGTATTGACAGTTTTAACCTAACCAGTGCATTACTCCCCTGACAGGGATTATTTGGATGGTCACTTAGGCAGGTAGGGTGTGGCTGGTAGAGGTGGGTCCCTCGAGGTGTGCCTTTTGGATTTATATTTTGTCCTGGTGAGAAGTACTTTCTCTCTCTGCTTCCTGGTTTGATGTCTTGAGCCACTTTCCTCCACCACACTCTTCCACCATGATGTTCTGCCTTACCTCGAACCCCCAGGAATGGAGCCAGCCTTCTAAGGGCTGAGACCTCTGAAACTGTGAGCCCCAAAATAAACTTTTCCCCTTCTAAAATTTTTATTGTCAGGCCTTTTGGTTATGGCAGCAAAAAGTCTGTCTTAAAACAGCACACAATTTCATCATGCCCTCAGAATAGTGAGCAATTTTAAACTTACGAATTGTTTTATTTGGGAATTTTTATTTAATACTTTTGAATGACATTTGACCATGAGTAACTGAAAATGGGGAAAATGAAACTGTGGATAAGCTGGGATGGGGGACTGCTGGTCTAGGTTCCACTTTTTTCTACTTGTATTTTTGTACTAGGCATATGATATCTTTATATTATGTGTTACATTTCCATTTGGTATTGAATGATAGACCATTCTCAGTTTTTATAACACATTTTATCCTGTTCTGTTCTAAATATTGTTCTCTCAATTACATTCTAAATCCTTAGAGGACTTAATCTAGATTTCTTTACACTAGCCCAGGGCCTTACAAGTCGTGGATGTTATGATGTTTGGGTTTTTATGTTTTTGTCTTTGTTTTTGGTACTGGGAATTGAATCTAGGAGCACTTAACCACTGAGCCACAACCCTAGCCTTTTTATTTTGAGATAGAGTCTCACTAAGTTGCTTAGGGTCTTGATAAATTGCTGAGGTTGGCCTTAAACTTGTGATCCTCCTGCCTCAGCTTCCCAAGCTGCTGGAATTATAGGTGTGCGCCTGGCTATGATGGTCAGTTTTAAGCATCAACTGGCCAGGTTTTAATAAATAGTCATTCAACTAACATTGGTCTAAGTGTTGCCCTTAAGGCATTTTGTAGATGTGATAGACATTTATAATCAGGTGACTTTTAGAAAAGGACATCATCCTTGATAACTTGGTTAGACCTCATCCAATCAGTTGAAAGGCCTTAAGAGCAAAACTCAGGTTTTCCCAAGGGAGAAGAACCCCTGAGTTTGGAATATTGTCAGCTTCTGCTGGACAATATCCACTTTGGCAGCTTGTTCTACAGAGTTTGAACTTGTCAGTCTCCCAAATCCTATAAGCCCATTCCTTGAAACCATGCCCCCTCCTTTCTCCCCTCCCTCCTCTTCCTTGCCCCACCCCTTTCTTCTTTCTATCCATCATCTCTCTGTCTCTGTCTTGTTAGAACCCTGACTGAGTGATTGATACAAGTAAATTATAAGTGCTTCTTGAGTGGTGGAAAAGAATAGTTTTTCTCTAAACCTTCTAAGTGTCATTAATGTAATCTACTGCATAAAAAGCTAAATACGATCCTTCTATCATCTTACATTTTGTTAAATAATAGTACTAATCTTAGAATTTAAGCAGGAAAAAGAAAGTGTGTTTCCACCTGCTAATGGATACCCATGCATCCTTTCTCTATTAGCCATCAGCAACATGAGAAGTGCCTTATGTCCTCCCAAGGTGAGATGACAATCATTCAGAAAATAAATGAGGGTAAACAGTTTATTTGTATAACCTCTATTCAAACATATTTATTGCTCTATTAACACAGACTTCCTCTGATGATAGTGGATTGCTGAATAAGAGAAGGGGGATGTTCACTTGAGCATAAATACCTCTCCACTGGTGTCTTCTCGCAATAGCCTGGAAACCCTACATGAGAGCATTGTTTACATTGTTTATGATGAGAAGATAGAGCATGTGCATTACAGTTTCACAGGAATAGATTCACCAAAATGGCTTTCATTATTTTCAAGGGAACACAATTTTGATGTGAGAAACAGTTCTCAGAATTGAGATACCATTTGCTTCTCTTTTTAGATTAAACATCAGACTCCTGTGGATACACTGTGTTTGCTCTTCCAGTGTAGATTCACATTAACGCACATCCATTTTAAAACTCATTGGTATGGCCTTTTTGTAACTAAAAAACTATTCTGGCAATGCTGAAAACTCAAATGACTGCTCTATAAATGTGGGCACATTATCAGAAATTGTTACCACTAGTGCTACACAAATGGGTATACAGAGCATTAAACTTGTTCTTGCTCTTTTTTCCTGGGGTTGTAATGGCATTCTGAAATACTGTTTAAGGGATGATTATTAGAGGATAAAATCAATATCTCTACAGTTTTACCAATCTTCAAAAGAAATCAACTAAGGAATAGTGCAAGAGTTATTAGTTCTTCTGTGCATTATTTTCTAAGTTTGAAAATAAACTATTATTACATTAAGAAAAAGAAATGCATTAGCATCCACCAAGTTAGTAACTACCAAATGACACATTTCTTTAACTACACAGATGCAGTTTGCTATTGGTCTTTGTGTAATGAAACTTTTTTTGACTTGTGTTTGTGTGTATGTGTGTTGGAAACGTGTATGTGTTACATGTTCTATTAATTGAATATAGCATATAAAATATGCCAGTATCTCATCTCTTAATTTGATAGCTTTTTTATACTTCCTCTGCAAGTTATTTTTCTGTGATAACTTTACAGAATAACTAGAGATGATAAAGATGGAAGAATTTATACTTTTATGTGGGAGGAGGAGAATTTGTAAAATACAAATTATTAACTATATTGAAGATGTTCCTTTTGTGGAAATTTAATGGTCAGTTGTCTCACATTATTTTGTGTTATATTGGAAATGATGCAAGAGAATGGTCTTAATTATTAATAATTTAGATAGGATCAGAGGAGATAAACCTTTGGGAGACAAGCAAACAGCCCAAAGTGGCAGATTTACATTTGGTCATAAATTCCACACTCCAGAGGAATAAATGTGCCTGTATGTGTAGATAGACACACAGCATGTCATTTGGTCTACACTGGAAAAAAATAATGTTATTCATTTATCAACTTTAGTAACTCTTCCCACTTTTGTCTCCCATGAATTCATCCCTATTCTTCTTCTGCAACTCTCTTCATGAATTATACTTTAATTCTACAATTTTTCTTTTTAGTTAATCCAAAACCAATTTGCAGGTCTTACTTGTATTACATTTGTCAATAGTACATGACAGTTATCCATCCCCTCCCCCCACCCTGTACTGGGGATTGAAACCAGGAGCACTTCATCACTGAGCTGCATACCCAACCCTTTTTATTTTTTTTTTTTTATTTTGAGACAGGTCCTTGTTAACTCATTCCTTACAGGTTTTTTTTTTTTTTTGTGTGTGTGTGTGTGTGTGTGTGTGTGTGTGTGTGTGAACCCAGGGTTGCTTAACTACTGAGTGATATCCTTAGCCCTTTTTATTTTTTTTATTTTGAAACAGGGTCTTGCTAAGTTGCTTAGGGCCTCATTAAGTTGCTGAGGCTGGCTTCGAACTTGCGATCCTTCTGCCTCAGCCTCCTGAGCTGCTAGGATTATAAGTGTGTGCCACCATGCCCGGCCTTACAGTTTTATGACTGAGTTTCTTTGGTTGGCTGTCAGTGTGGGTTGGCTCCCACTCCCAGAGTTGTTTTCAGGTTCTTGCTATGTGCCCTTTCTAAATGCTCTCAAAATGTGACTGTTGATTCTTCAAGGAAATAGGAGAGTATTTTACATGCTGTATCCTTCCCTGAGTATCCCCCATAGGAAATGACTTGGATTCCTTTTTCAAGGATTTGCTTGATTAGGTCAGGTCCACACAGGATCATCTCTCTTTTGATTAACTGTAAGTCTATGACTTATCTCTTCTAAATCCCTTTATCTCATCAGGGAGTAAAAACCGCAATCATATTCACAAATCTCCCCTAGTCAAGGAGAAGGGATTACATAGGAGGCAGGATCTTTGGTCCCTCTTGAAATTCCATCCAACCATCCTTCCAATTTTCCTTCTTCCATCTCTCCAACATCTTGGTGATCTAGTGCCACATCGCTCAGTCTTTGTTTTCTTTTCTTCTCTATTTGTGTTCACTCCCTAGATGATCACATAATTCTCCTTCCACTTAAATACTATTGATGCTAAAGAATCCCAAATTTATGTACCGAGAGTCCCTATTTTTTCCTTTTTGTCAGGCTTATGTATCCAACTATCTCCTTGACTTGGGTGTATAATAGACATCTTAATATCAGCAAACATAAAACTTGCCTTTATCTTCTTCTCAAATCTGTTTATTTCATGGTCTTTCCTTTAATTGACAAATCCTATCAAATTATAGTTAGCCCTCTTTCCGTTTTCATATACACAGCATCCTTTAATTCTTATATCACAAATTATTCTTCTGCAGCTGCTTTAAAGACTTGCAATCCAATATTAATCCTTTCATCTCTTGAGCTCCCTTTGCTGAGGGAGCTGAGCGCTGATGGAGAACACAATATAGGTATGTGATTTTGTGTCATTTTGTGCTATTACAAGTAAATGATCTCCACTAGCCGAGGTGCTTTTGAGGGATGAATTTACTTGTTTACTCTAAGTTTTTTTTCTCATTATGATATAAATTCTTTTAAACCTTTATCACTCTTTTAAAAATTTGTGTACAAATGACAGTCCCCCCTTACAGAGGAGATGTCTTTGTCACTGGCCTTAAAGTCTAATGCCCCTATAAGTATGCATGTATTCATGACTACTCATTCAACTCTTTTCTTGGGGTCTCAGATCTTTCAATTATCCCCCACTTCCTTTATATTTTTAATGCTTTCCTCTCCAGTGACTCTTTCTCTTAGCTGATAAATGTACACAAATCTACTGCTTCTAAAAACAAACTAAGGAGAAAACCACATTGTTTGTCCTTGGGTACTTTTATGTTTGCTACTTTGATTTTCTCATTCACTATGTAATCCATCATCTTGAAAGTGAGGTTTTATTTACCTCTTTATTTTCTGACCTGTTTATTTCACAAAACTCTAAAATCAGGCTTTTGCTCCCACAATGCTATTAAACTACTCTTTCTCAAGTCACTAACAACTGCTAAATTATGAAATCCAGTGGACATTTTTCAGATCTATCTTGCTCCCATCTGACTACTTCTTTTACTTCTTTCTTCTTGAAACAGTTTAATTCTCTGGCTGTAATTCTACTTCTAACTCTCTATTTTAATCTCCTCAGAAATTTATATCCTCATTCTGAGTCCCTTAGTTTTTGTTTCTTTGTCGAATAGGTTGGTGACTCTGACATACAAATTTACGTCTGATTTAAGCCTTCTAAATTCTAGGCTTTATTACCAATCTAGATGTTAGACAGACCTACCCCAAGCTTAATTAGACCCCTGCCTGACTCTGCCTGCCCCACAGCATATTTGTCCTTCTGTAATTGTAGTTTTGACTTACACTAGTCACAAAGCCAAAAACTCACTGGTAATCATTTTATTTTTAATTTGATAATTCATCCAACAAGTGTTTTTTGAGTGTTTATCTTGTGCTATGCATGACAGTTGCTACATGCTGACAGTACATTCATGAACAGAAGAAATGCAGTTTTCCTGCCATTTTGTCTACTGGGAAAGACAAATGCAGTTTAATGTGCAAAGCAGTAGTTACATCTTTGGTAGCTATTCTGGAGAAATTAAAAACCAGGCCAAAGCAGAGGATAATGGTGAGAAGTCTGCTCTAATAGAATGATGAGGGATGGCCTTTCCAGAATGGTGAATATTGAAGGTGTGCTAAGGTCTTACTGGACAGGACAAGATTTTGAAAATGTCCTATGCCTACAACTTTGTGGCTAATTTCAGGGCCTGACAAGTTCCAAGAAGGATGTTATAAGGAAAATGGATTATTTATGTCTACCCAAGAGATCACCCAGATAACTCTAGTTGCCTTTGGCTTTCATGCTTATTTATATTAAATCTTAAAAGAAACTCAAGACTCCCCTTTTCCCTGCCAACTGCTTTCCCTCCGAACTTCATGAACTTCATGCTTATGTGGTTCTTATCAAATCTCCCACAGTGCTCTGATCTCAATTTCTTCCCCATGCTCGATGGAGCTCGTGGTTAGTAATTAGCCAAATGCTGTGTATTGTAAACCTCTTCTCCAAATGTTTTTGTATATTCTTACTCTAATTGAAACCAGGTTGTCTCCTGATAACCACTGTTTCCCCCATAATCCAAAACGTGATGTATTTTGCCTCTCTTAAGTACAATTGAAAATAGAGGATTTGGGTACTATGTATGCTCTCTGCATTGCTCTCCTGACCGTGTTTCTCTCTACTTTCTAATCACCTCTTCACTAGCTCCTTTGAAACTCATATTATGACTCTTCTGTTATTTCCAAACTATGAGGACAGAGTTTTCCTAGTTATGTTTCATTATGGTTTAAATATTAGGTGTCTCCCAAAATCTCATTTGTGAGAAAACATAAGAAAGTTTAGAGGTGAAATGATTGAATTATGAGAGCCTTGACCTACATTAATCCATTGATGGGGATTAACTGGCTATAATTCTAGGCAGGTAGGGTATGACTAGAGGAGATGGGTTATTGGTGTCATGCCTTTGGGGTATATATTTTATCTCTGGTGAGCAGAGCTCAGTTTCCCTGCTTCCTGATGCCATGTTCTGAACTGCTTTGCTCTGCCACATCCTTCTGCCATGATGTTCTGCCTCACCTCAGGCCCAGAGTAATGGGTTTGGCTGTGTTTGAATTGTGACCTCTGAAATCATGAGGCCCCAAATAAACTTTACCTCCTCTAATTGTTCTTGTCAGGTCTTTTGGTCACAGTGGTGAAGAAGCTAAGTAAAACATTAACCATCTCACCTCCAGTTAGCCTCCTCTACTATATCTGAGTGGTCCACTCTAAGTCGTATCCTGGCCATGTTTATGGAATGGCAGAGCTGGCTTGCAAGTAAGTGTTGGTTTTTAAATTTTACAGATTTTTTCAAGGTGATTGCCATGAGTTATTATTGAAATTTTAATTAGACAAATTTACAAATGTATGCTAAAAGCAAGGGCAACAGATATTCAAAAAGTAACAAAACACTAAATATAACAGTGTATTCTTCTACTTCTCTTTCGATTTTATCTATTTTTGCCTCATATATTCTCATGGCCTGTTGTTAGATGCATACACTGAAGGTTTGTTATATCTCTTAGAATATTGATCTCTTTATCATTATATAACACTATTCAGCTATTGTCTGAATGTTTCTGTCCCCCAAAACTCATGTTGAAATTTTTTTTTTTTTTTTTTTTTTTTTTTTTTTTTTTTTTTTTTTTTTGTGGTACCGGGGATTGAACTCAGGGGCACTCGACCACTGGGTCACATCCCCAGACCTTTTTTTTTTTGTATTTTATTTAGAGACAGGGTCTCACTGAGTTGCTAAGTGCCTTGCCATTGCTGAGGCTGGCTTTGAACTCGCGATCCTCCTGCCTCAGCCTCCCAAAGTGCTGGGATTACAGCTCATGTTGAAATTTAATTGCCATTGTGACAGTACTGTGAGGCAGAACTTTGAAAGGTCTTTAAGAGGGCTCTGCTTTCATTAGTGGAGTGATGCCAGTTATACAGGGAAGGTTTGTTATCATGAGACTCACTTTCTCTCTTTGCTTTCCGCAATGTGATAATGCATCAAAAAGGCTCTTGCCAGATGATGGCACCTTTATATTGATTGATATTCCCAGAATCCACAACTTGGAGCCAATAAATTTTATTCATTACATATTACCCAGGCTGTAGCATTCTGTTACAGCAGCACAAAATGGACAAAGACATCCCCTTTATCCCTGATAACTTTCTTTGTCTAAAGTCTTCTCTATCTGAAATTAGTATAGTACTCCTGATTTCTTTTGATTAGTCCCCCAAAACTCATATTGAAATCTAATTGCCATTGTGACAGTACTGTGAGACATGATATATTTTCTCTATCAAATTACTTTTAACATATATATGTTTTTATAGTTAATGTGTACTTCTGGTACAGAGCATATAGTTGGTTCTTGGTTTTTGATTCCACTCTGACAATCTATGTCTTTTAATAGGTGTAGTTATACCATTAATAATTAAAGTGATTAAGGATATAGTTGTATTAATATCTGCCATATTTTTTACTGATTTTATTTGTTACTTTTGTCTTTTATTTCTACTTTTGCCTTTCACTTTTTTTCCTATCTTTTGTGCTTTTAGTTGAGCATTTTATATGATACCATTTTCTCTCTTAGCATATTGGTTGTATGCTTTTTTTTTTTTTTTTAAACCAACTTCTGTTTTAGTGTAGTAGGGTTTACAATATAAATTTACAATTTATCGAAGTCTACCTTCAAATAACACTACACTGCTCCACAGATAGTATGAGTACATTATAATAACAAAATGACCCCAATTTCTTATATCATTGCTGTCACTTATTTCATTTACATAAAGTTGTGTGTACGTATATGTACATTTATATTTATTTATATTTATACACAAGCTTGCAAGGCATATCTCCTGGCAACCTATTTTCTTAAATATTGTCTAAGTAGAACTATTTCTCTTCCACTTTGAAGAATAATTTTAGGGCACAAAATTCTAAGTTGGTGGTTTTATTGCACTCGTTTGTTTGCATGGTTTCTCAGAAGATGTCAGCTATGATCTTATATTTGCTTCTGTATGAATAAGACATTTTATTTCCTTTGGCTTCTTTTTAAAAATTTCTTTATCTTTATTTCTGCTGTTTGAATATGATATGCTTACATACAGTTTTTTTTTTTTTTTTCTTACCATTTATCTTGTTTCATGTTCTTTGAACTTTTTGGACTTTTGGTTTTTTTCTGTTCCTAATTTTGGGGAAATTTTCAGTCATTATTTCTTAAAGTATTTCTTCTCTGTCTTTGGCTTTCTCATCTCTTTCTTCCCATTATTATGTATATGCTACACTCAACAGCTCTTAAAGTCTGATTTGAATTATTTTTAAGTCTTTTTATCTTTGCTATTCAGTTTTGACATTTCTATTGAGTATCCTTGGGATTAAAGAGTCCAACCTCAGCTGCATCCAGTCTACTAATGAACTTATCAAAGGCATCCCTCCTTTCTGTTACACTGTTTTGGATCTCAAGCATTTCTTTTAGGTCCTTTTTCATAATATCTCTCTGCTTACTTTGCTCATCTGTTATGACATGGTGTCTACTTTGTGCCCTTGTCATAATAATCATGGTTGTTTTAAGTTTCTGATCTGGTAGTTCTCCTGAGTTTGGTTCTTTGTATTTGCTCTGTTTCTTCAAACTGTACTTTTGCCTTTCAGTATTCCTTGTAATTTTTTTTCTGAAAAAAAAAAAAAAAAAAAAACGTAAAAGTAACTGGACTAAATGGGGCTTTTGGATTATGGTGGTAAGGTGTAGGGAGAGGGAATGGTTTCTATTATTATAACACTCAGTTTTTAGTGAACTTATGATGCATTTGGACTGTGAATTTCATGTATGCTGTTCAGCCTCCCCTATGACCCCCTCCCTTAGGGAGGACAGGATGGTTAGATTGGGCAGGAACTGGGTATTTCCTTTCTTCCATGTGATTGCTAAAGTTGGGTATTTCCCTTTCCTGGGGTTGGTTAGGCTCTGAACAAAACCCAACAGTTTAGGCTCTGGGAAAAGAGTTTCACTTGAGAGAAAGGCCTTGTCAAGAATAGACTTCTCTGGCATATTTCAAAATCGTTATTTTTCTTCTCCTTTTGCTAGAGATAGGCAGGGAATTTTCTCTGATATTCACTGTGAGAACTTGGTTTAGCTCCAGGCAGTAAAATTCACAAAAATATGTTCACAAAAGGGCAAAGCTTAAACTGGGTCACCCTGGAGTTTTTAACTCTCATAATTATCCATACTGAACCTCCAGTAATTTATCAATTGCAGTTCAGATTTTCCTTCCCCAGCACTGGTCTCTGTGGAGATTGTATCCTGTAAGTTTCTGCTCTGGTAAGCTGTGATTCTCTCTGTGTGTGTATATATATATATATATATATATGTATGTATATATATACATTTCTCCATTTTGGGGCCAACAATCTGCTCTGTGGAAGTAAGCTTTCCCAAGAAAGTTTTAAAAAAGAATTATTTATTTTTTAATTTGTCTAGCTTGGTACTTTTTCCTAGGATTGAATGACAACTTTCAGGTTTCTTTCATGCCAGATCTTGAAGTCTGATCTGGAAATAGAAAGTCCATCCTTTCAATGTTAATTCTGGTTTTGTTCTTATCATCACTATTACACATCTTTTATTTAAAACTATGTACTAAGCTGGGCATGATAGCACATGCCATAATCCAAGCTACTTGGGAGGCTATGGCAGGAGGATCACAAGTTTGAAGTCAGCCTGGGCAAGTTAGTAAGATCCTGCTTCAAAATAAAATAAATAAAAAGGCCTAGGGATGTAGCTCAGTGATAGAGCCACCTGGGTTCAATCCCCAGTACCACAAAACAAACAAATAAACAAGCAAACAAAAAAACCCAGCTATCTATAAGTTCACTAAGCTTCATTTTATTGTTGCTTAATCTATATTTTAAATATTAAATTTCAAATGTCCTTTAGTTATAGAAATTCAGTTATTCTTTCCCAAATTTGTTTAGCTGTTTCCTATAGCCTTTGTTCCCAGTGCTCTTTCTTTCTCTAAACGTATGACATGTTCTGATAATTCTGGTATTTACATTCTTTATGGGACTCTGTCATTATTTTTTCCTGGTTTTCACTTGGGGTGCTATGTTCTCTGTTACAGATTCTTGCTCTTTTGGAAGTTTCTGTGTGGGAAGTTTTTGGTTCTTGGGTTGGTGTTGCATTTTTCTACAAATGATTATACTCTCTTCTGTTTGTCATCAGGGAATAAAACAAATCTAAGCATATTTTACAGTTGTTTTTTCTTTCTTTCTTTCTTTCTTTTTTTTTTTTTTTTTTGCTTAAAGGTTATTCATGAATGCATGGGTAGTAAAAATTCAAACAAATGAGGGAAATCTCGTTTGTGGCTGCACATTCTCATGGAAGATTGTCTTTTCCTTCACTTAAAAGTTTAAGATGGGTTGTTTGCTGTCTCTTCTATACAATAAATTTATTTTTCTTTCATACTCTCATTAACATTGTGGTTCTTTGGGTTGCCAGATTTATCAGGCATGTAATATTAGAGTATGTATGACATACTAAAAACTGTTCTTTCTATTCCATATGGTGCCAGGGTGAAGGGAAATTTCAGTCCCCCCAAAATTTTCAGAAAATTTAAAAACAAGAGTTGGATTTGACATACTTGTTTACTTTCTCAGTTCCTGTTTTCATTATTTTTTAGTCTTCTGCCATTTCTTCACTATCTTTCCAGCTTAGTGATAGATTTAAATATATTCAAATGTTTTAGCCTATATATACATTTTAAAAAAATTTTAGTTGTTGATGGACCTTTATTTTATTCATTTACTTATATGTGGTGCTGAGAATTGAACCCAGTGCCACTCACATGCTAGGCAATGCTGCACCACTGAGCCACAACCTCAACCCCTTAGCTTATATATTTTTTCATCAGG
This sequence comes from Tamias sibiricus, assembly GCA_025594165.1. Taxonomy (NCBI): domain Eukaryota; kingdom Metazoa; phylum Chordata; class Mammalia; order Rodentia; family Sciuridae; genus Tamias; species Tamias sibiricus. The sequence goes on from CM046661.1 coordinate 52,740,752, forward strand.
AGAGTTATTCCATAAAATAATTATTTTGTCCTTTGTTTTAGCTAACAAAATCTGTATTATTTATTTTTCCTAATTAGCTTTACTTATAGAGTTAAATGATTGTTGATTTTTATTCAATTAGGTCTATGCATTCAATCATGTAAATCAGAATATTTTATCACCTTAATAAAATTGTTCTACAAATAAATTTAATTAATGATTTAATTCATCACCCATTAATGAATTCCATTGTATTGATTATGACATGCTTGTTCTGTACAATGCATTTTAATCCAATATATTTGCATTCATAATAGAACAGAATAACAATGTTTCCCCCAAAGCAACTCCTTTTGAGAACTGCAACAGATTTTCATGATATGAAGATGGTTTTATGCTCATTGAATATAGTTTGGTAGTAACTCCCTATCAGGTTTCTACAAAGTCATTTTTATGCATCAGTGTAAAAATGTCATGTAATGTGCCATGTTGTGGTGATGTTTGTTTAGTTTGCCCTGTTATTTTCTTATTTCTTACCTGCTAAATAGATCTTATTGCTGGAGTTATTTCTTTATGAAAATTTATGGTGCACTTTCCAGTGTTTTGTTCTGTTAGGACACTGGAGTGCAATTCAGTAAGTAATGTAACTATGAGTGCTCTCCAATCCTCATCAGAGCTATGCTCTATCTGTGGGGATCTGATTTACAACTGAAGAAGCAGCCAGGCAGAGTTTTGCTGGATGAAAAGTTTAAAACTGTAAATAGTACATAAAAAGAAAAATAAAACAGAATATATCTCATTGCATTTATTTATTAGAAGGACATTTTTTGAGTTAAAACTTTAAGAGTAAGACTACTTGAATTCTTAAAGAAAAGGCACTAAATAAAACTAGGAGGTTGTAAAAACTTAGAAATATACAATATCTTTTCTCAGGGAAAAAATGGAATAAATGTACTTAGGAAGATAAGTAAAAATAACTTTGCACAGAAATTTGGAATAGATATTAAAAAAAAAAAAAAAACATTTTTTAACCTTCTGGTTTTAATAATGTTTTCTATCACTAAATATATTGTCAGGTTTGAAATACTCTTTCAACTAAAGTATGATATTAGAACAAATACCTAAGCTTTTATGGATACAAATTTCAAAATGCCATAATATCTATGGAAGACAAATTTGTGTAAACTTTGTATAATCTACACTGTATAAAATAAACATTTCTATTACCACAATATGAGGACATTTCCTTTTAACATGACAGCCATAAGTATTAAAAGTATTAACGTATTCTAGATTAAAATGAATTTTTTTGTTTAGAAATAAGAATACTTTTAAGTTATTGAAACTCTGTTAGAAAATTAGAACAAATTTGAAAGAATTGGTACCAATGCAATAGTTCAATGGGTAGCTGGGGTTCATTATTGTTTGTAGGCAATGAGAACTTTACCCAATCATAATGTTAGATGTGAATATGATTGTGTCATTAAAATCAGTTTGCCATACTAGATTTATAACATGATGGAAGAATTAGTATGTATTACTATGTCCCTTCCTGAAATCAACCTTTTAAGTGCCTCAAAGTGAGAAAAAGGCAGGAGACTGGGTCTCTTAAACTAAGACTAAAAATAGCAAAACAACACACACACACACACACACACACACACACACACACACACACACACTTAGAAATAAGAAGAGTTTAACAGCCTTTGTTTGGGTGAAGAAAAAGCAGTTGACAGAGGAAGAGGACTAGAGATCATGGATATGTAGAGTGGAGGGATTTTTTTTTTTTCAATTTTAAAATGGTTGGTCCATTGCTACCCTGAGGTCACCCTGTGATGGAAAAAAGTGTCCCAGAACTAGCCAAAACAGGAGCTGCTCACAGAGAAAACCTGAGATTTCTGTGGAGAGTTCACTTCCAGTATCACCTGAGCATTAACTATGCATGCATCAGGCAAAAAAAAAAAAAAAAAAAAAAAAAAAAAGAAAAAAAAAAAAAAAAGCCTTAGCCTTGGCAAACAGATCATCTGAAATAATTAGCAGGATCAGTGCCCAGCACTTATGAAGGGCTGGGAATAGTGCCTACTCTCAACAGGCTAAAAAGCTCATAATTCATAGGGCACTCAGTAGACTTCTGAGAAAATCTTGTTTCACTAGTGAAGAATAGATAATCCTACACTGAGCCTTGCTTCAGACTAAGAAGAAAACCATAAAAGCAACACCCAAGAGCATCAGGTGGTTTCCAAGAATCTTACACTTCCTTTCAGAAAATAGCCCAAGAATATTTATAAGAATAAAAAAATCCAGCAACCAACAAGATGAAATTCACAATATCTTATATGCATTCAAAGATTACCAGGCATGGAAAAAACAAAAGCCAAAACCAAAACCAAACCAAAAAAGCCTAGAAAAGTGAGTTATATTATGACATTAATTGACTCAGAACTTATGGGGGGGCTGGGGTTGTAGCTCAGTGGTAGAGTGCTTGCCTTGCAATCATGAGGCACTTGGTTTGATCCTCAGCACCATGTTAATAAACAAAATAAAAATATTGTGTCTATCTCAACTAAAAAACATTAATAAAAGAACTTATAAGATTGCTTGAATTAGCTGAAAATACATTAATCTAATTATATAAGTTTATGTTTATATCTCTATATATTTCCCTCTTTCTCTCTCTCTACACACACACACACACACACACACACACACACACACACGTGCATTTTACACCAGGAATTGAACCAGGGGTGCTTAATCACTGAGCCACATTCCCAGCCCTTTATTGTTTTTTATTTTGAGATGGCATCTCACTAAGTTGCATAGGACCTCGCTAAGTTTGCTGAGGCTGGCTTGAACTTGTGATCTCCTGTCTCATCCTCCCCAGCCACTGGGATTACAGGTGTGAGCTGCCATACTCTCAAGTCCTCATCAGAGGTACACTATATCTGTGGGGATCCGATTTGCAACTAGAAAAGCAGCCAGGCAGAGTTTTGCCGGATGAAAGTTTAAAACTTTATATTTTACATAAAATGGTATATAAAAAGAAATATAGATTAGAATATATCTCATTGCATTTATTTATTAAAAGAAATTTTTTGAGTTAAAACTTTAAGAGTAAGACTACTTACTATTAAAGACTACATGGCTCAGCACTGTTTTGTATGTTCTAAAGTTCAAATGAGACAATGAGAAAACACTTCAAGCTAGCCTAGAATATCTAAAGTTAAAAAGACTTATAATGCCTAATGTTTTCAAGAATGTGGAGTAAGGCTAATTCTCATGTTTTCCTATTAGATTCAAAATGTTACAAAATCCAAGTATTCTATGATTATGTATAATATGAAGTAATCAACTGTTCTACTCAATTCTCTCTCTCTCTCTCTCTCTCTCTCTCTCTCTCTCTCTCTCTCTCTCTCTCTGTACCAGGTATTGAACTCAGGGGCACTCAAACACCACACCACATCACTAGCAATTAAAAAAATATTTTATATAGACTTAGCCTCACTAAGTTGCTGAGGCTGGCTTTGAACTCCCAATCCTCCTACCTTGGTCTCCCAAGCTGCTGGGATTATAGGCATGTACCACCCCGCCCAGCAGCAATTCTCACTTCCAAGTATTTATCTAAGGTATATGAAATCACATTACCACAAACCACCTTCTACAATAATTTTCATAGTTAATTTGCTTATAATCTCCCAAGCCTGGAAAGAGCCAAGTGCATTAGCAAGAAAAAGTGTAAACAAATAGGATTTGATGGAAATGATGATACAATGGAACGCTATGTTAAAGTGGAATTTAATTCATAGAAAAAAAGGAAGAACTAGTAATACAATCACAAAATCACAACACAAATGAATATTGCAGGCATTATACTGATGGAAAAAACAAGAAACTAAAAAATAGAAATTTGTTATTTTATGTATAGGAAGGTCTAGATTAGATAAATGATGGAAATCAGAACATTAATTGTTTTGGGGGTGAGTGGGTGAGATTGACTTGACATGGGCATGATTTCACTTTCTAGATTGTTTTAAAATGTTCCATCTTTTGACAGAGTTATGGGTTACATGTCTACAAAACAACCAGACACAGTTTAGAAGAGCATATACAAACCAAAAACACTTGTTAAACACTTTTCAATGAATATTATATGGGATTGGAATATGGGAATAAAAGGTACTGAATTATTATGCAAGAATTTTAGTGGCTTTGTTCAGATGGTGATCACAATGTACCCTGAAAGGATGGCTATGAACAACTCAACTCTTCACTTAAATCAATAAAGGACAAAATTAAAGTGGTTTGAATTATTGGGCATTATAATTTCTCCAGAGCTCTTTGCTTTTACAGTGTTAATTGCTACAAGTTGATTGGACATACAAAAGTGATGGCATAAGAAGGATGCTTATCTTATTTCAGGCAGGTAGAACACAGTTGGTTTGCACACACACAACCACACACACATAATAAGGTTTTTGTTCATATTGGCACATGATAAAATAGTGAATAATTTTATTTCATACATTGCATTATCTTTTCTAATTTTTAAAAAGTGATAGTGATTTTTATAATTTTTGTGATTTTATTTTTCACATATTCTTAGCTGTGAATATTCTTTGCTACGTGTGTCTGCCTTTTGTTTAATTTGGATTAGTAGAAATGAGCAACGAGAAAGGTATTACAAGAAAAAGAATTCTATGGTTCAATTAATTAGGCATTTCTGTCACTAGCATAACTAGTTTTTCTAAATATTGGCTTGCTTATCTTTGCCAACCTATTGGCATTTCCTGTGATTCTCACAGCTTCACTCTATCTATTAGCCTATTCCTGGACAGTTGTTCTGAGCATTAAGCACTCTACCTGGTTCTTAATTGATCTTTGCTTAAACCATTTATCTTGCTGATAGAATTTCTAAGCTTGTACTTACTTTCATTTCTTCCCTAATTGTGTCAAGTAGATCTGAATTATCTTTTAAAAGGGATAAATGTAATATCACTGCATTTCCTGAAAGCAATTCCCATCGCACTCATTTTGTATTGCTACTTCTGGATGAATGAGCTCTGTTTTTCTACATGAAATTTAAAGAGGCCAATTTCTTTTTCCTTTTGAAATGAACCAAGCAGCTAGCTATAAACCAATGAAGTTGAAGAGTGAATAAAACAAACAAAAATTTTGTCTTTGTTTTGCAAAGTCCCCAATTAGACACTGAATATGTATTGCAAGGTTGAGGGCCCAACTCCTACAGCTTCTGTATATTATTTTCCTGAAGTAGTTTTTCTAGGTCAGGTATTATAGCCTCCACTTTATATAGAGTAACTTCAAAATGTATTTGGTAGTTATTTTTTTGCCTTCATTTTTTTTTTTTAAGAGTATGTGACTACAAAAACATGTTTTGAGGTTCTTGGTCCTGAAGTACTCTAGGTTTATATGGAACTTCTGCTCTGCTGCCTTTTACCACATAGCAATGACTGACAGACTATGGGAAATTTAAAGGATATGTACAGATCAGAATTCAAGATAATAATCTAAGTGAACTAGAATAAATGAAAATACACAGCAGTAAATATGTACCGAAGCTCAAAAGCAACTGGGTTCTACATGACCCAAAGATAAGCAAATATGGCCAGGAATTCAGATTCTATGAAGAAAATTAGACCCCAAATATATGACTCTTGTCAAAACAATGGAGATAGTCCCAGCTATGAAAAAAGACTGGTAACACTGTCTTCCATTAAAAAATGGACAAATAATAATTTAAAAAGCTGAAATTGACTTTGTAGGATGAAGGCACGTTTAGTGTGGAATTGCATGAGATAATATGAGAAAATTCATGTCGCTGCCTGAAGTGATTGCCGCTTGGAGCAACAAAGCTGTGGGAATAAGTTCAGAGGCGGACTGGAAACAAACAGGCTCTTTATTCTGCTAGTTTCTCTCTCTGGCTCCAACAACAACTCCAACACCATCCACACTCCTACAATCACCACAAAATGGCACCGACCCGATCCACAATCCCCTGGGCCAAGTCTCGCGAGATCATGCAAATGGCGCCGACCTGATCCGCAATGTCCCGGGCCAAGTCTCAGGAGACCATGGAAGGTGGTAATGCTTATGGCTCATAGCTAACCACAATCTTACCTATCTCCTTAATTAGGGCTCCTGCATTTCCCCCCTTTTTGTTTTAAAAGAGGGGATGCTCTAGGACGTCCATGGGCAACCAACATTCTTACCCGTCATCGGATAATCAAGGCTGTGCCCTTGACTCCTGTCTTAGGTTGATATGTCAGCCACATGAGACTGTCCTGTGCAACTGTGCCTGTCTTAGGTTGTCTCCCTCTGGGGATCTTACCCGTCATTGGCTACCAGCCATCCAATTGAGCCCTTCAGGATCAACTCTGTTTGATGACTAACAGCCGTCCAATTGTGAGGAGATGAGGAGATGCTGCGGCTTTAAGGTGATAAGCCTTCTGCTGACGAAGTCAAGTTGCATAGCATATCAAATTCTTGAAAACAAATCAGCTGCCCTGAATTCTATCAAGTAACACACTGAGTTCTCTAGACAAATACCCACAAGGCATTGTCCCGTAAAGTCCCAAACAATGAAAGATCAAAATGTCCACTTGTTATAACACGTTGACCTAGGAGGCCCCATGCATGCAGAGCAAAGGCCACACTGCTGGTGAGGTTGTTTGTTGCTTGAGCAGCAGGGATGTTTGCAGCGACCGCAATCCTTGCAGCTGTAGCAGCAGCCATCTTTTTTATGTCTAGACCATGCCACCGGCAAATCTTCAGGGCCCACTACCTAGAAACTCAAGCATCAATTATTAAAGGAAAGGCAGTGCTATTCCAGCACTGAGGCAAGAGGTGAGTTGTCAAACTAAAAAATAGAATTATTAGATTAGAAGATTAGAGTTGATTTCTGCTCACACACATTGCTGCTTGAGCTCCCACAAACATAAGCTGGCAAAATATCATATTCAGAACAAAATAAAGAAAGACTGAGGGTATTTACTGTACTAAAGATAGATTAAAGAAAAGCTAAAGGCACTTTGGAAAATTAATTTGTTAGCTGGAACCCTCGAGTCTCTGTAACCTTCCATGAGATTATCTGTTGAAATAACTCAAATTAATCAGCTATAAAACAAATGAAGTTAATTACAAATAAACATTCTTATGTCAAAACACCAAAATATCAGGTTATACAGCACTAGTCATATTCTTTGCTAAAGAGAAATCCCTGGGACACCTGTAAAACAAAATTGAAGGTACCTTCACTTATTAAATTATTTACCCAAATTGAATACTCTTAAACTTAAATGAATTAAAATTATTTGGATCCATATATATATATACATATATTTTCATAAGCGCTTTGTTATTTGTGACGTCACACTGGACAGATGCACAAACATACAAACATATATTTGTGACATCACATTAACATGAAATGTAGACAAATGCACAGACATAAAGACATGTATAAAAAGAAAAAAAAAATACAATTGTGTGTACACTAAAGAGAGATCTCCTCGTCCCGGCCAGAGGAATGATATTTAAGTTGTGAAATATTTTGAAGGACTCTTTTGAGGGAATCATTCCATACTTCATCTTGGTCCTCTTGATTTTGTACTTTTTTTTTTATTAATCTTGATTCCTCAACAACTTCATCGTGATCCTTTTGATGTGGTACCTTCTTTATTAATCTAGATGGTATCCATATTGGAGAGGATTTGTGCTTTGGAAAAACACAAACAGATCCTCTCCCCCAAATTAATACTGGATCTGGAGACTTCCATGTACCTGAAAGAACATCCTTCCAGTAAACCAAAGGTTTATGTTGTTGGTGTGGGTTCCAATGTCTGTCTCCAGCAGAATAACCATTAGAGTCTAAAGTTAAAAAATTTAAGGTAAACAGGGCAACTGCCAATCTGTCCCTAGGACTTTTCCAATTTCCTTCTTTTTGTTTTAGTAACATGATTTTCAGTGTGCGGTTTGCTCTTTCAATAATGCCCTGAACCTGAGGATTGTATGGGATGCCTATATTATGGGATATATTGAATTTTGCGCAAAACTGTTTGAAAGATGAGGCCGTATATGCAGGGCCATTATCTGTTTTAAGCATTTTGGGAATGGCCAATTTAGCAAAAGCTTGCAAACAATGAGATGTAACATCTTTAACTTTTTCTCCAGAATGTAAGGAAGCAAAAATCATGCCTGAGCATGTATCTATGGTCACATGAATAAATCGTAATTTTCTGAAACTTGGCTCATGAGTAACATCCACCTGCCACAAATGATTGGGCATTAATCCTCTAAGGTTAACACCATAATGAGGATTGGGCAAATGTGTCATACAAGATTTACAATCTTTTACAATTGTTCTGGCTTGCTCCTTTGTGATTTTAAACCTACTCTGCAAGGTGGTGCTATTGACGTGAAACTGGGAGTGAAATAAAGTAGCTTGCTGGAGCGCTGAAAGTATAAAGATTGTTTGGGTAAGAGCATCAGCCTTTTGATTACCTTCATGGAGGGGACCAGGCAAATTGGTATGTGCTCTAATATGCCCTACGAATAGAGGTTCTTTTCTTGCCCACAAAAGTTTTTGTATTTGATAAAACAATTTAAAGCCTGGAGTATGAGGTGCTATTGGTCCTGCTAGCTCTAATTTTGGGACAGCATGTACAATATAGTGGCTATCTGAAAAAATGTTCATGGGCTGCTCTCTAAAATTTTCCAGAGCTCTTACCACAGCTTCCAGTTCCACTAATTGGTGTGCAGTTATGTAAGTCATATTTTCTTTTTTAGTGACTACTGCAGCAGTACCATTTGAGGACCCATCTGTGAATACATTTAATGCCTTAGGAATAGGTTGATTTTTTATTACCTGTGGAAATATAATAGGATGGTTGATACAAAGAGATAATATAGGAGACTTAGGAAGATGATTATCAAAATTTGCAGAAGTAGAGCATCTAGCTATAGCCCAATCATTATCATTGAAGCATAAATACTCAATCTGTGATGATGAATAGGGAGTAATAATAGTAGCAGGATGAATGCCAAATATTTTAGTAGAAGACTTAAGTCCTTGAAAAATAAGTTTAGCCACCATGGAGGTATAAGACTCTATTATACTTTTAGGAGAGACGGGCAAATGTATCCATAATAAAGGCCCTTGTTGCCAAAATACTCCTGTGGATGTATATTGTGAAGAAATAATAATCAATATCAGCGGTTGAGTTAAATCAAATCTATCACAATGAGCTCCTTCGATGGCTTTTTCTACTAACTTTAAAGCTTTTCTAGCATCAGGAGTCAATGTTCGCGGTGAAGATGGATCAGGGTCCCCGTGAAGGATGTCAGATAAAGGTTTTAGTTGGCCAGTAGTGAGGTTTAGTGTAGGGTGAAGCCAATTAATATCTCCCAGCAATTTTTGAAAGTCATTGAGAGTGGCCAAATGCTCCTTATTAATTAATATTTTTTGAGGCCTAATAAAAGTGTCCATAATTTGGAATCCTAGATATAATATTGGAGATCTAATTTAAACATTTTCCTTAGCAATGTTTAGTCCATATCATTTCAAGTTTTCTGATATATCACTAAATATGATGAATAAGACTTTTTGATTAGGATGAGCAAGCAAAACATCATCCATATAATGGAGGCACATAAGCTCTGGGTATTTATTTTTGGTAGGCTGAATAACTTTATCTACATAGATTTGACACATAGTGGGGCTATTAGCCATTCCCTGCGGCAAAACTTTTCATTGATATCTCTGATCAGGGCCATTATTGTTAATAGAAGGTACTGAAAAAGCAAACCTGGGGGTATCCAGAGGGTATAGAGGAATAGAAAAGAAACAATCCTTTATATCAAGAGTAATAAGATGGACATTTTTTGGAATAGCTACAGGATTAGGAAGTCCAGGTTGAGTAGGGCCCATGATTTGCATGGTTTTATTAATTTCTCTAAGATCATGTAACAATCGCCATTTTCCTGATTTTTTCTTGATCACAAATATGGGGGAATTCCAGGGAGAGGTGGAAGGTTCTATATGTCCTGCTTCTAGTTGTTCCTGAACTAGTAGGTGGGTGGCTTGTAATTTCTCTTTAGATAGGGGCCACTGAGGGACCCACACTGGCTTATCAGAAAGCCATGGTATTTTCAAAATTATTTTTTCAGTGGCCCTGAAAAAAAATATCTTTTTCCTTTATGATAATGATTACTTTTAGGGTTAAGATTACTCTGTACTTTTTGGTTATGATTTCTTTTAGGGTTAAGATTACCCTGTACTTTTTCATAATGATTTCTCTTAGGGTTAAGATTAGCCTGTAGATTTTCACATTAAACACTTGCAGGCTTGGTTGCAAGGTTTACTCCCATTTGTTGCAAAATATCTCTTCCCCATAAAGTAATCAGTAGGTTAGGTAAAACATAAGGCTGAAATGTTCCTTTATGTCCTTTATCATCCTCCCATTTTAAAATTACCACACTTTTCTCTGGGAGGTTATTATATCCCAAGCCTCTTAAACTGGTTGAAGCTTTTTGCAGAGGCCAGTGCTTGGGCCATTGCCGTAGATTAATGATGGAAGAGTCAGCTCCAGTATCTATCAGTCCTTCCATCTCTATTCCTTGGATTTTTATTTTACACGTAGGCCTCCTTGAACAATTCTGAACCCAGCAAGCCATAGGCCCCCGAGTCAGTGGAACAAAATCCTCTATTGTTCCTTTTTTGAGGCATACTCATTTTAAATGAATTATGTAAATTGGGAAGGAGAAGCAACTGAGCAATTCTATCTCCTTGATTAACAGAACTTATACTTTGGGGTGAGCTAAGCATTATTTTTATTTCTCCTTTGTAGTCTGAGTTTATTACACCTGGGATCACTTGCAAACCTAATAAGCTTTAGGACTTTGCCCGAGAATAAGTCCTATAGTCCCTGAGGGAAGAGTCCCCTGACTCCTGTGGAAATCAGTTGAACCTCCATTTCAGGTGTTAACACTATTTGGGCGGTGGAACAGAGGTCTGATCCTGCATTTCCTCCTGTTCCTCTGGCGAGGGAGTGGATGGGTAGTAGGGATTGTGTTGGGGAAGCATCTGAGTGGATGCTTGAGGATACTCCTCCTCCAATGCCTTGTACATTTGTGGGCCCTGGGGCATTGGGCCCTGTGCCCCATTTTTTGAATTCCTGAACAAATGATTTCCATAGATGTCAAATTTTGAATGGCATTTATTGGCCCAATGATTTCCCTTTTTACACCTGGGGCAACAGCCTGGAGCACGGTATGAGGTTGGTCTTATTTCTCTTTTTGGATTTTCCTAGAATAGCCTGATTGATTATGATAATTTTGCCTGGAGTATCATGATTGATTATAATGTCTAGGTTGAGCCCTTGTGAAATTTTTAGGGGAAGCACCTCTCATTGAGGCTGCAATCACATTTCCTGTGACAAAGGCATCATTTATATCTTTACATAGTTGTATATATATGGAAAGATCCTTTTTATTTCTCCATGGCCTTGTGGCTTCCTGGCAGTATTTATTAGCATTTTCATATGCTAATTGAACAACTAATGGCATATCTTGATCAATATCTGCAAACACTCTACCTGCAGTTCTCAAAAGTCGATCAGCAAAGACAGCATATATGGCTCATTAGGACCTTGAATCACTTTTGACAAGCTACCTTGTAGATCCCCAGGTCCTTGTACAGTTTTCCATGCCTCTAAGGCAGCTGCATTTATCTGAGCATATACACCTGTGTCATAATTTTTTTGAGTCTGTAAGTCTGCAAATTGCCCTTTTCCTGTGAGCATTTCTATATTATGGTCTCCAAATACTGCAGCTGTGTTTCTTTTAGCTGTTTCTATACAAAGTTCTTGAAATTGTGATTGCCAAACCAAGTATTGCCCCCCGCTAAATGCTGCTTTACATAGACTTTTCCAGTCTGAAGGAGTTAAGCTAAAGGTGTTAAGGGACTCCAGCATACTCAACGTGAAAGGAGCTTGGGGTCCACACATCATTACTGCCTCTTTGAGATTTTTTATTGTTTTGAAATCTACTGACTGGTGGACCCTCTGTCCATTTTTCTTTTCAAATACTGGCAGTTCCCAATGTATCTGTGAGTTACCCTCGAGAGCGCATAAGTGCTCAGAAAGACTTTTTATTTCTGTTTCTAGGGTATGCAAATGCCTAGTAATACCCTTCATATTTTCTGTAATGGATTCCACCCATGGGGGAGTAGAGGACACAAGTGGTTCCTCTACTTGACAGTCCTTTTTCTTGGTCTTTTTTAGTTTCTTTTTCCTCATTTTCTCAGGATCACTTTTACTAGATTCCTCACTACTGCTAATTTCACTGACAGCAATATCCTGAGTCCCAGGTTCCATGAAGAGCAAGTATTCTTCAGCTATCTCCAATAACTCCAGAATAGCTCTAATAGCTTGGATTTTTGTCATTTTGGGGACTCTTCTAATACTCTCTTTACTGGTCTTAGTTGACCCAGTGGAAGCTACTCTTTCTTGATCATTTTCACTTTTTTCTAAATCCTCCTCACTGACAACGGAGTCAGGTATATCAAGGATTCTTTCCATAACCTCTATCATTTGGGGTTTAGTTATATTCAAACCCATCTTTAGAGACCTTTCAGTTCTTACCTGTCCGCTCCAAATTCCCTGTATGGGGCCGCCACCTGTTGCTGCCTGAAGCAATTGCTGCTTCGAGCAACAAAGCCGCGGGAATAAGTTCAGAGGCGGACTGGAAACAAACAGTCTCTTTATTCTGGTAGTTTCTCTCTCTGGCTCCAACAACAACTCCAACACCATCCACACTCCTACAATCACCACAAAATGGCACCGACCCGATCCACAATCCCCTGGGCCAAGTCTCGCGAGATCATGCAAATGGCGCCAATCTGATCCACAATGTCCCGGGCCAAGTCTCAGGAGACCATGGAAGGTGGTAATGCTTATGGCTCACAGCTAACCGCAATCTTAGCTATCTCCTTAATTAGGGCTTCTGCAAATTCAGACAGCTGAAAAACTATCACAGGTAATCCAGGAACCAGATAATATACCCTCTTGGGAAGAGAGTCTTGAGATAACTTACCTGGTTGTAAACTCAGGCTCTCAGTGATTTGTGGTGAAAACTTGAAGAAGCATGGAGGCGTGTATTATAGATTAAAGCAATAGTTTTTTAAAAAGTTAGAATGTTAAAAAAATCAGTAGAACCAAAATGTCTCTTTGAAATAACTAATAAAATTGAAAAGTCTGGAATAAATAGGTAAATAAATACATAATAAAATAAGGAAACAGTAATATTAATTCATTTTTCATATATTTATGTATTACAAATGATACAATATGAATTCATTTATTATAAATAAATAAAAAGGATAAAAAGAGAAAGAATAAATTACCAATAATAGAAATTAAAAACAGGGATGTAATGATATATCATACAGATGTTAAAAAGATAATACACTTTTTTAAAAATTTGTATGGAAAGGCAAGTGACCTAGAGTGTCTGAACAGTAATTTAAAGGAATAGTAGAATGGGAGTAAACATTTTACTGCAAGTAAAGGATTACTATAGAGCTGAAATAATACAGTATTGAGTGTTCTTTGCAAAGTGATTGACACAATGAAACAGCTTAAAGAACACAGAAGCAGGGCGTGGTGGCACACTCCTGTAATCCCAGAATTTGGGAGGCTGAGGCAGGAGTATCATGAGTTCAAAGCCAGCCTCAGCAATGGTGAGACACTTAGTAACTCAGTGAAACCCTGACTCTAAATAAAATACAAAAAAGGGCTAGGGATGTGGTCCAGTGGTCGAGTGCCCCTGAGTTCAATTCCCGGTACCAAAAAGAAAAAAAAAAAAAAAAAAAAAAGAACACAGAAGTATCCCACACAAATGTATCTAAATGACCTTTGGTAAAGGTGTGAAAACTATGGAATGAATATCTAGTCTTTTTAATAAATGGTGTTTAATGGAACAACCATGGGGTGGTGTAGAATATGAGCTTGACTTAAAATATACCTCACACAAACACTAACTCACAATGGATAATGGACTTAAAAGCAAAATGTAAAGTCATAACCCATAAGATGGTGGAGTGAGATGGACATCATTACCCTAAATACACGTATGAAGACACGAATAGTGTGAGTCTACTTTGTGTACAACCAGAGATATGAAAAATTGTGTCTATATGTGTAATATGAACTGTAATGCATTCTGCTGTTATATGTAACAAATTAAAAAATGTCATAACCCATTCAGAAGAAAAGACAAGGGATAGTCTTTGGGACCTAGGGCTAAGTACTTTTTAGACTTGGCACCAAAAGCATGATTTTAAGAAGAAAAAAAAAATGATAAACTGGACATTATCAAAATTTAAACATAAGCTCTTCAGAAGACTCTGTTAAGAAAATGAAAATCCAAGCACCAAACTTGGAAACATATTTACAAAACATATAGCTGACTCTCTCTATATCACATATGAAGGTCCCTAAAAATTTTTGTTTTTATTAGTGCATTGCAGTTCTACATAATATACGGGTTCATTTTGATATAATCATATGCAATGGAATATAATTTTGCTCCACTTCAAAGTACCCAGTAATTCCTCTTTCCCTCCTCTCCTTCCTCTTCCTTTTCTTCTTCCTCTACTCTACTAGTCTTTCTTGTATTTATTTATAGTTTTTTTTTCTGAAATTAGTTCTTTAAAGGTGCAATTCACTGTGTTGTGTTCATGTATGTACATAGCATAATTTGTTCACTTTTATTCCACAGTTCCTCCCTTTTCTCATGCTCACTCAATACCCTTCTTGTGCTCCACTGATTGTCCTTCTAATTTCATGGGTATCACCACCCACCCACCAACCCACTTTCCCCCCTTATTTTGGTCTAGTTTCTACATATGAGAGAAAACATTTGATGAGTCTGTTTTCTGAGTCTGGTTTATTTCACTTAGCATGTTGTTCTCTAGTTCCATCTACTGTTGTGGCATTTTCTATAAGCCCTCTCCTTTTTCATGAAAGATATCATGGTGTTGAAAGAGTTAACTTTGACTTCTACTTGCTGTTTAGTTCTTTATTCACATATATGGACACCAGGTATCACTATTTCAATTATTTAGATCCAGACTAACTCTGTACATTTATCTTTTCTTGAAAGGAGTAACACAAATCTTTTTCTATAAGTACTTAATTTCTAGTTAATACGCTTTAAGAGTCTTTTTGTGATTAAAAATAAATTTCTCTTACTTTTAAAGTAGATATAAATCCCTTAGAGCAAAAAGTTTTTCATGAGCTAACCTTCAGCCTTGCCTCCCTCTTTTCCCTGCTTCTAGGTTTTATAAACAACTGCTGTAAAAGAAAAACAATAGTGCTTTGGAATCCCAGATAGAGAGAGTTGACTTTTATCAGACAGCCTAAACAGTGCGCAGAAAGAATGACTAAGTTAGAGATATGGTGTAAAAATTACAACATACGCAGATAGTTACGTACAGTTCTTGTAACTCTCCATCTGTATAAAGCCTCTATATGTATGTCTGATATGTAATCAGTAGATGATTCAGCCTCTTTCCTAAGTTTTGTGATGTAAAAGAATGTGTAATGCCAAGAAATGTTGCTTATATACTTGTACAAAGTGAAAATAAACCAGCGGAAGATTCCACAGCCTGACCCATGTGTCAGTGTATTATTTTCCCCATCGCTACTTCTCTGCCTCCGTACTTCGCTGAGCGCTTGCGTTGTACCCCCTGACTGGAGCTGGCCCCCAGCAATCTACTTACCAGCAAATGCCATAATTTCACTTTTTTATGACTGAATAAAACTCAGTTGTGAATACATACCACAGTTTCTTTATCCACTCATCTGTTGACAGGCACCTAGGCTGGTTGTATAACTTTGCTATTGTGAATTGCACTGCTATAAATGTTCATGTGCCTGTATCACTATAGTATGCTGATTTTAGTTCTTTTGGATAAATACCAAGCTTTGGGATGCTGAATCATGTGGTAGTCCCATTCCTACTTTTTAATTTTTAAAAAATTTGTTCTTTTACATATACATGACAGTTGAGTGTATTTTCTTATACTATACATATATGAAACGTAACTTCCCATTGTTGAGGTTGTACATGACCTAGTATTTTAAGGAATCTCCATATTTCTTTTCAGTCATTTTATTAATTTGCAGTTTTTCTAACAATGTATGAGTGTATCTTTCCCCACCACATACTCACTAGCATTTATTATTATTTGTATTCTTTAAACCTTTAAAAAAAGTTTTAGAGGTTTATAGTGAAACATAGTAGTTGGGTTCATCCTGACAAAATCATACACGCGTGGAATTGGATTTCTATTTACGATCCCCCTCTTTTCACTCTCATCCTCCTTCCCTTTCCCTGTTATCCTTCTTCTACTCTTGTAGACTCCATTTTGTTCATCTACTTATATATATTTGATTGGAAGAACTCTAAAAATTTTAGAGTAAAAAAGTCCAAACAACCCAATAAGAAAATGTTCAAAAGATATGGAGAGACAGTTTATATATATATATATATATATGTGTGTGTGTGTGTGTGTACATGCACACACACATACACACCCACTCATACACATATGTGACAAATAAGCAAATAAAAAGATGTTCAATATTATTAGCCACTAAAGAAATATAAATGAAAAATTGGATGCCAATATATATCCAAGAGAATGACAAAAATAACAAAATATATTAAATTATTAGAATATAAGGAGAAAGAAATGGAGGTGCAACACTTCTGATTTTTGTAAGAATAGGAAGAAAGATAAGAGATTGAGAATGATAATATTCAACTGTTTTCATCTAATAGCATACACAAATTTTGTTTTTTTATAAGATTTAATCTCTTTTAAAATGCTCATGGAATGTTTTGTAATTTTTTTTAGTTCATTATAATTACAAATAATATTGGGGTTCATTTTGACATTTTTATACATGCATGAGATGTAATCATTTTTCTGTTCTTCATTTTTATTGGTGTTTTATAGTTATACATATCCATACATGCACACAATATAACAATGTATTTGGCCAATATCATTTTCTAGCATTTCCCTTTTCACTCCCAACTCTCTTCTTGAATTTATGGAGGGGACAACAATCTAAATGTAGAATACAATGCTTAGTTTAAAAGATGATTATGAAGCTTGCTGTACATATATAAGGACATTACTAAGTAATTCATTCATTCATATTCTCTCTCTCAAAATTTGTCTTTTTTAAAGATATACATGACAGTACAGCATATTTTGACTTATTATACATACATGGAGTATAACTTATTCTAATTAGGATCATGGAATATAATTTGCTCCATTTCAGTCCCCAGTACTTCCACCCCTCCACATTCCTCTTCCTCTATTTACTGGTCTTCTTTCATTTTACTTATTGGCTTTTTAAATCAATATATTAAATTGATAAATAAAAGTGGGATTCACTATGGTATATTCACATATGCTCACAGCATAATTTGGTCAATTCCATGAAATGTTAAAAACATTATTTTTTAAAAAATGTATATATCATATTCAACAAATCAATAAATCCATAGAGTTGTTTGTTATGTGATATGCTCTCTGATTACAATTTAAAAGCCTGGAAGTTAGCATTGGACTGAAAATTAATTCTTAAAAACTCTGTGAAAGTATAAAATACCTTGCAAAATAATTTCATGGCCAAAAAGGGAAGCAGATTGTAATTGCAGAATATTTGTATTATAATACTTAGTATTAAAACATACAAGTGGTAACAAAACAATGGCCAGGGAAAGTTTTCTTATCATTGGATGACTTTCATCATTAAAAAAAAATAAACAAAAATGAATGGAAATAAGCGAGCTAACACATTTAACTCTGGATATTAGAATAAGAACAACATGCCTTGGAACCTCCAACTAAAAATTTAATGGTATAAGGAGAAAGCAGTTTTGTAAAGATTTAGGAAGAAATTAAAGCATTATAAAATTTAAGGTCAAGAATTGGTAAATATTGTTTTCTTTACTTTTTTCATATAGCATCAGGCATTTAAGATTTATTATATTTGGGATTTTACATCACACCCATTCCATCTAACTTCTGCACAGTGTTTCAGAGAAAATGCCCCTTCATATGCTCTTAGTAATTACAATGGTTTGGATAAGTGTCTCCCAAAGGTCTATGTGTTTAAAGTTTGGTTGTGAGCTTCTGGTGCTATTGGGAGATAGTGGAACCTTTATAAAGTAGAGCCTAGTTGGAAGAAGTTAGGTTCCTCAGGGTGTGCCCAGGCAGGGAGGGCATCAGGAGCCCAGCCACTTTCTGTCTTTGCTTCCTGGCTGCCATGAGGTGACTAGCTTCCTCTGCTATTCATTCTCCCTGATGTGCTGCTTCATCAAGGACCCAAGTCATCAGGGTAAACTACTAACATACTGAAACTTCTGGAACTGGGAGCCAGAGTAAATCTTTCCTCCTCATAAGATGATTATCTCATGTAATTTGTTACAGTGACAGAAAGCTGACTTATCGATATAATAATTCTCTCAGTGGTTAGTACCTGTCAATTATCTGATTAATGGAAATGACTTTTATGAATATCTATTTGCAACCCACTATACTCCTCTTGAAATTTTCTCTGGAATATATCTGGAACCTTGATTTCTACTTTGTTCTTTATACTGTTAAGACCTTCTCATAGTTTATTGTGCAGCTACTTCCGTCTACATGCCCAGCAGTAGGACATCTCTCTCCAGCATTTCTGTCAATATTTGTCATTATCCAGCTTTCTGATGTTTGCCAATATTATGGGTATGAGATGTGTTTAAAGATGCCTTTAGGCTCAATAAAATTTTGTAAGTTCATTTGAGCATTCAATGATTTGGGTCACACCAGACCTCAAGCAGTTCAGCACTCCACCAAGGAGGCCAGAGGGAACACTTTCATAAGTGTTCATGGAAGCAAGACCATTGGCTGAAGTGGAAAGTTTCTAGCAGAGAGATTACTTTGATGGTTTCTGATTGAATAAGTTTAAATTTCTGCTTAATTGTTTGCATCAGACTGGGTTTAGTTTTACTTATGTAGGAACCCAAGGTGCTAGAGCCATGTCATCTTCATGATTTCTCAATTACTTTTTCAACAGGTGATGTATTTTCATTTCAAGTTGCAGTGCTCCAATTTTCAATGAGGTTGCACATACATCCTCATTTGCCTGATAAGCTCTTGGATTTCCTGAAAGACCTAGATATATCTCCTTTCAGGGGTTTGTCTTTGGAATTCATATATTTGTTTACTTGTGATCTCAGATCCCTGATGAGCTAAAGAAAATTAGGATTTTGAAGTTTTCTTACCAGATGAGGAGGTAGTTTTACAAGGGAGGTGGTGGTGAAAAATGCTAAGGCAGAAAAGAATGATCACTAAATTTTGGATGATAAGAGTTAGGAGAGCAGGGGCTGGGGCTATGGCTCATCGGTAGAGCATACATCTCACATGTGTGAAGCCCTAGGTTTGATCCTCAGCACCACATAAATAAAGTTGTTGTGTCCACCTACAACTAAAAAAAATATTTAAAAAAAGATTTAGGAGATCAAGGTAGGGAAGTAGAAAGAATGAAAGCAGATTAAAAGGCTATTGTTTAAAGGACAGAACAAGAGTCACAAGTAAAATATATATGCCTGCTTTCTTTTTCTTTCTCTTACTTGGATATCTTACACATTTATGAGCTGTAGTGGTTAAGTGTTTCAGCTTTAAAACCGGCCAACCTGGATTTGAATCATGACTCTCTTTCCTTCCAGCCATATTACCTGGAGCAAGTTTCTTCTCTATGTATTGTTATGCATTTCTTCAAATGGTGAGGTTAATGCTATCATCTCACAGGATTATTATGAAAATTAAGTGAATTCACATATCAGGTATTTTTATATTTAAATACAGAATGCTTGCTACTCATATTATCTTCATAATCCCATAATCCCATTTAATTGCTTTTTACTAGTATAGAAACTTAGAGTGGCTCACCAGGGCAGTCCACCATTAAATGGTGGAAACTGGACTAGAAACTCCATGCTCTTTATCTCCAAAAATCTCATTCCTTTCTGTGTAGTTTTTCTTTGGCCACTTTTTGGACCTCCTCTGTATCTTCAGATTAAGAATTAATTGAGTATATCATAGATTCATATTCAGCAATAATATTATGTTATCTAAATAGAAGATTAATTTAAAAAATCATGGACTCTTTCATAATCAGTTTGGACTGGTATAACAAAGGACTACAGGTTGGTGGCTTATAAATGAACATTTATTTCTCACAGTTCCGGAGGCTGGAGATTGGGTTACATTTTGGTGAAGGCTTTGTTCTGGACTGCAGACTACTGAATCTGCTTGTATCCTTACATGGTGAAGGAGAGCAAGAACGCTCTCCAGGGTCTCTTTTATGTAAGTGATATGGCTCCCCAGCCACCAAGTCATGCAATTGACCTATTGGTCCCTTCCTGAGAACTGGCATCAGAGTTATGAAGCCGTGGAGCAGTGGACCAGTGATGTGGGGGCTGAGTGGGTCCATGAGTGGGTGGTAAGCATGGCCCTCCACCTTGTGGAGCCACCATGAAAGCACACGGAGGCCAGTGCCAAGGCAAGCTAAGGTGCACCAACCTGTCATCCTTAGACAGCCATGCCTAGGCATGGTATAGACTTCTGCTGCAGAAGCCCCATTCCATGACCTCAACCTCCCACTTCCTGACCTGCCAGGAGAAAATGGAAGTGGGGTAGACCTAAATGACTCTGGGACTCAAGAATGGACCAATAGGGGAATATGTTTCCAAACCCTAATTAGCATAAATTTGGAACAATAGTGTTACTTAGTTTCCAAATCCTAATTAGCATAAGTTTGGACCAGTAGCATTGGCACTTTTTTCAAACCCCAATTAGCATAAGTTTGGGCAAATAGCAGTGAACCAACTGCTATGTAAACCCCTAAATTAGCACACTTGGATGGGGGAGAGTTCTGCTCCTGTTCTTCAATAAATCCTGCTCTTATATTCACTCACCCTGTGATTTGTGAATTTCATTCTTTGAATTTATATGACAAGAACCAGGAAAAAGAAGAAACTGATGAGGAGCTTCTGAGGTTTGCTATAATATTGGCGGGAGTGAGGAGCATGGCCCACCATTAAGAGCTGCAACCCTTCTTGGCTGCAGAGGTCTGCTACCTCATATAGACCTCACCTACATTGGTAAGGGTGACTAATTTAACCAGCCCAAATCTTAGGCTTCAATATTTGGGCCACTCACATTTTGAGGATCACAATGGGTACTACACCATCTAGCCCACGTACTCATACACTGGAATTCCTTTGGCCCTTAATCCCTGGGAAGAAATGCCTAATATTTTTCTATACTCAAGTCTGATACAATTACCAGTTGGAGGATGTGGAGAGATAGTCCAAGGGAAACAAACTAAAACACCATTTTATAGCTAGATTTGCATGAACAATTGCCCAAAGTGATTTAATATCAATGTAAAATGTATCACTTTTAAATTAAAACTGCTATACAACTTTCTTGTACTCTTGGATTCTGCAGAAAGGGGGAGACAAAGGAAAAGGGCTGACTCTGATCCAAAAGTGTACTCTGGTCTAATAGACATTCCATGGCTCCTTTACTAGAGTAATTACTACCATATCATTAGGTAGGAAAACCCTGTTTTTTGAGATCAGTTTTCCTGGTGAATTTACCTTTGGTTCTACACACCTAAATTAATATATTTTTTTCCATCAGTCTTGTTTTGTCTAGCTGTAGTTTTAGCAGCGATGATGGTGCAAATGAATCTGACCCCCATATAAGACAAGTGGCTACCTGAATCTTTGATCTCTGTGTCCACCATGGCTGACAGACTGTATGCTTAATATTTCCAATTGCACAGGTTCTCCCTATATCTGTTATATTGTAACAATCTGTGACAGGCTCTGTTTTAATTTCTAAAGGGCTAACTCTGATAGACACTGTAATATCTTTAGTTTCCAACCTGTGGAGATTTAGTACCTGGTAAAAAGGTACCAAATCTTTGTTTCCTATCTGTTTTATGTATATTTGTGCACACCTATGTATTGTATGTTGTTTCTATATATATGCTTGTATCCATATGCCACTTGCATGGTACCAGAATTGGCTTATAGATACATGACCATTTGTAAGTTGAAAAAAAAAAATGGATCCACATACCTTTTAGTTCATGTGAAACTTCAACAAAAAGTTCAATTTAAATTGCTAAAAGCAAAGATGTCTTTGAAATTACTAAATCATACTTTTCTAAGTGTTCAGTCAAGAAAGCATTGATTTCTTTAAAATGTTTAAAGTGCAATGTCTATTGCTTTAAATGATTTTTTTTCCTTTGGCAGGAATAACTAGATCTAAAGTGTTGTTAGTTTTGTCCAATAATTTGTTTTTTCAACGGTAAATAAAGTTCTTAACTAAAGATTTTCTTCACATCTTTTTGTTAAACTGCTACCTTTTGGGTTCAGCAGAAGTACTACTTCTAATAAAATGACCAGACAGATAAGATATAAGTCTGACTACTAGTGCTTATCTGACCCTAATTAAACAAGGGGTAACTGTAAAACAGTAGACATTAAAGTTTGCCTCCACTACTTACACTTTCAGACTGGTGAAACTGGCCTGCTGGATGTTTAAAACCAAAACTTGAAGACCAAAGTCAAGGAAATTAAAGTGCTAAGGAAAAAGTAACCAATATTTTGGCCCTTGCCTGCCCCCAGGTAAGCGAAAACTCAAGGAGCAACGGGACTTTCTAAAGCCTTGCAACTTGGTGAGTCGCCTGACCTCCTGATCACTGGGATTAAGAGGACCCTAGAGAACAGGAAGCCCACCAGTGTACATTCTACAAAGAGGGTCATTAGAAAGGGAAATGTCCCTGATGCTTCCAAAGGGAACCATATATGGTCAACAAGACTTTGACCTATCATGGCAGATGGCACAACTGGTAGAGGAGAACTAAAGGATCCAAGAGACTTCTCTTAAGACCCAAGAGTGGCCCTGACAAATCTCAGCTGATTCTTAGTAGTGGATAGGAACAGGCTCAATTTTGATCAACTTTGTCTTAAATGCCTGGAAGGAGAGATTAATCAAAGCACAGTCATATAAGGAAAGCAATGGTTTGTAACTTGAGACATGCACTGCTTCAGTTCTCTTAAATATGTAAAAATGTAAAAACAGAAGGTTATAAAGGGAGGGTTTTTGTACAGAAATGCCTGATAACTATCACAAAAGGCTCTGCTTGCATCATGTCTATTCTTTCTTTTTTTTCAGCAACTATTTTTATTGGTTCTTTTTAGTTATATATGAGAGTAGCATCCATTTTGATATAATTATGCAAGCATGGAATATATCCTAATTCTTATGAACGTATGTGTTGTTGGGATTCACTATGTGTATTTATATAAGTACATAGGAAAATTATTTCAAATTCATTTCACTGTCTTTTATTTTCCTATAATCCCATTCTTCCCTTAATTTCCTTTTATCTAATCTACTGAATATCTATTCTTCCCCTGACCCCATTATTGTGGGTTAGCTTCCACATATCAGCCAAAACATATAACCCTTGTTTTTTTTTGGGATTGGCTTATTTTACTTAGCATGATATTTTCCACATCCATCCATTTACTTGAGAATGTCATTATGTCATTCTTCTTTATGGTTGAGTAATACTCCTGTGTATATATGCCACATTTTCTTTATCTCTTCATCTGTTTAAGGGCAACTAATTTGGTTCCATAGCTTACCTATTGTGAATTGAGTTGCTATAAGCATTGATGTGGCTGCATCTCTGTAGTATGTTGATTTTAAATCCTTTGGAAATATCCTGAGGAGTGGGATAGCTGGGCCAAATGGTGGTTCCATTCCAAATTATCTGAGGAATCTCCATACTGCTGTCCATAGTGGTTGCACCAATTTGCAGTTCCACCAGCATCGTATGAATGTACCTTTTCCCCCACATCCTCGTGAACATTTATTGTTACTTGTATTCTTGATAATCGCCATTCCGATTGGAGTGAGATAAAATCTCAGTGTAGTTTTAACTTTCATTTCTCTAATTACTAGAGATGTTGAACATTTTTTCATTTATTTGTTGACCATTCGCATTTCTTTTTCTGAGAAGTGTCTGTTCAGTTCTTTTGTCCATTTATTTATTGGGTTGCTTGTTTTTTTTAAATTTTGTGCTAAGCTTTTCTAGTTTTTATATATCCAATTAACTCTCTGAGGTGTAGGTGGCAAAGATTTTCACAAGTCTATTTGAAGTCAACTGGAGGCCTACAATCTTCCTAACCTCCTACATAGGTAAGTGCAATCTATTTTTCACTGGTATTATGTAATCCCTATATTTGTCCCTCTAAAAGATGTAATACAGCACATGGACATCCTAATCAACGCTTCCTAGGGAGCCCTACATGACCAAGCTAAAGTGGATTCCTCTACCAGACAGGTGACGGTAATGAAAGAGCCCTTTTATAGAAATCACATGGCACTATAGCTCAAGAGGATACCTCAGCAATTATAAAACCTAGATGCTAATGTATGTTTCTAATAACTCTGCTAAGGTTTCCAAGGTCCTAAACCCCCACTCACAAGTCAGTGGCATGTTAGATCACACTAACATGAATAACATGAGATGCTGTCTTCATACTTTTCAGGGACTGCCTAATAATATTATTTTCACTGCTTATGGAAAATAATGCTTTTCCATCTTATTTATTGTCTTAACATGATCCTGGCTCTGTGAATGTCTTCTCCAGTCACTCGACAACTGCCACCATGGACCTCGGGACTACCTTGATGTGCAAGATGCCCAAGCTCCAAATGGTCTTATACATGGAATCCAAAACTAAGCTCCTTTTCTACTGGGGGCCCTTAGAGAGGCCTCAGTGGACCACCCTGACTGCCATTCCTCTGTCAATGTCCCTTTTCACCCTGGAGTAGCCAGAGCAGTCATTGTCCCTTTCCCCTATAGTAGTGAGGGATACTTCTTCAGAGGTGGGGATGACATGGTTCGGAGAGACTGAGTGTCAGCCCTGGAGGGTCAGGCTAAGTGGTTACCCTGGAGGGTGGCAAGCATGTCCTCAAGCCACATGGAGCCCACCAGGCAGACACTACAAGCCAGTGCCAAGGCAAGCCAAGGCATGCTAACCTGTCATCCTTTGGAGGTCAGGTCCTAGCTCTGACGGATGCCTGCTGCAGAAGCCCACTCCACGCAGATCTGCAGCCCCATCCTAAGACCTCATCCTCTGGCTTCCTATCCTGCTATGAGGAAATGGAAGTGGGGCAGATCTGAATGAAAGTACATTTATCTTTGATTTATATGGAAGGATGAAGGAACAATACCTTTCCCTTACCAAACAGGCAGAATAAATGGAAGAAATCAAATAATAATAATAATAATAATAATAATAATATGTAATAAATCTCAAATGATGGCTCCTTGAAAGATTAGTCAAATGGAAACCTTCATGCACTGACTAGTCAAGAAAATTATGATGAAAGAAAGCACAAATATAAAGGTAAATTTGTGCCGGGGTTGTGGCTCAGCCATAGAGTACTCACCTAGCATGTGCGTGGCCCGGGTTCTATCCTCAGCACCACGTAAGAATAAAGGCATTGTGTACAACTAAAACAAATAAATAAATATTTAATAAAGGTAAATTCATTCATTTATTCAGGCAATTATTTATTTATTAGGTGCTTCTGCTGCAGTTAAGCACTTTATATGGTGGGCACATAGCAGTAGGAAAAGAAATAATGAGACCAAACTCCATGCCCTATTAAGACTCCAGATTGGAGTAGGTAGAAACAAAGTTAAAAGTAAATAAGAAACTAAGCAGCTTTTTAGATGATGTTAGGGGTAGAGGTGAAAAATACAGCAGGGGAGGGGAGAGAATGCTAGCTAACAGTTGCAGTTCCAGACAGGATGCTGCAAGAAGGCCACATAAAGGGAGTGATAATTGAGTAAATACTTGGTGGAAGTAGAGAGCATTGAATTGTGCAGACATCTGAGTCAAGACTGTTTCAGGGAGAGGGAAAAGCAGTGCAGAATGAATTAGGAAAAACATTACGAGATATATAATTAAAGGCAAAAATAATAAAAGCATATTACAAACAACATAACAAAATTCTAGTGAGATAGATGTGTTTCTAGAAATTGTTAAACTAGATTTCTAGAAAAATAAGAAATACCAAAATATGCAAGAGCAAATGCTGGACATGCCAATACAAAGTCAAAGTAATCTTACAGATAATTTCTTTACAATGTTCAGACAATATCTGTCTGTATTAGTTTTCTAAGCCTGCAATAACAAAATCACGAACTGGGTAGCTTACAAATTAGAAATGTGTCTCTTATAGTTCAGGATTATTTTACCAGCAGATTATTATTATTATTTTTCCCTGAATTCTATCTATTGCTACAGATTGCTGTCTTCTCTCTGTGTCCTCAAACGGCCTTTTCTCTGTGTATATATAACCCTCATCTCTCTTTCCATTTTTATAAGGAAATCTTACATTCTATTGGATTAAAGCCCCACTCTTTTGACCCCATTTAATCTTAATTACCTATTTAAAGACCCTATCTGCAAATATAGATTTTGGAGACATGACTTTAATATATGACAAGATTTAACATACAATTTTTTTGGGAAAACAATTCAGTCCTTTATAATAACTATTGCTTATATTTTAGAAGTTATTCCTTTAAAATGTGAAAGAGAAATCTATAGCTAGGTCATTTTATAAACTATGTACTTTTGATGTCCTAGATTTTAAAAAGAGCACTTAATAAATAAAGACAAAGACATGTCACCTGGAGCAATAGTTACATTGAAAGCTATTATTAAATGATAGTGCTATAAATATACTCTTTAATTTTAAAATATTGTTTTAAATCTATTTTAGGATTTATAATACCAACAAATATATATGCTGCTGTTTCAGATACTTCATGCAAGATTTACATGGTGCTCTATAAAACTTGGTATAGCAGTTGTGAAGTCTTGGTCACTTAAGGACCCAATAAATATATTTTCAGTGACTTCTTCTCTCTTACAATAATATATGTACTTAGCTGTTCAGTTTAATTTAAAGTTAAAAAAAAAGAAAAAAAATCCATATTGAGATTTAAAGAAAATGCTAATCTCACATTTCAACTATTCTTCATGGTTAAACATTGGACATGCAATGTGACTATGCATACACTTAAAATATGATTTCTTTTACAAGGATAAAGGTTAAATTGGAAGTGAGGAGGCCAAGGTTGCTTTCCTATCAGTGAGTATATTCCAGTTTTGCTCTGGGAAAGTGTTCTAATCTTTCTGATACACAATATGAGCACTGTGAATAAAAATCTATGCCCCTTTGCCCTCTTTAATGTTGGCATTTTGCAATGCTGCTAAGGAAGAGCTTTAAGATTTTTATCGCAGTTTTATAACAAAGTAGCCAAAGTTATTTTGCCAATTTTTTTTTGCATTTTACCATGGAAATTGAAAAATGGATGTTACTATGTTGATATAGAGTTATTAATTGGTTGAATTGTGTTTGATTTATTGAAAACTGAAATGTGTGTACATTGTAGAGATTTATTTCATACTATTTTTCTACAATTATGAAAACCATTTGTTTGTTGAAAATGTTGAAAGTACAAAAACAAAAACTCCAAGCACCTAGAACTATATTCTGACAATAACAATAACATGTAATTCCTAATTCTATGATTTTGAGGTGATTGTTACCTCCTTTCACTTTTTACTTTTAAAATAATTAACCCAATCCCAAATACATAATCCAATCCCAAAGACATACATTACTAATAATACCCTGTCAGAAGAGTAGCTAGCAAAAATTTTCTTCCATTCTGTAAACTCCATCTTATCACTTGTTGCCTTTGCTGTGCAGAAGCTATTTAATTTAATGCCATTCCATTTATTGATTCTTAGTTTTATTCTTGAGATTTAGGAGTCTTATTAGGAAGTCAGTGTCTGTACCAATATGGTACAAACACCAATATTGTTCCTGCATTTTCTTCAAGTACTTGCAAAATTTCTGAACTAATTCTTAGGCCTTTGATCCACTTTGAGTTGGCTTTTGTGCAGGGTGAGGGGTAGGGACCTAGTTTCATTCTCCTACGTATGTATATCCAAGTTTTCCAGCACAATTTGTTAAAATAGCTACTTTTCCTCCAATGTATGCCTTTGGGATTGGATGACTGTATTTATATGGATCTGTTTCTGTGTCTTCTATTCAATTCCATCAGTCTTCATATCTGTTTTTAAGCCAATATCATGCTATTTTTGTTACTCTTTGTAGTATAATTTGAAATCAGATATTGTGATGCTTCCAGTCTTGCTAATGCTGCTCAGAATTGCTTTGGTTATTCTTAGTCTTTTATTCTTCCATAGGATTTTATAATTCATTACATTGAATCTTTAGATTGTTCTTGGTAATATTACCATATTACCAAGAACAATAATCCTGCTTATATATGAACACAGCAGGACTTTTCATCTTCTAAGATCTTCAGTGTTTTATAATTTTCATTGTAGCAATCTTTTGTCTCCTTATATTTATTTCTAAGTATTTTATTTTTAAGGCTAGTATGAATGGGGTATTTTTTTTTTCATTTCTTTCTTTGCATTTTGCAGTATAAGAAGCTATTAAGTTTTGTAGGTAGATCTTGTATCCTCCTACTTTTCTGAATTTGTTTATCAGATCTAGATATCTTCTGGTGGAATTTTTGGGGTCCTCTATTGATAAAATTAGGTCATCAACAGATAATTTGATGTCTTCTTTTCTTACATGTATTCCTTTAATTTCCTTCTCTTGATTGTTTTCTTGTTACTGATTTTAGGGAAAATATTTTCAGTTTTTCTTCATTCAGCATGATGTTAGCTTTGGGTTTGTCATATTTAGTCTTTATGATGTTGAAGTAAGTTCCTTATGTCCCTAGTTTCTTCAATGTTCTTAACATGAATGGGTGCTGAATTTTGTAAAAAGTTTTTTTGTTTTTGGTATTTGTTGGGATGATCATGTGATTTTGGTCCTTGACTCAAATTGTGGAAGAAATTACATTTATTGATTTATGTGTATTGAACTACCTTTGATTCCCTGGGATGAATCCAATTTGATCATGATGCAAAGTCTTCTTAGTATGGTTTTAAATTTTTTTTTTAGATACACATGACAATAGAGTGAATTATGTCTTCTTTGTATGTTTTTGAATGTGGTTTATTAATATTTTATTAAGGATTCTTTCATCTCTGTCCATCAAGGATATTGGTCTGTAGTTTTCTTTCCTTTATGTGTCTTTATCTGTTTTTGGGATCAGGTTGATACTGGCTTCATAGAATGGTTTTTGGAGTGCTCCATTCTTTTCTACTTCATGGAATAATTTGAGAAGAATTGGCATTATTTCCTCTTTAAAGGTCTGGTAGAACTCAGCTGAGATCCATCTGGTCCTGGGCTTCTTTGTTGGAAAGCTATTAATTGCTGCTCATCGATTGATATTGGTCAGTTCAGGCTTTCTCTAGCTTCTTGGTTCAGTTTGGGTAGGTCATATGTGTCTTAAAATTTGTCAATGTCTTTTATATTTTCCAAATTATTAGAAGTTAAATTTTTAAAATAGCCCCTAATATTCCTCTGCATTTTAGAAATGTTTGATTATATCCCTTTTTTTCCTCTTTAACTTTGTCAATTTGGGTCTTATTTTCTTTTGCTTAGTTTGGCTAAGGAGTTACAATTGTTGTTTATCTTTTCAAAGAACCAACTCTGTTGCATTGATCCTTTGTATAGTGTTTTATTCTCAATTTTATTAATTTTAGTTCCAATCTTAATTTTTTCTGGTCTTTACTGTTCTTTTTCTTTTTTAATTAGTTGTTCCTGTTTCTCTAGGGCCTAGAGATTTAGTATTAGATTGTTTATTTGGGATATTTCTGTTTTTTTTCCCCCTAATGTAGGCACTAATGTTATAAACTTTCTTCTCAAACTGCTCTTCATGGTGCCCAAGAGAATTTGGTGTGATGAATTGCTATTTTTTTTATTCTAGAAACTTTTAAAAGTTCTCTTCTCATTTATTCTATGATCCATTCCTTATTTAAAAGAGTACTGTTCAATCTCCATGTGTTTTGTGGTTTTTATAATTTTTTTCTTCCTATTTATTTCTAATTTCATTCTATTATGATCTGATAAATGCACAAGACAATATTGATTATTTTTGTTTGCTAAGAGTTGATATGTTATCTAAAATATTATCTATTTTGGAGATAGTTTCATGAGCTTCCAAGAAGAAAGTGTATTTTGCTATTGTTGGATGACATATTCTATGGATGGCTGTTAGGTCCATTTGATTTTTAGTATTATTTAGGTCAGAAGTTTCTTTATGGGATTTTATGTCCAGATTACTTCTCTAATGGTAAGAGGCATTTAGTGAAGTTACCCAGCATTATTGTATTGAGCTGTATCTAGGAATTATTTTCATGAAGTTCTTGTTTTATGTTAATAGGTGCACCAACATTTGGGTCATAAATATTTACCATATATCTTCTTGTTGGATTGTTCCCTTTCACAGTATGTAATGAACTTCTTTGCTCTTCTGATTAATTTTTGCTAGAAATGTGCTTTAATATTGGTCTCTTTAGGCTTTCTAAATCTTTTTGGTTCAATTTGGGTAGGTCATATGTCTCAAACTTTGTGAATATCTTTAATATCTCAATATTTGTCAATATCAGAATAGCTACTTCTGCTTATTTTTGAACTCCTTTCGCATGAATTATCTTTTTCCATTCTTTAACTTTTAGCCCATGGGTGCCTTTGCCTACAAGATGTCTCTTGTAAAGAGCATACAATTGGGTCTTGTTTTTTTAATCCATTTTGTCAGTCTATATCTTTAATTGGAGAATTGAGATTATTTATATCCAGAGTTTTTATGAAGAGATGTTCATTATTTCCATTTGGTTTGTTTCATAGATTTAATTCATAATTTTCATTTACTTAATTGCTTTTCTGGAGAGCTTCATTCTAGATTAGTGGTCATGGATTATTTTTTATGTTAATCATGGAAAGTTTTTATTTCTTCTTAAATTCTAAATGATAGTTTTGCTGTATATAGCAATCTTGGTTAGAAATTGTTTTCTTTCATAGCTTGGATTATCTAATTCTAAGACCTCCAAGGCTTTTAGAGTCTGAATTGAAAAGTCAGGAGTGAGCCTTATTGGTTTACCTCTAAATGTGATCTAATGTTTTTCTATTGTGTTTTTAATATTTCATCCTTATTATTTATGTGATGCATTTTGATCTTGATGTTATCTTGGAGAGGTTCTTTTAAAATATTGTCTATTTGGGCTTTTATATGCCTCCTATATGTGGATGTCTATTTCATTCCTAAGGTTTGGAAACTTTTCTGCTATTATTTCACTGAAAATGTTCTGAATGCCCTTAGTTTGTATTTCTATGTCATCTACTGTTATTAGCAGTTGATAAATCATTGCTTTGAACTATGTGAAACCTGAACAGTGAGACCTGTTTTTGAGAACCCTGCGGTGTGAGGGTGTCAGGGGATTGCCCATTTGTAGTATGACTCCTGTTGATAGGAAAGTTCTGTGCTTGTTATGGAATTCACTAGTTCAAAAGCTTTGATTTCATATCTTCTGTGCCTAGAGGTAGAAGAGATGGGCCTAACACACTAGGCCCCAACCATGTTGTTTTTCTCAACTTCATCCTGTTTACTTCAAGAAGTTTTTCACACTGAAACCCTTTAATATCCACACTTATAAAATAAACCTTCAGGTTTTTGTTCCATTTGTTAGATCCAGTCTCCAAGAGCTGGATCATCTTGCTTTTTACTTATTTCCATGTCTTCGACTTCACTTCTTAAATTTCTCAATACCTTTAATATTTCTAATCTGACTCACTGCCCTAGTTCAGGGAGACTGAGCAAATGTCACACAGGCTGTGATAATCTTCTATCCTGATAACTCTTAAGTTTGGTCTCTTAATGTTGTACCAGAGTCCTTGTATATTCTGATTATATTTTTTATATTTTTTCTTCTTTGTCTACTGAGTGTTCTAATTAAAACCCTGGCAGGAAATGGGTAGGAAGTGATGGCTGTCAGGAAGGAGGAGTAAAAAGATAAAAGGAATAAAATAAAGGGGGGGGGGGGAGAGAGAGAGAGAGAGAGAGAGAGAGAGAGAGAGAGAGAGAGAGAGGAGAATTTGGCTATCAGAGGGGAAAGAAAGGAGAGAGGGAGTAATAAGAGAATCAGTCCCAAGGTTCTGATTTCCATGTAATCAAATCTGTTGGTGACATTTTCAAGTGAATTTTTAAAAAAATTTAATTCATGTGTCTTTCACTTGCAGGAGTTCTAATTGGTTTCTTTTTAGAATTCCTATCTCTTTATTAAAATGGTCTCTCACATTCTATATTTGCTCCCTTAATTCACTCTTTAGATCTTCTTTTAGTTCATTAATCATTTTAATAGTAAATTTCAAATTCTCTCTGTGGAATTTCACCCTTTCCTATGTCTGTGTGTTTTTCTTGGGGGATTGTAATACTGTGGGAGAACTGTTTATCTGTTTTTTTAAAATTATTATGTTTTTAGAGGTTGTGGGTTTGCACATATGTTGAGATGGATTCCTCTGTCTATTTTGTGCGGGTGTCTTTTGGTATGTAGCTGTTTCTTCTTAAATAAGTTTTTTGTTGTTGGTATCTCTTAGCTTCAACACAGCCTCAGTATAATCCAAGTGTTTCTACCACCGGTTCCTTTTGGTTCGGTGCTGCAGAATTGCTGATTTAATTCACTCTTGGAAAGCTGCTCTAATGTTGTGGGATCCTCTGAGCTATTGTTTTGAAATTTTTCTCTGATTTGGCTTATAGAAGTAGATATATAAGTGTGGGACCTGTTATCTACCTCTAGTTATTCCTAGTTGGGGCCTAGTCATTCAGTTTTTTTCTTCCCATATTATATGTGTTAAAGTATTTTTGAAGCTTGCACAGGGTTAGTTTGTGTGTGGAGCAAGCTGCACTTTTACTTGGCTATTGTAGGTGCAGCACAGCAGCAGAATCTGCTTTGTGAACTCACAGTGTTCCATTGGCTTCCCAGCCTCTCCCAGAAAATGGGGAAAAAAGCAACAGAAACAACAATAGTGATCAATATACAGCATTAAAATAAATATCCAGTGCCTATATGATATGTACAGCATGAATTACCACAAAATGAGGAATGCTGGGGTCAGTATTTAGCAACAGTAATAACAATAAACAACCATGAGCTAGATCTAGCATTACAGTATACTGCCAGTGTCAACTATGCCCTCCTGAGTACTAATAACTTCATAAACATGGATGGTGGAAGCAGGAATTATAGAAATTAAATATTTCTATAAGAGTAAAATTACAGTTTATTAAGAGAAAAGAAAATAGGGTTGAAGGGAAAAGAAGGTTTAGAATATTCAAAATATGAAAAGAAGTGAATCAGGAGAGGTGTAGCAAGTGATGGCTATCAGGAAGGAGGAGTAAAAAATAAAAGGAATAAAATAAATGGGAGGGAAGGGAGAGATAGATAGATAGATAGATAGATAGATATAGAGAGATATTGAGAGAGAAGAACATTTGGCTATCAGAGGGGAAGAAAAGGAGAGAGAAAGTAATAAGAGAAACAGAAGAAGAACAAACAGTTGAACCAAAGCAAATAAACATAATCCCTAGCCCTCTAAATTTGAAGCAAGGCAAAATATCAAATTAGTGAAGAAAGAAGATATTTATAACAATGAATAGAGAAATATTTACATATATATGTATCTATATCAACACAGAAGAACACACACACATACACACACAATGGAAAAAAGAAAAAAAAAAATGGAACAAATCTTAATATAAATGAAGGGGTTGACTCCACTCTGGTGAACCCAACTGTAGAAAAGGATGGATACTCATTGCCTATGCCATAATGCCCTTTTTTTTTCCATTTCTTCTTTGACTGTGTACCCTTTCAGGAAGGCAAGGATGAGGTATTGTTAAATTCATCCTCTGGGTTGCTCACTGAACTGCTAAGCTGGGATGGCCTGGAACTGAAGCTGGTTGTAATAGCTTTCAGCTTTCCTTCTCATCAGTATAAGGTAGGACAGAATGTGAAGCAGTGCTAATTGGAGTTTTGTCTGGGAAAACTAGATAAATATAGTCCCAGAGCAGGGTTGATGCAGAATTCTGTATGTGAAATTCTGGTAGCTAGTGTTTAGCTCTGATTGACTGTTGGAATCTTGTCAGGTGGTAATGCTGTGGAGGGAATAGCTCTACGCACCCTATTGCCAGGCAGATGCTCATCTCTACTGGGCACCTGGATCTCAGGAATCTCCTGAGAATTTGTGATCAACCCTGGGCATATCTTGCATACTCCATTTCCCACAAATGTGGGCTTCCCAAGTCACAGCCTGAGTGCCAGTGTGCCCACTTGTACAGTGTGTGGGTTGTCTCCAGCTAATCCTGCAATTCACCAAACCCTGAAAGAAAGCAATTTGCACTCTGCTTTCTATCCCTGGCCTGATTCTCTTGGAATCCTTCTGTTTCCATTTCATTTGCAACTTGCCAGGTTCACTCCAGGCCTCGTGACAGGTGTATGGAGAAACTGCCTGGTAACACTTGGTATGAAATTCTGGGCTCCCACAGCAGAAAACTGATGCCTGGCTTCCCAAGATGGCTCCCCATCTCTGTTCTTTGTTTGCCAATGGAACACTTTTCACACTTGTTTTGCTACTTTGGGTCAGTTAAGATCAGACTACTTCTCTATTCCTCTGTTCCATTGTTCCCCTGTGCCATATTTTGTTGTTGTTGTTATTTTTCTTTTTCCTTCTACCTATGTCACTTCTCCCTTATGTGGTGAACTGGCACTGCCCTTTGGGATCCTGATGTATACTTTTCCTGTGCTATGTTAAAAGCACCTAAATCTTTGTGTCCCTATAATTTGGTATTGAATTTTGGTGAATTTCCTGTCACCCAACTCACTGGGAAGCAGTACTCCTGCCGCTTGAATGCCAAGCCATGGAGCAACTGGAAAGTGCAAACTTCCTCTACTCCATCATCTTTCCTGAATTTATTCAGAAATTCTTTACGTTTACATTCACATTGGACCTTTATATTCTCTATAAGTAGAAGTATAGCAGGATTTCAGGGTCAAGAAAAATGAATAAAGTAAATTTGGATGTATGATCTATTCATGTCTGCAAATAATTTTACTATGTAACCTAATGCCAATGTATTTAAAAAATTTTTTTCATTGCTGCATTTATTTTGTGGATTAAGTAATATAGGAAATGACTCAAATTTATCAAAGAAACTTGTAGTCAATTAAAAAAATGAGATACTGTAAAATAGCAATTTGGCCTAATCTATTCATAGCAGTTCTTATCAAATATTATTCCTTTCATTTGTGAAAAATTATAACTCTCTGGATCAGGAAAAAAATTTATATAGAAATAATTTCAGCAGTTTTCTGATGTTACTTGCTTTGCTTTTTCTCCCTCCATATTTTGAATTATTTTTCAGGGTGCACACCACTTCAAACTCAAGTCCTGTCACCAGATCAGGTTCTATTAAAGTTTCATATTATGCTGCTGTCATCATCTCTTTGGATGTTCATCTTCAAGACAGCTTCTATTTGGCTAATGACATGCTTTCCCCTCCTTTAGTTTAGGCCTACCTTCAGTAAACCAAATATCAAATATATTATCCTGTTTCTACAGTTTCCAAAAAAGACATGTACTAAATCATAAATATGCTGGCTTTATTTACTAGAGCTAGTACAAGGATAAATAAAGAAATAGACTAGCAAGAGAAAGAGTACTTCATAAACAGCTAAGTGATTTTTTTTTTTGCACTCTTTACATAGAAATGAATCATGTTTTGGGTAGCATTACACAGAAAACTTTAACATCATATATTTCTATATTCCAATAACTCAACTTTCCTTTGTAACAAAATCAGTAGAATGTAAAGTTCTTTCCATTTATTTTCACACAGATAAGACTTATAAAATTATAAATTTAGAATTTTCTACATTAGAATTAATTTTATCTTATAAGCTTTCATTTATTTAATAAGGGGATCTAAATAAGTAATTATAGGAAAGATAACAAAATAGAAATTGAGCTGTGTTGTATTTGTCATTCTCTGCACCACTGAGAGTTTTATTTGTAATTAAAATTTAAAATAGTGAAATAGAATGCTAACTCTCAGGTTGATACATTTGTTTTACATGCTTAAATTTTATTGCTTATATGAAATGTTTTATGGGATTTACATAATTTCTATAAAATTGAAATATGCTGATTTTTCAAGGGCACTTGTTTGTTTAAAACTACAGAATGAATCCAGGGAGACAAAGGTATAATTTACTAGGTGCATAAATTGTACTTTCTGCAGATGTTTGGAATTTATTAAAATTAGTTACTGATTAATCATTTACATAAAATATTTGCATATCAAGCTAAAACCAAAGGATAGACATTATCTGTTAGGTAGATAAAAACTATCAAATAAATAATCATGCTTCTTTGGTTCTTCAAGAATTCATAAAGAATTATAGCCATTTGCAGTTGTATTGTGAAATCAACAACATTTCATAATTGTTATTAATCTCATAAGGTAGTTTGAGCTGATATTATAAAGACTAATATAAGCAAGTGCAACAGATTAGGTGGGATGTTATCCTATTTTAACCATTCTATTTTGTAAATCTAGTCAGTTACAATCTGCATTCTTGTGACAAGAGGATCAGTTATTATTTCCTACATTGCCATGGAGATTTTTTAAATTTGTCAGCATATTGCCATATTCTTGTAAGGTACTAGGAGGTTAAAAAAATCACTAACAGAAAGTCAGTGGGCTGCATTGATGATATCGTGGTCATTGCCTCTTCAGAGAAAGACAAGGGCGAGTAAAGAGTCAGAGCCACCAAGATGAAAAACAAAAATTGTTACTATTGCTTTGTAGTACAATTTAAGGTCTGGAATAGTAATACCACTCGCTTCATTCTTTTTGCTAAGAATCGCTTTGGCTATTCTGGGTCTCTTATTTTTCCAGATGAATTTCATGATTGCTTTTTCTATTTTTTATGAGGAATGATATTGGGATTTTGATTGGTATTGTATTGAATCTGTATAGTGCTTTTGTGAGAATGGTCATTTTGACAATATTATTTCTACCTATCCATGAACAAGGTAGATCTTTCCATCTTCTAAGATCTTCATTAATTTCTTTCTTTAGCATGCGGTAGTTTTCATTGTAGAGGTCTTTCACTTCTTTTGTTAAGCTGATTCCCAAATATTTTATTTTTTTGTTGAAGCTATCATAAATGGGGTGGATTTCCTAGTTTCTCTTTCTGAAGATTTGTCAGTGATGTATAGAAATGCCTTTGATTTATGGGTATTGATTTTACATCCAGCTACTTTGCTAAATTCATTTATTAGATCTAGGAGATTTCTGGTGGAATTTTTTGGATCTTCTATGTATAGAATCATATATTGTCTGCAAATAGTGATAATTTGAGTTTTTCTTTTCCTATCCGTATCCCTTTAATTTCTTTCATCTGTCTAATTGCTCTGGCTAGGGCTTCAAGAACTATGTTAAATTGGAATGGAGGGCATCCCTGTTTTGTTCCAGTTTTTAGAGGGAATGCTTTCAATTTTTCTCCATTTAGGATGATGTTGGCCTGGGGCTCAGCATAGATGGCCTTTATGATGTTGAGGTATGTTCCTGTTATCCCTATATTTTCTAGCATTTTGAACATGAAGGGATGTTGTATTTTGTCAAAGGCTTTCTATGCATCTATTGAGATGATCATATGATTTTTATCTTTGAGCCTGTTGATGTGATGAATTACATTTATTGATTTTCTTATATTGAACCAAACTTGCATCCCTGGAATGAAGCCCACTTGATCGTGATGCACTATCTTTTTGATGTGTTTTTGTATTCGATTTGGCAGGATTTTATTGAGAATGTTTGCATCTATATTCATTAGAGATATTGGTCTGAAGTTTTGGCATCAAAATAGACCAGTTGACCAATGGTTCAGAATAGAAGAGACAGAGATGAACCCACACACCTACAGTTGTCTTATATTAGACTAAGGTGCCAAAAACTTTCACTGGGGAAAAGACAGCCTCTTCAACAAATGGTGTTGGGAAAACTGGAAATCCTCATGTAATAAAATGAAATTAAATTTCTTTCTCTCACCATGCACAAAAATTAACTCAAAGTGGATCAAGGACCTAGGAATTAAGCCAGAGACCTTGCACCTAATAGAAGAAAATGTAGGCCCAAATCTCCATCATTTTGATTTAGACCCCAACTTCTTCAGTAAGACCCTATAGTGAAAGAACTAAAAGCAAGAATCAATAAATGGGATGGATTCAAACTAAAAAGCTTCTTCTCAGCAAAAGAAACAATCAGTGAGGTGAATAGAGGACCTACAGAATGGGAGCAAATCTTTACCACAAGCACATCAGATAGAAGACTACCTTAAGGATTTATAAAGTTCTTAAAAGCCTTCACACCTAAAAAAACCCAAATAACCCAATCTATAAATGGGCCAAGGAAGTAAACAGACACTTCTCAGAAGATGATATACAATCAACAAATATATGAAGAAATGTTCAACACCTCTAGTGATTAGAGAAATGCAAATCAAAACAACTCTAAGATTTCATCTTACTCCAGTCAGAATAGCAGCTATCAAAAAAACAAACAACAATAAATGCTGGCAAGGGTGTGGGGGAAAAGGCACACTCTTACATTGCTGGTGAAACTGCAAATTGGTGAAGCCAATATGGAAAGTAGTATGGAGATTCCTAGGAAAACTTGGAATGGAACCACCATTTGACCCAGCTATCCCACTCCTTGGCCTATTCCCAAAGGACTTAAAAACAGGTTACTACAGGGACACAGCCACATCAGTGTTATAGCAGCACAATTCACAATAGCTAGACTGTGGAACCAACCCCGATGCCCATCAGCAGATGAATGGATAGGGAAACTTTGGTATATATACACAATGGAACACTACTCAGTACTAAAAGAATAAAATCATGGAATTTGCAGGTAAATGGATAGAATTGGAGAAAATAATGCTAAGTGAAGTTAGCCAATGCCAAAAAACCAAAGGTCGAATGATTTCTTTGATATGAAGATAATAACTTATAAAGGCAAGAGAGAGGGGATGAGAGGAATGAAAGAGCTTTAAATAGAACAAAGATCGGGGAAGAAGGGGAGAGGGCAAGGGGATAGGAATAATGGCAGACTGAGTTATCCGTGATTACTCTAAATACATGTATGAAGACACAATTGTTGTAAAAATACTTTATATAAAACCAGCAACTTGAAAAATTGTGCTCTTTATATGTAATATGAAATGAAATGTACTCTGCAAACATGTGTAACAAATTAGAATAATAAAAAATTTTAAAAAGAGAGAAAAAAAGAAAAACAAAAGCTGGCTGATTAATTCCAATAAAATTTAAGGTCTAGCCCAATTTGTGAAATTCCTAGAAATTACATGGATGGGAGAAACCAGAGATAGTTCTTCTACTATGAGAAATGAGTTATTAGTTTTTAAGATACTGGCAATAGGCAAGAATTTTAATGATTAGTAGAGCTGTTTTTATTTTGTAGTAATCATATTTATTTATTAATCCTTCTGGCCCAATCCACAAAGTCCCTAGGAAGAAATCTAAATTTGAGTGGGGCTGTGCAAACACAAGTGTGAAAGATATATCAAGGATGGTGGCACTAACAATTCATTAATATCTCATGATTCATTTGCTTAGGTAACATTTAAATGATCTGTAACCAGTGCATACATAGATTGTAGGGATTGGCAGAAATCAAACAGGGATATTGAATTTTCTTTCAGTTTGGCTCACAAGCTGACAAGTTTTTTGGTACATATAATTTGAGAGAAGAGTGACATTGAGATTCCTAGCACTGAAGGCCATCAGAAAATTCTAAGGACAGAAATACCAATCATACCATGAGTAATATTAGAAATACATTCAAATAGGAAGTATACAGCACAGAAAAGCTTGTTTGCAAAGCAGGAATGGTGTATTAGAAGGATGTTGAGGGGACTTCAGAAAGAGCCCAGTGCTTATATTCAGTTGCTTTACTGATTATAGAACAAAAATGAGAGTCCACTAAGAATACTGTGTGTTCTGAACATTGTGATTCTCTCCCAGAGAGGGAAAAGGTGATTTTAATGACTAGACTGAGATCCACATAAAGGATGTCAGGGGCACTTTGTATAGCCTTGAAGAAGATAATAAGTACAAGTTTGCACAAGGGATATAGCAGTATAGTTAGCAGGGGAAGAAAAATTAGGCCTCCACCATCAGGTGGGTGTGTAGATACTAATAGACTCTTGTGCATTAATAAAAGACTTTGCTGTGTGGTTAGAAATAGGTGGTGGTGACTGAACAATAAAGAACACACACTCGGCCTCTTACCGAATGACTTAAAGTAGGGGACATGAATCCTGTCAAAAACAAAACCCAATCTTCCAGGACCACTGGAATCTACATAAGATATAGACATCTAGAAAGACCACTTTTACATTATATATATTTAAAAAGATTATTCTCAAGTCATATTTTTTTAACTCATCCAAGAGCTGATATTGCACGAAAACAAATAACCTAAAATGAGAAGAAAGACAGGTACTTCTTTGGAGAGATTGTAAATAAGAGTAGATTCACCTATGTAAAAGTGGATAAGAAGAATTCATTATTATTTTCAATGCATTTCCAAAGGATGGTATAATAGAACCTCTGAAAAGTGAAGATGATTCACACTTGCAGGTGACAATACAATCTGTTGGCAGGGCAGATACTGGCTATAGCCTTCTTTTGTGGATGCATTCCTGGAGAACACAGCAACCACCAAAGTAGGAAACACATGAAGCTCCCTCCTGCTCTTGGCTTCTCACCTAAGAAAAGAATGTCATAAAATGCTAGGGAAGAGCATAAAACTCTATTGCCCCAGTGGAATGTCTCTCTTGTAGGTGGGGAAAAAAATAAAGAAAAAAGAAACAAGTTTCATAGGAAAGCCTTAAAGCTTAGGGTGGAGAACAAACTGCATAAAGCCACCAACAAACCATTTCCAACCTAGAATAAATAGGAATTTAAAGACAGTGATGAATTAAAGTAACCATAGCAACAACAACATCCAAACTGAGTCCAACTCTTTCCTGCAATAATGGTCCTAATGTAAGAAATGGCATTTATCCCAGGAATAAATATGACTACCTTTATGTACAGTATGTCTCACAAATGATGAAAAATTAAGGAACACATACAAAAAAATCAAGGGAAAAAGTATCTCACTGTCAAAAGATAAAGCATCTTACTGAATGTAACTCAGAAATGACACAGGTCTTGGAAATATCAGACAGGGCATTTAAAATAATTGTGGCTACTATTAAAACAAATGAAAAGGTAAACAACATGCATAAACAGATGATAAATTATAGCAAAGAAATAAAAATAACAAGACTAATGTGAAAATGCTAGAAAATTTTAATGACAGATTTAGAGAATGCCTTTGATGATCTCACCAGTAGGTTTGATATAGATAAGGAAAGAGTTATTTTAAACTGAAAGTGAATTAATAGTAATTATCTAAATTGTCAAAGACTAGAAGTAGAAAGAAAAAAGAAACAGAACATACAAATATTGTGAGACAGCATCATTATTTAATATATGTTTCTTTAGAATCCTAGATAAAGCAGAGAAAGACTATGAGGCAAAAGATATATTTGAAAAGATAACAGTTGAAAACATATTTTATGTAACTAAAGATATCAAAGTACAGGTCTAAAGTTTAACCGGACACAAAGTAATCAATGGGATAAAAATGTTAGACTAGAATTTTGTGAAGAAATAGAAAATATGAGCAATATTATCCATAGCCTTTACCTAACTGACTTCCATAGAACACTCAACAGAAACAGAATACACAGGGGAATATATGCCATATTCCATGATATTGGCCATAATTCCAATCTTGACAAATGTGAAAGAATGTAGAAAGTAGATTCTTAGATCTAAATGAAATTAAATTAGAAACAAAAAATAATTGAAATAATTACCAATATTGTTTATTAAAAAAAGATAACTCTAATAATGTATAGGTCAAAGAGAAAATCCAAATGAACATTTAAAATGTATTGAAAAATGTATTGAATGAAAAATAAAAATAACCTATTTCTATCTATTTATCTTGTCCCGTTTGTGGCATACAAATGAAGCAAGGTTAGAAATATACTGTATTTAATAGTATATTAGAAAAAAGAAATGTCTTAATTCAGTGATCTAAGCTTTCTCAATAAGAAACATGAATAAAAGCAAGAATCTGTAAGATTAAAAATAAATAGAAGTCATGAAATTGAAAATAGAACAGCAGTGAAAAATCACTGAAACTAAAAGCCTATAATGACACTGATGAAGAAAAAGTCCAAATTGTTTAATTAGAAATTAAAGATATTATTACAGACTATATAAATATTAAAATGAAAAAACTATTGACATTCTCAGTAGATACAGAAAAAGCATTTGACATAATTCAGTAACCATCCATTATAAACTCTTAAAACATTTAAAATAGAATGCAACTTCCTCAACATAATACACAATATCTACAGAAGACCTACAGCTAACATTGCATTTGATGGATTACTGAACTCTTTCA
Source organism: Tamias sibiricus (assembly GCA_025594165.1). Taxonomy (NCBI): domain Eukaryota; kingdom Metazoa; phylum Chordata; class Mammalia; order Rodentia; family Sciuridae; genus Tamias; species Tamias sibiricus. The sequence continues at coordinate 52,783,537 of CM046661.1, forward strand.
CTCTACAGAGAGAAAAGATTCTTTTGATTCACATTCAATGTTATACTGGAAGATCTAAGCAGTGCAATAAGATAAGAACAAGAACTGAGCATAGAGTCAGAAAATAAGTAAAATGTCTGTCATTCAATTTCAACATTATTGTCTTTGAGAAAATTCCAAAGAATCTACAGTAATAATAAAAAAATGCAGTTGTATCTTCAAGTACTACTGCCAGATAGTTATAAAACCATCTATAGATAATTATCCTATTTTTCAGGGAGCCATTCCTGTAAATTTATAGATTCTATATTTACCATAAATAATTCTAAGTAAAAATATCGCAATCATCACATTTCTAAGGCAAAGGTTCTCTTCTTAGTAAGTATTACTAGTTCACTTACCAGAAAGTCTTTTATTTTAAATTGGATCAATTTATCTGACTTCATTTTTTTTTCTCAAAACTGTCCTATAGATATGGTAATAAAATGTATCAGAGTAACTGCTTTATCTCGTCTTTTTCACATTCCTGCAAAAATCTATTAGAATATGTCCTGAGATCATTGTTTCAAAAGGAATTCACAAAATTTTTGTTTGGGAATTCTTTTATTATGTTTAATATTAATTTGTTATATTTCCAGATATATAGAATTTTAAAAAAAATATTTATTTGCTTTAGTTGTACACAATGCATTTATTTTTACGTGGTGCTGAGGATCGAACCTGGGCTGTGCAGTGCTAGGCGTGCGCTCTACCACTGAGCCACAACCCCAGCCCTCCAGATACACAGAATTTGAGACTTACAAATGTTTTCATTATTAATTTTTTTTGCTTGCTTGTTTGTTGTTCCTTAGTTATTTGAATACACTGCTGCTTTATATTCTGGGAGGAAGGGTTACATCTGAGAAATAGGATAATAATAGTCTTATTTTCATTTCATTTCAGTTAATCTTCTTTGTTTTCTGGAAATTTCAGGCAATTTTATGTATCTTTAATGTTCTGATGAGATATAATGGCATGAGCCTTCTGTGGTTTGGCTAGGCATCCCTCAAAGATCAATATGTTAAAGGCTTGAATGGTGGAAATTTTAAGGTCAGGCCTAGTTCGAGGTCTTAAGTCCCTTGGGGTATACCCCTGAAGGGTACCATGGAACACTGGTCTCCTCTTGCTTCTTTACTTTCATATTCTGGCCGTGAGGTAAATGGGTTTGCTCTATCACCTGCTATGGCCATGATGTGCTATAATCCCCACCTGTGGCCTAAAAGTAATAGGTCAACCTGATCGTGGACTAGCATCTCTAAATTTGTGAGACAAAGTAAACCTTGTCTTTTTATAAGTTGATTCATCAAAGGTTTTTTTTTTTTTTTTTTTTTTTTTTTACATTAATGCAAAACTAACACATGCTATTAAATAACATTTTCTCAATGCTTTTTAAAATATCAATTGAATTATTATTAATATTCTCTTATATTCCTCATTTGTCTCTGTTATTCTAACTTTAGTTCTCCAAATTTTCATGATGAATTTTCACATGTACTGATGTGTTTTTCACATTTATCTGGTCATCCATGGTAGAGCAAGTATGACTCTGGTCACAAATTAAGATGTGCAAGGACTATAATTTCTTAATTTTGTTCTAATTGAATTCATTGTTCATTTCTTAGGCATTGCAGAATATTCTCTTCTTCTGTGCCTGTAAATAAAGTCTCAGGGACTGGTATAGTGCTATGACATTTGGATAGAGTTGGAAAGGTGCTGTTATATTTATCTCTCTATGCTGTGTATGGCTAACTGATATTCAGTAATTTGTCAAATGGTGTCCTTGTTGATTCTACTTTGTACCAATTGAGGGCAACCTTCATGTCCATTTGTTCTCTCTCAGATGACTTGTATTGCCCCTACAGAAACAAGGGGCTATCACTTTCTGCTAGTTCTCCTCCTAAACTCAGTGGTCACCAGTCAAACTTGAAGTACATTTCTGCAGTTAAAAGAAAATATGAAATTAAAAATATTAACTCATTTTCATCTCAAAGTCTAGTTATATTTTCTCTAATATCAGATGGCATAACAAAGAAAACATGTTATTCATGCATGCTGACTTATATCTGTGCTTAAATTGTACCCCACTGTGAGTATTCACTTTTGTCTAGCAGCACTAAAAAGAAAAAAAATGTTTAAGTGTTACATTTTTTCAATCTCTATTATAGAAACTTCTAAAGAATGTGTAATTTAAACAGTGAAATAGAGAATTGGTTTGGTAGGGAAAAAAATCTGAAAACATTTTTAGAAAGAGTTGTTAATGCTGGGGCTGGGATTGTGGCTCAGCAGTAGAGCGCTTGCTTAGCACGTGCGTGGCCTGGGTTCGATCCTCAGCACCACGTAAGAATAAAGGCATTGTGTACAACTAAAACAAATAAATAAATATTAAAAAAAAGAGTAGTTGATGCTGATCATCCATAATTATTTTTACTGGAATTTTAGATTATGAGATTATTTAAATTATTTTTTCCTTGAATGATCTATTTTCATACATGGATAATATTATTATTATAGTATTTTGACAAAGCATTAACATTTAAGAAAGATACACTGAGCAATATTATATTCTATTTTGAACGGACCCTATATGATGGTAATATTCGATCTACAGAGGCAAACTAAAGGGGGAAAAACGAATGTTCACAAATATCCACAAAATGTTATTTGGCCTCAAGGAGTAATAGTTTTCTACTTTGTGGATTACTATGTGATTTTGCTATTTGTTAACTTATTTAGCTTTTTTCTTCATATGTATATATATTTAGTAACTAGTATTTTTTGATAGATTTTCTAGATACAAGAAGAGATTTTAGTTAAGACAACATGTGCTTGTTTCTAGTGCATTAAATTCAGGCACGTTAAAAATCTGGGGATGTGCTGAGGAAAACAAAATGCTATTAAAGTTCCTGTGTCTCTGTGATATCCCCAGGGAGATTTCTTTCAACTGAAAAGTGAGCTTTCACAAAGCTACTTCCAAAGCCATTCAGCGTCTTGCTTCCTGTTAATGGAACTTTAGTGGAAATAAAACCTAATGAATGAGGCTAACCAACAACAAATTTCTGTTCAAGACCTGCAAAGGACTAAAGTATAAATATTAAAAGAAATATGAAGAATGTATCAATGCTTATTCATAATTTGAAATTTATGTTACTTATGAGGTAGGATTTAATACAGGAAAGAGAATGCAAAATTTGGTTGTGGCTATATAGTATCATTTCTATGACAATTAAAATAGATAATTTTGTGCTAATGTGTGAATACAGCACTTTTCTGTGGAAAACAACAGAATATGGATTGGAAGAAAATCCTTATGTGAACAATCAATTATTTGAGAGAAGCTGTCTGGATTACTCCAGAATATTACAACAGCTAATTATAAGTCAAATCGCATCTTCTTTCTGAACAGGGCAATAAAATTTTTAGCAAATTACTAAATTAATTAATTACAAATTCATTATTTTCATGATCATAGATCTCATTGAATATTGCAGGAATCAATGTGATAGTAGAGATTTGTTCTAATTTTCTGTATGCCAGGAACATAAACAGGAACTAGGGTATCCATTGGTAAAGTAGTAAAGAGGTAGTTGAGTCATGAATAGGTACAAACAACAATTGTGTTTCATCATCTATCTGTATTAATTTTTGACAAATTAATTTGCTTTATTGGCTTTATTGCCATCTATGAGAATAGATATGCTTCTAAGTTTCAGGAGGGTTTTGTTAAATGAAAGACAAAGGTGTTAGCAAAGTATTTAGACAATGCCTGGAACATAATTAGTTTTAAACATTTATTTCAAATTTTGTTTTGAAATAGATGTATTTCATTTGCAACAGAGATATAATGAGTGCTCATTTCTTAACTGTATTTTGGCAAAATGTAAATCATTTTCTGAAACACTAAACAATATAAGATTAAACACAAAATTTGGGGGATAATATATCTTTGAATTAGAAAGATAGGGATTCTTATTTTCACATATGTCTTTGCTTGGGAAATACTGGAATTTGGTTCTTGGTATTCTGTGTTTGGGTGCTTGTTAAAGTCCCCAATTTTTGTATCTCTCCATCTATGTGAGTTAGTTACCTACTTTCCTTCAAATTGAGTGTTTCTGTGAATTTTCCAATAATTGCAGTCTCAAATTAAGGAGTTTTCTGAAAATGATAAAATATTCTCCTTCCAAAAAAAGAAAAACAAAACAACAACAGAAACAGAAACAAAAAACTTGAACTAATCCTTGTGAATCTGACATTGTTTTGAAAATATACTTACTAAAGCCTTGGTCTATTGATAAATGGATCTTAAATCACAGGAAATTTGACCATCAATTATTCACACAATAATTTATTATGCTAAGAAACAGGAAACTATTCTGAGAGAAGTCATAAAACAATATTTCTTGCACCAAAAAAATGAGTGTGAGTAATTGTCTCAACCTTGTTTAAACTGAATTCAATAACATTAAATTTTTACAGGATAGGAAATTAGTGTTGCAACCATGAACTTCCCCTTCACTTCTGAAAACATGTCAAACAGTTTTGCTTTAAAGTATATTCAATTTATAAATATATTCTCCAGCTTTTGTAAAAATGTTTTTCTTAAGATTATGATTTATAGCAGCATGGCGAAATGATGTGAAAATAAACTAAAAAGGTAAGAATATAATTAAAATATAAAAGAATAATTTGAGAAAGTTAAGCTCACCCAATTCACAATTAATCATGAAATAAGAGAAATTCCTCAGTTTCCACTATTGCAAAACAATGAGGAATAGTACCAATTTCATAGTTATTGAGAGAATTGAATTCATAAATCACTATAAAAGTGCTTTATGGCCAATATGTAACTTTAACTGCTATTTTCATTTTTTTTAAACAAGTAAGCTTTGTCCCTATTTATTGCATTCCTTCTATAGATATTAATTGGGAATATTTAATTAGGAAGAATTATTGCTTTACTTACTTTTGTTTTCTTATTATGGTACATGGATATTTATTGTATTCTTTTGATAAATCCAATGAAAGTGTTACTTTTTCATTTTTTCAAATTGTTCCAGCTTTGGCTATTGGAAGATTGCATATGTATCCCTTGTATTTCTTTTTAAGAATTTTAGCCCCCATCTCTTGTATTTCTTTTTAAGAATTTTAGCACTTCCTTTCTTTTTGTCACCACAGGATGTTCCAGCACCATCAGATATTTTTTTATTATTTTCTGTTTGAGATCCTAAATCAGCCATTTCTTCAAGGAACTCTGGTTCCTTTTATTAGGGAGTTATATTTTAAAATAATTCATTACAATCTGGTTATTGGTTGCTTATCAAGTACATGAATGTTGGAGGCAGATTTGTTATATTTATAATCTGTTCCTTGTTCCAGTCACCAACAAATCATTCTTGTGGATTTTCTCAGTATGTAACATAATGTTTACTATCACTGTTACTTTTTGAATGTTTACTAATTTCATCAATAACTTTTAGTTGGATAATGATTTGGGTAACAAACAATGGGTGTTTTTGTCAGCTTTCTCATTGCTATGACCAAAAGACCCAACAGAAACAATTTTAGAGGAGGAAAAGGACAACAAGGAGAAAATATAAACCTTAGAGGTATGTCCCAAATGACCCATGGCCTCCAGCTACATCCTCACTGTCTACAGTTACCACCTAGTTAATCCTTATCAGTGGATTAATGTACTGATTTGGTTAAGGCTCTCATAACTCAGTCATTTCACCTCTAAACTTTCTCATGTTGTCTCACACATGAACTTTTGGGGGACACCCAATATCTAAACCGTAACAATAGGCTAATGACTTTTTTGAACTCTACTGGTTTTCAAAATGTCTGAAACAAGAGAAGGATATACACTTTTGGACAGAGGTTATTTGGGAGTTGGCTACACAACCATCAAAAAGAATGGATGAATCAGTGGTTTATGAGGCCTCTTTGCTTGAAGTCATATTAAATAACAAATATCAGTGAAAAAATACTGGATATTGTTGTGGCATGAATCAGTATTCAAGTTAGCAAGAATAGGATGAAAGAAATTGATTTGTGGTCAAGCTCAGATTCAATTTCATTCAGTGACTATTTCTAGTGAGACACGAATGCCTAAAGAGAATACAGCTTGAAGGACTGACAAATTACATTCAAGCATGGCAAAGAGAGGAAAGAAGGTGCTGCAGAGGGAAAAATAGCTCTCCAGCCTTAGCAACCATAGAAGAAATAGAGGTAGTAACTATTCTAACATAGACTGCTGACAAAAAACAGAAGCATAGGAGAATCTGAAAAGAAAGTGAAAAACAAATGTCTAGGATCTTAAGAAGAGTCATACTGTTTAAAAACATGTGCTTCCATAAAAAGTACTGTCCATTTAAAATATTTAAATTCAACAATTGATCTTTGATCACCAGCTATATGTTAATTAATGAGACAAGCAAAGGAGATGCAGTGAGCATTACTGGTATTCCCTACTATTGTGGCCACCACACAATCTCAGCCAGAAGTGGGAATGTGACCTCAGTTGCTGCACCACCCTTGCTCCTGGGAAGATGAGTGATAGACAGGGGTTAAGAGAAGATAAATCTGTGGGTACTAAACTATCTTGACAACAGTCAAGGTGCATGAGTTTTTGATAAATAAGAAGTGCTTTGACTTTGCTTTTTTTAAAAAAAGGATGAATCATTCTTCTTTTCTTTTGATATTGTATGCTTACTAGTTGTGTGAGTCAGCTTTTCCTCACTGTAATGAAATACTAGAGATGATTATCTTATAAAAAAGAAAAGTTATTTGTGACTCATATTTTAGAGGTTCTGGTCCATAATTAGATGGCTCCATGGTTGTGGGTCTGCGGTGAGATGGTACATCATGGTGGGGGTATGTAGCAGAGCAAAACTGCTCATCTCATGGTCAGGAATCAAAAAAGAAAGGTATGGGGTCCCACTATCCTTCTCAAGGGTATACCCTTAATGACCCAAGGACCCTTTCACCATGCCCCCTTTATGGTCCCATCAACTCCCAAAAGTATTCCACCCTGACGACCAACCCTTTAACATATGGGATTTCGGGGAAATAGTCAAGATTTAAACTATAGCACCAGTATCTTACTAAATAAATTTAAAAAAAATTAAGTTTGTTTTAATTAGTTATATATGACAGTAGAATGCTTTTATGCATTTTGATATCATACATAAATGGGGTATAATTTGTCATTTTTCTTATTGTACATGTGTAGAATCACATCAGTCATGCAGTCATGTGTACATAAGGTAATAATGTCTATTTCATTCTAGTATCATTCCTATTTCCATATCCCCTCCCTTCCCTTCACTCCCTTCTACCTAATCTAAAGTAACTTTATTCTTCCCTAGCTCCCCCCTGCCCCACCCTTATTGTGAATTAGCATCTGCATATGAGAGAAAACATTTGGCCTTTGGTTTCTGGGGATTAGCTTATTTTGCTTAGCATGATATTCTCCAGCTCCATTCATTTACTGGCAAATGCCATAATTTCATTCTTCTTTAAAGTTGAGTAATATTCCATCAAATATACATACCACATTTCTCAATTCATAATAGCTAAACTATGGCACCAACCTTGGTGCCCTTCAATAGATAAATGGACAAATGAAACTTTTAAAAGAAATCAAGACATCTCTGATTCAAGAAGTTAAAACATCTGGGTACCAAGTTGAAATGAGAAGAGTACACAGGTATGAGAAGAATTTAGAAATCAAAATAAAATGAAGTATCTGAAAGAAGTAATATACTGGAAATTAAGTATGAGCCAATAGTCATCCAAGAGTTTGAAAATGTATTTTGCAAATTACTCAGTAAAGGTGGTTCATGTTGAATGATGAGGATGTTAATTGATTTTTCTGGCTGCTGACATCTACATTCCTTAAATGCTCCCATCTACATGTATGTGCCAGTCCTTACTCCAGAATAATCTTGATCTCAGCTAAATTGTTCTTTCAGAGAGCCCAGAACAAGTGCTGTGCCAGAGTTCCTCTACCTCTTGTTCTCTGATCTCATGGATCCTGGTTTCCACTTGGGTTACTCAGTCCCCTGGGTAAAAATGTCAGATCCCAGTTGCTAATAACTTGTCTCTGCAGTTCTCTTACGTGCAGTTGTTACCACCCTTCACTTGATATCTATATACACATTTTAAGCCCTGGTTAATCTTTAATTCCTTGATCAGCTCCTGGACTCACGTTCATAGAATCCATTCTTAGACTGGCATCACTTTAGTGATATCTTTATAAAACCTGTTATTATTGGAAATATTTGCATCATGTACTCCCACAAAACTGGAAGTTATACTCCATATATGTATGATAGGTCAAAATACATTTTAGTGTCATGTATAGTAAAAAGAACAAATTAAAAAGATAAATATTTGGAGTATACATAAAAGACCATTTCAGTCAATTCTTAATGGGGGTGGGGGGATGATGGCCAGCATCTCATGGGGGGGGGGGTGTTTCTTCTTCCTGCCGAGGAGGGTGTAAGCCACCTGAAAACTTAAAATCTAAAATAATTAGTGAAGAACAAAATACAAAGAGTCAGAAATATATTTACAAAAGTGGGGCCCCTGATACATTCAGTCCTCAAAAGAGCTGGGACTAGATAAAGGAAAGATGGCTCCAGTGGTTTATTTAAGGGGGCACATCAAAGGTAGGGATAAGGTTTCAAGGGTGGAGTCTTGGTGATGTCTTGCAGTCAGCATGTTGATTGGCATCTTGGCAGGGTCACACCCATTCCAGGTCCTGTGTGGGACATAGCAGAGCAGGATAAAAATTCACAATGTCCCTGGGCAATTGACCAGAGAAAATGTCCCCTGGTTATTCCCATACACCAGATGTTTCTATCCACTAGGCTTCAATGTGTGGTGTCCCATACACGACCCATGGACAGCTCATGACAAATTCTGTTGGCTTTGATTCCAAGAAATGGCACAATGGGTGAGCTAAAAAATAATTAATGGAAGTTCTGCATGTACAGGTACTAGCACAATCATAGTGTCCTCACTTCTGCCTTTATTTTGAATATCTGGGTAAGGCATTAATCAAAATGTAAAAGGGACCTTGGTAGGGACGAAGAGTTTCTTTCACAGTGGAAATTTACCAATTTCAAGGACACTGCTGCTAAATGAACTTGATTTGTGTTTTTATCCTTGTGAGCTAGTTGTAGTGCTTAGTTTTATTATTAGAAGATGATTTTAAAAGGGCAGCACAAATTTGTCTTGTAATAAGATAAGTAGACATAAGGGCAAGAAGTCACTACCAAAGAGATTGCTGAGAATTGAAGACAGGTTTCCTATTTCAAATGGTAACTAGGGAAATTTCCATTAACCCCAGAGCCAGCAGGACAAAACTGAAAGTGAAATTGGTAGGTCAGCAGTATTGTGCCAACATGAAAGTAGGTAGAAATTTACCTTCTTCTCTTCTCCCTACACCTTACTAAAAATATAGTTTGTACCAAACAAACAAACAAACAAAAATGTATCCTCCAAATCCAATATATTACATCATCTAGATTCATTAGTCAGGTATAGTTCTAATAGTTGAAGGACCTGGAAAAGACAAAATATAACTATACAGTATACTTTATATCCTCATAATTAGTTATAAAAAAACTGTGTAGATACAGGTAGAATGCTGGTAACACATAGAAGAGTTTAATTTTTTATAAGTTTCCGAATATATAACACATATTAGGAAGACATCTTATTTACAACATATGGGTGGCTTTCCTACTGTATGTTCAAAAAGAGATTAAAAAAACTCCTAAGTGGCTTTGGAGTTGAACAACGGTGATCATATGCTTCCCATGTTGACAGAACTTACCTCTAGATGGATCTTTCCTTGTGTAAGAGTAACAATAAAGGAAAATATATTTTTGGAACATAAAAGAATATCCCACAAGTTTAATTTAGGCAGGTGTTAGTTTTTCTATTTCTTTTTTTTTAAATTATTTTTGTTGTTGTTAATTTTTTAATTTATTTGTTCTAATCAGTTATACATAACAGCAGAACGCTCTTTGATTCACTGTACACAAATGGAGCTCAGTTTTTCATTTTTTTGGTTGTACATGAAGTAGGGTCACACCATTCGTGTACCTAGGATGATGATATCCATCTCATTCCACCATCTTTCCTATTCCCATGCTTCTTCCCCTCACCTCCCTCCCCTTCGCCCAATCCAAAGTTCTTCCACTTGTCTTCTACCCCATTATACATTAGCATCGACTTATCAAGAGAAAACATGATTTTGGGGGATTGGCTAGTTTTTCTATTTCTGTTATTAAAATTGCCCAAAAATTAGTGAGTTAAAACGGTTCAGGGAACTGTAAATCTAAAATAGGTCCTTTTGGTTCAGAAGTCAATGTATCAGCAGGGTTGCACTTCTTGGAGTTTCCATGGAAAATTCCATTTCTTTTCCTTTTCTGTTTGCAAGTGGCCACCATCATTTCTTGGTAGATAGCAACCATTTGCCATTTATGAGCCCAGTGTAAAACTGAGTCTTTTTCTGTTGCCCTTTCTCTGATCCTTTCATTTTCTCCTTGGCTTCTCCATTTAGGAGGATGCAGTGAATACATTGGGGCCTGTCCTGCAAATCCAGGATAATCTCCCATCTTGGTGTCAGTTAGCAACCTTAAAAGCTTCTTCCCCCTTAATTTCCCTTTACCATGCAATTTTTAAAAAATATATAAAACAGGTATATTTTATTGTATGTAAATTATGCCTCAATAAAGTTGACTTTTTTAAGCAATTAAATATAGGATGAGCCATAAAAATAAAATTTCGATAAACTTCAAAGGACACTAGTCAACAAAAGATTTCTTATGTATGATATATTAAGTATATCTCCAACAATGATGGAATTAAGGTAGAAATCAATAACAAAAAGCTAGAATAAGTATGGAAATTAAACAACATCTTAAATAAGTAATGGATAAAGAATTACAAAGGATACACAATATTTAAGTAAGTGACAAAGTATTACACATAAAAATATGTGAGATCCTAGTTAAGCTGAGCTCAGAGGAAAATGTATAGCTTTAAATACATACATGTGAAAAGAAAAAGATAAAAAAAATCAATAACCTAACCATCTTTCTCAAGAAGTTAAAAAGCAACAAATAAAAATGATAAACAGAATTTAATAATATAAAATAGAGATGATCAACAAAGCCAAAGTTGATTCTCTAAAGAGTCTAATAAATTTATAAACTCCTCAAAAGGCTGATTAAGAAAAAAGCAGATAGAAAGAAAGCCCAGATAACCAACATTCTGAATAAAAAGAGGGGAAATAACTACAGGCTCTACAACCATAAATTCCTTGTTTTAAAAATGTTCATTCTCCCCTAAATGAATCTATTACAGATACAGTACAATCCCAATCCCAACTCCCACAAAAATGGAACTGACAAGCTGGGTTTTAAAATGCATATGGAAATGCAAAGCCAAAATAACTTTGAACAAGCAGAGCAAAGTTGAATAAGCAGAATAAAGTATAAGCACTTATTCTGAATATCAAGATATAATATAAAACAAGAATAATCAATATAGTTTTAAGCATGAGAAGACAAAACAGAGATTTCTGAAAATACACATATACACATGCATATGTACACACACACACACACACACACTGGATTTATGCAGTAATATCACTGCAAAAACAATTAAGAACGAACAGCCTTTTCATTGTTGGGTCAATTCATATTCATGTGGAGGTGGGAGTGACAAAACATTTTTTTAAATTTAATTATTTATTTACTTATTCATAATGCACAAATATAGCATCTTTTTACATACAACTGCTTGTATACAAAGTATATAAGTACCATTCAGATCTTCAATCATGCATTTGGGATAATGATATCCATCTCATTCAACCACCAATTTTTTTTTTCTTCCCTCCCTCCCTCCCCCCTTGCTCCCTTCCTTCCCCTCCCTTTCCTTTGACCATTCTAGTGTTCCTCTAATCCTGTGTACCCCCATCCAACAACACTGTGAACTAGCCTCCTTATATCAGAGAAAACATTCAGTATTTGGATTTTTGAGATTGACTAATTTCACTTAGCATTCTATTCTCCAACTTCATCCATTTACCTGCAAATGCCATTATTTTATTCTCTCTTATTGCTGAGTAAAATTCCATTTTGTATATATACCACATTTTCTTTATCCACTCATCTACTGAGGGACATCTAGGTTGGTTCCACAACCTACCTATTGTGAATTGTGCTGCTATAAACATTGAAGTGGCTGTGTCACTGTAATGTGCTGTTTTGAAGTCCTTTGGGAATAGACCCAGGAGTGGGATGGCTGGGTCATAGGGTGGTTCCATTCCCATTTTCCCAAGAAATCTCCATACTGCTTTCCATAGTGGTTGCACCATTTTGCAGTCCCACCAGCAAAGTATGAGTGTGCCTTTTTCCCCACATCCTCTCCAACATTTATTGTTGTTTGTGTTCTTGATAGCTGCCATTCTGACTAGAGTGAAATGAAATCTTAGAGTAGTTTTGATTTGCATTTCTCTAATTGCCAGCGATGTTGAGCATTTTTTCATGTATTTGTTGATTAAATGTGTATCTTCTTCTGAGAAGTGTCTTTTCAATTCCTTAGCCCATTTATTGATTGGGTTATTTGCTTTTTTGGTGTTAAGGTTTTTGAGTTCTTTATATATTCTACAAATTAGTGCTCTATCTGATGTGCATGTATTAAATATTTGTTCCCAATTAGTTGGCTCTCTATTCACCTCACTGATTGTTCCTTTTGTTGAGAAGAAGCTTTTTAGTTTAAATCTATCCCATTCATTAATTCTTGGTAATAGTTCTTGTGCTACAGGATTCTTATTAAGGAACTTGGGGCTTAAACCGACATGTTGGAAATTGGAGCTTACTTTTTCTTCTATTAGGCGTATTGTCTCTGGTCTAATTCCTAAGTCCTTGATCCACTTTGAATTGAGTTTTGTGCATGGTGAGAGATAAGGGTTTAATTTCATTTTGTTGCATATGGATTTTCAGTTTTCCCAGCACCATTTGTTGAAGAGGCTATCTTTTCTCTGCTGTACATTTTTGGCGCCTTTGTCTAATATAAGATAGCTAAAATTATATGTATTAGTCTCTGTGATCCACTTTGAATTGAGTTTTGTGCATGGTGAGAGATAAGGGTTTAATTTCATTTTGTTGCATATGGATTTTCAGTTTTCCCAGCACCATTTGTTGAAGAGGCTATCTTTTCTCTGCTGTACATTTTTGGCGCCTTTGTCTAATATAAGATAGCTAAAATTATATGTATTAGTCTCTGTGTCCTCAATTCTGTACCATTGGTCCACCAGTCTGTTTTGGTGCCAATACCATGTTGTTTTTGTTACTATTGCTCTATAGTATAATTTAAAGTCCGGTATGGTGATGCCCCCTGCTTCCTTTTCTTGCTCAGGATTGCTTTGGCTATTCTGGGTCTCTTATTTTTCCAGATGAATTTCATGACTGCTTTTTCTATTTCTTTGAAAAATGACATTGGAATTTTGATTGGAATTGCATTAAATCTGTATAATGCCTTTGGTAGTATGGACATTTTGACAATATTGACTCTACCTATCCAAGAGCAAGGTAGGTCTTTCCATCTTCTGAGTTCTTCTATGATTTCTTTCTTTAGTGTTCTATAATTTTCCTTATAGAGGTCTTTCACCTCTTTCGTTAAGTTGATTCCCAGGTATTTTATTTTTTTTTAATGCTATTGTAAATGGGGTAGATTTCATCATTTCCCTTTCAGAGGCTTTGTCACTGATGTACAAAAATGCCTTTGACTTATGGGTATTGATTTTGTATCCTGCTACTTTGCCAAATTTATTTACTAGTTGTAAAAGTTTTCTGGTAGAGTTTTTTTGGGTCTTCTAGGTATATTATCATGTCATCAGCAAATAGTGCTAATTTGAGCTCTTCTTTTCCTATCTGAATCCCTTTAATTTCTTTTGTCTGTCTAATTGCTCTGGCCAGAGTTTCCAGTACTACGTTAAATAGCAGTGGTGAAAGGGGGCATCCCTGTCTTGTTCCAGTTTTTTAGAGGGAATGCTTTCAATTTTTCTCCATTTAAGATAATGTTAGCTCTGGGCCTTGCATAAATACCTTTTATAATGTTCAGATATGTTCCTGATATTCCTAGTTTTTCCAGTGTTTTTAACATAAAGGGGTGCTGTGTATTTTGTCAAATGCTTTTTATGCATCTATTGAGATAATCATATGATTTTTGTCTTTAAGTCTATTGATGTGATGTATTATGTTTATTGATTTCCAAATGTTGAACCAGCCTTGCATCCCTGGAATAAACCCCACTTGAACGTGGTGCACTATCTTTTTGATATGTTTTTGTATCCGATTTGCCAGAATTTTGTTGAGGATTTTTGCATCTATGTTCATTAAAGATATTGGCCTGAAGTTTTCTTTTTTGGATGCGTCTTTGCCTGGCTTTGGAATTAATGTGATATTGGCCTCATAGAAAGAGTCTGGAAGAACTCCCTCTTTTTCTATTTCTTGAAATAGTTTGAAGAGCATTGGTATTAGTTCTTCTTTGAAAGTCTTGTAGAATTCGGCTGTAAACCCATCAGGTCCTGGACTTTTCTTTGTTGGTAGCTTTTTGATGACGTCTTCTATTTCTTAGCTTGTAATTGATCTGTTTAAACAGTTTATAGCCTCCATTTCCAGTTTAGGCAAATCATATGACTCTAGAAATCTTTCAATGCATTCAGTATTTTCTATTTTAATTGAGTACAAGTTTTCAAAGTAATTTCTAATTATCTTCTATATATCTGAGGTTTTTGTTGTGATATTCCCTTTTTCATCATGAATGTTAGCAATTTGAGTTTTTTCTCTTCTTCTTTTTGTTAGCATCGCTAAGGGTCTGTCAATTTTGTTTATTTTTTTCAAAGAACCAACTTTTAGTTTTGTCAATTCTTTGAATTGTTTCCTTAGTCTCAATTTCATTAATTTGTGCTCTGATTTTAATTATTTCCTGTCTTCTGCTGCTCTTGGTGTTGATCTGTTCTTCCTTTTCTAGTGCTTTGATATGTGATGTTAAGTCATTTAATTGTTTTTTTTTTTTTCCTTTTAAGGAATGAACTCAGTGCAATGAATTTTCCTCTTACTACTGCCTTCATAGTGTCCCAGAGATTTCTATACAATGTATCTGTGTTCTCATTTACCTCTAGGAATTTTTTAATCTCCTCTTTGATGTCTTCTTCAACCCCTTGTTCACTCAGTAGCATGTTGTTTAGCTTCCAGTTGTTGGAGTAGTTTTTCTTATTCCTTGTTTTGTCATTGATTTCTAATTTCATCTCTTTATGGTCTGAGAGAATACAGGGTAGTATCTCTATTTTTTTATATTTGCTGAGAGTTGCCTTGTGACATAATATATGGTCTATTTTGGAGAAGGAGCCATGTGCTGCTGAGGAAAAAAAAGTGTTTTCTTTTACTGAGGGATGAAATATTCTATATATGTCCATTAGTTCTAAGTTATTAATTGTTTTAAGGAGGCCTAAGTTTTCTTTGTTTAGATTTTGTTTGGATGATGTATCCATTCTTGAGAGAGGTGTGTTGAAATCCCCTAGAATAACTGTGTTGTGGTCAATTTTACTCTTGAACTTGAGAAGAGTTTGTTTGATGAAGGTAGGTGCTCCATTATTTGGGGCATATAGATTTATGATTGTTATATCCTGTTGATGAATGGTTCCCTTAAGTAGTAATAAATATCCATCTTTGTCCCTTTTGATTAGCTTTGGCTTGAAGTCTACCTTATTTGAAATGAGAATGGAAACCCCTGCTTGCTTCCGCAGGCCATTTGAGTGATAAGACTTTTCCCAGCCTTTCACCTTCAGTCTATTGATGTCTTTTTCTATGAGGTGTGTTTCTTGGAGACAGCAAATTGTTGGGTCATTTCTTTTAATCCATTCAGATAATCTGTGTCTTTTGAATGGCGAGTTTAGGCCATTAACATTCAGTGTTATTATTGAGATGTGATTTTTATTCCCATCCATTTTTATTCATATTATGATGTTTAGCTTGATTTGGTTTCTCTTCTGGTTGGTATTTCCCTTAGTTTAATATCTCCCTTTGTTGATATTTCGTTGTTATTTTTCTCTTCTTCTTCATGAAAAATTTTGCCCAGGATGTTCAGAAGTGCTGGCTTTTGAGATGCGAAATCTTTTAACTTTTGCTTGTCGTGGAAGGTTTTTTATTTCATCTTCGAATCTAAAGCTCAATTTTGCTGGATATAAGATTCTTGGTTGACATCCCTTTTCTTTCAGAGCTTGAAATATGCTATTCCAAGATCTTCTTGCTTTTAAGGTCTGGGTAGAAAAATCTGAACATAGTCTGATTGGTTTCCACCTATATGTAACCTGCTTCCTTTCTCTTGTGGCTTTTAATATTCTCTCCTTGCTCAGTATATTAGGCATTTTCATTATAATGTGTCTTGGTGTGGATCTGTTGTGATTTTGTATGTTTGGTGTTTGGTAAGCCTCTTGAACTTGGTTTTCCCATTCATTCCTCAAGTTTGGAAAATTTTCTGTAATTATTTCATTAAATAAATTACTCATTCCTTTGGCTTGAAACTCTGCCCCTTCCTCTATGCCAATCACTCTTAAGTTTGGTCTTTTTATGTTGTCCCACAATTCTTGGATGTTATGTTCTTGATCCCCTACAAGTTTTGCTGTATAATCTAAATTCTTCTCTAGGATATATATTTTGTCTTCATTGTCTGAGGTTCTTTCTTCCAAGTGGTCTACTCTGTTGGTGATGCTTTCAATTGAGCTTTTATTTTGGTTTATTGCTTCCTTCATTTCTGGAATTTCTGTTTGGTTTCTCTTTAGAGCCTCTACCTCCCTATTGAAGTAATTTTTACTTCCTGTATTTGTTTATGGAGTTCTTTGTCAAAATGATCTTTCGCCACCTGTATTTGCTCCCTCATCTCATTTTTGAGTTCATTGTTAAGTTCCGCAAACATTTGGAATATGTAATTTCTAAATTCCATCTCTGGGATTTCACCAACTGTGCATGCCATGGAATCTACTGAGGAGGTATATTGATTTTTTTGTGTCACTTTCTTCCCTTGTTTCTTCATATTGCTTGTGCGTCTATTCTTCCTGCACTGTGGGACCTTGACTATTTTGATTTTACCTTAAAACCTTACGTTGCTCCTGTAGTACAATGCTATCAGATTCCCTTATATTTCCTTTACACTTTAAAATCAAACACTTTCTAATCAGAGAATCCCAGTTTGATCACAATGTACAGATTTAGTTAACCCAGATATTGTTTCCAATTTACTCTGTATGCTTCTGATGGGGTTTTTATAGTTTCAAGTAATGGACACAGAGGTGATATGTTTAGGAAGAAGGAAGTGATTGTATTTACTTGTTCTTTCTTAGAAAGTATGATAAGAGAGTTCTATGGAAGTGGTTTAGTATCAGCAGACAAGAGAGGAAAGAGAATGGAGTGAATGATTAGGTGGAAAGACCAATTTATATATAAACCTAACTTATGCAGCGGTTGAGAGAAGAAATAAAGAAAGATGGAAAAGAAAAAAAAGAAGAAAAAAAATGACAAAGGATTAGAAATTAGTGTAAGAGAGAGGAGAAGGAGAGTGAGTCTAGAAAATAGAGAATAAACTATATATAACACCACTTTGCTATATATTTCAATTGTACCATTCTAAAAATCCCAATTTGTGCATATAACTTGTTTTTGCCTCTGTTGAGTATGCAATGGCAGGGTGTAAATAGGGAAGATGAAGGAAGAAGAAAAAATACAAAAGTGAGAAGGAAGGAAAAAAAGAAAGAAGAGAGGAGCAGAAGCAAACAAACACACTGTCAATCAAAAAAAAAAAAAAAAAAGCAAAAACAAACAAAAAAAAACCCCTAAGAAACAACAAAACAAAACAAAAACAAACAACAAAAAAAAGTTGAATCCAGGAACAAGTCTCTAACAAAGTGGACCCTTGGAAGCCCTTCTTTTTTCCCTTCCAGTTTAAGCCAATTGACCCGGAGGATCATGTCCAGTCAGCAATCCTGTTAGTGGAGTCAAGGATGCACCTTTGGCCAGTTGCAGAATGGCACAGTGGAAGAGTGGAAGGGGCTTATCCTCAGGTCTGGCCCTGCGTGCAGCAGCAGGGAGATGCTACTCTGGACCCTGGAGGCCAGGCAAACTGGCGGCTGGGTCTCTTCTTCCGGCGGGCGGGTCTACCATGCAATTTTAACACATTTTTGTGTTCTGAGAATTTAGACTTGAATATTTTATATAGTTATTATTATTTCCTACCACAGAGAGAAATGTAATTAGACTAATTGTTCAACCAGAGCTCAGTAATCAGTAACTTATAAGAACCAGAAGAAAATTTTGGAAATCAAAATCTTAAAAAAAAGTTTAAGTAATTAACAATGTATACTCTGTAATAATTGGTCATTTTATTTCTTTCATTCAAAAGTTTATCATTATTATTACCTTATGTCAGCTAGAGTCCTTAGAACAATAGAAAATAATAGTGAAAATGAAGGAAAAAATCAATAGAACAGAAAAAAACCCAAAACAATATTAACAATGTAAAAATTGAATAAGGTGTTGAGTAATAAATTAATATATAAAATTATGATATATATACATATTTATTGCAGTTAATATTTATTATCTATAATGTGTATAAACATGTACATGTATAACTCATATTCATTTATATATGAGTGCATGATATATGTCATATATCATGTTAATATAAATGTGTATTATACCACTCTTTAATATAGTTATATATATATTCAAACAAATTACCTCATACAAGTATGAAGAAAAATCTTATTCATATATTTTTTATTCATATATTTACCAAATGACGTACATAAAACAATATTGGCTGAAGCATTATGATAGTGGGAAGGATTGGGTACAACCTAAAATATTTATTACTATCTAAAAATTAGGTTCAGAATATGTAAAATAAACTGATGATAAAGAATTTGTTTTTGTTGTCCTGGAGACAAATGGAAATACTTCTAGTTGTCAGCTCTAAATATACTGCTGGCTTTTTGTTCTAGCATTATATTCATTATAAGAATAGGAAAATGGAGAAAGAGACTTTTCTGCAAACCAAAGTTTATGAATTTAAGTTTTAAATGCACACACACTAACAGACATTCAGGTCATACAGGCTATTTTATTCAGCTTTTGTGTTGTTTTCACCAAAAATTACAACAAGAACAATTTAGAGGAGGAAAAGGTAATTTGGGCTACAGTTTCAGAGTTTCAGTACATGATTGGTCAGCTCCATATCTCTGGGCCTCTGATAATGCAGAATATCACAGCAGAAGAGCATGGCAAATAAAAGCAGTCCAGGACATGATAGCCAGGAAGCAGGAGGTGGTGCCCGGTGGGGAGAGCTCTGCTAAACCAAGGACAAAATATAAACCGCAAGTCATACCCCCAGTGACTTACTTCCTCCAGTCACACCCCACCTGACTTCAGTTAACACCCAGTTAATCCATATTATTGGACTAATCCACTGATTAGGTTACACCTCTCACAGTCATCATTTCACCTATGAACATTCTTGCATTTTCTCACAGGTGAGCATTTGGGGGATACCTCATTTCTATACCATAACATAGACAAAGAAAGTGTTATGTTAGGAATAATATTTATAGGATTTCTTTTTGGTGAATGAAATTTAGATTTCAGATATAAAGGAGGGAATTTATGTAGACTTCTATCATGAATATGATTAATTTTAAACTTTGAAAATGTTAAAAAATAATTATACTTAAAAAGTTCAATAATATTAAAATGAACATTTGCTATAATAAGAAGTAACCTTATTACTTCTTTTTTTGTGCATGATTTTTTAAAATTCTAATTTGTTATATATGACAGCAAAATAGCACCACACACACAAAAAGAAGCAAACTTATTACTTCTAATAATCTATGGATTAGTATGAATGACAAACATAAGACAGAAAAATTACCAATAGTGTTGAAATACTAAAGAAAACAAGAGATGTGGAGGGCAAAACAAAGAACTAATGAAGCAAAACCATGACATTTCTATAGTAAGCCAAAGCTAGAAATAGAAGCAATTATCAAATATGAAAAAGAACACTTTGTTATTTTTTTATTTGAAGTAAGACTTGTATGTACAAATTGATGAATTCACAGCTTTCCTGCCAAAATCAATTAATTTATTTTCATATCTATATAGTTGTCCTTTGCATTAAAAGCAATCCTAAAATAAGTTAATCATATAGGAACTTTACTTATGAAGGAATTCATGAGTTGGATTTCGTTGAGTTACCTATGAAAAATTCCAAGTAAAATGATTGCAAAACTGAAGGAAAAAACCAACTACTTTTACAGTGTTGAGAAAAATCAATTATGGCCTTAATATTTTTTTTCTACCCAGAATTTGGTTCGTGTATTAGGCAATGTAACAACAAGCAAACGTCTAGGGCTACTGTTATTTCATGGAAGATGTGCATACATGGTGGTAATTACAAACAAAGGAAACTGAAAAATGGTAATCATCATGTCACCTGATTATTTAACATCACAGCTTAAGTATTTGGAGTGAATACCATTGTTTCATTTCCAGCAAGATATAACTTGGTAGAGTCAGGAGCTCTGTATTATATTTAGTATATGTGGAACTTCTACCTTACAATTCCCCATATGCAGAATGTTAGTTTTTCCCACTCTGCATGGCCGCTGCTCAGCAGCAACAATAGCATCATGATCTATGATGCTGTTTCTGCCCTGTAGAGATGAAAAATCAATGTGATAAAAA
Organism: Tamias sibiricus; assembly: GCA_025594165.1. Lineage (NCBI taxonomy): Eukaryota > Metazoa > Chordata > Mammalia > Rodentia > Sciuridae > Tamias > Tamias sibiricus. The sequence continues at coordinate 52,804,383 of CM046661.1, forward strand.
CTTATCATTATTAATATCAGCTAGTAATAAATATATGTCTCTCTCTATAAAATGCTGTTATTCATGCTCAAATTACTTTTGTGTTACCCTACAGACCTATGTGATTGATTAATTTTAAGTTGAAAATAAAGAAGGATAATACAGATCTTTGAACACTATAAAAGGTACTTTAAAGTAAAAATGAGTAAGAACTGGAGTTTTAAAAATAAATTCTTGTATTTAGTGATTTGGATTTTAAACTTTGTAAGAGAAGGTTTTTCTTGAAGAATACATGGCTTCCTCATGGGAGCTAAATTGCTACTATTTCTGAGTCTATTTGGATGTGTCCTTCTCAGGAGCATGTCGTACTCCATGGGTTCTAAAAAAATGAGTTGTATCTTGCTTTATTTGTGATGATGGTTTGGGGATGTGTTTTAGGTTCATTATTGGTCTAGAGAGGGGGAGCACTAAGGTGCAGTACAGAGTGCTCTCTTTCCCACATAATGATCTCCATCAGCTGTACCACACTTCATTTTTTCACTCAGACATAGGACTATGGAGATTTAAAGTCAAGAAAAGTCCCTACTCTGCCCAACACATGTACCAGTCATTGCAGATTTCTCCTATTTATTAATTCTAAAGCCGCCACTAATTACAGAAAGAGACTATGTCTTAGGTTATTTCTAAGAAACATTTTGTCCTTCAGAAGTGCACTGCAATAAGACAACTATTGTCGTCAAGGAGAGCACAGCAAGATACCTTGTAGTCCTTTCTGGTAGCTACCAAAGTTATGTGTGTGTCTGAAAATTGGGGTTATTCAATATGTTTTTGCTGGAGCACAATTTTTGTGACTGCAATTAAGTGGAGAGATGGCTTCTAAATATCAACACATTATCACTAGAACTTAATGAAATAGAGGAGATCATTCCTTTGTTCTGGTTTCTGTAGACAAATGTGTCACTGGAAGCTTTCTAAGCTTTCTAACCAGTCTTTTTAGATGTTTATCAGAAAAATATGCTCAATGGAGTGTGAAGTGGACAGAATGAAGACAGGATAGGAAAATAGTCCTGAGTGAGCTGAGTAATCAGCAGACTTTTCAAGAATAAAGAGGAATGTTCACTGGCAAGATTAACTAGGGCACACACACACACACACAGAGTTTTCTTTTTTCTTTTCTTTTTATTTTTTTTCTTAAACTGAAGTAGCTCTATTGCTTACAATGCTGCTGTGAGACCAAGTCACTCTTTGGGATTATATGCGTGCATTTTTAAAGTCACTTTGTGCTTTTGTGGATTTGAAATATCAGAAGTCTTAGAATTTAGACAGAGATTTTTGTTACAAGAGGCAAAACTAAAAGCCAATAAATGAAATAAAGAATGCCACATATAAATTCATTTCAATTTTCAGAGATACTCATTTTTCACATCTTTGAAATCAGAATACATCTTAGAATCAATGATAAGTCAGATATGAAATGCTAGTGTTTAAAAAATTGTTTGTGGTACATCAGGTAACAGTGCATCATATAACTGACAACATCTTAGATATGATGAAATAGGTTTGCAATATTTTTTTAGTTTGCAATTCATTGATTTATTTTTATTTCTTTTCTGTGGTTTCTGATGCAGTTGCCTGGTGATTTATTTCAATTTGAGTATTCAGGGTTTGAAGGTGAACTCATTAGCTAAGTAAGTGCATATCCATCTCACTCAGTATATGGAGCTTACAGCATCAGATGGCTGCAGCCTCTCTCTAGGCTAGCCAATGGATTTGAACTAGCTATTTTCTATAAAATTATGTTTAAAGTGTTTAAGTTGTCTTATCAAATTTAAAAATCAACTACTTCAATATGGTAGAATTTAGTTCATCTAAAGGTCACCTCTATATCTTTATGGGTCCTTTGTATCTTGTTCCCTTACTTTAAGCTTGATTACCTTATTTTAAGTTTATTTAGGCTCCAAATATGCCTTGATTCTCTAGGGTTAAGGAAGGATGGCTCATGTGAGGAATCATGGCAAAGATGCACTGAAAATCTGAAAACCAAAGCAAATGTTAGGATAAGGCTAATGACATAGACACTGGAGGAAGTTGTGCTTTTGACGAATTTTTTTTAGGTACAGTTTTTAATATTTGCTCCTTTGATTGTAATTATCATCACATTTTATAGAATTTATGCATTTGTATTATAGTTTAATTAAATAACATACAATTGGCAGCCACCGGATCATCTCCAATTGTTCTGATTTTAGAATAATTGCCCTTTCTGCTAGTTTGGAAACAATCGCATTTTGTTTTTCTCTATAGTGATAGAAAACTATCAGAACTTGGTAGGCAATTGAATCCCTTTTAAGGGAGTTAAAATCCAATTAAACTCTCATTTTGTGCCTTCATTGTGTATAATTTGCATTCTACTGTTCATTTTCCATCTTTGGTTAAAATACAATATCTTTCTTTCATGATAGGTGCCTAGAAATTTGTTTTTGGATCTGAACTTAAGTTCCTATTCTTTGTTATTGAAAAAAGTGTTTTTGATGAGGAATAACTTATATGGAATTATTTACTTCTATTTTTTTTTTGGGGGGGGGAGTTCTCCACTGTAATTGAAAGCCATGGTCATGGTTACAGAGCCTGTAGACAGCTTGCCTAAGCTAGAGAGCCAGGGTCTGTCTTACTACTCTGGAAAATGAAAAACAACAACATTAATACTTATTTCTATTTTTCTTGTGGTTTCTCCCCAAATTGCAGGATGCAACAGTGTGTATAAAATAATAGAGAGAAGAGAAATTATAGAATGTGCAATCAGAGGTAGTTCAGACATAAGAAAACTTCTAATACCTATTGAACTTTTGCAATGTTATAACCAGTATTATATATATTATTAATATTCACTAAGTCCTTTACTTCTTGTCTCCAAAACAACTTTTTATGTTAGTTGTAAACACTATGCTTGCTTTAGGGATTAGATATTTGGGGCTGAGAACTTAGGTTAACTTTCTTAATTGTCTGCCCCTATTGTTACAGTAAGCAATAAACTTTGTTTTGCTCCAAAATTAATGTCTTCTTCATTATTTCCACATAATGTTAAATGTATGTTATGAAATTACCAAAGAATTTAAGATATCAAAGGGACATCATTGATTATTCATTTTAGACTTTCACTCTTACCCGGTTAAGATACAGACTTGATGCAAGGCAAATTATAACAGAGGCAAGAAACCTTGAAAACTAGGGAGTTAGTTAGATAACTAATGCATGAGTCAAAGTAGTAATACTAATAATATTAATAGCATTTGTAGGTAGAAAATTATATTTTAAAGGCTATTTGTAATGTTTACATATATCATGTGAGTGCTAGATGTAGTATTTATAAGTAACAAAGATGAGATGACCTAGATAGTCTGCTGAGGACAACTTGAAAAGTTGAATTAAACAATGAAAACAAAAACCTTTAACTTAAAAAGACATCAGAGTATTAATAAAAAAAAATACTAGCTCAGGACTCAAGAAAAGAAGAAAATCAAAATGTCAAGTCCTGGAATTTAGTCCACATTCTTCTGGGTTCTTGATAAACCTAGGAGAGTTGTGAGATGATTTGTTTGTATTTTTGCTTTTGACAGTCTTACTGGACTAGTATAATAGGATTTTGAATCCAGGTCCCACCAAAAGTAGTATTTATTTATATTTTTGTGAATACCTTTTACTTTTATTAGGAACCAAAAACAAAAACAAAAACAACCGACCAAACAAAACCCTACAACTTTGAAATAAAGAAAAACAAGAAGATAGATCCTGAAACACTTTAATCTTTAAAATTGAATTGAGTTGAACCAAGATTGTCTGTACATCTATGTACCTAACCAAAATAGCATGATGACTCCTCTCTGGAAGAAGGTGATACACTAGGACCCAAGTAATTTTCTACAACAATTTTCCAAATGTAATGCCTGAAATGAAAAAAGAATCAAGCAAAAAAGGAGATAAGACCCCATGAATGACAGCAAAAAGCAGACAAAAGAAACAGACCCACAAGTGCACAGAGAATAAAGACATAGACTTTAAAATAACTCAGTTTGTCTTCATGAATAGTAAATAAGTGATTGAGAATTTTTGAAAATAATATTGTAAAGTATTTTCAAAAATGAAAAAAAAATATCTAAAAACTGCAATGTAAATCAAAAGATGTGTTTAAGAGGAGATCAACAGAGCAGAGGCAGGGGATTAAGGGGGAGGGCGAAGGGAGGAAGAGTGGAAGAACTAGAGAATAAAATTGGCCAAATTATACTATATGCATGTATGAATACATCATAGAAGTCCAACTTATTATAATTATCATGCTCCAATTAAAAATATAAACAAATAGAAGGAATATCAGAAAAGTAGAGGCAGGAGAACAGGGAGAGGGAGGAGAGAAGGAAAAAGGGAAGTATTGAGGAAGGTATTGGAGCAAATTATGTTATGTACATATGTGAATATGTCATAATGGTTTACACTATTATGTATAGTTATAATGCATTAATAAAAACAAAAAAATGAAGTCAGCAAAAGGAAAATGAAGGGTATAATGCAAATGAAGAAGGGACTCACGGACTGGAAGATAAATTACAAGAAACAAGAGTTTATGTGTAAATTATATGGTAATAAAATCTAAATTTTGTAGTTGGTGTTGTAGAAAGCGGGGAAGAAAAATCAGAAAAATGCAATATAGGAAGAAATGATTTGCTAATATTTATCAAAATTAATAGAAATCAATGCAACAGACACTATAAACCTAATTATTTAAAATAATAAAAATTATATACCTATCACTATGTATCTCACAGGGTGTCTCAGAAAATATTTTCAAAGGTCACATTCTGTAGTTGTCTTATTGATGTTGTACTTTGGCCACAGCAGGTGTTTACTTCATGTGTATCTTCATGTGTTTTAACCTATAACCACTCTCCCCATGCTGTACAGAAGAAATGTGGGAACCTTGAATGTTCATTAATTTGTATATTGGAGCAGACTTAAGACCATTTTCTAAGAGAAATCCTATTAGTGTCAGTACAGTTTCTCTTGGTTTGATTCAGAATAGCTTGTGATAGTTTTTACCTAAAATTATCTGTCTTGATAATCTCCCTCTCTTAAAGCTTCACAGTACAAACTGTTTGGGTGACTTGCAGACATCCTGAAGTGAAGAAACCTGCTTACAGCCTTAACTCTTTCCAAGCTTACTGTCAGAACTCTTTTTGTGTGCATCAGGAGTAATTCTGGGGCACTCCTTGGGAGTATTCAATCTTATGCTTACTAATACAAGGTCTTGAGAATCAAAACATTACATAAGGAATAAGCAAAATAATAAAGGAATGACTACATTTTGAGATGAGTGACAGAGGGAGAGAACTGAAACTAGGCAAGGGACTGATGACGAGTTTGTACAACTGGAGGCTTAGAATGGCAGTATAGAAAGAGGAACAAAATTCATGGAGCTGTGACCCTGGCTCTCCAGCCAAGGGGACTCTCCATCGCAGGGCAAAGGATAAATTGGAAAGTTTCAGTCGACCTCTTCATTACTATGCATATTGACAGTCCTAGTTATAGCGGAGTTCCACAGTCCTCACAGGTTGAACACAGTTTGGGGAGATGCCTGAATTTGCACGGTATATTTGCTTCAAAGAAGGAACTCCAATTGTCTTCCCTCCAACCCTAAAGGCTAAGCTGCTATGGAGTGGTGTCATTTTGGGAAAGGAGTCACCATTAGAGTATATGCTTGCCTAGATACTGATAGTCTCTACCTTTCCCAATTCCTGGAACCCTATGAACATTTTATTGAGCCCCCATAAAAAGCTGTTATCTCATGAACCCAAGTAGGCCCAGTTTTTTGCAACTGTGACCCTAGTACCTGAGCCCTCACAGTGTTCTGCACTACAGGGAAAAATTGATCCAGCTCAGTATAGGTTGCTATTGCTGAGACCTGGTTTGAGGCACTTGGGCCCTGGACACCCATCTATTCCTTCTCTTCCTTATGCCCAGGATGGCTGTTGCTGATGTCTATGGCCCCCAGCCCATTAATAATAACCACTTTGGGGCTTGAGGTAAGGAATGATCCTCATAATCTACATCCTCAGTGCAGTATTATTGCCACTAGAAGCCCCTGCTACCAACAACACCGATTCCTGTGGGACCTAAGAATACATCCTTCACGGCCATTCCCCTAGCACTGCTACTGCTCTTATCAGAGTCTCAGGAATGAGTATTAATAGGTGCTTACCCCCGTCCACCAGGTCTTGAAGTAACACATCCCTTGCAGTCCATGTCCACCACAAAGTTGCCCTATTACCTTCACAAACAGCTGCATTCTAATCCATTGAGACATGTGCCACACCACTGATATTAGAAATAGCTGAGGAATATACACAGAGTTTTAAAATTCCATGTCCACTCATAACCAGAGCCAAAGTAATCTACCCAAATGATATCCTACAAGTTATCTACAGGAAGCAGTCCTTCCCAATAGCTCTATAGAATTGGAGGAGAAAACTGTCCCAGCAGTAAGCAGATATACAAATAGGGAAAAAACTGACATGAATAGATAAGGAAGCATGACACTTTGAAAGAAACACAGTAGCTATGCAGAAACATATCCCAAAGTAAGAGAAATCTACAACATGCCTGAAAATAAAATCAAAATAATGATCCTAAAGAAACGCAGCGAGATACAAGAGAATAGAGACAGACAATTCAATGAAATGAGGAAAAATACTCATGGTCTAAATGAGATATTCAACAAAACAGAATGAAATAAATTTTAGAGCTGAATGATTTAATGGAAGAAAAATACAATTGAGGATGAGCAGAGAGAGCATTTCAAGATGGCGGAATGTCACTTTCCTGGCTGCTCCATGAAAGCAGACAGGCACCTTCTCAGCAAAGTGGGTGAATGAAACAAAAAAGGAGGGGGAATTTTACTGGAATTTAATACTGGACACTCAAAACAGATCAGGGAATCAGGAGATCAGATATAATAAAATAAGGAAGAAATCCTCAGCACCACAGATGCTGCCATGGCCAAAGGCACCACTCAAGCAGTCCCTCCATGAGCAAAGTGGGGGGTTAAAGGAATCAAAGGAACCCATAATTTTAGGAGGACTGAGGCAGTCTGGGTACAGAGAGTTTAGAAATCAAAGACACTGCCTGACTAAACCGAAAGCCATGCTGCACAATATCCTTGTACGGGAAGGAAACCATATCTCTCCCTGCAGTGTTTGGATTACAGAGGAAGAATATACACAGAGTTTAAAATTACAGTGTGGCTTCACCAGGCCTGTATTTTGGGCCAAAATCAGGTTTGCCAGAAATTGACTCCCTAAGTTTTGCAGCTGCCATGTGGGGGTTGGCAAAGATTTTTCACCCATTCTGTAGTTTCTCTCTTCACATTCTTAATTGTTTCCTTTGCTGTGAGGATGCTTTTTAGTTTGATACCATACTACTTATTGATTCTTGATTTTACTTCTTGCACTTTGGGAGTCTTGTTGAGGAAGTTCGTTCCTAAGTCAATATGCTGGAGAATTGAGCCTACATTTTCTTCTAATAGGCACAATGTCTTTGGTCTAATGCCTAGGTCCTTGTTCCACTTTGAGTTTTGTGCAGAGTGAGAGGGGTTTAATTTTATTTTGCTACATATGGATTTCCAGTTTTCCCAGGACCATTTGTTGAAGAAGTTATCTTTTCTCCAATGTATGTTTATGACTTCTTTGTCTAATATGAGATAACTGTATTTACGTGGGTTTGTCTCTGTGTCTTCTATTCTGTGCTATTGGTTGACATATCTGTTTTGGTACCACTACTATATTGTTTTTGTTATTATAGTTCTGCAACATAATTTAAGGCCTGGTGCTTTACTTTTCTCACTGAGGGTTGCTTTGTCTATTTTGGGCCTCTTATTTTTCCAAGTGAATTTCATGATTGCTTTTTCTATTTCTGTGAAGAATGTCATTGGAATTTTAATAGGACTTATATTAAATCCGTATAGCACTTTTGGTAGTAGAGCCATTTCAACAATATTAAATTTGCCTATGCAAGAACATGGGAAGTCTTTCCGTCTTCTATTTCTTTCCGTCTTCAATTTCTTTCTTTAGTGCTGTATAGTTTTCATTGTGGAGTTTTTCATCACTTTTCTTATATTGGTGCCTGTGTATCATTCCTCCTAAATTGCTGGGCAATGGCATTCCCATATTCCTGCAGAGCGTGCTAGGCTCTCATATAAAATATGTTTTGCTATTGATTGAATTCCACTTTGGTGAAAGAGGAGATACTTCTAATTTTTCTAATTGGGTGAGATTTGTTTTATGGCCTAGCATATTTTCCATTTGGCTTGAATATTTCATGACTACTTGAAACATTTTTCATTCTGTCCCTAAATTGCAACTAAGGGAAGGTAGTTAGAAGTGCTGTTCAAGGTTTCTATATAATTGCTTATTTTATTTCCATGTATTGTGTCAATCACTGAGAATGATCTGTATAATCCTTCCAATGGAATTACAAATTTCTTTATTTATTCATTCAGTTCCATTGGTTTTTATTTTATATATCTTAGAACTCTGTTGATAGTAGTAAATGTATGTAACATTAATTTTCTTAATGAATTGATTTCTTTGTTATTAGGTAATATCCTTTGGTATCTCTTGGTACCTCTTCTCACTCTTGTTCAAAAGATTACTTATTATGAAATTAAGAGACCCACTCCAGTCTTTATTTGTTGTATGTGTATGGGTGTATAGATATGTAACCTCATATACTTTGACTTTCTTATGTCTTTATAATTAGAGTTTATTCCTCCTGTATTTTATAGTTAGAACTGATTTTTAAATCCAAACTGTTGATTTCTTATTTTCATTTGGGTTGTTGAAATCATTTAAAATTAATGTAATTATTGACATAATTGGACTTCAGGTTAACATTTTAGTAATTATTTTTTTTTCTCCCCTATGCTTTCTTCTTCTTTTTCTTTTCATATCTCCTTTTGTAATAATTTTAATTTATATCTAATATTGACTTTTTAATTATATTTTAATTATTTCTCCAGTGGTTGCTCATGGGTTTGTCATACATACCTTTACTTATCACAGTCTATTTTCAAATAATATTATGCCACATCACATATGATATATAAACTTCACAACTGTCTATCTTCATTTTCTCATTCTTGTCCTATTGTTGCTATATTATTTACTAATGTGTATATTGTAAATCCCCAAATATATAATTATTCTTCAGAAAGTCAAATGTTATAAGAAAGTAAATTTTGAAAAAAAAAATGCTTTTTACTCTAAGTTTTATTGTTACTGGCAATCTTAATTCCTTTGTGGATTCATTCCTTCTGCCTGGAAAATGAATTTAATTTTTTTTTTTTTGGTAGTGCAGTTAACTTTTCTTCGCTATTATTTTTGAATGGTTTCTTTTTCTGGCAAAATACCAGAGATAATCAACTTATAGGAGAAAGGCTTTACTTTGGCTCATGACTTTAGAGGTTAAGTCTGGGGGGAATTGTTCTTGTTGCCTTGGGCTTGTTGTGGCATAATACATCATGGCAGGAGCATGTGGTTAGGTCCTATTGACCTCACAGAATCTAGAAAGCAAAGAGAGAAAGAGGAAGAGACTAGAATATCCCCTTTGAGGTATCTTCCCAAATGACCTAACTTCCTCCCATTGGGCACTACCTTCTAAGGGTTTTGACTCCCCACTAGCACCATATTCTGGCAACCTAGTCTTTAACACATGGTTCTTCAGGAGATACTTCCAAATCATAGCACAGGTATAGAATTTTGTGTTGATATGATATTTTTCTTTTACTACTTTTAAACACTCTCCCCCAACTCTCTGGTACTGAAGACTGAAGCCAGGGGCAGGTTATGCCAGTACTTTTTATTTTTATTTTGAGACAGGGTCTTGCTAAGTTGATGAAGATCTCACTATGATCTCAAACTTGTGGTACTCCTGCTTCAGCCTCCTGATTTGCTGGAATTACAGGCATGTGCTACCAAACCCAGTTTAAGCCCTCTTTTATGTTTAGGCTTTCCTAGTTTTGAACAAATAATTTGATATCATGCCCATCTTTATCATTTCTATGTAACATTCCTTTTCTTTCTCTGGCTTCCTTCAAGAGTTTCTCTATATTTTTGTTTTTCAGAAGTTCAATAGTAACCCATTATGGTTTCTAAACAATGTGAATTTATTTGGAATTCTCTAAAATTCTTGAATCTATGATATGACATTGTTCATTAATTTTAGAAAATTCATGTTCATTATTCCTTTAAGTATTTTATTTGCCCAGTGTCTCTTTATTCCTGTTGAGACTTGTATTGTGTGACTGGTGTGTTCCACAGCTCTTGCATGCACCATTCAGAGTTTTTTTGTTTTTGGTTTTGTTTTCTTTGTGTTTCAGCTTAGAGCCCTTGCATTCTTGTCTTATATTATCAAGATTGTGGGGAATATAAATCAGAATTTGAACACTTATGTAGAAAAAATTTATTATAAAGTATATTTGATTACTCACATAGAGTACAGCAAGCTTAGCTCTTCAGGCTAAAGAATAAGGTAAAGCTTTAAAATACAATCAGTGAAACTTTCACCGACAAACTTCCTCTAATACTGCTCAATACTGATGCAGGATTCTTGATTCCACCCTGTCTGGTATGAATAAATTCAACTATTTTTGTGACCAGATTATTTCTGAAAGATTCAAAGTCATAGATGTTGAATTGGCTGAGCCTGGGTCACCTGTGATTCTATGAAATGCAAAGAGGGCATCTGGTGTCAGGGACACACATTTCGTATGTATGTGATACAAGGTGTGTTACTTTTGCCTACCCATAGGTCCCTGGCTGATGTGGAGGTATTTGCTTTGTAGCTGCTGAAATATTTTCACTTATTTATTTACCTGGCAAAGAAACCTATATTTGAATATAACTTTGGCACTACTTTTTGACACTAGAATGTACTATAAAGAGTGATAAGTGGATGCTGGTCTGTAACGGGGAGAGGGGAGGCATGGGAAAAATGGAGGAACTTTGATTGGGCAAAGGGGAGGCTGGGTGGGGAGACACCAGATCATCTTGGGAAATAAAATAAAAACTATTATTAAGTTGTGGGACAAAAGCTCATTAAAGAACTCATTTGAAGAAATGGTATCTCTATTACACACAAATTGCTTCTAGGCACTAAATAAGCTCTATCTGTGAGAAAAAAGCAAATCAGTCATGTTGATTTTGAGAACATTTATCTTTAGTTCTTTAGTGAAATCAGAGAAACTAGGAAGGCTGCCCCACTTAAGATGAAAAACATGACAAACCTCTACTTTTTTCTCTTTTCATAAATTAGAATGTATTTAAGTGAAATAGAACACACAGAGTCATTCACAGTTTTCAATATTAGTTAGCTCTCTTTCTCAAGGGAAGTTTTGAATGATATAAAATTTTAATGTTGCATATGAATTCTGGGAATGTTAACAATTTCAGTCTTTATATCAATACCATTTAAAACTTTATGAGCTTATCTCTTTATCAAAGTAACTGTTAGGGATATGAAACAAAGGTTTCAAAAACATGTAGGGCTTTGATAAAATAAGGAAAATAATTACTATAATTGCTGATGAACTAACTTTGAAGGGCTGGACATGTAAATGAAACAACCAGTACAGTGGCAATGAACAGATTTTTTCTTTGTGGTGTTTAATTATGGAGCTGAGAACTTAAACATATATTTTAAGCAACAATCATACTCTTTATGAATGGGAAATAAAGGTTATAGTCAGTCATTTTTCTGTATAAAGATCACAAAGAAAATTCTAAGTTTAGTAATATTCATACCCACTTCTCCCTCAAATTATCATACTTTATTTTAGATTACAAAGGTAAGGTTCAATCAATATGGTAATCAGTTTGTCCCACTCATTCTTAGATCTGATAATAGACTTCAAGGAGAAGCATAACAAGGAAATTAAGTCATGAAAGAGTAAGAAAACCTATAATCAAGGCATTACTTCTGCCAAGGGACATTTTGTCATCACATACCACTGCAGTAGAACCCTGTTTATAAATAATAATGGGAAATATTCAACTTCTCTGAGTTTGTGATTTTATAACAAACAAATTATTTAAATTTTAAGTGAATTATTTTCCATGAGATTTACCCTTTCATGTTGGGCATTTGAGGTGATGACTTCTTAAGCCCCCAATTCACCAAGTTCTAATGTTTTGGACAACTCTCTTAACATATAGCATAGGCCTTTGTACTTGAAAACAGCTATAAATCATGGATGTTTCAATTCTCAGATTATGATACTGTGAGTGGCAATTTAGGGGACACACTTGTGGATATATTTAAAAATATGATACTGTGAGTTGCAATTTAGGGGATACACTAAATATTTTTAAGTATGATTTGAGATTCTGGCATATTTATGTTATTATATAATATTTGCTTTCAAATTATTTTCATTGAAAATTTGGGAAAAATTACTTATGGCTTACTAAAATAGTAGAACACAAAATATTTTTTCCTATATCATAACATTAATAGGATATGCATCTATAATGACAAATTAAATGTTTTATGAAAATAAGGATATTGTTTAAAACCCAGGAAATAAGATTTTCATAATCTGTTGGTCTATCAAAAACACAATTGAAGTTCATGAAATGTCATATTAAAATAAAATTGCCTACAGTGCCTAGACAAATTTAGTATCTATTAATATTTGTCAAATGATCTATTTGATGTGGTTGCTATAAGTAAGTATGTGCAATATATTTTGTGAAATCAAGTAAGTTTAAGGAAATTTGTAACTAGTCTGATAAATCAACAAGATGTTTATTCTTGTTTTGAAGGTCATAAAAATCAAACTTTTAGGCAAAATACAAAAAATAAAATCGGGTAACTCAAAAAATATTTGAGGAGCATATTATTATAATTTCTACATTTTTGCTAAACTGCTTACAACGAGTATTGAGCTTTCTTCCAAATGGAAATCTCTGGGACTAACCAGGATATGTCTGTTATTATTGGCAATAGGGAAAATTTGAGGCATCAATGGCAGACAGTCTGCATTTTAATCTAATGCCGTAGGTTGACTAACCATTTTGAACACATCTTTGTTAAGTGTGGAATGAGAACAATAATATTATATTGTAATATTTAAATATCAGGTAAAAATATGAAGAAGTTATCTATCACATATAATAAGCACTATGAAAATAAATTTGTCTTACACAGGTTTTTGAATAAGGAAACCACTTTAGATAAAAGATTTAAAGGCAAAAAAAGATGATTACACTGACCTCTGAATATGGAATGAAAAGATCTTAAAATATCCTTATTTGATACTATATTCAAAAGAGATCTTTACAACATTAAAGTGATAGAATGAAAAAACAATTTGTACTTTGATGTCACGATTAGAAGTGTTTTTTCTTATCCTTCCCAAGAAAAGTTGTCACTTTAAAATCTTTTTTTGATTCCTGAAATTTTGTGTCATCTTCATCCTTCCAGATAGCACTAGAAGTCACCAAAAACAAATAAACAAAAAAACTTGCCAAGAATTGTGCAGGGATGAGGGATGTGTTCCAGGAATAGGAGAGGGCATTGTTTATATGAAACCAAGTATGATAATTATTGATTGCTGATTTGAGTTATTAAAAATATATAGTGAGTTAAAACAGTAGACATTTATTGCCTCACAATTTTTGTGTGTCAGGAAGGGTTATAGCTTAAATGGATTCACTGCTTTGCTTCATAATGTCTCACAAATTTGCAATCTAAGGGTTAGTCAAGGGTCTGTGAACTTAGATCTTATCTGAAGGCTCTACTAGGGTTTCAAGCTCATTCAGTGGTTACTGATACCACTCAATTCCTCTGGGCTATTGGGCTGACTATTGATCAGAGTCATTCTTAGTTCTTTGCCAACAGGCCTTTCTTACCTGGTAGCTTGCTCCATCAGAGCAGGTAAGGAGGAAATCTATATATCTCCAGCAAAATAGAAGTCATAATCTTATATAATTTAATCACCAAGTAACATCCTATTGCTTTAGAAGCAAGTCACTAGCTCCAACTTTAACTCAGGTAGAAATAATTACAAAAGATTATTGGTATCAAGAAGTAAGGGCTGGGGTTGTAGCTCAGTGGGCTAGGGTTCTAGCTCAGTGGTAAAGTGCTCGCCTTGCATGTATGAGGTACTGGGTTCATTCCTCAGCAGCACATAAAAATAAAAAAGTAAAGGTATCGTGTTCATTTACAACTAAAAAAGGTAAAAAAAAAAAAAAAGGATTTTAAAAGATCTTTGAAATATTCTTACTATATGCAATTTTGATAGTGATTGCACTGAATCTATAAATCATTTTGGATAATGTTATCTAAATAATATTAGGGCTTGTGATCCATGAACATTGGATGTCTTTATGTTTATTACTTTCAATAATGTGTTATAGTTTTGGTGTACAAATCTTGTGCTATTTTTGTTTGCTAAATTTATCCTTTAGCTTTTTATTCTTGATCGCATTGTATTTTTGTGTTTTTAATTTTATTTTTATTTCAAAACTCATTATTCATAAATAGAAGCATGATTGATTTTTGTACATTAACTTTGCATATTGAAATATGTTTGAATTAGTACACTATATCTAATCTCTTCTTTATTCAGAATTTTCTATATCATATCACTTGTGGATAGATAGTCTAACATTTGGCATCACTTGATGGTGAAGCCATTTGTTTTTTCTTTTAGATGTTCTTTGTAGAAAGTTTTAAATTTAGTGATTAAATTTCTTAGTTGTTGGCATAGAATTATTAATGATTTTCTTTAATCCTTTTAATTTCTGTAATTCAAAAGTAATATCCTGTTTTCATTCCTGATTTTGGCATTTTGAGTCTTTTCTCTTTTTCTCCTTCATAAGCTTAGATAAACTTGTCCACTTCATTGATCTTTTCAAAGAACCATTATGGGGCCTTTATTGGTCTTGTTTATTGTTTTCTATTTAATTATATCCATTATAATCTTCACTATTGCCTTTCTTCAGCTTGCTTTGGGTTTAATGTTTCTAGTTTCTTAAGGTGGAAAATTAGGTTATTAATTTAAGATTTTTCTTCTCTTTTTAATACAGATATTATTAATGTACTTATAAATTTTTCTCTATGCATTTAGATGCATTCCATGAGTCTGACGTGTTTTGTGTACATTTTTATTCAGTCCAAAATATTTTCTAATTTCCTGTTGGATTCATTCTTTAGACTTTTGATGATTCAGGAATGTGTTGCTTAATTTCCATTTATTTGTGAATGTCCCAGATTTCTGTCTTTTATTGGTTTCATTTCATTATGGTCACTTTGAAAATTTTCATCTTTCAAATGTATTGAGATTTGCATTTTTGGCCTAACATATTACTATACTTACCCACATACACTTGAAAAACATGTATGTTCTGGTGTTGAATGAAGTAGTATACAGATGTATGTTAGGTTTAGTTGCTGCAATTACAGTACTGCTTAAGTACTACATTTCCTTATTTTCCTCTCTAGTTGTTCTATTATTCAAGGTAGGGCATGAATGTTTCCAAATAATAATGTTGAGTTGTCTATTCTTCAATGTTTCTTTTTTTTCATGTATTTTGGGGCTCTGTGTTTAGCTACATACATCTTAATTATGTTATGCCATCTTGAGAGAGCAACTTATCAATATAGACTATCTTTTTTCTTTGTAATTTTTTGATTTAAAGCATATTGTTCTTAATATTAATATATCAGTTCAATATCCTCTTGATTACTGTTTATATAGTATATATTTTTCCCTGTTCTGTTACATTCAAGATATTTGTGTATCTGAATCTAAAACGTGTCTCTTTAGATGGCATGTAATACCATCTTATTTACTTTAATCCCATTTTTACTTATCTCAGACTTTTGGTTAGAGAATTTAACACACTTTAATTAACTATAATTGTGGATAGGTGGAAGTTACTTCAGCCACTTTGCTATTTCTTATTTCTTACATCATTTTTAGTTCTCTATTCTTCCATTAAGTTCTCCCTATGTGTTATAAACTCTTGTGTGTTATAAACTCTTCCTATGTGTTATAAACTCTAGTGTGCCACTTTAGTTCTCTCATATGTTTACTGTATATTTTTTGTTATTTTGTTAGTGGTTGCCCTGGTTATTATAATTTATATATTTTTATTTATAAAAATCTACTTTAGATTATTAACAACTTAATTTCAATAACATACAATAACTTTGCTTATATTTGCTCCCTTTCCTTTGTGCTGTACTTTTATTAAATTGCATTTTATACTTCATACTATAATCTATATATATGCATGGTAGTTACTTTACTCTTTTAAATGATATAGGAGAAAAAGGTCTTATAACAAAATATAAATTTGTGCTTTCTCTTATATTTACCTATGCAGTTATTTTTACTAAGCTGTTTATTTACTTCAGTGAGTTTAAGTTACTGTTGTTTCCTTTCATTAGCCTATGAAGGACTCTTGTAGTATTTCTTTGAGGGTAATCTGTGAGTGACAGGTCCTGTTAGATTTTATTTATCAGAAAATGTTTCTTCTTTATTTTTCTGAGAATAGCATATATATGTATATGCCTATAAATATGTATATATAAATTATGATATATATAATTTCAAATTATATATAATATATAAAATAGCATATATATGTATATGTATATACATGCCCCCCCCACACAGACATATAATACATATACTCATATATTTATTTTGGTACCAGGGATTGAACCCAGGGGAGCTAAACTGATGAGCTACATCCCAGCCCATTTGGTATTTTATTTAGAGACAAGGTCTTATGGAGTTCTTAGGGCCTCGCTAAGTTCCTGAGGCTGGCTTTGAACTCTTGATCCTCTTGCCTTACCCTCCTGAACTGCTGGGATTATAGCATGTGCCACGGTGCCCAACAAGAATTGTGTATTTTCAAAATGTCACAAAATCTACTGTTCTTTCCAAGATTCAATCTATTCTTTTTTTTTTTTTTTCTTTTTTTTAAAATTTATTTTAATTTGCTCTAAGGAAGCATGCAGACCTTTGGCTAATTTGCACTTCTGAAAGAATTGATTCTGACATATTTTGCACATTTCTCATTGTATTTATGAAGTAGAGGATAATGAAGTTATTACTCTACCATTCCTGATTACTTCTTGGTAAGTTTAAGTGAAGTTTCCTTTTAGTGCTAAATGCTGTCATTATCTTATACGAAAGTGTTTTTATGACCCCAGTGATCTTTATAGTTTTTATTGGTTATTTAGCCAATAAAAGATGATTCTGTTCTTGTCTGCTAAAAAATAGTATAGTTATGTAAAAAGTAGGCCCACTTACTCTTTTTTCTTGGTATCATTAGCATTTTAAGGTAAATCCTCAGCTGGATGACTGGATGGATTTTTTAAAATAATCATTTTAACCATTTGTGTGATGCATCTATTGTGATACTGAGTGGTGTCAAGCAGTAGATAGGAGGCAAAGCATTATAGAACCTCAGGAAGGGAGTGCTGTCTGTCCATTTTCTTCACATCTATTAATACTGCAATTGAAGAAATATGTGAAATATGTGTAGAGGCATCTGGCATTATTCCTAGATCTTCCATTCACCGACCTGAAGTTATATCTTGCCTTTTGTCAGGATGACTAATCCTCTACAGAGGAAATTACTCCCACACATTAGGAACAAAATATGCCAGTTAGTGAGCAATAAGAGCAGAGGAAAACTTTGTCCTTCGTATCCCTTTATTTATTCCTAACACTTTTAAAACTGTTGAAATAAGAAAAAAAGAGAAAGAAAAGAAGAAAATAAATATCACCCCTCTTTAAAAATAAACATTGAGGGAGAAATCAATTTTTAAAGGAAAAAAAATCTTTTGATTCTGAGAGCATGTAATTTATGCCAAACTGTGGTTAAAATAACTAAGAGGAAATAAGAACTTTTAAGTCTCAACTTACACATTTAACATTGATGTAAAGAATTTAAAGAACTTTAGCAAATAAAATCCATCAATGCATCAAGAGAATAATACTAATAACAAGATAGTGAGTTCTGCAGGAAAGCAGAATTGGATATACCATGGGGTTAGTCTTTTTGTTCCATTTGTGCCACTGTAGACAAAGAAAAAGTTTATATCTGGGCTTAGTATTCCTACCTTACACTCATGACTATAGGCCTCCAATGGATATTTGGTTATGTATATGGATTGAACTATATTTCATTATAAGATTAAATATTTCTTTCAATGTACGTGGTGATAGATGGGCTACCCCCCCACCTCCAAGGGAAGTTTCCATATCCTGAGCGAAGCAAGCTTGTTTCATTTTCCAGGCAGGAGCCAATGGGCTTAAAGGTCACTCTGTTCTTGGGGCAGGATGTTTTTTCCCAGGGCAGGAGCCAATAGTCTTAAAGGTCACCCTGTTCCATGGGCAAAGAGCCAATGGTGTTGGGGTTGCTCTGGTGCACCCCCCACCAGAAATCCCTAGTTAAGCTCCAATCCATTCGGAGCTAAACACACAGACACAGCAGTTTGTCCCTGCTGAAAGGAGGCAGCCACTGCACCAACTCCAGACCCACTGTCTCCAGCCTGACAGCAGCTGCCCCAGCGGACAGCTCCAGCCTCCAGCCAGACGGCAGCTGCCTTAGCCGACAGTTCCAGAGACCACATACAGCGTGACCAGGCACCCACATTCAGAGTTTGCACACTCCCCTCTCCTTGACTCCTCTCTCTCACCAGAGCTTGCACACTCCCCTATCCCTGACTCCTTTCTCCCAGCACCTCTTCTACCTCTGACGAGCCACAAAGGCTGGTGAATAAATCTCTTGGCTGCACGGTTGTCCCCGGTGTGATTTTTGCCATTCACATAGAAGTAGTTCCAATATAAAATCGATACCCATTTCTACCTAGATTTTTTTTTTCCCTATTCCACTCCATAGTGCAGAAGTATATTGTTTCTTGTCAAGCCATTATTATTAGCAGCCATAAGCAAAAGTGGCTTCAGGTTTTTTCAGTGTCATCCCTGAGTGAGCAGGTCCAGACTGGAGTACAAAATGTTTCTGCTTTTTAGGAAGGGACACAGTGTCCAAAGTTTTGCTACTTTATTTATTTTTTGTGATAGACACAAGTTCTTTGGAGAGACAAGTACTCTGTATGTATCACTCTAATAATTAAATACTGATTCCCAGACTTTTTCAGTTACAGAGATACATTTAAATCATCATTCTTCAATTACAAAAAAGGCAGAACCCATATTTTTTCATTGTTTATCATTACCCTAAGTGCATGTATGAATACATGAATGGTATGAATATACTTTGTATACAACCAGAGCTATGTAAAAATGTGCTCTATATGTGTATTATGAATTGTAATGCATTATACTGTCATATAAAACAACTTTGAATAAAAAGAAAAAAAAAATCTTTACTGAGCATGAATTATGTTTCAGGCATCCAGTAGTACAAGAGTAAAGCACTCTGCTCTGGTGGTGCTTACACTCCAACAAGAATAATAAAAATAAAAAGTCTTGTAGTGTCTAGTGCATTACATAAAATAATGCTGGGTAAACAGTGGATAGTCATGAGGTAGAAGAGTCTATGTAAAAATAAATGGTTAGTAAGGTCTTTCTGATGAGAAAATATTTAAGTAGTACCTTGCAGAAAAGGAGCCATGAGTCCAGAAGATATCTGCAGGTAGGTAATTGACACAGAAAGAACATGTATTTACATTTGCACCAACACAGAGTAATGGTAAAACTACTGGGATTATTAGCACAAACCAAGGTTGAGGCAGGATACTAAGCTCTTGTCTTAGTCACTTATTAATCATCTCCACATACATACAAAATGAGTCTATTTTCCTTAAGAGTATCATGGTGTTATTTATCATCAATAATTTCATTAAATCTCAACACTTGAGCACACATCTTTTTAATACATAGTGACATAGCAAGAGCATTTGATACTTATTTGATGATTGTCTCCAGGAAAAACACTTGCACAACACTTTGAGTTGCAAGCTGAAACAGCTACTTTTGTTATAGAGGAACAGTTTTACTTGCAAAAACCACTGACTACAAAGCTATGGTTATTCAAATTGCATGTGTGGCAGGCATGTTCTTGAAAACAAAGGAAGCAAGCCCATCAATTGTATTGGTTACCTCGAATATGACAGCTTTCCAATTCTTAAAAGACTCTTCTGATGTGATTTCTAAATTGTGGCTTTAAAAAAATGCATATATATTATCTAATAAAACGTGTCAACACAATGTGTCAGAAGATGTGTAACTCAGTGAACCAATATTTTCCAAATGTCAATGCATGATACTACAAAATCATACATAAATAAAAAAAGAGCCATTCCAAGTAGAAGACAAACCAATAGCTTTTAATATAATGGAATACAAAAATGTCATTGATGTTTTCATATTTCACATTATAACTAACCTTTAAGAAACAACCACATGTATCAAATAAATAGTATCAAAAAAGAATATCCAGAGCAAATTGAAAAGTCTATTAAAATATTCCTTCCTTTATTTTTATGTCCTTGGGAAGGCAGATTTTCTCCATGAAGTTCAATCCAAACAGTATATTTCAACAGATTAAATTCAGATAGGAGAATATGTAAATACCTTGAAAAAGACATAAGGTTTTGATACCACCACAAAAATACATTTGACATTATAGATCTCAGGGAATGAAAGATGAGTAGAAATTATCTAACAATTTATTTAATTTTGGCTGTTACAATAACAAAGCAATTAGATTAAACAAACATGGCTGAAAGACAATTATTGAGTGGCTAAAGAAATAATTCTTTTAGAAGAAAGCCAAAATTTACCTAAATACAAGTTTTAATATTTCAAATCCCTGAGGATCAGCAAGAAGATGCCAATTTTTGATTCAACAATCATCAAGCTATGTGTGTATGTAAACTAAAGAATTAGGTACTTATGTTAGTATTGCATATTTTTATGATAGAGTGTGCTGTAATGATTCTGTTGTAAATTTATTTAAGAAATCAAAACATGATAAATAGCCACCCCTACACTGAGAAGAAAATCAGAGTACAGACCAAACATAGCTTGGAGTTGAGATTTCTTTTAATTCCTTTGCTGTAAAATGTTGATATCCAGTAAGTAAGCTTATTATGTTCAATATTTAGCTTAAGGGTCAGTATTTCTAAAACTAAGTAGGCATGAGCTCTGTATGCTAATATATCTATTTAAAAATATACTCCCACAGTTAATGTGTGAATGTTGACAAATCTGGAGATTTTTTCCGTTATTTGAATATAGATATCTAATTCTTCCCAGTCAAAAAACATCAGTGAATTATTCAGAAAGTTATAAAACCAGAAGAAATATCCCTAAGTTACATAAATCAAGAAAAAAGAATACAGAAAATACTAGGAACTTTGAGAGTCTGAGTTTTCCCTCTGATATAGTTAAGATGTATGATCCTGAAGAAAGATATTAAAGACTCTTCTAGGGAACAACTAGTATCCCAATATCCATTAATCTGGACATAATAATTACAAATTATATTTTAGAAAATTATTTAATGATATAAGTAGCTCTATAATGCAGACAAGAAGAGGAAATACTTCTATACATTGTCATAAAGAATGAAGATTTTAACATGATAAGAAAAAATAGGATTTACAAATGTGTCATATTTTATTCATGTTTTTCATGGTATTTTAGCTTGAATAATAACCCCATCAATCTATTCTTGAATAGTCCTGCTTTGAAGATTATTGAATTTTTAAATTAATAAGCTCTTTGGAACATTTTATGTTTGCCAAGGTCAGAACAAGGATTGAAAATCTAGATTTGTTTACCTAATGTTCAGCTTCGATAGCAGGTGGCATAATGCAGAAATATTCCATGATGTGTATGAAAAACCTATTTCATCTTTAGTTGGTGAAATTATTATGCTGGTGACTCTGCACAATGAAGGTGACACAAGTCACAGCACATATGTGAAGCTGAGTGCAGCCTTCATATTGAATTATCTGGAAACAAAATAAGTGCTGTAACTCATGAATCCCAAGGTGTGACCATAAGAGATTTTTATTTTACTATTCATATTAGACAAACTTTTTCATGATAAGTATTCATTTTGCTATGTGTTTGTATGTCAGAAGAAATTCTTTTTAGACAAGAAGATGTAGAGCAATTTTTCAATATTTTATTTGTTTCTGAAAATAAAAGATAATAGAAGAAAATCAGCAGAAGTGATATGCTGTAAACCAGGCCCATTGGGGAAATCCAAAATTAGTAAATTAATAAAAAAAAATTTTCACTGCTTAGTCGTTTTGATGTTGATAATCCATCAAGTCAAAATTTAGCAGAAAATTAAGCTGGTAGACTACAGAAAAAACAAGGCTGGTTACTAGACTGCTATCCACTTTATTTGTTTAGTCTTCAAAACTATCAGGGAGAAAAGGGATTTCTCTTACATTTTCATTTTTTTGCTTAAGAAATTTCTGTAGTGCCTCAAGTATAAGTTGCTGCTCCTAAAAGCTTTACTTCCTCACAATGAACTGTGAAGACTCTAAAGTCCACACCTTGGAAACAGAATAGAGTACGAATAGTAGTTAACATGGTCCCATTTGCACCATTTATGTCTCTAACTTTTGGGTGACTTTGGACATAACATTTCAATTCTCTGAACCTTAATTTTTGTCATTTATTAAATGAAGAAGAAAAACAAGTTAGTTAATTCTCTTCTCCTCTAAAATTTGTCTTTATCAGAGTGTGCAGACATAATTCTTTCTGAAGAAATAAACCACAAAATCTTCAAATTTTGTTTCAGTTTTTTCACTGTTATATCAGTTTGTGAGTTTTCAATAGTGTAAGCTACCTGGTACCGAAACCCGGGCGGAAAAAACTCTCGGAGGCAGAGTAAAGCTTTTACTACTTTTACTTCTACTTTCTTAGAGCTTAGAGAGGGAAAGAAAGATTTTTAGAGAGAAAGATTAAAGCGAGCTTTTCTTCTTGTCTTCTTAGCTTAGAGTCTTAGAGAGAAAGAAAGATAGAGCTTCTTCTTAGCTTAGAGTCTTAGAAAGAAAGACAGAGCTTAGCTTAGAGAAAGATTAGAGCTTCTTTCTTCTCTCTTCTTTCTTCTGTCTTCTGTCTTCTGTCTTCCTCAGGAGCCTCGGCCTAACTCTGACCAGTCATTACTTCTTCTATCTGGTTTCTCTTCTGTCTTCTATCTGGTTTCTCTTCTGTAACCGCTCTGCCTACGTTCTGGCCGCTCTGATTCTTCTGACCGACCGAGTGACTGCCCGGCTGACTGAATTCTCCGTTCTCCTAACTCGGACCGCTTTCACCCGGTTATATACCTTCAGCTTTGCGGGTGCCTACAGGTGCGTCACATACATATCAGGTGGAACTTATGGCTTCCAGCTAGCTGCAATAGCCCTTCCTAATTAGGGCTCCTTCACAATAGTCTACCTTTGTTCTAAGAGTGAAATGTCACTTTCTGGCAAAATTATGGCTCTGTGTAAGGCTTACTGGGAGTTGGGTTCATGGAGATTGGAGATGTTGATGGATTATTGAACAGAGGCTGATCAAAGCAAGCTCAGGTTTTGTTTGTGATTTCTAAGACTGCTGAATAAACCAGGCTAGGTTAACTGTATCTGTTTTTGTCCCAGATGAAGGGATTTTTAAAAATCAGCATGCTGAGGACAAACCACTTTATTTTGGAGAATATGGAATGTCAACAGACAGACAGGTTAGCTTAGGTATGGAGGAACATTTTGAACCTTGATAGGTTGTTCCACTCAAAATACATGACTTGTCAGAAAGAGACTGCAAAGCTCATGCTCTATGTTCTTTTCTTTGGGACCATTCTTAGAAATAAAAACTCCACAAGACTGTATATCAAATAGCTATGGAAAACAAAGGAAGAATATTTGAAGTCCATCCTATCTATAAGAGCCATTTAGATAGGTAATACTTCAAAGCCAAATACCAATGGAAGTGAGCACAGGGTGGAACCATAGTTTCTAAATACATCATTTCAACATGCACAATTGAAGAGAGTATTTTCCAGAGGAAGTATTCAATTTGGAGAGTTCTGTCAGTTAGAATGTATGTTTATTTGAATATAAAATTTAGATAAGTAATGAATAAGAATACAGCTTTTTGAAACTAATTTGAATCATGTCTTCCTCCTTTATGATATTAAGTCACTAGGTGAAGTTTCATTGGACTTTTAAAAATGGAGTGAAGCGCGGTGGCGCACGCCTGTAATCCCAGCACTTTGGGAGGCTGAGGCAGGAGGATCGCGAGTTCAAAGCCAGCCTCAGCAATGGCGAGGCACTTAGCAACTCAGTGAGACTCTGTCTCTAATAAAATACAAAAAAGGGCTGGGGATGTGACCCAGTGGTCGAGTGCCCCTGAGTTCAATCCCTGGTACCACAAAAAAAAAAAAAAAAAAAAATGGAGTGAAGTTAGTTTTTCTGAGTTATTTGAAAAACGTGTATAGTTATTTTTGCATTTTGATGTTTCCTTCGGTATTATTCTCTCACCTGACGAAGGTGGTCCAGAACCAACCAACCATATTTAGCCACTGAATACATTCTCTCATTATCTACAAGTTAAATTGGAGGTAGGAATGATTTCAGATGATTTATATGGTAAGTAGAATTCTCTTGAGAAACAGAATAGAAAAAGTGGGTTATGGTTATGTAATGAAATCTTCAAAATAAAGATTCAGAGCCTTTTTTTTTTGGTGTGCGCTAAATAAGAGTGCTAGTAAACTAGAGGCTGGAGTGGCTGGAATGTTTCTGTCAATAAAATTGATGTCATTTCATAGTACTTGTGTAAGGCTCATCTCTTTGTACAAATAGAACAAGCAGTTAATTTCAGCTCCTCAATGCAACCATGTCTGTTATAGTTCATTGATTCCTCTGATGAAAGTAAAGGATGTTTACATTTTTCATAGTCAAATATTTTGCATTGTGAGTTTGTAGGAAAACTTTTGCATAAATCATGCTTGTTTTGTCCAAAGAAAATGTTACTTTTACTACAATCTCACTTTATATTAGCAAATAATTTAAAACAGAAAAATATAAACGTGAAACAATTATTTGAAATATATTTGCAAGGGTATAATTGGCTGAAAATATTTATCCCACTCTTGCAATTTGCTGCAACCTTGGGATCAACACCAGATGTACACATCATTAGAATCTAATGGTTTTCTATGCGTGTATTGCTGTGAGGGTTAGAAAATGCATTTGTTCTAAATATTATCCTGTCTGCCTCACTGAGAAATTGCAATATTGTTTGTTTGTCAAACAGCTTGAAAAGCTAGACAATGCTATTAGCAGCAATATGGAAATGTTAGGTAGAGAAATTATTCTTACCTGCTGCTTTGTTATTTGGTAAAGTCATGGTGGTAATGGTCTTCCTATCCTTTCATTACTAATGGATTGCCATAATAAGATCTGCAATTTGCTTTTTAAAAAATCACTGTATAATCACAGAAGTGATAGCAAATTTATTTCAGAAAAGCAGCATCCAGTCACTTTCATGAAAGATATTTATAAAGTGATTTGAGAAAGATGAGCTGTCTGTATATTAGACAAATGAAGTTTATATAATTTTCACCTAAAAATTCCTTCAGTGTCTTTTGCTTCCCTGAATATGCAGTTTTCTATGAATGATCTTGATGTACTGCTCAATTGAATATTTTATTTCTCACTATTTCTACTTCTTTGCATTTTTTGTATTTCTTCACATTAAGGAACAATGTGAAGATTGGAATTATAATCGTTTCATATAGAAAAATTAATATGATAACCTCTTAGTTATCTGATTTATGACTTAGTAGGACTAATTTATAAAATCTCATGAATGTGATTGGGACAGGAGATAATTTTGCTTTATTTTCCAATTATTTATTGGCATATCTCAATGTCTCATAACTCTAAGTTTTAGGTATAGTTTCAGGGTCAAACTAAGAATACAGAACAGAAATATGTAGGAGTTATTTTGGCTAAGACCAAAGAGATGGAGGGAGAGATTAAATGTAATTTTATATATATATGTGTATATATATATATACACACACACACACACACACCATGGGAAAGAGAGAGGTTTGGGGGGTTGCTGGATGTAAGAAGTAAATTGACTATTGTATCATTCAATAACACAGATATGAGTCTCAATAATGTAAGACAAAGAAATTGGAGACATGAATTTATCTTAATATTACAATCTTTTATGTTACATGGAATTTTATGTAGGTTTAAAGTATATCCTTTTCCACAGTAAAATCATCCTAAAATGATGTCAAAATAATTAGTAGCTTCTCTAGACTAGTTTGACTCCCCAGCCACCAATGCCGGAGTGGGACAGGAAGTGAGGGATAAATATTGCCCTTCCCCACATGTCACAGAAAAACACCTTCCTGTTATTCACTGGGGGAAATAATGTGAATAGCTAATTTGAGTCATGAAACACCTGAGAGTCTGCTGCCCCTGGCCTTTGCAGTATTGTGACTTCTCCCTGTTTATCTTTTTCCCAATGATTGGCTGTGCCCAGCTAGGCTGGGCCTACCCTTTGATTCCAGTCCCCATGGGATAAACAAATTAGGCAAGTCCAACCCACTTCCTTGCTCTCTTGGCACGTTAGTTCAGCATTTCATTGTCACCATGTCTGAGTTGGCGCAGGAAGCAATAGGATAATCCATTTTTGTTAAGGTCCATGCTGTGTTTTCCATCCACTCCACCATGGGTACAGACCATTGTATCTGAAATTTTCTTTGTTTTTTGTTTTCCTACTCTACTGCTCAGAAACCTTGAGGTCAGAAAGGGTGTGCCCTTAAAATAACTATAACTATCTATTTTAGCATAGAAGCAGCATTATAATTGGGGAAAATTCTTTCTCCTGGGGATTCACTTGCAGCCATATGTTTTGCTTACTTGGCTATGGGTGACTTTTTTGCTAACATAGGTGAACTTTTGCTAGAAGAATATAATATAGGTTTTTGGAAATCAGACTTTCATCACATAGAAACAGTCTCAGAGCTGTTTATCTACTGAATAATGAAATTAAGTAGGTAATAGTGTAATTAATTCTAATGCAGTTATTTGTTTACTTGTAAATGCCAATATACAACTGACTATAATAAATTGTAGTACCTCTGGAAACTCAATAAATATTAAGCTAGAAGATTTTATGAACAAAAGATATATGTTTGCACATGCATATGTACTTGCAACTTGTATTAAAGTTGTAAGAAGATTAGTATTATAACACAATGTAATTATTGATTTTTAAATGGTTTTAATATTGTAGATTCATAAGAGAGTATGAATTTTAAGCTAAAATATATCACTAGTTTGTTCAATTTGTGGAAGTAGTTAATGATTTTAAGAAACAATGTGACAAATAAATCCTCATTCCTATCAGTTAAATGTTTATAAGATTCACTAAATTTATGACCACATGTTCTCTGTTAGTAATATCAACTTGAGTTTTACAATTATTTTTGTTTCTTAGTGGTGTTTATTTTTTTATTTTCCATAAGTCATCAAGTATCTGTTTAAAAATAAATTTAGGATTTAGCTTAGATTGAATAAATATTACAAATTAATCAATGACCTTACAACAAACAACTGTGTCTTAATTCCTTGCCTTATTTGAGTGATTTTATATTTTTTACTTCTTTAATTTAAAAACTCCTTTACATTAACTTAATCTGTACAACACTCTAAGAATACCAGTCTTTTCTACACTAATAAGATTGTCACCAAAGGATGTTAGCATTAGTTCATGTGTAGGATCATTTTAACATTTACTTATTACAAAAACAAAATCAAGGAATTATTGAAACATGACAAAGACAAGCCCAGGGAGAAGAATAGTTATGCCAGATGACTTAGCAAGTAGAAGTTAATGGGATTGAACACAGAACTTATCTCAGAGCTCGCTATAGTTTGGAACTTAAAGGTACCCCAGAGCCCAAGTGCTAAACATGTGGTCCTTAACTTTGCACTACTGGGAGGTGTTAAAACCTTTAAAAGGTAGGGCCTGGTGGGAGATCTTTAGGTCATTGAAAGTGTGCCCTATGGAGGCTTGGGGTCCCCAGTCTGATTTTTTTACTTTCCATTCAGCCATGAGGTAATTGTTTTTACTCGACCACATACTGCTTCCTGTGCAGCCTCATGACAGGCCCTAAACCATCAGGGCCAACTGATCACGTTTGGTTACCTCCAAAAGTGTGAATGAAACAAACCTTTTCTCTTTATAAGGTGATTTATCTTAAATATTTGTTGTAGTGACAGAAATCTGACTGACACAGAACTTCTGGCTTTAATCCAAAAAAAGAACATGTTAATTTCCTTTGCTCCTGTTGGGTAATAGAGTGGAACACACTAATTCAAAAAATAAGAAAATATTACTTTAATGTTGATTTCTGAAACAAATTTATTGCATGAGACTTTTATTTTCTGTATGAGTAAATCCTTCACATTTATTTACCATCTGCAGCAGCTGAGTGAAATGTTAAAGTATCTTTGAGATTAAAGAAACTTGGGCAACATTTGTAATTCCTTCTTTTTTTAAAAAATACATTTATTTATTTATTTATTTTTGAGTATTTTTTTATTCAAAGTTGTTGTATTTATAACAGTAGCATGTATTACAATTCATAATACACATATAGAGCATCTTTTTACATAACACTTTGTATACAAAGTATATTCGTACTATTCAAGTCTTCAATCATGCATTTAGGATAGTGATATCCATCTTACTCTACTACCTTTTTTTCCCCTCCATATTCCCTTGTTCCCTCCTCCCCCCCTCCCCTTTGACCTTTCTAGTGTTCCTCTAATCCTCCTATGTACACTGACCCAACACCACTGTGAATCATCCTCCTTATATCAGAGAAAACATTCGGCATTTGGAGTTTTGAGATTGTCACTTAATTAAACAAATACTCTCCCAAGTGTTTCCCAAATTGCCCTTCTATGCTATTACATCTTTAACATTTTACACTGTTGCTTTAACTTTCAAATTGTCATCCTCTGTGCCATGTACAGTAGCCTCCTAAATACTCCCTCTTTCTTTCTTTATTTTTCTCATGTTTACAGAGTACATTTCATTTCATGTTACATACAAAGAGCACAATTTCTCAAGTTGCTGGTTTTATATAAAGTATTTTTACAACAATTGTGTCTTCACACATGTATTTAGGATAGTCATGGATAACTCTGTCTGTCATTATTCCTATCCCCTTGCCCCCTCCCCACTCCCCACTTTGTTCTATTTAAAGTTTTTTCATTCCTCTCATCCCCACTCCCTTGCCTTTATAAGTTAGTATCTTCATATCAAAGAGATCATTCAACCTTTCGTTTTTTGGGATTGGCTAACTTCACTTAGCATTATTTTCCCCAAATCCATCCATTTACCTGCAAATGCCATGATTTTATTAACTTTTAGTGCTGAGTAGTGTTCCATTGTGTAGATATACCAAAGTTTCCCTATCCATTCATCCACTGACGGGCATCGGCATCGGGGTTGGTTCCACAGTCTAGCTATTGTGAATTGTGCTGCTATAAACATTGATGTGGCTGTATCCCTGTAGTAAGCTGTTTTTAAGTCCTTTGGGAATAGGCCAAGGAGTGGGATAGCTGGGTCAAATGGTGGTTCCATTCCAAGTTTTCCTAGGAATCTCCATACTGCTTTACAGATTGGCTTCACCAATTTGCAGTTTCACCAGCAATGTAGGAGTGTGCCTTTTCCCCCACACCCTTGCCAGCATTTATTGTTGTTTGTTTTTTTGTTAGCTGCCATTCTGAATGGAGTAAGATGAAATCTTAGAGTTGTTTTGATTTGCATTTCTCTAATCACTAGAGATGTTGAACATTTCTTTTTGTTTCCTGTTGCACAAAATCTTTTTAAATTTTTATTTCTTTATTAATTCTTTTTAAATTATATATAACATTAGGATGCAGGCTCCAGCACTTACCCCCTTCTCCCTCCCCCAGTTCCCCTTCCTCTGCTCTACTAAACTTTCTGCAATTTATTTATAGGTTTGTTTTACTACATTAGTATCTTGTGGATATATTCACTGTGCTATACTCATGTATGTGCATCCGAAATTCAGACAGACTCATTTATTCATTGTTCTTTCTTCCCTTTTTCTATCCCTGCTTCCTCCCAACCAATTCCCTTTATCTAATGATCTTTCCTCTATTTTGATGAAATTCCCTCTCCCTTCCTTTGCTCCCCCTTTTTGGATTAGCTTCCATATATCAGAGAAAACAATCAACCTTTGACCTTTTGTGAGTGGCTTATTTCACTTACCACTATAGTCTACAGTCCTACCCTTCTACTGGCAAAGACCAAAATTTCATTCTTCTTTGTGACTCATGCTCCATTGTGTATATATACCACATTTTTTTTTTTTTTGCATTCATCTGTTGAAGAGTACCTACGTTGGTTCCATAGCTTGGTTATTCTGAATTGTGCTGCTAACTATAATGATATCACTACAGCTCAAAGATCATGAATGAACAGGAGACTTTTTCAGTGGAACTGAGTCATTCAGAGCAATAATTATCATTAGGATGCATCATGTGAGAGAAATTTATATTTAAAAATGGAAAAGTAAAACATAGTAGTGCTTATAGCAGCATAATATAAAATAGACATATTGTACCAAGTAATTAAAACAACTCTCAAATGACTTCATAATCCATTTTAGCCCATCCTTTTTGTATAGAGAACTGACAGGGAGAAATGTACATTTGTTTTACTATGTCATCTTTTTTCATATTCAATTAAAACATGAAAAGTAGCGAGGCCACCTCATATTCATTAGGTAATCTTCAGAATTCCTCAGCTGATAGAAACTCTTCTGACAAAATTTTCTGCATAAGATTGAATCACTCACTCAGATCTATTTCTCAATTACTTTCTTGGCAAGATAAATATGTTTTTGTATGCAAAACTAGTGTTGCATTTAATTATCTCTGCAGATACAATACATCAATAGAATTTTAATTAAGAAGTTCTCAGGTATCTTGGAAGTAATCTATTCAGAAGACTCTTGGAACTTGTAGGCAACAAAGATATCTTCAGGCAATGTTTCAAGTTTCTTTTTCCCTTTTTTCATTTTCTCTTCAGTCAAATTGAACATTAGAGTTCTTTTGATGTGCATTTGTTCTATTTACCTGAAATTACATATATTAATTATATATCCCTAAATGGCAATAACAAACTTGTCCCTATGTAATAACTTCTGCATTGTTTTTATAATAACATAATAAATAACATTTAAAAATTATGATATTAAAATATTTCACTATCATAATTTTTGTAATGTTTATGCAAATATACAAAGCATTTAGTATTTATAATTTGAACATAGTAAATTTGACTGGAAAATAAAAATCTTAGAGCCATGATTTTGCCATTGTAGCATAATAGTAGAAGAAATTGATCTTACTCTTGATGTATTCATTATATCTAAAGAGATAATATGTTAAAATAATTTAGAAACTATTAAAATAATTTAAATATAATGAGAAATGACTAAACTTAATTCTAAAATCAATATACTTAATGGAACATTTTATGCAGAAAAATGATATAGTCTTGAATAGATAACTGTCACATGAATAATACAGACTTTAGAAACTAAAATACTTTTATTTCTGAGATAGACTGAAAGAAGATAAGTATTGCATTGTTCTAAAAATAAGTAAACTTACCAATAATATGCCATATTAAAAAGTAAATTGCTAAATGCAATCATTAAGGTAAATAGATTTTTGATTTTTTAAAAATATATTTATCAGTATGTTTGCACATATATTTTAAAAATACCTTTATTTATTTGTTTTTGTGTGGTGTTGAGGATCAAACCCAGTGCTTCATATGTTCGAGGCAAGCACTCTACTACTGAGCCACAAACCTAGCCCTATATTCTTAATTTTTGACAAGAATAATTGTAGCTAATCTCACTGCTTTTAGGTAGACAGTAAGAATATGTTTTAGTATGTTGAAATATATTAGAAAAAACATAAAGGCTTTTATAGGTATCAATAGAAAGTTAAGCTAATGTCAAAGAAATTATCACTTTGGTGATAATTAAATGGAAATTCAAGTTCATTTATTTCACAAGATGGTCAATATCTTTCTTATAAACTATCATAGCTTCACTACTAATAATATATCATTCTGATGAGGTCTCAGCTGAATTCATATTTCTATTTTTACTTAGACATTTTTTTGCTTCCTGAGAAGCTACCAATGATCTAAATCTTTGCACATTCTAGTCTCATATTTTGAAATAAAAATGGAAACTTCTTATCTCATCACCCCCCTTGGAAAAAAGCCTTCTTTTTACTTCCCATAAAATATAGAGAATATAAAGCCCTAATGAAGCAGAACTGATTAGAAAATTTAAGGCCATGTTGTCTGCCATTTCTTTCTTCATCTACCAGTGTGATTTTGGTTAAGTTATCAATAATGCTTGAAAGCTGAAATTGATTAGGGAAAAGGTGGTTTCCCACGTGCTAGAGTTCAGTATTCTGGTGCTAGTCTCATCCACTAATCCAAACCAAATAGATCACCAAAAGTCTTGCCTTAACTCCATACCAAACATGTCTGCAGTCACTACATTGTGTTGTGAGTGTACATATTTTGTGGGGGTGGTAGAGGATATGAGGATTGGAAAAAAAGGAGATAGTAGTCTTTGCTGAATTTAACATATGTTAGTTTTAGAAAAAGCATAAAAATTCATAACCATGTGAAAACATTGCGAGGACCCTTCCAGGGCCTTGAAACGTATCTATCTAAATGAAACTTCTCAAAACTTTATAGTAAATCTTCCTTTCTAAACCATTGAATTAAAAACTGTGAGTTGCTTCACATTGAAAGTCATTATAGTTCCCCTACAAATTGTGGAAACAGCTAAAATTTCTCATTTTACCACTGTAGCTAAATTTACTTGTTATAATAGGAATATTAGTGTTCTAATATGAATATATTGGTGTTATAAATGTCATTAAGAAAACTACATTAAAACAATATCATTATTTGATATTACTGTGCCTAATAATATTTAATATTAGTAGTGTCACTCAAGAATTTCTTATGAAAGACTAGTTCTGGATTAAACCATTCTACCAAGCTAGAAATGTTTTCACTTGTGAAAAGAGGCTTAATATATTTTCTTAACAAGTATTATATTCTGGTTAAAGATGTTCAGAGAGGCATTCTTTAACTCTTCACTCTTGATTCTATGAAAATTATATGAAATTATATGGCCATAATTTCAGGTCTAAATAATTAGTAACGCTGTGTTTAAATGATTGAGTTCACATATGTATTACCTGAATTTTCTCATAACAAATTTAAAATGTGTAAAGTCATATGACATTCTGGAAAAACAACAGCCTTTAGAAACAGAATCATGAATTCAAATTTCTTTTAGAATTTGAAATTTTCCATACACTAACTATTGAGGATTGTCACCTTTGGCAAAATGAAGGAAAGAGTGTAATCTTACAGCTGTATTGATAGGGTTAAGGACCACAGAATAGATGTTCCTTAAATGTTCCCTTTGCTTTCTTCACTTTAGCAGACAAAAACATTAAACATTTTTCTAACCAGAATTAATTTAAATGCATAGTGCATGACAGTTTAATTCATTCAGTCTTTAATGATTTCTTATTTTTTTCTTAAATAAAAAAATAATAATACAAAGCACTATATCACCTTAAAATGAAAGAAACAATATTGCAGATATAAAAAGTGAAACATTCTTTTGATATACTGTGAATTAAGTTGTTACCTATCAGATTTGGATTTAGAAAACAATATGTTGAAAAAACTCAAAGATAATCCTTTGGGGGAAAAATGTCAATGATATATTGTAGACACAGAGACTTCAGTTATCATTCACATTAGATAGGAAACCATGTGGAAGAAGCAGGGTAAACACTACTTCAATAGCTCAAATCATAGAAGCAGAATGTAGACGGAAATGACACCTATGAGAGTTAATGAAACACCAGGACATCTTTATTGTGGAAGCACTCTAGAAAAGAAATGGAATTGAATGTCACAGTTGTGCCATCAAAATGCAATTTTCAAAGTAGTCAGCAAATCATATACCTGAATTTTGTTCTCAAACGTTGGACAGGAGAGCTCTAATCAGAATGCAAGATTCTTGGAAACAATTCTACCCAGTCCTTATCAGCATGCACAGCTCATCATTCAGAAACAAGGGACTTCCAAATAAGGTTGAAGGTATATATAGGCACATTCTTTAACCTCAATGGTTAATACTGATTGGATTTAATCAGTACCGTGGATCTTTGTGACATACCCTTCAGATACCATGCAGCATGCAGTTTTCCCCAAAAGATACTGATGGAATAATTTACTTATGTTTTACAAACATTCTTATTTGTTTGCCTCTGTACAGATTAAGAAAAATGATTAGTTAATTTAGGACTGACTAAATTAATTAGTTGAAGCCACTGCAGAATTAAAATTTCATTGTTTTGTTTAAACCAAAAATATTTTCTGCCCAAGCGTCATGAATTTCTTAGATTTAGCTTTTCCCTTACTTGAATCATCAGCATAAAGACTTTTTTAAAAAAAAATTATGGATGCATGTTTAACATAAAGGAAAAATAGTTTTAATTAAAAAGTTCTTTTTCATAAGCATTTGTGAATATGGAATAAAGAGTAAATATGAGCATGAGCACAGTGAGATGTAACTGGAAGATAATTTGTAGGTTAACTTCACAGTCAAAAGACTAGACATTGCGTAAAATTAAGTATGAAACGTGTTCTAAGTCCACAGGACAGTGTACCATGTTTCCCTATGTTCTCTTCCAAGAATGTGGAATCACAAATGATGTGTTTAGGTTTATTTTGATTTAATAAGAACATATCAGTCAAATTCAGTTAAATAATGATTGGTATGTGCTACAAATTTAAAATGAAAGCATCTGTCTGCATCTGTCCAAGTTCTCTAAGAAATGGAACTATATGCAATTTTCATTTCATTTTTCAAATACATACCAGTACCTTGTTGTTATCTTATTCTCAAATTGTTTAAAGAAATAATTTTAACTCAAAGAGGGCCATGGACCTGAAGGAAAACATAACGCTAAGACAGTGTGTTGGTCAATTCCTCATCTCACTGTGACCAAAATATCTGACCAGATATTTTGTCATGCTTAGTTTTATATCTATAATAAGTGAATATCCAATGTGTGAGTTGCTCTTTTCCATGGTCTGGATGTGTAATGCTGAGATGGACAGCCCTTCAGAGATAAGCCTTTCTGTGCAAGCCAACTATTGCTGCATTTCCAATGTCCTCTTGATTATTATATACATTGAATTTATTCCCAGTGTCACATTCCTTACTTTGATTTTATCCATTGCTTTAGTTACTCTGATTTACCATACCTTGCTCCTAAAAACTGGTTTGATTTCATCCTGTAGTTTACTATTTTCTTCACTTTGTGTAGGTTTTTCTTGATTTTTAATTACTTCTTAATTTAAATTTGTTTTTAACTGATGTATAAAAATGTAAAAATTATACATTTTGTACATATACAGGGGTACCATATGATGTTTGATACAGGTGTACACTGTACAATGTTTAACTCAGATTAAACTTTGTCACCTCAAATATCATTTTTTATGGTGACATCATTTAAAATCCTTTTTTAAACCAAGCTTTTTGAAATGTATATCATGGTATCATTCTCTACAGTCACCCTACTGTACAATAGCACACCAGAACTTCTTACTCCTAGTTATAATTTACTACCCATTGACCAACCTCCTCCCATCTTTCATCCCTCTATATTCTGTTTAGACTATGGTGACCACCATTCTACTTTCAACTTCTATGAGATGAACTTTTTAGTTTCCACATGTGTGTGAGATCATGTATTACTTGTCTTTCTGTGACTGGATTATTTTACTTTACATAATTATTTCCAGTTCCATTCATGTTGTTGCGAAAGACAAAATTTCATTATTTTTTTTATGGCTGAGTAGTATTCCATTGTGTATGTACACTATATTTTATTTATCCTATTATCAACTGGTAGATACTTCTATTGTTTTCACTTATTGGCTATTGTGAAAGTGCTACAATAAACAGGTATCTCTTCAACATACTGATTTCATTTCCTTTGGATATATACCCAGTAGTGGGAATTGATGGATCATATATCTTCAATGTTAAAGACTATCTTCAATATTCTATCTTTAATATTAAAGACTCTCCATACCATTTTCAGCAATAGCTACACTAATTTACATTCCTACAGAAATGTGCAGAGATCCTCATTTCTTCACAATACTTGCCATTGTTATTAGCCATTCTTTCTAGAGTTGAGGTGATGTATTGTGATTTTGATTTGTTGATAATTAGTCATTTTGAGCATTCAAAAATATAGTCATTGACCATTTGTAGTTTTTAAAGTGCTATTTAGGTCTGTTATGCATTTTTAATTAGATTATTTGTTTTGTTTTGTTATTGAATCTTTTGAGTTCCGGACATATTCTAGATATGAACCCTAACTTTGGTGTGTTTAATCCAATTAGTTAGTCTCTCTCCATCCTCACCAGTATTTCCCCCATTTTGAATAATTATTAACTATAAGATAGTATGCCATATTACAATATTTTATAAAGTAATTTTTGTTTTTTAAATATTTTTGAAGACAGTATTAAATCAAGTAAAATCATGTTGATGTAATCTGCAGTTGCCAGAACATTAAAATTACTAAATATGTAGAGCAAAACATTCAACTGTGAAGCAGTCTATAAATGTCAATATTGTACAGATGTTTTACACACGATAGTAATTATAGAATATCTATAGGGCACATAATTATCTATGGAGCAACTACTTTCGTGCAAATACTATAATATAATTACGAAAAAATACCTTCCAGTGAACATCTCTGACTTCAAATAATCAAAATTTTTGCTTAGAATTTAGTCAGGCAATTAGTTAAACATAGTCCCATTGTCTTCTGTCCTCTCATCTTATGTTATTTATTAGTCTCCTCTCTTCTTCTATTTTCTTTCCTCTTAATTCATTCCAGTTAGACTTTTGTTCCCATCACTCAATAAAAAATGCTCTTAAGGCTTGGGAGGCTGAGGCAGGAGGTTTGTGAGTTCAAAGCCAGCCTCAGCAGCTTAAAGAGGCACTAGGCAACTCAATGAGACCCTGTCACTAAACAAAATACAAATAAGGGCTAGGGACATGGCTTAGTGAGTAAGTGCCTCCTGAGTTTAGTCCCCAATGCCCCCCCAAAAATGCTCTTAACATTGATATTAGTGACATTCATATTGTTAAATCTAATAGAATTCCCATTTCCCTCTTATTTATCTGAAGTTAGTTATTCCCCACTCCCTAATACTCTTCCATTATTTGCCACACTCATTTTATTTTCTTCCTCTGTGGGGACACACTTTCTTAGTCTCAAAATCTCTCTTCTCCTCCCTCACCTGCTCCCAGTCTCCTCAGTGGGTATACTCCAAATCTCAATTTTTGAGTGTTTTCCTTTCCTGTTATATTCTATCTGTATGCATAGTTGTGCATATCAACAGTTTGTGGATGACTTTCAAATATATGTCTCTAAGTCAAATTCTTTCCTTGAAATCCAGACTTGTATCCAGTTGGCAACTCAGTAATATCTTCCACAAGATATCTAATGGAAACCTCACATTCAATACTGCCAAATTAGAATTCCTGACTTTTCTCTCATAAACCTATTCCACCTGTGGCCTTCTCTACCTCAGAGTATATAATCTTCCCATTCTGGAGGCCAAAAATGTCCATGTTATTCTTGATTTCTGTCTTTTTCTCAACTCATTACAATGTGTTGGGAAATCTGGTTACTCTCTAGAATCTGACCTCTTCTCATTACTTCTACTTCTGTCATCTTGGTCTGAACGACGATTCTCTCTTACTTGCTTACTTGGATCATTGTACTCTGTTTATGCTCTGTTATCCTACAGCATATTCTCAAGCTAGAAGCAAGAATGATTTTTTTTTTTTTTTTTTTGGTACTGGGGATTGAACTCAGGGGCCCTTGACCACTGGGCCACATCCCCAGACCTTTTTTGTATTTTATTAGAGACAGGGTCTCACTGAGTTGCTAAGTACCTCGCCATTGCTGAGGCTGGCTTTGAACTCGCTATCCTCCTGCCTCAGCCTCCCAAGTGCTGGGATTACAGGCATGCGCCACCGCGCGCCCGGCTAAGAATGATTTTTATACTAACGTTTAATCAGGCTATTTCTGGGCTTAGTGGCTTATATTTTTCTTAAAGTAAGAGTCAAAAGTTGTTGTTGTTTTTTGTTTGTTTGTTTTTTGTTTTGGTGGTAACTGAACCCAGGGACAATTGACCACATCCTCATATCCCCAGCCCTCTTAATTTTTTATTTGAGACAGGGTCTTGCTAAGTTGCTGAGGCTGGCTTTGAACTTGAAATCCTCCTTCCTCAGCCTCCTGAGTGGCTGGGATTATAATGTGTGTGACCATGCATGGTCCAAGAATCAAAAGTTTTAATATGGCCTGTGTGACTTTAGATAGTCTTATTTTTGCTGTCTCTATGGAAGAAATTTTCAACTGAAGGATAATTTGCTTCCAGGAAATATTTGACAAGTATGGATTGTTACCATGAAGTGAGTGAGTGAGTGAGTGTGTGTGTATGTGTGTGTGTATGCTAGTGTGTGGTGGGGGGAGTATGTGCACTACTGTCATCCAGTAGAGGCCAGAGATGTTGCTAAATATACTACAATGCACAGGATAACACCTCACAGCAAAGAAACATTGGGTCTAAAATATCAGCATCTGAACATCACAAATGTAAATCCTCATTTCCAAATGATCTCCTCTCCTCTCTCTCAATTCCAACAGTGGCATCCTTATTTGACATTCAGAAACAGAAGGCCTTAGAGCATTTTCAGTTTCTTTTCCATCAACCTGAATTGTTTTCCTCCTAGCAACTTACTTGGGTTTCACCTTGCTTTCTTCAATCTCTGTTAAAATGTCATATCTGAATGAATCTCTCCATAATCATTTGTATAAACTAGAAAGCCCCACCACTCCATCTCCCCTAACCAGATTGTATGAAACTTATTAACATCTGATATTTGTATATTGTATATTTGTTTATTGTATATTTCTCCTTATTTGAATGCAAACTCCTATTGGGTAGGTATTTTTGCCTGTTTTATTTGCTCCTTTCTTTTTTCTATAGAGCAATGGCTGGCATGTACTAGGTACTGAATAACTATTTGCAGAAATAATAATAATATAAAGCGATGAAGTGGAGGAAATCAATAGAGACTTTCAATGGACTGCAAGAGAAACTTCAAATCCAGACACTGGCTCATGTGATGTCTAGTCTGGTCACAGCAGGATGTTTGGTGGACAGGGTAGAGCTTGCCTCTGAGTGTTTTGGGTGGAGGATGCAACATGCTCAAGGTCCCTGCTGTTAAAGAAGCATGCTTTGGGGAAATGACAGGAAGCAAGTTTTCCAGGCATAGAGTGAATAGAGAGATGAGAAGTGGAAGAGTTAAGTAGGATAAGGGATATGGAAGGGCTTTCTCCACTACTGCAAGTCTGTGTGTTCCTTGAGTGCAGTGAGAATAAAGAGATAAGCCACGGAAGGCTTTTAGGTCAAGGAGTTACCTCAATATGTCCAAATTTTGGAATGATCAGGATTGCTGTGATGTAGAGGCTAAGCTGGTGGAGGAGGCAATAAAGAAAGTAAAAGGATTCATTATGGGACAGCTACAGTAATTAGAAGAAAAGGTCTTGCTTTCACATATTTTATTTATTGTATGTCTTTATATTTTTAAAAAATCCTGAAATAGATCTTTATCATTTTTGTAAGAAAATAAAATGCTTTAGATTTGAATAATTTATATTCTAAAGTAAAATAAGCCATAGAAATTGGGAAATAAAAATTATGCACATGCTTCGTTATCTTGCCCATAGTTTGGTGGAAAAAAAATAATACTAAATAAAAAGCACTTTGTGTGAAAATAGATATTATTCTCATAGTTAAAGAAACTCAAAGTTTTTTTTTTTAATAGCATCTCTTGTGGAATATAGTTTCTCACTTTGTTTACATTTGCTACTATGATTTGAATGGAGTGTTTGTGTGTGTGTGTGTGTGTGTGTGCACAATCTCTAAATTCACACTCTAAAATCCTAAACCCTAAGGTGATAGTGCTGGAGGTGGACTTTTGTAAAGCAATTAGGTCATGGGATCACAATCCTATGATTGGGATTTGTGTCCTTAAAAAAGAGACCCAAGAGAGTGAACTGGCCTCTTTTTCTATGCAAGGATGCAGTGAGAAGTTGCCATCTATGCACCAAAAAAGAGGCCCTCACCAGAAAATGCATTTCCTTTGATCTTGGACTGCTGTCATTTAGATCTTTGAGCAATAAATTTCTGTTGTTGATAAGCCACCCAATTTATCACTGTAGCCCAATTTTCTCATCTATAAAATAAAGGAGTTGAATTAGATAATCTTTCTGATCCAAAATTCTTTGCTTATAGATTAAATTAGACTGTAATATGAGGGTTAAATCACATATCTGTGTTCTAATTTAAATTTTTTCTTTAAGTATGTGACTTTGGACCCAGTATTTACGTTTGGGAACCTTCAATTTTCTCATGTAATAAATGAGAGGACTTAAATAGATTATTTATTTCCAGTGACTCTGAAGTTCTATAACATTTATAATTCCTGAATTATAATGTTTAAACTATGAAAATGAGGAAGTTGTTGTCTTGTGGTATTTTCATGTGAAAGAGAGATTGAACATTTTTGCAATACACAATGTTCTCAGAATCATTATAAATGAGGCTCACAATCCAGGAAACATTGGAGTTCACATGGTAAGATGATAGTATATGATAAATGATTCTTCAGAAGCCCTATGCTTTTAGAAACCAAAGATCAGTACAATTGAACCTGGAGATTTTGTGGCTGGTGTTCTAGATATTCTTTCTCATTTGGAGCCCTTTAGCCAGAACTTGTGTTGATTTTTTTTTTTTTTTTTTTTTTTTTTGTCATATGAATTGTAGTAGTCAAGCCTTGAGGCATTTTGTTTTATACACCAGAAGTTTAATCAAGTGTGAACCCTAACTGATTAACTATTTAGAAAAGTGATACTTCATTAAATTCACAGATTCTTACTTTGATCTTGATTCAGATTATAGTGGAACCAGAACTTACAAATTTTTATTGGAGGATCTTTTGGATTATGTGAACCTTTTGGGCACAATTGCTTTTTAGACTGCTACCCCAGGGTACCATTAATTAGACACAAAAATAAGGCTAGCAGACATTTACTCCAATTATCAAGAAGTATTTCCCCATAATATTTAATAAAAATTTACACTTAGTTTTATATTTTGTTATTTTCAGGTTGAGCTCCTAATGTAGTCAATTTAGCAAAATGGGCATTATACTTTTGTCTAAAAAGTAGACATTTGTTTTACAATGATAGAGAAGCTATGAATTAAAGGATTTAAAAATTTAACACTGAAAATGACTTTTTTAGAAGGTTTCTTATAGAAAAGTTTGTTTACATGTTTTTGCATATAATACTTGCCATTGAAGTTGCTTATTTTTTTTGAAAATTTGCACATTATCATTTTACTAATTTAGCTTTAATAATCTCATCTAGTAAAGGACTATGAAGAATTCTTAAAATTAGTAACAAAAAGTGTTTCTCTTTTATAAAAAATCATAGAGTTAATACAAGTAGCTCTAGATAAAATTTAAAGTATAATTTGTTGTAGTTTTAAGAACTTTTTTTTTTTTTTTTTTTTGCTTCAAAAGGGAATGCGAAAT
This sequence comes from Tamias sibiricus, assembly GCA_025594165.1. NCBI lineage: Eukaryota > Metazoa > Chordata > Mammalia > Rodentia > Sciuridae > Tamias > Tamias sibiricus. The sequence continues at coordinate 52,846,292 of CM046661.1, forward strand.
GAATGTGGAGACAAAAAACTTGAATTGGTTATGGTCTCATGAATCTTTTTTTGAATTGCAATCAGAGGGGGAGAAAAGAAAAAAAAAAGGTGGTTGAATGAGATGGATATAATTTTCCTAAATGCATGATTGAAGACCTGAATTATACGAATATACTTTGTATGCAAACAGTTGTATGTAAAAAGATGCTAAATACAGGCACTATGAATTGTAAGTATTAAAAATTATAAAAATAAATTAAAAATATTTCAAAATGATTGGTATTAGATATTCCAAATATTTCTTCTCATTTTATCAGCTCTAAGCAGTATAAGAAACTGATCATTTAAATGGTTGTAAATCTACAGCATAATGACAAAATACAAGATATTGATCAAACTAATGAAATCCAGATAAATGAGGTTTCATGTCATCATTAATAGTTTTAAGTAATCTACATTGTCATTCAAGTTTACATGTAGTATGATTATGATGCTTTCCTTTGATACTCATTATTCTTGGAGTCTCCCCCTAATCTTCTACAGTATCCTTAAAGAATAGATGTGCTTGGTTTTGGCAAGATGGTGGAGTAGAGAAAGGAGACACTTCTCACTTGCTCTGCTATTCGGAATTGAATGGCAGGAATATGGTTTCATAAAAAGTCAGTGTCTGTTGGGAATGAATAAGGGTGTTCTGAGGAATCCACATTATCATAGTAGCTGCACAAGAGTGAATCAAAACAGCAATTCAGTAAATGGAATCTACAAAACTGAGATGAGTGATCTCTTGAAATAAGTGATCTGAGCTCTAGGAATAAGAACCTGGCTGAGGTGTGGGTGGGGAAGTGAGATCAATTAAATACAGGTAAAAACTGGAGTTTCTTGAGTCATCTCTTAAAAGTCTAGAAAGGACTCTGGGAGAAGATGACACATTCCAGTCTCCTCACTCCAGCACATGGCTTGAGACTCCCAGAAAGAGGGGGCATCAGAGCTGTCCAGCCAAGAAGGGACTGAAACACTGTGGCAAAACTCTGCAGGCAAAATCTCCAAACTAGCTTGACTTCTTTGCGTCAGGGTTGCAAATACACAAACTGAAATAATTAAAATGCCTAATATACAAAACAAGGATAAAATTCTAAAATCCATAAGGGAAAAACAGAAAGTCATATTTAGAAGTAAGCCATTTAAAACTGGTACTGATTTCTCAACCCAGACCCTAAAAGCCAGGAGGGCTCGGAATAATATATACCAAACCTTGAAAAATAATGGGTTCCAACCAATATCACTATATTCAGCTAAACTATTCATCAGAATTAAAGATGAAATAAAAACTTTCTATAATAAGCAGAAAATAAAAGAATTCTTAACAACTCTGCAAGCACTACAAAACATACTAAATGAGATGTTTCACACAGAAAAAATGAAAATTAAATATCAAAGCCAGCCTGTGAGTGAGTGAACCTTACCAGAAGAATAGTCAATTAAGGGAGAATCTAGTATGGATCAAGTATCAGAAATAAATCAAATTGGCAAGAAATAAAAACAATTATCTATAATAACACTAAATGTAGTGGTCTACATTCTCCAGTCAAAAGCTATTAGATTGGCAGAGTGGATCAGAAAATAAGAGCCAACCATATATTGTTTACAAGAGATGCACTTTACAGGCAAAGAAATGGACAGTGTGAAAGTGATAGGATGGAAAATGATAAACCATGCAAATGGAAACTGAAAATTAAGAAGGAGTAACTATTCCTGACAGAACAGACTTCAAACCCAAATTAATCAGAAGAGACAAAGAGGTCATTTCATACTGGTTAATGGAATCATCCAACAAGATATAATGATTGTAAATATGTTTGCCTTTATTATTGGTGTACTTATGTACATAAACAAACAAACAAATAAAACCCTCTACTCAATATAAATAATGAAATAGATCCCTGGTCCCTTTTCTCTACTGATCTCCCTTTGATTTCATGAAATTGCCTATAACACCTTACTTTTTCCTCTCTAGCTTCCACATATGAGCAAAAACTTACAAACTTTGACCTTCTGAGTTTGGCTTATTTTAACATAATGATCTCAAGTTCTATACATTTTCTTGCAAATCACATAATTTCACTTTTCCTTATGATGCAATAAAACCCTATAGTGTATAGGACATATTCTTCATGCATTCATTCATTGATGGACACCTAGGCTGGTTCCATAGTTTGGCTATTGTGAATTATGCTGCTATAAACATGGGTATGCATGTATCACTATCATATGATAACTTTAATTGTTTAGGATAAATACTGAGGAATACCATATAGCTGGGTCATATGGTGGTTCCATAACTAATATTTTGGGGAACCTCCATACTGATTTATAATCCCCAATAGTGTAAAAGTGTTTTCTTTTCTCTACATCCTCTCCAATATTTATTATTGTTTGTACACTTGGTGACTGCGTGCTATGAGATGAAATCTCAGTGTAGTTTTGACTTGAATTTTCCTAATTGCTAATGACATTGAACATGTTTCATATATTTTTGACCATTTGTATTTCTTTTTTTGAGAAGTGTCTGTTTAATTCATTTACTCTTTTATTAATTGGTTTATTGGGTTTTTTTTGAGTTCTTTATATATTCTAGATGTTTATCCTCAGTCAGAGGAGTAACTAGCAAACATTTGCTTCTATTCTGTAGGTTCTCTCCTTCACATTCATAATTGTTTCCTTTGCTGTGCAGAAGTGTTTCTATTTGATGCCATTTGCTAGTTCTTGGCAATATTTCCTGAGCTTTATGGGTCCTATTGTGAAAGTAATTGCCAGTGCCTTTATGCTGGAGTGTTTACCCTATATTTTTTCTAAGAAATAAATAAGGAAAATAATTCCATTCACAATAGCTTCAAACATATATGAATAAATCTAACCAACAAGGTGACAGACATCTATGATAAAAACTAGAGAACATTGAAGAAAGAAATCGAAGACCTCATAAGATTGGAACACTTCCAGTGTTCATGGATAGGCAGAATTAATAGTTTAAAATTGACATATTACCAAAAGCAATATACATATTTCATACAATACCCATCAAAATACTAATAACATTCTTCAAAGAACTAGAAAAAAAAATAGTCCTAAAATTCATTTGGAAAAATAAAAGACCCAGGCAATTCTAAGCTAAAAAAAGAGCAATACTGGAGATATCACAATACCTGACTTCAAATTATATTACAGAGCTATAGTAATAAAAACTGCATGATACTGGCATAAAAAACAGACACAAAGACCAATGGTACTGAACAGAAGACACAGAGACCAACTCACACATCTACAGTCATCTGATCCTTGGGAAATGTGCCAAACATACACTGGAGAAAAGTCAGCCTTTTTAACAAGTGGCACTGGGAAACTGGTTGTCCATATGTAAAAAAAATAAAATTAGATCCTTGTCTTTCACCTTGCACAACGATCAAAGAACTTAGAATTAGAGCAGAAGCTAAGAAATATTATTAATCAAATGGACCTAAGAGGCATCTATAGAATACTCCATTCATCAACATCTGAATTCACTTTCTTCTCAACTCTACATGGAATTTTCTATAAAATAGACCATATTTTAGGACACAGGTAAATCTTACTAAATAGAAAAAAATAGATATAATTACTTGTATCCTATTAGATCATAATGGAATAAAATTAGAAATTAATAGGAAGATAAAAACAAATCATTTTAACACCTTGAGTTTAAATAATACACGTTTTAATAAGGAATGAGTCATAGAAGAAATTAGGGGAGAAATTTTAAAAACCCTGGAAACTAATGAGAATAGGGATAGAATATATTAAAATCCCTGGGGCAGTATTAGGCAGTTTTAAGAGGAAAGTTTATAGCATCGAGTGCCTACATTAAACAAAAAATTGAACCCTCCCCACTAATCTAATGTTAAACCTCAAGGCCTTAATAAAGGAAGAACAAACTAATTCCCAAATCATTACAAAACAGAAAATAATTAAGACCAGAGCCAAAATTAATCAAATTTAAAACAAAAGAAAAAAAAACCAAAAAAAAAAAAAAAAAAAAAAACAAGACAACAATTGCAAAGGATCAAAGGATCAATGCAGCAAAGAGCTGGTTTTTTGAAAAGATGCACTAGGTTGATAAACCCTTAGCCAAACTAACCCCAAAAAAAAAAAAAAAAAAGAGAGAGCCAAAATGAATTATTTTAGAAATGTAAAGGAATATTACCAAAGACATTTCTGAGATGTAGAGGATCATTAGAAACTATTTTGAAAATTTATACTCTAATAACCTTAAAAGATATTGAAAATTTATAGACATATGTGAGATATTTTAAATTGAACCAGTAGGATATAGAAAACCTTAACAGAACAATATCAAGCAATGTGATTGGAGTAGCAGCTAAAAGCATTCCAACAGAAAAAAGCCCAGGAACAGATGGAATTCTCAGCTGAGTTCTACCCAACTTTTAAAGAACTAATGTCAAGCTTCCTCAAATTGTTCAATAAAATAGGAAAAGAAAGAGCACTACTGAATTCATTCTATTAAGCCAGTATCATTTTGATATCAAAACCAGACAAAGACACTTTAAAGAAAGAAAACTATAGAGACCACTATTACTGCTAAACATAGAAGTGAAAATCCTTAATAAAATATTAACAAAGTGCATTCAAAAAACCACATTAAGAAGATTGTACATTAGGATCAAGTGAGTTTCATCTCAGGGGTGCAATGTTGATTCAACATACACAAATCACTAAATGTAATTCACCACATAAATAGAATTAAGGACAAGAATCACAAGATCATCTCAATAGATGCAGAAAAGGCTTTTGACAAAATCCAATACCCATTCATATTAAAAATGCTTGAGAAACTAGGGATAGAAGGAACTTAACAAAACATTAGAAAGGTCATTCATGATAAACCCAAAGCCAACATCATACTGAATAGAAAAAAAAACTGAAAGTATTTCTACTAAAATAAGGAATAAGACAAGGATGTGCATTCTCAACACTTATTCAATATAGTTATTTAAACTCTAATCAGAGAAATATGACAAGGGAAGGAAATGAAAGGATATAAGTAGAAAAAGGAGTCAAATTTTCATTTTCTGATGACATAATCCTATAAGAGAAGATCTCCCCCCAAAAAACCTCTCCACCAGATGACTTTCAGCTGAAAAAACATCAGCAAGTAGCACAATAAAACATCAGTATATAAAAATCAATAGCTTTCCTATATTCCAATAATAAACCTGCTGAAAAAAATTAGGAAAACTATTTTGCTCATGATAACTTAAAACAACAACAAAAACAACTTAGGAATAAATTTAACAAAGAAGGTGAAAGACCTCTACAATGAAAACTATAGAACATTGAAGAAAGAAATTAAAGACCTTAGAGGACAGAAAGCCCTTCCATTTTTGGATAGGCATTTAGTATTGTTAAAATGATCATACTGTCAAAAGCATTATACAGACACAATGTACTCACCATCAAAATATAACAACAATCTTCACAAACATAGAAAGAAACAGTCCTAAAATTCATTTGGAAGAATAAAACCTCAGAATAGTCAAAGCAATTCAAAGCCAGAAGAGTGATGCTGGAGGTATCATAATACCTGACCTCAAATTACACTACACAGCTATAGTAATAACCTTGGTAATGGCATGGAAACATACATGATGACCAATGGAATAGAACAGAAGACACAGAGATAAACCCACATATGTACAGCCATCCAATACTTGACAAAGGTGCCAAAAAATATAAGTTGGAGAAAAGATGACCTTTTTAACAAATGGTATTGGGAAAAAATAGATCATAATGGAATAAAATTAGAAATTAATAGGAAGATAAAAAACAAATCATTTTATAACACCTTGAGTTTAAATAATACACGTTTTAATAAGGAATGAGTCATAGAAGAAAATTAGGGGAGAAATTTTAAAAAACCCTGGAAACTAATGAGAATAGGGATAGAATATATTAAAATCCCTGGGGGGGCAGTATTAGGCAGTTTTAAGAGGAAAGTTTTATAGCATCGAGTGCCTACAATTAAACAAAAAATTGAACCCTCCCCACTAATCTAATGTTAAACCTCAAGGCCTTAATAAAGGAAGAACAAACTAATTCCCAAATCATTACAAAACAGAAAATAATAAGACCAGAGCCAAAATTAATCAAATTTAAAACAAAAGAAAAAAAAAACCAAAAAAAAAAAAAAAAAAAAAAACAAGACAACAATTGCAAAGGATCAAAGGATCAATGCAGCAAAGAGCTGGTTTTTTGAAAAGATGCACTAGGTTGATAAACCCTTAGCCAAACTAACCCCAAAAAAAAAAAAAAAAAAAAAAGAGAGAGCCAAAATGAATTATTTTAGAAATGTAAAGGAATATACCAAAGACATTTCTGAGATGTAGAGGATCATTAGAAACTATTTTGAAAATTTATACTCTAATAACCTTAAAAGATATTGAAAATTTATAGACATATGTGAGATATTTAAATTGAACCAGTAGGATATAGAAAACCTTAACAGAACAATATCAAGCAATGTGATTGGAGTAGCAGCTAAAAGCATTCCAACAGAAAAAAGCCCAGGAACAGATGGAATTCTCAGCTGAGTTCTACCCAACTTTTAAAGAACTAATGTCAAGCTTCCTCAAATTGTTCAATAAAATAGAAAAGAAAGAGCACTACTGAATTCATTCTATTAAGCCAGTATCATTTTGATATCAAAACCAGACAAAGACACTTTAAAGAAAGAAAACTATAGAGACCACTATTACTGCTAAACATAGAAGTGAAAATCCTTAATAAAATATTAACAAAGTGCATTCAAAAAAACCACATTAAGAAGATTGTACATTAGGATCAAGTGAGTTTCATCTCAGGGGTGCAATGTTGATTCAACATACACAAATCACTAAATGTAATTCACCACATAAATAGAATTAAGGACAAGAATCACAAGATCATCTCAATAGATGCAGAAAAGGCTTTTGACAAAATCCAATACCCATTCATATTAAAAATGCTTGAGAAACTAGGGATAGAAGGAACTTAACAAAACATTAGAAAGGTCATTCATGATAAACCCAAAGCCAAAATCATCATACTGAATAGAAAAAAAAAAACTGAAAGTATTTCTACTAAATAAGGAATAAGACAAGGATGTGCATTCTCAACACTTATTCAATATAGTTATTTAAACTCTAATCAGAGAAATATGACAAGGGAAGGAAATGAAAGGATATAAGTAGAAAAAGGAGTCAAATTTTCATTTTCTGATGACATAATCCTATAAGAGAAGATCTCCCCCAAAAAACCTCTCCACCAGATGACTTTCAGCTGAAAAAACCTGACATCAGCAAGTAGCACAATAAAACATCAGTATATAAAAATCAATAGCTTTCCTATATTCCAATAATAAACCTGCTGAAAAAAATTAGGAAAACTATTTTGCTGCTCATGATAACTTAAAACAACAACAAAAACAACTTAGGAATAAATTTAACAAAGAAGGTGAAAGACCTCTACAATGAAAACTATAGAACATTGAAGAAAGAAATTAAAGACCTTAGAGGACAGAAAGCCCTTCCCATTTTTGGATAGGCATTTAGTATTTGTTAAAATGATCATACTGTCAAAAGCATTATACAGACACAATGTACTCCACCATCAAAATATAACAACAATCTTCACAAACATAGAAAGAAACAGTCCTAAAATTCATTTGGAAGAATAAAACCTCAGAATAGTCAAAGCAATTCAAAGCCAGAAGAGTGATGCTGGAGGTATCATAATACCTGACCTCAAATTACACTACACAGCTATAGTAATAACCTTGGTAATGGCATGGAAACATACATGATGACCAATGGAATAGAACAGAAGACACAGAGATAAACCCACATATGTACAGCCATCCAATACTTGACAAAGGTGCCAAAAAATATAAGTTGGAGAAAAGATGACCTTTTTAACAAATGGTATTGGGAAAAACCAGATATTTGTATGTGGAAGAATGAAAATAGATTTTGTCTTTTAACCTGCACAAAAGTTAACTCAAAGTGGATCAAGACTGAGTTATCCATGACTACCATAAATACATGTATGAAGACACAATTGTTGTAAAAAGTACTTTATATAAAACCAAATATATATATATATATATATATATTACATTACATATATATATATTATATATATATATATATATATGGTAGGAATTAGACTACAGACTTTGCAACCACTAGGAGAAAACACAGTCAGCAATCTAACACATGGGTGCAGGTACTGACCTCCTTAAAAAGACCCCTAAATCTCAAGAAATAAGATTATGAATCAATAAGTGGTATGGCATCATATTAAGAAGCTTCTTCATGGAAAGGAAACAAGAGCATAAAGGGAGATCTATACAGAATGGGATAAAATTCATTTGCCAGCTACTTCTCCAACAGGGTATTAATATTTGGAATATATAAAGAACTCAAAAAACTTCACACCAAACAAAAAAACAAGCAAATAAAAACCCCAAATAATCCAGTTAATTAATGGACAAAAAAACCAAACAGATAATTCTCAAAAGAAATACAAAAGGCCAACAAATATATGAAAAAATATCCAACATTCATGGAAATCAGGGAAATGCAGATCAAAACTACACTGAGCAAGGCATGGTGGTGCATGCCTCTATTCCCAGAGGCTGGGGAGGCTGAGGTAGAAGGATCAAGAGTCCAAAGCCAGGCTTAGCAAAAGTCAGGCAATAAGCAACTCAGTGAGACCCTGTCTCTAAATAAAATACAAAAATAGGGCTGGGGATGTGGCTCAGTAATTACTCTGAGTTCAATCCCTGGTACAAAAACAAACAAACAAACAAACAAAACAAAACTACATTGATATTTCATCTTTCTCCAGTTACAATGGCAATTATCATGAACACAAATAATATCAAATTCTAGTGAAGATGATGTGGGGAAAAAAGGTATACTCATACATTGTTGATGGGATTGAAAATTAGTGCAACCACAGTGGCAAGTGGTCTAAAGAGTGACTAAAATCAGCATACTAAAGTGAAACAGGCACATCAAGAGCAGAGCAATTCACAATAGCCAGCCTGTCAACAGATGAATGAATAAAGGAAATATGGTATATTCACAATGGAGTTTTACTCAGCTATAAAGAAAAAAATAAAAAATGTTGATTTTGCCTGTAAATGGATGGAGCTGGTGAACATCATGCTAAGTGAAATAAGTCAGACTCAGAAAGTCAAGGGTCAAATATTTTATTCCATATGTGGAAGTTAGAGCAAAATAAGGGGAAAAAATGGGACAGAGGGATATCATGAAAATGAAAGGGAGATCAGGGGAATGGAGAAGGATGGTTGAAGAGGAAAAAGTAGGGGGCAAAGGGCAGGAACAGTGGAACAAATTTGACCATTGTTCAGTGCCTATGTGAATGTACCACAGTAAATTCCATTTTATAAATTGGTACTTGAAAAGCAAAAAATAGATGGGGGTGGGGAGGCCAATAGAGTAGAGGAGGGTTTGAGGATGGAGGAGGTACTGGGGACTGAAATGGAACAAATTCCATTGCATGCATGTGTGATTATGTCAAAATGAACCTCACTATTATGTATAGCTATAATGCACTAATAAAAATATAAAAAAGAGTAGAGGTGCTTTATAAAATATGTAATCATAACAGAAAATTCATAGTTGTGATTTGCTTTTTTGCCTCAACGGGAGCTATTAGAAAAATTACAATTATTGATGGCTTCTTTACCTCAGAGTATTCCATAGGCTGTACCTCTCACTTTCAGATTTAAACCCCTTTTTTCCTTTCCTTCTTTCTATTGTTTAAATGTTTATCTCAGCTGTGTTCTCTTTTCTTTGGACTCCTTTAGATTGCCTTTGTGTGGGTGTTGAATTCTCTGCTTGGGATCCTATTTTCAGAGCAGTACTTTGGTTTCTGCACAAATGTTGTATGGTTGGCAGGTGAATATCTATTCCTGGATCCCTGGATACATCACTCCTATTGGTGACATCCACTTTCCTGGGAGGAAGGACCTAGTATTATTAAGAATGTTCTTTCTGTCAATGAAGGTGATTTTTCAGTATCATTTTGTCTGTAAGTAAACATAATGAAAGTTAACTGGCTTTTGTTTCATTGTTAATGAAACAGTATGCCATTAGTTACCACAAAATGTGTTAATATCTCCATCTCATAATCAGGTGACACACTCCAGTTTAAGTCAAAGAATCAGAATCCTACTGATAAATATAATGAGGAATTTATTGTAAGAATTTGGCCTTACACATCTATGGGAGTTGGCTATAGTCTGTATAAAGCTGTTTGGTGCTTGGTGTTAAGCGTCTAGAATTGACAGAGCAGTCGAAAAGGGAAGAGAATTTTAAGGAGGGCAGAGGAAGGACAAGCATGAGGACAAACTAAAATCTCCATTTTCTCTTTCTCTGCTTCTGAGATTTCAGATTTGATGAAGAGGGGATCATCTAGAAGAATGTCGTGTCCTTCATCATAGAGCAAATGAAATACCTGCCAAATGAGGATCATTGAGAGCCATAGAAACCATAGGAAATATGAGTCAAATGATGCCCCCACAGTCCTGGTGGGCCAATAGTAAGTGACAACATGGTAAACTGAATGAGTGCCTGCTATGTTGAACTGATCGTTGAAGTGTAAGAACAGAGTTGTTCTCCCACATCCACCTAACCAACTCTTGCACAAAAATAATCTCTGGTGGCTTAAATTAATTCAGAGCAATGCAGGAAGGCAATGCTGGGAAACATGGTTTTAGTTTAGCTAAGTGAACCATACAAATCCACCCAACTATGTACAACATTTGCTATGTATTTACATGACCATGAACTGTGCATTTGAATTCCTGTTGTACTTTCCATCCTTACCAATATTTGGTACTGCCCAACGTTGTTTTTTATGTTTTCATTGTTCTGTTCAGCATAAAATTATATCTCATTTTGTTTTTAACTTCCATTGCTCTTAACTCATTATGTAGTATACATTTACGCTTATTGATGATTTCTGTTTCTCTTCTGTGAAAATGCCAAATTTTACTTTTGAGTGGTCTCTTATTTATTGATTTGAAGAACTTCATATATTCTTCTAAATTCTTTGTTGATATATAATTTTCAAGTATTTTTCTTTGTGATATTTTTTCAATTCCTGGATTATTTAGAAGTACATAACTTAATTTCCAAACACTTGCTGGTATCTTAAGATTTTTGTTAATAATTCCCAACTTACTTCCATTGTGATCATGGAAACGACTCTATATGCATTCAACCTGTTTAAATTTATTGAGACTTGCTTTATGACTCAGACTATAACTAATTTTGGAAAAGGTTTCATGTAAATTTAAGAATAATGTATATTCTGAAATGTTCTTTGTTGGTAATTCTATACACATGGAATCAATTTGTGGTCAAAGCATCTGTATCAGTACTAATTTTCTTTTGTCTGTTTTTCTAAAAGTTGTCAAAATTTCTCAATTTTTTTTGAAACTACTTGTTTGTCTTTTTAATCTTGCCAATACTTGCTTTATATATTTTAAACTCTTTGATTGAGTATACATATATTTTGCATTAATAGATCTTCTGGTAAATTACCCCATTTACCCTGTTTCATGTCACTAGTTTTTTTCATTATATCTAATTTGGTATTAACTGCATTTAAGTTTCATTTCAATGATATTAGTTTTTAATTCTAAAATTTTCTAGAAAATTTTCTACCAAAAATTCTTGTTTTATAGTATTTTTCCCTTGTTAATATTTTTGATATTTTTTAAACATTTTATCAATTTGTTTTTGTTTTTATATATAATAATTCCTGTATTTGATATTATTCCTTTCAGTTTCTTTATGTTTATGTTCATGAAAATTTTATTTTTGAAGTATTGGCAACTTTTTCACATTGCCTCCATTTTTTCCTAAGTTTGAAAGATGAAAGAAAATTCTAAAATAGTTTTAATTGTGAATTTTTTCCCTGGATAAATGTATATTTAAAAAAAATATTCTGGGAACAGAGCCATCTATACCTACAAATTATTCTTTTGCTTTTGTTGTTATTTCTTCTTTTTGTAAAATTTATTTTTTAAATCAAAGCTTTATGAGTTTCAATGAGCTTAAAATAATTTACAGTAAAAACAGAACTTTATACCATAGCTTGTTTTCCAAACTATCAGAAATGTTTGATTTTATTTATGAAAAATTTTCTCTAAAATTTTAACAATTCTTGTGTAATTTAATCTAGGAATATTTTTCTTAGTAGTAACTTCTTTGTTTTATGTTTTAAAACATTTCACCTATAAGTCAACTTATCTATATATTTGTATACAGATTTAGATATTGATTTAATCCTAGCTCTATTATTCTAGTTGTGTGATTTGGGGTAACTTATTTAACAAACCTTTGCAAATACTTTCTTTGTTTTTACTCTGGAAAATGATTATAATTTTTCATAATAATGAAAACATTAATTAATACTTACATTGCTAATAAAAATAATTGATGTAGATTATAAGGTGAAAAATCTTATTTTATGCTGTTCTAAATTATTAGCTAATTTCCTTGACAGAGTTTTTTCTTTATTGTTTAGGATGCATTTTAGATATGTTAGTATATGTTTCAATGAAGTGTCTCTTGTTTCTTTGTAAAGTAGCAGTTATTTCAAATGCCATTTTTAGTAAAAATTTAATACATCACAGGATGGTTTTCTCAACTCTCTTCTTTTTCAACTTTGCCTCCTAATTTACGTCAAGGAGTGATTAGTATGTTCATTATTATAACAAACCTTGAATATTAACAAGTATGTATAATCTAAGGGTAGTTAATGCTGCACTTACATGATGTTCCATTTTTGTATGATACCTATACACACTATTTATAATTATAATTAAAATAATAATAATTAAAATAATTTTTATTTGATGTCTTTGAAATTAAGTTTTATCAGCCTTTAAAGACTTGATCAATTCTTTCATTGCAGGAAATCATAATTTCTGTTTATATATCAGTATTTCATAAAAACATTCCTCATTATTATTAGAGTTGTAGTGATTACATATACAGTAACCAGTATCTCTTTATTTCTCATGATAGTGATTCAAGTTGAGATCCCTATTAAAATTTACATTCAATGCTATAATTAGAAATAGGAAAGAACAGATGGCTTACTACTTAAAATTCTGTTTTACAAAGAAGACTACATGTTCTGAAAAACCCTAATTGCAACATTTTAACATGTTTAGATATTAAAAATCTATTGCATTTTACAATCTTGTTAGTAGCAGTTTCTGCCAAGAAGAATATAATTAAATGGAAAATATATAAAAAAAATTTTTGGACAATTTCTCCACGCATGAATCTCCAAAATAATCAGCTAAAAAGGCAATGAGGAGCTATTAAATTCCTCAAGATAAAAATGTAAATGAAACAAGATTATTCCTTTAAAACTTAAAATACACATCACATAAAGAAAAAATATAAATAGTTTATGAAAGTCTACAGTATCGTTGAACTTAGTTTGGATTATCATATATTCAGGTGAACTATAGATTAGTTACATTGACATTTACCTATTTAAAGTAATAACCATCACTCAAAACTAGCTGCTACTGTCCTCATTTTGAGAAGGAGAACTAAAAAAGAAACACATAATGTTAAGTAGTTTTCCCAATGTTATGTACTAGAAAGTTAAAGTAATGAAGATTAGGAACGTGAAGTTAAAAGCCCTCATTTTATTTAAAGGTTACACTGTACTGAAGGTGATAAAGCTCTATTGCATGACCATGAAAACTTCACATTTTGTTGGCATAAATTGAACATGTGGGATTATTTAACAAAAAATTTTGAAAAGCTTCTATGGAGAAGAAAGTATTGAAAATACAGCAGTAGACAGAATGGACAAAACAAGCCCTCATACTTAAAAGACCTGGATCAATCAGTGCAAGATTTTGGCGTTGTCAAACACAAGTTTGTTTCTCACCAGAGAAAAAGTAACACATTTGCACATTACATTTATTTTTCAAAAACATTTTGGCAAGCTTTTGTCATTATTTAGATTATGTTGTATGAGTTTATTCTGATTATAAACAATACATACTTACTGAAGACATAATTGGGAAAGAAATATGACCAATAATATTAACATTCCTAGGCTCACATTTTCACCTCAATTAAGATAACATTGGAGTGTGTTTTGCTGTCTTTTTAAAATCTGACATTACAATTTGAAAAAGTATGAAATTACTAAGGTTTACTGTGGAAAAATCTAAAATACACATAAGCATAAAGGAGAAAAGAATGATTAGTAGCAATGTGACCATCCTTCTATTAGTACTTTGTTGCTTTTGTTCAATAACATTTATATACTCATAGTATTTTAAAATTTGCAATATAAAAAAGTTAGTGCCCTTATGTTTTACTTTAACTTTACATTGAAAGCATTTGGCTATTCATTCCCACGATTGAGAGTAGTAAAGTTTATAAAGCTTTAAGAGTTTTTTGTAGACATATCTTTGTCCATATTTCTTACTTTCTGAATAATAGATTTGTTGAACTAGAGCATGTTCAAGCTGATGAATCTGAGTTTTAACTGGTAGGGTACACACTGTCTAATGGCTCTGCAGAATATTCTTAAATTCCCCCAAATGGTATCTGAGTGATTTTCAGCCCTGTGTTCTGCCAGTATTGAGCTGTAAACCTTTCTAAAATTTCGTGATATTTTATGCAAATGGTATCTCTTTCTTATACTGACTTTCATTTTTATATTATTTGCAGTCTGCTAATACATTCCCCCAAATCTTTTTTTATTAAATTTCAATTTATTTTCGCTCTCATTATCCCTGAAATTGTGAAAATCTATTTTAAGTTGCTACCTAAAATTTTTCACAAGTTAAAATAGTCACAAAACATTATGTCTGACTCAATATAAATATTGACATTTAGAAAACAAAATTATAAAATATGATTGTTATTTTTCTTTTTTATTTGATATGCATTCATTCAAACATTTTCTGTGCAAATGTGTGCATATGGGCATGTAAATATATTTAATTTATGTACATAAAACTTTACAAAACAAACAAGTATGCTATTGTCTATGTACTGTCTTCTATTAAGTAATTCTATAACCCACTTTTCACTTTTATCAGTCTGAAACTATAATTTCTTTTTTATTTTATTTTATTTTATTTTACTTTTGGTTTTATATAACATATTTTTACAACAATTGTGTCTTCGTACATGTATTTAGGGTAATCATGGATAACTCAGTCTGCTATTATTCCTATCCTCTTGCCCTCTCCCCCCCACCCTCCTCTTTGTCCAAATCTTATTAGCCACTGTAATTCTTTGCTAGCACAATTCATTATGTGTTCTCTGCATAACCATGGCTCTGCCAAGAGGATCTTTGACAATGGAAATTTCTGACTGGTACTGAGGGTTCAGAGGAAAGGAGCAGAGGTAAGCTAAAAGGCAACCAGTGGGCTCTTATGTAGAGTCAGGTTGACAGGATGGTACACCACAAACTTTCTGTTCATCCAAATTTTGACTTTATCTCTTACCACCAGTTGTGTGACTCTGGCGATTTGTGCATGAGTGTTCTCATAGGACACTCCAATTATTTTGCAGTCATGTACCACATAATGAGATCTTGGTCAATGAAGGATGACATATACAATGGTGTGCCCCCGAGATTATGTCACTGAGTGACATTGTAGCTATCTTAATTTAAGTACATTCCATGATTTTTGCCCAGTAATGAAATCACTTAATGACACATTTCTTTTTCAGAATGTACCCCATCATCAAACAATGCATAACTGTGTTTTTCATTTTCAAATATCTTTTTGATTCCTTTTCATAATTTCCTCTTTTATTTGTATTATCTATTTTTTGAGACATCCCTCTCCTGATAACCTTTAGCTCTTTGTCCATGGTGTCCTTTGGATTTTTTGAGTATCATTATAGGTCATTAGGGGCAAACATTTTGTTTGGTGATGCTTTGACAGAGTTTTACAGACTGGGCAATTTATAAGGAAGAGAAATTTATTGAACTCACATTTTTGGAAGATGAAAAGTCCAAAATCAAGTGAATTGAAGTGAAGTGGTGAAGGTCTTCTTGCTACATCATAACACGGCATTAAATGGGTGAGAGTGCACAAGGGAGGGACAGGCTTGGCTCTCACGATAATGATGCCACTCTGGCAATAATGTCTCTGCCCTCATGAACTGATAGCCTCCTGAAGGTCACAACTTCCAAAACTGTTTGTTGTATTGTGGATTGAGTTTCTAACACTTAACTTGAAGATACAATAAACCATAGCAGGGGGTTATTTAAAAACTGTTTTGA
Organism: Tamias sibiricus; assembly: GCA_025594165.1. Lineage (NCBI taxonomy): Eukaryota > Metazoa > Chordata > Mammalia > Rodentia > Sciuridae > Tamias > Tamias sibiricus. Next base: position 52,862,683 of record CM046661.1, read on the forward strand.
GGAAAAAAAAATGCTAATACATATGAAGCACTAGAATGATACCTGGCAACCCCATAATAAGTCCTCAGTAAATGTTAGTTCATTGTTATGAGATCACCTTGACCCAGCCTTAGGTTTGGTAGTATGAAAACTGTTACCACAATCACTGAGAAAGACTTCCTAATCACATAAAATTCCTAAGTGACAACTAGGCCATCATTACTATTAGTTTAGGTAAATCTTAATGAATATATATGGCTTTACATATAGCTTTCCTAATACATTTAAGATGATCAATAGCAAATAAAACCTGTAACAGAAACCACTGAAGTTCTTCTTAGGTTGGTGAGGTAAGACCAGGCTTTTTACAAGGCTATGATAAAGGAATTTGCTTCTGGTGCAAAATAAAAAGAGTTGGATGAATAAAATCCCTGAAATGTTCAAAAGGTAGAGTCATAAATCAATGAAGAGAACCTTAATTAAATAAATTCATTGGGATTCTTGTTTAGGACATTTGAAATAAAAATAAAGAAAAAAAAGAGAAAAGTTATTTAGAGCAATTTAAATTCTCACCTTATAATTATAAAAGTATGTAAATTTTATTTTTTATATGTTAAAAAAATTGGAAAAAAAAGTAAGAAAAATAAAGTGGATTTTTTTTCAAAAATTTTAAGTGAGGGATATTTTCTACCACTTAAATTCATAAAAATTAAACATGTTTTAAACAGTTTTCATTTAGACACATAAGAGTTTAATTTAAAAAGGCAATTTCCACAATTATGTCATATAATGACTATAATTTTTATATGTTAAAACTTTGTAAAACTAAAAAAATAGAACAATTACTTGTCATTAGCCAATTCTCAGAAAGAATAAATTCTATGGGGAAAGAGAAAAGAAAACTAAGGAGATGAATGAGCTTCTGGATATTGGATTCTGCACATAAATTAACTACTTAATCACAAAAAAAAATGTTTGAAATGGAAATGTTACCACTTAATTGGTAAAGGCTAAACTAAGGGATCTTCACAATTTGGTAATAATAAAGAAGCTATTGTTTTTTTCTACACACATGGGGCAAACTTAATCTTAGTAAGAATCTCATTAGAGTCAAGTAAAATTATAGTTTGGTATTTTTATTTATCACAGAGTGCAAGTTTATTTTCAAATAAAATTATCAAAATCTTGTATGAGTATTATCATAATGCCATTTGCAAGTTTAAAAAAGGCAAACAATTTTAAATCAATTGCAGAATATGATTTTGATGAGTTGTTTTGCATTATTAAATTAATGGTAATGAAGATGGCAACATGAAAAATTCTTTGATGTAATGATTATGTGGAAAAGAATATATAATGCTGATTGTGTTTCTTTGTTGCTTTCTCTATTTTCCTATTTTTTTCTATTATGTATTTGTTTCTTATATACGAAACTCTGAACAACAATTTTAAAAAGAAAATGAAAGGATGGCATGAATCTGTTAGGTTAAAAAATTTGTTGGTATTTGTTTTCTTTCATTGCCTTTCTCACCAAGGCAACATGATCCCTTTTCCAACCTGAAACCTATCAACGGCCACCTGGGTTACCTTCCTACTCTCTGCCAGCTGACACACTGCAGCATAGACTCATGTTGACATGAGAGAATTGGGGGCAAGGGGTGACAGTCACTGCTTTACAGCAGACTGTGCTGCAAGTCCCTGTGATTTTTAAACTGTATAAAATTTGACAATTCGGAATCCCTTGATAAAGACAGAATTTAAATGTCATTTTTACCAACTACTGGATAAAATGATACAATATTAATAGGAGTCTCAATTATTACTGACTTTTGCTCACACCTATACTAAGTGGGATTTTGATTCAACTTTTAGACTTCAAATAATTCTGAGAATCTCCAGGATGTTTCCCAGGGACTTATGCATGCTTCAAATGAAAAGTTCATCAAGAGATTACTAAGGATAGTAATAGATTACTCTTTATTGAGTCATAGTATTCTTCACTCATTCTTTCATTGCTAAATCAGCTCGCAAAGAAGGAAAATGTAATTAGAAATTCTGTCTACATGAGTCCACCATTTGTTGTTATATTCCTCAATTTTGATAATAATTTTTGAAGAAGAAATTTGCAAATGGGTTTTCAAGAGTATTTTCATCAATAATAGATTGTTTTTTAGAATTGTGCTTCACCATTGAATTTTGATTGTCTAAGATTACTACACAAAGGTGAAATTTGTGGTTATAAAAAGTTTGATATAGGGCTGGGATTGTGGCTCAGTGGTAAGAGCATTTGCCTAGCATATGTGGGGCACTGGTTTCAATTCTCTGCACCACTTATAAATAAATAAAATAAAGGTCCATTGACAACTAAAAAATATTTTTTTAAAAAAAGTTTGATATAAAGCCAAGTGTAAAATTCATCTGTAACAAAAAAAACCATAGCTTTTAATCAAATTATTTACTAAATGTATAAAAATAAGTAACAATTTAAACAAAAATTATGATTTTTAAGGAACAGATAAAAATGGTACCTTAATATTTTTAAAACCTTGACAGCAAAGTTATAGCTTATCCACCAAGAATTGACTGATTATATATAGTTTTTGATAGTGCTCTTATTTTTCAACCATATGGGATGACCAGTACTTACAATTTAAATAGAGACTGGAAAGTTTAAATGATTGGATATATATAAACTGCAATTTTAAAGAAACTGAATTTTAAGTGTCTACTCCATAAATGTGATATGTCAGTGGGCACTATTTTAGTAGTGGAAATTTCTTGTTTCTGGATAGAGTAATTCATGGACTCCATAACAATTCCATTTTAATACAGTGAATACAGTGCTTTGTATTAAATGTCTGTTACTCTTTAACGAAGTATGACAAACTCATGCTTGAAAAAAACAAACATATATTGTATCACAGTTTTTGAGATCAAGAATCTGGGCACAGATTAGCTGGGTCTTGTGCTTAAGGTTGTCAGAGGTACAAACAAGGTGTTGGCCAGGGCTGTGGTCTAATCTGAGGCTCAACTGGAGAAGGATTTGCTTCCACACTGACATAGTTGTTGAAAACATTCAGGATCTTGGAAAGTATTTAATGGGAGACATTAGACCCTCTCTGGCCATAAGCCATAGGCCATAGTTTGTCCCTGCCATCACATTAGACTCCATGTTCCATTTTTTTTTTTCATCAAAACCAGTGAGGCAGTGACACAATAGAGCCTGCAGACAACACAGATGTTACAAGTTTGTGTGGTGCAACCATGGAATTACCATCCCATAATGTTTTCCTTGCTCTAACAGTTTTAAGAAGGTCACAGGTCCTGCCATTTTCCAAGGAATGAAATTACAAGAGACATATATAGCAGGAGGTGGGGAGAAATTGGGGACCACTTTAGAGTTTGTTTGCCATGGTTTTTTAATGTAGAGAAATATCCAGGGGTAATTAAGCAATGTGTGTGTGCATGTGTTTGTGTGTGTGTGCCTATATGGTGATATATATATATATATATATATATATATATATATATATATATATAATTGTATGAATTAAAAGACATAAATGGTACATTTTTTGTTGTTTTGTGGTATCAGCTAATATTTTTCAGTTCCAAAGGTGGCATTTTTTTTTTTTTTTTGTAAATCCTGAAGATATTTTTATGTTTCTTTTTTCTTTCTTTCTTTCTTTTAGTTCATTATAGTTTATATAAAATTGTGGTGTTCAATATTTTTTTTGGGGGGGGGGTTCAGGAGATTGAACTCAGGGGCACTCTACCACTGGACCACTGAGCCACATCCCCAGCCTATTTTGTATTTTATGAAGAGACAGAGTCTCACTGAGTAACTTAGTGCCTCACAATTGCTAAGACTGGCTTTGAACTCTAGATTCTCCTGCCTCAGCCTCCCCAGCTGCTGGGATTCCAGGCGTGTGCCATGGTGCTTGGCTTACTAGTGGTGTTCATTTTGACATAATCAAACATGCATGGAATATAATTTGCTGCATTTCAGTCTCTAGTACTTCCTCTCCCCCCCCCCCCCGTTCCTTTTCCTCTATTCTACTGGTCTTTCTTCTATTTATTTATTATTTTTAAGTAGGTGCTTTATAGGTATACATAAAAGCAGAATTCACTGTGGTATATTTGTATATGTACATAGCATAATTTAGTCAACTTCATTCCACAGTTCTTCCCTTTTCTCATTCCTCTTCCTTGCCACTTCATCCTCTTTCACTACTCCATTCATTTCCTCTTTATTTTCCAGGTGTCCCTCCCTGTTTTTTTCCCCTTGTTTTGTTTCCACATATGAAAGAAGGCATTTGACCCTTGACTTTCTGAGTATGGCTTATTTCACTCAGCATGATGTTCTCAGGTTCCATCCATTTACCAGCAAATGCCATTTCATTCTTTTCTATAAAAATATGGTACACTTCACGAATTTGCATGTCATCTTTGTGCAGGGACCATGCTAAACTTCTCCATATGGTTCCAGTTCTAGTATATGTGCTGCCAAAGTGAGCATGAGAATGTGGCCTTTTAATAAATTATAGCAATAAAGATACATCAAAGCATCAAAGGTATTGTACAGGACAGGACTTTCTTTTTCTTTTCCCTTTTTTTAAGGTACAGGATTGGTAATTTTCACATAAATACTATGAAAAGAAAACTGAAGATTAGACTGGATGAAGAAAAGGTTTGAGAAAGGTTATAAAAAAAATACTGTCTTTCACCCAATCTAAAAGACACTAATTGTAGATGCGCCATTATCTTATATACCACTGAAAATCAATGTGAATCCACTGTGGCATAGTACTTTCTTCCATCTTGGAATTGTGTACTTCTGGAACCATCGCTTTTTGTTTTAATTTGTTATGTAAATGTTCATATATTTATGTTTTACATATGTTAAAGGAAAATACAAATGAAAAGAATTAGATAATGTAGTTCTAAAACTAGTCTTTCTATTCAGTCTAAGTCTTTTGAATAAAACTTTTGATGTTTCATACATGTGGTCCTTTCCTAGCTCTGTAACATTCTAATGCCAGTTCTAATACCAGAGAGTTAGTGGACAACATTTATTAAGGAATCCATAAAAGAATTTGGAGATTGTATTTTGGATCAAAATTGGCTTTTCAGTATGAAGAACTGGACTTTCCCTTCTTCCTTAGGACTGTTGGTGAACTAACCAAGACACCACCAATCCCAGCTCTTCTTCACAACCACTTGTTTCTAGGGATAAAATGTATTCAACTATTATGTTCACGTTTTGGTCCAAGCCATTAGCACCTATCCTACCAGTTTTGACTCTGAAACTTGCATTGCTTGCTCATGTATAGGCAATGACCACTCCATCCTGACTGGCCAGCAGCACTTGTTGCTGTTTGTTAGGTTCAGAAATGGTAAGTTGTGAAAAAAAAAAAAAAAAGAAAAAGAAAAAGGTGCCTGAAATACAGTGTTAGTCCTCTAATTTAAACTCAGATCTATATAATTCCAAAGCCTATTATCTTTTTTCTCTATCCTATAATTTTTTAAGAAATAGCAGTCTATGTAATTAAAGGCTGATAGATTTTAGTGTGAGGTCCTTATAGTTATGTTTAGCTAGTTCTTCCTCCATAACAGTAAAAGCTACAATAACCTTGATGTTTCTCACATCTTGCAAACAATCAAAGGAAAATGTTCTTTCTCAAGACAAGTTTCAAGTTAGACCTGTAACTTACATTTTGGAGCTATAAAAGTGTTCTGAATTCAGTGTTCAGAACTAAAGTGTTCAGTACTTTATTATCTTCAAAAGTGGTTTTAATTGCAGCTTCCTGTCAAGGTACAGGGAATAATAAAAATACAAAAATAATTTAAAATTGCTCTTTGTAAAAAAAATTAATTCAGATTATTAAATCTATGTTTTTAGGATCTTTTCTAAAGTTTACTTTCAAAATTTAAAAATGTAGCACTATTGTTACTTCGTGCTTTATTCATAAATTGTAAGTAATGAATTGCCATTTTAAAAGAGTTATAGACTTAATGTAACTAATATATGCAATAATTAACTTAACTCTTAGAGTAATTTAGTATTTTTATGACATTTAATAAAAAAATCAAATTATTTGTGTAAACTTAAAATAAAGTTTAGATAATGCAAAAAAGTGGAATTTTAAAAACAAAATATTTAATCGGGCAAAAATATGAATTACTGAAACATTTGAGAAAAATCATGGAGGGAGAAACATCAATATAACTATGCCAAAAGTCAAATCTCAAAGGATTTTTGATGCAATAAATGAATATAAACACAAATGATTTTTAATGAACATTCTAGAGTGAAATTAGGAATATTTTAAGAGAATCATATATTCCAGAGGAATGCATTTAAAAAAAATTTTAAAGGGGTTCAAGTGTTTGCAACTGCTATTCAATTAGGTCTATGGTACTATTTCTTAAAGATTAAAAAGGTAACTTTTTTTTTTATTAGTTAAGGATTTGGGGCTTGTGAAAACTGAAATTGACTCCAGCAAGTGGATATTTAATGTTAAACAAGATTAAGCTTAGTCTGAACCTGTAATACAAAGAGTTCCTTAAGACTATTTTTGGTCTTTCATTTGTATAAAAATATTTGCCCAGTCCCTCATTTCCCTCTTCTTCTTATGCTTGTCTCCTTATGTTAAGGTATATGAGATTGAAGGAACAGCATGCATCCAACTGGACTCTGGCTGGTGTGGAATGCACAGGCTGGTTTTCCTGCATCTCCTGGATGAAGTTTTGTCTCTGGCTGTTCTTGGTATTCATGTTGCTAACTAATGATTATGTTTTTCTTGGACTATTACTGGCCTTTGCATGTGTGTTTGGTTAAAGGATCTCATCTCAACTCCTGCTGCTTGAAGACAAGGGGAATGTGTGTATTCTATTCTGTGGCAGCCTAACTCAAGCATCTGCTAGGGAAGCCCCTCATGTTGCTTTAACTGAGCCAGCCATAGGCTCACTGGCTCTTCAGGCAGCTCCCTGATTCACAGGGTACTGAACCTACCCAGGAAAGCTTAACTCCAGTGCCTGACTCACTGCCTCTGATTACATTGTGCCAGCTTGGGTGTTGGATCTAGGCATGCTTTTAAGAATTGGAACACATGTGCTATATAAGTATAATATGAAATGTAATACATTCTGCTGTCATTTATAGCAACTTAGAATAAAAAAATAAATAAATTTAAAAAAAGAATTGGAACACAGTGTGTTGTGTTCTTTCTGCCGCCCTCAATTTACCCAATGTCTTCCCCCTACTCTGTGAGCCCATTCCCAAAGAAAACAGGAGATATACGTGTACATAGTCTTTTGCTTCTACAAACACCCTTTTCTGAAATATGTAGGCTTTCCTTACATGATATTAACATCTCCTCTTTTCCAGTTCCAATAAATGTCTATGCTTCAATGGAAAACAGAGATATTCTAATTAATTATTTTAAATAAACTATGGGAGAACCTATAGGCTGAATCCTCCAAATCCCATTATGATAGAAATTGTGATGTATCCTTCCTATGTAATAGGTTGGTTTCTAGAACTAAGTAATATTATTTTTATGAATGAATGAATGTGACTATTGCAATTTTTTTTAATGTTGGCATAACCAAATTCTATTTGTTTGTGTGTTTATTGTTATCTAGCACTTTATAAGCATGTACCTGGTTACAAAAAACCTAAATAACAAAAATCAAAATCTCCTTTTGTGGAGATATGTTAAAATGCTTCTGGAAGAGTGATTTACAGGGGCCTGGTTTTCCTAGTGAGGTGCTCTGAGCCCCTGACAGAGTTGTAAGAATAGTAATAAGGCTTTGAGTAATATTCAAAGTCTATCAGTATATCTCTCTGTCCCAATTATACAGCAGCAATCCTATTTTACCAGTTAGTATGGGTTAATCCCTTTTCCCCACACAAAAACATCCCTTTCTATATATTTATCTGATTACATTCTCATTTTCCAATGCAGTGGAAACATTATTATGTCTCCTGGTGGAAATAATTCTGTTGAGTCTCAAAATATCATAATCACATGATCCATAGTGGGAACCAGAATAAAGCATTTGCTACTGAGTCATTAACTGCTGCTTCACTAATTTTTAGACCATGGGCAAAACAATAGCACATATGGGATGCTTGTGCTAAAGCCAGAACTGTGAGGAAGAAGGTATCAAATACTTTCAATTTTGCTACAGCTCTTTTCTGGCCTCCTGGATACCTGAGTAGAAGCAGCAAATTCAAAATGATACAAGTTACTTTCAAAATTTGAAGAATTCACTAAATATAAGATTTTCTCATTAATAGTACAAGGTGTAGCAAGTTTTTCCTCACTCTGAAGTTAATATCCTAACTCAATTGAAACTCAATGGATAATGGAACTTCTATTTTTAGAGAATGCATTTTTACACTTTGGCATGCATGTCTTACCAACATTGTTAGGGTGATTTCTATTTCCTTCTTTTCAGATTCTATTAGCAGGCTGTTATTAATAGTATATATTGATACTCTCTCTTGAATGATGATGTTTATAAAGTCCCTGAAGAGGTGGTTAGATCACTGGAGGCCCTTGGAAGGGATTAATGTTAATCTTATGGAATAAGTCAGTCCTTCCAAGAGTGTGTTTTTATAAAGTGAGGTCACTCCATGCATATTGCCCCTGTGCACAAGGCTGGTTCCCTTTCTAATCCTTTACCATGTTATGACCTAGCCAAGGAATCTTCAGCAGAGGCTAAACAGATGGGGCTACTCTATATTTGGACTTCCAACCTCTGAAATAATGAGTTGAATAATTTTTTTTCTTTATAAAACACCCAGCCGGAGGTATTTTGTTATAATAATAGAAATGCAGATGTTAATGGTCTATGTCTGTTTCTTTCAGTTAAAGAAAATTACTTCTTATGATCTTCTTATGATTACCTTCCTGAAAAGGATACACAAGCATGGCCAAATTAAGAAGTGCATATCACTTTCAGAGAATTGTATTAGTATCTTCTAAGAAGTATACAACTTTAAGAGCAATAGTTGTCATTTGTGTTACTAGCTGACTCAAATGATAAGAATTCATGATAATTTTCCAAATCTATACTCTTTAGCATGGGATAAAATGTTGGGATTCAACAGAGGTATATTGGAATCATAGCCTCTGAATGTACACTTATTTGTGTATATTTTCTGCAGAAATGCTAATCTGTGATATTGTTTCCTGTCTATATTCTTCACTATATACTTCATTAGGTCTAGACCTAGGCTAGTTAACTCATAATTATATTCTTATCACCTACTACTGTGCTAGGTAGGCTCTTTGATGTTCAATTTTTTTTTTTTTTTGTATTTCAGAAATCAGAGATCTGAGTTCAAAATTTAGTCAACTGCTCCCTTTGAGATATTATGATAAATCCTGTTCAGTTGCAGGTTAAACATGTTCTGTAAGATGATTTCCCAAAGAGCATTGTACTGACCACCAGGTCAACAATGTTCACCTCAGACTATGTGGTCAAATAAGCTTGAAAAATGTCATGTTGTACAATACTCTTCTTAACATTATAATGCTCATCTGTAAAGACTTACTAAATATCTCAATAGGAAACACTATTTAACATCATTTACATTGGTTACAAACTTTAGAATAGGATCTGCAAAGCCATCTTTTGAATATATAGAATTAAAATTCTGTGGTATATTCTGTGGGAAAGTGTTATGAAAAATTAAGTCAGAATCTACTGGGACTGAGTTGAATATCACTGATCAATTAGAAAGATCTCTGACTCCAGTAAGAAGATCTGGATTTGAGTCTTGGCAGGGCTACCTACTTTCCCAATGAACTCAGACAAATTGTCATCTCCCTGGAACTTTCCACTCCCACCATTATATATGTGACTATTGAAGATATCTTAAAATCTAGGAGCTGCAGAAGTTGTTTAAACTGCCTGAAATTTTCTTTTCATCGTGGAAAAAGATATTGAGCATTACTCTTCAATATAAAAAGAATTGCCTTGTTGCAGATAATAAGTACAACAGCATGTGGGAATTTAAAATTTTTCCTTGGCTCAGACACAATAAAAAATTTCTGTTTTGTCCTTCTATACAATTTAATTGCAGAATCAAAACCATTACTATAAGTGTCTACTGGTTATTTCATCTTTTCCTTCAATTTATATAAATTAAGTATTCAGTAATACTTTCAAAACCTTTCTAAAACAATTACTTTATCTCTCTAGATTTTCTTTTCTCTCTTTTCCTTTTACTATGTCTTTATATTTTCTTTTTTGTACTCTGAAGATTAATGAACTCAAGTGTACATCTTTGTAGAAATTTTTCTTGACCTTAATTACTCTTCCTATTTCTAATCTCTCTTTTGACATTTGAATGTAATGGAAAGTAAAAGAGGGATGGCAAATGCATTTAATATAATACTCTCAATTATTATAGAAAAACTGTAGCAATTTAAACATCCTGATATTCCTGTGTCATATATTTCAGGTTAAATACTTCCAAACGAGAGCACTGAAAAATAATTTCTGCTATGTATAATATACTGCAAGGTTGAAATTAGTGTCAGTGACTGGGGTACTAGGTTTGGGCTAAAAAATTAAAGGGTATACTAGAGACCATTTAGTTCTTCAAAATCTTGAAAATGGAGCTAGCAATATGGATATGCTATGGCAAAAGATGAAGCCATCAATTAGAATTGTTTTGACAGCATGAGCTCACATAAGAACATCACAGAGGCCCCAGGAGAGGTGCAGCAGCTCTACCTTTGACCTAGCAATGGGGGTGGCTTTACTCTGATTCTCCAAACTGCTGACATTGGAGAGGGAAAGAGCTACACCTAGAACAGAAGTTGAGCTTCTGATAAAATAGAGGCACAATGAGACATATCACTTAATAGGGGACTAGGAAGTTCTTATTAAATCAGATACCCAAATTGGAAGTCATAATTAAAATTATTTACACATTTAACTACACAAAGTGAAATACTTAGCATCACATAAATCAACAAATAAACACACAGGTAATAAATGAATGGCAAGTCTTCAAACATTTTCAATGTATGTGAAAATATGATAATATCTTTAAAATATAAACATCATTAAATATTTAAAAATGGATAAACAACAAACAACAAAAAAAAATGAGCCAAGGGTGTACACAAAAAAGCACAAATGGCAACATGAATATGTTCAACTGCTTCAGCAATCAAGGAATTTACTAATTTCTATACTCATCTCTATGGTACCCACACAATTGAATCCTATGTCAGGAATATTACAAATCCTAGTGATGTTAACAAGGAAAGATTAAAAGGGAAATTTTAAAACAGTCTTTTCCCTGCTTTTGGTTTTTGAGAGAGATAATGTGAATATAGAAAAAAAAAAAATGAAGCCTATGTAGCATGTTTCTTGATTAAAGGATAAAACTCCAAATAGATATTAGTTATATTTTTGAGTTCAATGATTATATGACCTGTCATAACTTGTGGTATCCATTTAAATCAGAGCTTAGAGAGAAATTTATAATTTTCAGTGAATACATGAATTTTTTATTTCATTACTACATGCCTATTAAGTCATTTTGAGATATAATTTTAACCTATGAGATTATTAAAAGCTAAAGTTTCTCACAGTAATAAGAAGAAAGCAGAACAACAAAAACTCTTACAAAAGTGATGATTTCAACCAAAATTATTACATCTCTTGTGGGAAAAAAGGGCCGATATGTATTTGATGATGTTTTTATTTTATTATCCAGGACTTGTACTCCTAGATGTGCAGGTTACAGTTCTATATGTTAGATGTATGGAGTTCTAGCCACACAATAAGCACATGGTACTTTAAATAGATCTATACATTAGATATATATGAATAAATCTAATTTCTATTATGATTGTTTTCTTTAACATATGGATTTAGTAGTGCATAACTTAATTATAAGCCAATCGTTAAATCTTATTAATCTTTCCATTTTTTAACTTAGTTTCACCTTAGACACATAATATACTCTGATTGATGTTAGTTGTTGAAATTTTGTCAAAACCTGCTTTATGACATAGTCTGTAATCTATGTAGGTGAATGGTCAGTTTGATAAATGGCCTATCTTGGCAAATGCTCCATGTGTACTTATGAAAAATGTGCACCATGCAATTGTTGGATATAAAGCTCTACATAAGTATGTTTGCCCAAGTTGTTCAGTTTTGATGAGATCTTTTGTACATTTTATCAATACACATGCACTTTGGTGATCTTTTATTTATTTGATTTTTTTTTATCAATTCCTGAGAGTGAAGTATTAAAATATCCAACTATGATATGGAGTCTATCTACTGCCTCTTTCAGTTCTGTCAACTCCTGGTTTATATAATTTGAGGTTATGATTCTAGATACATATAATGTTAGGTATTATAATGTCCTTCTGTGGCACTGAACCTTTTATTATTAAAAAAGACTGACAATCTCCAGTAATACGTGTTACCTTAACTTCTAGTTCATATTACACCAAAATTGCTATACAAGCTTTGTTTAGATTTTTGCATGATATAATCATTTTATATTCTTTTCCTTTCAACTTTTCTTGGTCATGTTTATAAAGTGATGCTCTTGTAAGCAGTATATATTTAGCTTTCACTTAAAAAAAAAAACTTTAGTCTAACAATCTTTTATTCAGAGAATTTGTTTACATTTAATAAAATATGTAACTGTGTTTAAGCCTAAAATTAGCTATTTGTTTTCTACTTGTAACATCTATTCTTTTATTTTTTTTAAATCTCTCGTTCTTGCTTTTTTGGGAATCATCAAATGTTTTATTATTCCATTTTATTTTACATAGTATTTTAATTATGCATATTTATATATTTATCACTTTTTGATTATCCTAAAGTTTTGTAGGTTTTTTTGTACAAGGGATTGAACCCAGGGAAACTTAACCACTGAGCCACATTCCCAGTCCTTTTGTAAAAATATATTTTGAGACAGAGTATCACTGAGTTGCTTAGGGCCTCACTGAGTTCCTGAGGCTGCCTTTGAACTTGAAATCCTCATGTCTCAGCCTCTAGAGCCACTGGGACTACAGGTGTGTGCCACTGCTCCTATCCTATCCTAAAGGTTTTAATGTGGATTCCTGTCTTAGTATTCTTTGCTTAAACTAATACATTTACCACTTTGCGATATATGCCACCATCTCTCACAGCTTGTCACTCTATCCCTTTTCACTCTTTGTACCATTATTCTTTGCCATTTATTTTCATCAGCAGGTTATAAAGCCCATCATGAATTATTATTGAATTTTTTTATGCTGCCCATAATAATCAAAATTTTTTTCTAGTGTTCTTCATTCCTTCCTGCCTGTTCTTCATTCACACTTCTCTCTGGGATCATTTGCTTTTGGTCTGACATGTTCCTTTTAATATTTTCTCTGGATAGATGATTCAAATGTAGAAAATTATTTTTCTTCATCACTTTAAAATATTGTTAACTTTTGATTTTACTTTTTTTTGTGAAAATCAGTGATGGTTTTATTGTTTCTTCTTTGAAGATAATATTATGATTATGTAGATAGGTATAATTGTTATTTTACATTTTGTTTTTTAAACATTTCCTTTGTAGACATGTGTTTAGCTTTTAGAATCTGAAAATGGATGTATTTTTTGTCAGAAACAGAAAATTCTGAACTGTTATCTTTTAAAATATTTTTCCACCTCACTTATTCCTGTCCTTCTGTGATTCAGTTACACTTTTGGTAAAATTTTGCCCACATTGTACTTATTCCTTTCATTTTGGTCTTTGTTTTACTATTTTTTCAAGTTTTTGTACCTCAATTAGATTATTTCCTACCTATCTTTCTTAGTTTACTGCTCTTATCTTCTACTGTATCCAAACTCTTTTTAATTCATCCAGTGAGTACTTTCTCAGATATTTTACTTTTTGTTTATAAAATGCCCATCTGATTCCTGTTTTTATAGATTCATTGAACATGAAGTTCATCTATGTTGTATCCAGTGTATTTGGGCTGTTGTAACAAAACATTGTAGACTGTGTGGCTTATAAAGTACAGAAATCTGTTTTTTATACTTCTGAAGACTGAGAAGCCAAAGATCAAGCTAAATTCGATGTTGATGAGGACCAGCTTTCTGGTTTCCAAACAGCACCTTCTTACTATGACATCACACAGTGTCAACAACTGTCTGGGTCTTTGTAATGAAGTTACTAATCCCATCTATGAGGGCCTCATCCTCATAACCTAATCATTTCTTAAAAGCCCCATCTACTAATACTATCTCCTTGGAGGCTAGGATTTTAACATTAGAATTTTGGAGGGACATAAACATTCATCCCCATTTCATACCTTTTTTATTTCTATTGAATATACTAAAATTATTTATTTTTCTTACCAATATATGAAAATCTACAGATTTTCAAGACTATGCTTTTTCTTTTCCTGTCTGGATTTTCAGTCATTTTGAATTCTAACATGCCTCATCTATTTTGATTGGATTTCATATGTTGAGAATAAGAAATTGTGAGTCTCTGTATAGCATTATACTCCTAATGAGAATGTGAAAAAAAATTGTGGCATTCAAATAAAGTACCAATATATCACCTTGCCTGTATCAAAGCTTGGTTTTAGACTTGGTTAGTGTTGTTTTATTATACTATATCATTAAAAGGTGATCTACTCTCCTTCTTTTCAGATTGTGTGGTTGTTATAATCAATCCTTAGCCTCCCCGGTTACTATTTTTCGCTGTGTTTTTTGGAATTTTATTCTGTGAGCATGTAATTCTAAGACTTCCACTTTGTGTTTTCAGTACTTCCCCTAATCTGTAAATTGGAAAATGTTTTCAAAGAAAAAACTGAGGTTTTTACATCTCATGCTTCCCTTTGCTCAAGGTTCTACCTGGATTGGTTGCTCTCCATGACTTCAATCATTTTTTTTTAAAAAAATCACTTTCCTAGTTTTTATACTTTGCTGAATAGTTTAGTCCAACATAACCTGCTTCATTCTGGCTCAACCAGAAATCTCTATATTTAAATTTTTTCAAATGATGCCAAAAATATTTTAAGGTTTTTCCTGTCTTAAATCCCAACCAGATTTCTGCATTGCAATTTTTTTATCATCCACCTTAACAAAGAAGAGTTTCTATACCTCCTTTTCCCACAAAACATTGACTTTCACAGATTTCAAGACATTTATCTTGCATAATGGCTCATATTCTAGAATTGTTAAGATTGTTTCCTCATGATGTCTTTTAGCATGCCATTCTCTCTAATATTTCCTCTAAATTGGAAAGTTAGTCTAACAGCATGATTATATACATTTTAAGTCTTTTTTTGTTGTTGTTAAGAACAGTTCATAGATGACATTGGGTACTTCCTACTGTAATGTTTGAAAACTATTTGAATGCTTGGTTAAGGTGATAAAAGTGAATCCTTTCCCTTTTTGTTATTAAGCAGAATTTGGTATTTTGGGGGCTCTGGTTTGAAATATTTTAAATGAACACAAAAATACTCCCTAAATCATATTATATGTCATAAATCATATTACAGTTTTTAATTCTAAACAGAGCCACATTAAAATTCCCATCACTATTAATTACCTATGCCTGTATTTGAACTTTTTATTTCCACCAGCAATGATGCAAATATTCCTTTTTCTGAAACTTTGTTATTCTATGTGTTTCTGTGCAATTTCATTCCTGGATTTTTTCCCCATCAAATGACAAAATAGCTAGATCCTAATCATTGTTACAACCAAGAATTTTACTGCACATTTCCAAATGTACCTAAGGGAAAGTAGTATTTCTGCTGATAAACACTGGACTATGCCTATATTGGAAGGCCAAATAAATCTATGTGGGTGCCCAGGGAATTCTCCAGTTTAGGGCAGCAGGTAGGTCTGCAAACATATGGCATCCTTTACCACTATTTTATTTTACTCATCACATAGGTGTTTTTGTGATCATTGTTTAAATTTGCCTCCATATTTGATTCTTACCTTCATGAATTGGCTTCATTTATCACTATAGCTGTGCACAGGAACAATCAATAAATATTTGTGGTTTAAAAGAATTTCTGATGCTTACTGCTTTAGTTAATCAAAAAGCTGGCCAGGTAGAGAAAGACATTACAGTGAGATCCTTGATGGGAAAATGAGGAGATTAGAACTTTTGCTATCAGGCAGGCATATAAACGTAAGGAAATATACTGGAGTAACCAAATGTTCTCACCTTGTCTTGAATGGAAAGGTTTCTGACTAACTTTGTTTGAAGCCAACCTTGTGAACCTGTTTTCAAGATTAATGTGTTTTAAAGAGTCCCTATTGGTTTCTCCATTACCTATTTTGAACAACAAAATAAAAACAACAACAAAGCATGCAGCACTCTTACAGATTCTGATGGCTTATTATTCTTCTCAGCACACATGATAGGTCCTATAATTCCCATTTTATAGGAGAATAAAATCACTTCTTTTATCTTAAATATTTTCTTTTATATGGGTGGATATTTTGAAACTGTCTTTGTACTGTTTTTAAAAAGAATATCACCCACTTGGCCATATTCCACCTTTGTTGACATTATATCCCCATGAAATTTATGTTTCATCATTCCCCTTTTACCTGTGAATTAACCAGTCACTGAGGTTACCTGACCCAGACACAGCCCTACATCAATTTCACTAAATTATTTGGCCTTTACTCTAGTGGCGAAATGAATAGCTATATATCCACCACCGCGGCCAAAGGCATCTTAGTACATCAGTGTTTTGTGACAGCAGTTTTGGAAAACTGGAATACCAGGTCAGTTGGGGATAATCATATATTAAAATACAGCAGTCTTACTATACAGGCAGCCAATTTTCTTTTTAACTATTGTCGGTTTTGATCCACTATACTGTACTTTTTTCATAAATAAAGAAATCTATACTACAGATTAAGACTTAGAGCTTCTAACTTTAGTTAATTTTGATGTCTGCAAATAGTTCTAATCTCACTTGTTATTTTTAGTGGGCCTTTGACATGATTCTTACTATAACATTTTAGTTACATTTATCACATGAATTTAGCTTTTCTATTTCCTTCCTTTTTCTTCAAACTTTTCTGATATTAATAATCATATGTCTATTAGAGATACATGATTTTTGAGATATATGTCTCATTGTCATCTTGGCAAATGAGTTGGTATATTGGGTTTCATTTTTTTACTGCAAGAGTTTAGGTTATGATTTGGAAATTATTGTATTTGAAACACAATTATGTGGTAACAAGATGTTCTACAAAGCTTTGGTCACATACCACATATTTTATACCTAAATTAATATAATTTGATTTAGAGGATTTGCCTGAACAGGTATAGTCAAACTTAGAATCTCACTGATAGGAGACATGTTATAATGGTTTTCCATACATCATATGCTAGTTGTGTTTTGCAAGGATTTGGCTATGTTAGAGACAGTTTTAAAATCTGAAAAAATAAGGTCTGGCACGATAAAATATGAGGTCTCAAAAATGCCAGGGAAAGATAGTGTTGTGTTTATAATTTTTGAGAGTAAATCTTGGGTTCTTCAATTTTTAAGACCAAGAGTATTGTATGAAGATAAGCTTCTCTGAATGTTTTGATGTCCTCAAATACTTAGTTAATGAGCTATGCACATTTTAACATTCAAGAAAAAGTCAACAACTTATACAGACTCCTATGTTTTTAACTCATCATTGCTGTGACAAAATATCTGAGAAAAACCTCTTAAGTGAGAAAGGGTTTATTTTGGCTTACACTTTTAGAGGTTTCATTCATGATCAGCCAGCTCCACTGCTTTGGACCTAAAGTGAGTAAGAATATCATGATAGAAAGGCCTGGGATAAGAAAGCTGCTTACCTCATGGAAGCCAGGAAGCAGATAATAGAGATGGGACAAGATGTAGTCACCAATGCCTGCCTTGAAGAACCCACTCTCTTTAACTAGGTCTCATGTCCCACAGTTGCCACTGCCTCCTGATTGTCCATGTAGCTAGGAATCCATCAATGAATTAATCCACTGATTAGGTTAGCGTCCTCAAGATCCAATCACTTCTCCAAAGTTCAACCTCTGAACATTGCTGCATTGGGATGGAGCCTTCAACACATGAGCCTTTGGAGGGTATTACAGCTTGAGATCATAACATATTATAAATCTTTAAAATGCACACACAAGTTTATATAAGCATTATATATATTATGTTACATATATATTTTGTATGTAATATACATTTTAGTGTATGTACATTATAGTTTTAAATCATAGCATGAATAGAGTTTGGTATGCTGGCTTTTTCAATTAATGGGTAATTAGCATCATAATACTATTTTTATTTTAAATGAAGCTCGTCATGAATCTGTCAACACTTGCCTTTGTACTTTGTCTTCCAAGAAGAAAGCAAACTTCTCCAGTAACAAGTCTTGTGTTAATTTTCTTCTGTATTAGTCAAAATTATATGCACAACTTATATTATTCACATAAGTACTGATGGAAAAAGAAAGACAATAGTAATAATCCAACCAAAGTTCACTGTATTAACTCGTTGTAATATAGTGTGGTAACTGGGAAATATACAGAAAAGTGTTGGCCCTGACATTTTGGAATGTGCTATTTCATGGTCAGGAGAGATATAAACTACATTATGAAGAAAGCAAAGTATTCAACAAAAATCATTTAAAATGACATACACATGTAGAGAATGGTGGAAAATGGAAGAGGAAATATGGATGAATGAAAACAAAGATATGGTATGTGAGCTAAGCCTTGGAAAAAATGCATTAATTAAATAGAATTTCCACAGGTAGAGAAGATGACAAGATGAGAATGAAGGAAATGGCTCCTTTTCATTTTTTTCAGATTTTATTTGTTATTATTTCTGAAACAAAATGAAAAGTATTAACCAGGAAGTTTCTGTAGTTTTACAGCATTGTCTCTTTGACAACTGTATCTCTAGATGGGAATAAAATTGAATACTACAAGAAAAAAGAAATTGTGATTTTGAAGACATTGTACACAAAAATAAAATCCCATGAAAACACATTATTACTGTGTAATTAATACTATTTATATACCATAATTTAAAATCACCCAATGAATTAGAATGCCCGAGGAGTAATTAAGCATGAAAATTTATTTTTTGTTGATACAGTAAAACTCAACGGAAAATTTTTCTTAATACTCTAACTGTAGTTTTATTACTTTCAAAATACATTAACTATGCATTTAATTTGCATTTTATTTTGTCCTTTGGAGAGTTTTGTAAGTTTTAAGAATTTCTCCTAATATGTTTTCCATGCTTATTGCTTAGAAATAATTTATATATTAGTTGCATAATCTATAATTCTGGCATATATTTTATATACATATAGTTATAAAAATAGTTGGCTCATGTATATATGTAAAATTAAAAGTGTTATATCTACTTTATGACATTATAATGAAACTCATTAATAACTACTCTAGTAACATTATTTGAATAAGAAATTATTTTTTGAGAAAAAATACAGTAAGAAAGGAAAAGAATATATTATTTATTTGTTTACACTAGTTAAAAATGTCAAATGTAAAAATATAACAAATTATGGAAATGTGTATTTGAATAATTCATACACAATGCATCTTAAACACGGACTAAGGGTTTTAGTTGAAAATTCCTAGATAATTACAACACTGTTCCTTAAAATTTGAAAGTATTCATATAGATCTATGAAGTTTAGATTGTTGGTACCTACAGCTTATCTTTGTTTAATCATCTGCTTTTATACTTTGGTCTTTTCACCCACAATAGTCACCTCAAATTGATCAGATTTATATGTCTTCTAACTTTGCAGATGAATTGTGAATCTTCCTAATTTTACATTTTGTGAGGGAGTCAATAGCATAAAAAGTGCTGTCATATGTAATTAAGCAAATGTGCAAAAACTATGTGTATAGTAAATACTCTCATATTTACAAAATCTCAAAATGGGAACACTCATTAATCATTGGATCTCTCTCCTCCATTTATTTAGATCTGCATTAATGATATTGGATACAAACTACTAGCCATTTATAAACAACTTTCTGAAAGAAAAGAAATACTTCCAGTCTAAGAATCACATTAGTTGCAGAAACATCAATATGTGTAAAGTCTGAAAATATATGAATAAATATCTATGGAGATAGTTTTGCCTGTATTCCATAGTCATTCACTGATTTGTTCATTCAAAGAAACATTGGGTCCCTGTTCTGTGTAGGGAAGAGACTAGGTGTCAGCAATGGAAAAATTAATGAGATATGGTCCATACCTGAGAGTTCTCAGTTTCTTACCTGAGATATGAAAGTAATTTTTGTAAAGAATGTGGTAAATGTTATAGTAAATGAATATGATTAAAATACTGAAAAGAAACAGAGTTTACTATGAAAACAATACTGCTGAAAGTGTGAAAGCTTTCTATTACTTCACTGTATGTGACATTTGTCCTCCAACCCATGCCATTCTTGGAATAATGGCTTGTCCTAGAACATTGAGCATGTTAGACGGAGAAAGTGTTTTACCTGCAGGAAAATAGTTTAAAAGCAAATCTCTACTGAAAGTATTGTTTACGGGGTGAAATACACTTTGTCCCTCTGGCATGGCATAAGTAATTTAAATTTTGAAGGGAATTCTGAGATTTCTTTGAATTCATAGAAGCACATGTGTCCTTTTCACTGTGTCTTGCCAGAGAGTTTTATCAAGTGTTACTAAGGAGAGTGAAAAGGCCAGCCTTGTCTCTCATTCAGAAACTAAGCCCATATTATTTTAAAAATATGGTGGACTTAAGGTTCCATACAAAGCTAATTAAGCCTGTATGTGATTTCTCTGAGTATCAGGAATTTCCTTTGGCAATGGAGCTCTGAGCAGTGTATGAGCTTTCTAATACTTCACCATATGTGAAATTTGTCCTCCAACTCCTGCCATTCTTGGAATCATAGCTTGTCCTAGAACATTGAGCATGTTAGATGGAAAAAGCGTGTTACCTACAGGAACATAGTTTGAAAACAAATCTCAAGGACTCACCAGTCACATTTCCTTGACTTCAGTCTCATGGAACTTAATATATTTACTTTTTTATCTTTTGGGAGTCAGAGAGAGATTATACCTGAGATACACAAGAAATTTTTGTAAAAAATGTGGTCTTCTATTTTAAAATTATTTATGTAGCATCACACACACACACACACACACACACACACACACACACACTTACACACACATATGATTCCATAGTGTTTCTTCTCAACTAATTTTCCTATCATGTAAAATTCTTTACTTCATATTTCTTCATAAATGATGTTTCAATTTAATGTTAGAGGACTGTGTAATGCAATATGCTTGTTAATAAATTGTTTCTTTGTGCTGCCCCATGCCTCATGTACTCTTTCTTATTTTTCCTTAATGTCAATTGCAATATTCCCTACTAAGAAAAAAAAAATGATGTAAAATATAAGGTTCATGATTTAATTTTTATAACCTAATTGCTGAATTGGAAGGCACTTGGCATTTTTAATGTGCCAATTTTAAAAATAGCTAAGACATGATTTTGAGTTACTTCAATTATTCTTAGTAAAAATGTATATACTTAGAGTGTTTAACCCTTCATTTTTTGGTGAAAGTATTGGTGCTCTGAAAAAGATAAACCCAGAAAATTAGAGGGAGGTGAACAGTCCCTCAAGATAATTTTTGGAAAATGTGTTGCTTCAGTGCCAATTGGAAGCCAGATATAAAAATTACTACATACCAGGAAAAGCAATCAGTTGATGGTAGAGAGTTACTGAACAGATAAAGACAGCATTGCTCAGGATAGCCTTGGGCCAATAACAATAGGATCAACAGGATCAGGTCTAGTAATTATGGCAGCTGATAGGAAAAGACAGAGAATTGTCAGTGGTTAATTTACAGACCCAAGCATTTAGGTCACTGAAGTATCACAGTAGATACAAAAATATGTGTATGAAAGAGATCCCAATTTTGTGCATTGAAAACACAAGTGGATACATCTTTCCAGAAGAAGGCTCATCAAGTGGGTGTTCTTACACAGAATTGCACAGTTGTTTAGAAAAAAATAAATCAGGAAAATTAAAGAGAAATGCAGTGTCAGAGTAAAGAGAGAAGAATAATTAAGAAGTGTCATCAGAGAAAATCTCTGCAGTTTAGCCAAATTTAATGTAATACAGACTTTTAATTGATTCAGTAGTTTCCCCTGTCCCCAAGGAGTTTATAGGTGAATGCAAGACACTCTCTCTCTCACACACACACCCACACACCCACACACCTGTGAATCGTGACAAAACATTGTAAATGCTACAGTAATGTTTAAAAACATGTCTTGATATTGACAAATTAGTAATTCTTTTTGCGTGGAGGGGTAGATAAAAAGGTTACAAAAGGTTACACAATGCATACAAACATTTATGATACAATTTGAAAATTGAAAAGACTTTGGGTAAAGGAAGAATGTCGGCACAAAATAAAAAACAAGAAAATAAAACTGGTGCCCAAAGTCACAGCAATGAGATGCGAGACTGCAATGAATGGGATTCAAAATAACTCACTTTTCTTAAGCCAAATCTGATGATAAAATCTCAAGTGGAAGTGAATAAGCACATTGGTTGTTACAAAGCCTAGCTATTAAAAATAATAAGGGTCTGATGATAAGAGCCAGGCAGGCCTTGTCTGCACTGGGGATTCTCAAAGCTACACAAACACTTTACAATAGATACACACTACTTGGTGAGCTGAGTATCTTTGAAAGGTCACAAGCTCCCAGTGCATTTCTGGCATTTGTCTGATTCATTTTGTGCAAACTGGAATATCTGATTATCCAATGTTGTAATAAATATTTGCTTATCTTTATTTTCTCCTGAAAGACCATCAGTTTTGGTCAAGTGATTAGTAAAAGAAAACTAGAAGATGGGTATTATCTAGTTCTTGTTCAGGTGTCTATTTATCTAGTTATGAGTAACCATATTAATCCTCAAAAAATTAGCCTCTTTTTGCATGTTTACAATAAATGAGCCAAGACATTATTGACAGAATGCCCAAACAATTAAGATTGTCCTAAAATAGCTAAACTTTCATTTAAAGCAAATGAGCTAATACTGACATATACAGAAATCTGCATTAAATTTCATTTCTCTTTACTGGGTACAAAACAGCTGAATAAAATTGCTGACGCTTCAGTCTCTTTAGTACAGAAATGAACTTTGGTATTTGATATGAACTAGGTCTCTTATGTGAGTAATTTGTCAGTGAGAACTGCTGTGTAACAAATTACCTCAAAAATCAGTGACTAAAAAATAATACACATTTCACACTCCACAATTTCTCTGGGTCAGGAATCTCAGTGTTGCTTAGCTTTGTGCCTCTGGCTCAGTCTCTCAGAAGGTTGAAATGAAGTTGGTGACTAGGCCTGTAGCCATTTCAAGGGTCAACTGGAAGAGGATCTGCCTTCAAGATGATTCAAATGATTATTGGCAGGCTTCACAAGATCCACTTCCAAGTTCACTCACATGCCTGATAGTAGACATTAGCTTTTTACTGACTATTAACTGGAATCTTCCCTCAGTTCATTATTTGCCATGTGACTTCTCCATAATGTAGCTAAAAATATGGTTACTGGCTTCCCTCCAATCAAGCAATTAAGAGAGCAAATCTCATAAGTGACATCCATCATTTTTTTCTGTGTTCAATTAATTGAGTGCAAGTCACTAGGTCTAGGTGAATAGATTTCACAAGGGAAAAAATATACTAGGAAGTAGGGAGCATTGGGCACCATAACACATGCTACAGTCTGGTTTCATTTTTTAAAAATCATTGCCATGCTCAAAAACTCAATTATCTCATAGAATAATCCTCTATTTGGTTTGATCTCAAGTTTTCAGTTTTCTGTATTTCTCATATGGGCATACAGCATATTTTATTTATGAAAATAAGGGCACATAAAGCACAAAGGTTTTATAGAATATTGGAAAACTGTACTTATCGAATGCATGAAAGATAACACCAAATCCCTTCAATGTGCCTTTTATCTGATAAAGTTTGAAACACTGGAAGAAAAATAATGATATACTTAAATGTCTCTTGGAAATAAAAAATGATTGAAGACAAAGCAGTTCTGATCTGTTCTTCAGATTGTGTTTACTTTGGAAATATATAGTTGAATTTTTATGTTAAATGGAGTTGAATTGTGTCCTAATTTTTTCTTATATATAGTAACCTAGCAATAATATATTATACTACAAATAGTATAAGATACTTCGTTTGTTTGGTTTTAATCTAACTTTGAAGAGCAAATGACATAAAATCAGATAATCAGAAATTTGTGAGAAGTTATTTAAGGATTAGATACTTGATGCCATGGGTGGATAGAACCATAAAGATAAACAATAGTTATGGGTAGAAGGACCTCTTTAACTGGTTTTCCATTATTTCAAATTCATTAATGAAAATTTCATATTTACTTGTGCTGAGGCTATATAAACTAAATAATTAGTTTCTTTGCTTTTGCCAGTAGTTATCTCATATGAATGTGTACAACATCACATCTAAAAAGCTCTCCTTGGGATAAATTTGTGTACATAAATATTTATTGTGTGTGTAAATATTTATATATTCATCAATACAAGTGGTCAAATAAAACATTGTTGAATAAATTCAGTAGAATGATCAACACATAAATACTAGTAGTTTTAAAAATTGTTGAAAACAATTAGATTAACTCCTGAGTCTTATAGGAGAAAATTTGACCCAAGCATAAAACTGATGTAACACACAGATAGTTAGTGACAGATTTCATATTATGGCTATTATTCCTAATTCTTTTTTTCTCTCTATTTCAACTATCAACCAAGAGTAACTTCATGTAGATAGGGGGAAACTTTTAAACAGGAAGAATGGGAATATTATAATATAGACAGGACAATCTTAAAGACAAAAGTCCAGGCTCCCTGGAACAGCAGGTGTCTTTCTGCTTTGTGCTCCAGAGCTTCTCTCCAGAGCCAACATAGCTATAAAGGACACTGATTCAAAAATTACAGGAGAGTTGGAAGTCACTGGACACGTACCCTCGTCACCTGAACATAGGCAAGAGTTCTGGGAGGTATTCTGTGTGCTTCCCTCACTTCTAGCTAAACCAAATCCCTCAT